>CM057381.1:49145000-50395000 GCA_030015415.1 Cynopterus sphinx
CTGGACCAAGGTGCAGCTTCAAGATTTGTAAAAAATGCCTCCCGTGGACCAAAACCGAAGTTGCCAATAAAGGAAATAAGGAAAAAATTAAACTTTTGGTTTTGATGCATATATGTTCAAAAGTACATTTTTATTGTTTTACACAAAATAGATGATTATGTTGCAATGCAAAGTTTAAATTATTTCTTATTGAATTCATTTATATAGTTTACATTTAAATTTGTAATGCTAAATACTTTTCTCCCTCAGAGAGATTAAGTTATCTTTATTGATTTTCCTATAGAGCACTATGAGTATTTTTTATAAAAAGTTTCTCTTGACAGGACTCTTATTTTCTTATGTAGGTCAACCTTTCACATATCATAAGCAACTGTGAAATTTAAGTTAAATGTTCTTTATAAACGTTTGTTTATTTTAAATGAATAATGACTTTCTGCAGTATGCTGTCTGAAGGCTGAAGTTATAAACACATCTATTTTCACTATATACAAGAAAAAATTGAATGACTTGAATGTCTTTTTTCCCCCTGTGTAGTTAGTTATTTGACCACATTATCATGATTTTAGGAATTCCTTATTTTGATATTTGAAGTGTGAATGTAACACTTTAAGATTGTACTTTAATTTTGTCACTTTGCCTCTGTGTCCCATTTGAAGTAAAATATTCTCATTAGTTTTAAATGGGAAATGAGGTTCTATATTAATGGCTGAATTTTGGCATAATGGTTATATCCTATCAATAAAGGCTGTAAACATTGCGTAAAAGAATAAAAATAAAAAAAATAAAATATAAAAATGTAGTATGTATAAGTTGTTTGTTCAGAACTACCACATTATTAGCTATAATTAGTTTTATAGCTACCGTTTATTCAGTAGTCACACATTTTAGATTTAGTACTTTTAAGCGTCGATCATTTTTATCAGCAGTAGAGTTACAGTTTACTGATCTTTAAATAAGCTAGATTTCGTTGTTTATTTTTTCATTATTTAAATAATACAGATATCTTTCCCTGGCTTTTAAAAAATTTCCCACGGTTTACAAAAACATAATTATAGTTGTTAGACTTTGGGGAACTTAGCATTTCTCACAATGTCAAAAAGATTCAGAAAGTTTTCATATCCTAAAGGAAACTGAGAAAAAAAAAAAAAAAAGCTGTCTTATAATTCTCCCGTCATTGAGTTTAGTCTTTGACAAGTTCTGTGTGATGTGTTTCATTTCTTAGGTGTCACCATCAGTAGTGTCTCTTTCCTAAAGATTATTTCTTATTCTGTCAGTAATCTTCTGCAAACCAATCATTTAAATATTTATCACTTTTTAAAATCTGAGATGATTTGTCTTTATTTCCAAATTATCTATGAGTGTCACAAACATAGACCAGCTTTTTTCACACAGTGTGGATAATGGAGAAATGCAAAACAGGTTGAAAGATGATAAGGAAGAGGTGCAGAGTATGTGACACACAAAAGCTACGAGGTGGAAAGAACAGATTCATCAGAACCTCAGTCTTCCCCTTACATCACTCACATGAAAATGTTCTCATTCAAAAGGTACAGAAATATCTCCTCCAATATCAAATTCTTGGTTTTCTAATCTTGTCATGGTCGACCTGGGCAAAGTAAATTAAAAACCTTATGGAAAGGATTTGTCATCGTAGGTGCCATTAAGAAGGACATTTGTGACTCACTGGAAGAGGTCAAAATATCAACAGTAACAAGAGCTTGGAAGAAGTTGATTCCTACCCTGATGGATGACTTTGAGGGGTTTAAGACTTCAGTGGAGGAAGTAACTACATATGTAGTGGAAATAGTAAGAGAACCAGTAAATAGAAGCAGAGTCTGAATGTGTGACTAAACTGTTTCAATCTCATGATAAAACTTTAATGAATGAAGAGTTGCTTGTCCTGGGTGAGCAAAGAAAGTGGTTTCTTCCAATGGACTCCACTCCTGGTGAAGATCCTGTGACAATTGTTGAAATGACAACAAGGAATTTAGAATATTACATAAACGTAGTTGATAAAGCAGTGGCAGAGTTTGGAAGAACCGACTCCAGTTTTGAAAGTAGTTCTACTGTGAGTAAAATGCTATCAAACAGCACTGAATGCTACATAAAAATAGTATAATCAATGTGGCAAACTTTATTATTGTCTTATTTTAAGAAATTGCTACAGCCACCCAGCCTTCAGGAAACACCACCCCCATCAGTCAGCAGCCATCACTGTCAAGTCAAGACCCTCTGCCAGCAAAAAGATTATGACTTGCTGAGGGCTCAGATGATGGTTAACATTTCTTTTAGCAATAAAGTATTTTAAATTAAGGTATGTACATTGTGTTTAGACATAATGCTATTGCATACTTAATAGACTACAGTATAGTGTAAACCTAACTTTTATATGTGAAACCAAAAATTTCATGTGACTTGCTTTATTGCTATATTCGCTTTATTGTGGCGGTCTGGAACCAAACCCTCAATATCTCTGAGGTATGCCTGTAATGGAATGGAAATATACAACAGAAACTTTAAATTATCAAGATTTTAAAAAATGGCAACTTCATCAAATCAGTAAAAAAGAAAAAGTAGTAGATGAAATAACTTAAGTAATAAATATAGAGTAATATTTACTATATTATATTATATTTATTATATTATATTTATTTTATTTATTATATATTATATATTTATTATAATATATAATAAACCCTATAATATAATATAATATTATTATATTATAATAATATAATAAATATATAATATATTATATATTTATTATATTATTATATTATATATTATATATTATATATTTATTATATTATATTATATTTATTATATTTATATAACAATGAAATAAGATGCATTAGTTATTTTAAATGTGATAATTGAAATTACTTATTAAAATATAGTATTCATCATATTAAGTTAAAAGGAAAAACTCAAGTATGTACTATTTAGAAGAAACACACTTAAAAGAAGCAACAGGAATAATTAAAGGGATGAATAAATGCGACAAATGAAAACCAAAGAATACAGGAGAGAATGTTATTATTTGATATTAATATCAAATAACATGGAATTTAGGACTAAAACAGTGAAGAGATGTACTCTGCAATGATTAAATGCACAATTGATGAAAAAGAATAGTCATAAATGTATATTCACCAAACTGCATAACAGCTGCAGTAATAAATCCAAAGCAAAATAAAAGGAGAACTTGGTAAAAAAATAAAATTTGAGGGCAAGATTTAATTTTCTGACTTTAGATTTGAGTCATATAAGGGGCCATGAGCATAACTCACTAGAGCCACATGCAGATATAATATAGAGTTTATTGGGGAAAAAACAAGCAGGAAAGTGGCTGAATGGTGGCTGCTGAATTCTTACTATTCCACATCAAAGGCTGGGTACAAATATTTCAGATGTTCATGGTTAGTGTGCTAAAGGTACCATCCAGAGCTCCCAAGGAGAAAACAGGTCCCACCTCCATGCCACATTACATGCTTATGGGTTAGCTAAGAGAGGCTAGGAAACCTGGTTTCTCCAAGTAGTTAAAAATGTGTCCAGGGATCTTCTGGATCCAAGATCAATACTAGGGGTCTGCACAAGGAGAGTCCTAGACATAGCCTTGCCTGCCAGGTGTGATGATTACTACTGGGCTCTCAACAGATCGGCTTAGTCTAGTTGAAGCAGATCTTAAAGGGAGAAGAAATGAGTTTCCTGGGAATGCATGTTTGTCTCTCATCAACTTGAATATAAGTAGTACATTGTAAAAAAACACAGAGGAACTGAATACTAAAAACAACCTTGATACAGTCAACACATAACTTTGAATCTTTTAAATAAAGTACACCCATTATGTTTTTACTGAGATATAATTAACATATAACATTAGTTTCAGGTGTACAAAATAATGATTTGATATGTATCTTTATTGGGAAATGATCACTACAGTAAGTCTGGTTAACATCCATTACCAGAGTTACAATTTTATCTTGTGATGAGAACTTTGATTTACTCTCTTAGCAACTTTCAAATATGCAATACAGTGTTATTAACTATAGTCACCATGTTGTACATTACATTGCCAGGACTTATTTATTTCATAACTGGAAATTTGTACCTTTTGACCTTTATCCAGTTTGCCCACTCCTTAACCCCTGACTTGGGAAACCACAGTTCTGTGAGTATCTATGTGCTGTATCTATGAGTTTGGTTTCCTTTCCTTTTTTTTTTTTTTTCAGATTCTACATATAAGTGATATCATACAGTATTTGTCTTTCTCTCTGACTTATTTCACTTGCATAATGTCCTCAAGATCCATCCATATTGTTGTGAATGGCAGGATTTCCTTTTTATGGCTGAACAACATTCCATTGTGTATATATCACATTTTCTATATCCATTCATTCATCAATGGACACTTAGGTTGTTTCCCATATATTATTTTTTATATGTTCATAAAACCTTCATAGAAATTGACCTAAATAAAAATATTAGGACTTTTATAAGACACATGCTCTAGTCGTGAATGAATAAAATTAGAAATAAAAAATAAAAAGGGTACTAACAAATATTAATGATTTGGAAACAAGAAATATAGTTTTAGCAACAATAGGATTAAAGAGAAAATTTTAAAAATATTTTTTATCTAGAATAAAAGAATTACTGAAATAGAAAACCAGCAAAAAAAGCAGAACAGCAAATAAGCTCATCAATAAATTAAAAGAGAAAAAACACCTGAACACAACAGTAAATGCCAAAAAGGCATTGAATTATATTTATCAGTCATTATTAATATAAATAAGGATAGAAAGAAGGAAACTCTTGAATATAAAGACCACCAAAAATTCCTAAAGTGAAAGAAGATGCTAAGACAATTTCAATTATAATAAAAAGACTACAGAGAAGAATGCCTACATCACTATTATTATTTAACATTATTTTGGAGTTTTTAGCAAATGTAATAATGCAACAAAATTAAATAACAGGCTATATATTGGAAAATAATAGGTAAAACAATCTCTTCTTGATGCTAATAAGACTGTATGTATGTAATCCAAGGAACCTTGGGAAAAAAACCTACTGGATTCACTAAAGTCAGATGCATTATAATTATACAAAAACTATATTTTTCACTATTCTAACAATAAGCACTGAGTAACGAAAATGGAAAGATTATATTATTTAAAACAGAGGACAAAATTATTTAATAGTAAAGATCCAGGGTCTATATAAAAATACTTTACCGAAAGACATAAGATCTGAATAAATACAGAGGCACATTATGTTCTTGGATAGGAGGATAATGTAATAAAAATGACAATCCTCTCAAACTGATATATAGATTTTTGCAATTTCAATTTAAAATTTTGATGGGTTTTTCTTGGAACTGGATGGAAGATCTTAAATTTCATATGAAATATTCAAGAATATAAATATTATGAAAAAGGAGAAAAATAAGGAATGACCTGACTCATATACAATACACACTATGAAATCTCTATAATAAAACCAGTATGGTATTTATGCAAGAACAGACAAGTAGGTCATTGGAACCAAATTAACAATCTAGAATTAGATGTCAGAATAAACGAGAATATATCATAAGACAAGTGTAGTGGCTTAATTCAGAGGAAAAATAATGGACTCTTTAATAAATGGCACTAGCATAACTGGATATCCAGCTAGAAGAAAAAAAAATGGACCCCATTCCTTTATCAAACACAAAAATAAATTCCAGATGTATTAAGGACAAATGTAAGACAAATGTAGAAAGAAAAACATGAAGATTTTGCAAGAAAACTTAGACTATAGGAGTTGGGGCGATCCTATCAACCAAGACTGGAAACACAGAAGTAATAAAAAAAAAAAGACAAGAGTTATTCTGCTACATAAAAATTTAAAGTTTTTGTACGGGAAACATTTTCATGTACAATGTCTGTCAATTAGTAATTAATCTTGGAAAATATTTGTAATGCAGATGTCAAAGAATGAATTTTTAAAATATACACAGAATTCTAAAAACTGATAAAAGACATATCAAGCAGAGTAAACTAGACAAGTTGTTAGACAATTTACGAAATAATGGTAAAAGACTATCTGTGAATAGAGGCTTGAATTCATTAGTAATCGGGGAAATGCAAAGTAAAGTAACAATCAAGTATCAGTTTACTCCTATTAGACTAGCAAAATTTAAAAAATTCAAACTGGTCAGTGTTGTGTGTGAAAGACAATTATGCTTATGAAAATGTGAAGACATATCCTTTTTGGAAAGCAACAGGGAACATCTACTAAATTTAAAATATCATCATATACCCTTTGAGAACTAGCATTACACTTCTAGGAATTTATTGCATAAAAACGAATGTACACAATTCATGAGGGCTTATATATATATGTTTATTGCAGCATCGTTTGTAGTGGAAAAAAGTTAATTCCTTGGCTGAATAACTAATAATACATCCACACCATGAAATATTGTGCAACCATTAAAAAAAAGAAAAGCAGATTTAGAGCCTTACCAGATGACTTGGAGTGATTTCCCTGAGGAAATGTTTGAGTGAGTAATGCAAGATGCAGAAAAGTGTGCATGAAACAAATGATAACAGAAAAAAGTCCTGGGTGTATGCATGTGTTTGTGAGCATGCTTGTGTGTGTGCGTGTGTGCATGTTTGTGTATGAGTGTGTGTGGTTATGGAGAAAATATGTTCACTGACTTTATGAAACTCTCATTTAAGAGGACTCTCTCATAAGGCCTGTTCTTTTCCTTCACGGCCTTTATTGCAATTTGTTACTTTATTTAATATGTCAATATTCTATACTATACTATGTATTATGTACCATATTATTTATAAATTTATTGGTGGGATTATTTGTTTACATATGTCTCTCTCACTGAGTAAGATTGGGGCAATGCCTGTTTTTGTCTTCCTTCTGTAGCTCTGCAGTCCCAGCACCTGGTATAGCTCTGGCCCACAACAGGTATTCAATGAATATTTGCTCCTTAAGTGAATATGACTCCAAATCTGACCTGGATCTAGGGAAGGGCACAAAGTTAGCTAAAAAAGACAGCTTCCTGGATGTCTTAAATGGGCATTGCAGTGTATCTTTAGCTAAGGACATAATTATGTGGCAGAAAGTCACTGTTTTTATCACTGGATTCTGATCACCTTTAGAACAGGGGCTTTTTCATCATCTTTACATTCCTCCTCAGGTGGCATATTATCCAGCCCAGAATTTAACAATATGTGCAGATGTAATAATATGTAATACTGATATCAATGCTGTTTGTTGGTTGTCAGAATTCAGAGTTATCACAGCATGGAAGGGTGTAGGTGTGGCTGCTGGGCAGATGGGATGGCCCAGCTTGTTGAAGTCAAGTCAGAGTCACTTGACCAAAAAGTAAAATGCAGATGAGCCAGGAGAGTGGTGGGTGCTGATGCCCTCGTAGCACAAAGGCCAAGGCAAGAGATATTGTATTGTTGAGAGATAAGGGAATGAGAATGGATGTTTCTATTATTTAAAGATACAAAGGAAACCAATAAAGAATAAAAATCATAGCATAAATATCACATATTGGGAGGAGATGACAAGGAGAGGATGAGAATAAATTAAAGCCTCCTTGTTTATATGGTTTCAGTTGATGGTCAGTAGACTATAGTTAGCAGTTGATACATTACAGCATAGTGGTCTTAGTGAAACATTTTCTTTAGCTTTATAAGGTGATCACCAGAAGAAAAAAGCAGAGACTTTAAAAGAGCTTGCCTCCAGGAAGTTGCACATGGGTGGTACAGGGTAGAAAGGGACAGCATGACTTTTTCACCATAAACCTTTCTATGCTATATACTGTTACCCATATGCATATATTTTGATAAGGAAAAAATGCCCACTCTGTTTTATCGTAAGTGATTCACAATAAACCTCAAACTTGGCAGTCCCATGGTGAAGCAGCCAGTTGTTTTGACTATCCTATCAGTGTCAGCTTCTCTTGGGGTCCAAGAGTCTTAGCATCTTCTCACAAAGTCCCCACGCAGTGGGCAATGTGAGGATGGAGGCCACATGGTGCTATGGAAGAGGAAACTCAGAACACTCGGTCTTGTCAATGAGAGACATAACTTTATAGAGCCTGTGAGATTTTCAACCGGCAAAGTGGAGTGTGTTGGAAACAGCATGCCTTTAGAAGTAAGAACGTGTGACTTCTAGCTTGTTATTGGCATTCACCAATTCAGTCCTCACCTGTGAAATGCGCAAGCGATACCTGTCCAGCTACCGCATTATGAAGACGGAAAGAGAGGAGGCAGATGGCAGTGTTTTATAGATACAACAAAAATCTCTGCAATTTAATACTCACTATGCAACATGAGTTTATATTCATCATCTCTTATTGTAGCAATTCTGAGGCTCAGAGATAGCAAATGATCATTCATTAGTTCCTTCATCAAAAATTCATGGAGTCCTTACTATGTGACATGCCTTATTCTACGTGTTTACGTATATGATCTCATTTAGCTTATTATTAACTCACACCCAAAGTTTTGCTGAGCTGTACTGGAATCTAAGGCAAAAGGAAAAATCAGTAACAATGATTTTATTTTGTGCATCATCGATCTCTTTGCATTTCTTAAAATATTCCATTAAAATGTTATTTGTCTTGATTATTGAGTTTTCTGTCATCTTTTAAAATTTTGTGCCTTAGGCAAGTACCTTATTCACCCCACTCTGGTCTTAGCTCTGCTAATATCCTTATGAGGTAGACATTATCCTGACAACATTAGAGAAAAAGAAATTTCAGTTCAGGAATATTAACTAACTTGCCCGAGGTTACAAAATTAATGAGTAGTAGAACAATAATTTAGATCCAGTTCTGTGCGACTTCGTGCCACTGTATCATGCTATCTTTTAATCGATGGAGTGTACAGAAAATTCCTTTAAGATCTAGAAAGTGCTATTTAGTATTACCATTTTAAAGCTCCTTTACATTCTCAGTGTGTTTTATTTTGGATGAAATCCTACAATTTAGAGACTCTCATTTTCTTTGCATGATACAACATTATGTACAGATCTAGGGTGTTTATCTAGTGTGTTTGCACATACATTATCTGTTTGTTCTTCACAAGCCAGTGAAACAGAATGGCTGGATAAATTTCTCCATTTCTTGAATGAGGAAACTGAGTTTTACAGAGAGGTAATGACTCGTGGCATTTCAACACTCACTTTGAGATGACATATAGTCTCCTCGGTGCTCTTCATTTTTTAATTTTTGTATGCTAATAATGATGAGAGTGTCCATAGTTCTAGGGTGGGACACGCAAGGGAAAAACTTAGCACTTTAAATCAACAGTGAGATGGTGCAAGAGGAGTCTGAGCGCTCAGGAACGAAGTGGAGTTAGGGGCTTGAGGTCCATGTCAATCTTTTATCCCTAGTCAAGCACAGAAATTCCTAACAACGATCAGGTCTGAGGATCTTCCTTCGGATTAGTCATCTGTGGAAACTTCTCAGGCAACTCGCATCTGGGACATGGTGTATTTATCGGGCAGAGGAAAGCTAATGTGTCTTCTCTTTCTCCACTTCTTTCAAGTTGTGCGGTGTGTGATTATCCAGGCCAGGAGAGGGCACTCCCGCCAGTTGGCAGACCCTCCTGAGGTTGATCTGCTGGTGAGCCAAAGAGAAGTTAGCTCCCGGACACTGGTCCAGGTGATGAGGTTCTGCAGTATGACAGGGTCTTCGCACGCAGGTCTGACTGGGGTTTGAGGAGAGAGATTACTACCACAGTCTCCTCACTGAACTCTCTGTCTCCGTCTTGCCCTTCTCAAACTGATTCTCCAGACCAAAACGAGAATAATATTACTCTTCTTTAGTGACTTCTCACTTTCCCTTAGATAAAATCTAAACCAGAGTAGCTCATAAGTATTTCCACGCCCCATTTCTCACAAGCCCCACCTTCACATATGGTTGACAATTCCGAGGTATTGTCAAGACCCAAATTCCCTGGCCTGTTTCTCACTTCAGGAACTACACACAACTTATATTTTTGGTCTATGTCCTCCTCCCCATGGATGCCCTTTGCTTGGCTAACTTCTCTCCTTTTTTTTCAGCTCCCAGTTTAGATGTTATGTTTTCTAGGAAATCTTCCCGGTCCCCTCAGATGGGATTATGGGTTCTTTCCACATGTTTCTATTCACCTTGCCTTGCCTGGGTGTGGCACTCAGGCTCCTGTGTCATAGTCTGGGTTGTCCTGACTGACTTCTTCCTCTAAACTGTAAGCGCCGAGGTCCTCCAAACTGCTGGTCTCCAGTTCCTTGGCCTCCTCTCCTTTGCGTCACTGCCCTATTTCAGTTGCTCATGTCCATGTGGCTCATTCTGTATGGCTCCTAGCCCTGTATCTTCTGCGTAGTAGGATTTCAGTAGAGACTATTCGGTGGATGAAATATTTATTAAACTATTTGCTCTATAGCACTGTCTCTTAATGTGTCTTTGTTATGATGCAGACCCCTAGGCACCCCCTCAGACTCTAGAGGCAGGATAGGGCCTAATAGTCTGCATTTTACCAGGTTTCTAGGCAATTCTTATGCATATTGGAGTTTGAGAGCTACCGCTCTGTTTATCAATAATAGAGAAAATTCTCTTGGTGCTTATGTTGCTACCAGTGCAGTCCAGCTCCCTGTCCAATAATCTTTCAGACTGTGGATCTCCTTCTACGGGTGGCAAATTGGATCTCGTGGCCTTTCCAGGAGAGTGTCTCCATGCTGTCTGATCCGCCCCACCTGAGAGCCCCATCCTCTAGGGAGAAATCTTCTTTGCATTTGTCCTGGTCCTGGTGAGGCCGTTTCCTCCAGGTGTGGGTATCACTGTGGAGAAATGGGCTTTGTTCTTCTAGTGTGAGGGCCTCCCTGGATGGGAGCCAGCGTCTCTCCCAACATCCTGACTCTCACTCTCCAGGTTATTTCTTCTTGTGTGTGCCAAGCACTTTGTAAATATGATAATGAGGGGTCTAGTTTGCTGTGCTAACAGATAAAGCAGGAGGTCCGTGGCAGGGCTCCCTGGGAAAGCGAATGCAGACCGCTCCTTGGATTGTTCCCTCATCCCCTTCCTCTGTTACTCAGCTTGAACTGATTAGGCTAGTAGCACTTCATAATGAAGGCTAATAATCACCTAATGGGTAGTCTTGAACAAACAAGCTGTAGGGCTAGAGTAAAACTCTATTTCCCCTGTTCCCAGGCCCATGGGAATTAGGCCAGACAGGTGAAATGACTCTTGGGGGGTCAGGTGCTAGAATCTGAGCCATAGACACCACACAACCATTCCTCTCTTTGCTCAGACTGTTAGAAAATTCACCATTATGGCCAAGGCTCCTGTATTGGCCACACCTTAGTTCGGAGAGTTAGAAAAGCAGCTGCCCCAGTGAGACCCGCCCCCACTCTCCTCCATTCACTCCCATGTCACCTGATAACAAGAGTTGGGAGAGGGCAGTGTCAAACTCCCCTGAGGCACTCTTTTATGCTCGCAGAATAATCGAGTTTCAAAGAAGAGAACAGATGGATTGCATTTTCCTAACTTTTAGCTGGTTCCAATGTGCAAACAGTTAAGATCGTAATGTTAACATTTTCTCAATGTTTTATGTGCATATAAAATATTTGTAAAGAATGTGCTTTTGAATGCAAAGTTTGATCCAATTATAATTTTATAGAGTTTATAAAAACAAAAAGTATGTTTTCTGGGTGTCTGAGCCCTTTTGGCCTTTACAGTAAACTTGGAAGCTTGCAGGAAAACATGACTGCCACGTCAGAGAGGGCCCTGTGGAGCTTAAAATGACGAGCCCGTTATGTAAATATGGAAACATCCCATAGTCTTGGGGTGAATGAGATACTGATGAATGGAATTAAAAACAATCCTGTGGTCTTGGATCAGATTGAAAATGGTTGTTGTTTTCTGTCTTTAAAGAGACGTAAGAAAAAAATACAAGGAAATGAATCTTGCAAACTTAACTTCTGTGGTTTAGAAGACATAAGGTGGCTCCATGCAAAAATGAGCAGCTTCTCCATTAGTGGGGCAGAATCAAGAGCTCCAGAACTAAAAGCACCCATCAGAAAACCCCTTCTCAGCGTGAACTCTAAAGGCAGCAGAATGTGAAGGAATCTTACACTTGAGAATGAAGTATAAGGGGTTGCTCCTGGGAATGGACATTCAGCTCTTTCCAGTCTCATTTTCACTGTGCCTTGGCAAACAACACCCACAGGCTGAGCCTTGACACCTTGCTTACAAAAAGGATTGGGTCGAAGATCTCTCTTCTAGCTCTCAAGTGTTGTAATAACCTACCATCCCTCCTGCCCTAAGCTAATTCCAAGCTGTTGGAATACATGGGACAGCCATCAGTAGCATCTTGGAAGAGGTGTCCATTCAACTGAAATATGCCCCAAACTGAATTCCCCATCAGAGAGCTTAGTTCTCTGAAAATACAGTTGCATAACAAGCCTGTGTCTGAGTCGGTTGGCTTGCTGTGTTTTCCGGTTCCATGTGTAAGTAGTTCATAACATTACCAGCCTATTTCCATCCAGAGATGTTGATTAGGAATAGCTCTTGAGACCATAGTGAGCGCGGGGATAGGGTTGTAAAGACTAGTTTTGTTAAGCAAATGTGGACCGGATTTCTTTCCAGGGACTGGTCCAGCTCCAGCAGCTTCCCTGTGGCATTCAGGTGCCTTACGAGGTGAGAATTTTTCCATTGCACACATCTGGGGTAGGTCTCCTAGCTCCGGAGAAACCCAAGGTTGTCTAATGAGAATTGCTTTCAATGCACTGATTGGAGTCTGTTTCATTGATTAGAAGAATTCTAAGCTTACAGAACTAGAAGGAAGTAGAGATTATCTTGTTTTACCCATAAGGAAAAGGTATAAAGCTCAGGAAGGTCAAGAGACTTGGGCCAAGTCACACCGTCTCTCAGGTCAGGACTCCTGCCATTTTGATAGAATCCTGATGGCATCTTCCATATCCATATAAGAGGTCTGAGGAAACCCATGTGACTGGAACCAAAAGAGGGAGAAAGACTGTATAAGTTTCTTAGGGCTGGTGTAAAAAATTACGTAAACCTGGTGGCTTAAAACAATGGAAATTTATTCTCTCAGAGTTCTGGAGGCTAGAAGTCTACAATCAAGGTATCAGCAGGGCCACACTCCCTCTGAAGGCTCTAAGGAAGAAGCCTTCCTTGCCTCTTCCTTCAGCAAGTGTGGTCCCAAGCATTCCTTGGCTTGTGGAAATATAATCAAACCCCTACCTACCTCCTTTTCCCCCTGACTTTCTGCTCTGTCTCTTGATGGGTCTTCTTCTTAGGACACCAATTACTGGATTTAGGGACCACCCTAATCCAGTATGATCCCATCTCAATCCTTAACTAATAATATCTGTCTACTATATTTCTAAATGAGGTCACATTCTGAGATTCTGAGTAGATGTGAATATTGGGGATCACTACTCAACTCACTACAGGTGAGTGGTAGGAAAAGAAGCCAGAGAGAAAAGGAGGGTCCTATTTGTTCCTGAAACTTGCTAAGAACACAGCTCCTCATTGCTTTTACTCTAGATGTAATTCCCCAGATATCTGTGTGGCATGGTTCTTCATTTTGTTCACGTCATCCCTTTCCTTGCTTCTGTCAAACCTTCTTGATATTGTGGGGTCTTACAGATCATTTGTAAAAATCTTGGCTTTTATTCTGTGTGAAAAGAAGTCACTGGAAGATTTTGAATAAAAGAGCCACGTAATCTAATTTAAGTTTTATAGGATTCACTCTTTTTGCACTAGGAAAATGGATCACAGAAGGTAAAACTAAAAGGAGAAAGTGATGTGATTTTTTTGCGGTAGATTGAATTGGAAGTGGTGGAAATGGAGGATGTGATTAGATTCTAAATATATTTTGAAACTATAACTGGAGTTTTGGTCACTAAAGTTTGAAGTGCCTATTAGACACCTATATAACAGTTATAGATTAACCAGTTGGTTTTACAAGTCTGGAATTAAGGGGAGAGGAATATGATAGAGATAAATATTTGGAAGTCACAGCACTTAAATAGTATCTAAAGTCTGGTTAGCAGGTGAGCTCACCTGAATAGAACGAAGACAATGGAGAAAGAGGTCTGAGGATTTTGTCCTGGGACTCTGCATCCTTTAGGGGTTGGACAGATGAGGAGGATCTAGCAAAAGAAACAGATGAGATGGTCAATGAGAGAGGATGAGAACAAGAGAGAGTGTCTTAGAAGCCAGGTGGAGGAAGGTTTCAAAATGGAGGGAGTGATCAACCGTGTCAAGATTGGCTGATAGGTCAAGAAGGATGAGGCCTTAGAACAGTAAGGGTCCCTAGTGACCTTTGCCGACAAATTGTGATGAGGATAAAGCATGATTCAGTGACTGCCCTGTGGGAACTCTGGGTCAAGTGGGAACAAGCTGTGATGGAACCCACCCACCCCTACTCCAGGGTGGATCCTGAGTGGGCTAACCCAGTCATTGGCAAGCTCACTCCACTCACTGATGGCAGTTTTAGGGGCTGTATGATCTAATGGCAGGCAATGAGACTGAGCTGTGTGGATTAGGAGAAAAGTGTCCTCATGCTTAGAAAGGAAAAGCTTGTAAAGATATGCTGTCCTTTCATTTTGTCTCGAGAGATGACACATGAATGTGTCAACTGCAGCCCAGCAGAGGGGTTCCTTTCCATTCTGAGCACAGAGAGGCCTACCATGCTCTCTCCTTTCACCTCCCAGACTGCACTGAGGTTGCAGGCAAGAGAAGTGGATGACCCAGGCCTGCCAATCTTGTCTCCTAGGTTTGGGGCATCACGTCATGGCAACCTTCTCTGCAAAACTGCAGCTTCCCTTCTGGTCTCTGTCCTTTGAGTTTCCTCCTGCCTCAGACACCCCCCTCATCTCCTATCCTAGTTCCCTATAGAGACCCTCACTTCTTGCCACTGTTTGGGTTATACCTCACATCTTTGCAGTATAAAAAGGGGGTCTCCTGAAGTTGAAAAATTATGCCTGGCCAAAACAGTGAGACTGGAATCAAAGATTCTTAGGCCTCAAGGCAACCCCAGAGACTCATTTTGGAGCTAAGGGGTTCACCCAGGGGCCTTGCACACAGCACATTGAGAGTGAGCCAGTCTTAAGTTTTCTTTCAGGCCTTTCCTCTCCCAGGCAGACTCCCCAGGGGCTCTTTAAACCAAAGTACTTCACAAGAAGCTAGACAAGGAGTCCTTGGAAACATACAGAGGCCAACTACGTGGGGGTGAGCAAGAGGTAAAAGATTTTTGTTCCAAAGGAAGAAAGCATAATGAAGGATGCTTTCATTTAGACTGTGATGACAAGATAAGGAATTAATAGGTTTAAGCTGCATTGAGGAACGCTGAGATAACAGCGGGTGATAAACCTCCCAACCAGATGGTACTCCAGACAACATGGGAAGATCCCTGGGCTCCAGCCCAGCCTCCCGTGGAGTTCCAGAGTTTTTAGAGCATTAGCAGGGCCAGCTGTGGCCTTGGGAATGGGCAGGAAGTGGACAAAGCCACCTGTAGAGAGCTGGAAAAGGAGCACATGCAAGGAGATAGGTCTGTCTCAACCTAAGGAAGTGCATGAGTCAGCCAGGACTGACCTTGTGCAGATTGGTTTCTTCTCATCAGGAGACCAGAACATCCCCAAGTTTCACATCAGGAATCCAGAATTTCCCAAAGTGAATTTCCATGGAAGTGACACAATTTTCTTAAAGTCTGTGGAATCACCCTACCTGGTCTAGAGAATTATGGGTCTAGTGAGAAAAGGAAAGCGGAAAGAGTAACTTTTTCTGATTCTGGAAATGTGCAGCCCCCAATGTAGCTGCCTTATGAGCAGAACGTAGTGAAAATGTGGATCTGCTCTCCAGAAGCAAGGATGGGGAATCTGTGTTTGACTCACTAATAGTAGGAAAGCAAGTTCTGGCTGCTTGTGGCACTCTCTTAGAGACTAGCTTCTCCCATCTAGAATGGGTCATTTTGGCTAAAGTCCTGTTTCTCTTTGCACCCCACGAAAAATAGGAAAGAAAAAAAAAAAAGGAAAAGCCAAACAAATGAAGTGGATTCACAGGTTGCATTTGGCAAGAAGCTGTAAAGGCAAGCATCTTTATGGAGCAACATGGACCCTGTTGAGGCCAGAGCAACTCACTAGAATTCTTTTTCTCCAAAGGTTCTATGAGAGGAAAGCTACTTACTCCGACTAATCTTTCTTACTCTGTTGATCAGAGTCAGGTCCACATTACTCCAACCATCACCCCAAACTGGGTCTTCCTTCTTCATTGATGCTATTCCCTTCTCCCAACGCATCACCCTTCAGCTTGCAGGGGGAAGCCAGTGAGAAGAATGATAGTCATCTTCTCCACTGTCACTCCATCCAGTAACTCTCCTGAAGTCCACCTCCAAGGCCCCCACCTAGCTCTGGAATATTAGGATAATTTGAACCCGCATCTGTGGATAGCTTCATCTGTACTTACAGATAGAAGACAAGCTGCAAGAAACAGAACTGGATGTGTTGTTTGTAAGTCGAACCAGCTGTGATCTCCTGTCAATGGCCACTTCCTTTGCAAATGCCTAATGTCACTGTGGTTGGAGACACTTGTCTTCCCAGATAGTTGTTTTGCCCTCATGCAGCTGGCTTTCTCCCAGCTGCTGCCCTTCAAGGTGTCACTGTGCTGGGTCAGCCTGTGCACCACCCAAGGCTGGCTCCTGAGAGAGTGCTCCATCTCAGGAAGCACAACCTCCCTTGGAAGGCTGCTTGGCTGGTGTGGGGATGCGGTACTAGGCTGAACTAGACTAGCTCTTCTCCAGAGTCTTCCTTCCCCCTTTGTCTTTTGGAAATCAACTTGAAAGTTCACCTCCATGAAGTTACAAACCAAGAATCACTTTGGGAAGAAAGAAAAAGAGACATTTAGCCTAATTTACTACTCACTGAAGGGAGCATTAGAGTGACTATATGTATTTAGGCACAGCTGCATTTCAAATTGGTAATATTTAAATTGTAGAAAAAAGTGCATTTAAGTTGGGTAATATCCAATTTTTCTTTCTTTGGATGGAAGTTCCTTGGGAACTGGGACACAGTCTTGTTATCTAGGAAGTTCCATATACCGATTTCCATTCAGCAAGTATTTGTTGAACACCTACCATGTAAGGCTCCAGCTTTCTGCTGCACTTACCTGTTTGTTGGTTGGGGAGTATGTTATAAAAAAAAAATTAAAAAAAGAAAAGAGAATAAAAGAGAAGAAGAAGAAGAAGAAGAAGAAGAAGAAGAAGAAGAAGAAGAAGAAGAACTCACAAGCACTGCAGTTCTGTCTTTTAATGGTAGACTCCACTGCTCTGCCATCCCTAAATTCTTTCTTCTGACACTATGAGTTGGAAAGTTGTTTTTTTTTTTAATTCCATAGCCATGAGGAGTGGGGAGTGCTCTATGGCAAAACAAAAACCCACAACCAAAATCATACATTTATAATTCTTACTTGAAGCAGTTGTAGTCTTTCAAGAGTAAGCTCATCTCTCACTTGTCTTGAACAGTTGCTTTAAATAGATTATTTAAAAAAATAATTTGCTCACATTTTATTACTATTATCTAGGAAAAGATTCAACAAGAATTCACTCCATCTTTACTGGAAGCAGATTTGTATAGCAGTACTACAATCTTTGTGAATTTTTTTGTCTTCCCCATGACTTTAAAAGTTATTCTCTGATATAAAAGGACTCCCCAGATCATCCTACTCCCTAATCCTTCTTTTTATTCCCTATTTCTCTCCTTCAGTCTCTGCTGGGTACTCTTGGAACTTAGTAACTTAGTTTTGCATTTTGTAAATGATATTTCTTCATGTAAAGAAGTTTGACATTTTGTTATAGTGATTCTTAATATTTCTTTATTCTCTTTTGCCTGAATCCCTTCTCAAACCCCAGGTTGAATAAATATTAACTTATATATTAATCAACTTATAATTTCTTTTCATTCAACACTTTAATCCATATGTGATTTATTTGAATGTATGGTATGAGGTAGGAATAGAATTGGTCCCATTTACAACTCAATAACTTAAATTTCTTCAATCATTAAAGTTGTATTTATAAGTTTTACATAGTTGATTTTCTTTTCAACATTTCAGCTGCCTCTAATGAGCGTTGCCTTCTCAAGCACTTGAACAACTCTGTAGGGTCTGATGAACAAACTAATAAATACAGTAAAACTTTAAAAACATTCTGATGCTGTTTAAAAACTTAGCTAAAGTTTCTTATATCTTTCAACTTACAACTATAAAATTAATTATTCAGTTGAATGTTGTAAAATAGAATTCATCTCTATTAGATTCTCTCATATGCCAAAAACCCTCAAACTCTACAATCACTGTAAACATCAAGCACATACAGATTGTTCCAATGATTATTAAAACATGTTTTTGAATGTAATAGTTAGATTTATTTACTCATCTCTATTTTTTTATTCTAAACCTTCCTAGAGTTAAAAAGACATCCATGAATGAAAAAAATGTTATCACCCCAAGCCAGCAAGAGTTAATTAATTAGCCCAATTAAATTGGGGGAGCGATTTCAGCAGAATAAAATTGCTTATAGGCCAGAGATTTTGGCCAGACACAAGATCTGAGTCTCCTGGAGCCACTCAGCAACACATTGACTCAGTTTTTAATGGTCTCTAAAAGACAGGGACTCTGAGTCCATGCCCTTTGAAAGGGGTTGATTTCTTCTGAGTTTTAAGATGGACTATTACTTAACTCGACTGACTGTTATCATGTCTGCAGCCTCCTGCCCAGTTTGCTTCACAAGTTTAGGTCCAATAAATTTATTTCCTGCTCAATTCCACTTTGAATTCTTTTCTGATACTTTCTGTAGGGCGTGGTCACACATTGATAACTAATGACAGCCTATTGAAGTCATTATATATTTTCTGTTTATTTCGAAAAATCCCAGGACTGAAGTCATCCTCACTACAGTAGAGAATTATACATAAGCATCCACTTGCTCATTACTCAGCTTCATCCGATCTTAACATTTTGTTATGTTTACTTCAGGTTTTAAAAAACAATGAAACGTTTCGGATGCAGCTGAAGCCTCCAGTGTATTCTTTCCTGATTTATTTTGTCCTTCCCCAGGGGAGTACTCCAAAATTTTGTGTTTATGATTTCCAAGTATCTTTTGATTCTGTTATAACATGAATGTGTCAATAAAATATATTGTTTTGCATGTTGTCAATTTGTATGTAGCAAATATTATTTTTAGGTAACATTCTGCAACTTGCACTTTTGTTAATCGGTGTTATGTTTTTGAGAATTGCTAACCTTGGTACATGTAGCTGCATTTAATTTAATTGCTGTACATCTGGAATTAATTGAATAAATATATTAAAGTTTATTTTCCTATTCATTTGGATAATGGAATTTTCCTCCATTTTTTGCTATTACTAACATTGTTGAAATTTATATTTTTGTATGTCTCTGTGTACACGTATGTGAACTTTCTTAGACTATATATCTATGTATGCCAACTGTAATTGAAAAATAATTATTCAATAAAACATTAATAAAAACATAAAAGATCACTTCCCACATATCAATCTATACACTTTGGGGCCACCAGCCATATGGGCAGACATGTGGTTTCTCAGTGAAGTGGCTCTCAATAGGAAAGCCAATTTGCTCTCCAGAGGACATTTGTCAATGTCTAGAGACATTTTTGATTATCACAACCAGATTGGGGGTGTGTGTTACTGTCATCTAATGGGGTAAATGCTTGAGACGCAGGTAAACTTCTCAGAATTCACATGACAATCTCCTAAGAAAGAATTATCTGGTTCAAAATGCCAATACTGGAAAGGTTGAAAACCCTTTTCTAGACCAAAGATGCATGACCACAACTTAACAGAGATATAAGATTAATTTCTGCCTAAGTAGAATTTTGCATATTGGAGTTTCATTCCAACTTTAAATACACACACACACACACACATACACATATATCTTCTTCCCTGCCCTCCCTTGCTCCCCTCCCCAGTTAGGTCAACACATTCACAGACAATATATCTATAACAAAATATATCCATTATATCAATTAATGTTCAACATTCCTGTACATTTCTTACCATCTCATTCCCCCCCCCCAAGTATTTATTCTGTAATACCAGCTGCACAGGCTCCACCCTCTTGTATCAGTGTAGTTGAACTCATTAGTGTAGTTTATCTCCTCCCCCCTGTCCTCCCCATTCTTGTTATTTGTCTGTTTCTGTATCTATATCTATATATTATCACTTAGAATTTTCTGGTTGCTTTTTACTTCCTTATGCTGGCTTTAGGCGTCTAGAACCCAATCACATTTCTATAATTGAGCTAATATCTAGTTAATTCTCCCTGAACTTCTACCCTGCAGTAGAAGTTCATGGTGCCATACTCAGTGTAAATGATTAAACTGATTACACAGTTAGTCAGTATTTTCAGTTTTCTGCTGACCGACTCAGCAATAATTGTTTAAGATGAACGCATGATATTCAGAGTGTAGTTTTTAAAATAACCGATTGACTCCTTGAAGTTTGATTTTATCATCTAAAAATACAAGCTCTAATTAATTTTCTTTAAAATTTTAAATCTGGGTTTATCATAGAAATTGAATAGACTGATGATAACATATTTGTAGGCTATAAAACTAAAGAATGTGGAAATTTTTTTAGTTCCTTGAGAAATAAAGCAATTTTATCTTCAGCAACTGTAAAGTGATCTGGAAATTGTTTCTCAAGGTGGAGCTGTGAAGATGCATTCATTTCTAAATTGATGTCCTTCCTGAATAGAGTAGTTTCTGGTGATGTATTTGTATAAATATCTGTCCGTTTGCATGAAGAAAAAAAATAAGAACATAAAATAATTCTTTTGCCATGTACTTTATTGACTTCCTTTTCGATTTCTTCTTATTAGCTTCAAAAATTCTAGAAAATATTAAGGATGAAGAGAGCAAACACAGGCAGCTGACAGAAGCCCTGGCTAAACTAGTGAGGGCAATAAGGCAGTTAACTTTTGTCCTACTCATTCCATGATATATATAGATAGATAGATAGATAGATAGATAGATAGATAGATAGATAGATAGATAGATAGATGATAGATACATGATAGACAGATATATGTATAGATGTAGGATTTCTGGGTTGAATACTTATATTCAGTTATTTTCAAATTGCTCTCTACTAGTTTATGAGAGTTCCCATCTCTCCCTTAATCTTGCCAACACTTATTTGTAAACTTTTACGATATGATGAATAGTTTTTCTCTGCTCTAGTTTATAATTCCCCAGTTACTGGTGAGATTGAGCATTTTTCTCCTATTGACTATCTTTCCTCTTCTCTAAATTGTCTGCTCAAATGTTTTACCCATTTTTTAAATATATTTTTTTCCTTTAAATTGATTCATAAGCTATTTATAAATGCTGATTTTAATCCTTTGTTAGTTTTATACATCAAAAATACTAAATTTTACCTTGGGGTAAATTTATCTATATTTTTCTTATGATTTGTTAGTGTGTTTATGTGTGAAATCATAAAGATTTTCTTTAAAAGTTTTACACTTTAAAAAATTTTTAATTAAAAATTTTTTTAAGTTTTAAAAATTTACTTTTTATGGTTGGGCCTTAATTTACTTGGAATTGATTGTTTTGTGTGGGGAATAAATTAGTATCTATTTTTTAAATGGACATCACCTATTATTAAATGATTAGTCTTTATTCGTGAATAATGCCACCTCTGTCATATATCAAGTTTTCTTGTAGGTATGGGTCTTTTTTGGACTCTATAAATAGAACGTGCATGTGTGTATATGTGTAATCTCTAAAGCAATAGTACTTTATTTTAATTACTATAAATTTATATTTATTTATAGTCCTCTGCTTTTTGTATAAATTTTAGATCTGCTTGTCAAGTTCACAAAAAATGTGTTAGGGTTTTGATTGGAATTGTATCAAATTTATAGTTTTATTTGCATAAAATTTGAATCTATTCATGAATTTATTACTTTTTCTAGTCTTGTATTCATTATATTCTTTATTAATGTTTTGTAATTTTTAAAATAAATGTATCATGCAGTTTTGTTATATTTATATAACTATGTATTATAACTATATTAATATAAACTATATATATAGTTAGATTCTTTATAGTTTTCATTGCTGTTTTAAATGAGATTTATTTTTCTATCATAATCTCAAATTGGTATTTACCAGTAGAGATATAAATTGTTAATTTAAAAATATTATGGCTGTCTCTTATCAGTTATAATAGTTTGTGAAATTCTTAGGTTGATTCTCCATGTAGAAAATTATCATCTGAGAATAAGAACTGTTTTAATTTTCTTTTCCAATTATTATTTGTTTTATTCTTGTCTTATTGTATTTGGTAGGATCGTCTATATAATGTTGAATATAAGCAGTGATGGTAGGTATCCCTGCCTTACTCTTGACTTTATAGTTAATGCTTTTCAAACTGTATCATTAATTATGATGTTCAATAGGTTTTTTGTATCATGTTAAATAATGATAGGCTATGAAATTAAGGAAGTCATCTCTTAATCCCAGTTCCCTAAGAATTACTTTTAGCATGAATAGGTATTGACTTTTACCAAATATCTTTTTAGCATCTTTTAAACTGATCTTATATTTTTTCTGTTTTAATCTAGTAATTTAGTTTATAAATCAATTAAGACTAGTCATCTTCTGATGTCAAATCATACTTTCATTGTATGTAGCATTGAAGTTATACTATCCCAAAGTAAAAATACATTAGATTGTTTTTCTTTTTTCTTTCTTTTTAAAAATTTTGTAAAAGAGTCCCTTGAATATTTTAGAATATTACCCTTCAAATACTCTGGCCTCGTGCCTCTTATAAGGAAAAGATTGGATTTTCAATTCAAATTCTTTAACCTTTTTGTTTGTTTATTGAGGCTTTCTATTTCTTCTTAAGCTAATTTTGGTAATTAATTATTTTTCTAAAAATTTACCTACTTCATCTACATTTTCAAATGTACTAACATTTAGTTCATATTATTCTGATGTTAAAAACACTACTGTTCTGATTATATCCCACTTTAGTTTTAAATATTGTTTAGGCCTTTTTCCTTTTTTCTTGATCAATCTTTGCCTGTTAATTTAGAAAACACATCAAATGGACTAATATTTGTATTGTAGGTGTCAAAGAAGAAGAGAGAAAGAGGCAGAAAACTTACTCAGAAAAATAATGATTGAAAACTTCCCTACCCTGGGGAAAGAAACGGACATCTAGAGCCAGGAAGCCTAGACAGTTCCAAAGGAGAGGAATCTGCAGAGACCCACTTTGACACACTGTAATTAAATTGTCAAAAGTTAAAAACAGAGAGAAACTCAAAAATAGCAAGAGGAAAACAACTTGTTACATACAAGGGCATCCCCTAAGACTATCACCAGATTATTCTCAGCAGAAACTTTTTAGGCCAGAAAGGAATGTCACGTTATAGTCAAAGTGCTGAATAAAACCTACCGACCAAATATTCTCTACTTAGCAAAGATGTCCTTCAAAATGAAGGAGAAATAGTTTTCAGACAAGCAAAAACTGAAAGTTGGTGGTGAACATGCAATGCAATGTATACATATGCCTTACTGTTGAATCGTATGCCTGAAACTTACTGGATTTCATTAACCAATGTCACCATAAAACAAACAAACAAACAAACAAACAAAGAAACAAACTGAAAGAGTTAATCACCACCAGATCAGCCTTCAGGAAGTGTTACAGGGACATCTTCAAGCTGAAACAAAGGATGCTAATCAGTGACAGCAAGACATCAAAAGTATAAATCCCATTGGTAAAGGTAAATATATAGTTAAATTTAGAACAGTCTAATGCTGTAAGGGTGGTGGAGCTAATATTGATACATTATTGTAAACGAAGGTCCATGGTTTGTTCAGATTTCCTTAGTTTTCTCTAATGTTCTTTTTCTGTTCCAGGATCCCAGCCAGGATACAACACTGCACTTAATTGTCATATGTCATTAGGGCCCTCTTGGCTGTTATAGTTCTCAAAACTTTTCTTGCTTTTATGACCTCGACAGTTGAATGTCCCTCAACTGGGATTTGTCTGATGTTTTTCTCATGGTTACACTGCGTTTTGGGGAGAAAGACCACAGTAGTAAAGTTCCCTTCTCATTCTGTCATCTCAAGAATGTATATTGTTTATCAACATGACTTATCACTGTTGGTGTTAACCTTGATCACCTGGCTCAGGTAGTGTTTGAGAGGCTTCTCCACTGTAACATTGTTCTGTTTATTTCCTTTCTCATATTGTATTCTTTGGAAGGAAGTTACTATGTGTAGCCTACATTTAAGAAGTGAAAATTATGTTCCACCTTCCTGAGGGTGGAACATCTACATAAATTACTTGAAATTTTTCTGCATGGATTCCTTTGTCCTTATGGTCTATTTTTGGAGAAAAGTCCCCAAGTTTGTATTTCAATTCTTATGTTGAGTTTTTCATTTCTGGCATCATATTTTTAATTTCTTATATTTGCTTTTTGTTTTTTGAATGTTGCTTTTTAGGATTACCTGTTCTTATTTTACAAATGAAATATTTTCTCTTATGTCTTCTGAAGTTGTTGCCCTACAACTATTTTCTTCAAGTTGCTTTTATCTGTCCTGGTGCCTGTCTTTCATATGTTAGAATCTCCTCGAAGATCTCTTCATACTTGGCTACTCCTTCATACTTGAAAGTGGGCCACAGAAAGGTTGTCTGCTTGTCAGTGATCTAGATGCCAAGAAGGAGAAGGGTAAGTAAGGGCCTCAACATTAAGAACCTAAACTTTCACTTTAATTCCCTGCTTTCAGTATGGTACTCTGCTCTCCCCAACTGTGCTGTGGTGTCCCATGGTTCAGAGAGCCTAGGTTTTACATTTTGGGCGTGAACAATCTCCAATTTTCTGCCAGCATAAGGGTAGGAGCATTCATTAACAGCATCTAGAGATCTCAGAATCTCTTAGACTTTTCTCCTAATTTTAGTTCCATCTTTAACTGCCCGCTTCCAACCTTCCAGAGGCATCTGGTGATAACTATTGAGTATTCCATGATGAAACTGGGTTGTTTCTTACTTCTCCAATTTTCTCTTAGCATTCCATTTTCTGCAGATGCTATATCAGTTACACATTCATCCATCTTCTCCAGCCCCTAACACTTTGTGGTCCTATTTCTCTATAGAATCTTTGTCTTATGGTACAGAAAGAAGAGAATAATTAATATATATGTTTAATCCTCCATCTCTAATCAGAAGTCATTAAGATCTGTATTCTCTAGTTCATAACTCCCTCTGTAGAGAAAGCCTTGTGCATATGTACTGGTTTAAACACATGTGAGAAGGCAGCACTTGTTTGGGCAAGGTTGATGATTGCTACCATTGTTGTGATTTCTTCTGAGAGAGGAGCTCAGAAAGCCAAGTAGTGAGCTCTGTGACATAGATTAAGAATTAAGGTTACTTTATTATTGTGAAAAATACTTTAATAATTACAAAAATGTATGGATATTTCTAAGGCCCTATTTTATTTTATTTTTGCAATTTATTTATTTTTAATCAAGTTTATTGGGGTAATATTGCTTAATACAATTATATAATTTTCAGGTGTACATTATAATTTGACATCTGTATATTTGATTGTGTGTTTACTATCCAAAGTCCAGTTTCCTTCATCTGCCATATTTTTTATCCCCTTTACCCACTTCACCTTCCCCCTAAACCCCCATATTTGACCCCCTTTAATCGTCTACCTACCCCTCCTCTCCAACCCTCTACCTTTTGGTAACCACTAATCTATAGTCCATGTCCATGAGTCTCTGTTTGTTTGTCCTGTTCATTTGTTGCTTTTAGGTTTATATCCCACATATAAGTGATACCACGTGGTTTTCAACCTTTTCTGTCTGGCTTATTTCACTTAGCATGATTATCTCAAGGTCCATCCAGGTTGTCGCAAATGGCAATATTTCATCTCTTCTTATGGCTGAGTAGTATTCCATTGTATATGTGTACCACAGCTTCTTTAGCCAGTCATCTATTGCAGGACACTTGGGTTACTTTCATGTCCTGGGCACTGTGAATAATGCTGCTACGAACATCGGTATGCAAATATCTTTTTGGATATGGGTTTTCAGTCTTTGGGGTAAATACGCAGTAGAGGGATTGCTGGGTTATATGTAGCTCAACTCTTAGTTTTTTGAAGAACCTCTATTCTGTTTTCCATAGTGGCTGTACCAATTTGCATTTCCACCAGCAGTGTATGAGGATTACTTTTTCTCTGCATCCTCTCCAACATTTGTTATTACTTGTCCTGTTGATTATAGCTATTCTAACAGGTGTGAGATGTTATCTCATTGTGGTTTTTATTTGTGTTTCCCTAATAGCTAGCGATGTTGAGCATCTTTTCAAATATTTGTTGGTCCTTTGTATGTCCTCAGGAAGAAGTGTCTGTTTAGGTCCTCTGCCCATTTTTGATTGGATCGTTTGTGTTTTTTTGTTGTTAATTGAGTGGTATGAGTTCTATGTATGTTTTGGATATTAGGCCCTTATCAGAGGCGTTGCTTGCAAATATATTTTCCCATTCGATGGTTGTCTCTTTACCTTGTTGACAGTTTCTTTTGTTGAGCAGAAGCTTTTTAGTTTGATGTAGTGCTATTCATTTATTTTAGCTTTTACTTCCCTTGCTTTGAAGTCAAATTCATAAAGTCCTGTTTAAGTCCAAGGTCCTTGAGTTTAGTTCCTATGTTTTCTTCTATGCATTTTATTGTTTCAGGTCTTATATTTGGATCCTTAATCCATTTTGAGTTAATTTTGGTGTGTTGATAGAGAACAGTCTAGTTTCATTCTTTTGCAGGTGGCTTTCCAGTTTTCCTAGCACCATTTATTGAAGAGCTTTTCCTTTCTCCACTGTATGTTTTCGCCTTTTTGTCAAAAATCATTTGCCCATACAAATATGGTTTTACTTCTGGACTCTTGATTCTGTTCCACTGGTCTGTATGTCTGTTTTTCTGCCAATACCATGCTGTTTTGATTCCTGTCACTTTGTAGCATAATTTGAAATCAGGCAGAGAGATGCCTCCAGCCTCGTTCTGTTTTCTCAGGATGGCTTTGGCAATTCAGGGTCTTTTGTGCTTCCATACAAATCTGATGATTTTTTGTTCTATTTCTTAAAAAAAATTAAGGTCCCATTTTAAAAGAAAGTAAATGCACATTTTTGTTAAAAGTAAAGGTTGATATTTTTCTGAGCCTGTATTATATTAAAAGAGCCACTGTGCTATCTGTAAATGGGACTCTCTTTCTTCTCCTAGAGGTATGGTGCTACCTACAAATAGCATCTTTTAATTTCTCCAGTAGTAAAGAAAAGGGATTTCTGGTCAATGCCACCATAGCAATAACTAAAGATGTTAAATAATACAACCATGTAATTCAGCATATTTTCCCATGAGGTGATTTTGCTGTCCTGAACAGTGTTTATCTTCTATTTCATTGTCAGGTTTTTGGGTAGACTAGACTAACAGAGTAGTTAGAAAAAAACAATCTCCTGTAAGCCTTTCTAGCTGGGCATCTATGCTTTGCCTCGCAGCTTACAAAAGATTATTTATGGGGACTACATTGCCTAAAATGCAAGAGAGCACTTTCCAGGTTACTTCCTGGGCCTTAATGTCTCTCTGAATGGATATAGAAAGTTTAGGAAGGAGGGTCAGGTGGATGGGAGCTGGGTCTACCCAAAACAGACCACACTTGGAAGCTGGAGGAATGACTGTTTCATGTCCTGAGTGTTAGTGAATTAGGAGGAAGACAATGAGGGTTGATATGAGTTTTTCCAGCCTTTTTTTTCTTTTAAGGAGGTCTTTATTTTATAAAACTGTCTAGGATAGGATTATCAGAAGTTCTTTGCAAAAATGAACCATGATCTGTGTGTGTGAAATACATTTTTAGTCAAAATATTTATTGAAACATTTCAACAGATAATTTTTCCTTTTAGAAAGAATTATTTCACTGCATGTGAACCTCATGGAAAAAAATGTTGAAAAATTGAGTAGTTTATTTCACACAGATCTAACTCACATTCTGCTTCCCTCATCCACACGTTATTATTTCTATTGAAAATTCATTTTCCACCTTCATTTGAGACAGGGACCGATACACAACACTAAAACAATTTCAACAAATGTCAACACAAAAGTCAAGAAGAAATATACCAGGTGTATTTTCTGAATCAATAAAAATGTTATTAATAATAAAAAGACATTTGCAGTTTGTAAATTTTCATTTTGCTGGGCAGAAAGCCAAAATTCTGGATAATCAGTTTAATACCAGACACTCAGAAGCTAACTTGAGAAAGAAAGTTTTCCTCATTCTGCTTCCTTGTGAGGCAGTCTAGCCTAGAGACTGTCCCCTTCCCCTTCAGGATGTGGCTCCAGAATTTTTTCTTAGTTCCTTACTTTGCCATCTGGAATTTCTCTGTTGTCCCTTAACTCGGCCCTCTCCCTAGACTCTGTGAGAAACAGGCTAAGGCCAGAAGACAGGATAGCTGGCCTTGGATGAACCCCTCCCCTCCAGGTAGCATGAGAAACTAGCCAAGACCTGGAGGCAGGATGGAGGAGATAGCCTTGGGACATCTCCTTGCCTCCAGAATAAGGCTCCAGAGTGTTTCCCTTTTCCTTCGTTCAGCTTTGGCTAATCATAATATCATCACATGCATTGCAAGTACCACGTCTCTACGCCACATCCTCAAGAAAATAAAAGCCCGAAGTCCAGACAGCTTAGGGCAACTCACCTGAGTTTGCCTGCACTTTTTTCTTGTGTGTATTTTCAATTTAATAAAAATTTGTGCTGTCATATTTGCTATTTGTCATGTCATTGAATTCTTTCTTGCTGCATAAGACAAGTACCTGGTCACTGGAACTCCAGGTTGGGGTCCCTTTGGACTCCAACCCAGTTTGGGCTCTCTGCTATCACTTGGGTTTAAGGTTCATGGCTATTCCTCCAGGCTGTGTTAGGGACCTTCAGTGCCTTTCTTCCTGGAAATGTTTCTCGGGGCTGAGCCAACGAAGGGACTGGACCCCTAGCCCTGCTCTTTGCTGTATCCTAGGGCAGCCCCCTCAGAGATCAGACCAAGAAAAAGCCATTTTAGGAACTAGAAGGCTTTCTAACCCTGAGCAAACTGCTGCTCTCAGCGGTTTATCTCAGCTCAGGTGAATTATAGAGATTATGTAAAGGCCTTTCTACTCTTTTTAAGTTGTCAGATTCAGATGTTTCTTTATTTTTTAAAGTTTTTAATCAGTGAAACTTTTTTTTTAAGTAGTATCCAAATAATAGTTTTTTTCCTCTCTATGATTAATTGGTGAATCCTCTACCCAATTAACTAAGGCAAACTTCAAACCTGCATTATTGCTGCCCTTTCAGATTCCAATGGCACTTAAAAAAAAAAAAATTCAATGGCTCATTTCAGCTCTACGGAAATGTCCTTACAGCGCAAACGTTATTTTTGGCTCAGGGCATGTGCTTTCCTCTATCTTGCCGAAGCTGCCCCGCCCGGCCGGAGGAAGCCCAGCTCGGCCGAGTCTATTCAGGGCCCCCGGCATTTGCATGTCTATCAGCGGCCTTTCACAGCCCGGCGGCCTCAACAAGTACTTGCCAATGGCCCCATTGTTCTTCAGAACCACCCCAAATCAGAACTTCCCGCTTTCTGCTCCCTTGCTGTTTCAAGTGTGGTTGAAACACCTGTTAGCTGGGGATCCCAGAGCTTTTGCTTTCTACTTATAGGAACTTTACTTTCCCTACATGCTGAGATGGGTATTTGTGAAACGGGCTTGAATTTTCCCCTTGGCAAAGGACTTAGAAGTTACCTCAAGTTTTATAAGATACCATTTGATCTTCTTTATTGTTCCTTTTTCATTTCATTCAAAAAAAAGCTGGATTGCCACATGGAAGGGAAAATGAAAAATACTTGTTTCCTTCTTTCTCTCTCTTTATAAAATTTAAAATTTCTCCAAAGTTAAAGTCTTCATGAATGTAACATGATTATTGGTAATATTGTGAAACCAGCATTTCATATTAGACTATAAAACACCTTGTTGAGGGAGATGAAATAAAATCTACTGCAAATATTTATTCTACATTTTGACAGGTCTGTCCAATGAGCTCACTAACAAAAGAGTTGGGCAAAATGGTCTGAGTAGATACGTTTGTTCTGATTTGTGTGGTTATATATGTCTCTCTCTCTCTCTACATATATACATATACATGTACATGTACATGTATATGTATATATAGAGAGAGACAAACACACATATATAGACACATATATACACACACTTTGCACAAATATATTCATTTAAAATATATGTATGTATATGTATTTGAACATATACAAATTCATGATTACTTATATGCATTAAAGACTAAAAAAAATCTTCCATTTGTTTTGTTCTTTAAAATCTATACTTAAGTTCTGTGAATGGTCAGCTCATCTGTAAATCTATGAAATGTTTTTGCATACATTAATTTGATACTCACACAAGAACTGAAAGTAAGGCAATATATGGTTTCTATTTCCATGTTATGAATTATTGTCTTTATCATTAATAACTACTTTATCATTCTAATACTTAGAAGCAACCCAGGATTTGTGATTTCTGGCATTTACTGCCCTTTTCTCCTGTTCCCAACTTGATGGCAGCCTCTCCACAAACTGCAACCATTTTATGTGATAGCCTATCACTTTTATTGAGTTAGGATTTTAAGGATAACAAACAGATAATTAATTATAAAGCAAGTTATTGTAGGCAGTGCTTACTAACTTAGGTGAAAAAATAGTTTTAAATGGTTTATACTCCCTGAGTTCAATGGAATTGTGTATATTTTAAAATTTTGCATTGTTGCTTTGTAAGTAATTTTGCTTCGCAACCTGGAAAGCTTTATTCACTGTTTCTCAAGGGTGACAAATTGGCATTTGGGTTGGCTTCAGCAAATCATCTTTGGGTTTCTGATTAAATTGTATATAAAATATTTATACTGTGGGGTCACCCAAGAGAAATGATACACATTGCCATTTTTGGACATTTTGTGATTATAACCAGAGGAAGCTAAATGGAGTAGAGTCTAAGAAAAAATTTAAAAGACTCGAGTACCCAAAAGAATGTGGCATTCAGGCGTTCAGGTCAGAGATCCCCAAATCCCCTGGCATCTCTGGATGACTAGAGCAACAGTGGTGCACATATTCAAAGCCTGACCTTATTTCCTCTGGTGCCCCTTTCCTTTTCCTTCTGGATGGAAGGATTTTCTCCACAGAAGGACTCTAGTCCTTGAATTCACTGCAGTGGGCAGTGATCATTTCCTCCACATATACATACATACATACATACATACATACATACACACACACACACACACACACACACACACACACACACACACACATATATATATATATATATATATATATTCTTTTCTTCTTTTCTTTTCTAGGTTTAGAGGGAGGTTAGTTGTGGGAAGAAAAAGTTGGGACTAGCTAAAGGCAGATTAAGAGAATCAAAAAGTCTGCTGGAAAGATGGTTTCTCATAGACAGAGAATCGGCCGTGTTTGCTCTTTGGGAACTGCAGGGCTGGAGATGGGATTAGACACAGCCCCCTGACTGTTGCAGCACAGAATGCTCATTCAGCTCAGGACTCTTTCTGCCCCCTTTTTTTTCTGGGGAGTGACCAGGAGAGAGGGCAACGGTGTCACTGTGTTTCCCAAGGAGCAAACAGTGGAGGTTGCCGGAGGTGAAAGGTTAAACACTGGTGTCAATAAAGTGAAGGGGATTTTTGGAGAGGGGGAGTAGGTCAGCAGGGAGGTTGGGGAAAAGGCTGGGGGGTGTTGGGGGGTGGGCAGGGAGGTGAGAGCCCTGGCATGCCTGTCCCAGAGTTGAGAGAAAACAGACTGACCTCTCCTCCCTCCCCCAAGCTGTAGACCCTGCATTTGTACATTGGTAGTTGTGATTCAGTCTCTCCCCTTGGTTCCTTCAGGCTTGTGGTTTGGCATTTGCCTCAATGCTACAGCATTATACATAGGATGTTCACAGAAGATATTTGTTAAATTGCCCTGATCCTGCCTCAACACTGGCTCCTCTAGAAATACTCTGCTTTTGGAATCGCTTTCGGTATTGGGCATAATTTTTCATATTGCCCTAATGGTTGCTAATTTTACTATACTAAAGGTAAGACTGGTATTTGGAAGAAGCCCAAAGTTAATCAGAATAATAAATCTGAAAAAGATAGAAATTGGGACTTATCGAAATGGACCCCCTTGAAATCATGAGGTTAATGGAAAGTAATAATGTGATGTTTTCATGCTCCATATATATATGTATATAATATATATCATATATGTGTGCATGTGTATATGTGTATAGATGTATATATTTTTCCTGAAAACATTTCAAAATAATTTTTCTAAATGTTAATACGTATGGGGTAAACGCATAGCTTCTCAAAGTCATTTTGCAGAGCCCAGTTGACTTAGTATTTGTTTAGGAAGAAAGGCTGTTTTCTTCCCCTATCATCATGTCCTCCATGATGAACTCTTCCTGGAGAGCTGAAGAGAGGTTCTACTCATAGCTTAGGGGAAAAAGGCCCCAGTTACTTCTTGGACTGCATTCAGCTTGGTTGCCAGGATCCCTCCTTAGAGTAATCTGCCACCTGAGTCAAGTGGAGAAAAGTACAGTCTGTTCTGGTGGTGAGATGGAGGCATTAGGCTGGGACTGCGTCTACATAGTGGTGACTTGCTGATATTTTGGCGGTTTCCCTCCTGACTTCCTGACTGAATTTAAGACCTCTGCACTTGGGTTTATGTTTTCTTACCTATAAAGTAGAAAAAGAAAGAAAAGAAATTAAAAGGATGATTTCTTAGCACAACCCAGTGCTATGGGGATGGCTATGAAATTCTTTGGTCTCAAAGAGAAACAAAGAGAAAGAATTAGAAAATCGTAAGGAAGGATAAGAAGATAAAACAATACAGAGAAAGGATTGGAAAGGAAAAGGCAGGAAAGGAAACGGATGTTTGAAAAAGAGAAGAAAAAAAGGGAGGAAGAGAGGAAGAAAATGAAAAGGAGGGATAAAGATAGAAAGACAGAGAAGAGGAAAAAAAAAAAAAGATTCTCTTCAGACCAGAGAGTCAGGGTCAAGCCCAAAGGTCTCTGATGCACTGGAGGAGAAGAGTGAGATTTGGCTTGAAAATCTTCTGAGATCAATTTTCTCAGATGTCCTGGGGACAGAATTCCAATGCCTGGAAAGTACCAATGTTTTTTCTTTTTGTGATGCCGTGTCCTGGGACTGGAAGGAGGGAAAGTAGTGGATTTCAGCCTCAGGTTTGCTATGGGAACACAAACCATGGGTCTGGGTGGGGAGGGGACAGATTCTCAGATGGGGGGGGGGGGAGGAATTTGTAAGTTCTAAATGTGATAAAAACTTCCATGTATATGAAATTGTATATATACATTTTAAAAAAGATAATTTTATTTGCTATAGAACAATGTATGTAAAAAATCACTATAAAAGCAATCTAGATAGGAATGACAGCCTAACACTACTATGAATGAACTCGTGTGCCCACTCTCAGCTCTCACCTTCAAAATATATTAATTAGCCACTCTGTGTGGGTGGACCTGGAGGACTGTGAAAGATCCTCTGGCTTTGTTGATGGCACAATGTCATCTAGCTTCTACCTTATATTCCCCATCCAAAACAGAGATGCTTCACACACATGGTCTGACACTGGGATGGAGTATTTAGGCTATTCTGGAAAAATCACAGATTGTTCAGACTTCCTCACTTAGGCCTCAGTGATTTAGCCACAGACCTGCTTCCCTTCACAGGGAGGAGGTCCAAGTCCCCTCGCAAGGAGGAGTCCTTCTCATAAGAAGGTCCAGGTCTCCTCGCAGTGAAGGAGGGCCTGCTTTCCTCGTGGGGAGGAAGTCCCTGTCCCCTCACAGGAGCTACCAACATCAGATCTGTGTCTAGAAATCAAGGCTGGGGTTGCCTTAGGAATGATCAGTCCTCAGACCAGATTTCCTTCTCCAGGTAGAGAGTCTGAAGAACCCCCAAAGAGAGCTTGCCCCAGGGAGCTTCCTCTCTGTAAGAGCCACTGAGGGGAGAAGAGAAGCCAGGGAGCCTGCCGTTTGGAAAGCTCTAACAAAATGCAAACACTTCCCTGCCCCTCCACCCTGACACCCCCGCACCGCGTGCCCCCACTTCCCATTCCCTCACACCACCCCCTCCCCGCTGGTAACGCAGGGTGTAATCTTGCTTCTAAACACAGAATTACAGAAAACCAGGGGGAAAAGCCCCGAAAGGAATAATTAATTTCTGCTTCCTCATGCAAATCCTTTGGCCAGTCATTTAAGGTTCAGAGCAGGACCAATTCAGCTCCTTGTGCAAATTCCAAACTGAAGGCATTTAGAAAAGAAGAGAGAGCGAGAGGAGAGAAATTGAATGGATTTACTTTTCTAAGAACCAGAATTAACAAAGGTTCCATTTTCCATGGTTATGGGTCTGGCTAGACAGCCCTCACTGACAAGCTCTCCAAACACATGTGCTGGCCTGTTGAAAAGGCCTCAGTGTTGACTGACAGATAATTGAAGTGACAAATTGTTTCATTGTATTTGGCAGGGAGAGTGCTGTATTAGATAATTATGGGGAACAGAGGAGCTCTGGGGTCCCAGGTCACAAGACATGCCTGACCCTATTTTCTGAAAACTCTGAATGGAGTTCTTGGTCCCAGAGGACCCGAGTGTGAGGCTGTCTCTTTTTTTTTGTTGGTGCTCAGATTTTTTTTTCCCCTTTACCTCCTCCTCTGTCTTCACTCCTCACCCCTCCCCCCCTTTCCGATCTAATGATTAAGAAGAGCTAAAGAATATGGAGACTTCCAGGGCTGAGAGAATAGGCCTTACTCTCAACCCTGCATACTCCCCGCCCCCCATCCCAATTCCTTGCTTTTTAGGAAAAGGGCTTGTGGATTTATTTTATCTATGGTAGCAAGTTTGCAAATTTTTCTTATCAGCTGCCCACAGTGGCCTGAAAGGGGGATGGCTGCCCCTGGAGGGAAGGTGGCTGGGACAAATGAGTTGCTTGGAATGGTTGCTACTGGGCAGGGGAGGCACGTCCTGGCTGAATAATGGGAGCAGAACTGCTTCTGTGTGCAGCCTCTTGACATGAGATTTTCTGTGTCATCAATTCTTCCTGACCTTAGTTTTTCTGAGGTAAAATCTGGTGACAAAAGAGACCTAAAGATTATTAGGGAGTAGAACCATTTTGTTTTCCAACTGAGCCCTAGAGAGCCACACAATTTGTTAGTGGAGAGATAAGGTAGATCTCAGGTTGTGGAACCAGAATCCAGAGCTCTTTCCCCCAAACAATGATAATGAAAAAAAAAATGTGTATGAGGCTAAAATACAAAGAATGATGGCTACCTCTGCCTTCTTAGTTCCTTTTACTGCTGTGTAAGCCCACAAGAAACTGGAAGCATCTTTGCACAAACAATACTTAGCTTCAGGGCAGTCATTCTTGGGGGAAAGGGGAGAGACCTTCAGAACAGAGATGTTCCTAGTGGTTCGGTAGGAGCCTAAAGCAGGCAGGAGAGACTGGGTGAAGAGCCTCCTACTTACTCCCACCAGGGAAAGTGAATAGCTAGTCCTTTTGCCTCTGGCACTGCAGTCTTCCACCTGCAGCCTGCTTGTGGCAAGAGGGACAGTAGCGACTTTGGGGGTCTGAGGATTTTCAGTATAAGCTTCATTGGTTCTCTACAGAGATTTGATACTTAGGAAGATTCTTTTTCCTTCCAAGTAGAAAGGTTTAAGAATTATGCACACTCTCAAGATGCATTATTTTTTGTTGAATTTTCAATTTTCAGGAAAAATACTCTTTTTTTCTTTTTTTTTTAAACTTTCTGCTCTTAAATATAAGTCCAAAGAGCCTCAGAAGATGGTTGTTGTTTGGTTTCTAAAATAAATAAACAAACAACCCCAAACAAAGTACGGTGAAAACACAAGAAAATTTCTGCAGTATGTGTAACACAACTGAGACCCATGGCTTTCTCTGTTTTAAAAAGCCAATAATTAAAAAAAAAAAGCTCTCTAGTAGTTTTAAAGCAGCCATGCTGAGTCAAACCCTACTGTGATGAATTCAGGACTCGCTTTTCACAGAAAAATGTCAAACCCCTTTATTGGCATACAAAGTTATGTTCCTAATAAAAACATGAATTAGGGGGAATCATGAGTTTGAGGGGAAGGGGATAGCTAGGAAGCACAAGGTCAAAAATGAATAAAATGGATTTAGACCCTCAGAGTAAGAGAAGAACGTGATAAAACTCTGATAGAGTTTACAAGCACGGCTGCCATCAATCCCCTCCCCCCTGAGCTCTCATGCTTCTCATCCCATCTAGAGGTGGAACAGAATTTCCCTTCCTCCTCTTAAATCTAGGCTGAACTTAAGGCTTTGCCTGAACAACAGGATGCTCTGGAAGTGACTTTCAGGAACTTAGGCTAGGTCATAAGCACCTTGGCAGCTTCTTCTGTCTGGGTCTCTCGGAATGCTAGCTTCTTGGGACACCTCTTCTTGGGATCCCACCACGATGCTGTGAAAAGCCATATGGAGAAGTCATATGAAGGTGCACTGGTTGACAACGATAGCTGACCTCCAGCTGACAGTCACTATTAGCTCTCGGCCATGTGGGTGAGCCTTCCTGGATATCTAGTCTAGTCAAGCCTTTAGATGAGTCTAGCCCTGGCCCCTTTCTATCTGATTACAATCCTGTGAGAGATGCTAAACAAGAATGGCCCAGCTGACTGAGTTAACACATACATGAGAGATAATAATAAATCGTTTTTTAAACCCATAAGTTTTAGACTGGTTTGTTAAGTAACAAATTAACCAGTATAAGCAGTGAGACTTTTAAAGCCATCTCTGGGGAGGTGGTAAAGAGAGAAGGAGCTCAGTGACGTAGGATATGCAGTTGGCGCCAAACGCTTTGAAGTTCTAAGGAAGCGTCTTCATTTACCTCTTCTCACTAAAAGGATGCTTTTCCTCATGAACTGGATCTGAAGGATTCACCCTGATAAGAAATCCTACTGCCACCCCACCAGCCCCATTACCTGTGAAACCGAGTGTTAACAGACTTGAAGGGAAAGGAGAGCTCAGGCTGGGTAAGGAGAGACAAGGCGTCTTTATGGACAAAGGCCTGTGAGTGACGGTTTGCCTCCAGAAGTTGGGAAGTCTTGCAAAAATCTAAAGTCATCAGGTCACAAGCCAAGGACCCTATCAGCTCTGTCCCTGGGCTTTTTAGTGTACTTGGCTCAACACAGAGTGGGATTCAGGAGCAAGTATAAGCCAGTGACCTCAAAGACCCTTGCCATGGGGTTTCAATCTCTCTTGCCCAGTGGATTTATTATTTCCTGTTTGTTTTCCCTGCTACTCCATCTCATTGCATCCTCTGGAATAGATGCTCCCTCATGATTTAATGACTGCTTTGGGGACTGATGATCTTAGCTCTTTCTCTTTTACCAAACCTCCCTTTTGGAGGTGGGTTTCCATTTGGACCCACATGCAACTCTGGTTAATAGGCACACCTTCCTGGGGCCTCAGCTGCGGTCTCTACGTTCCTACCGGCTGCAAATGGTCTTTTCTGAAAGAAGAAAAAGAAGAGATGAATATTCCTTGAGAAAGCCCAACATGACAAAGTTTATATTTGAAAATAGGTAAATTAGAGAGTTGTTCATATTGCAGGAGGTCCACTAGTACATTTAAATATAATTTGATTAAAAAAATAACCAAGGTAGCATTTCTTCAGGCCCTACTTACTGTGTAAAGTGAGAGGGACAAATGTTTATAAGAACAGGATCTAGCAGAATGTGCCTCAGTCAAAAGACAAAGGGAGGCCTTGATTGATTTCTCACAGGGGGAGACGTTTTTTTTTTCTACCTTCCGAAGTTAAAAACAAACAGCCAAGGAGTTGAACAAATCCAGCTTTCTGCAGTCAATTTACTTCACCAATTACTTTTTTAGGAACCCATGTGTGCTTACTGAAATATACCAAAGAAAGAGTTTCGAATCAGTAGAAAAGACTCAGAAAAAAGCCATCTTCAAACTGTGACAGTGCGATACAGATTTAACTATTTTAAAGGCATAAGATGAGACGGCATTCTTTAATTCTTTATTCCACACCATTTTTAGAAGAATAGGCTGATAGTCTTAGGTCTCAGGAATGGAAAATGGGTTTTGCCAAATTATCTAAGGAGAAATGTCTAGACCTGAAAAGGCCTTTATGTTCTACTTTAAAATTTCTACCTCAGGCGAATTCATTCTCAGGGTGAATGAAAATCAAACCCAAACAATCAAGATAAACAAACTAAACAGAAAAAAAAAACAACAACCCAAAATGAAAAACCAGCAATAACACAAACAAAAGAAAAAAAATTAAAGTGAAACAGCTTTGTGGAAGGAAACTACAGTTAAGGGGCATGGGAAATGAGAGCCCAGTTTGATCTGATTCAATTCCATTCAACCTAATCCAGTCTGATCCGATCCAATCCAATCCAATCCAATCCAATCCAATCCAATCCAATAAATATTTATTGAGTGCCTACTATGTGCTGGCGAAGTGTTAGATTCTGAGTGAATTGAGAGTTGAGTGAAACACAGTCTCCGTTCCTAAGAAGCTATGTTTGTAGCATCTGCAAAAGGATCAGACATGCATTCATACGTTATAAAGGGCCCAGGCTAGCCCATTGCTTCCTGGCCGTCTGGGAAAGCCCTGCCCTTATGACCCCACCTCTGTGCTGCCGGATTCAGCATGGTGCCTTCTCACCTCCGCATGGAGGGGGATACTACTGCTTTGTGTGCATGGTTGTAGGGTTACATAGGCAGTGGTGGCTGATAAGGTAGAACCCATCTTTTTCAGCACATCTGTTAGAGCTTGAATTTCATTAAGATCCCTTTTTTTTTCTCTCCCCCCACTGTCAATCTAGCACAAATAATAATTATCAAAGTCCCCTGCCCACTATCTAAATAAAATACAGCCAGAGAACTAAAGCACAGCTAGTCCATTGAGAGTTGACCGAAGCTGGGTAAGACCAATAATTCAAAACAGATGAACAGTACAGCAAATACTATGGGCTCAGTATCCCAGGCTGACCCGACCTTTGAAACTTGCTGAAAGTTATCCTTGAAATTCCCCAGAACTCCTTGACTAACTTCTGTAAACGGCTTATTTATCACAAAGTCATAAATAATATTTGCTAGATATTTGCTCCATCTATCTAGAAAATGAATTAAGCTAGAAGATATGAGCTCAGTGGCTGAACTGGGGGTGGGGGTGGGGTGGCCAGGGTTGTGGGGTGAGTGTTCACAGTTCTGGGAAGGAACAAGGGAGAAGCTGCAGCTTTCCATCTTCCATAGGTGGGGGTGGGGTGTAGGGGTGGGGAGTTGGGTAAAGATAGGGCTGCTCAAGGCATTTGGTTCCATATAGTGGATTTTAATTTCATTGCCTGTACACAGAGGTGTTTGTAGACGGCTGTCAAGAGACAAAGCTCTGGTAAGTAATTAAGTGATACTTTTATAATCGCCAAATTGTTTTAGGGCAAGAATCTCAAAGTCCCTGCCCAAAGAGCTATAGATGCTCTGTGACTGCTTTCTGTGAAACCTGGGGGCTTGGTTCATTCATTCACTCATTCATTCACTCACTTATTCATTTGACAAATCTATTCAAAAGCATCATCCTAGTAGGGGATATAAAGATATAAAGGACTCAGTACATATCTTTCAAGGAATCTTTGTGTGCAGGGAGATGAAAATACATATACCTAAGACACAATATAGAAAGTGATTAGCGTCTTAGAAAAGGCACAGAGACAGAGCTATAGGAAATCAGACAGCGAGATGCCTTCCAGCTCATTGCTGGTGGGATGGTAAGAAGGGGCAGGGTAGGAGATAAAAGGATATCTAGAGGAGACCCACTGAGCAGACTCTTGGAGGCTGGGTAAGATTTGGCAGGGCAGAGGTGAATCCTGCCAGGCTAAAGGGAGTGTGAAAGGATCAAACATAGACATGTATAAGGTCGCTCCCAAGTAGGCTGTGAACTTAAAAAGGTGGTGGTAGGGGGAGATAGAGAAACTAGAGCCAGAAGACTCTAACAATAGTCCTTGTAAGATTTATGGAAGATGGTGTTCATAGGAACAAAGAGAAACGAATGACCCACAACTATTAGGGAGGGTGATGGATAGAAGTTGGCAACTAATTGTGTTGGTATTGGGGGATAGGAGGGAAGATAGAAGAATTCTCAAGCAATAATGTTATGATCATTTTCTATTTCGAACATGTGATGTTATTAAAAACAAATCTTGCTTTTAAGCCTTTATATGGAGAATTGGGGAGCAGTGAAGTTAGGAAGAGAGGCCGCATGTGGGGGGAGCACCACAAAGGACAATCAACAGTATCTTATGTTGCTGACAAATGGGGACCAGGAAAGGTATTAGGATGTTTGCAGGTGAAGGGGAGGAGCCAGTGGTGAGAGAAACTGAAGATAAGGGAGGAGGATGTCACGCAGAATTAAAGTGTAAGGAAAGGAGGGATACAAAAACCTGCAGGAAGAGGGAGTGAGATATGATGAGCGGGTGCCCAGAAAGATTTGGAGAGGGAGAAAGGGAGTTGAGAGAGCTCCTGTCTTCATCCTGATGAAGTCAGAGGGCAAAAAGGGCTACTTTGAGATCTTTAGAGGTGGTGGGTGCTACACACAGCTTGGCAGAGAGTGGGGATCAAAACCTCCTGCATAATGTTTGCTTCTGTTTTTATTCTGTATCTAGGACCAACAGGCTCAACAGGGAGCTGTGGCTCTGCCATTTGTTCCTTGGAAGACGGAGCTCTGCTTAGGTGATTGAACTGTTTGTCTTTGCTGGGGAAGCTGGGCTTCGGGATGATAGCTGGATAGATTGGGGAAGGCAGCTTATGCATAGCCAAAGAGCTCTGTCTTGGGGATGCTTCGAAGAGCCTGTCTTGGTCTTCTGTTTTTCCTAGTGGCTTTCCTGTGCTTAGTACCAGTAGACATCTGCTTTCTGCATGGCCTAGGATAATCGGGTGTGATGGATGACATCACTCAGGTGCTTATCATGGTTCCTGTTCTTATCCTAAAACATTTGAGCTGCAGAGGAGCTTAGAGGTCTTAGAGGTCATATCGCCCAGGGGCTCCCAACCTGTCAATCGTGAAAACCAGATCTGGACCTAGTCTCCCAGCAGTTCCCTGCCTGAGAAGCCATCCAAGTTTAGGGAGGGAGCATAGCGGTGCCTCCCCTCTCCAGTGCAGATGGTAATGCTGGGCTTCAGAGAAGGAACAGGGAAAAGTGCCTCAAAATAGGTCTGAGAACCACTCATTTAGAACAACCTCTGATTAGCAAAATAATAAGTTTAAGGCCCAGTGACTGGCACAGAGTAGAAGCTCAATAAATATTTGTTGAGATAAAAAAGTGAAGAAACTACTTAATTACATTATGATTAGGAAATAAAGTATGAGGAGTTAGGGCTTCTGATTTTTAGTTCAGTTTTCTCTCACTATACTCATAAGCTTTTTCTCTCCAAACATAATATTTTTCGGAAATTTTGTACTAAAGAGCTGTATTGTATGTTTTTCTGATGCTTCTCAGAATTCTAGAATAATTCCCCAGTTCTGAGGATTTTAAATAGTCTTTAGATCTATATTCACTCACTCACTCCCTCACTCACTCATTTTCTCACTCCTTATTCATGCACTCCTCTTCTTTATTTTATTGTGTATTTGTTTACACATCCATTAATATATTTATCGACTATTTATTTTAATTCAGGTACAAAAGAGATATTCTTGATGATTTTGTTAGAGGAATGTATTTGTAAAAGACAGTCTGCCTGGAGGTAGATTTAATCCTTGTGGTAGATTGCAAAAATAGCCACTAGTTTTCCCCTTCTTGAACCCACTCTGGCTGCCCTCCCACTTAGAGCCTGGACTTTGTCACAGGAGTTGCTTTGCCTACTGTTGACAAAGCAGAGGCTGAAAAGTACTCTTGGAGTGGGACTTGTCCTCTTTTGCTGTTGTTGGACACCTGTGACTGCCACCATTTGAAGAAGCCTGGGCTAGCTTCTAGTGATGAGACACTCATGGCCCAGTTGCCACCGTCTTGGTGGCCAACAGCCTGCCAATGATCAGACGTGACTAACTCCATCACGTTCAGGAGTTGTTTGTTTGCGGTCATAACTAACTGATACACGACTCCTCATTTTTCTTGAAGGGGCTGAGATAAAGGAGGATCTCTCAGATCTTTCCAACCAAAAATTCATTCTTGCACCAAGACGTGCCATATTTATAACCCCAAAACAATTCTGCAGAGGCCAGCGATAGATTTTTTTTTTTTTAAATCATGTTCACACTTGTTCTTTTACAACCTTTGGCATAAAATCAATAATAAATACTTGTTGAATTTTCAGTCACGAATAAGACAAGATGCCAAGTGTGAGTAGTCATCACTAGATGCCCAGGTCTGATGAGAGTGGATACACCAGAGGCAGGAGCGAGCACTTGGGAGAGCACCAGCTGAGGATCCCTCAGAGGACACAGGAGACTGTTGCTTCAACCAAGGAGCTTTGCAGACTGGAGTTCCTTCTGGCTAGCTCAAGGCCCCAGTCACACCGCTGCTCTTCCCCGTCCCCCAGAAAGACCCTGTGTCCTTAATGGGTCGGAGGCAGATAGCCCTCAAGGGGCAACATCTCTGTTTGTCCATTCAGAAATCCTCACTTGGTCAAGGCAGTGTCTCAGTTTCCAGGGCATGAAAGTGCAGCTGAGGGGTCTGAAGCCTGCTGTGGAGTGCTCTGTGACTCAATGGTCACTGCATTAGTGAAGGAAAGTCTTAGAAGGGTAGGGAAGGATCAACGCTATGCTCTGTACTGTGGAGAAGGTAAAAAAGATACTCATCATGATGCAGATACGTAAATGATACTGACAATGATTATAATCATACAATGATAATAGTAGCCACAACTGGAATTACGGCGTTACCACCTCTGTTAGTGGAAATGAGGGAACTCACAGCACATGCCCTGCCGTGGGCCAGCCCACATCAGGAAAATGGGGAATTTACATTTGGCACCCTTCTCTCTGGGTTCTCCCACCTCCATCCATCAGGCTTCCCTCACCCTAGTCACCCTGACAGCCCCTTGAACATCTAACACCCCCTCACCCCAAATTAAAGTGTCTTAATCCTTTCGGGTTCTATTCTCTACCAACAGACAGTTGAGCCCAGATAAAGGCAGCCCTACTAATCTGTCGGTTAGCACGCTTATTCCCATCCTAGATAACATAACTCATTACTGCAGATACTTGGCAGGACTTTTGGAGAAGGCCCTGAAACCGCAAGCCTCAGGCTGGAATGTAGTTTGTGCCTTGGGGTCACGAGGCAGCGCTTGAACAGATGGGGTCTCTTTACCTCTCAAATGTCATGAAGGTGGCAGTTCAGGTTTCCTTTGTGTGTCTGAAGCCAACCTCTGGGAGCAGAGTCTGCTCTGGTAGAGTGGAAAAGCCACAGGCTGTGGGGTCAGATGAATCTGTCTTGGTCTCATAAGCTCTGTGACTTAACAGTTTGACTGAATGTCTCTGGACCTCAGTATTTTTCTCTTTCCAAAATAGGAAAATTATACTTACTATTCAGGCTCGCTGTGAGAATTAAAATGGAAAATGTTTACTCACTGTGGGTCTCCCAAGGTGGTGCTGGGATGACGGCTCAACTTTCCTGCTGTCTTGGGTGTGACGATGCAGACAGCCCCGAAGGGCAGGCGTGCGGACCTTGACTCTGGAGACCTTGTCAAACGCTGGTCCCACCACTTACTAAAGGCGTGACTTTGAAAAGGTTACTTTCCTGGGCCCCAGTTTCCTTATCTGTAGGGGACAGTTACAGTTTTTAAGTCATTGTGTTGATAGAAGGATTAAATGAGGTATTTCAGGTATGTGATGAAGCTGGGACTGTGCCAGGTAAAATGGACCGGCAGAGAGGACAAGTGTTTGGGGGCGGGATGAGAACTTTATGGGCTGACTGTGTTGCTTCCTACTTCTGGAAGCTCCATCCTTCCCAAAGTTACTGTGAAGCTTACGTGGGGCCTGAGTAGCTCAGCGAGGGCAGGTGCCTGCCTCACACTCCTTGAGGGCCACGTCCAGGGTGGTCTCAGTGTCTGATGGGTCCAAACAGCTCTCCTCAGGAGCTAGACCATCTTCCTGAAGCCTGGAGGGCTGCAAAGAGGACTCCCCAGGAGTAATTTCCAGGGATGGTGAGAGAGGTTTGGAATATGGAAGGAAGGAAAGGAAACTCAACATTTATTTAGCTCCTCATGTGTGCTGCAGACCGCACTAGACACTTGATATACATTATCTCCATTTAGCCTCAAAGCCACCTGACCAGGGTATGTTATCATCCTCTCTTTACAGCCAAGACCCAAGATGAGTAAACTGGCTTGCAGAGGTCATGTGGAGAGTAGACGATGGGACAGAGACAGACACATGCCTGCTGGACACCACTGCAGCAAAAAGAGCCCTTTCTTGGGAAGTGTGATTGTGCCGTGGCCTGTGGGCCACACTATCCACGCATCTTGCAGTTACCAAAGGAGAGAAAAATAAGCAGCACAAGATGGGTTGCCTGGAATCCTTTGGGGTAAGGTTTTGTGAATAGGGTCAATCAATTAACAAACACGGGTAACCTCCAACTTATGGAATGGGCTTAGGGCAGTCTGGACATGAGAACTGCTGTGTTTGCAGATTTGGGGGAGAGTCACAACTGCTACCTTCACTAAAATGGCCACCGAAACTCCAGTTGCTAAAGCACCACACCTCTCTTTTCCCTGGAACTCTTCTTGACCACAATTCTAATGTCAATTTGTTTTTTTGGATTGCTTCTCTTTTTCCTACAGAAAGGGTACAAAGAGCTAAAGAAAAAAATCCACCCAAAAAACAAATGAGTAACCAAAAACCTCAATGAAATGAGAATTGCAGCTAATGGAGTTCTGGTCAACTGAAGCATCCTTGTTGAATGTGGCTTTTCTTACTGTCACTTGGCATTGGCTTTTGTGTGCCTGTGCAGCATGGAGAATTTGTCACTGCCAGTGACAACAGTGACTTCCTGGCTAAGACGATTGTATGTGTCTCCTGCTGTGTGTGGTCACAGTTATCTTCTGGGGTGTCAGAGCCTTGGGATAAAGGGGACCAACAGGTTGGTCTGCCCCTCAGTGATTTCCTGTGGGGGCAGTGGCCCTTGAAGAAGAGGATTTCATGGGGCAGGGCCACCCCTGCTCTGCCTTTGCATATTTTTTCCTCAATGAGCCCAGGCCTGTGTGATAAATGCTCCTGAAGGGAGGCCCTAGGCAGGGGAGGAGGAGTAGGAGAAAGCCATTCAGAGAAAGGCCTGCATTTTTACCATCCTACCTTCAGAGCCAGGCCTCTGGTTACCAACTAGGGTGCTGGTGAATCCCCAGGGCAAAGGGCCTTCTGTTTATTCACCTGTTCCTTATTTCTTCCTTCGTTTCTCTCACCTTCCCTCTCTCCCTTCCATTTCCATCCATCCATTCATCCATCCATCTAATCATCCAACCATCTGTGAAATTGTGCAGGAGTTGTGGGGCAAATATAAAGGACTAGGTCCCTGCTCTTTAACAGCCTCCAATCTAGGAACATGGATGAGACAAATACACACATAAAACAAAGTAGAAAAACAGGAGGGCCATGCAGCAGAGTATAAATCACCATGAACATTTAGAGATGAGATCTTGCAGATGTGGGTCAGGAAAGGGCATGATTGAGTTGAACCTGGAGAGGTAGATGATAGGATTTCAAATGATGGAGGAAAGAGGATTAGCCTTTCAAGATACAGATAGAACAAGGGTAAAGGTTGGAAGGTGGGAAGCCTATGGCTGTTCAGAGCAAGAGGAGCTATTTGGTTTGGCCATAGAGTGGGACTGAATGGGAAGTAAAGCTGGAGGGACAATTCTGAGACAATAGCAGAGGGCCCTGAAATTAGGCTTTGATGCAGGAGGCAGTCAAGATCTACTCTGGGCTTCTGGATACGTGTGGGGCATGTCCAGAGCTGTGCTTTGGGATGACAAAGCTGGCAGAGGCAGAGGCATCACTAGGCTTCTTTGTGGCTCTTCTCAGACGCCCAGTGCATGCGTCCACACCATTCTCACTCCCTGAGCCTGGAGGGGTCCTTGCTGGAATCCTTGATGGCTGGGCTAGGCCAGCCAACTACTCTCCTGCTAGTCAGTTGATGTCCTGTTCTTCCTGACCCTGCTGTTTTGGCAGTGGCCAATTTATGCCAATTTATTGGACTTCCACACACATTAAGGTGGAAATCCAATGAGAAAGTACTACCAGGCATGGCCAGGTGACTAAGTGATGGGCAGCCTTTATGAAAGAAAAACGTTGGTCAGAAGAATTCTTTAAAGTCTCTGGGAAGCAGAGTTTGTGGTAATTAACTTTGTTAGTGACAGAGGAACTGCTTAGTGGGTGTAAATATCTTAGTCAAGACTATCCTTTTTCATGGGAGGTTAGCTTACTTCTTATGGTATTTTAATGAGGATTAAAAGACATTTTGTCCACTATAATTATCTCTCCCCCTCTGGTGCCTTAAGTGACCACAACTGAGCATTCTTTTGGTTTAAGGAATACAAACTCCTGGCACATAAATCCAGTATCTGGAAAGGGTAACACATTGAGAACTGCTGAGCCTCCTAACACTTCAGTGCAAGTGCACCCCATAGGTTAGCAAATCCTGATGCTACCAGCTTTTGAGAGATCAGCACCCAGAACTGGATGGATATGGAGTATTTTAAACAAATATTTAACAAGCATCTACAGTGTGCAAAGGTCTAAGCTGGAGTTGGGGTTGGGGGTATGTGGAATAAAGATGAACACATTTCAGTCACTGTGCTATGAATACACAAAGGGTCCTGCAATGTAGCAAAGAAGAATAAGCACTGCTGCCATTTTGCAGGTGACAAGTATTGCTCGGCAGACACTGTTAAGCTTTTACATACATTATCTCATTTAAATGCATAATACACCCTTGTGGGATAGTTACTAGGCTTATCACTATTTTAGGCTGAGGAAACATGCTCATAAACATATGTAAATAGTGTTAAAATCAAATGAACAAGGGCCAGGAGGATCCCTGGGCGTTGGAAAAGAGCCGAGTGCAGACTTAACCAGCCTCCAGCGTTTAATGTAACTATGCAGTTGCGCAGTAGAAAGGCCATTCTAAAATGACAGTGAGATCAGAAGGGGAAAAGCCAATCAGACCCTGAGGCAGAAGAGCAAAACAGATGGGAGTTGGGGCAGACCTTGGTGTGGGGTCAGGGCATGGTGGCTAGCCACTGGAGGAACTGAGTCTTGTTCACTCTGAGAGCCCCATGCCAGCACAGTGCTTGGCCCATGAGAGGCGCTGAGTCAGTGCTCACTGGACTTGGTCTTCTTTTCTCATCAATGAATTTGGGGAGCATGACCAAAAGCAGCAATTGTAGAAGCCTACTAAATTTGTAGGGTTAACTCAATTAGACTGAGCCCAGGTCTCCTCTCAGATGGGACCTGCCAGCCCCCAGGTATAACAGAGGATCAACTTAGTTCCTCCACTTGGATGTCGTGATAAATTGTGATGCAGTCCTAAAACTGAACTGAGAATAAAAGCCTCCCCTGGTGGATCCTGGGAGGGTGTGTGTGTGTGTGTGTGAGCATGTGTGCACTCAACCAAGCTCTCTTGGTCACATGCAAACATGGGGGGCTTCCTTTCTTTGAAAGGGCCATGACAGCCCAGCCTCCCATTCACAGGTTGGAGAAAAATCATTAATCTTCTTGACATGGCAATGATGAAGGAGGGGATTGGGGGCTGGAATCCCTCAAACTGGGATGTCCCTGTGAGCAGAGATCCTTGTCTTGTTTGGCTACGTGAATAAGCTTTAGTTCATAAGCCCAGGGAGTGGGGGCGGGGCCTGAAGAAAATGAAGTAGCATTATAAAAATCAAATATCATATTTCCTTTTTCTTCTTCTTTCTTTTGTTGGGAGTGTGGCAGAAGTGAAGGGGCTTCTGTGACCATGGAGGAAACTTGAAGTTTTTTCTGAGAACAGACACCCATGTTCTCAGCAGGAGGTGATGGAGTGGATGGGGGGAGGGGAAGCTCCTGCTGCAGGAACGACAGGCCTGGTGAAATCTAAACTTGTGAGAACACAATTTATACAGACAAGAGCTTCTACAAAATTCTGGCAAGGTGGTGGGGCTGTCGCCTCTCAATGGAGTCTTCCTCGATCTAGATGTTCTTACCTATGCCATTCCTCTGTTAACCTGGGCTCTGAGGCCACAGTGTGGGGCTAACTAGGAAAAGCCATGATCCGGAGGCCAGACAGGCCCACAGGGATCCTTCCTCCAGGATGAGGTCTCATTCCTCTGAAATGAGAAAGGCAGGATTGGAAATGAGGAGAGGTACAGGTGGGTAAGTACCAGATGCGTCAGGTAGAGAGACTTAAAACAAAGAGGTAAATGGCTGTCTTACTGTACTTGCACTGCCCCCCCCCCTCTACCCCTACAATCCTACTGTCTCATGAGCAAGCCATGTCCTTTCTACCCCTTGCCCCAGCTCTAACCTTCCCTGACCTGGAACACCCAGCAGCCTCTTTTCTAGCTAGCCCTGATGTCACCCAACTTGGGATCTGTCTCCTTTCTGAAACCTCCAGCCAAGTACATCTAAGTGTCAGTCCCACATGACTTTATGCCAACTTGTTCCCTAATTGTTTCACACATGATAGTCCTGGCCCCTGAGGGCTTTACCCTCTTATTGGGGGAATTGGAACTGTCCCATAGCCACCATTCAGGTCTCAAGGCAAATGTCACTTTCTTTAGAGAGTCCTTCCCTGATCTAAACCCTTCAGATAGAATCATCCTGTTTGATTTTTATCCATAGCTCTTCCCACTTTAACATCTTCTCATTTATTTGTATGTTTGTTTTTTCTTGTATCACTCCACTAGAAAATAAGGCAAGAAGGCAATTTGCCTGCCCGTTCGCTATGGTACTTGGAATGGTGCCTGGAATGGTGACTGGCATATTGTAGACCCTCGAAAGTAACGTGTTGAATAAACTGATGAATGAATGAATCCTCTTTCTCTGTGGCATAGTAACAAATGCATGTTTGCTGATGGATTAGAAAAAGCTAACGGCAGCACCGTGGAGAGCAAAGAATGGAGGAGTGCAGAGAGGGCCAGGCACAGATACAGAAGTAGGGCTTGGGGTTCTTAACTCCACCCGGCAGGTGAATCTGGGCAGGTTGACCAGTCTCCGTTTGGCTGGGAGACATTCCCAGCCCTTCTTCTAGTGACTCTCGAGATCTGGAGGAGAGAGTGTTTGGGACGCTCTGGCTTGGCTAATGGACCTGCCTTGGCAGCCGGTGCCTGACAAGCAGGGGAGGTGCTCCAGTGCGCCCGGGGGCTGCAAGACTCTTTATGGAGCCAATGGAGCAGGCATCGTTAGTGAGGAGAGGAAAGGGGAACAAAGAACAACCTTCCCAATTATTAATAAGGCAGCAACCCCATCCATCTTAATGAGACAAGCGGAAAAAACCAGCAGCCAGGCAGTCAGCACACAATAGGATACAATAGAGACCTTGCTTTCTTTTTAAAAAGGAGGAAAGAGAGAGACACACACACACAGAAAGGAAAAAGCCATGCAGATCAGAAAGTGGTTCTGAAACGTCCACCTCTGTGCCCCTTGTAGAAGGTGTCACTCTGGTCTGCAACCACAGCTGTTTGAAAAATGCAGAGTGTGCCATGGTCCTCTGCTGGGCCACGCAGTGTGTGGGGTGGGACAGCGTAACTTTTCTGGTGAGTGGCGGGTGGAGCAGCACCCCTAGAAGTGAGAGCCTTTGATTCCTAGGTGCAGTGTAGCCCCGTGTGAATATGAAGCTCTCTAAACTAGTTAAATGAGGGCTCAAAATGATGTGTTAACCTTTTCAATGAAAGCTCCTTTTCTCCATACCTCCCGCTGCCCACCATGCTGGATTGAAGGTTTTCTGAGCCCTGTATCTCAGTTCTTCTGTTTGTTAGTTGTGTGACTTTGAGCAAATCGCTTCATGTCTCAACCTCAGTTTCTTCAGAACTTACCTCCTAGACTTGCTAAGAAGATGATATTGTGCTAATCTATGTACAAACAATTATCAAAATGTTTGGCACAAAGAAGGCATTCAGAAAATCCTAATTGAATCAGAGTCTGAATCTTATTTCAGCTCCTGGACAGGCAAACGAGGTCTTCTTCAGGAGGTTGGGAATGTCTTGAGAGAGGATCTGTCTTGTGTTCACTTTGACTCCCCCTGGTTTTGCACAGGGCCCAGAACAGAGTAGTCGAATGAATGACTAAAAAGCCAGAACCATAATAACTTTATCAAGACAAGATGCTGATCAAGCGGTGGTCATGTCCTGAAAGGCGGGGGATTGTCCTTCCTTCTGGAAGACATTTCCCCAGTGTGGAGTCCCCACTGACCCTGTGGTTTCTTCCCTCTCCCAGTTCCCCCACGCAGCAAGGTCTAGCTGGGGCCACCAGCCAGGCTATTCCACTTCTGGTTGACATTCTCCACTTGAGTGGAGGATGTGGGGGCAGGAAGAAGGTTAAGCAGCACATGTGGTCTCAGGTCTGCTAATCAGAACCCCAAGAGGTGGGCTGCATGGAGATTGGACTGGAGCCCAAAGCACACAGCTGGGGCTGCAGTAAAAGAGAGAACCTGCTCTCTTCTGGACATCTCTGTTTAGGCTGAGATTTCCTGGATTTATGCCTGTGGGCACACCAAAAGCATTCTAACATGGAGGAAGTGGAGAGAAGAGGAGCTGTTGGTGAGGCCAGTGGCATGCTGTCCACAGTGTCCCAGGTCCGTGTCCTGCTGTGGAACCTGTAGATGGGGCAGCGAACTGTTTGTGGACGGCAAGGCCTAGCACTCACATGTCGATGCCCTTCAGAGGAGCCAAGCCTGGATCCCAATTAGAACAAGCATTCCTGCCAGTGATTGTTACGCTCTGCCAGGATCCTCATTAGTTTGGCGGGAAATCCCTGCAAGCTTAGCTGGATTCTGCCACATGCCCAGACACATTCCCCGATGCTCGAACCACCAAGCTCTCTCGTTGGGTGATACACAGCTTGTCCAGCATTTCCTCAGAGCAAACAGTCTTAAACCTATGCAGGAAACTCAGAGGCCCTCCGTGGCACTGAAGGAAGTGTTTTCACCATGCCTCCCACCCAGAGACAGGACCTAGTCCATACAGGAATGATGTGTTCCGTGTGGCAAGTCATTACAGGATGAATTCCTGCAGCCCAGAAAGAGTGGCTGCCAAGAGCACTCCTGGTACAACAGGTATATGACCTTCCAAATTTCCCCTCCTGGCATTGCTGTCTTATGAGTGGATTACCTCAGGCAGCACTCGTTCTATGGCCAGTGTGGCCGGGAGGGTGGAGGGGCTCAAGGCAAGTGTGCTGAGAAGGATTTCAGAGGCCTTTTGACCACAGATGACCTCGGGCAGGCTGTTAAACTTCTCTGAGTCTGTTTCAAACCCTCCTATGCTCCTTGGTGGAAGCAGTTCAGACTCTCTTCTCTTAGAGGCATGCATGGTGCAATGAATAGAGGTCCAGCCTGGGCCTGTATTGTGCAGAAGGCCTGAGCAAAGCACATTGGGGTGGTGAGAAGTAACAGGGAGCAGCTGAGGAGGGCGTGAGTATGAAGGGGAGTGAGGATGCGCATCCAGCACAGAACTCTGCACGTAGTAGGAGCTCATTAAATATTTGTTGATTGATTGCTGGTCTAAGAGCTCTCTCTCTATTCTTCACTTCTGTGTGGTCTGGAAGGAAGATGTAGACTATGACTCCATAGGCATCATGACCTGGACAATGGAGGCAATTATCCAGAAAATGTGAGCCATCGCTCACCCTCCCCCCCCCCACACTAAATCTTTTAAAATAATTACCTGACATTTCAAATGAAGCAGGAGCTTTAAGGACCTGTGTAATTGAGGCTAGAATTAGAGACTCACATGGTTCTGTCTGAGAAATACATCTATGCTGTTAAATTTGCCTATCTTCCATTCTTTAAAATTAATGTTTACAGTTTTACCTTTTTTTCAAAAGTGAAATACAGTCACCATAGAAATTTTAGAAAATGAAGATAAACAAAAAGGACAGTTTAAGCCACCTATGATTCCAACAACCAGAAATATTTAGCATTTCAGTGTACCTATTTTCAGATTTTTTAGCTTTTTCCTTTCTTTTCTTCCCTCCTTCCTTTCTCCTTCTCTTTTTTCTATTTCTGCAAAATTTGAATCACACACTACATAGATGTTTTGTATCCTGGATTTTCCATGTGAGCATTCATTCATTCATTTATTCATTCATTTATTCAGCAAGGCTTTAATGCGTGCTTACCAGGTACCAGGGCACTGTTCTATAGGATATAGTTGTGAACAAAACATACAAATCTCTGCCCTTGGGAAGCTTACATTTTGGTGGTGGAGAGTGACAGACAATAAAACAAATGAGCAAAATATGTGGTGTGCTAGAAGATCATAAGGAATAGGTAGGAAAACAAAGCAGAAGAGGATAGTGAGTGGTGGAGAGCGCTGAGTGCAGTTTTAAATACGAAAGACCCCACTGAGTAGATGATGTCTGTGCCTGAACTGGCAGGGCAGTATTCTCTCCTAAGATATTCCATTTTTAATCTTTGGTTGCTCAGAATGACTTTCTCAGGTGCACAAAAATTCTAGGCAAAATTCTTCTATCAGCCATGTTAATAATGTAACAGATAAGAAGAAAAGTACAAAGAAAAGTGCCAAACATCATGACCGAGTCCTGGGTCTTTCCTCAGGGTGGTCAGAGTGTGTCCATGGCATAAAGGAGAATGAGCTGGAGGAAGGCAGAGGCCCTTGGGGGCAACATTGCAGGTACCTGCTCATCACAGCTATGCCAATGGCGGCTCTCTTATCTCTCCACTTTGACATACATGTTATAAAAATTTAAAAAATAGCATCAGAACAGCTCTGTTTAAGGTGTTGACTTTGCTTAGTTCATACTGACCTTTGTCAAAGATTATAGTTATCAGTGACATTTGCATTGGGCTTTTCAGTTTTCTAAGTTCTGGTTTTTCGGAGTTCCTGACCAAGTATGAGATGGTAAAGTAAAGGAAGCATGATTAGAGTTTTCTTTTTACATAAAATTTCAAAGTTTGACGAGGTCTAGAGCCTATCTGGCCCAACTTCCTTATAAGTTAAGGACTTAAGTCTCAGAGAGGTAAAGCGATTGCAAATGTCAAGTTACCTCAGGCTGGAAAACTAGACTCTTAACCAGTGCTCTGTCCGCAACCGCAGGTGTCTCACATTGGCTGAAGTTACTACAAAGTCATTCCTTTCCAGCAGGGAAGTTAAGTTTTTACAGTGTAAAACTCCAAATAATAAATATTGTTCTGGAGTCAACCACTAGTACCAGGTCTCAAATTAAAAACAAAGTCTAAAGCAGTAACTTCTTCACCTGCCTCAGGATGGGTGTGGGCCCCGTCTAGGGACGGGGCCCTGCAACTGGCATCAGCCTTAGACTCTTTTTGGGCACTGGCATTCTTTGAGTGTGGGTCCAAGGAAGTGCTGGTGCCCCTGTGCCCATTAACCAACCCCTTCTAAAGCCCTGAATATGGACTTTGTCTGGCAGGCTTCACTCTGCTCAGAATGGACTAAAGCCAGTCATTTGGCAAAAATCAGCTCAGTTGCCACCATTGTTCTTAAAGAGGCAGAGTTGAATGGGCTGTGGGACTAATGTATTCTATTATGCCCCTCAGGCTGGCCTCTGAGCATTGGGGAGAGAGGGCTGCATTTCAGAGAAGCTCCCTCCCCCAGCACTCTACACTCCAGCCCTGCTTACTCCGGGCCCCAGAACGGAGCTGCTCAGCCAGTCCAGGGGCCAATGGGTGTGTCACCTCCTAGAAAAAGCCCCTAAATATCAGCTGTGGGAAAGACACCTCACCCAGAACCCTTGGAGCGGGAAGAAAGAATATTGAGAGTAGTTGCAAGTCTAGTAAGAGAGTCAGTAGGGAAATGAAGAGGCAGCCTTGGCTGTTGAGAGGAGCAGGAGGCAGAAGGGAGTTTCCGTGCAATCAAGCACACGGTCCCTGCCCTGCCTCCCTCATACCTTCATACCTCCACTCTGCAAGGCACATCCACCAACCAAGCAATGTGCGTCTGCGCCCCTATTTCCATCAGGAACTGTTCTCCTCCAGGGGATAAGAAAGGTCACAGTGTTTGATTTGAGCAGCCTGCAGATCTCTAGTTTCAGGGTCAGTTGTGCCTGCACCAAGAGAAATATGATGTGTGAAAGATAAGAGCGAGGGGTTTGGAGACTAGGAGCCTGGGCTTGCACATTTATCATGCATGACCTTTAAGCACGAGGTGTTTGTGTGAGTCTTGGGTCGCTGCCTCCGGTTCCTTGTGCTTTGCAAGGCTAAGCCTTCATCTAGGGCTTCCCTTCATCTGGGACAGCTGAAGAGAACCTCAGCCAGGGAAGGAAGGTGGGAAGGCTGGGTGTGGCCAGGGGGTTTGGGTGTCTTTCCTAACAGGACAGAGGTTTAGAAGTGTGACTTCCCAGGCCCCAGTGCTTCAGAGTTTTCTCTTTTTTGTAGTTTAGCACTGCCTGGCTCTTCCTACGCCCTTTTATATGTTACAAGTGTACTTATTCTCATTGACAACAACTACCCAACCTTTGGGAGAGATACCAGAAGGCTGAGAGCCTACTTACCTAGCACAGTTTGGGTGAGGCAGTGGCAGGTGGATGGACAAAGTGATGGAGAAAGAGTTGTCTCTCAGTGTGACAGAATTGTTAGACCCGAGGAATATGGGGATCTCTGTGTGCCCAGCGCCACAGTGGGGGTGAGATATAGTCTTGGTGGGCTTGTTCTGGGGCCTTGTCTCTAGCATGGTCATTGGTTTCTCTGAATTGCTGGACAATGGGTAGGCAGATGAATGCTTCCTAATAAACTATGGTGTCTTGACTAACTGTGACATCTCAACCCAAGCTCTTCTCACAACCATTCCCCCAACCTTTTGCTCTATAAACATTCACATCCCTGCTCCCCCATCTTTGATGTGTATCATTCTTCCCTACCTCTACACTTTTAGGAGTTTTAGGATCCATCTTAGATGTCCTCTCTTTCCCACGCGAACCAACCCAAGAAAGGTTATGTCAGGAGAAAAGAAAAAGAAAAGATGGAATTAAATTCCAATCTGAGCCCCCCCCACACACACACACACTAATTGTAAGGAGATAACTTCCTTGGGGTGGAAATAAAATGAAAACCAAAAATCAGGGAATTTGGGTGAGTTAAAGTCATGCAGGATGTAGAGCATTTTATCCTCCAGAAAGAATATTTTATTCTTCTGTCAAGGTGCCAAGGATAATGGCAATAAAAGAAAACATAAGTGATGGCGGTAAGGATTATATGGCCATTTAGTAAGCAGCCGGTTATATATTCACGGACTGAAATGGCTGAAAACCCCTCACACCCGAGGAGTTAATGCAGAACTTGGAAAGCACTCCAAAGCTGAGTGGCTGCACTTGGGAAGCTGTTATTTATGGAGCTTTATACTGTGTATGAAGCAATTTGGTGGTCTAGACTACAGTTAAAAATAGAGAACAAAAGGGTTTGATGGGCAAATGATGCTTTTCTTGGTGGGTGGTGGGGGGAGGACTTCTAACACTATTAGTCTTAGGAGGATATGAGAAAAAGCATTGTTTGTATATTACAAAGTGTGAGTGACAGATATTAAATATGATAGAATGTGAAACTGCTGGGAGATTACGGAAGCCTCCAGATATACAGCTGTTTATGATACAGCGTGTGGAGAAGAAAGCGGGGTCTGTTTTCTTTCTGGCTGCTGCAGTCAGCCTCCAAGGGGCCAAAGGGCGAGGCCTCTTTGCTGCCTACCCTTTGACTTTGAAACACTCCTTCAGCGCTGCTTCCTCAAGAGTTACCTGTCCCCTCTTTCTGGACATGGATAGCTGATAACCCTCTCTGTGACTCAGTCTCCTCTTCTTAAAAGTGGGGGTTCATAACATCTTTCCAGTGGGATAGTAAGTCATGGGATACAGAGCAATGCAGGTGCATCTGTGTGACAAATCCACTGACACTTAGAAATAGGGTGTTTCACAGCTATAGGAATCACAGCAGGAGAAAGATGAAAACTTCCAGGCACATGGAAGAGTTTCTTAGGATGGTGCTTCTTAGTCTTCAATATACATAGGATTTACCTAGGAATCTTATTAAAATGCAAGTTATGATTGAACAGATATGGTGTGGGGCCTGAGAGTTTACATTTCTGACAAGTCCCCAGAAGATACTGATGCTGTTGGTCTGGGGACCACACTTTAAACATTAAAGTCCTAGGAGACAGTAAAAATTAAAACTTTCAGTCTTTGAGTTTCCTGTCTGCTGTGAGAGTCCCTAAACTATACCAGTTAGGTTTGTTTTTAACCGTATGAAAGGGAAAGCTCAAATGACTTCAGATTTAAGCAAGTGAGGGAGAGAGAGTAGGTCTCACCTAACGAGAACCCTGGGGTGGGCTGCTCAGGTCATTCCTTATGATGCAGGTTCTTTCCATCTTCCTGTTCCTCCGCCCTAGTACGTGGGCATTTCTCCTCATGCTTGTGGTCTCACAGTCACAAGACAGCTGTTGTACCTCTTGGTATCACATCTGAGTTCCAGGCAGGAAGAAGAGGGGAGAGTCAAGGTACATGCTTTTTAAGGCTGTCTGTGCCCCACTCATCAGCTTGTCCTTCCTTCTCACCGCTCAGGGCTGGGTCATACGACCAATCTTATCCGGTGATTCCGTGTCCACTGTGCACCTGTGAAGTGGCAGGCACTGGGCTAAGTACCAGAGATACAAAGATAAAAAAGATATAGTTTCTGTCCTCAAGAAGCTTCTAGAGGGCCATTTCCTCTGCTTTCAGTCTTTGCACCTTTTGCCTTTTGCAGGGCTTCCAACAGTGCTATGTTGGGACAGGGGTACCTGGAGGTTCACAACCTCAGTGGTCCAGAGCAGGCATTATGAGGAGGAGCCAGGGCAGAATTTGCCATTTTCAATGGGGAAAAAGTGGCAGTTACTAGTTATGATGACTGTATGTTTTGGATCCAGGTTTGCTGCACCTTTCCTTATGGTAAGACAGCAACTGCTTAAGAAATAAGGATGTTTTAGTTACTCCATGAAACAGATGTGAAGAGGAGCACTTTAAGAGGTGTAGCCTCTTTGACAAATGGATCAAACTGTTGAACTCAATATAGAAGATATGTTTGTAAATAAACTTATGGCATGCAAAAAAAAAAATAATAAAATGAAGATCATAGAGGAGCTGCAGACATGTAAACAAGCGGTGAGGAAGGGGTTAGATAGTTGAGGTGCATGGTCCAGACAGTGCACCTGGCCACTTCTAGCGAGGAGACCCTGGGCCAGCCTTGGAGAAGGACTGGAAGGATAGCTGGGCCTGTGGGGGCAGCATGAGCTTAGCACAGAGGCAGGAGGCAGCCTGGTGCACCCTGGGAACTGCATATCCATGCACACCTCTGCTGAAACTGCCCCAGAGCTGGGATCAGGCCCTCACGCATTTGCAGGTGGCACGGGTGGTTTTCATCTAGCATAAAATCTGATTGGTCATGACATACTGGGTTTTAAATATTTTTAATATCACCCCTGGGAAGATCTTGGAACTCTCAAAATGTGCAGGGCCTTCTCTTATTTTGTCTCACCTGAGACAGACCTTCTGCTTTATACCTGGAACCAGCTCTTGTATAGTCTTCTTTTTCTTTCTCTCATGTGTATGTAGTGAGCCTTCCCTCTTTGTGGGGCTCCCAGTTTCTTCTCCCCTAGAGTGTTCTTCCGGGCATCCACACGATTGCAGGTCAGCTACTCATGGTTTATCGGCAGCTGCCTGCGCAGAGCCCTGTGGTCACCTCTGCAACCCAGGTCTGGCCCTGAGCACCCTTCCTTGCAGCAGTCCCAAATTCAAATCTCCCACTTTTGGCCCCTCAGGCACTTGCTACTTCATCCTACTGTTCTTCCATCCCAGAATCCCATAGAAAGATGCCTCATGCACTTGCCCAGTTTTTCAAATTCATCTCTTCTTCCTCCCCTCTTTCAGAACAATCTTTTCCTTCCCGCTGGCCTCTTGGAAGAGTTTAATAATTGAATTAATGATAAGAGTCAATACAGCCAAAGGGTCTCTGGGTTTTTCTCCCCATGGACTGGCATTTAATGAAGGCAGCTAGGCCTAGTGCAGAGTCAACAGGATTAGAACCCAAAGATTGGTGCTGATTGGGCACCCGAATGCTGTGGTGGCCGGACTGCTAGTGAGAGTTCCATCACTCTGAGCTTCTGTGTCTCTTTCTGTGAAATGGGAATAACAACTTCTCTGCCAGCTCAGAGGCTTTTTGTGAGGTCCCGATGCGATGATGCACGCAGAGAGCAAAATGGGAAAGATTGCAGGAAGGCAGCTTACTCTTCGAAAGGACACTGTGCCTTAACTCAGCTGAGCAGTGCTTCTTGGATGGAGGGAGACTGGAGGAGGAGACCTCCCAGGGGCCAGATGGAGACCTGGAGGTGAGTGCTTTCATAGCTGAGAGTGAGGTCACCATACCCAGAGGGGAGGGAGAGGCTCTATTGAAGTCAGAAGGAGTGTGATGATGGGCTCTCTCCCACTCCTCCTCCAGCACCTCATTTATATCCAAGTTGTTCTCAGTTCCAACCCTTGAGAAAGGCAGCGGAGCTGTCTGGTGAGCCTGCCATAAAGGGTTAGGTAAATAAGCACATGGCTCCCAGGGGAATGTGTCCGCTGCCGGGCGCCGCCCTCCCTGTAGCAATCTCAGCGGATTTATGGGCCTCCCATCACCAAAGCATGTGCCACTTCACTTTCACTCTGGGGTCACCAGAGGGGAGTGGGTTCCCAAAGGCCCATTTTTATCTGCCTTGTGGTGTCCCAGTGAAGCCTCGAGCTCTGAAGCCAGACCTGCAACAAGGTGTTCCGGGTGGAGCACCCTTCCAGCTTTTCTTGCCCTCCACCCCACTCCCAGGTGCTGTCAGAGGCCCCCAGAAACCCTTACCCTCCCGGCGCCAGCCCGTTTTTACACTAGATTGCATTAGGATCTGAAGGTCAGTGTCTATGCAGGATTTACAGGAAATTCTGTTCTCCCAGCACTGGCCACTACATTCACCAAACCGTCCACTGCTCATTCTCTGTTTAACAGTCTATTGGGACAATATATGAGTTGGATGTGGGATCTGTTGGAGAGGCAACAGTCTTTGTATACAGTCTTTGTATAGGGCCCTGGTGATCAGTTCCCTTTTTATTCAGATCTAGGAAAGAGTTTCCTTTCCTGCAGACGAAGAGACCTGAGTGATTCACGCTTACTTATTGCTTTGGTTCTCAGGAAGCGCAATGCAAAATTAATGCTCAAGTGTAGAACTTTTCTTAGCCTGGGTATTTTACATATCTCCTTCCTCTACAACATGTTTATGCATTTGTTGGGGGTGGAGGGCCTTACCTGGCACTCACTGCATGTCTGGCCCCATGCTAGATGCTAGGATGCAGGGACAGGTGAGACAAAATCAGAGAAGGCACTGGTCCTCCAAGAGCTCACTATCATGCAGTAGGTACCCCAAAGCAAGCAACTATAAAATGTCAACATGAGTGCTGTAATGAAGTATGCATAGGGTGCTAGGAGGAGACAGTGGGTGGAGTTGCCTTCAACTCCAAATTTTTATGAGTCTTCCTAGACATTTCCAAACCCCAGATAGCAGGTCAGGCCAGTTCTTGAGCCAGAGGGGCTTGGAATCAATAATGTGGGCATGATATTGGCACCTCTGCAGAGGCAGAATGGGAAAGAAACTTGTCCAAGTAAGATCATTACTGTGCTTCATGATGTCTTGTATGGAATACCACTTTAAACATTTCAGACTTTACTGAAAATCTAGCTGTGTGCCTCACTGACACTAGTTATTGAGAATTCATATATTTTATATTATGGGGTAACAGGGCAGGAATTCTGGCTCTTGATTTATAGATGAGAGCTTTAAAGCCAAAAGGATAAAGTGCAAGTCACTCAGCCTGTAAGGAGCAGAACCAAGACCATACTCCATGTTTTCTGACTGGGCCACAATGCTTTTTTCTGCATTGCACCAAAGGCACCACCACCTAGATGTAGGCAGGAGCCCCTCCTGCTTTGCGGTACTACTCCTGGCTGGTGGAGAGGATTCTGAGTGATCTTTGGAGAGCGTCATAAAAAATCACTGATGATATGGTAATGGAACAGAATGGGAGGAACAGACTGGAAGTCTCCCTGCTTCCCGCCCCCAGTTTTTCTAGGAGGGCAGAAAGAAGCTCTGTGTGTGGGAAGAGGCCACCAGGTAGGCACCTGGGAGGCCCCTCAGTGACTCTGCTTGGGTCTGTAGTCAGCTTTGGGCAATGGGGAGACTAAAGAATGCTTCCTTGAGCTGGGTTATGAAGTAACAGGGAACATACTTCCAATTTTCATGTATAGGCATCTGGCCGTGTGGAAAAATCAGATTTTTTTTTTTAAATAAAAAGCACAGGTTTAAAGTTGTATTTTGCCCCTGTTCTTATATTCAAGAACCCTGGTTTCTGGGAACTATGTCATGCCAATACCATGTTTAAAGAACCTTTGTTCTAGAACTTTCTCTTTTACACACACACATTCCTGACATTAGGAAAAGGGAGGCTGGGCTTTGAGGTGCAAAGATTTGAGAGTGTGTAAAAGGAAAAATAAAACTGTGCTCAACGCTAAATTCAAAGTCTTCAGGCTCTTCTGTCAGGCTCTGTTATGCAGTATGTGAACTGACTGGCAGTTATCCTTCAAAATCCTACATATGGGTTAAAGTCTGTACTGAGACCTGAAAGTCCTTCCTTTCCAGCTGGGCCTTGGAAGGTGCCAGAAATGTACTGGGTTTAGAATTTTGGGGTCTTATATACACCCATACTTCCTGCTTGTCCTTGAGACAATTGTGACTCTGGCATGGACTAAGAGGCCTCTTTCTAAAGCAGTTAAGACCATCTGGTATGGGTGGGGAGTTGGTGATTGGAGGTGATCAGTCAATGGGGGAATAACCAGACTCTGGCTAGGTCTTCCCATGAATGGATTTGTGAGATTTACACCCGACTTGAGACTCCAGGACTGGTAGAGGAGCAGTTACCTGGATGAATTTCCAGAATTCTAACAGTGGAGAGACCCGAGTCTTCTCACCATTTGGGTAAACTGTGCAAGCATGAGTGAGAGGTGGGCCAAGCCCAGATTTAGAGGTGAGAGAATGTTATCTACTAATACAGCTCTTTCTGGGGAGTGAGTAAACAGACACATTTGGCTTGGGCTTGAGGACCTGTCTCGAGAAAAGACCCCCTACCAAACAGCATTTTTCTCTAAATGCCCCTTGAATTGAGACACAGTTGCTTGGTCTCCTGTGGTCTACTCTCTGTGAGGAATGTCTTCTCCGGCTTCTCCAGCTGAGCATTACCAGTTGTTTAGGAATTAACCCTTTGCCATCCAAAGTCTTGCTTTATCTCTCTTGGATTGCTTTCCCTCCACTCTGCCCTTTCTCGCTTTGGTGCATAAATGACAGAGAAGTTGACCATCTGCAGATGCTTCTTGTGTGCACAATGGAATCATAATCTCCATATGGACAGGAGTGCTTTAAGAAAATAGTCTTGCTTCTTCACAAACTCAAGTAGTTTTACTTGGAGACTGTCCATCAAGAAATTTGGTCTGCAGAATCCAAAGCCAGCTTCCCTGGAGTCTTACAAACAAGCTGTCCTGGCAAGGCAGCGCCTCCTACAGTGTCTGTCTTCAGTTCTAAGGTCTGTGGTCCATTTGCCACATGGGGTGGTACCACACTGTTCAGATGCGGGGTTTTCAGCATTCTTCACCACCCTCCCCACACACTTCACAAGACATGCAATGTGGAGAACTATCGAACTTTGTGAACTGCTTGCTGTTGTCTCCTGTCTCTGGGGTCAGTCATGGTCACACTTCCAGCTGTCTGGAGCTTAACTCTCCCTCTCAGAAGAATGTTGAACATACAAAGAATTCTCAGAAACTGAGGTGGAAGGTGGCAGGGAAACTCCTGTTCCTGGGGGGTAGGGAGAAGTGTGCAGGGTGGGGTAGAAGTGGTAAATGAGAAGGCCAGACAGTGTTTCTGCTACTCTCTTCTTGCCTTTTGCCTTAATGGGAGCCCTTGGTTTGGACTTGAGGTTCCTGGGCCAGCTCTGAGTGTAGCATGTGTGCTTGAGTGATGGATTCGATATTTACACACACCAGGCTGATAAGTGCACATGTGTTTTTAATGTTTTGGCTTTCTACACCACAAACATGTCAATGTGGATATGCGTGCACACACAGACGTGCTGTCAGGCTGGGACTCGTGTAAGGTTTTTTTTTTTTCTTCTTCTTCTTTTACTTTTTAAAGCTGTCCTCCGAAACCTAACACCTTTCCAGCAAAATTTCCTGCCACACTGAGCCACGTTTTACCTAGCGCCTCTGGTGTTGTGGGAGGGCCCCCGTCCGGATGTCCCACTTGGAAAGACGCTGAATTTTTAAACCAGCAAACGGCCCTAGAACTAACTACACTTCTTGTCTTTGCGAGAGCCGAGTCTGGCTAGCCGGGGCTTTAAAAGCAGACCTCTGCCGCTCCTGCCTCTCCGAGCTCGGGTTTGTCGGGAAACTGCCTGTCTTTGCACTGCGGCTACAGAGAAAAAAATAAAATAAAATAAAAGAGAAAAAACAAAAACGAAAACGAGGAGACGAGCTCCTTGCCTGGTGGGCCGCTGCTTGAAATGAAGAAGTGTGCAAAGCAGTCTTCAGCAGCATCTCCCGATTCCTTCGCAAGTGCCCTTCCATCCTTGCCCCTCTGCGCCGCGATGCGAAGTTACTCACCAGACTCTTTGCTGGCCCCGCACTTCTATTTTCCTTCCCGTCTTTTCCTACCTTCCCTCTTGAGGTCCCCCCTTCTTCCCTCGATGGATTGATAGGATTTTTTTTTTTTTTTAAGTTGGAGGGTGCTGTTGCCCTGCGCTGAGCCCTGGCAAGCCGAGCCCCCTTGGCCGGGGAAGTGATTGGCCGAGCGCGCCGGGGCCGGGCGCGGCCCGGAGCTGATTGGCCGCGCGCGGGGGGGGGCGGCCGAGGGCCTGGGCGCCCGGGCGCGCGGGCCACTCGCGTCCTGCAGCCGCGCGAGCCGGTGCCGCCGCGCGCCGGGGACCCGGGCACCCGGGCAGCGCTCAGGCCGGCCGCTCCCCTCCACGCCCGCGGCGATCCGGCCCCCTCTGGGTCCCCGGAGGCTCCGGGCAGCCGGCGGCGGGACGCGCGCGCGGAGCGGGCCCGGGGCAGCCCCGACGGCGCGGGGCCGAGCGCGCGGGGCCGGCATGGGGGGCGGGCGCGGGGCGGCGGGGCGCGTGCTGCTGGCGCTGGCCGCCGCGCTGCTGGCCGCCGGCTCGGCCAGCGAGTACGACTACGTGAGCTTCCAGTCGGACGTGGGCGCCTACCAGAGCGGCCGCTTCTACGCCAAGCCGCCGCAGTGCGTGGACATCCCGGCCGACCTGCGGCTGTGCCACACCGTGGGCTACAAGCGGATGGTGCTGCCCAACCTGCTGGAGCACGAGACCATGGCCGAGGTGAAGCAGCAGGCCAGCAGCTGGGTGCCGCTGCTCAACAAGAACTGCCACATCGGCACGCAGGTCTTCCTCTGCTCGCTCTTCGCGCCCGTCTGCCTGGACCGGCCCATCTACCCGTGCCGCTGGCTGTGCGAGGCCGTGCGCGACTCGTGCGAGCCCGTCATGCAGTTCTTCGGCTTCTACTGGCCCGAGATGCTCAAGTGTGACAAGTTCCCCGAGGGCGACGTCTGCATCGCCATGACCCCGCCCAATGCCACCGAAGCCTCCAAGCCCCAAGGTGAGCTCCCTCTCGCCCTCCGACCCTCGGGGGCCCCGAGCCGGGCTGCAGAGGGTGCTGCTCCCACCCCCGACCCTGGGGTCCCCGGGCCGGGCTGCAGAGGGTGCTGCTCCCACCCCCGACCCTGGGGAGCCCCGGGCCGGGCCGGGCCGCAGAAGGGGGCTGCTGGAAAGCCACTGGCCATCGCTCGGCCCCGGAGTTCGGACGTGCTCCGTAGAGACTGATCTCAAGCCGTGCAGAATGCTTTTTCGAAGCTTGCGGTCCGTGCGAGGTGTCGCTCAGCGCCACTCCCGACCCACGTGCGCGGACGGCGGGGTTCCCCGGGAGCGGAGGCTGCGCCTCAGCCCGGTGTAAACTCGGCCCCGCTCCTGCAGCGGCTCTTCCTGGGGGCCGGTCTCTGTTTTAGCATACCTGAAACAAAGCCTTACCGCTCCAAATAAAAAGGGAGCTCCTTTCTCCTCTGGGAGGGAACAGAGTCCCTATCGAAGAGTTTAACACCCTAGAAGGGATGCGCCAGGAGGAAAAACTGAAACAAAACCCTGAAGTGTGGAAATCTCAGAAAGGCCGACAACATGCTAAGGCGCAGCTTTATTTTCTTAGGTTCTATGAGGATTAAAAAAAATAAACCAACCCAACCCAAACAACTCTTTCCTTAACTAGCCATCCAGCCAGGTAGCCCAGGACTGCTGCAGAACCGGCTGAGGAAAAAAATTTAGAAACTGGAGTTTCCGTTTTTCCACCCCTTTCAGGTAACAGCTTCCTAGGGTTGAGGATGGAAAGTCTCCAGTATCTCATTCTTGCCTACCCTCAGCTTCTCTCATTTGCACAAATCCCCAGGTAATTAGAAAGATAAAGGTGTAATTAGCTCATTGTTTGTCTCTCCTTGGGGTGTGGGACTTGCAAATTGGAGACTTTCCTAAAAAAGCCTCAGCGAGGGCCTAAGTTTCCTCTCAGAACCCCCCTGCCACTTACATTCTTGAGTAGGAGGAAGAAAAATCCTGTTGAGGCAATCAAACAAAACAAAACAAAATAAACAAACAAAAAAAGCCCCGGCACGGTGGCCTAACTTTTATAGAAGTGAATTCAACCCTTAATTCTTTGGAAACAAAGTCGTGACTCAAAGATGTGGAGTTAAGTCTGAGATGGGAAGCCATATACCCAGGTGCTCTTAGCACAGGGGTCGGCATGTAGAAGGCTTTTTGAGGAGGGGGCTTAGGGTGGGGCGGGGCGGGGGGGGTTGTTTAGCAGCTTGCTGACTTAGCTCATCTTGAAATGATGCCTAAAAGAGATGCCCACTGAAGGGCGTGCTCCCCCCCAGTGCGGGTGGGAGTAGGTATGGGAAAAGAGGCACACGGAGTTTTGAATGCTCTTGCTTATTGTAGGGAGGGAGAAGATCAGTCCGACGTGACTGACGTTGGGTGGCACGGGTCCCAGCCGGATGGAAAGGTAGCAGCCTGCCAGCAGTGTTGCGGTCTGGGCACCTCTGTTCTCCGATTCCTGGGTGTCTGCACAGGGTTAACCTCCAGAAGTGCAGCCCTTTGAGATGGAGAGCTGAGCAATTACCTAGAGCAAACAAAGCACTTTGTGTTCTGTCGGTGTGGAGCCATCCCCTGCAGTCCAGTTATTTTCCTTCTCCCCTTCCCCTGCCCACCGCTGGGGGATTAGTTCAACCCTGCCCTGAGAGGCCGTGGCCAGTTCTGCTGGAGCTGAGTCCATTCCCCTTGCCTCTTTCCGGGACAGTTGGACGTGAAGTGGAGACCTTTGTGGGAATACCTTCTGAGGGGGAGATGGGACTGGCTGGGATGCCTACTAATGAAAAGGAAAGAATCCTCTCAGCTGACACCGCCCCCCCCCCCAAAAGCTGGGGTGAAAAGCTGGGAAAACTAATTGCCATCTTCTCTAAGCCTTTTACTCCTTGCCTGCTGTTCCACTTGTCTGCTGCTTCCTCAGTCTGGAACTTTGTACCATCCTTCTGTGTCCTTCCCTTTGTCCTAGGAGTGCCCAGTAGCCACCCTTCCCAAACCAGCTGCTGAACAGAGAGAAAGGCTGTGAAAAGATCAGTCAGGTGTGAGATTTGGGAACTGATTCCCCTTCAGCATTTTTGGTGAGAGACTCTGTCCTGAGAGGTCATCCGGTCCTCCCCAGGACTAGAGCCACTCAGTGGGAGGGAGCCCCACACGACTTCCTCTGAGATTGACTGGCCACTGTCAGCTGAAGGTGGAAATGGGAGGGCTGCGTGTGTGTGTGTGCGTGTGCGTGTGCGTGTGCGTGCGTGTGTGTGTGTGTGTGTGTAGGGGCAGGTTGAGACGAACCACACTAGTCCTCAAACCTTAAGGTCGGTGGCTTGGAATAAGATCTGGTACTTTTAGATGACAGTAAGTACACATGCACTACTTTTATTCTTAATTCTTTTTATTCTTGAGAATTAAAACTGAGTTTTCAAAGCAGAGACATATCTCTGTATAATTTGGCTGGTTTCTGTTTACATACTTGGGCATGTACGGTTTTGGGGTATTGGGCAGACCTTTGTTATCAAAAGTAGACTTGATAAGGAGAAATGAGCAAAAGACACTTTTCCCCCGCAAAAGGCTATTATTGATGCACAAACTGCATCAAGCATTTGTTACGGGAGAGGTGATTGTTTCTTTCCCAGGAAAGTTATTTCTACATTTTTCGCTTACATTAAACTGTACACTCCCAGGCTGATAAATTATTTCCCCTTCCTGCCAGCTTTTACTAATTGAAGTTGTATGAACAAAGCACATACCTTTAGTTTAATTTTGTTGTTGTTTAGGTATATTGTGCATTAAATCAGCCTGACTGTTTTGGTCACAGATTGCAGAGGCCACAGTACCCTCATTATGCCAAAGTACCTTCTCCATGTATCCAGAAGCCGGCCATGGGAGATTTCCTCTGTGTGTGTTTGTGTGTGTGTGTGTGTGTGTGTGTGAGAGAGAGAGGGGGGGGAGAGGGAAGAATTGCTGTGTGCATGTATGTTCACTGATTTTTAAATATTCACTTAATCCTGATTCCAGTATTGAACTTTCTCCTCTACTCCCCCCTCCCTTAAATATTAATAAGACACAGAACATTTTAGTTTTTGGCTCCTTTCCTTTAAATATTATTTTAAATACTCCTTAAAACAGTGATTTAGTTCTACCTCTCAGATGGATGACTGGGTGGATTTTTCCCGCTGATGCAGCCTGCAGGGCCCCAAGCACAATTAATTGGAGGGAGCACAGACTAATATTGCATTACACATTCCTCCCTTTTCTGGGTCCAGCTTCTCCACAGTTGGCGAACCCGCAGAGCTCACCTCAATGATCTCCTGTGTGGCACGGAAGGTCAAAGGTAACTGATGGAATTGAGGAGAATGCCCCTGTGGGGTACAGAGCCCTCGGCTGCCAGCAGGATCGGGGAACTCAGAGTGTCTAGAAGATATGATGTATGTGCAGTGGATGGCGACCTGGCATCTGTATTCTGATGGCCTTAGCTCTGCTACTGGTTTGGTCAAGATTATACTTGTGTAAATTTGCAACATGATAACTTCCACTTTTTAAAAAAATAACCTAAACAAGGAAGACCCCAAAGCACAGTTGACTCTTCTGGTATAAGTAACGTGGTCCTTCCCATATCGCAGGACTTCCTTTTCCTGTTTTTCTCTCCATGGAAGCAGGAACCATAAGCAGAATTCTGAATCAGGTATCCCTTTTATTAGAAATGCTACCAATCTCAAGCTTTTGGCGAAAAACAAATTTCTAGCGTCTGGGCCAAAAGACAGTCACACAGTTTTCTGCTTGGAGTGTGTCTTTGGTTTTTGCTACACTGAGAATCTGGGTGGTGTTTGGCCCTGGGAATAGAATAAAGATGAGAGAGGAATCTGTTTGTTAGTAAAGACTAAGGCCATGAAGAGACCCTGCTTGGAAGTGCGAGTGGGGTGGGTGGCCAGCTCTGGACCAGCTGTGTCCTGGGAGCAGCATCGGTTTGGAAGGGCTGTGTAGATCCCTCTTCGGAGGCTTTGCCCATTTCACTGAGTCACAGAGATCACTGAGAAGCCGTGGAGAAGGAAGGGAAGGAGGAAGAGAAGGACCCTTATATCTGAGTGAGCAGAGGTCTCTCTGCACATCATCCTTCCTTGGCCACCTTGGTGGTGACTTTCTTGTGCCCCTTAGCTCCAGCTGTTTTGGCTTCCAATGCTGTGCCAGGGATGGAATGCCGTTAGAACACACTAATGCTTTCCTAGATCATGGATAAAACTCCAAGTAGTTTGAAAGATGCTGATGGTGATGGTGGTAGTGGTGATGATGATGATGATGGTGATGGTGGTGGTAGTGGGGTGATGATGATGGTGACGGTGGTAGTGGTGATGAGCCACCTCAGGCTGCTTAGGATTCCACCATAGGCTTTATCCCTGCCCTTCCCTGAAGGTACTTTACCTCCTAGTGATCCTATCAGCATCAGTAGCATTTTTGGCTTGGAGGAGACCTCTAGCCCTGGCCTCAGATGCCTCCTCCCCTGGGGTATAGCCACCTCAGAGTGGCCCTCATGTGGGCCACACACACACCTCCTCTTCAAAGCGCTTCACAGTTCCTGAAAATGGCTCCAGAGGGTCTCTCCCATCCAGCTCTGTCCTCCCACTTGGCAGCTTTTGCTAGAAACTCATATTGCAATAGCCCTTTTGTAGAGGGGTGTTCAGAGCCTGAGGTTAGAGTTTGTGAGTCTGGAAGAAGTTTTTTCTTAGAGAGTTGGTCAGACTGATCTGCTGTCTTGGGAGTCTGGGAATAGGAAAGGGGCAGGAATCAGAGCGGGTATTTAGAGGAGAAGGGAGAAAGAATAGGAAACAAACAACTGGAATACATGTATTTGCTTTACGAGTCAACTTTTCCTAGGGACCCCATCAAGCCACAATTCCTAGGACCTGCCCTATCCAGCTCCAGAGAAATTTGGTTTAAATAGTTGTGCCATATTAAACAGCTTTATCTTTTAAATTTCCAATAAACCATATGCCTATTTATAGCTTTAGCTCCAGAACTCTTCTTTTTGATTCTTGGGTTGCCTTTCAGAAATTCGAGAAGATCTTTAACTATTCATCCTGATCGCTTTCCAAGGGGTGGTTCCTCCCTGTACCCATACCCCCATAACTCACAGCTCCTGTTTCTCTCCCTTTCCATTTCTAGGCACAACCGTGTGTCCTCCATGTGACAATGAGTTGAAATCTGAAGCCATAATTGAACATCTCTGTGCGAGCGAATTTGGTAAGAAAATGTCCCTGGCCGCCTTGGGAGGAGGTTTGGTGTTCCCCGGTTCCGCAGTTCCTTCTGGCTCATGTTCCTGCTGAATAGAGCCTGTTGATGCATCTTTTTGGACCTTTAGATTTTCTACCTCCAGGCTCCCCAATGGCTGCTTTTCTCAGGCAGATGGAATACTAGATAGGGTGGGAGAACTGCCCAGTTTTTTTTTTAAAGTCAAATTTTGCTTTTGCCCTTCTGTGTGGGAGATCACTGGACGGGTTTTTGGGAACCTTTTCTAGGAGTATAGGGAGGTAGCCTTTGGGACAGGTGGACAAGAGCTATGGGAAAACTCCACTCCTGGGACACTAGCAGCGGGCGGCTTGGGCTGGCCTTCTCCCCACACTGGCTCTTTCTGCATCCACCCCTAGGTGTCAGCACCACTCTACCAGGGATCTGGAGTGGCTGACGGTGGGGTGCCTTCCCGGGGAGGGGAGAAGCCAACGTTTTGGCATTTAGAGGAAGGGCTCCAGTCAAGTCCTTCCCGGCAAAGAGATTTTTCTCCATTTTCTGCAAATCACTCCTGATTAAACAGGAATTTTGACTCAGCCCTTATAGCCCCAGGAGAAGGGCTGGATGTGGCCTAGGGAGCAGATCTCAGGTGGCTTATCAGGAACCGTCTCTTAGAGCCTGCTCTGCAGAAGACCCATGCTTCAGACAATTTAGGGATGGGAAAAGTAAACATAAACTGCATCCATTTGAAGGGCTGAGTCCCTCATGCCTGCCTGTATTTTATATGGATTCTGAGAAGCAGCTAGGGCCAGGGCTGCTTTGCTGAAGGACAGGTTCAGCTTGACACCGAACAGTGTGTTTCTCGTGCTGCCTGCATTGTGTCCTTGAGGCTGGATTTCCTACAGCATTCTTACCAGGAAAAGCAGGATGGTAGGTAATGCGAGTCCTGTATCCATTCAGAACTACCTACTCCTTGTCCTCATGAACCACGATAAAGTTCATGAAAGAGCCTCATACTGGCAGAGGGCTGTATTTGAATGAGACAGACAGACAGACAGACACATACACACACACACATACGTGAGTGCATGTGGGCATTAAAGGAAATTGTATATATGTGACAGATGTATTCTCAGGGTGTTTGTCCTTGTGACTGAAGACAGAAGTTGGAGAATTCAGACCCTTTACTACGGGGAGCTTCTCGAGGCTGGGAGCACCTTGTGCATTTCGTTTCTGCACTGGGTGCCTCTTCCTGCCTCCTTTTTATCAGGGGACAACAGGGCCTCTAGGAAGATTCTGTCTGCTCTGCATCTTGCTGTTTATGTTTGTCACACTCTTTTTCTTATTGTCGTTTTAAATGAACTCAAATAAAATTGGAGAGGGCTCCCATTACTCTTCCATCTGACCACGGTGATGTTTGCTTCTCAGTGTTCACACTCTTTGTTGGGGATTGCTGAACGCTGGGTTGAGCCTGACAGTCTTTCCGTAAGCCTGGGGGTGCACAACTCCACACTGCCTTAGCAACAAGCTTTTCTGCCACAAATGGGTTGAGAATCCTTCCCCAAAACACATTTGGATGTAGAGAAAAGGGACAAATAAAATCTCTCAGAAATCTTGGTGAGAAGAGTTTTGCCACATGGCTGGGTCAGGAAGAATCTGCTCAGGTAAGGCTGTGTTCCCGAAGGATCCTTATGAAGAATCAGGGGTTGCTCTTGAGATTTCATTGATCCTCTTCAGATATTGTAAATCACCAACTCACTTTTGCAAATTGTCCCCCTGACATTTCATCAAGTCCAAGGAATCGTTTTAGAGTAAACTCTGAAAAGTAATGTATCAGCTAATGTATATGCTCATGTGACTTTTATCAGGCTCAGCTCCCGAGGGAAGCATAATGGAAAACCCTGGAACTGAGTGTGTGGAGTTGACTAGCAGGTGATGCCTCCCAGTTAGGGAACGCAGATTCAGTGCATCTGATCGTTCATTGATTCATGTATCCATTCTACATTTCTTGGGTGCAAATCACTGTGCTAAATGCCGTAGCCCAAAATACTTAGAATAAATTAAAATTTAATTTAAAAATTTAAAAAATCTTGGCTGAACAGTAATCATTGATTTCTTAGAGAATCATTTTATAGCTCCCTGGCTGAAGGAGGGGGCTGTGGAACTCAAGGCCAAAGTCAGTGCTTAAAGAGCTGTGAGAAGAGAATCCATGCTTATGTTCAGGTTATTGTCTGAGACTTGCTAATCCGAACTTGTCATCAGATTCCTCCCTCCTCCCTGAGTTGCCCATCAAAATTCTGATAGCTGTGGGCATTGTGGCAACTGGTTAAACCAGAGACATTCCCTAGACATGAGCTGAAGGCGCAAGCCTTGGGAAATAATTTGAATGTGGAAAGTTGACCTTGTGGTATAGGGCAAGGGACCAGAGGGTACTCAGGGAACTCAGCTGGGGGTGGACATCCTTTTGCTACTCCAGTACGTACCTACTCAGTCAGCAAGCACTTGCTCACTGCTTGTGTGAGAGAGATATATCTTATTTTAATAACCAATCGGGTTTTGGTGAATCTGAGTGATTAGCTGTTTGGGACTGTGTCTTTTTTAGCTCTGAGGTTATTTTCTTCTTGTGTTCATAGAACTTTTGAGTTCCTTCTGGACCCTACAGGTCTTATCAAATCCACTTGTTTTGTAAATAAGGAATCTGACTTTCCCAACTGGAGATCTTTTACTTTCTGTCATGCTGCCTTCTACACTTAAGATGAACAGCCGCTTTGCTATAGAGGCATTTATTTCCTCAGCATAGGTATGGTGTATGCTAGGCTTCTTTGATCTGGAGGCAGGAGAGACTTTTGTTGTTTTTTTTTGTTTGTTTGTTTGTAATGTTCTTGTAAGACGATAAATAGGATTTTTTCCCCCTCTCTCTGCAGGGGCTGAGTTTAACTCTGGCCCTCTCAGCACCCTGGGGAATGCAGCCTTGTTGAGAAACTTGTTTCCTAGCTTAGTTCATTTCAAGTAAGTGAGGCAGTCAGCCACGCTGATGAGATTCAGTTAGGAAACAAAGAAATTCAGCAATGCAAACTGACACACTACAGAAGAGAAAAAGAATGTTTTACGCCCTACTCGAGGGATCAAACTTTGCATTAAGTGGCCCTGACATCCCTGGCGGGAAGACATCGGGTTGTTGGAAGACTCTGTGAGCTCCAGAAACAAGGGGCGCATTCCTTCTGGGTCAGCTTGCACACCCACCCTCCCGCCAATGCATCCTTGGATTCCTTCATGCCCGAACCATTACTCCTCCTTGGGCAGTACATTTTTAACTCTCTGGCTGGTCTGTTTGGCCATTAGTCTCTCCACCCCTGCACTGTACCCCCTCAGTTCAGAACACATTTTTTCCCCCAATAGGGAAAAGCATCAGTAGAAACACCTGTGTGCTGATGCTCTGGAATGCAGCTCTGGATCAGCCTGGATCAAGCGCCAGATGTAGGAAAGCCAAAAGTTAGGTGGTGCAAAGTCTCTGAATTCAACATGGCAGTCAGCCTGCCTGCTGAATTTAGCTTAGGCCACACTGATCTGCTTTTTGTTCTCTCTCTGCTTTTCCTGCTATATGACAACAGGATGCTGCTCTCTTCTCTCAAACAGACCCATATAGTATTTGCAAGCTGCTGCACTCGTGATCCTGCTGTTAACAACTCAGTACCCATAGCAGCCTTTCTTTCAGGTAGGCTTACCGCAGGGATGTGAGGCTCTGATTTATAATTGCTGTGAGGTTAGGACCCCACCTCTGGCCACTCTCTGTAGCTGCTTCTACAGTATCTACAAACACTCTTAAGCCTTTTTTTGGTAGAAATGTTCATGACGATATACTTTTGCTAAAGGTAGTTCAGAGCTTTCTCTCGTACTGGCTTCTCCAGTTCTTTAAGCTTGAGAGTTCAGGTGACAGCTTCTTTAGCCTGGTATTTTCTCTCTGTGGAAAAAGATTTCTTTGCCCCCAGAAATTTTCCTTGCCTTCTGGAAGGATTTTTCCCTCCATTTATATGTTTCCTCATAAAGAGTAAAACCATTCTTCGCAACACTAAAATGAATCACATAGGAAAGAAAAATCAGCTCTCAGCATTTGGGAGTATATTCTAAAAGAAATATTTTTGGAGTTTCCTGCACCTTCTCTAAATTTGTTCTCACTCCTTTTTCAAAGTGTCTTGGCAGTGCTGCTGTTTAGAGGCACAGTGTTTTACTCTGAAGGGCAGATTGATCTCTTGCAAAAAATAGGTTCAGTCTTTCCAAGCTAAATCATGGGTTTCCTCCTGCAGATGAGAACTGGCTGCCAGCACAGTAATTGCAACACCTGTAAGTTGCTTGAGAGCAGGGTCTGTGTCTTGTACCATATTTTACCTAATGTAAGATGCCCTTAAGTTGTTGTGAGATGTGCTATTCATTTTATACCACTGACAAAGAAAACAGGCTTCATGTTCAAATGTATCAATAATCTGTGTCTAAGAATGAACAAAAGAAGGCCAGTTTGTACTTCAGTAGACTCTGGCACAGTGTCTTACACATGGAGACGTAAAATAAAAGTTTGTCAGATGAGAATACGAATGACAGAGGATGGCAGGCAGGGTTCTGGAAATTGGACTTCTTTTTTTTTTTTAATAAAAGGAGAAAGCTCTTTTCTAAGTGAATATGTGCCACTGGTTTATTAAGTTCAAGAAGAATTACGTGACCTGTTTTAGGTGACTGATGGTTTATGTAAAAGGGAAAAAACATCCCTAACATTCAGAAACCTAGTTCAGTCAAAGTAAAATTAAATAGACATGAGAAAAGGAACTGTTATCCCAGGTTGGGGGAGTTGGCAGAATGGAAACAACTGGTTTTAATTGTCACTGATGATCTCTCAAATACATGGGAGGGTTTGTGGCATCTCACATGCAGGAAAACATGGGGCCGGGCACTTTCAGGGCGCTGGAAGTATAACTCCCAGCTCATGGTATGGGTACCAGTCTACAGTTCCCTTGCATGGGGCTGTGTTGGACAGTGCAGAGACCGCAGCTGAACCAGGAACCTTGGAAGTCTTCAAGTTGTCCGGGTGAGTTGAGATGTCAGTTCCCTGCTCACCCACTGTTTCAGGTTGGAGAGTTCCTGCGCAGGCCCCAAACCTGGCCAGAGAAATCAGGTCTTGGGCAGTTTGGATTGAGGTAACATGGGGAGCACTTTGCACGCTGAAGTCTGCTAGAGGAACAAGGGAAAGCTGGGAATAGCAGATTTCTGGGGAACATGGTACTTTCTGTCTCCATGTCTAATTCCTCCTTGGCTATATCTGTGGCAGGAAGGTAGATAAGACAAATTTCAATGAGAAGCATTTCTCTTTAGCTTATTTGAACCTGGGAAAGTATGTTGAAATATGAGAAAGGACACAGAAACCCAGGATCCATGGATGGGGCACGGCTTTCCCTGGAACTGCATTTAATCCTCTCTCTGCCACTATGTATGTGCTTTGCAACACTGAGCAAAGCTCTTAACCTCTCCACCTTCTTTCTGTGAAATGGCAACTGATAGCCAGATACAGGTTTTGGTGAGATATAGATGTAACTGAGATAGTGTGTAAGGAACCTAGCCCTTGGCCTGGCTTGTAGGCTGGACTCGCTAAACATTCATAGGTGCCCTTTGCAGGCATGGCAGTAGCCTGGAGACCTGTCCTGGGCCAATGAGGCCTCCCTTCATGACTCTCACCGAACAAGTAACAGGTGCGTCTTGGAAACTCTCTGTCCTCTGGTCTCAGCGTATTTATTGAAATCTTTACTGAACTGAATTCTGTTTTCAGCCCTCTCCACTCTTTATATCACTCTGGAATGATTGCTTTTCTTTGTCCTAAGACAGATTTAAGTGTGGACGTGGGTGGTTCAGGGTTGGCTGGTACATGACTTCTTTGAGGTTATATTCAGTTCTGACTAGAGTATTTCTTGGGATGGTCAGTTGTCAAATGGTATGGTTTGGGGCTCCTTTGATGTACTCTCCAACCTGCAATTCTGTAATTCTCTGGTTGTGAGTTCCTCCCACCCCAATTCCTAGCCCTCCTTATCTTTTTAAAAAAATTATTGTGATGAAATATATATAACCTAAAATTTACCATTTTAACCATTTTTAAATATATAGTTCAGTGGCATTAAGTACATTCACATTGTTCTGCAACCATCACCACCATCCACCTTTGGATATTTTTCATTATTCCAATCTGAAACTCCGTACCCAAACACTCACCTCCCAATCTCCCCTCCCCCCAACTCCGGAAACCACCATTCTACTTTCTGTCTCTGGGAATTTGACTGTTCTAGGTACTGCATATAAATGGAATCCTACAATATTTGTCCTTTGGTGTCTGGCTTATTTCACTTAACAAAATGTCCTTATCATTTGACATATATATATAAACTATCATGGAAAAGGGGGGCAAGGAGGATTTACCCTCAAGTTCACCCCTGTTCTCTGAAGCTTTTCTGGGAGTGGTTGGGGAAAGAGAATTTCAGGGATGAGATGGGATAAAGGAGCTATTCACAGCCCACACAAGTGGCCCATTTCTTCGGTGTTGCCTTGCTTATCTGTGCCCCTTTGTCATTCTAAAGATATGCTGAGCTTGGTGGACCCTTAAAGATCAGCCAGTTAGGTCTCTCATATTACAGACTGAGGAAAGTAAGACTCAGAAGAGTTAGTCACCTAATTGCCCAAGACCACTCTGCCTGGCATCCCTTTGCAGTGTTTATTCCCAATGGCACTTACCTGGGTAGCCAGTCCAGATTCCATACCCTTCTTCGTTCATGTTCTCTCATGCCCATCACATTTCTATCCTGCCATGAATGGTTAGAGGAAGCCCGCTGGGAAGGGGGCGTAGGGTTCTCCACTACTTTTCTATCTCAGAGTTTGTGGGACATAAATGGACTGATGCCTATGCCTAACACATAGAAAAAAATCAGCAGTCTTTGATTTTTTTTTTTCTTTTTTTGTGGTGAGAGGGAGTCAGTGCAATAGAGTGGGAAGAACATAGGCTTCAGGCCAGACAGGCTTGGATTAAATCTCAACCTGATAAGCTGAGCAACCATGAGGTAGTCTCTTAACCTCCCTAAGCCTGTCACCTCATTTGTAAAATGTGCATGGTGTTTCCTGTGTTACTGTGGTGAGAATTGAATTAATCACGTGTATATAGTTCCTGGAACATGGTGGCTGCTCAATCCATAATAATTCTCTCTTCTTTTTTGAAAGAATTTTTCAGGATGGACATTAGCCTAGGTAGGAAGAAGATGCTAGCACTAACAAAATTGCTTGTTTGACAAAAGAATTTTAGGAAATAGAAAAGATGTCTTGGTTAATCTCTGGTTAACAAGATAATTAAACTGAAAAATCCTTTTTAGTAGCCCATTTGGAAGAACTTTCAAGACTTCATGCAGATTCAAGGTGCTATAGTTAAAAAACCAAACCAAAGCAAAAACCAAAGCAAACGAAAGCAAACAAAAAACCAACCCTACATACTAGTAGGTTTACTTAGATGACACCCTTAAGTCATTGTAAAGCTGGATGTCATCATTGGATCATTAAAGACTGCAGAACACTCGAAACTTGGGCTGAGTAAAGAACAGTTCCAGGACACGCTTACCCAAGTTTTTTCTTTTGAGCTTTTGTGTGTTTTGTAGAAATCTTATTCCTAATGTGAATTTTTCTACTCACAATTTTGGGGTCTGTGTAAGAGAGAGATTTTAGGTCTTGTGTATTGTGCTTCACTCCGCCCTTCCCTTTTTCTAGAGCAGTATCCCCAGGGCAGTTTTTAATTTCTTTTCCAGTAGCTGCCTTGTGATATTTGCGATACCCGCTCCCGTCAACCAAAAAACAGGCTATGTGCAGAAGCAACAGAACATTTAAATATTGGTAAATTTTGTCCAGTAGTGCAGAAATGAGCCAAAAGCTCGAATCTGTATTTTATTTTATTTTTTAAAGAGAACAAACAGCCAAAGAAATTTCAGGCCCTTGCCCTACTTCAGCTTGCTTAGAACAGCCAATTAACCATGCATTAGTTTTGGAAGACTTCTCAACGGCCTATAGATTGTGCTTGAAATCTTTGTTTAGTCTTTTAGGAACACTGTCACATGGATGATTTATCAAAGAAAGTTGTTTATCTGGCAGTAAAATAAACTCTGGGCCTGTTCAGGCTAAGATTTCCCGTGAATTTCTACCAAGGTAAACACTGGTAACTGGCAGGTTGCAAATTCCGTGTGAAAGCCAGACACATACAATAAATATTTGAGCTACAGCTTTGCTGTGTAAGAGTCTAGGCCTGTCACTAGCACTGTCACTCTCTCTGTGTGCTGGGGGACCTGGCACTACAGCGTGGCTGTCCAGGCCAGCAGGAGCAAGGACTGGCAGGGCCCTATGAACAGGAGACCCCCTGCTGTGTGGGCCTTCCTGGCTTGAGTGCCACTTAATGCTGGCATGGGGGACTTCCTGGCTCATAGGAGACAAGCCTCAGGACGGCTTCCCTCAGCATCATGCAAACAGCCTGTGATGAGTTATGAGGGAAGTGAACCAGAAGCAGGCAGCTTAGGTTTCTATGAAAATAGACATTTATTAAACCAAATTGGCAGGAGGCTGGGGCATGTTGAATGATTTGGGAACTGGGGCCAGGGCATGGTGGAAGGGGGCAAAATTATGTTGCGATTTCTGCAGAAAGTGCTGAGATGTTTCCCCAGGGTCTCTGGCTTGGCTCATTGGTGGTTGTGAGAGATCCATTTGGGAATAAAGAGGGCAGATCCAGCTCTGTGAATGCTGCAGTGAGTGTCCAGGACAGGTGTGAGTGATGAGCGAATGAATAAATGAAAGGTGATGACAGAGAAGAGAGGAAATAAAGCCTTCCTCATCTTTGAAAGGAAGTTACTGTGGTCATTGTTCACAGTGGCTTTTCAGGGAGGGATCACTGAGTTATAAACTACTAATTCTCAAAGCCCCAGTTCCAGAGGCTGGAGCCTGGGGCCTAGGTCCTTCCCTGGGTATTTCCTCATCCTGACTTCCACGGAGAGTAAGGGAAGGGAAGCAAGTAAGAAGCAAGGACACCAGAGAAGGAGTGACATTTGTATCCTTTTGATGAAGCCTTTGGGGATTGAGCAGAGCATCCCTGCTCATGCGTGAGTCTTGAGAATAAATGGTGTTGGTCCTTCTGGCTTGGGAAGGCTGTGGGTATGTGAGGCCAAGCTGTTCTGACCACTCTTAGGGCTTAAGGCACAGATAATATATGCCTACTGGCTTGCAGATATTTAGGGAAATAAAGGAATATATTCTTTAGAACAAGAATTAAGGGAAATTCTCATAGGATGTCTGTAATTTGTAAAGATGCCAAAATGGCACTTTGGCAGTGGGGAGAAATTAGGAACCAGCTTCCCTACACTCTGTTCTCACTCCAGGCAGGATTATGAGTGGGATTTTCTATTCCTTGTTTTCTCTAGCCTTTCTGTCAGCATTCTCCCCAGGACATTTCCTTTAGGGAGTACCTCGGATGGCTTCTTTTCTCTTTGTGAGCCCTTTAAAAGTTAGTTCACACTGCTATGTCTTCCACAGCAGATCCATTCAGCTTCTGGAAATGGTTTTATGGCTGAAGGAAATCCCTACCACTTGCATCTGGCAGCAGAGCTAGAAACAGGGGCTGGAGTAAGCACTTGAAACCCTCATAAACAGCTGGCACCTGAAGAGTGAGTCCCCTCATGCAGGACTCCACATGGGGCAGGGTGACATGTTGCCAGGCACAGCTCTTGGATGCAGGTACTTGTGTCTGGCAGAGGTGGCCTGTGTGTCTTCCAGGATTCCTGAGGTCTCAGCTCTGTACCGAGTACCCTGTCCTCCACAAATTTAAGAATCTGGTGGATGAGGCAGGCTTGGCCATGCTTATTTGTCTCTGTTCCCCAGTAATTTCGGGTGCTTTAGTGTATAGTGCCAACTCCTAGGCCTGAAGGAAGAAGAGGTCTTCTTTGGGAGCTGGACAAGTTCAGGGAAGTTTCCAAGAGGAGAGGATTAAACTAATTTTAGGCTTGGGATTGATGGGGAAAGTAAAAAAGGCATTCCTGGAGTCAGAAGATGAGGGCTGGGAAAGGGAGTGAAGACTCGAAACAAATAGTGATTCTTAAAATGACAAAACCTACTTCAGGTAAATAAATGCAGGTAAAGAATGTCATTTGTTCTTTCTAGTAACTAACTCAGCATCCTGCATAAGGGCTCGCTAGCCCTGGCCAAAAATGTGGGGTCTCAAAGGCCAAGTTGAGGTGTGAGGAAGAGTTGGTCTTTCTGATTCACCTCTGGCTGTATACCCTGCCAGGAGGGTGGCGGGGTCCCAGTGGCACTGGGCCTGTTCCCCGTTGAACAGCAGACAGAATGAGCAGGTGAGTTACAGTGGTTACACATTCAGTGTGGCCACGGGCCCAAGGCAGAGACACCACTTGGTGGAACAAGGCTGCAGGAGGTAAGATCAGTCAATAAGTATCCGCTCTAGGCAAAGTGCCTAGAAGTGGAAGGGTGAGACTGAGCTGATGAGGGTGGTGGCCTCTAACTTCATAATGTGCAGCCACTTCCACCCAGGGGGGCTGCCTGGGAAGAGTTACAGCCTTTGTACTGAGATGCGGAGGTGCAAATGGGCTCGGACACCTGCAAGGTGCCAAATGCCAGCCAACACCTATCTTCTTGGGTTACAGCTTCTTTACTCTAAACGCATATTCATTTAAAAATAGGTATATGATATATGTGTGTGTGTATGCATGTGCACACGTGTGTGTGCATCTTCTTTTGAAAATCTAAGCATCTGCAGAAGGTGTGCACTCTTGCCCAATAATTCAACAGACAATTGTGGGACTTCTACTGAGTACGTGGCCCTGCTTATGCTTTATACTTCATGTGCTGACTTTGGGATCAACACCCAAAGAGATTTCAGTTGTGCAGACACCAGTGTTTGTATCATTTTTTTCTAGGGCCTGGCAAGAGGGGTGTTCCCATAGTCAAAGCCAAAGAGAGCACATGCCTTTGCCCCCAGGTGCTCTGAATTTTGAGCTGAGCCCTCGGCAAGGAAGGTAAAAGTTGACGAGAAGATAGGTCACCTGCCTTTAAGTAGAGGCAGGGGGTGGTTTTCAGTAGGTCCAATTCCATCCTGCTGAGTTGTGCCTTTTAAGTTGAATTCTGAGTGAGATCTCTGTAAGCCACCTTGATAAGGTGAGAGCACCCCACCTTATCATGCCTACATCTGACCAAACAGGAGCTGGTGAGTTTTGGTGGTGGGGTGAGGGTATATCTGGGTGAGCTCACTGGAGGACTAGGGCACCTCACTCTCCCTATTTCTGGGACCAGCTTGAGGCCAAAGCTTCATTTGTCATGGGCTTCCCAAGGTGCTTCTTTGCTGCCTCACAGGCCCTGGCCCCCAACACTTTTGTGCTACTTAGTATGTTGTTTCCTGCCCTTGAGAGGGAAGTACCTCAATGAACTGACCCCCCATGTTAGTGTAAGAGATTGAATAAATAAATGCCCACGGAATCGAATTAAGGATGTATCATGTGTCAGGCTCAGCACTGGTTAGTGTACCTAAGAATGGTCGTGAGGGCTGATTGGGATGTGGTGCCTGACCTCACCATCTAGAGGGGATATAGAGGAGAAAACAAATGAATATAATACCACATCATCAAATGCTGAAATTCCTTTAACAGGTAAGAACTATTGAGAGCACAGGGGGAAGGGAACAGTTCTTCCTAGGGAGAGGTTAAGGAAAACTCCAGAGAGGAGATATCTAGTGCTGTCCTCCAAGGAAGTGGTAGGAGCTTGCCAGTTTGAAAAGATGGGTATGGGAAGAATATTCTAGGTAGAAGGCCCAGCAGAGATCAACACATGGAGGCATGAAATCTGTATGTTGGGGTGTGGTGAATCTTTTTGGGGTCAGCTTATATATGGTGGCATATGGCATATGGTGGCAAGGATCTAGAAATGAGATAATCAAAGATGGCAAAAGTCAGTTCCTGAAGGGCCTTGAATGCCATGTTAGGGAATGGAGCATTCATCCTTTGGCAATGGAAGGCATCAGGAGCCTATTTTAAAATGTTACTGTGACTCCCATCTTAAGAGAAGACCTTGGGTGGAGAATGGGAGAGGGAAGGAGAAGGACGCCTGAAAGAGAAGGTACTCATTAACCTGTGTGATGAAGTACCAACAGCAGCACTTCAGGTATCAAGGTGAGATGGTGAGGATGGTAGAGCCTGTGAGTGAGGCTGGGGGGCGGAAAGAGAGGAAGCCCTCGAGTCAGATCCCTAAAGACATGGCTCATGGCAGTGCTGGCCAGGCCTGGATTAGGTCTGGGCCACCCGCTTGAAAGAGCTGCTGAAGGCTGGCCTGATGAGGTCAGCACGCAGCCTGGGCAGCCAGGACAGGGGCAATCTGCTGTGGTCAGCACCCCTGAGAAACCTTTGTTCTGGATGTGTGGAGCAGGAGCCAGAGCTTGTAATCAGCTCATACTTGGGTCACCGCAGAGATGGTCATTACCAAGAGCAGTCGTCATTAGGAGCTGTCATAAACGGCCCTGACTTCTCTCCCCAGACCTTGTTAGTGGCCTAGCAGGCAGCAAACGCAGCGCTTCTGGAGCCAGCCTCTTACATCGTTGGATGTGTAATGACAGCAGTTAAGGCCTGAGGGGCTGTGTCAGCTCAGGTGTATAGTTTGTTCTGGAGGAGGGAGGCAGGAGGGGCTGTGGCTACAATGAGGGACAAGGGGTGTATGTGTGGTTTGTCTGTGTGTTTACGTGAGTGAGAGTAGGTCTTAGGTGTGGGTGTAGACGCATGTGTGTAGGTGAGTGGTGCACTGGGTCATGTGCATGTGCACTTACGTGTGCTTGTCTGTGCGTGCAGGGCATATCTGCCTGATGAGCTTGGCCATGGCAGTCAGCTGCTAGCACAGTTAACGAGAGCCTGCCTCTTACGGCCACCCTGGCCTCTTCACTGGCAAGGTCAGGGGCTTAATCCTTCTCCCATCGCTTCAGAGAGAGGCCTTCTAGAACATGCCACTGATTTACTCTGGCTCATGGAGGCTTTAGCAAAGCCCATAGGATTTTCCTGCAACATGCCTTTATGCAGACCCAGGGCCATCTTTGTAAGTCTGGGAAACACTTCTACAGTCTTGGTGTTTTGTTTATTACTCCAAATGCCAACTTGGCCTATTTTGTTTAGGTTTTAGTGTTTGCAGCAAGTCCATTTAGAATCGCTGGTTTCCTGGGTAGGATTCACTTCCTTAGCAGATTCCAGTGGTTAGCGGGGATTGTCATAAAGGGCATGCTGTAATCCCAAGGATTTAAAAGTAGATCGGAAAGAACATGCATAGCCTTAGGAGTCATACAGACCTGAGGTCAAGGCCTGCTTCAGCCACATGCTGTGGTAGCTCAGGCAAGCTCCTTAACCTCTCTATAACCCAGTATACCCATCTGTCACAAAACAAAAATAAAAACTTCTGTGCAAGGAGATAGATAACATGTGATTTAGTAGATAATAACACAAATTCTGGAGTCCTAGAATCTGATTCCAGTACTGCCACTAAATAGCTTTGTGACTTGGGCCAGTCAATTAAAGTCTCTGAGCCTGTTTCCTTAAGCAAATTGAAGGTGTCACCCCTAGGTCAGGGGTCCCCAGACTCTGGGCCACTGACTGGTACCAGTCCCTGTCCTGTTAGGAACTGGGCCCCATAGTATAAGGTGAATGGCAGGTGAGTGAATAAAGCTTCATCTGTAACTGCAGCCACTCCCAGCACTAACATCATCGCCTCAGCTCCACCTCGGATCATTAGGCATTAGATTTTCATAGCACCAGTCCCTGGTGTCAGAAAGGTGGGGATTGCTGCCCTAGGTGATCTTCAAGGCTCCTTCCAGCTCTGAACTTGTATGGTTTTGCAAAAACTCTATGACTTGGTTTCTTTAGAGAATATTTTTTTGGCACCTTCCTGCCCCCCAGGCGTGTTCACTGGGAATATTTGGCCTTCATCGTAGGCACCTGTGGAAGAGAAGCCAGTGTCTAAGAGTGTGCAACGGATGAAAAGTGAGTTGGGGATGAAGCTGGGATTGTAGAACCACCACAAAGCACAGTGCATTGTTGCATTGTAAGTCAGTGGTCTCGGACAGGGCCTGGGGCTGCTGGGCATCACGACTTCAGCCTTCTCCTCTGACTGGTTCCACATTTGGGATCTCTCTTCTACCATGTCCCCAAGGTTCTTGCTACTATTCTCTGTGCATACTTAGACACCCAGGGATGGAGGACGTAGGACCCCTTTTACCTGCACGGGGAGGACTTACACTGATGGGGAAGCAGTTTGGAAGGATGGAGCTGGTGTTCTAAGGAGCGCTATCTAATCCTCAGGATCAAGTTTTAATTCCAGCTGCACAATTTATCAGCCATGAGACTTTGGCCAGGTTCAGTTCTCTGAGCCTCAGTTCTCTCACTTACCAAATAGGGATACTGTGCATTCTCTCAGGACTGGGGTATAGATCTCGTGAGATTGTACCAAAGTGTCCTGGAAGTGGCAAAATGTAAATTCACACCTAACATGTTACCTTGTGGCAGCTGGTCACAGGGGCCATCTTCCAGCTCTGCTTGGCATTCTCAAGAAAGCCTTTGTGCCCAAGCTGGGGCTGTTAGCATGCCCTGCATGCTCCTTTTTCCCCCTAAAGCATTGATAACATAAGCTACCTACTTGGCGTTTCGTAAACATGGAAATATAAAGGGTGAATGTATTTAACAGATATGCTAAAACCAAAGCAGGATAGTAATGGTGATGTTTCAGAGAAGTTTAAGAAGAGTTTTAGAGGATACTAAAATACTGGCTGAGCTAACCCCTAAACATCTCTGGGCTCACAAGGGAGCACATAGTACTTAAAATGTGAGGTCCAAAGCAGGGAGTGGGAGAGGAAACTTGGAAAATCGAGGCCTGTGCTAGCCTAGTCCCCAAAGAAATCACAGTGGCCAGGGCAGGCCCCGGTGCAGTGTGTCAATCTGGGAGAAATCTGGTGCTTTCACTGACTCTATGCTGTTCCTGTGCTCTGATACCAGCATGTCGAATGAGTATTCAGCATCTTTTTCGCTCATAGTGGCTGATGGCAGATATTTTGTGTATAGGAGCTGTGCAGTGTCAGAAACTGAGCTGCCAGCCGTTGTTGCTAGACCTAGATGTTGCAGGGTTAGGTCGGCTGTTTCCCATTTCTAAGGGGCCTGACAATTCTCCCATATCCTCCTTCAAATGAATGAGCCTGTGTGTTCGAAGATGTCCGCCTCTCAGGACTACAAGTGTCCGTAGTCAAAAGAACTGAGATTGTCTAGTGGGGTCCCCACCACAGGAGCTGGCTGGCTGGCTTTTTGCCTGTGATACCTGAAAGACCTATGTTTGGCAGAAAGCTGGAAGGCATGACACTATGGTCCTTTTCAGTCCTGCAGATTCCATAATTGAGTGATTTATGGAGCACCTGCTATCTGTTTTCTTACTGATGACTTACACCTGGGAGGTGGCTTTGTTTGTGGGTGAACCTTCCTTCTCATGAAGATGTCAGATGATTTTCCTGAGGAAGGTGGAGGAATAAACTGGGGCCTCTGGACCCAGAGAAAGAAAATACCTAGTAAGAAGGGCTCCTAATGGCTAAATGGGCTCAAATTAAAACAAAAACAGAGCCTAGCAGCCATTTCTATGTAGGGGCCTCTCATGCAACCCGTACTTTAGGAAGAAGTCTGCATTCAGCTGTCTGCCTCCTGCACTGAACTGCCTTCCTGCGCTGTTTCTGCCTTCTGAACCAGCCCTTATGGAGTTGTTCCTGGAATCCTAATTCAAATAATCAGACTGAGTCTTTTCCTGTCTAATTGGAGCTGGTCAAGCTATATCAGCATCTTCGCTGAACCATCAGAGCTGCTCTGTTCTGGCTAATCAAGACAGAGTACCTTTTGGACCAATCAACTGAGAGGATTTGGAGTGCTCATCTGCATGAAGATGGACCAAGTGAGGGGCTCAGGTGGGGACCCCTGTCTATAGAAGTCAGTTCCCCCTTGAGCTCAGAGAGTGCTCGTTTCCTTCCCACCAAAGACAGACTTCTCTGGGTGAAGCTGAAACACTGGAGCTAAAACACCCAAGATGTAACCCTGGAGCAGAGCAGAGCTTAGCAGACCAGTTCAGGGTAGAGTGGAACAGACTGGAGCAGGTAGAGCAGACCTGAGCAGAGTGGAGCAGAGCTGTCTAGCTGGAGAGGGGCCTGGCCCTGGGGCTGCCTCACGCCAGGGCTGCCTTGCAGCCATGCTGCTTCCTAAGTGAGCGGTAGCACTGCTGAGCTGTTCTCATAACACTACCGAACTACTCTTAGAGCATGCTGTGTCACAGCTGAACTGAGTACACTGAACAAAGTTTCCTTCGTTACTGCACTCCACATTGGCATTCAGTCGGCACCAACAACCACTGGTTGACAGGCCCCTGGCTTCCTAGATCACCCAGCAGCGTGAATGCCATGCTTGAAATGCGTTGCCTGTTTAGTTCCAGCCTCCATATAGACCTACTCTTCAGTGAGGAAAGGGCTGGCTCCTGAGCATGCAAAAACATAACCACAAATTCATTCCTAATTCTATGTCTTCGTGATGAAGACCAGATGGTTTAGAGCATCCTAGTGGTCATGACCCTAGGGAAATGGTCCTCCAGTTGCCAGAGAGGGAGCCCCACGGATCTGGAATGAAGTGCAGGCTTCAGACTGGGCCTCCCTCTTTTCCTGCCTCCCTCTCCTGCCCTTTCCTTTAGACAAGTAAGACCATCTGGTCTACCCCTCACTCCTTGGTATCAGTTTTCTTGGTTACTTAAAAAAAATCTCTTTTGCCTTCACAGTTGTATAATTGTGTATATGATGGGGGAAGGGTGGGGAGAAGGTTGAGTATGAAGCTGCCCCTTCCCTGGAAAAGGAGAAGAATCAATAGATTGTGTTGATTTTTCTGCGTGACTGACAGCTCTTCGCCTGTAGCCTTCTTTTCTTACAGACTTAATGTGTCTTCTGGCAGGTTTCCTTGTTTTGAATGATTATTCAAAGTGGAGAACAGGCAAGCCTTGCAAAGAGCTTGGTGCTTTCCCTTTCTTTTGCTCATTGTCTCATGCCGGTCCCCTGTCTGGATACTCTTTAGGAGTTGGTTGGTGAACTGAATGGTCTGGACCAGCAGAAAACTCTCTGTGCTCCTGCCTTGCTCTCCAGGTTCCTGAGAGTGAGAAACCCAGGTTGTAATTGAGAAGCTGCCCTCAGCAAGGAAGTTTCCTGGGGGCCCCTATCATAAGAAACTGACGTGAGACACTGACGGAGAGCTCTGAAGTGGTCTGAGAGGGAAGATTGGGATCTCCCAGGTCGGATTCTCTGGTGATGTGAGGTCCATGAGCCCCTTTTGGGGGCTGCTGTCTAATGAGTGAGCTCACAGGAGCATATCCTTCTGTCCTCGTCCCTGTCGCACTCCAAAGTGCTCCTCAGAGGAAGATAAGTTGAGGACTCACTTGGGCAGGCCTGGGATTGCTCAGTAAGACTTTCTTGGATTGGAGGGGATTGAGTATGGGGCTGCAGCCCACTGTTTTTATCTGATCCATGGTTCTGGGCCAGAGTGAGGGGTCAGGGGCCGGACAGCACTTCTCAGGTTCTCCCTGAAGGGGCTGGGGAGCTGGCAGAGGGACCTCTGGTCCTAGCTTTCCTCCTTCACCACAGCCATGTTCTTTGTAGGAAGTGACTTATCTGATAGTAAACTAGGGTTGTACGTCTTCAGCCTGGATGGAGCTCAGTTTCTTGGTTTGGGGCATTTTGTTCTGGCTTTGAAATAGGGAGAGAGTTTCTTGTATTTGGACAAGGAAGAAGGGAGGCTGTGTGATCACATGGGGCTGGAGCCTGAGGGTTGGGGGAATTGTCTTTCTGAGACAGAGTGTGTGTGAAGGACAAAAGCAGGAGGGGCCTATGCTTGGAGAATGAGGGGTACACGGTGGCCAAGGGGAGTCGGAGTCCTGGCTCCAGTCCCTGATCAGCTGCTGACAGCTGAGACTGTGGCCCTCATTTCCTCCCATCTTGGTGTTCTGATCTCTGAAATGAGACTTTGACTAGATGGCCTCTTAGATCCTATTCCTCTGTAAGAATCTGTGCTTTTGTGCCCTACCTAACTTAAGCTCTTTAAACATAGACTTGCCATGAAGCAGAATCTTTCTTCAAAGAAAATCTTACCCTGAACTCTATAGAAACCTGGTCAACACGGGCCACTGGGTTGGAAGAGGAGGGGACCTGTAGCTGGGTTGGCTTGGCTACTTTTTATTCTAGGGCACATCTTACACTCACTCTTTTAAGTTACTGGGACATGTGGAAGGGTGCATGACCTCAGGGAAGAAGGGTTGGATTGTCCCATGTGATACTCACCCTGCACTTTCTTCCTGGATGGAACATTGGGACCTTTACAAATGGCCCCTGCCCAGCAGCCTGTGGGTACAAATGATGATATTTCCATCCAAACTGTGCTAGCTAGCTAGCCTGCCCTTGGTGGAGTTCTTCTTCTGCCCACCCGAGCCTTGGTGGCAGTCTCAGTGGGAGATTGTTCTTGAGCCAGGGTCCCAATACTCAGAGGGCCCCAGGAGTGCTTTGCTCAGCCCTGAAGGGGTTCTCTGAGGAATGGGCCTTATACAAGGTGCCTGGGTCCCAGTGTGTTACTGCCTCAAGTGAAACAGCTCTTTAATGTCTGTCCACAGCACATATTCTCCCCATGGTGTGGCTAGTCCACAACGACCAGTGTGCTGCACCCGGAGCCACGATTCCCTCCTCCCCTCAGGTTCTGTTTATGGATCTGGGCTAATGAGCCATACTCTTATCCCTCCTGGATGTCTCCAGTGGCTTCATATCCTCTCAGTGATGTGGCTCTTGGCAGTTCCTCTAGATGTTCCTGCATGTATATGGATCCCAATCACTGAGAATCTTAGGGTTCAGTTTTCCTCCCTAAAGTTATTCTGCACTCGTAGGCAGGTAATAATGGTGGCGTTGGAGGCTGGGTGGGCATCACTGCCAGTTGTGCTGTGGCCCCACTAGGATGCCTGTGTCCAGGGATAGGCTGGGTAGAGCAGTCAGTCTGAGCAAAAGAATAAGCTCTAATCCACTCCATTGTTATTTGATGTAATCATTAGATATAAGGAAATTGGAGGAACAAAATTTTTTTTCTGTCTAGAAAAATGATATTGATCTTGAAAGTTTTTAGCTCAACTGCTAAAAATCCTCCATCGGATTGTCTTTTAGTAAGTCTTGAGAATGCCTTAGAGAGCAACCTGATGCCAACACCTTGTCTTTCCAAGGACGGTTTCACTGGATTTTCTATCCAGCACCAACCAGGTCTGTCTGATATGGAGGACTTGACGTATTCCCAGGAAAAGGCCTAGACTGTTCCATTCCCATTTCAAAGAGAGAATCCACAAGCTTTGAAGAGGGACACGAGGAGGAGATACATGTGACTGCCATCTAGTAGTCTCTCTAATTCTAACACATGTCAGCAAAGGAATAAAGCAAAGTTGTGGCTGTGTCCTGGAGCTCAAGAAATAAAGGTATTGAAATCTAAGTGATGAAAGGGAGATATTAATAAGGCAAGGGTTACGTGTTGTCAGAGGTCGCATAATAAAAAACAAGGATTGAAATTCAGCAGTGTTCTTATCTGTGCAATAGTTGGAATCTTTACTCTTGGGAATAGGATGAAGAAGAATGAGATCATAGGTAGCCACAGAAAACTTCTAAAAAGACCATAGGGAAATGAACCCACATTCTAAAGCTAGACTTATTTTGGCCTAAAGATAGTAGAAACCTTATTCATACTTTTCTACTTCTCCTGAAGGCAGAGAGGTACTTAAAAATGGGACAGAAGTTTACGTGAATAAAATCAGTGAATGAATAAAGTGTAAATAAAAACACTATATGTACATGCATATATAATTTAATTTTGAACATATAATTTGGTTTTGAAAAGCAGTATATTCATATGGCATAAAATAAAAAGTGTACAAAATGGTGAAGATTTAAAAGTAAGGGGGAGGCTACCATTTTCAAAATGCTTTTCCTACAGGAGCTTATTTTTATCTTGAGCCTACCAAAGACTCTGTAATGTGTGGAAAGTATTATTAGTCCCCCTTTTAGGTTGAGGAAAATGAAGCTCAGAGAAGTTATGTGACTTTCCCATAGTCACACAGCAGAGCTGAGAGTTAAACACAGGGCATCCGGGCAGGCCTCAGGAATCAGGCATCTCAGCAAACCCTCCACGTTTCCTGTAGCCAACTGGCTCTACCTGCTGAGAGGCAGGTAATGCAGTGGGGTTGCGTTTGGCTTATATTGGTTTCCTAGGGCTGCCATGACAAATGACCACAGACGGTGTGGCTTTAAACAACAGAACTTTATTCCCTCACAGTTTGAGAAGGTCAGAAAGGAAAAATCTTGTTTCCTTCTGGAGCTCTAAGGGAGGATCTGTTCCATGCCTCCAGAAAAGAGCTGGCAGCATTGCACAGTGATGCTAGATCTTGAGGCTGCATCTTTCTTGATTGGACATGTACATGAAATGCTTTATACCAGAGGGTGTGTCCGTTTCCTCTGAACACACAACCCCTCAGGCTACTGATTATAATTTGCCATGCTGTGAATGCCATATGAAGGGTGGTTTCAAAGCAAACCCTCAACTTTTGACAAATTGGTACTGTGTTGTTTCTATACACATCTGTCCAGGAAAGATCGAAACTGGTCCTGGTGTTTGCATAGCACCTGACAGTGGACACTTACCTTCCCACTTACCAGTTTTTCTGAAATCTTCGGATGGTAGTCATGAGCTCAGACATTTTCTGTTCTGAATGGACTATGCTCCTGCTCTAGCTATGGTCATATGCAAAGTGACATTCATCTTCCATCTTCCCTGACTGTGGCCATCGCTTCAGTCTTCCAATGTTGAGACAGTGAGGGATCCTTTGTCCCCATTTCTTTAGCAAATCTGGGAAGAACCTGCTCAGCCTGCTGGACTTCTCTAGGCTTGTATTGAGGCAAAGCTTGCTGGTGAGGCCTATGCAATGGGGGTATGATGAATGCCCTCTGTTGCAATAACTGAGGCACTGGAGAGGAGCTTCAGGAGAGGGGACATCCCCTCACTCCCTGGGTGGGGCAGAAGGAGGAGTGCCTGGCAGGTAGCAGAAAGGAACAGGGGAATGTGAGTGTCTGGAGAAAGGAACAGGGGAATGTGAGTGTCTGCTCTGAGCGTCAGATCCACTGGCCCTCTGGCAGAAGTGGGAACACCTGGCTGGGGCGCTGCATGATGACAGGACTGCCTGTGGCACACCAAGCCAGAGCCATCGCCCCTAACCCTCGGGACTGTGGCTGTCTTTAGTGGGGAGGGATGCACTCTACGTGGAGAGTACTGGGGCACATTCAAAGAAAACCTGCTGGTTCTAGAGTCAGGAACTTGGTGAACACGCAGAAAGCATTTGCCACCTGCATAGCAGGAGTGCCTTTGGGAGTTGGGGGCAGCACCCCAGAATGTGGCCCAGATACCTGTTTCCTGCCGAACTCTATCTCTTCAGTACCCCGTGTCTTTGTTCATCCACCAGACTTGATGTGGCTCTCCTCTGGGCCTGGGGCTGTTTGTCCCTCTTCTGGGGCCAACTTGGCCTCCATAGCCATGGGGAAGTTTCTCTGCTTGCTCATTAATTCATTTTTGTTTTCATCTCTTTTTAATAAATGAGATGAAAAAGCACAGGAGCACAGAGTGGGGATGTAGGCATTCCCTCTCCATTTCTATCCCTTGCACCACCTCTCCCCTTAGGCTCTCAGAACTTCTGCCCCATTATTGTATGGGAGGCTCCAAATGGGTGGAGAAAAAGAAAAGTCAGTGAAGATCAGAGGGCCTAGAAGCAAGAGTCAGGACATCTATAGCTCGAGGCCACTACCATCCAGCCACCATGAATGAGTGACAACTGAACTCAGCAGAGAGTGCAAACCCTAGGAAATAGGGGGCCAGCTTTAAGCTGCAACTGAATGCTGACCCCCATTCATTATTTTAGATTTTGGCATGACTCAAACGTACCTCAGGCCAAGACAAATGCCACCTTTGGAAGAGCAGCATTCCTTGCCATCCTGTTTGGTGTACATTGTCATCCAACCAGATACCAGATACAGGTCTGTTTTGGCAGGATTTGGCCAAGTTCTCCCACCTGGAGAACAATATGTTCTCTGTCTCCCCTTCCTGGGACTTCGTCGTGAAATTGGGCACTGCCTGATCCAATGGACAGGGAAGGTGTGCGTTGTAGCCCAGGCTCGTGCTGGACTTTGGTGCCTACCAAAGGCCATAGCTGGGCAGACTGCCAGGGTGACTACATTTTCTGAGTCTCCCTGACTCAGAAAGTTTGAAAAAAAGAAACAGAAAACGCAAGTGCAGAGATTTGGATAGATAGGTAAGGTCAGAAATGCAAATGAGAAGAACCTTCCTATTGGGGGTGGTGTCGGCTCAGGTTCAGAGATGAGACTTCTGTTTCTGCTTCAGAGCGAATCCTGTGAAGATTAGGATGAATGGTTTGGGACACGGCTTCTACCTCTGTGCTTTCTTATCTTGATACTTTAGAGAAGTCCATGATGACTCCTGGAGGTGCATCCCTCTCAGCCCCCTTTTATACCTAGAATGCCCTTTTCCTTGGGCATGGCTGGACGGAGCTAAGGACACTTTGGGGGGAAAAGATGGTCTGTAGTTTGGGTGGAAGGGTGGGTAGGAAAAACGTACATTTTGTCTGACATGTACCCTCAGTCTTCAGAGGAATCAACTAAAGAAATGATAAAGGGATGAGAGCGGAGGTTCTTCTGCTGCCATTTCTCAGGCACTGGACTCACAGCTTCTTCAGGGATAGTCCAGCCTAGAGTCCAGGGCCAGCCAAAGGGCGGGGACATACCTCTTCTCCCATCTGTCCAATGGGATAGCTCCCAACACACCCCACTATGCTTGGAGTGTGTCGGATGCTTTTCCAGGGCTGTCTTTGAATTTAAACAGCTTTGCGACCAGGACAGGATTCTCATGCCAGGGTGTTCACTAAGCCTGGGCTATGGTAAGTGTAAGTGCGGTTTGTAGGTGATGTGACCACGAGATGGGGGATACTTTTCCTTGTATTGTTAGGGATTCTGTATTGGATTTTAAGACATAGACAGGAAATATGAAGATTCAGAAAGACCACTTGTGCTGAAGTGGACATTGAGATTAATTGGTCAAAAAGAGTATACAGAGACCCAGAGAAGTAAAGTGATTTACCCAGGTTTGTACAAATAGTTAGTGATGGGGTTCGAACCAGAAGCTGGAGTCTGCTGACTCTGACCTTAGAGTCTTTCCTCTGAAATGTGTGCCCTCTTGCTATCAAAGCCTTTGTTTTCCTGACTGTGAGAATAACACTGATGAGGGATAGGGGCCCACAGAACTCAACGAGTTTGAAGACAGTGCTGGACCAGCTCGCCCGAGGCCAGCTGGGTCTTGGACATGCCCATATATTGACTAGCTGACTTAACCTGAGCTTCAGTGAGTTTGGAGGGCTGTCCTAGGCCTCTAGGACATTTAAACACCACCCAAGGAAGAGTCCTCAGTATACACCACTCTGAATAATTAAGGGACAAATCCAAAAACCTACCCTATTCCCACCCCGAAACTCTTTGAACCAGGAGTTCTGAAGTGTGGTCCCCAGAGCAGCAGCATCAGGATCACTTGGGAACTTGTTAGAAATGCTAATTCTTGGGCCCTATCCCATTGCTACTGAATCAGAAACTCTGGGGGTGACTCAGCAATCTGAATTTTCAACAAGTCCTCCACATGGTTCTGAGGACTCTAAAGTTTGAGAACCCCTTTCTTAAGTATCTTTCAGAGCTAGGGATAGCTCATGTCTTTTCTGGTTTATTGGCTGTGAAACCCACACCCCACCTTTTTCTTTCCAAGAGACCATTCCACATGCCAACTTGCCATTTGGGCGAACGCTGGGGGGTGGGATGGAGAGGAATGGAAAACCAGCGACCCCACGGCAGGAAGAACTGTTTGCCTTGGCAGGTTTGCCTGGACTGGGAGCCAAGATTCAATCAATCCTAATGATTGACTTTATTTAAGCAGTTCTCTTCTCCTCTGTCTCCTGCTTGGGGAGGAGGGGTACAGTGCTTACCGGGAAGGTGGGGGCTGAAGCTCTTCTTTGTCCCACTCTGAGGCCCGTGCCCCTCCTGCCAGGGCTGCCAGTGCACACATCATCCTAAATAAAACCACACCAGGCAGCTCTTCGCTCTCAAAGTGGGGTTTTCATTTTGCACCGTTAGCTTAAATCAGTGGGGACTTAACACCATCCATGAAATAAAGCAATTAGGCAGCAGAATCCGGGCTGGCTGACATCAGTGCTGCTGTGTGAGTGTGTTGGGGAGGGGCTTGTAAAATTGCAGAGGCACTCTACAGCTTGAACCCCCCCCAACCTTCCCAAGATGTCTGGGATCCAGAAAACAAAACAATGTCAGTAAGTAATTTGCCCCAAATAAGTCACTTAGGAGCATTTTCTACCTCTGCTGGGTTTTTTTTTTTTTTTTTTTTTTTTTTTGTATGAGAGAAAAAGCTGCTTGTAATCTTTTTTTGAGGCTTTTGTTTTTGCTTTCTTCCTTTTTCTTTTCTTTTACCTCTTTTTCTTTTTCCTCTCTCTCTCTTTCCTCTCATAATATATGTCCTGTAGTCAGTAAATGCATGTAAGTATGCAGCATGTGGTTTGTGGTCAGGAGAGAGAGTTTGAGTTATTGTGACCAAGTGCAAGCTCCTTTCTTTGCTAAACGAATTAATGATGCCAAACACTGGCTCCTGCTGGGAAAAGAGAGGTCTGTTAAGCTGCCATTGCAAGGCCTTTGTCAGTAGGACTCATTTGGCCCTAATGCCTCAAAGCCAACTCGCCATGGGGCCCAAACCCTTTGCCCAGTGTTGGAAGGAGGCTGCAGTTTCTCATAATCTAGCCCTCACCCAGTAATGTTACCAAGTCTCATTTGCACAGTTAGTTTTGGGGATGGTGCTCTCTGCCTCGGGGAAGCCCACCCAAGAGGTTTGCAAAACTGGGGCGGGAGGCAGACTATTGGGTCCTCTCTGTCTTCATTGCTTGGTGAGGTCTTGTTATCTAAAGAGACTTTTTCATCTGGAGACTGTGGGATGACAGGCATAAACTGAGGCCACAGGGCCGATGCCACCCATCTGTGGGCCCCTCCTGATCCAAAGGGCCAATGACAAGTCACTTTGTGAAGACTGCCCGTCTTACTACCTTGCTTCTCAAATCATCTATTGGAAACTTCAGCTCTCTGTGCAAGAGAAAGTAATTTAGGAAAAAAGCAAGCCACTGGGAATCTGGAAATGTGCTGTTATCTGCTGAGTGATGACTTTTCATGAGCACCTCTTAGAGAAAATGTATCCATGTGCTTGTCCAGTTGTCCCCAGAATCTGCCGGAACCCCATTCAGTCCCTTTTGCTTTTTAGGGGAACCGTGGAATAGAGCAATGAGCTCTGCTGGCGAGGTGGGGAAGCAGGTCCCAGCAGAGCTGTGGGAACCTTCAGCTGTATGACCTCGGGCAGGTTACTTTTGAGCATCAGTTGAACTACATTAAACATCCCTTCCATTTCAAAAGAAATAATACAAATTCTAACCTAATTGATTTTTTATATGAAAAATAATGGGGATTGACTAGATGTGTAGGCCATGCCCTTCCCCCCAAAAGCAACTGAACAAGCAGAATTCTTACTTATGTATAACCCATAAACCCTAACCAATGCCAGACCATTCTAGTAGGAGGAACAGTGGACGACCTGGAAATGTAAGCTTTGTGTTTCTTTTAAGATCTCACGTTTTGTGATTCATGTATATTTCATACACATTCAAGTTCTTTACTAGAACGTTTTTTAAAAATTTAATTTTTCTCTTCAAAATAAATGCAGTTAAAAAAGTCAAATAGTAATAAAAGCCTTTTAACAAAAAACTGCACTCCTCTGCCCCATGCCTTTCACTACTAACTTCCACAACCCTGAGGTAATAATTTTAGCTCTTTCTTGTGATATTTAGCAAAATGGAGTAAGTAAATAACATGGTTATAATCTGATTTCTTAATTTTAATTTTTAGACATTATTTTCTGTTATTCAGGATGAAGATGTATCTATTTTACACCATCTCCCCACTTCGCCCCATTCTTTCCAACACTTTGTTGTATCGCACTTTTGGTTAAATTAACATTCAATGTTTAATTTATTCTAATTATGTAAATATTTTTTGCAGTTGAGCCATGTAGTGTACTGCATTTCTATTTCCTTTCTTGTATACCTTTTTGTTTTTCCTTGAGTTGGTAATTGCCTTGTTTTACTTTCCCAGTTCCTATGTTTGTATTATGAATTCAGTCCCAAATTTCCTGCAGGTAATCTGTCTGAGCCCCCTCTCCTGCTGTTTCTGTCTAGACTGGTCGAGATATAGGCCTGCACACAGTTCTGGAAAAACCATTCTAAGACTTCCATTGCTCTGATTTTAAGTTGGATCTTTTGTTTTCTGAATCCTTTGTCTTCTTGTTCTGCATTTTTGTAGAATACATTTTGGTGTAGGATTCTACAAAAGAAAAGATACATAGGAGCTCATTTTTCTTTAATCATTGAATGTCTGAAGATGTCATTATTCTACTCTCACACATTGATTAATAGTTAGGTTCAGGGTCAAGTGTGGGAATTTTAAAGGCATTGATCCATTATCTTCCAGCTTCTAGTGTTGCCATTGATAAATCCAGTGCCGTTCTGGTGCCCGACCCTTGTATTAGATGTACACTCTCTTCTCCAGAAGATTTTAAAATCTCGCTTTATTCTTGGTGCTTCTAAATGTCATGATTCGTTGAACTCTGGGCACTATTTAATGAGAACTCGTGTTCCTTGTTTCTGGGAAATTTTCCTGTATTATTTCTCTGATTTTTTTTCTCATTCATTTTCTTTCTATAATGACACTTATTCAGATCTAGAAACTTTCCGGATTGATCCTCTATCTTGTCTTTCTCCTATTTCCCCTCTCTGTGTTGTCATTTTGTTCAGTTTTCCAGAAATTTTTAAAAATATTATCTTAAAACACTTGTACTGCATTCTTTACTTCTGCTTTTATATTATAAATTTCCAAATGCTTTTTCTGTTCTTTAAACATTCCTCTTAATAGCGCTCTGTTACGGGTTTATGAATACAATTTCTAATATTATCTTTGTAAAAAGTTTTTTATATTCCCTGCCTTGTTTCTGTTATCTCCAAATTCTTCCTTTTTTCCTTTGTTTTTATGGTTTGGTCTCTGTGGTTTACATATAGAAGCTTTCCTTAAATGCCTGCTGATCCTTGGCTGGCCATTTGTATTTAAGAGCACAGCTCTAAATTAGAAGCTCGTTGCGTATATGTATGGCTTGTGATTTGTTGGGCCTCACTTTAGAGTTTTGTTGTGGGAAACTGTAGGTCTTTTCTCTTGTGCTATGGTTTCTTTAAATGGAAATCTTTTACTCTTCTAAATGGGGGATGTAAATGTAGTGTTCTCACTATTTACTGTGTAGACCTTCACTTAACCTTTGGTGTCAGTGCGGCACCTCACCATCCTGTCCTATGTGTCTGGTGGACCAAAGCTCACAGTCTGTCTGAATCAAACCTTCTGTAGAGAATAAAGCTCTTGGCTGCTGCTGGAGTTGGTGAGAGACAGTCACCTGGATTTATGGCCCAGAGCAGTGAATCTGAAAGCCTTTATACAAACTTTTTACCGATTTCTATATATTTAATACATCCTCTGTTATGGAGTGCAAAAGCACCCAGTGGCCCTAATTCATGAGCCTTTCCTGCAGTGTGGATTTACTTGTTTCTTACCGGCAGCTAGGTCTCAGCTTTTCTTCTCCCTGTCAAGTCAGGTTCCACCATCCATTTGCTTTCTATTATGCTAAATATTGATATGTTCTTGTTTCCTTTACCATTTTCTTGCATGTGTTTTTAACTTTTTGTTTTTAACTATAATTTTAAACTGACTTCAGAAAGGTGTAGAAACAATTGTGTGTGTTCAATCTACTATGTTTGGCTAGAAGTGGCCGGTGGTAATTCTTCACAAGCATTCCAGGAGCTTGATGGTTGTCAGTATGGCATGCTTTTTCTTTTCACCTATTGTTGATTTTTAGCTTTCTGGAATTCACTCTCGCCCCTTTGGGTCCTGGCTTCCCACAGGTCATCAGTGACCCCCTACTCACAGAGTTAAGTGATCTATTCTCCACTCATTCTTAAATTCTACAACATCTGGGATTGAGAAGAATTTTCTCCATTTGAAATACCTTCCTCTATTGCTTTCTGAGACACTGGACTGCCTGGTTTTCCATCTGTACCTATGATGACTTTTTGTCATCCCAGTATCCCTCATTTCTCCTCTCCTCTCTTCTCCTCCCCTCCTCTCCCCTCCCCTGTATTTTACTCTTTATTGTAACTATTACCTATAATCAGATGAGGTGCAGATCTGATTATAGACTCAGCTCCATTCCTACCTTTCCCATCAGAACCCTCTTGCGTTTCTATAGCAATTCCATGTTGTTGGTTGTATAAATGACTAGCCTTTGGCTAATGGTTACCCTACATCCAAACACCTATCTAGGTAAACTGGAAGAATGGTGGCACCAAAGAGGAAGAGATGGTTTTGAAGAGAGCATGGGTTTGGGACAAGTGTAATGAGTTACCTATTCTTATTTCAGCCTCAGAAATATGGCCAAACCTCGTGGGGGAGGCTACAAAGGAAGTATAATTTGTGAGCAAAAAATATGGCTTAGGTGACTGAAAGTAGAATGAAACTTTCAAGGTCTACCTGAATATAAGGGATGATTTATTTTAAGACTGTTAGGGAAAGACCTAGACACCTCCTAAATTTTGGGTTTTCAAAGTTTCTAAGTCTCTGAATTCTTGCTGACAGTGATCAATAAGGTGAGAGGGGGGAGTAAGTATATTCTACTCTTGGAGAATAAGTTGTGCTAAACACTGGCCCCCTCAAACCAAACCGAAACAAACAACAAGAAAAACCAAAGAAATATTTTGTTTGTTGTTTTGTTTTGTTTTAGTTCAGGATCAGCTATTACAGTAGCTGAGGTTGAGGGCCCGAGGCTATGGTGGTTTGTGAAGAGGGAAGAGAAGAATGAGCACAGGGTAGGGGTTCTGCAGATGAGCTTTGCTGGCTCCCCAGTGCTGACCAACATGGTTCCTTCAGATGGTAGTACTGCTAGGTCTGCAGGCTGCACTCTACACTTTACAGATGGAAAATTGATACTTGGAGAGCTCAAAACCAGATTCTGTAGTCACACGGTTAGAACCCAGGGTCCGGGACTCCATCCATTGTACCAGCTGCTGCCTTCTGGGGCTTTTCCTCATTGCCCACCACCACCATGTGAATTACAAACTGTGAACACAATCCAGGGGAAACCCCTGGGGTCTAGCACTCTTAGTGTGGTGGGAGCTGGGGCTCGGGAGGAAGTGGTGATCGGTCCCAGGCTGCTCTTGAGCTGACATCCACTCCCATCCCAGCAGCCCCTGGATGAGGCATGGTGGGGGGTTGCCCATGTATCCACAGGCACAATGAAATCAACCTCTGACGGCTAATCGCCTGTCCAAACATTGCTGGTAATCTGCATCCCTAAAATAAACCCTTGAAAGGTGGAAAGATGTTAGTAATTTCTGGCCATATGTGCCTCCTCCTTTCCTACTTTCCCCACCTCAAAAAAGAAAGTGAGCCAAATGGCAAGAAATAAAGAGTCTAATGCAGAACACATTTCCGTCATTTGATTTCCCTTCTCTCCTTGCTGTCCCCCCACTTATGTAAACTAAATTCCTTTACACGGTCATGGCAAAGGACCATTAATTTTTGATTTGAGTTGTGATTAAAAGCAACATAATCAAAAAAGTGAAGTAATTTCCACTAAATCAATATCATTTTAAACTCAGTCATGGTATACTAGGAAAGAACATGGCCTTTGGGGTTGGGTATGGGTTCTAATCCTGATTCTCTTACAAACGGTGGCCTCATGTTGTCATTATTTAACTTGAGTTCTTCTCCTTGTAGTAAATAATAATGATGATTTTTCACAATTTTTGCTGTTGAGAATTAAATCAGGAGCCTCACCTACAGGCAACTATCCTGCGCTCATAGACAAAGCCTGATACATGGTGGGTACTCAAAAAATGATGGCCCAGTTTTCTGCACAAAAGAGGCAGCCCACATTGTCAGCTGGGGCATACATTCGCTTCTTTCGGTGATGTAATTGTTCACTCTTATGGCAAAGCTTGGTTCCCAGAATTAGACTTTGGGAAATAGTTTGGGACTCATCTGAGCATGGGGCCACTTCTTAGAAGGTCTGTGAAAGGAACAGAATTGTTCTGACTGTCATGTCTCCCTGCAGTATGCTGTGCTGCCTTGCTTTGTGGTTTTTACCAGTCCTGTTTGCTCTCTTTGGAAGAGGGGAGGCAGAGATAGAGTCTTAACTTTGCCTTGGCCTGGCCAGTGAGTCCCTCTCCTGGTCCCTCACTCAACCTTACTTAGAACTTTTCTCATTCAGCGAGCCACAGGCTAGAACAGTAGAAGTATTTTCTCAAGTGAGCCCCCAGGTACAAGGTTTGTAAGCCAAGAAAGGAAGCTAAACCAGTGTGGGCCTGTTTGGGCATGTCTGGGGTGAGGGCCTGGAGGAGTGGTTTCTGCTGCCTCCTATCCTGCACCCCTGTTGCCAGTTACACTATACTCTGTGCACAGTGGGTGGGAGTCAAGCATAATCAGGAGTGCTAGGAAACGGGCTGGTTTGGGCTTGGGGGAGAGTCAAAGAAAGGAACTCAGGGGGAAGCCGTGCTCAGCTCACTCCCATGTGTGTCGGGAAGCCTGGACCAGCCTGTGAGTCAGCGTTAACCCTCAGCGAGAGCACCTGCTGCTTAGTGCCTGGAACTTTCTGCCACCCTTGGGAGTGAGGCATTTCTTACTGGGCACCAGGCCTAGGGATTATACGGAGTTAAGTGGGCTGCAAGGTCTGCAGCTCTTTTTGGAAGGAAAAAAAAAAAAAAAGCAGTGGGCGCATGTTAATTTACTGACTTTGACTCATTCATTAAAGATTTGTTCCTAGGATTTTTCCCTCTCTTCATTATGCTTGGGTTAGGCACGAGTGTGTTTTCTAATCAACTAAATGTTAGGTAATAAAACCTTTACAAATGTAGTTTTTCCTTGGCCAGAACAGTCTCTTTCAACCAGGAGGAACTCTTTTACCATTTCCTAAGTAAAGTCATTTTGGGATGCGGGTGAAATTGGGAAGAGTCTGAGCAACTCCCTCTTATTTCCTTGGTCCACTTAGTACTCTAAGTCTTGGGTTCATTATAAAGAATTTTGTAACCATAGAGTCAGCACGGACAGCATAGTGATTAAAAGTGCACATTTAGACATGGGTCTCAATTTAGGATTAGTGACTTTGGGCAAGTAAACTTAACCCCTATGCCTTGGTTTTTCCATGTTAGATGAGGGAAATAATTGTACCTTCTTCGTGGAGTTGTTGGGTTTAATTGAGGAAAAGGATGGAAAATACTCAGCACACTTCCTGGCATGCTGTATGCTTTCATAATTGTTAACTATTGTTTTTAAATTCAGTTTCAAGCCTTTCCCCATGGAGTGTGGGTGGAAGTTTTGAGATGTTAAAAAGAAAAGGCTTAGTAATTTTGAATTCAGAAGAATTCAGAGGATGGACAAATTATCTGGTGACTAGCCTCTAGAAAATGATATCTGACCCCTTTGGAAATATCTGGGGCTGACTGGTCTTAAAGGAGAGTTGGTTATAAGTGATTCTCTGTGTTAATGTGTTTAGAAAGTATAGAATGCCTCCAAACTGATTCATCTTCACCAGCAGACCCTGTACGGCCTTCACTATAGTATCAGGTCCTCACATTAACATTAAACAATGTTCACTCAGGGTCTACAGAGACAAAGAAAAGAGAAGGCAGAGTTGGTGGACACACTGACTTTCCTGTAGGGAGACGTGCCGAGAACAGAAGCAGCCCATGCACCATGTTGGATTTTAGGAGAGATTGTCACCCGAGTTTAACTACCAAGACTTTACCAGGACTTGCTTTAATGTATGAGGAAGTCAAAGTAGAGTTTGGCTCGGTGTGGGTCTTCTCAGTGTGTAGAACATTCGTGGCACTGGCTAGAGGCTGATTAGTAGTTGACAGAATATTAGCAGGACCTGCTGTCGAAACAGAATATTAGCAGGATCTGGCACGTGGATGGGGGCTCTGATTTTCCAGTGCTGAAGTTCAACATTGATGTTTAATGCACTTGAGCATGACAATTTGAAGCATCCTGTAACTTTCCCCTACTTGGTGCGTGCAAATAGTGTCTGTTTTGATTACAGGACACAGTTTTTTAGGAATTTTAGGATTTTTGGATGTTTAAAACTAAACCAATAACTTTCTCTTAAAAAACCTCAGGGTAAATATTTCTTTGAAGGCGGGGGTCTATAGCATTAGATTATATGAATTATATTGGGTTATATGATCCCCTTCTCTTAAGCGTTGTGTTATACTTGGACTCACTGCATTTTAAAAAGAAATATGATTTGGTTTTGAAATGTTTTTGAGACTCGTATGGCACCCTGTGGTAACTACTGAGATACTGTTAGGCACCACAAAACTAGGGGGCCAGGATCAGCACAAAAAAGTTATGGAGACCTTGATTCTTATTTATAAGACTGCCTCCTTCTGGTTGCTATTTGTTTCGCCCTCCTTCTTAGCCATAAGTTTGGGTTATCATTTTAGATGGAAAACTGTGCTCTAAAATGCTTTCTTTCCTTCCCTTTCTCCTTTTCGCTTCCCTGCCCTCATCATCTCCAGCACTGAGGATGAAAATAAAAGAAGTGAAAAAAGAAAATGGCGACAAAAAGATTGTCCCCAAGAAGAAGAAGCCCTTGAAGTTGGGGCCCATCAAGAAGAAGGAACTGAAGAAGCTTGTCCTATACCTGAAGAACGGGGCTGACTGCCCCTGCCACCAGCTGGACAACCTCAGCCACCATTTTCTCATCATGGGCCGGAAAGTGAAGAACCAGTATTTGCTGACGGCCATCCACAAGTGGGACAAGAAAAACAAGGAATTCAAAAACTTCATGAAGAAAATGAAAAATCATGAATGTCCTACTTTTCAGTCGGTTTTTAAGTGAATCTTACTGGGCAGGTTGGGGAGGGAGCTGTGGGTTGGGGTGAGGGGTGGGGGCTGAGCAGAGAACCCTGGAACTCACTGCTCCTTCTGTGGGTAGAGGACATTGTAATCCGGTTGGCTTTCCCTTGCAGCATCCTCACTCTTCCCCTCCGTAGCCACACTCCATACCCCAATGTAGCCAATATTTAAAGCCACACACCAGGTAAGAAAAACCATTTAGAGTAGGACACCTTTTATGATCTATAGTGTGGAACAGTATGTCACTGAGTAAAAGGAGGTGCAAAACCTTTTCAAACAGAGACATGGTCACTAAAAAAGATTTTGCTGGTAAAAAAGATTAGGCAAAAAGTAAGAGACAGCAGCAAAAACGACATTCTGCATCTTTCTTTGTGTCATTACAAATTGCCCGTAGGTTGATCAACTAATCTGTACCTTTAGAACTAAATATTTTAACTATTGGTAAGATGCATTGCTTTCAGTTCCACAGTAATTTCTCTTTCTGTCTGCTTTAGGCAGAAACAGACAGACACCATACTTACAACTTAAGTAAGTGGTCCAGGGAGAAAAACACAAGTGTTAGAATGTGTGATTGTCTTTTTCTATGAATCCCCCAGTCTCAGATGCCATGTGAGTGGCAGTTGACATTGGCCTCAGTGCATGACCTAACCTCCGGAGATGTGGAGGGTGGCACATGCCCACCTTTGTGTGAGGAAAAGGAAACATCGTGAGTACCAAATTCGTGGTGTGAGACGATGATTTTCAGACTGAGAAGGCCATGGTTAGTGGCTTTCAAAAATATACTTAAAGAAAAAAATAAAAATTTAGAGTAATGCAGCAAATTGCTAGTCATGGTAAAGAGCTTAGTATTCTAATTTCATCTGTTTGTTCATTTCACATTATTTTATAAAACAAAAAGCCCATTTACTTTTCAAGGTTTTAAAAAAATGTCTACAGTGAACATTTGAAAGGTGTGCTAAGACCAGTGTCTCTTGGTGCATTTGAAGCTACTTTCTAGAAGAGCAGTACTATCTCTAGGCATTTTGGGTGGGAGGCGGATTGGCCTGGTAGCATAGTCGTATGGGCCTTCTTCCTGATTTCTGGATTCTTCTGGCTCTAGCAACACTAATGAAAACTCACAGTGCTTCCCAGTCCTTTCTTTCCTGTGAAGAAATGGGTTCCTTTAAACTTGATTGCTACAGGTCAAAGAAATTCAGAACAGCCAGCCTCCTTGTCCTCCTGCATTTAAAAAATTTTCATTTCTGCAGAGGGAAGGTTAAGCTGCAAGTGTCTCCATCCAGGGAGAGACTTTCAATGACAACACATCTGTACAGTTTTCCCTGAGTGCCCTAAGATACTTCTCAAAGCTCTTGTTTTCATAAGTGGTGTATATAACCCTGTTCACTTAAGCAACTTTATCCCTCTTGCTTGGTGTATAGGAAGTAAATCTAAATGATCGATGTTAATTTCTTCCCATAGCCTGATTCTTAATTCTCTGTAACACCTATAGGACTTTAGTGACTGTACCTCTGGGAGAATGGTTTTAGCCAGTCTGGATGCTGCAGCGGGGCCGGGAAGTGTTACTCCCGTGGCCCTGTCCTGACACAGAAGCAGTGGAAGATTCTGTTAACTGTTCAAGACTCCATTCTGAAAAAGAGCCTGCCAACTTTATTATCTACTTGAGGGTTATACTGATGTAATTAACCTCTCGCAATTAGTGATCCCATCATTTTAACTTCTTTTGGTTCTCTCTGACCTTTAATCGTAAAGTGTTGGGGAACTTAGGTGATTTGCCTGTAATTTTGGATGGTTTTTTTTTTTTTAAATATGTATATATATATTAGTTAATTAGAAATCTACTTTCCTATTGTCAACTGAAATTCAGAGCAATTTCACGAGTGCATGGATCTGAGTCTTAGTTTTGGTTGATTAGCTCAAGAGTTCAGTGATCGTGTGTCTCTGATGTATCTGCTCGTTTTGACAGAGTGCATCATGCAACAGGGTTGCCTGTCCAAGGCAGGGGCCTTGGGAGAGGGGTTTACGTGGGGTATTAGCAGTTACTGCAGACAGGTTATGAAAGAATGGGTGGCCATGCTGTGCAGCTCTCTAAATGGGAATTCTCAGGTAGAAGGTGACAGTTTCAGAAAAAGTTCAAAATAAATTGGAAGTGTGAATTGCAGCTACAGGTTTACCCCGAGCACAGAGTTCTAAGGCTTTGAGTTTTACTGTGGATTTGAGACATCTTTGAGACACATAGGCAATTTCAGGGACCAAAGGGAGGCTATGGGCTCAAAGCTTCATTTTTATTACAAACCTTTGTTTTTCTCAACAAAGGATACAACAAAACCAATGTGCAGACTCATTGGCTTGGTCATTGGTTTCCAAAAGAGGAGGTCTGGGTGTGATTGTGTAATTATTGCTAGTGTAAAAGTCATATATGTGAAGATTTAAAATAATCATTCTGGGTAGAATCCTTTGAGGTCATTGGCAGAACTCAGCTCAGTCTTTGGTTATCTTATAGAAAAAGGGAGGTGAGAATTCCAAGAACATTTAGCTTTTAGAATATTCTGTATAACACTTGGCTTTTGGTACCACTGAATTAGCACCAAGGTCTCGCCAAGGCAGAATCCAATCCGAGCTCCAGCTTCCATTTGCATCTGTAATTACAGAAATACCTTCACACAAGCCTAGAATATGTGTTTTTCATCAGACTTCTGGTAACTAATTTCTCTGCTGTCACTCTGTAAGTATGGTGGGCTCAGATGATCTGTTTTAGAAGCGCACCTTAGGATTACTCCCATGGAATAATATACTGGCCATTCTGACCTGTCACCAGCAGATACATAGGACACAGACGAAATTTCCTCTAGTTCCTTCATGTAGCACTCCTTTTAGAGTCGAAATCTTTTACAAAAGCTTTGAATACTGTGAAAATGTTTTACATTCCATTTCGTTTGTGTTGTTTTTTTAACTGCATTTTACCAGATGTTTTGATGTTATCACTTATGTTAATAGTAATTCCTGTATGTGTTCATTTTATTTTCATGCTTTTCCTGCTATGTATCAATATTCACTTGACTAAAATCACTCAATTAATCAATGATAACGTGAGTTGTGACTTTTCCCCCCTAATTGTACACCATTCACCTTGTTCCACTGTACACATACCCCTCTCGTGATTTTCTCCATTGATGTTTTCTGGTCTCAGTTTAATAGCTTTCAAAGGGTAACTGGGCATGGGTGGGCTAGAGAAGCACCTGGAGGCACTGCAGGCTACCCTCACCCCCATCGCACGTTTACCATCTGCTCCCACAAATAACTTCCAGGAGTGTTTCTCCTGGCTGTGTGTGTTTCAGATCAGAGAGAAGGTTAAATACTTGCTCTACAAGAATGTATTTTTCAAGCCTGCCTGAGTTTCTTTTCCTGGTTTCAGATGATGTTTCCCCTCTGGCAAATTCAATGTTAAAATTACCAACTAAAATTTGAAAACTCTCTGGTATCTAGAGTCTTAGACCCACAGGAGACCTTAGAAAAGAGTAGGCCTGCCCCTTCACTCTACAGAAGGAGAAGTTAAGATGTGAGACAGCTAGGAGTTTCCAGAATTTGGGTCTCCCAGGTCAATGGCATTGCTGGAACTAGAACCCAAGGCTCCCAAGTCCTAGTCATGTGGGAACAATGTCTGACTTACCACTGCACTTCCCTTTGGAACCAGAGTGTGGTTCTTGCCAAGCCCAGGCTGTTTCCTATTAGGTTATGTGCTTCTTGCCTAAGGAATTATTCAGTGTGACTTTTAATTCTGTAAGCAATTACAATGACAACTTCAGTTGATGTCATTCCCTGATTAACAAGGCACTTCCAAACCTCAGACAACTGGCAATGTTACCTAGAAGTGAGCAAATACTCCCAAGTCACACAAAACCACACCTAAGCACAGGGACACCATTTTTCAGGCATGGTATGAGGACTTGTAAAAATTCCATTAAAGTCGTGCTCCAGTACGGAAAGATTTTCCCATATTAATGTACCTGACTGGTGAACCAGTGGTATGCTAACCCGGCCAAGGGAAATATTGGCATTTCCTTTGAGTTCCCTTGAGGTTAATAAGAAGAAAAATCTATTTTAGGCTGGGTGAAGATGTCATTGTCACCACCACAGAAGCCCCACTACCACGACCTATATTTTCCCATTGCTGTTTGGAATTTCCTTTTAACAATTCAGCAAAAGTTTGATGAAGTATGTACAAAGGCATTTTGGCTTCAGTTGTCGGAGTTGCCCAGGAGTTTGAGGTGTCCAAGGGTTAGGATGGCTTGAATGTCACCTAAGAGAGGCCGAAAGTACCAAAAAATGGCAGCTTTACCTTCAAGTACTATATATCCACACCTCTTCCAAGAATTACATAGGTGGTTTTCTACCCAGGGGCAGAAAGAGACGAAGGGTTACTGTATTATCCAAGTTAAGCTGGTCTTCTACTCCTGAGAAAGAAATTTTCCAATAGTAATCAAAGGAAATAGGGAGAATCATTCTTAAATCTTAGTATGAATCACTGAGGCAAACTTGCTAATTGCATTTTCTGGCTTTCATCCCTATAACTTCATATTCGGAAGATTTGCCATGGGGCCCTAGGATCTGAACTTAGAACTAGCATTCTAGGTTTTCCAGATGCCAGCAATCCACTAGATCTTACTTTGAGAAACATTCTAGTAGGACATCGGTGGCTTGGGGATGAGGCAGGATATTATTCTGGTATCTCCCTTTTCCCCATCCACATCCTTCGTATTGCTGCAGCCCTTTCTGAAGTTCTGTGAGCTATTCTTGCTAAGTATTAGTTAATAGAGGTCAGTTAATACCCAAGGAAGGACTGAGCCTCTTCTCTATAGCTGGGTATATCTGGCTCCCACGAGTGCTTCTCAAACCTGGAGACCTGGTTAAAATGCAGAATCCCATCCAGTAGGTCTGAGGTGGGGCTGCAGTTCTGCATTTCTGGCAGGCTCCCAGGAGAAGGGAGAACACTGAGTAGTGGGCTGTAAGGGGCAAGCAAGAAGTGCTGTCAAGATTCAACAGAGTTCCCTATTGTAATGATGCCATCTCCGCGGTTCCCCTATAGAGTCTATCTTCTAGGGACTCAAAATATTAACCATGCTTTGGATTGGAAAGAAAAACCAGAAGAGTCACAGAAACTCACTGCTGGGGCTAATCCTCTTAATCTGCCCACTAGATTTCACTTGTGTCTCGATCTTCAGGATTGGTTCTCCCTCAGACTCAATTTATTTTGGAAATTTAGAGATCCCTCTTCCTCAGCAAGCCCTTCACCAAACTTTCTGGCCCCATGGATCACCAGGGGTTGTTAGACTTAACCAACTGGTGGCATTTACCTCAACTGCTCAAGTAATACCAGAATTTGACAACAGAATTGGGACTTTTCATGTTCCATTTGTTCACATCTGGGCAGTTTCAAGCACAGGTTATGGGAGAGGCCAAGAAAGGGGAGGGGAGAACTGAAGTATTTGGAGGGGAAATCCCACCTCTTTGATAAATTGTGGACAGCCTGCCAAGCAGGCCTGATTTACTGGAGGAACAGGCGTTAGGAATTTCTGTCAGCGAAGGCCAAGGAAGGCTGCCTTTTGTAGGTTTGGAGAAGATGGGTACCAGAACAAGCTCCAAATAGGAGCAGAAAGCTCCTGTGTCTTTATACATCTGTGGACTATTTAGATAAGAAGGGGCTGTACTTAATCACGGAGAGAGTTGTTTGCTTAAATACACGGAGGGAAAGTTGCACGTGTGTGTTTAAGGAGAAAAAGAGGTGGGAGGAAGAAGAAAGGATCCAGCAATTTTCCATGGCTGGAACCCCACCACGTGGTTTTAATTAGGATGACCTCCCCATCACCTGAGCATGAGAATCGTTGGGTGGGAGCCAGGGTGAAGGACTCAGAATTCTCATGCTTCTTCCTTGGAGTTTCAGCTAGGCACTGCTGTGGGCAACTGTGAGCACCAAGAAGAGGTTCTTACCTCTCCTTTCCCTGGGGTGCCTGTGGCCTGGGCCCTAGAACTGTGCACTCTCAGGAAGCCTGTTCGTTGGCTAGGCAGGTGGGCCCTTGGCCAGGGCTTCTCTGAGATTCCATAGATGTCAGGACTTAAAGCAATCAAAACCCAGACTGCACATTAGATTTCCCTTAAAAAAAAGGAGAGAGGGAGAGAGAGAGAGAGAGAGAGAGAGAGAGAGAGAGAGAGAGAGAGAGAGAGGAGAATTAGAAGGAAAGAGGAGAACTTGCTGAAATGCTTTGTGCATGAACCCATCTCTGTTGTGCTTTTTATTCTCACCAGCATCCACCATCACTGTTTAGACCTGGGAATGTTTTGGGGGTAGGAGGTGGTTTAAGGGCCTCAGTTTTCATTTTTGCTATCTAGTTTTCTGCAGTTTATGCAGATCTGGGTAATTTTGCCTCTGCCTAGAAGATGAAGGCCATAATCTGAAGGAATGAAGGCATCACAGGCCAAAACCCAAGTGCCTATTTCACAATGTGGCCCAGGGACAGCGAGGGTGGGTTCTGCAGAATTAACTGGATTCTTCCAGGGTCAGCACTGCCTCCCAAGGCTGGCAGCGGAGGCCACTGGGAATCTAAGTTTGGCTGCTAGTCTTGGCTGGTTACTCAGTGACTTCCAGAATCAGTATATCCCTCTGGCATGGCAAATCAGGCTCTGACCTAGGCCAGGCCTTGGGGAGGCCCCAAGGCCTGTGCAGAGGACATAGGAAGAGGAGGCAGCTTATCAGTGGCAAAAGAAAAATAAGCACCAGCCTGCAAATTGGAATTAATTTCCACATGAAGCCTTAGTAGCTCTGCCCTGACTTGCCAGCTACCACCATACGTAGTCTCTCCTTGTCCTCTCATAATTCTCTCAAGCCACCTTCTTATTTCGGATGCCTCTTCCCTGCAGTGCCAGGACTGACAGCTTTCTTATGATATAGAGAGTAGAGATGGGAGATGAAGGCATCCCACGATGGAGACAAGGTAGGGGCAACATAGATGTGTACACCAGAACCCAGACTTGCGTTTATTTCCATTAATGGGTTGGAAAGAAAGAACTCACCTTTAAAACCCTCGGAAAAGGTGTGACTGTGCCATAAATCTTGATGACGAAAAAGGATAGCTGTTGTGTCTTGGTTCGCTTGGCTCCTAGCAAAACTTTTGCATTCTAGACCCTCCTTGTATCCATCCTACCTCCTGCCCTGAGCTGAAAAGCCCAGCTCTCCACTGGGGGGAGGACTGTTTTCTCCAGGGCGTTTCTCAGCAAGCCTAAAGGCTGAACCTACAGCAGGTCCAGAGGAAATCCTTTCTTTTCTGACTCACTCTTTCCTCCCTGCCTGGTGGATGGAAATGTGTTTGTTCAGGAGAAGTGGTTTCAAATGCAGGGGAAAGAGATCCAGCTTTTAAATCAAGTCAAATGAAATTCATGTGTTTCAAAAGGCACATGCGCGTGTGCGCCCGCGCACACACACACACACACACACACACACACACACACGAATGCACACGCGTGCGAACACACATGCTCACACACAGACATACGTGCCCAGGGAAGGTCATGGCTCCACCCTAGGGAGACTCTTTTTCCAAGGGGCAGACTGCTCCAAGTTTGCATGTGTTGCTCTTGTTTCCGTAATCACTGTTGTGTGTTTGGATGATCATGAGTGGCGTTGGGCATGTTTGTTCTCATGTAATTGCTTGTTTCCTTCTGAAATTTCCATGTCAGACCCATTTATTGTTATCATTATCGCTTGCCTCGTTCTGCTTGCCAGAGAGGTCTCATCACATCGCCTTTGGTACGGTTGGTACCGATTACGGGGCTCGGTAGGGTTCCCCTCTCGTGCAGGCCCCCAGGCATCTGTGCCCTCAGGCGGCTGGGCTGTCAGGAACAGCCTCAGGGATTCCGGGCCGTGAGCTCCAGCTCCCTTCCAACCAGCTGGAGCTCCATTCCTGTTTGCTGGGCCAAATATTGGGACAAGGGAGATTTGACAAGGGCCTGGCCTGCTTCCTGATTTTGGATTAGGCTAAAATTGGAATGCGTTTTGTACCCCCACCCCAAGTATTTCAGAGGAAATGTGACCCTTGTGTTTCTGATTCATGTGCACTTAACTCACTAAAATGTTGATTTACAAAGGGCGAGTGATGTCCAAACAAACCTCTAGGGCCTCTTCCAATCCAGCCTTTTTTTTTTTTTCTTATGACTTTTTCTGAGCAGGATAGGTGGGAAGAAGAAATCAGTTTTTGCCTTTGAACAGGGAGTTGCATTCCATAGGGAATGAAACTTGGACAGAGAGGACAGGAGCATAGACCTTTGGAATCGATTGGGTTCTATATTGGATAAGTCATGTGCTTCTAGACCTAATCAGAACCACCTGGACTGCCTCACGGCCCAGTCACTTTCCAGGCAGTATGAAGCATTTGAACTTGACCTGTGCTGAAAACAAGCCAGAGTACATAAAAAGAAAGACCATCATCTGTTTACAGGAATAAATATGTCTACAGAGAGCACTCGAATTCTGGGATAAACACCCCATGCTGCCTCTTCTCTTCTTTCACCTGAGATTTCAGCGACCACCTCCTGTGCACTAAATTACTCTTTCAAAAACTCAACCCTTGCAGAACTTGGGGTGCATTTTCTTATGGGGTGCACATAAAATCTGTTTGGAAAGGGGCAAAGGGATGATGACATACTGTAAATTTAGCCACAGGTTACCTCTTGGGCCACCAAATTTCTTTAGGAAGCCCTGGGTTTTTCCTATTTCTCGTTTCATTTAGGAGAGGAACTTAAAAAAAATGTACCCCTGAACTGGTGTGCAAGGAGCATAACTCTTTTCAGGGTGTGGAAGTGTGTGGATGGGTTTCTGTGTGTGGTCATGGATGTGTATCAGTGTCAGAGTGTGCAGGTGCTGGCCTTGGGATGTGTGTGCTCGAGTTTGTGTTGGTGTCTGTATGTGTAGCATGGCTCCAAAACAAGGCCACTGGGATTTCTTCTCTGAGCACCCACCATACTCAGTATGTGATGGAATGTTAAAATATTAAATCGTGTGGTGCCAAGTCTGTCTCGTATTGATCATACTAGTGTTATACCTGCACAATGCTAGTTCTGCTTAGCCCCTTTACCACTCTTAATGCCTTCAGTATTGTGTCTTGCATAATTAAGACACAATACTTAATTAACTTGTTTATTGGCTATACTTAAGTAACTTCTTTTAGTTAAAAAAAGAGGAAAAATGGTTGGAAGTAACTGTACTTCAGAGTTTTGCAGATCATGGCCTATGTGGAGAAAGGAAAGTTACTCTATGGGGTGAAGAGGTTGGGCAGTATTCCAGTAGCTTTGCTGTCCCTGTCTGCGAGCCCCTTCTTCACTATTTATTGGCACTATGGGGTTAAAGGTGTCTCTAAACTAAACTAACTTTCTTTTTTTTTTCATTCTGAGAAGAAAATGGTGAAATCACGCCAGTAGATTTGAATGTGTTAAGAGCTGGTCTGACTTCACAGTGTCCATCAGCTGCTGACATACCAATGAAATTAGGGAAAAGCTGGTTTTCCAGTATTTCTCTGGCAGAGGACCCAGCAACTGACTCTGGATCAGATTGAGGGCTCATAAAGCATAGAGCCAGGACCCTGAATGCTGAGCACTTTCTTGTAAGATGCTTTCAACTCTTATCATTCTGAAGAGTTAAATGTCTGCATTTGGTTCACCCACCTTGGGACCATTTATTGACTTTTTAGGATGATACTTTTTCGTATGAGTAGTGAAGATCTGAGCTGGCCAGAAAATCTGGGACATTTTCTCCTAAATAGGCAATCATTTTGGATCTGTTGTCTGTAGTTAATTCGTCAAGATTCCTTGTTGTAGGACTTGAAGAAGCAAAACAGTACCAACATCAAGACAAAACCCAACTAGCAACAATAAATCAATAAAGCCAAAACCCCCTCAAATCCTAAATTTAACATAGGTATGCAAAGAAAGGATTTCTGATAACCTCATGTACAAACTCTGACATGGAAAGTAACTTAAAGAAAAAGTTAGCTTTTAACCTGGTTCATACCTCCTCCCTTGGGGGTGCGTTTTATCTATCTATCTATCATCTATCTATCTATCTATCTATCTATCTATCTATCTATCTATCTATCTATCTATTTGTTATCTCATTCAATGGCATCTTGAGAAAAGCCATAGCATTGAAGTTGGCTTAAAATGCTGTTCCTTACAGGCAACATAAGAAAAAAAAATAGGTAAATTGTTTACATCAAAATTAAAATCTTCTGTGCATTAGAAGGACACAGCCAGCAGAGTTGAAAGGCAACTGATGGAATGGGAGAAAGTGAAAATCATGTATATGATAAGGGGTTAATATAAAGAATGTATAAAGAATCTCCATAACTCAAAAACAAAAAAGTAACCTAATTTAAAAATGGACAAAGGGCTTGGATAGATATTTCCCCTACAATGTAGAAATGGTCAATAAGCACATGAAAAGATGTTCGACCTCAGTCATCATTGGGGAAATACAAATCAAACTACAATGAGATACAACTTTACATACATTAGGATGGCTACTATTAAAAAATAACCCCTCCCCAAGCAAAGCAAAACATCAAAACCCCCCAATTGCTGGCATTGTACAACATTGGAACCCTTGTACATTATTTGTGGGTATGTAAAATAGTACAGCTGCTATGAAAAATAACATGACAGTTCCTCAAAAAATTAAAAATAGAATTATCATATGATCTAGAAATTCCACTTTTGGATATACACTCAAAAAAAAAAAAAACCCAAAAAAACTTAAGATAAGGTCTTGAAGAGGTATTTGTATCTCCTTGTTCATAACAGCAGTATTCACAATAGCCAAAAGGTAGATGAGTAGACACAAAATATGGTATGTTCATGCAATAGGATATTCTGACACATATTATAACATGGATAAACCGAGGACATTATTTGAAGTGAAATAAGCCAGTTACAAAAGGACAAATGCTGTGTGACTCCACTAATATGAGGCACCTGGATTTGTCAGATTTATAGAGATAAAAAGTAGCATGGTGGATACCAGCAGCTAGGGTCAGGGAAATGGAGAAATTTTATTGGTTATAGAGTTTTAAGGCTGCAGACGAAAAGAGAACAGGAGATGGGTTGCACAGCAGTGCGAATGTACTCAACACCACTGAGCTATACACACTTAAAAATGGTTAAGATGGTAAATTTTATTATGTGTATTTGCTACAATTAAAAATAATTAAATTTTTTTTTCTATTTCCCTGGATATTTCTGGGACAAAAGAGATTTTTCAAAGTTCAGGAATATGTGAGTTAGAAGCTATGTGTGTAGCAGACCCTTATTTCTGAATTACTTAGGCAGTTTAGAGTTTAGTGGCCTCCTAAATAGAAGGTGGAGTGCTTTTTCCACCTTCTGCTCATCACACTGGGGATTACAAGAGAAAAACAGCTACGCCCAAATCAAAAGTGATCGGAGCTCTTGCACTGACAAGCTTTTCCAACTCAAGCAGATGAGTTCCTCACGCCTCCCTCAACACACACACACACACACACACACACACACACACACACACATACACACACGTGGGCACACAGACGCATGCACACATGAACTTTTCCTGGCAGCTCAGCAGACCTACTCCATGAGCTGACACCATTTCCTGGGCTCCCTGCTGGGCTGGGTTGGAGCCCTGAATTTGCCTCCTTGGGCCTCCCAGGACTTGAGCTGCCTGGACTTCTTTTGGATTCACTGATGCACTCACAGCTGTACCTGTGTGGCTCTGCTCCTCACTGGTGTGAACAGAGGGAGCTGGGACCAAGGGCGCTGCCTTGAAGGAGATAGGTAGCCAAGAAAAATTTTCTATCGATCAATTAGGTGCTCCAAAATTGTTACCAAGAATATTATTTCTTAGTTGTCATTTCCTCTCCTCATTGTTTAAGATTTATTTCCCCTTTCTGCCCCTTGCTCACTTCCTTTTTTCTTTCCCATTCTTTCTTTAAAAATGATTTTCCTTCATTTCTATCCTCTGTCCCCTCCCATTCCCCACCCACAATCTTCTTATCTGTTTTTCTTGGTCCTCCCCTGTCTTTCTCTCTTCCTTTGCTCCCCTTCAGTGTCACATACAATCCTTGGTTCAGGGACTCTTGTTCTGAGGTGTGACCCAGCAGGATCTGACTCTCTCGCAGGCTGGGCCACACTCATAGAATCTGTCCCTGCCAGAGAAGTTCAGGCAGCCTCCTCTGTACAGGCAAAGCCAGACAGGAGGCTGTCCCTCCTGCTCACATTCCTCAGTCACCTTGTCCAGACTGCCTCTGATTTGGGGGTAGCCATGCCTGATTTACAGCAGGGGCATCATAAGGAAACTCCAGGAATTACAGCCTCTCTGAGGGGCAGGAGGGGTGCGAATTTGGTTCCTATAGGTATGAAATGGGGCACATTGTGCCTGCCGCTGCCGTCAGTCCTGGTGCATCCTCGGAGGCAGGAACAAAATGACTTACGATTGTTTTCCAGCTGGGCGGCACATTCCTTCCACAGCTCATCACCCTGCAATCAAGCCTTGTGCCCGCCATGCACGTGGGGGTCTGAACAAAAGTGGTTTCCCTTCACACAATGTTAACCTATCTTCCAGCTGTCAAGTCTGCTTCTCTATCTTGGGACAACTGGCATTGGGCTCTGACACCCTGCTGGGTGGTAAGAGGCCCAGGAGAGATGAAAGGAAATGTCTTGCTTGACTGAGACAGGGGACAGCTGGAGTCCTCATTTTCTGAAGAGCTTAGAGAGGCACAGAGCCCTTCAAAAGGGTCCACTTAGCAACCAACCATTTTCCTTAGTGCTGTTGGGACTCCCCTGGCAGGGGTCCATCAGGGCCTGGACCTTCCTGGCACTCGAGGTAGAAAGAACAGACAATCAGCTATTTATCTCTGCCCAGTCTACTCCGTCCAGACTGAAGGAGAGGGTTCTGCTGTTTTCAATCATTGATAAAAGTCAACTTTATTGGGTAGCCACTGTGCCAGCTACGATAAAGTTTGCAAAGATAAAGCAGAAATAAATCCTGTCCCCAAGTGTCTTATAATCTCACAAGGAAGGTTAGACATGGAAATAAATACTACTTATATCCACGTCTGGGTAGGAAGTAGAGTGCATACTATGAGAATTATGAATGCATTCCCTGAGAGGCCTCAGGGTGATGTTATCCAGGAGGATCAAAAAAGTGAAGCAGGTGACACTGGAGTTGGGCCTTGGAGAATGGTAAGGACTGAATATGTCAAGTCAGCAAGAGGGCATCCAGGGCAGAGGGAATGGCACAGACATTTAGGGACAGAGTTAGGGCAGGGAGCCAATGCTGGGAGGCATTGAAGGTTGATGTTCAGGGACTGACTTGCTTCAAGGAGTCTGGAGAGCTAGCAGGAAGAAATGAAAGAAAGGTACAGCCTGAGTCTGTCAAATGCCTAAAAGTTTTAATGACAAGCTACTTGGAAAGCACAGTGTCTACCATGAATTGACCCCAGCTAGTGCTCCTCAGAGCATGATCCATGGACTAGCTGTCACTGACACATGACAAAATGTGGGAATTGCAATTTAATGGAGTAATTTTATGCCTGTCAAATCTAATAATACAAATTTTGAGCTTGTTGTATAATTTGCTTTATTTTGATTTTTTCCCCTAATAATTCGTTTTTATTGTATTTTGCAAGATATAGTTTCATGACAGACTGGAAAGAAAAAAAAAAGGAACAAAATTAGTCTTTGATGACAGTTTAAGTAGCATCACCTTAGCTTATTCCTGCCATCCTGTCTAAAATAGGCTCCATTTTCCCTTGATGACATGTGCTCAAGCCTCACATGGTTTACTAAGGTCCATTGTCTGAGGCCTAATTTGTTTCCTTTCCACATGGACCACAGATATACATTCCATATCTGCACAGCTGTGCTGGAGTCCCACATGGAGGGGCAGGGATGCAACCCTAAGGTGTCTGTGGGAGCAAGTGCTGACATTTCAGACCCCACCCCCGTGGGTCAGCATCCCTGGGTGGTGAGGTGGATCTGGACCTGAGTCCCACCATTGACCTATGGCAAGGCCACCAGTATGGACTCAGGAGAGGCCTAGCCACAGCCTGCTCTTATCTGAAACTCAGGAGTCCCATTTCTTTCATGCAAGCTATTTTCACATGTTTAATATTTGTAACTAGTTTACTGAATGAACTGGACTTGGCCTGAAATAATAAAAAAATATTCTCCTTTTTACCTATTGCCTTTCCCATCTGCTCAACTGGATCCCTATCCTGGGAACTCATCTAGATTCCACACCATCTGGTTCCTTGCAGTTATTAATGAGTAGTCCCATTTTCTTGTATTACATAGTTCAGACTAATTTCAAAATTTTTAAGTTCTTATTTAAATTAAACTACCCCCCCCCAAAGAAAAATGATAATAAAACAGCCTTAGAAACCTACAGTGGAGAAAGGGCAGGTGGTCTTTTCCTCTCCTGTCCTGCCTCCTCCCCACTGGGTCTCCTGATTGTTGTGAAGTGGGGGAGGAGCCCCAAATGAGTGAAGTTCTTGTCCTTGGCTAATGTGGAGTATTTTGGAGTAGGTGTCCTCAATTTGGCCCATACCCAAAGATAGGCTCTTTCTCTCATGGGGACTTTTAAAATTATTTGAAAACTCTTTGCCCTTCTCATGGAGATCTGTCATCTTCCAGCTGACACAGCATCTCCCTCACTTTCTGCTTCTGGAGTTATAGCCCACAGCTGTCTGTCAGGGCCACCTGGTCCTGTAGAGAGGGAGCTTTCATGAGCTTAGCCCTTCAGATGGGTTCAGCCCAACAACAACTTCTGGCTCAGAGGAAAATCCTGGCACTATGGTCCTGCCAGGCTCTAGAAGGCCACTTCCAGCACAGCCCTCTCATCATGATGCCTTTCCTAATAACTACCCTCCCTCTGCCCTCAAGGGTCTCCTGTTGAGAGCAAGATATCTGGCCCTGGGACCTCCCAACTCCAGGGGACACTTTTTATACTCCTCTAGGAACTTTCCTACTGACCTCTGCTCTGGTCCCAGGGCTGCTTTGCTTGAGATAGGGAGAGGGAGGGAACACATCTGTACTTTTACTTAGCCACCTACACTCTTCCAAGAAATGTATTCTCACTAACTTTCTTCCTCTGTCTCTTTTTCTTCCTCCTTTAAACTGAAAGAAGAAGATTAGTCCTGGCAGGAGACAGAAAACACATTATTTTAATGGTGAGAATATAAATGGTTATTAACAACACAATCTTCTAACTGTACTAAAGAACTGAAAAGGCAAAACCAACTACTAAGCTATTATGAAAGCTGTCACTCTGGTAAGTAGCTACTCCTCAGTCAAGGAATTTGGGGAAGAGATAGGAATTATGAAAATTTGAAATACTTCCTACCACAAATGGCGAGAGGGTCTATCATGGTCTTCCTGTCATAAACAGCTAGAAAAATGGATTAAATAAAGGAAATAGCTATTGTCAGACACTGGGTAACACGCAGTTCAGAACTGTCATCGCTGAGAGAAGGAGAATGAAAGAGAGAAATTCTGCAATGGCCTAGGCTCTCTGCTGGGAGTTAATTTCTGACCTATGATATAGGGAGAGGGAATCCAAATAGAACTCAGCATCCTGCTAACAGAGATTGGGGTTCAGGGAGGATGAGGGTAGCTAGAATTTGTGAGGTAAAAAAAACAAAGATAAAAGAGTTATACAGAGAATTTCCAAAACGTGCTTGGGGAGGGGAGGATCCCCTTGAGTCCTTGACTGAGCAAGATGACAGTCCAAGAGAACAATGGCTAATGAAAGAGCAATTGCTGAGAAGTTGTTGGCTGAAATAGTCCCAGTTCTTGCAGAGGACCAGGAATCATTCAGTTATACCAGACAATGTGGAGAAACCTTGTTTAATTCCATAAATGCCCCAGAAGGGATACACCTTAAGAGTAGGTCTTAGTTAATCTAAAATAAAGGCTGCTCTAGACCTTCCTGAAAAAAAGTATAGCAAAAGCCCAAAAGATTAAGTTGATAGGCAAATAACGCACCTGACTGCAAGAATAAAGTCCAACACTCACTAAAGAAATGCAATAAAATCTGGTATTCAAGAAATGTAAAATTTTAAAAATCGCTAGATTTGTAAAGAAGAAGGAAAGTGTAAACAATATGTAGGACATAAACAAACAAACAAACAAACAAACCTCAACAGAAACAAACCCAGCAACAGACATGGTGAAAATAGCAGAGTCCTTTTTCCTACCTCACCACCATGAATATGGCTGAACTTAGTAACTCACTTCCAAAGGACAGAGTATGAAATGGAAAAAATAGTAACTGTATAACAAGAGACCTGGCAGAGATTACCTTAATTAAGTAATCAAAATTCATACCACTAGTGATATTTTATTATCATTGATCATGAGAAGGGCCTTCATTTCTGTGGTATTCCTACAAAAACTTCATGTAACCCCAGTCTGAACATGAGAATCACTAGTAGAGGAACATTATACAAAATATTTGACCAGAACTCTTCAAAATTGTTGAGATCACAAAAACAAAGAAAAATTAAGAAATGGCACAGTCCAGAGGAAACTAAACTAATGATGACTGAATGCGATGTAGTATTCTGCACTGGATTCTAGAATAGAAAATGATATAAGTGGAAAAACTGGTGAAATCCAAGTAAAGTCTGGAGTTTAGTTCCTAATAATGTACCAATGTTAATCTGTTAGTTTTGTCAATTGTGCCATAGTTATGTAAAATATTTAAATTAGAGGAAGTAGAGGTTGGGTGTACAGCAACTTTTACTATCTTTGCAACTTTAATGTAAATTTAAAATTATCCCAATATAAAAAATTTATTTAAACAAAACAGCTGTAATAAATAAGCTCAATATGCTCAAGGATATAGTAGAGAAGACAAAAATGATGTGGAGAATGGAAGACATAAAGGAATTAAACAGAACTTCTAGAGTTGAAAAATATAGTATCTTAAATGGCAAATTACATGGGGAATATAATATATTATCTACTGCAGAAGAAAAGATCAATGGACATAGCAATAGAAACCGTCTAACTGAAGAACAAGAGAAAAATGAGTGAAAAGATTGAACAGAGTTTCAGTGACAATTAGTAGACATACATGTAATTGGAGTCCCAGAAGGGACTTATTTGGAAATGGGGTGTAATTAGTTAAGATGAGGTTATACTGGAGTAGAGGGGGCCCTTAATTCAATATGGTGTCCTACAAAAAGAATAGCATGTGAAGAGACAGCACACACATAGGGAGAATGCCATGTGAACATGAAGGCAGAGATTGGGGATGATGCACCTGCAAAGAAAGGAATCTCAAAGATTTCTGGCAAACCGCTAGAAGCCAGGAGAGAGGCCTGGATTCTCCCTCATAGTCCTCAGAAGGAACCAACTCTGCCAATGCCTTGATGTTGGCCTTTCAACCTCCAGACTATTGTTCTGAGCCACCCCGTTTGTGGTACTTTGTTACAGTAGCCCAAGCAAACTAATAAAGTGGTGGTAGCTGGAGTCACCCCAAGATTATAAGTATGTTTTCATGCCAAAGAAGAAATGAAACCCGGAGAGGTTAAGTGGTTGCACAAGGTCCCCTAGCTATTTTATGGCAGAGCTGAGACTTAAATCCAGCTCTCTGACTCACTACCAGACGGTTTACTGGATTGACCCTCAGTCCACTGGACCAGTCAGTCTCCTTGGGTGAACTTTTCCCAGAGATCCTCCTAGAATCAGAAATTTATCTTCCTTGAGTGGATGTTTTGAGTTTGTAGAATTATGGCTGTGGTCTGCTGCTTCTGGGGGCTGAACTGTCAAGGGACAGGACCTTGGGAATTAACAGTGTTTAAGGAAGAGAGGTGGAGGTACTTGAGTTGAGTAAGAAGCAAGTACACATCATAACTCTCTCATTTTTATTCCTGTCCAGAGCCAGGGCACCTCTTATCTTTGCCCAAAGCACCTCCCCCACAAACCATAGGCTTCAGGAGCTGTAGGTCAAGTTCTTGCTTGGTTGGTAGGATGACAAGATATGTACTGCAGATTTTGGCACACTTATTCAGAAAGTATTTGCTGAGCAAACTGCTGAATGAACGGCTGTGAGCTCCTTGGGGGCAGGGAACACACATACCATCCTTCTTTGTAGAGCTTGGCTCCCCTGCAGAGCTAGGCACAGAGCAGGAACCCATTCTTTCTTGTCCTGTGTTCTCTCTTTCTGTCAGGGACACCTCATCCTCAGGTCACCCAAATGCAAAACACCATTTTCCCACTTGACGAAGTCCCTCTCTTTTTCTTTTCCCAGGATTTTGCACATTTACCCAGCCTGTGCATTTTGCCCAGGTGACCTTTCTGTCCCTCTTCTTCATTCTCTCTCCCACACCTCCAGGCCTTCATGAGCTGTTAACTGAACTGCTGTGAAACAGGCTTGTCTTCCTCAGGCTTATAAGGCAACAAGAATAGAAGTGACAGTGGGGACTTTTGTCTGGTCATTGATCTTTCTCAAGTGATTATAACAGTGCCTGACACACAAAGGTCGCTTGATGAATACTGAATAAATAAACCTTTTCCCTATTTCTCCTGTAAGATTTACCTTCTAAACTGCAGCTCTGATGAAGTCTTTTAAACTATAAAACTTCCAGCTGTTCTCTTCAAATAAAGTGTATTTATCTATATAGCGGAGCTCAATATTAGGTAACTTCTATCTTAAATTTGGTGTTTCTCATTCTCGTACTAGGAAGCAAGGCACTGAGAAGTGAAGTAACCTGCCGAGGTTTCCACAGCAAGGAAGTGAAAGGGCTAGAATTTAAACTTGACCTCCTAATGCTTGGATATGTGAGGAAAAGTGTGGTCCAAAGGCTTAGGACATGGTTTTTAGTAAGACTGCAAACCTGGGCTTTAAAACATGTACCTTTCCCATAACCTAGCAATTCCACTCCCCAGTGAAATGAAATCCCATGTCTAAACATGTACTTCTACAAGAATATTCATCTCAGCCTTTTTAATAATAACCCCAAAATGGAAACAATCCAAGTGCCCATAAATAGGAGAATGTATAAACATACTGTAGTATATCCATACAATGAAATGTTACTCAGAAATAAAAAAGAACGAATCACTTATAGACCCAATGACATGGTTGAATCTCAAACATTCTATACGTAGTGATCTAGGGAGTCACAGAAAAGTACTCACTCTATGATTCCATTTTTATAAAAATCCATGTGGGCAAATACAGTCTATAGTGAAAGATGTCAGATGGTGGTAGAAATATTCTGTATCTTGTTTTGAAGGGTGGTTACAAGAGTATATTCAATTGTCAAAACTTATCAAATTGAATATTTAAGATTTGTTGATTTTATTGTGTGCTAATTATACTTAAATCAAAAAACAAAATCTTAGCTTTACCGTTTATTGGCTATGTGATCTGTATTTTGAGTTACATTAACTCCTAAGCTTGAGTTTTCTCATTTACATAACAAAAAACACTGACAGCTTTTCCAGTTTTTATATGTTGTAATTTTACACATCTTCTTAATTATCTAAAAGAAAATATAGAGAACATTTAACTGATCTGAGGATGGGGAGAGCTTTATAAGCAAAAAGTCCTGGGATAAATCACAAAGGAAATTGTTGTTAGATTTAACTACATAAGACAAACAGAAAATCCAAACTGTCTGTATTTAGAAAGAATCCTTCTATGATAAAAATTAAAAGTGAAATAAAAAATGGAAAAACATTTAAATGGATATGACAAAGAATAGATAGCTTTAATTATAACAAGTCAACAAAAAGATACTAATACCCCAATTGAAAAATGACCAAAGGAAATGAACAAGTAATTTACAGATGAAATCCAAATGGCCAGTAAACCTAAGAATTGGTCAACAGAACATTAATTAAAGAAAAATGAATCAAAATAATGAGATACCATTTCCTTCTATTAATCTGAAAAACATTAAAAAACATTGACTTGTTTTTGTAGTGCTTTCATGCTAACATTGCTGGTAGGGCTTTAAATTGGTACTACATTTCTGGAAACAATTGGGCAGTAAGAATTTTCTTAAAAGTGTTTATGTCATTTGTCACAGATATCACAATTTTAAGTATCTTTTAAAGAAAATAATCAGAAACGTGATCAAAGACTTATGTTTAAAAATGTTCATCAAAGTCCTACACATAATAGTAAAAAGTTACAAACAATGTGAATGTCTAAAAATATTATTCAGTTATAAATAAGGTGTTTTGAAAGAGTACATAATGGCAATAAAATATAAAACATTAAGAGAACAAAGCAAACTAATAAAATATATACCATGTAATCTGATTTTATTAAAAAATAATTAATATTTATATATCCACAGTTTAAAACCTAGAAAAGAATACACCAAATTGTTAGCAGTAGTTGTCTTGGGGAGAAGGAGAGAGATCTTGGGTAGTAATTACTTCTTTCTTAAATTTCCCAGTATATTTCAACCTCCAAATTTTCTACAATAAGCATAAGTTACTCTTTTAGCTATTTATTTTTAATTGAAGGAGTATTATTATTGCTTTAATAACCAAAGAACAAAACTTTTAAAAAAAAAAAATTTTTTTTTTCACCAGATTTGGAGGCAGAAGCCTGGCTGGAAGTATGTCTAAGAGCATGGGCCAGTGAGGGGTGGCAGCCTGGTTCTTCCCTGGTGAGCACAGCTGGGTGCAATTGGCCACACCGTTAACATCTCTCATTATTGAGCCAGATGTGGGTCTTTAGGGACGTATCAAACTGACACCAGACCTGGAGGTTCCACAGGCTGGCTGTCCTGTGCAGGTTGTGGCTTCCTTGTGTGTGGCCAATACCTGTACGTCTGACTTGGGCCAACCATTCCTCAAACACGAGTATTGATTATGTACTGGAATAGAACATGTGTATGGATCTGTGTAAAACTATTACCACTAGAAATTTAACTTTATTATTTAAAACATTTTTGATCTTTTTTCCCCACCTTTTTCTTCTTCAAGTAGTCCCTCTGACATTTCCTACAATACCAGCTTGGTGATGGTGAATTCCTTTAGCTTTTTCTTGTTGGAAAGCTCTTTATCTCTCCTTTGATTCTAAATGATAGTTCTGCTGGGTGGAGTAATCTTTGTTGTAGGGCCTCATTTTTCATCACTTTGAATATTTTCTGTCAATCCTTTCTGGCCTGCAAAGTTTCTGTTGAGAAATCAGCTGACAATCATGGGAGCTCCCTTGTAGGTAGCCAACTACTTTTCTCTCACTGCTATTAAGATTCTTCCTTTGTCTGTTTACATTTTAATTATGATGTGTCTTAGTGTGTGCCTTTTCATCTTGTTTGCGACTCTCTGTGTTTCCTGGGGTTGTATGTCTATTTTCTTCATCAGGTTAGGAAAGTTTTCTGTCATTATTTCTCGAAATAGGTTTTCAATTCTTCTTTCTTTTTTTTCTCCTTCTGCTACCCCTATGATGTGAATGTTGGTATGCTTGATATTGTCCCAAAGTCCCCTTAAAGTATCCTCACCTTTTGTATTTTTTTTCTTGTTCTGATTGAGTGTTTTCTGCTACCTTAGCTCTAAATCACCGATTCAATTCTCTGCTTCATCTAATCTACTGTTAATTCCTCCTAAAATATTCTTCATTTCAGTTATTGTAGTCTTCATTTCTGACTGGTTCTTTTCTATGTTTCTATATCTACTTATATGTTTTCTATCTCTTTGTTAAAGTTCTCACTGAGTTAGTTTACTCTTCTCCTAAATTCATTAGGTATCCTTATAACAAGTGTTTTGAACTCTGTATCTGGTAGATTGCTTGTCTCCATGTTGTTTAGTTATTTTTCTGGAGCTTTGTTTTGTTCTTTTATTTGGAACATGTTTCGTTGTCTCCCCATTTTGGCTTCCTACTTGCATCTGTTTCTATGTATTAGGTAGGGACTGCTATGTCTCCTGATCTTAGTAGAGTGGCCATTTGTAGTAGTTGTGCTGTGGGCTCCAGTGGCACAGCCTTCCCTGGTCACCCAAGCCAGGTGCTCCAGGTATGTCCCTTGTATAGGTTCTGTGTGCCCCCCTATTATAGTTGAGTTTTGGTTGCTGTTTGCTTATTGATGGGAAGGATTGACCCTTGCGCCGATTGGTTGTGATGACTGGCTGTGACCAGTGGAGGAGCTACTGTGCAGGGGCTGACCCCACAGAGCAGGATTCACTTTAGCAGGGGTCAGATGCCTGTCCTATCTGCCTTTTGGGTGTGTTGTCCTCAGATGTGATTCCAAGTGGTGATCTGACTCAGACTGAAGCCAGCCACTGGACGTGCAGGTCAGGGCCTTCTGGGAGGGGCTCTTACACAGGCCAAGTTCAGCTTTAGCCTATACCCTGCCTGGGGCCACCTGGCATGAATCACCAAGCAACCCACAGATAGCCGCCACCCATACTGGGCTTAGAAGTGCCTTGAGAGACCAAGCCACAGACTGAGTCTGGCTGTAACTAGTGCCAGCCTTGGAACTGCTTAGCAAGAGGTATGGGGCATGCCGAGGCCAGATGCTGCTTGTTTAGGTGTTGTGAACCTCTGAGAAATTTTAGGGAAGTCCACAGTATGAGCCAAGACTGGCCATTTGTATGGAAAATCCACTGGCAGCAGCTTGCATGGGCCCATATGTTGCAGGGGACAGGACCTCAGGGAATCAGCAGAATGAGGCGACCAATGTTAGCTACACTGATGGTGACTCGGATATGGTGCCGGCCTGGGTCTTCAAGCTGGACGTGGGAGAGCTCATCAAAAAACTCTGCCCTCTGCTGGCACTTCTGTCAGCAAGAAAGCTGCCCATGAAGCCCTTTCCATGAAACCAGACAATTCAGTTTCCTCCCTGTATGTCCCTGGCACCTTTCGAGCTCTAGTGCTGGAGCTCAAAGCAAGTGAGTCCAACACTGAGTAAGTCCACACGCAGCCCCTTGAGAAGAAAGTCTGTAACTTAGTCTTCTATCTCTGTCACAATCTCCACTGTTTTTCACAGCCAGAAGTAGTGGGAACTTCTCTTCCTGGCACTGAAACCCTGGGCTGGGGAACCTCCACAGCTGAATACTTCTCCCAATTCTCAACTGCCACATGCAGGTGTAAGACCAGCCTGTTTTGTGTCTCAGCCCTTCTTACCAGTGTTGAGGTGGCTTCTTCTGTGTGTCCCCAGTTGTAGGACTTTCGTTCAGCTAAACTTCAGGTACTCCCAATAATAGCTATTCTGTAATTTAGCTGTAATTTTGATGTGGTTGTGAGAAGCGGCAAGCACAGTGTTTACCTACTCCACTATCTTGACTGGAAGCCTGAAATGGCTTTTTTAAAAGGAGTAAATTCAGGGGTCATGACTCTCTATCATGACCAAGTCAGACCTAGATCTTTTTAGCTTGTATAGATTCAAAGAAGACTTTAAGAGGCTGCTCATCTTTATCATTTCTAGAGGAATCAAAAATTTCTGCCAGTTACCTTTTCTTAAAATATGCCAAGGAAATTTTGGCATTTCAGTTACTTTGTGTGGGCCACCTTTTCATCCAGATTTCTGTCAACTAACTGTTGACAGAGCAAAAACTGTTAGAGCCACTATTAGCCCCCCGAGCAAAACACATTGAATCTGAAATCTCTGCTTAGTGGCTCATATCAATAAATTTGACTTGATTCAACTTTATTTTTGTTTCTGATCCCACACCATTAGAAACCATTCCACACATGTTTCCCAGGTTTTTATCCACATAAATTGGCAAAATTATGCAATTCTTTTGGTGCACATCATAATTCCTCATGGATCACACCTTGTGCTTTATCCTCCAGGGCCTGTGGATTTGAGTCTGGTTATAAATCTAGAAGCACCAAGGGATGATGAAAGTGGGCTGAGGAGGCATAACCTCTGGCAACGCAGCTGCCTCAGGTGAAGTCATTGTAGGTTCTTTGGCCAAGGGGAGTCTAACATCCTCATTGATGGGTGGAAGTACTGGAAAGAAAGTGGGATAGAACTGAAGGTTTGTAATCTACCAATATGTCTCTGTTCCAATTATCAGGGTCCCAATTCTTCAAAATCAATGTCCTAACTAATGTAAGAAACTCGAAGTTGACAATTTAATCTGTGTTACAATTTAGCTACCTGTAGAACTAGACTTTGGATTTAGTTTCAGTTTTAGAAATCCTAACCCAGTGGCTTCAGAAGGTAGGTTTATTTTAGGGTCATAATTGAAGCTTTCAAATCCCTTGTATGAACAGTGAGCTGGAAATTTAAAACCCCCATCTCATCATTTTTTCCCCAATTTTTTCCAGTGTACTTAGAGAAAAATTAGTCATTTCAACTACATTTCTCAGTTTCATTAAAATTTTCATTGGCAGCAAATTCTTGGTTACTAAAAGCCCTGCCTTCTATAGGCACTTGATTACATATATCTGTATGTGATAATTTTGGTAACTGAATATCATAAACTACCAGTTCCCCCTTTACTACTAGAAACAAGGTCATTAATGCTTTTAAATCCAGTCAGATCAGAAAGCCAATTCCAGAAAAGCCAGGCCCAATTCCAAGAACTTATTTTTGGATAAGTTTTCTGGAATCTTCTAGTACCAAATTCTGTATCAGACAAGTTTCTATCAGGGAATCAGAACCAATCAGGGATTTTATAGAGTAAGAAATTTATTATGGGAATTTGGTCTTAGGCTGTTGTGGGTGCTCTACGAGAGGCTGTTGGTTTGGAAACGGGTTCTGGATCCTAAAGCTAGCAGGGAGTCTGGATAGCTAGATGGTCATGAAGTGAGAGAAGCAAAAACAAGCTGGAACTTACACAGATGATCTTGAACCTATGAAGATAGACTAGAATTCATGCTGGTCTCTCACCAACTAAGCCCTTTACTTTGATGATGGGTGTTCTGCAAGAGAAACGGGTGCCTGTTGTCATGAAACGAAAACACACCTGGCCCACAAGTGGAAGATTTCAGAGAGAGAGAGAGAGAGAGAGACATCTGGCAGGATGTTGAGTTACCAAGGGCCTGGCTGCTTCCCCATGTCAATGAGTCGAGCTGCAGGCAAGTGATGATGTGCATGAGCTGTGACAGGCAGCACCTGGTATGCTACCCAGACCTGAGTGTCCAAGGCATCTGGCTTCTGCTTTACTTCCAGTTTTCCCACAAATCTACCACTATGGTGAAGTTTGGGAAAGCACTTTTCTTGAGGCCTTGATGTTCTTCCAAATGCTGACTCCTTGAGAGATAGGCAACTTCTCAACTGTGTCTTTGAGACTGAAAACATACTGCTTTGCCCTGGGCTGCTGCTGACATCTGGGTGTCCAGCAAGAAGACTCCCACCCCAGTGTAAGGGAGCCTCTGAGTTCAGAGTCTAAAATAGTCAGACCTGTTCTCCTTATGTCTTCTCACCCCAAGGTCCTTTTAGAACCTTGTCTCAGGTTCTGGGAACCCAGACAAAAGTCCTTGATATCTGTTTCAACTTTAAAAAATGCTTTCACGCATACATATTTTTCCCTTAAGTCTCATGAAACCAAAGCCAAGAGAGGTTTGACATATCTATGTCATCTCCGAAAAAGGTGTGGTGGCATGGAAAGCCTGACTCAGGAATGCAGGATCATTTCGACCTTCAGAGAACCTTGTTTAGGTTTAAAAGCCATAATGCTGCTATTAATGATCTCCTTGGCAATGTGGACAGAAGTTTGCAGAACTGAGAACCAATCCTTTTAATTATATATCACATCAGCTGTTTGGAAACCAGTCACGCTTGGACACGAATGCAGGGGGCCCGCCGCAAGTGGTTGGGTTTCCTTAGGAGTTATTTGAAAACACACATGTTGGGGGCAGGGGACAATCATATTTTCAGAGGGAAAAGTGTGTGTGAATTTCTGGTACCCACTCCTCTAGCCGTGATGTACTCTTCTATTCTTGACATTTATCGCAATACCTGGAGATGATTATTCTAATAATAAATTTTGCCTGGTAAATGGGCCTTTATCATTATAATATGTGTATTTTAGTTGAAGACCTTCAAAATAGCCTTAAATCCAATGTTGACATTAATTCAGGAGAGGGAATATCTAGGTACTTCTAATTTATAGGTCCTTTTGGACTCTGAACAACAAAATTACGTTCATATTCAATCAATCTAGAAGAATACTGCATTGTTGATCTTATTATAGTGAATTACCCTCAAAGAACAACTTGGCTCTTCTCCAAGACAAAATTCATTTCCTATAATGGAAATGCCAATGATGTGCTCGCACTACGGTGTGTAGGAAGGGGAGAGGTGAAGTGGCCAAATCTTTTGGACTTCTTCCTCATCTTCCATTACCTCTCTCTATTTCATTCTTTTACATTGCTAAAATGTCAAGCAACTAAATTGATGTTCCCAATCAAACACTAAAATAAAATGGCCTCCGAATTCCAGATCTTGGAGGGGGAAGGTAATATTTATATAAATCATCCACATCCTCTTTTGAATTCAGAAAACTTTTTTCCCTGGTTAATTCACTTTCTGGCAGATGGACTCAACTCTTTTTCACAGCCAACCCCTGACGAATAGGTCAGCAGGGTGCCAAATGTTTTCAGTTGGACAATATTATTTTATAACAAGTCCAATACGGATGGTAGTTTTCTAAGTGCAGAAACCTCTTTTTCCTGACATCTCCTATGATCAATACAGTGTCTGGCACATAGTAAAAGCTCAATAACTAGTTGTAGTTGAGGGTAATGAAAGACTTTACCCCAATTAGATAGGAGGCTTCCAACTTAATCATGAAATAGTGTGATATTCTTAGTTAATGGAATCTATTGTAATTTCAATAGAATCAATTTTTGAAAAACAGCAACTCTTTCAAGGGATACTACATGTGTCTTAGTAAATGCGGGTTTTCACCTTCTGTTGAAATCTATAAAATTCTGGAAAAGAGGATAGATGAAACATAAAGTAATAAGGAAGTGTTTATTGAGTACTTACTATATCCTGAATATCACACTTGAGCTCATTAAAATATTGAGGATAGAGCCTGATCTATGCCCTCAAAAAACTCATGGTCCATTTGAGGAGAGATTAACTGATAGAACCACAGTAAGTGGTTCTATAGAGTAAATGATGTGGTTATAGTACAATGTGACTAAGGAGGTTAGAGTGGGCGGAAAGGTTTTTCAGATCCTGAACCAAGTACTTGAACAGTGAGTAGGATTTACATGAGCAACACACAGAGAGATTGAAAGAGCAAAGCAGGCTTCCCTTAGCTGGCTGGCATCAAAGGTAGTTCGCACCTTCACAGGGAGAAATGACGGGTCTGTGATGATTGTGTCTGTGCAGTCTCGTCTCATTTCTGGATTTTCCCCAAGCAAGAGGCCTCTTCACTCCAGACCCAGTCTTGACTGCAGCAGGCACATCTCATGATTCATTCCTTGTCCCTTTGATCAGGTGGTCTTTCTGCCCTTAGGAATACATCTGTTCTCAGTAGGTTTCTCCTCTCTCATCCTATTGTACTTGGCCAATGTGTATGACTAGACTGTTGCCATAATTCTCCAGTGGGTGGTCTAACTCACATGCTGACGACCCAAACACTCAGTCAAACTCTGTCTTGGGAGCCAGGGTCTGTTGCCTATAATTTCAGTTGCTGGTGGGTGCCTCCTTTAAACCAGAGAGATCACCAGGCAGCACACTAGCACCGTCACCCGTGCCCTTGCATGCCACTTTCGGGAACTCAGCTCTGGAGCCACGTCCACCTTCCTGGCTTTTTTGTACTGGCCTAGTTTACCATGGCATAGCAAGTCCTCGATCATTATGCACATGGGTATTCTGTGATTTTGCCTTTTTCCTCAAATAATACTGGGGGGCATAAATTATTATGCCTCTGTAGAGGGTTGAATTATGTCCTCAAAAGGATATGTTGAAGTCTTAACCCCTAATAACTGTGAATGTGACCTTATTTGGAAATAGGGTCTTTGTCAAAGTAGTCAAGTTAAGATGAGGTCCCACTGGAGTAGAGTGGTGTCTAGATCCAATGCTGGTGTCTTTTTATAAGAAAGGAGAGACACAGCCATAGGAAAAAAGCTATGTGATGACAGAGGCAGAGATTGGAGTAACGCAGCTACTAGCCAAGGAACTTCAAGGAGTGCCAGCAGTGGACAGAAGTTAGGAGAGGAGCAATGAAGCATTTTTCCCTAGACCCTGCAGAGGGAGCATGGCTTTGCCAACACCTTGATTGTGGACTTCTATCCTGCAGAACTGTGAAAGGATACATTGCTATTGTTTTAAGCCACTCAGTTTGTGGTATTTTTTGATGGAAGTCCTAGGAAACTACGTTTTTTACAGAAATAAAAAAACTGAGTCAGTGACTTGCCCAAGGGCACACAGGTCTAAGTGGCAGGACCAGAACTTAAGCACACGTCTAGTTCTAAACCTGAGGATCTTTCCTGCAGACCACAGCTGGGGAGCTGAGACATTGCGTTCACGTTCACACACCGTGGGCCTCACTGCTGACCATCTGCTCTTCTCCCAACATGGGAACTTCCAAAGTATTTTGAAAAATATCCATATGGAGAGCACCTCACACATAAAATGTGCCATTATATTGAAACAAAAAGAGAGCTAAAAATCCCAGCCCATGTAAGCAAACACACATGTTGGAAGCTTCAGATAGGCCTTGCCAGCAGTTGTAATCACACAAATGGTAAATGTTCTTTGAGTTGTACTATACTATAAAAATAACTTGAATTTGGAGAAGATTAAACCTTGATTGTAGAAGTTTGTAACTAATTCAATATGTAACAGCAAAGGCTATTTTTAATTTTTTCCCCCTTTTTGGTGTCACTGGGATTTAGTTCGACACAATTGATATTAGGTCAAAGTTTGACTTCTGAAGTAAAAATGGAAGCTGTTGCTGATCTGGACAGGTGCCGAGGTTTTGCTGAAGCTCCTGGGGTCCGTAGGTGTGTTCACTTAGGTCTTGGAAGGAGCCGTGCAGCAAGAGCTAACCTGCCTACCCAGTCGCGGTGGTCATGCTGCTTGCCTGATTGTATCACAGAAAGGACAGATGTTCCTTTCCTGGCCAACTAACAAGCCCTTATGTGCCAGGTGGCAAAGAAGTGGCAGCTGTGGTCTCTGGTCATTTAGGATCTAAATGATGAGTCAAGGCTCACTTCCTCAGCATGAAGGGAGGCAGCCAACCTCCAGGCTTGAAAAGGCTAAAGTGTTTTGGGGGGCGCTCTTCCTATGGCCTACAGTGGGCCAGGGAGTCTTCATGAGGAAGAAGGTAGAGCAGGACTTTGAGGGAGGGCAGTGATTTGGAAAGCCAGAGGAGAAAGGAGGGAGCAAAGTCTCCATGAGGTGACCCAGAGCCAGGAGCCTGAAGAACCTGGGGTTGGAAGACAAGATTGAGAGGGTGCAAAAAGCAAGATGCTGGCTGACTTGGAAAGTCAGATGGAGGTGCAGTTTGGGCACAACAGCTATTTCTTTCTAGTTGCTTGATTGGGTGCCTCAGAACAACTTTGACGATGGAAGTGATAGAGGAGCTGGGGATACGGAATGAGTCTATAAAAACAGGGAATGGCATACATAGCCTGTCCTTGAGGTGCTGAGAAAGGCACTGCTAGATGCATTAGTTTCTGTTGATGTTTTTCTCACATCTGTTAAATTACTATTTATTTACTTGCCTTGCTTTGCTTTGCTATGTTAAGTGTCTAAGCACTCTAGTTACTACATCTGAAAAGTGCAGTTGAAAGGCCCTAGTGGGGAGGTGGGCCTGTGTTAGTCTTTGGTATTCAGCTATCGTGGTTGTTTGGGGAGGAGGTAGTGTGTGTGTTGGGTGTTGTAACCTCAAGCTTATGTTTTCTGTCTGTAGAACAGAAGAAAATATGTAAAGCACTGAGGTTATTAGCCAATTTGAGCCCCCATGGCAGAAAATGAGGAAAGACTTCTAAATTCTCTGCTAGTGGTGACATTGCCAGAACTCACCCCTGTAGCTGGTGGGCTGGCCACCCTCAGTCTGACTCAGCTTGCTCCCTACTGCCCTTTCGCTGAATTGATTGGAACCATATGAGAAATTAAACCCCTGCAAACGAGCTGCTGAGAATCCTCAGAGAAGCAAAGAGGGGCCAGCAGATTCGGTATTTCCTGAAGCTGTCAAGGTCTTTGATCTTTGACATCAGTGTTCTTGTCACTCTCATGGTCACTCTTGTCACTTTGGGCTTGGCATCTCAATGTCCTTTTCTCTCAGTCTTCATTTTTTCCCTTGAGTTACCCCTGAGAGGGGCTTGGTGTGAACCTCTCATGGTGTTTCATGGAAATGTAGGGTGGTGGTGCTGAAAGAGTGAGTCCTGGAAAACCTGGATTAGTCTTCCAACTCCAGGTCTGCCACTCAATATGTGACCTTAATCTCTCTCAGCCTCAGTTTCCCCTTCTGCAAGAATACCTATGTCATGGGGGTTGATCTGAAGCTTAAATAAGGTATTTGGTACACAGTGGGGGCTCTTCAGTCTCAGTGCTGGTTTCCCTGTTGCTTTTACCTGTTGGGGTGTCTTGAAAGGTGTCCTGAGCCAGATGTGGTCCTGGGACCATCTTAGACCTGGGGTGCTACCTAGCATCTTAGGGAATGACTATCAGAATCAAATCTGTCTGTTGAGATAAACAAAGAGAACCCATTCCTTTCCTTTGAATGTTTGCTGATTGGTACTCTGACTTACAAAGGAGAATTTTAAGTATTAGAGGCCACTCCCAGCACCCTCATAGCCTTATGATCAGAAGAAGATGGAAAAAAGAGAAAGCCTCCCCCACCCCCAGAAAGTGTTTATACTTTTCTTTCATTTTATATTCTGCCCTCTCAGTCATCCTAAATGTTTATTTAATGATGCTCAGAGACCTTTTAAGCTTTCTTGGTTTAATGTTTGCTAAACACCCTGTCACTTCCACTTCTACTGATAATTTCCTGCTTGCTTCAAAATTGCCCATGCTTACGCTCTGTCTGGAAAATCTTAATAGAATAACTAAAGGTTTGGTCCCTCAGCAATGGGCTCCCCACAAGTGTGTGGGCAGCCCATGAAGTCAGGATGTTCTCTCGGGCAGAGAAAATGAAGAGGGACTGTGAAGTTGAAATCTCACTTGGAATTCAGGCTTTTCTCAGAATTTTTGTAAAAAGTTTCAAATAGATGGTGACAATTATCAGAACACAAGGCAACAGTAATCTGCTTCATCCTAGATGGCCCCTGGGCCCTTGGTTTGGCCCAAAGCCTTGCTCAGAGTTTCTTTATTGTGAGAAAGGAGTGAAGGTCATGACCAGATGTGAGGTGGTAGTTTAGCACAATTCCTGGCACACAGACTACAGACTGCCGAGGAATAGAGCTAGCTCTTTCTCAGGCCATGGGCTGAATGTTCGACCAGACTCCAAGTGCAGCTCATCTTCTGTGTGATTTCCTTTCCTTTCCTAGCGGCTGTAAATAGACAACTCTAGAGAGATGAACTTCTGACACCTATGGCAACAAAAATTGGACAGTATTGCTAAATGTGTTTGGGCAGGATGTGCACTGAGCAACACTAGGGCTAAGTCACATTGAGGCCTAAGTGACTGGCACTCTCTAGAGTTGTGCAGTGACACAGATTAGCTATAACCCAGAAGCAAGCCATCAGTTGTGTGTCAGAGAACTGGGGCAAGGCTGAAAGTGATATGTGCAAGGTCAGGGCAAAGGGCTCTCAAGCAGGAATGACCCCATCACACCAGCCCCAATGACATTACCCCAGTGCCGCAATTCCAGATTGCAAAGCTGCTCAGAGATGTTGTTGGCACTTAAGTCTGGAGTCCCTTCATTTATAATAATTAGATTTTGAAAAATGTAGGTGTTTTTCCCCTTCAAAGCTTACATTTAAGTGGAAGTTATATAATTATGAGTCACAGGTTACAACAGGACTTCAAGTTCCTCCATTAAGGATACAAAACAGCAAGAACTAGAATATTTCATAGCAGAGATAGATTAGTGTCAACTGGAGTGGTTAGAGGACACTTCTTAGAAGAGATGGTTCTTTTGATGTGGCTTGGAGAAAAGGTTGGTTTGGTTGAGCCAAAGGAACAGAGTTCACACGTATAGTGATTGGGGGTGAGGGCCAGAACCTGGACTGAGGAATAAGCAGGGGTGAGGAAGCATGCTAGCTGAGATGATGGCCATGCCCAGTGGTGGCAGACATGTTGGGATGGTCATGTGGGGCCAGATTTGAGAGGCATTAATCCAGGGGAGCAGCTTGGAATACATTCTGTAGTGAGCTGGAGAGGGCTTCTGAGTGTGACATACTTATTGGAATGAGGAGGGTGCTGTAGAATGGCTCCATCTACTTTCTCTACCCAAGACACTCCCAGCTTAAGCGGAACTCTGGAGATCCTAATAGGAGACCCTACTAGAGAGAGGTAGCAATATTTGGCTAAGGCCCCGAGCCAAGTTCCTTTCTTTCTGGGCCATGGTAGAGCCATCTATACAGGGACAGAAGGTGGCTGTCTTTCCCAGAGACACAGCTGATCTCAAACAATGACCAGTGTACAGTGATGAGAGGGGAAAAATTCCCTCTTGCTGCCTCTCATTGTTAATGGCTGGCTGCTTCTCAATGACTGGGAAATCTGGGCATTTCACCTACTCTGCAAAGACCTATCTGGACAATTGTGGGGGTGGGGAATCTAGGTAGGAAGAACCTCAGTGAAGCCCAGAAGAAGAGCTTAGCTAATTGGGAGCTGCTACTGCCATCCCTCTCCAGGGTTGGAGATGCACAGCTGTAAGCTGCCACTTGGGCCATAGTTACCAGAAATAAAACAGGAAATATGTATTCGAGATGCTGCTGCACAAGATTGCTGCAGGTGCTGTGGTTACCTGAGTCCCAAAGACCTCAGCAAGTTTTAGGAGCAGATCCTCCATACTAGATAGCTTTGAGCTCAAGACTCTCCTCTCCAGAGAGCTTGCTTCCTCCCTGGGTAGATGGAGACTCCTCTGGGAATTGACTCATTTTGGGGTTTCTTTCTGCTTTGAGTTTCCCTGACAAGCTCTGATTCTCAACTGAGAGCAAATTGATGATGGACAAGGGCAATGGGCATGTCCTGCTTCTATTCAGTCTGTCAGCGAGCAAAGCCATCTGCTCTCAATTATAGCTCTGAAGGTCAAGCAATGGATTGACAAGGCTGACTTCTAAGCTGATTGGAAAACTCCATTAATCTGTGACTTCCTCAGAAAACCATCACTCATTTCCTTATCAGCCTGGGAGAGGTCTTTGGTCTCCACTGATCTTAAATGGTGACTGTCATCTGGTAGATCAGGCCCTGCAATGAGAGAACAGAAAAAGTATTTCCATTCCAGCAGTTCTTAATTATGACTCATGAGGATCATTCCAAAACCGATGAGGATTCGGTGTTCAAAACAATGGAGAAGCAGGCCAGCAGTGCCACTCCATTGTTTCCTGCGACTTTGGCATGCAACAGGGATCTGGGTGAAGACAAGCTGTAGTCCCATTTTAGAGCAAAGAGAGGCATTTGAAGACATCAGAACCTTACAACACTGACTGTTGGGCTCTGAAAGTGACAGAGAGGCTAGTACTGCGGAAGGTCCTAGAAGATAATGACTTTTCTTGTCTCTTTGAGTTAGGAAACCTCTAAACTTTTCTTCTCTTTTCTTTGCAGAATAATATTTGAAATTCTCCCTTGGTAGTCTTAAGCCAGATCATGGAGCAGTTTGCAATTCTCTTTCCCTTCCATTTGAGAAGCCTGAGTCATTTTATCATAGAGTCATGGGCTTTCAGAGTTGAGATGAATCTTACGTAGCTTTGTATCTACCCCCTTGGACCAATACTTGAAGAAGACACGGCCCAGGATTTGGAATGGTACATCTGAGGTCATAGCTAGTGAATAAGGAGCTGAACTTTGGAACCTAATCTTGTTTCCAGCCCAGTGTTCTTTTGACTCCACCAACTGCCTTCCACTTTCTGAATGTTTATATCTTCATCAGTGCCAGGAAAGAGTTCAGGATTCTGTATTTTGGGCCCTGGAAAAGATATCTTAAATCTACCATTCCTCTCCCCGACTAATACACAAACACACATAGACATGATCACAGGACTGATTTTGATGGAAGGTGAAGTCGAGAACAGACATACTGGGAAAGATGCATAGCTCTACTCCTAGCCTTGACCTATTAAATCAGAATGTTCCATGGTAAGGCCCAGCTCTACAGATAATTCTACAGCACAACAGCCTTGGGACCCCTGGTCCCACTGGTGCTTTCTAAGGGACTACGAGGATTACAGTGCTGATCTGGTGGAGGTGAGTGGCAACTGGTAGCTTTTATAGGATGGTTTGAGAGGAAACTCTCTGATTTTCAATTCTTTTAAAAGGGGGATGGCTGATTATAGGAAAGAGTAAGTAGGAGCAGATGAGACTTGCTGCCCTTAGAATGCAAGTTCCTTGAGGACAGGAAACCCCTTGTATGTCCAGTCTTGGCACAGAGCTGGGTAAACTGTCAGCCTCTATGACTGTCAGTAAGTCAGTGGTTACTGCTGCTGGAAATTGTGCCTTGTGTAACTAGGAAAGGCCTCCAGCCTGCTCTGTGGATGCTGCCCATCAATCCAACTGATTTAGCTGAATTCAACTGATGCTCATGAAGCCTCTGCTAAGTGTAGTTCAGGTGCTAAGACATCCATGTCTGAGTAAGCTGAGAGCTCTGACCTCAAGTCCCTTCACCACAGAGAGAAAAAGGCCTCACACAAACAAGGCTCATGAAAGATTGGAGAATTGGTTTCTAAGGTATTGGGCTCTGTATCACAAGAGCAACTCTAAGTATTAGCTGTTCCTCAAATGACTTTATTAGGAAGAGAATTATCATGTAGGTTTAGTGTGTGTGTGTGTGTGTGTGTGTGAAATCACTTTCTTAGGCAGCCCTGGAGCTCTCATTCACTTTTGTTGATCTTTTAGTTATTAGTGGCAATGTAGGAAATGTCCAAACCAGTACAGAATTTCTAAGAGTTTGAGTCAAACTGATGACAATTGCCAGGAAACAAAATCTCATCAGATTGAGAAAATGCTCCAGAGCATGGCAGTTTTGCAGTTTATTTTATACATTTGTATAAAAGGATGAGATATAATAAGGTGTGCGTGAAATCCATTGGTGGTAGATTAAGGGGGTGGGAGAAGGCAAAGCAAGGAAATCTCTGGGTTTGGATAAAAGGCATGAGAGAAACAAACTTTGTTCACATTGGTGGGTACAGGATAATAATTAACATTTACAACTTACAGACATGGTTTTTAGGGAACAAGATAACAATGAGGGGTTCTGTGGTTTCCTTCTCTGGTGCAAGGTTGTATCCTGAGGGATCTGGAAAAGAAGATCACTCCAACATTTCAAAGGTATGTTGTCTTAGATGCAGAAAGACAATAGAGAGGCTTATTTAAGGTGAAGATTGACCTTCGGATTGATCAAAGAAGCTACAGTCCTAGACTACCCACCATGACCTGCTTTTAAATAGGAATTTTTCTGTTTAAGACCATTCTGTGTGGTTACTTTTGGTCTCTGAGTTTATAAAGCCCACCATGCAGGCCCCTTCTGAGTCTGTCAGGTTTAGTATGTGGTCCCTTTTTTGTCTATATTTTCAGAGTGATGACTCGTCATTGGAAATGAATTTCTCTGTAGAACAAGAAGGTCATTGTGGCAAAAAAATTCATCCGTTCATCCGTCTGTCCATCCATCCATCCATCCATCCATCCATCCATCCATCCATCCATCCATCCAAGATTTGTCACTAATATTTACCTGGGCAGAGAAAATGGAGAGGTATTTAAGTTCTCAAACAGGTGACTCGCTGAAATAGAAGGGATTCAGCATGAAAGAATGCAAGTGTCCTAGATGGTAAGGCTTGAAGCAGGTGTTAGCAGAATTTCAGAGCTTTTTCAAAAACTGATTTCTGAAATGTTAAAGAATTTTTAGACAATGATAAACCTCTTGACCTCAATGCAATGGAAGGAATGCTGGCATGGACTTAAAGTACTGATATGAGAACCAAGTTTCAGGTAATCCTGTGTCTAAGTGGGGGATTCAAAAACTTAGGCAGTAAGGAGTCTGAGACCTAAAGAAAAAAATTATTTTTTTTAATAAGAATTATAAAGAATTCTGCCTTCTAAATGCAAGGATTGATACTGCCTGAAGAAAGAATCCCCTGTGTGTCTGATTGGCATAGTTTCTTCTTTAAAGGCCCAACTCCCCACCAGAGCCTGTGGGATCCCTTGTCAGCAGGCTGCTGCACTAAGCCTTGTAACTCTTGCCACGGGTCTGGGGTCCCTCAGTGGGTATGTGCCCGTGCACGCTGGCCCAGCTTTGGCGCTTGTCCTCAGAGAGCACCTTCTTCCTGTAAAAGACACATGGGCTCTCCCTATGGACTCTGGGCATGGCCCTCTCTTCCTTTCGGGAGCTGCCTGGCAGAACACTGCTCTTGTCACGGCCACGATCAAATCATCCCTGACATTTGTATAATCCCCTTATAGTTTACAAAGTGCTTACTCGGCATCATCTCATCAGCTTCTCACAGCAGCCCTGAGCAAAAGGGCATGAGTTAATTATGCAGAGTCAACAAACATTTATGGAGAACTGACTGGGTGGAGGTAGGCCCAGCTAACTGCTTTGTTTCTTTGGAAAAGAGACAGTAAGCTCTCTCATTCAAGGCCCTGAGGGTGTGCTCCTGAGCATATTCTCACCTCCTAGCAGAAGGCCTGACATACAGTAGGTGCTCAATGATAAAAGAATGAGAGCTGTGAGGTAAGCATTTATATCCTTCCTGCACAAAAGAAGTGAGGGACAGAGAAGTGAGTTGAGCACACTGGACTGGATTATCCATGGTCACCCAGCTCAGGCAGAGTAGATGCAGGCCTCTGTGCCTACAAGCCTCATTCCTTCCCCCTATGCAGATCTCCCCTCAGCAGCTTGTAGGGAGGAAGGGCCGTGGGCAATGTGGTTGCAGGAAGTTCTACCCTCTCCCTATGAGCAGCTCTAGGGAAGCAGGCCTGACACACCTGTGTGTCAGAGCAGCCCATACAGAATGTGCCTGGGAGGCTCCTGGGAACTCTGAGCCTCTTTCCAGAGCATCTCAGCCTGAGAGAGTGCATCCCAGGCTGGAGTAGCTTTCCTGGGGGGTGTGGTGGATTAGCTGCCTTGGCTTGCTTTCACCTCAAGCAGCAGCCTGATTGGAGAAGGGGCTGGGCTGCCCATTCTTCCAGGTCCCCAGGCCTTGGGGGCACTTGGAGAGCAAGAAAGGTGTGTCTTCAGTGGCAGGCACCTTTAGGGGATGATCAATGGACCGTGCACAGAGCTTCCTCCCGCAGACAGCTCTGGGGCGGCTCCTGGTCCAGCGGTTAGCTGCAGAGTTGCCTGGCCCAGCAGTCTGTTTTTGTGAAGCTCAAAAGAGCAGTCCTGAGGGAAGAGAATGTGATGACTAATGGAGACATGTCCCGGCAAATGGGTGGGGGAATCTGGCACTGACTGGGCTTCTTGCTGACACAACACAGGCTCACAGCTCGGGCAGCCTGTGGCCCCTGAGAGGAGGGAGGTGTGGGCTCCTTGTAGGTGGGTGCTCGTGTGGTCTTCACTCACTAAGAAGGGGCACCATCTACTTGAGAAAGGATCAGACAGGCACTTACCGTTTCTTGCTATAATGGTTGGAGAGGAGAGCAAAGTGACAGAAGGGCTGAGCTGATGGGTCAAAGAGCCAGTGCCATGATTGGCAGAGGACACTTGGTACAATGGATGGAGCACCTGAGTTTATAGACTGGGGATGTGAGAATAAAATCCTCCATGTTATATCTGGGCTGTTTGACATGAAGCAAGTTTCTAAATTACTCTGAGCTACAGCTTTCTCACCCATATCTGGGATATAGTATAATATCCTTATATATAACATATATAATATAATTAATTATATAAAATTATACTATTAATATAAGTGATTATATTATATTTCTTAATATATAATTATATATAGGATATCAAGGAAAAAATATTCTTTTTTGTTCCTCTAAATTTTTAAAATTTTTATTTTTCAGTTAGAGTTGATAAGAGTTGATTTTTTTTTTTGTTGTTGTTGTTGTTGTTTTGGTGAGGCAACCCTTGGTTGACCTCACAGATTGCAAGAACCTTGTCAGTTTACAATCCCTTATTTTTTATGCCTACAGCACCTGGTGTTCCTAGGTGGTCTCCCATCTAAGTACTAACCAGGCTCAACCCTGCTTAGCTTCCAAGATCAGATGGGATTGGGCTTGTTCAGGATAGTATGGCTGTAGACTAGAGCTGATATCCAACACTCATTTATATTAGTTTCAGGTGTACAGCATAGTGGTTAGGCATTTATATAACTTAGGATGTGATCCCCCAGTTAGTCTGGTACTCACCTGGCACTATACATAGTTATTACAATATTATTGACTATATTCCCTATGCTGTACTTTTCATCCACATCTGTTTTGTAACTTCTTAATCCCTTCACCTTTTTCACCCAGCCTCCGAACCCCCCAACTGGCAATCATCAGTTTGTTCTTGGTATCTTTGAGCCTGTTTCTTTTTGTTTGTTTGTTTGTTTATTTTGTTTCTTAGATTCTACATGTAAGTGAAATCATATGGTATTTGTTTTTCTCTGCCTGATTTATTTCACTTAACATAATGCCCTCTAGATCTATCCATATTGTTGCAAATGGTAAGATTTCATTTCTTATGGCTGAATAGTGTACCACTGTATAGATATACTATCTCTTCTTTATCCAATTGTCTATTGATGGGCACTTAGGTTGCTTCCATATCTCGACTATTGTAAATAGCACTTTAGTGAACATAGGGATGTATATATCTGTTTTGAGTTAGTGTTTTGGTTTTCTTCAGATAAATACCCAGAAATGCAATTGCTAGCTGATAAGGTAGTTCTATTCTTAATTTTTTGAGGAACTTCCAAACTGTTTTCCATAGAGGCTGTATCAATTTGCATTCCCTCCAACAGTGCATTAGGGTTCTCTTTTCTCCACGTCCTTGCCACCAATTGTTGTTTGTTGATTTATTGATGATAGCCATTCTGACAGGTATGAGGTGATATCTCATCGTGGTTTTAATTTGTAAAGAAATAATATTCTTGACTTTGTTCCTTATATCACAGGGTCTCTGTAAAGATCAAATGAGGTCATGCACACAGAAATAACTTGACAAACTGAAAAATGTATGGCCATAAGGAGTTTTGTTCTTTTACGCAAGGGCTGCGGGCAGTGTGCAGGCCAGGGGTATTGATCACTTTAAGTATTGTCAAGCTCAATACTATCTCAGGTGTAGAATACATCTTATGACCTCTCAAAGGTTTTTCCAAGTGACTACTGCTTTTGTTCCTCCAACATATCATGCCTGGCACTTTCATCTCTGTGTCTGGACTTATCTTTATGCTATCCTGGAATCTGGATACTTTCTACCTTTCTTATTTGGTCTTATGACTTCAAACAGAATACTGACCTATGCAGAGACTCAATTTTCTCTTCCCACAATCCATAACATTAATAATGCTATTTGTTTTAGAGGATTTAAATGAGATACTATGTGAGAAAGTGCTGGAAAGTTGTACAAATATAAGTTTTTTTCAGTGCTTTTGACAATCACTCCTCCTCAAACCAAGGGCACAGCATGGTGACCTTGTTGTTTTATAACTCAGAGTTGGGGCATAAAGTAGGGGTCCCTCCCTTTCCATGGCCTTTCAGCTCCTCTGGATTGTCTTGTAATGCAGCCTCCATGCGCACACACAGGAGCCCCCACCACTCATCTGGACACAGGCAGACAGTCTCTGGAAAGAGGCCAGGATGACAGGTATTGCCCTAAGAAAATAAGCCAACCCGGCGGGTGCCATTCTCCTCTGAATGCCTGCAGCCTGGGAGAGTAGGCTTTTGTGGAGCTATTTCCTCTCTTCACTGACCTTCCTTCTAAAGGTTCCTAAAATGTTGGCCACCCTGATGCTAAGGAAAAAACTCTCAAAAAGAGGGGGGAAAAAGAAAAAAAAAATGAGGAAGATTTCTCTATGAGAAAAACAGGGATCTAAAATTAAGAAGTACAATTGGTCTGTTATTAAATTAGCCACAGGGATGTAAAGTCCAGCAGAGGGAATAAGTAAATAATATCATAATAACCCTGTATGGAGCCAGATGGGTAGTAGACTTATTGTGATGATCACTTTGTGCGAGGCATACAAATGTCTAATCACTACGCTGTACACCTGAAACTAATATAACATTGTATGTCAATTATAATAAAAAAAAATCTGTTTCTTGGAAACAGCATGCACTACTTTCAGGAGATTTTGGAAGATAGGGAGGTGTGCAATGCTACAAAACCAGACATTAGCAGCTGTGTCTGTGAAGATGGAAAGTATTGGGTATGAAGTAATTAAGCACACAGAGCACTTGTACTGGAATAAGGATTACAGAATTACACAAGCATTTTCAAGCGGAATTGGGTGGGGTGGCACCAGATTTTATAGTGATTACTGTACCTTTCTCTTTTGTCTTGCTGATATGGGACTTTGCCTTAATTATGTCTAAGATAGTAGCCACTAGCCACATGTAGCTACCTAAGTATAAATTAGTTGAAATTAAATAGATTGAAAGTCAGTTTTTTGGGCCCACTAGCCACATTTGGAGTGTTCTGTAGCCACATCTGGCCAGTGGCTACTGTATTGAAGAGCACAGATGTGGAGCGTTTCCATCATTGCACAACGTTCTTTTGGACGGCATGGCTCTAACATTCTTCTGTTTGGGGGTGGAAGGCCGCAGAGGAAATGAGAAAAATTATTGAAGAAATATGAAGAGGAAGAACAACTTCATATTCAGCTGTTGACATTCAGAATCGGATCTTTCAACAATAAAATAGCTGTGCAAGTCAGCCCATTGTCTTGAAACACAAATTACCGCAACTCATTACCTCCCCTTTTTACATTTCGGCAACTGAGACTGGACAAGTCAGCTCGGACATTTCTCCACAGCACAGAGGAGAGCCAGGTTTAGTAGGAGTCGAGAGAGAGAGGGAGTGAGCAGGGAGAAACAAAGTACAAATCAGACCATGTCCTTTCTGAAGTATATAGGCAGGGTGTGTGCTCTGCTTGTAGAATGTAGACAAAGAAAGAAAAAAGAGGGAGGAGTGATCACAGCTGGGCCTATGTCTGCTGAACTGTCCTTTCCAGGCTTGGGTTGGTGAGGGGTAGGAGTGTCAGGTAGGATGAGGGCCACATTGAAAGGAGAGTTTGCCACACATCACCCTGGTGCACAGCCACATTAAGGTCAACCTGCAGCACAGGGTGGCCTTGGGAGACCCTGTGGGCTTGTTTTCTCAAGCCTCCTTGGTCATCATGTGGTGTGGACAATGAGCTGGCAGCCAAGGTGTCTATGGCAGGTGGAGATGGCCCACCACTGCAGAGGCTGGAGTTGGACTTCTGGGGCACTGAACTAGATGATGGGTGGGCAAAGATGCAATGTCTGTTGCTAGTGGCTACCAAAGTGACACCAAGGCAATCTGAGGTGGATGCTAGATAAGCAGGACCAGCCTGGGAGAGATGGCACTGTTGACTTCTGGGTAGACAAAGGATAGTATCCAGACATTGGAAGAGCCTCATTGATGGAAGGGTGAACAAGCCCCCTTCCTCTCATGAACTCAGAGACCATTTTATGGAGAGAAGCAGGAAGAGTGGAAGTCCTGTGTGAGGAACTGAGAATTTTTATACAAATGCGTCTGTGTATTTCCTAGGAAAGCTCTTTGCTTGGTTGGATGAGTAAGTTTAAACTGTATTTAGTTAATATTTTCTTGCTAACCAATGGGTAATGACCCTGGAGGGGAAAGATCAAATTAACTATTGGCAAACTAGATGCATTATGTTTTCTCTATCTGGGTTGTGGTGCAAGTTGAATCTAGAGATTGACATATAACCAAAGACCAAGTTAATGATCATGAATCAGCACCTCACAGATCAGACTAAGTAGGACAAGAACAATGTGAGACCCAGAGAAAAGGACTCAAATGGACGATCATAGGGATATCAGCCATGCTAATTCAGAGTCATCTCCTTTGTCTTAGTGAGGAGGAAGTGGAGCCTGATATCCGAATCTATTGGATAAGTCATCGCACATGTCCTTCATGGTGGGTTGTATCATGCCACATAAGTTGAGATACTACAAGTGACACAAAACCCAACTCAAATGAGCAAAAAAGATTTACTGCCTTGTGGCTGAAAGTCCAGTTATATTCTGTACCAGCTTCAGCTATGTTTAGATGCAGGGCCCAAACGATGCCATCAAGTCTCAGTCTACACCCCTTTCTCAACTCTGCTGTTCTTCATCTTGTCTTCATTGCCAAGTACTCCCATAGTGACAATATAGCTGTCAGCAGCTTCACAAACCCAACAGGAAAAGCTCATACCTTTTTCCTCAAAGTCCCATAAACTGTGACATTGATTTTCATTGGTCCTGATTGTGTCTGACATCCATCTTTCACATAATTTCTGTGGCCAGAAGAACTCAGTGCACTAATTATCCAGACTCGGTTCACATGGAGCCAGAGGTGGAGTTAACTCCACTTGCCACCCAGGGGCTAATGGAGAGGAAGGATGCTGAGCAGTGCAAAAATCTTGTGGCATAAACTGTATTTGGTAATTATTACATAGGGCACTAGATTTAATCATTGTGAAAAATTATTTTGTTAGCATCGATGAGACTTAGTCTTTAATGGTAGATAGATTGTGGTAGAGGTCTACCTGAACCGACTTGACTTATTTCAGTTTCTTGCTCTCTTACAGAATGTGTCAGAACACACTGGGTGTTATGAGGTAAGCTTTGCAGAGCCTGTTTCCCTGGGTCCACAGGAAATATTGTGGCCACAGGGGTCGTTAATATCTAACCTCCTGTTTTATTCTTGTTGTAATTCTAAAGCCTAGATCATTGATGTCCCCTGGAATTTGCCCTTGGGTCACGGCAAACTTTAAGATATTATGGGGAAAGCTGTGCTTGTTTGCTTTCAAGGTGAAATATTTTCAGTGTTTTCTTATGGCTGCCATTTGATTTTCTTTCTTTCTTCTTATTAACTACCATTGATTCAAAACCCTTATACCTGAAAAGGATACAGGACCAAAGAAAGCCTAAACTGGGGAAATGCAATAGTGGAGATCTTGAATAGAATCTGGAGCTCTGTCAAGAAATCTAGATAACTGTCAAGGTCCCATTATTTTGTTCCTCCCAGACTTCATTTATAGGAGAGGTAGTAGACTGAATATTGTTTCCCAAAATTCATGTCCACCTGGAACCTTATAATGTGACTTTATTTGGATATAAAATTTTTGTAAATATAATGAATTAAGACGAGGTCGTACTGGATTAGGGTGGTTAGGCCCTAAATTCAATGACTGGTGTCCTTATAAGAAGAGGAGAGGTCACAGAGAGACATATGCAGGGGAGAAAGCCTTGCAGACAGAGGCAGAGATTGAAACCACAAGCGATTTTGGCAGCTACAAGCCAGGGAACTCCAAGAAGTGCTGGGAGCGCCCAGAAGCTAGAGAGATAAGGAAGGATTCTTCCCTAGAGCCTTCAGAGTGAACATAGCCCTGTGACTGTGATTTCAGACTTCTGGCCTCCAGAACAACGAGAGAACAAATTTCTGTTGTTTTAAGCCATCCAGTTTTTGGTAATTTGTTACAACTGCCCTAGGAAACAAATACAGAAGCTTTGAGAGAAATCTAGGGCCTGGAGCAAAACATGGGTCAGAGAACAGAAATGCTGACATAGAGGTTCCCTTAGAACACAGTTCCCAACATTTTGGCACCAGGGACTAATGCTCCTATGAGAATCTAATGCCTGATGATCTGAAGCGGTGATGTTAACGATGGGGAGCGGCTACAAACACAGATGAAGCTTTGCTTGTTCTCCTGCTACGTACCTCCTGCTGTGTAGCCCAGTTCCTAACAGGGGATGGGGACTCCTGCCTTAAAGGTTCCTTGACAGGGCCTGTTTGAAAGATTAATTTCTACTTTGAGATGAAGTTGGCCTGTCTATATTCTTCTGTAAGGCCACTGAATTTGGCTCTGCAGGTTGCATAGCCCAGGGGGAGAAGTGGGTGAAATCCTGTCTGTGCTCTGTCAGCAAAAGCCCATGTGCTGGTGCAAGGCCACACTCGCCTGGAAGAAGATGTTTTCTTTTCTTCACTGCTGTATCTGCTGTGGGATTGAGGCTGTCCAGAGGGGACTCATATGAATTCACCTTACAGACTAGAAGTAGCCCTGATCTGTCTGCACACGTGCCATGACATCGCCTGACCTCAGACAGTATCATTGTTCTTTCCACAAACATGTGTGCATGTGCGTGCACACACACACATGTGCACACACACACACACATTTTCTATATTCGGTTGTTTCTTCTTATTTGCATATTCTGTGTTTGTGAATCTATATACTTGCTAAATTTATTCGTAACTCCCAAATCAGCACTCACTGTGCATATTCGTGGACCTTTGTGGACATGGCTAAAAATATATGGGTCTTCCACTTTTCCCAGCTAAGGTCAAACCAGGTGATCCTCTGCCTTGTTGTTTCATACTGTAAACAAATGTCCTTTTTGTAATCTCTTTAGTGCCACATTTTTCTGCATTTGTGTATTTTTTGTTGATTATTTTGTCGTTTAAAAAGCCCTCCCAACTATGAAACTGAAGTGCTGTCCAGCGTTCCCAAGCAAGCGAAGGCTGTGATTTGTCTTCATTCAGGATAAATTATCATGCCATTGGCCATGAGTTATGTTAATTTATCAACTATAAATATTTTAAAAGGTGTCTTTCAACTGAAGCGTGTGTAAAATTAGGTCATGTATTACTTGATTGATGAAAATATTGTGACCAAATTTCTTGCAGGAATCTAACCCTTTACTTCTCCTAGGTACAATAGTCCAGTATTCACTAATTCAGTGTTTGCAGTGACTGAATAGACCATAAGTACCCTGAATAGCAAGAATTGACCATATATACTTTTCATCTAGGTCCTGCGAGCAGAATAGCAATGAACTGATCAGCATCTCTGCCCCCAAGAGCCTTTCTCTATATCACAAAATGAAGAAAACCCAAGATTACTGGAGCTCTAGAAAATTCTTGGTTCATGATGGTGAAGATTATTTCTTTCATTTAGCAGACATCTTCAGCACGTACAGGACACGAGAGAGGGCAATGCCAGTGTGAGGAAGGGGTTTGCCCTTGAGAGTTAAGCACTTTCTCTGGAGTTGTGATTTACTCAGCAACTTTCCCTGGCCCCAAAGGGAGGCAAACAAAAACAAAATAAAACCAGTAACACTAAAAATTTATTCATAAGCAGGAAACAGAAATCAGAAAATATGAACAATGAAATAAACCACTACCTAACAATAAGCATCTCATAGGAAACAGCAATTTGCTTTGGCTCACTTCAGTTATATCAACCCAATGGGAAAAAACTTCAAAATAGAAGTAATAAAAAAATTTATTCACTTTTCTCTTAAAGATGTATTGGAGCTACTTTCATTCTTTTAATTCTAATTAAAAACAAAGCAAGACAACAGTAACAAAAAAACAAAAACGAAGAAAAAGTATTTACCTGAGTAACTAGTCTAAAGGCTTCACCAAACAAACTCGGAGCACCTGTGAAAATTATGAGGCTGGAAACTCTGGCATGAGTGACCTAGCTTAAAGGGATCTAGAGCAATTCATCTACCAGAAATTCTGAATTTGGATAGTTTAATGAGTATCAAGACTGAAGTTTAACTTGGAATTCACCTCAAGAAATAACTCATAATGCAAATTGATATTGGAAAATTATTTACTCAAAGGGGATGTTAAAACTATGGAAGAGTACAAACTTAAAATTAGCCTCAGGCAACTGGGGGCCAACCAACACATATTTAAGGTATTTTTAGTGCCTTCTCATGCAAAGTGCTCTAAACTTTCCCAACTTAAAACTTTTGCCACTGAGTAACCTTGGGTGGGTGAGTTACTTCAAACTATCTTTGAGCCCAAGTTTTTTTATATGAAAATTTCTAAGTCACAGGGTCATCGTGAAGGTCAAATGACAATTCACAGGAAAAAAGCTCCATAAATTATAAAAGGCCGTGCAAATGTTAGTAATTATCATTATTGGATCCACCTGTGCATCACCCCAGGCTCATTCTCCACCACGCTCTCCACTGGCTCTGTGTTCCAGTCAAGCCCGAGTGCCAGATGTTCCAGATGTTCTTCTCTGCCTTGGCTCAGGCACTCCTCTTTCTTCACTGTGTGTCCAAATGCTACCTTTCCCTCAAGACCCACTTCATATTTTATTGCTGTTATGGAAACTTCTTTTGATCCCTCCAGCAGAATGAAACCTCTCTCTCCTGTGAACTCTCCCAGTATGTTGTCTGCACATAGTTTATGCCATGAGCCATGTTACGCCTTATATTGCAGCCATTTGGTGTGAACGATTTTATCGTCTTTATTGGTCTACAGGCTCCTCAAGGACCAGGACTGTAGCTTATGGATTACCTCTCTCCCTCACTTTACTTAGTCAACGACATCCACATAGCATGTTGAATGCGTTTCACATTTTCCAGGCTGATCAACTCAGCCAGCCTCCTTTGTATGGGCTCTAACTTTCTAGAGTTCTCTGAAAAATATTATCATCTTGGTATACTCAATCCTGCAGCTGTGGCCTGATTCGAGTGTTTGAGGAAGGCTTATACAAGTTGGAACTAAGATGGGCTGAAGACAAATGCAGGCCAGTAGCTCACATGGATTTGGGCTAATAAGGTCCAGAATCAGTGCAGTGGAAACACCATGGAAGAACATAATGTGACAATCTTTGCAAGAAAGGAATTGTAGTAGTTATCAAAAAATTATGGGTTAACAAGTTGCAGGTGTTATAGATAACATCTGTTTTCTTCTACCCATTACCACTTTTATTTGTTTTGCTTCTGAAGGAGGATAAAACTACTTCCTCCCCCATCTTATCTGCCCCCTATGTCCCCTGCAAAAATGTGGAGGGTGGTTAGGTGTTAGGGAATCTGTTTCTCGTCAGCCCTGTGACATTTATAGACAGGAGACTGGAGGTTAGTACGTGCTGCTGATAGAAATATTTGAGAGACTATGAGACTCTGTGTTCATATAGAGCTGCTTCAGGGCCAGGGAGATAAATGTAGCCCAGAGCAGGGTTGCTGTGACTTCTCCTGCCTTGCCAGGAACCAGGCTTCCAAGGAAGGGAAATGTTGGGAGTGTTGGAGTTGCCCTGACGGAGGCAGTGGGCAGGGGTGAAGTGAGGCTACTGAAAGAGGCCTTCTTGTGGGTAGCTGGGCAGGTGAGAGGATGAGTGAGAGCAGAAGGATGAGGCAGAGCTTACATGGGTGCAGACCGGTTTTGAATACATTTGAGAAGCAACATTCTAGAGCTTCTAGAAATGGCAGGGGCACTTTGGGGCACTGAGTCCCTGCTATTGCTTGGGGGGTAACTGAGGAGCTGGAAAAAGTTTGGATGCCATCTTACTTCCAAAAGGGATTTGGTGTGGCTCAGGGACACAGTATCACCAACAACTGGGGCACTTGGTTAAAATGTTTTATTTATTTTGAGGATCAAAATTCAAGTGGTATAAACCCACACAGTGAATAGTTTGCATCTAATCCCTCTTCCTGAGACATCTAGTTTTCTTCCCTAGAGGTTGAATTTCTTGTGTATCCTTAGATATTCTATGCATACAAGAGTATCTGTATATATTCTTCCTTTTTTGGGGGGTAGAGGTGGCAAAAATGTATTCTACACATTGTCTTGCATTTACTTTTTGTTACTTAACACTATATCTATAATAGTACATAAAAAGTTTCCATAACAATTGTCTGCTCCTTTTCACAGCTGCATAGTATTCCATTATATGGAATTTACTTAAACAATGTTCCCTATTGATGAACATTTAATTTTTTCTCAATTCCTTGCTATTATAAACAGAGCATCATAAATTATCTTGTATATATGCTATCCCATGTACATGTGAGAATACATGTGTTGGACAATTTCTTGCAAGTAAAGTTGCCAAGTCAAATGCATGTATAGTTTATAAATTCTATGAATATTGCCAAATTACACATTAGAGAGGTTGTATAAATTTATACTCCTTTCAGCTGCTTATAAACTTGCCTATTTCCCATACTCTTATCACATAGATGCCAACAAGGCAAAATTTTTGATCTGTGTTGGCAAAATTTCTATCTGGAAGGTGAAAAACTATAGATCATATAGTTTTAAGTTGCTTTCCTCTTATTCTGAATAAGGTCAAGCACACTTTTCTATATTTAAGATCCATTTTTATTTTCTTTCCTGTGAGCCTTCTGTTTCCATCCTTTGCCCATTTTTCTGTTGTGGTTTAGTCTCTTAATTTTACAATGCCTTTTATATATTAGGGAAATCTGAATTGCACATTTTCCCATCAATTTATCATTTGTTATAGATCATTCTAAATAACTCAATAAAACATAACATTGGCCTAGTTTAACTGCCTTATTTACTTGCAAAGTATCTGATTACATTCCTGAAAAAAAAATGCTGTACAAATTAAACATTCACGGTTGTGGAGACTTCCCTCCTCAATCACTAATAAGTAGTGATTGATGTAGTCAAAAAACATAGAACACCTTTGTGTGGCATCCTGAGAAACATAAACAAGTCGATTTCAAAATCTATAATTGAGTAGGTCAGAACTGATGGACCAGTAAAATGATGGGAACTGGCGAGAGAAATGTGGACAAGGTGAGTTTGGGCAGAGTGAGTGCAGGGGTGGGAATCCCTTTCACTGCCTGGAAGAGAACACAGAATAAAGCAGGTGAGTATTCAGGAGTCTCTAGGAGTACAGGAGGCAGACAGGGGCACTACGGTGGTCTGGGGCTGTGCCAGCCACAAGGCAAAGCCCTATAGAGGCCAGTCAGCAGTAACTATGCCCAGGGTTAACAAAGGAATTAAAGCCCCATGCCTGGAAGGTCCAGCTTTCTCACCATCAAACTCCCTTTGCCTCTTCTGTGGCTGGGGCCATAAATAAAATCTATTGACTTCTTCCCCTGCTATTCCCAGTCTAAACCACTGCCTGGAGCCCCCAGACTGGGCTTCTAGAAGCTCCAGACCAGGGCCAAAAATGTAGATCTAATCCAACTAGGAGGTAGGTGGTGCAACTTCAGGTTGCCCAATCTTCCTTTTCAGTTTCTGCGTTGGACCCCATCTCTCTGTCACAAATGCTAAAAAACAAGGAAGAAAAACAAATGAATTTGGTTTTCTGTAGAAAATAAGACTAATAGGCAGAGCACGAGCCTGACAGGCATAGTGGAGCAAGAAACCAACAGAGTTTAAGGAGGCCAATGTCAAATGCAAAACCAAAATGTGTGTGTTATTGATAGCAGTAGCAACTAATCAACAATTTTTGATAACGATTATAGTTATAACTCAGTAAACATTTTTCTTTTGTGGATTAAATTTGTTAAATCATTTGGCCCATTCATATTCTAGCCCTGCAGAACTTCTGTGGTCAGGCCCAAAATGTTGGAAATCTGCCTTCTTTTTAAGGTCCAGGATTGCATCCTTTCCAATTCATTACTTTTCTGTATTTCCTATGTTTCTTGTTTAATTTTCAAAAATTTGGATACAAATGCAGATAAATTTCATCTTGAATGCATAGAGTATTGGAATAGTCAGAACCATCTTCGAGTGTGGTCTCAAGATCGTTAATAAACAAGTTCTTTCTAAACAGCATGGTAATGGCCTACTGATCACCTATTTGTGTCAGACACTGTGCATCTATTCTAATTCTCCCACATGTCCAAGGTAGGTATGATTTTCATAGTTTCAAGGTACGTTTCATAGATGAAGAAACCTGAGCTTAGAAAGTTTAGGTACTTGTCTGAGATCATACAGCTAGCAAGTGAGAGAGCTGGGATTTGAACCCCAATCTGTCTATACCCAAAGCCCAAACACTTACTACTACCCTATGCTACATTCTCCACTGCCAAGGTTTCTTTTTTAAACCACCAGTTTTAGAGCCCTGTGGCACTTCAGGATTTTTCCAGTTCTCTAAAATATGTCTTGATCTAAATGATAAACATTGTTCTCAAGATGCTGGAGACCTCACAAAAGAGAATAATTGCCCACTCAATGCAAATGGAGAACAATTACACACACACACACACACACACACACACACACACACAGAGAATTACTGAATCATAAGTTACAGGTGACAAGGGTGTTTGTTAGAAGCTTAGAAATTAGACACATTTGATATCATGAATTGAATCACTGGGGAAGATTTTCTGAAGGAGAAAGGTTCTGCTTTTCACTTTAAAAGATGATTAGGATTTTAAGAAACTAAAAAGAAAAAAGAGACTAATTTTGGCTTCCTGCAATGTGGTAGACTGGACGTCCTAGGAAAATCTCTACACTATATACCTAAACTCACTGGATATAAAATTTCTTGAAATGTATCACTGAGCTTGCAAAAAGGGGAGAGCGATTCCTAGGGGCAAAAAACAAAGAGCAAGTTACTGGTGATTTTAGTAGGCCTGGTTGTCTGAAGCAGGGATTAGCAAACATTTTCTGTAAAGGGCCACAAAGTAAATATTTTCGGTTTTATGAACTCTTATGGTTGCAGCTACTCAACTCTGCCTTGGTAGCAGGAATGTAGCCATAGATAATACAATCCTGGTCTTGGGCCCAAACAAAGTGAGAAGATAGAGCTGGGACAACCTGCACACACGTAAAACAGGATCCCCAGGGAAAGTGTGGAGTAGGAGAATGTGGCCACTGGCAAAGGAAAATAGACAAGGAAACTTGTTTTATCAGGTTAGGCTCTGAATAAAACAAAAAGAGGCATCTTCCCTGTGAATTTGTTACTATAGGTAGGTCTATTCACATGGGATTGGGTTTAAATTTATATTACCTGAATTATACAGGAAACTTCAGACTACAACATTATCTTGCAGTAATTCTTGATTGGTAGTGCCTTAGGGTGCCTTACCAATGTAAGCTCACAATCCAAAATTACAAACCACACAAGGAAACCAGACACTGTGAGCAAGAGTCAGCACAAACAACAAATGGCAGAATTATTTTTCAAAGATTTGATGTATTATAATGATTGGTCACAGGAAATGTTTAAAGAAATAAAAAGAGGAATGAAAAGAAAATAGAGAATATTTTAGGGAAGGGTAAGAAGAAAGCAAAGATTCCACAATGAGGATGAGAACATATTGAGGGGCAAGAAGGTAAAAGTCCTAGATGGGCTTTATATAAGGGTATTAAGAAATGAATGAATTAAACATTGAATAAACTCATTGTGCGGATCCAGCACTATGCTGGGCTCAAGTAGTAGAGATGAATAAAAGACGCAGACTCTGCCTTTAAGGAGATTCTTTTCTAGGAGAATTGAGTAAATAGATAAGTGCCATAAACTGTGATAGGTACTTTGATTAAAGAAGGTACAAAAGTATAGCAGAAGCAAAGGAGGAAGTTGTTCATTTTACCCAAAGAAGCCAGAGCCATCTTCTTAGAGGACATTATGCTTGAGTCAAGCTATAAAGGATCTGTAGGAGTTTGGACTTTATCCTGTAGGTGATGGGAAACTATTGAATGTTTTAAGGGAGGAAGTAAAATGATCTAATCTACAATTAAAAAATGATAAGTATGACTGCAGTGCCGTGAGTGGAATGAGAGTGAAGAAATGAAAGATGGGAAAACCAAATGCAACATTATTTGAATAGTCATGAGAGGTGCAGGCAGATTTGAGAGATATTTTAGAAATATTTTTCATTTGGGGGTAACAAATAGAAACAACACAAATCGAACGGCTGTGATCAACCAATGACCCTGTGACCCCATACCAACTCCTCTCAAGTGTTTCTGGGAATTCCCGGGGTTGTCTCCAAGTGTGCATGAATCAGAGTATTCTCCCGCAGGACTCTTCCCTGCGCTGCCCATGGTGCTTCTTGCCACCACAGGCTGTTGTGCTGTGACCTAGGCAAGGTGAGGGTGGGATATGTCTTCTTTCCCTTTGGTGTTAAGTGTCCTGGAGAAGTAATGCTTGCTCCCTAATAATTATACAGCTTCCATAGAATGGTTCTTTGAATTGTTACTTATAGACTCCCTGTTCTAAGGAGACTCAGAGAAGGACAGTGGGGAAGGTCCACCTTCCAGAGCCCATCAACAGTACCTCTCACTCTGACAACCCAGCCTGGCTCCACTTTTCCTTAGAATATCCTGCAAGAGCTAAAGCAGGAGTCTGAGGGAGAGGATAGATTTGGTTCTCCCAGGGTGTTACGTAGTCTCCATGCAATGGTTTGTCTGAGAGTTTGCTGTCATTTTGCCATAAATGTCTGTCCTGAGACTTCAGCAGGCCATCCATGTGATATGAAACTTACAGCTCAGCTTCACCAATGAGATATGGAGTGGGGGTAGAGAAGAGGCTGGAAAGGTGTTCAGAAGTAATGAGATCAGACAAAGTCTTCAGTGCTTGCCGAATGAGTCTATTTTCCCCCACAAGTTAGTGTTTCTCCAAGAGTAGACTGGTTTATATCAGCCTCTGGATTACATGAGGGAGTTGGCTCAAAATTTCAATTTTGGGGCCCTGTCTGAACCAGAAGCCCTGGTGAGTGGGGTCTGGGAAACTCGGAGTTTTCATGAGTGCTCCCTAGATGGTAGTTTGAGAATCCACACACACATTTCCGTAATGTGGTTCATATGTTGTCTCTTTCGGTAAATTAAAGGCTCCTGGTGTAGGGGGCTGTGTCTAAAGTTTTTTGTTTTTTTTTTTGCCTCCCCACAGACCCAGGCACATGGTTGGTATACACTATGTATTCATTGAAGTTGAGGAAAAGGATGAAATGCTGAAGGTAGGATGACCCTGCTTATAAATGGCTCCCTCCAACAAGACATTCTGACACTCATTCACTTCCTTATTAGTCTTTTATTCTGTAAATATGTATAGTGCTATCTCTAGACTGTGCGCTGTGCTGGCTGCTGAATCACAAGAAGTTACAGTAACAGAGAGGCAAGGGCACTGGAGGAGGGAGCAAGGGGTATGCAATGATGGGGTGAGACTTCTCAGAAGAAAAATCTGCCCCCGGAACAGGGAAAGTGAAAATCCCTTAAAAGGCTTTTCCTAGAATGAGTTATAATTTCTGCATTGTTTTGTCTCCCCAGATGAAGAAAGACCCCTCAATTCCTTCCTAATTCCCGAGCTTCAGAGCAAGGCAGGCAGTTTGAAGACTTTCGGAGTCAGGAGATAAAGGGAAGCATTATGTTTCATTGGGTCCTGTTTGATCTTTATACCATCAACACAGGGGCTCAGAGCTTCCTTGTTTTCCTTTTCCTCCTCCAAGTTCACTCAGAAGGCCAGGGGCTCTTTGATGTTCAAAGATAGTTTGAACGGTGTGCCTGGTCCTTTGTGCCCAAACGTACTGCTGGCAGGCATTTCTGACTCAAGTCAGGGCGGATGAGAATTCCTCAGCTCTCTCAGAGGTGGATCCCAAAGCTGTCAGAAGATGGGTGAGCGTGTTCTTTAATAAATTCCGTCCCCACCCCCCCCGGGTCTCAAACGGAGATTTTTGACCCTTGCTCATTTTCCTTCTCTCAACATTATTCCTGATCAGAAAATGCACTCCTCAATTTTGGGTATATCGAAGTTGCAAGGAACATTTAGAGGACAAAGAGACCTTCAGGATGTCAACACATTCAGGCAAAACTCATAAAATCATGCTCAGCATGTATCTCTGAAGCACACAACTTCAGGGACCTCAACAGAACAGATGTGCATAACCTCAGAGAGAAACAAAAACCATAATGGGGAGCCACCCATGTCTTTTCCGTTAGTTAAATTGTTTAATTATCTTTTGAGGTGGTCTCTGTGCTATACAAAAATGCCAGGGGGTCTGCACCTTCAGCGGTTGTGACCAGAGGTCTCCTCTGGGTGCCACTGAGGCCTCAGGACTCAGCTGGCTTAGAAGTGCTTGGGCGCCTCCAAAGCTGTCAGAAGAAAGCTTTACAGTTGATTGACGCCAACAGTGAGAGGAGTATGACATGAGGGAAAGAAGGTGAGTGTTAGTTTTTCTCCTTCCGTCACTTAGTAACGCCAGGCAATAGGGATTTACAGTTGGTACATGTATGCAATAGGGAGAGAAAATGTCACGGTATCCCTGGAAAGAGCCAGATAGCTGGCCTCAAAGACATGGGAACATAGTCTGGGGCCTGGAAAGGTACAGCTCTAGTCCCAAGGTCTTCTCCTCAGCCTTGGCATTTATTGGTGCCCTCCAATTATGATGACTCAGAATGTCTTAGTCTCTACATCCAGCATTCAGGTAACTGCCCATCTATCTTCTACCCTTTATTTACGTTTGTTTCTGTTGCCTCAGATCTTTGGCTTACTCGATGATTCTGCTTACACTTGGGCACTCCTGGCCTGTCTTCTTTCTATGTCTTTTTTTGTATGTGCTTTTTAAGTGCCCTCTCTCTCCCTCCAGAGCTAGCTATGGACTCTCTTTCCCTGTATCTCCAGTTAGCATTCAAGAAAAACAGAATTTAAATGGGTCAAGTGAATCATTATTATTCTTTCTGGGCAATGCTCTTTGGTCCAAGACATTTCGTAGGCCACTGGCCCATTTGGCCAACCTAGGGGCAAGACTCACCCCTGCTCCAATCAGCATGGCCAGAGGCACCAACAACCAGTTCACAGCAGGGCAACACATACAAGAAAAAATCTAAGGTTTATTTTTTAGATAGGTACAGTGGGTTAAGCACCCTAGCTTTGGGGTGCTTCTTTATGATGACTTAGATATAGCTGCTATTTTGAAGAATAGCCTGCTTAGTGCAATGAGTTTTGGGGGAACACAGACCTGGGTTTGGGTTGCAGTTCTATTTAGTAGTTCTGTGACCTTGGGTAAGTTACTTAATTTTTCTAAACTAATTTTCTTACCTGTAAAAATGGGAATGAAGATATTATATTATAGTGATGCATGGATTAGAGAGAAATTATCTAATTTGCCTAATGAATAGTAGGTGATCAGGTGCTCCATAAATAGCTTTTATTATGGCCATGCTTCATTGGTCTATGTGATTCTGAGTTTTGCATGTCAATGACTTTGACATAATTTTGGTGGCAGGAGGCCATGTTTTGATTCAAATCTCATATTTCCTACAATGTCAACCCTGGTGGTAAAAATAAGAATATAGTAAGTGCACAAAAAACATCATTCAGGAGCATTCAGAATGCACCTTGGTTGTGTTGTAAGGTCTCATCTAAGTCTTACAGGAAATAATAGTCAAGATTTGAGATGTTTTCTCTTCATTAATTCAATAAGAATGACTCTAATTGTTAAATACAAAATGAGAAACCAGACAAATTTTCTTGGGTTGTCCCCTTCGACGACTCATTAGAGAATATCTGCAAAACCTTTGTGGTAAGACTATTTGAGTAAAGGCTTTAAGAAACAATAGAGATAGTTCAGAGATACATCAATAAAATAAATGCAGATCCATAATGTTTAGTTGTCATTGGCTTAGTGATTGGTACAGCAGGAGCTAGACTCAACCAAAATCAGGAACTATCTGCAAAAGAGACAGATCAAACTCAAGACATTCTTCCCAAATTCTGATCCCTGAGGGAGAAAGATGGGTGATTGCCCCAGGCTTCTCAATCATTTCCCTTGGCTAGTTTGACACTTACTCCTCTGTTTTGCCTTCATCTCAATTTCAGGATTAAATCCTGGCCAGCAGACAAAACTTCTAGCCAATTCTTTCATGTGAAGAATTTTTGGATAAGCTGCATATAGCATAGCCAAGCCTTCTGAATATCAATGTGATTCCCTGTAAAAGGAATCTTTTGCAGGCAGATAGCTCATGTTGATCATTTATGAATGGTTTGTATACCTTTAGGCAGTTTCTGTCTGTACCCATTTTGGGACACTGGAACTAGAGATTTAATTGCAATTGATCATTCTGAAAGATTGGGTCAAGGAGGATGTCTAACATCAATGTCCCCACTCAAGTTTTCTGATTGTGACCTGGGATCTGCAGTGCCACAAGGCCCAACTGTCAGTGTCTCACGCCATTCAGGCTTGTTGACAAATATGGCATCAGAAGTACTGACACCTGATGACATTATTAAGAATATATAACAATGTTAAATTTTTTTTAAAATGTGCTGTTTGGGGAGACATGTTTTGGTGGAAAATATTTTTCCAGTAGGTGATAAAGTCTACTGTTTTGGGAAAACATTATTTTTCCACAAGGCTGCAAAGGCTATTTTTTGTAGAAGTAAGTGAGGCAGAAAATGAGTAGCTTCAAGAAAACTTAACTTTTTCACTTTGCTTTAGAAGAAATAAATCACAAACTGCTAAACTTGGAGGAGATGAATCCCAGACTGTACTAGCCTAAGAGGCAACACTGAAAAGTTCTATTAAAAGTTCTCTTTTCTCACTTAGATTTCTGATGAATGGAGGGACATGGGAATGTCTTTCTGTAAGCTTGTTCACTTTTAATTTGATTTATTGATTCAAGAAATATTTATTGAGCAATAATATATGCCAGGCACCATTTTAAGTGTTGGAAATTTAGTGGCAAACAAGACAGATTTCTTGGAAATTTAGACCATGTCTAGTTTTTTCTATTACAAATAGTGCTGTTAGAAACATTTCACATTTCCTTGGAGCACATAGAGAAACTTATTCAAAAGTTTTTCTACATATATTCTTAGAAATAGAATAGCTGGTTTGCAGAGTATGCACTTCTTCAACTTGCATATATATTGCTAAATCAATCTGTAAAGTGGTTGTTTAAACTCCTGAAAGCATGACTTGAGTTCCTATTATTCTACAATATTGCTAACTTATCATATTGCCAGACATTGATTTTTGCAATCTTATAAGTATATAATGGTATTTCACTATGGTTTTAATTTTTATTTCCTTGACTAATGGTGCAGTTGAGCATTTTCCATATGTTTATTGGAATTTCCTTTCCTCAGATTCCTTAGGATTTTGGCTCATTTCGTTCATCCTTTTCTGTTTTCTGAGGGCTGAATGCTTACTCGGTCATATAACAAGATTCCATATATGTTTGGGTCTGCCTCTGTGCCATCTAACCTCTTCTATACATCTCTATTTCCGTAACAGCTCATCTCTGTCTTGATTAATGTAGTTTAAAATAAGTTTTCACAGCTGTAGGGAATTCCCCCATCTTCACTTTGTTGTTTAAAATTTCCTTGACTATTCTCAACTACTAATTCTTCCATGCAGTATTTAGAATTAGCTTTCTAAGTCCATTAAAAGAACCTATTGAGATTTAAGCTGATATTTCATCAATTCTATACAATAATATGGGTTGAATTAGCATGTTTAATATATTGATACTATAAACTATGATCATGGTGAAACATCCTTCTCATACTTTCCTTCAGCTCTTTATATGTAGTTTCCTTTAGTCTTTGGGACATATTTGTATTGGTTGATTTAAAGTCTTTATTAAGTTTCATGTCTAGCCTCAGGGACAATTTCTGTTGTGACTGCTTTCTTTCCCCTGTGTATGGACTATAGAATCCTGTTTTTTGTGTATCTTGTATTTTGTTGAAAACTGGATATTTATCTAATGTAATACAGTAATTCTGAAATTCAGATTCATTCTTCTTCCAACGCTTTGTTATTTTGGTATTTGTTTTTGCTGTTTGGCGACTTTTCTGAACTAATTCTACAATATCTGTATCCTTTGCTGTGTATGGCTACTGCATTTCTGGCTTGGTTGTGTAGTGGTAAGCTAATGCTTGGACAGAGATTTCCTTAAATGCCATGAATCAGTAAGTCTCCAGCATTTGTTATGGGATTCTATGTGTGTGGTGCGTGTCTGTATTGTGGCACAATTTCAGTGCTCCAGCAGGCAGTATACAATTCTGCCTTAGCCCTTTCTTCCCGCTTGCACACAGCTTTAAGGTCAATCAGAGGGAAAAGATAAGGGCTTTCTCAAGTCTTTCTTGGGCATGTGCACAAACCTATATATTCACGCGGCCTTCTAGAATCCAGGAATTTGTTGGGGCTTTTCAAAGTCCCCTATAAATACTTAATTCTTCAATTTTTCCTTTAAGATATTTTGTTTGCCTCTTATTAAAACTGATAACATTGCCTTAGGCAGCTACAATTTAAGAAATTGCCACTGATTGTTTTTACAAATGTCCTAGATAGGGCTGTTCAAACAGAAGGAGCTCTGGTCTAGTCAAATATAGACAATCTCTGAGAATGGAGCCTTTCAGTAAGCTGTCAGACATGTCAAATAGTGATGATTCTCTGGGAATGGGGCTATTGAGAAGTTCTAAGTTAGTTCTGCCCCCTCTAGTAGCTGTGAGGCTGCTGTTTTTCACAGCTACCATCGTTGTGAGACTGTTTTTTCAAGGCTATGAGAAGAGAATGGAATTAGAGCAAATTAAAATGGCATAAACAGAATGTTGTTCTTTCTGAGATTCCTTCATTTTTCTTGAATTAAAGTCTCCTCTGACTATGCAAGTTTTAATCAATTTCCATAGTTCTAAAGATTGATTTTGACATTTTTTTTCCAGTCTTATCTTGACTTTTATGGAGAACCAGAGCTGAATTCTTATTCTGCCATTCTGGAAGTGCTTCTAGTCTCTCTCTCTCTCACTCGCTCTCTCTCTCTGTCTCCACACACACACACACACACACACACACACACATGCATCTATATACATTTCTATATCTCTATATACATGTATGTGTATATATGTATTACATACATGTATACATGTATATATGTGTATATATGTATGTATGTATATATACACACACATATATATAAAACATCTTGTATATATCTTGTTAGGTTTATTTATAGGCACTTTATATTTTGTGATGTTGTTCATGGTATATCTTAAAAGTTTTCTAACATGTTTCTGTGATTTAGAAATGTAATTGATTCTTATATAATGATCCTAGATGAAAAAAAATTCCTAGAAAATATAACTTAACAAAACTGTCTCAAAAAAATAAAACCTAAACACACCTATAAGCTTTATGAAATTTGAGTCATTATTTAAAAAAATTATTCTCTTTTATTTCCTCACCCTTGCCCCAATACCCATTTGAAAATTCTACCAGGGTTAGTGGTTTTACAGGTGAATTCTGATAAATGTTATTTAATTTTTTCCATAAAATAGAAAAACAGAATGATCCTCAACTTATCTAATGGTGGCTTCTTTATTTTTAATGCCAAAATAAGATAAAAACAATATAGTAAAGGAAATTGTGGCCAATCTCACTTGGGATACAGATGTAAAATTCTTAAAGTAAATGTGTGGACTAAATCTTGTATTGTTAATTTTGCATGTTATAAGTTTTCTGTATTCATTAAGTTGTAGTTTAATACGTTTTTCCAGAGTATGGCCCAAATTTTTATAATGTCTATAGTATATCTTCACATAGTTAATAAATGGCAGTCTAATATTTTTATGAATAAATTTATAAATGAACAAATGAAGGAAGGACTGAAATACAAGAGGACTGAACATACTCTAGTTTTGGGGTACTTCTTCGTGATGATGTGGTATCACAGGCCAGAAGAAATGCCTCCTCCGAGTCCCAAGCATATATAATTACAACAACATGGATGAAGTTTCTGCTCTTCCATACACCTAGGGTTTGTTTTCCTAAGGAATCTGTCATGTCACTAACTCCTCCTCTTTCCCAAGGATAAATGTTACCCTTAATGACCAGGGTCCTCATGACCCCTGGTAGGTTCAGTCATCGAGCACAGCCCCATGTTTACTCAGGTCCCACCTCCAAGTAGCCAGTAGTGAGGTGCTGAGTAACAACTCTTACTGTACATGGCAACAGTATTTAATCACTTCCACATGCTCCTGTACTTCATGTTATATTGTTTCAGCCACTAATTTTCAAAATCCCGGAGAAAAGACCTTTGCTCTGAAACATGTGCTTCGGAGCTGTTCCTTTCTGCTGTGTTCTTCTAGAAAATTTACATGTGGTTTAATTCAACAGCAGAACTTAAGGGGAGACATGTTCATAATTTTTCTCCCTCTTTTTTTTCTCCTTGGAGTCCTGTTTCTGCCAAAGTCCTTGGCTAGGATCCAGAAATGGCACATTCAATAATACCCAATGTGTTTGGGTAATATTTCATAATTACACTGTTGTTGAGGAAATTGTTGCCTTGAGAATAATTCCTATGCATAAACAGAAAGTCTGAGACCCACGTGCCCCTTTGGACTCCCCCTGCTAGGAGGAGAGAAAGGCGAGAGGTAGAAGGGAAGAAAGGAAGGAAAAGAAGAAGGAGAGAATGATATAAAATATGTCTGTTTTGCTTTAGTAAGGGGACACATTAGAGAAGATTTATTAAATGGTGAAGGATGAGTATTAACAGCTTTTAGGAACTCTGCCAATTCTATTCTTGGAACTGATTTTCTTCAGAGGGTAAATAGAAAACCCACCTACAGGTTTCTAGAAGATGGTGCTGTGGAATGGAAACATAGGTACTGGCCCGGTCTCCTGCCCACCCAACATGCATGAATGAGCACCCACAAGGGCTGTTCAAACACGACCCCCTGACGTGGTCACTCTTTCCAGGTCAAGCATCTCATCTTGAAGCTGGGTTCTGAGTCTCAAAAGGGGCTCATGGTTGGGAAGCCCAAAGGAAAGACTTCTGGTGGGTGAAGGGAAGGAAGATGGGTGCTAATGGGGGGTTAAACTGGGAGGTTCAAGCAAAAGATGGTTTCTTAGTTATAGCCTTAAGAATTATATAGGCTAACACCCTCTCTGAGGCAGCTGTTCCCCAAGCTGGGAAGAAAACACTGGGGATCGTGTGTCAGCATACAGCTCAGTCCCCAGGAACATGCCATCACCTTGCCTAAGAGACATATCTTCAGGGCACTCGCCCAGACTAATTCTCCACAAGGACCACTGTAGAGCCTGGCAAAGGAGAATCAAGCACAGCCTGTGTGCGTGTGGCGTCCGAGGTCACTGGTGGGTTATTTTTGAGCTCTGACTTGAATTGGTGACAGCAGCTTATGTGCTCATCTTCCTGACATTTCCAAACAATTCAGGAGAGATCATTAGCATAGTTTCAGCCGAGAGGGGCTTTTAGTTACAGTCCAAGATGTCATTTATTAAGAACAAAACAAGTGAAAATCATATTTTAAAGAACTATACCCTGAACCACCATCTTCAGTTGCCAATCTTCTAAAATAAACAAACACAAACGTCAAACCCCCAAACAAAATAAGCCACCATATACAATGCAGCATCTCCTGGGACCCTCTGGAGAACTTCATTCCTCCCCGCCACCACCCACACACACTCATTAGACTTTAAGCTCCAGGATCTGGCCAGTTTTTCTTTTTCATTGAACTCCCAGCACCTAATACAGAAGGTGGAATATAATGATCCCTCAAAAACTTCTTGATGAATGAGCATGAAAAATAATTAATTATAAAAAAAACCAAGCAAGCAAGCAAGCACGCAAACAAAAAACAACCAGGGAGTAAGATGTGAAGGAACATGTCCAACTCCATTGAAAGAACTGCATTTAAAGTACCTGAAAAGGTGGCACACTCATTCTGCTCTGCTTGTGTATAAGTTGCTGCTGAATCTATGCATGGGTGGGGGTGGTCTCTTTCCCACTCAAATCTGGGAATATTCCTAAATCTTAATATCACTTCCCTTCACTGATTTTAGCTGTTTCAAATGATTACCATGGCAGCAGTTGATAAGTGATTCTTAGTCACCTAGTCTCTACCTGTGGTGCATGGAAAAAAGGATCCATATTTGTTTTAAAAAAGTTTTACATTTACATTTAGAAAGGCCTTTAGATAACAGATTCAGAGCTTGTTTCTCTCTATAAGTCTTCCATGGGCCAAATGTTGTTGCCATCGTTTTTTTAAATTCTCAGTTTCAATCATTTCTGTTCATAATGACTTTGGGTCTTCCAGAGGGAGAACAGAGAGCCTGCCTATCCTGCATGAGGCCCGGAGCTTCACTAATAAAAGCCAGAGAGTAGGTTTTGATTGATTCCATTTATAAGCACAAGCTGGGACTTTCAGCATCTCCTCCTTACACCTAACCAAAGGAAGCTCACTTGAAACATGCTTGCTGCCTGAGGTCTTGCCTCATTTTAAGCCTTGATAAAATGCATTTCTCTCTGCGTCCCCTCTCCAATTCTCTGTTGTCACCCTTAACATGACAGTGTAGAGAAACCAACAGGTTGGGCTTGGAACAGAGATTTTAGACCAAGTCACAGCAACAGGCTTCCGAGCTGGGTAAATGCCAAATGTGACTTAATTTACAGGAACTTGAGAGGTCCCCTGATAGAGCAAATCCACTTCCTTTAATTGACCAGGCTGGAATTTTCGCCACAGAGATTACAAAACTGAGAGAAATTAGCCGGAGATATTAATAGATTCAGACATGTCAAGTATTTGTAACAAAGCCTTCGGTTGAATTCCGAGCTGAGAATTTTAACTCCTGGAGCCAAAGAAATCTTTGTTCTGGGGTTGACATCATGAAACTATTTTTAGAGTCCAAGTTTGCTCTGGTGGTGGTTGGCAGGGAGACCTATGGCTCACTGTCCTTCCCCTTCTACTTTCAGATCCCTTGTGCACAGCCCCCCAACCCCCATTTCCTTTACTTCCCAGAGTTGGGCATGCGGTTTGGATGTGACTGGGGAGGGATGATGGATATAAGAGGGTCAGCTTGGTGCTGCCCCTCTTATAAGAGGGCTGCTGACTTTGGGTGGCTCCAGGAGGATGGGGACAGTGATGATCACAACACCCAACCCAAACAAATTGTTTGAAGCTCCTGGAAACCATGGTTGGACGTTTAGAAAAAACAAAGGAGGTCATCCATCCTCTCCCGTCAAGCTGTGTCAGGACGTATTTGGTTCTTTACCAACAGTAGTTCTTGTAATTTCCTAGCTCTCTAATGTCTCCCACCCTCTCTGTGCAGGACCTGTTATAGGAAACAGATCTAAATGAAGGAGGATGACAGGCCTAGATGTAACTGGACTCTTGCTCCATTGTTTTGTATTTGTGCTATTTCTTTACATTTTTGATATCAGTTTTATCCATCTTACTAAGCATAATTCTCTGACTACTCTAAGTAAGGGTTAGTATTCTAGTGATGGAGAAACTGAGGACTAGAGAGGAAAAATTATTTTCCAAAATTCATTTAAAAAGAAACAACCCAGGTTTCTCAACTCCTGTTTCTGTTTTTTTTTTTTTTTTTTTTTTTTTTTCCAGTAAGCTGAGCATGCTGGCCCAGCTGGAAGAAGAGGTTTTCAGGAAGAGACTGTCCCCAGGGAGAAGTATCCTTTCTGGCCCTGCTTGACCCACCACAGAGTCAGCTGAGTCTAGCCATATCCTTCAAGTATCTGGTTATCCCCCCTCCTGTCAGTTTGCTGGGGAATGCTTTCTGGGTGGCCAGGCCTCTTCCCATTTCTCCCTTCCTCCAGGGACCCATGTGATAAGTTTGAATCCCACAGAGCACTGGGCAGTGCTTCCAAGTTGTCTAGATAATCAGCCGCTGACACCTGAGGGCATACAAACTTATGGGACCAGGGTTGTCCCACAGCCCATGATAGCGAAATGTAGTCCAGGCAAAGGCAGTCCCAGAGCAGGATGCAGGGCTTGGGAGAGGGGCCCTGACTGCATTCATTCTCCCTTGTTCCCTTGCTTGGTGACTTTCTGTAATGAACACAAGAGTACAGCTGGGATCCCAGGCTTCCCCCACGCTCCCTGTGGTGCAGGAATCATGAAAGTCACTGCTGGGGGAGGGGGTGAGGGGGAGGAGGCAGTTCCCTTGATACGGTGCTTGGCCATACAGCCTGACTGAGGAATTCACTTCCTCTTCTTCTTTTTTTTCCCCCCAGGCTGTAGGAGCCTTTGGAAAGAAGGAGCAGTATTTCCCATCTTCTCTCAGTGACAGCTGGGGCTCTGTTCTCTGTAGCTGGACTTCCTTTTCCCCATCCAAGAAAGAATGCCCAGAGTGGAAGGATGGAGGGGTGCTGGGCTCCTTAGGAGTGAGGAACTGTGCTCTGCCTACATGCAGTGGAAGGAGGTGGCAGGACCTTGAATAGAATGGGTGGAGCTGTCTGGGTTGAACTGGAAGTGGCACTTCCTTAAGAGCTGTGAATGATTCTTGAGGTACTCTTCTTGGTTTGAGGAAAGAGGGCATGGAGCAGCAGAGTTCATGGTTTTAGAATGACCAGACAGGACTGGACACTGAACATCAAAGTGTTGACCCCTGGGTAGGTTCTGAAAACAGGAGGCTCTTTCTCATTTTCTGGATTATGTAAGCCCCAGGATGTTTATTTTTTTTAATGACCCAAAAGAAATTAAAACTGACTTAGGTTTAAATTCATTTAGAAGAATAAAGAAATGTTTTGTTTTGTTTTGTTTTTTATGTATTCAAGGGTAAATTCATACTGTTTACTAGTCCAAAGAGAGGCTTACCCTTCCTTTCCACCTGGCCCATGACCCCTCCACTCAGCCAGGCTATGATGCCAAGACATAATGTAGGACAGCCTCTCACCTTTGTCTGCACTTGCCCCAACATAACATAGTTGACTGTCCTTTTGCAAAGCATTTCTTTCAAGGCAGCCCCATTAAAAAATATTAAATCTGTTTTCACCTGTAAAATGTTGTGGGAATGTAGGAAAGCTCACAGAGAGATTAGCTTATATTCATTTAGGTCCATCTCAACTTTTGGGAAACCTGGTGGCATCTCTGATCACCAAGACACAGAGTGTACATCTTGGGCTTCTCCAGAGGTTTGAGGAGTTCCAGAATGCTGAGGAAATTGTTGGCTTTGATTAGAGTGGAAAATCAAAGTCTCTCTCTGAAAATCAGTAGGGAGAGGGCCTGGGAAGCAGCATCTCTGAGAATAATTTCTATATATGTCTTGTCTTATCTCCAAGTCTTTCTTGTCATGCCCTAGTCTTTTCGGGCAACATTTCAGGGCTCTTCTACAACCTGACCCCTCAACTGATGGTGGTGGTGGTCTCTGCCTCTCCTTTTTCTTGAGTAGCAGAGGAGGCTATACTGTGGCCTTGATACCATTTCAAGTAGAAGATGAAAGAGAAGAGATGATTCTTTCTGCATAAATGAAGCTGCAGCAGATCTCAAGCATGACTGCCCTGGCCCCCTCCTTCTCTTACAAAACCTGGAACTGATTCTGAGAGTGGTTTTAAATCTGAAATAGGGAGAAGGTTGTCTGGTTCTATGTTCTGATGTAAACTGTTTCAAATATTTGTTCTTGGCTTGAAAAAAACTCAAACTTGGGTAACTTCAGGCTCACTTCAGTCATTGTTATTATCCATTTTGAGCCTCTGTACAGAGAAATGAAAGACTCCCTTTGGACTCTTTCTACCGTTTGAGCACCAATCTCTCCCTTACTCACTCACTTGAAAAATATGAACAGTCTGGAACAAACTTTGCAGAGAAAAGATTTAACTATCTCTGCTGAGCCCCCAGAAGTTACTAGGTCTCTCTAGTCTCCTTGCCTCCAAAAGGCAGCATTCCCATGCTGTCCACATGGACTTGTGGTTTCTGGCCAGCTCTGCTCACCCACACCCTGGAAGTTGATGTCCAGGGTTCTTCATTCCCTCTCCATCTGTTGACCAAAACTGCTGCTCTCTCATTAGGCCTGGCCAAAAGAAGCTCATTTCTCTTTTCTATACTCCAAAGGGCACTCTTATAGACTGGTCTGTCCAGGGTCTTCTCATTTTCTAGGACCACTTAGCCTTCTTCTTGTGCTGCCATTACTCGCTTGCCTTGGGCCCCAGGCCTCTAGCTCCTGTCAAGCCTCTGCTCTCCTTTAGTTTTCTCTGGGTGCCTTTCCCCCACTTTTTTTTAGTGATGCACATTTTAGTTTGTGCTTTTTTTTTTTTTTATCTAGGCAAGGTTCTTGTTCTTCTCCTTCATGAGCAACTGGTAAAACCCAAAATAAAGGAAAGGAAAAGTGGCTTAAGAGTCGAGGAATGTAGATGCAGAAATGCTACAAAGGTCTTTATTAATGTTGAGCTGGCTGTGTTTGCTGGGTGAAACTGGACAAAGCTAAAAAAAGCCCAACTTCATAGGTGATCAGAATGTAACCTCACCAAAAATGTTGGGAAATATGCGTCTTGCCATAGTTATTTTCAGGAAAGTGTTGAAATTTCCCTCTAGACTAAAGAAGAAATTATGGGAAATTATCTGTTGGAAATCAAGCCTCTGTGAATTTGACTTGCCTCAATTTCTTTCAGCTATCAAAAGATGGGGTAAGTGATGTGGGGAACGGTTGCCCAGGCCTTAATTCCTTCTACCAGGGCTGCACACCATGGTATAGGAGACTTGAGAGACATGAAAAGAACAGGATGTCAGGCAATGCCAGATAAATGCCTCAGCTGTTAGGAAAGGAGATTACCAAGGGGGAAAAAATCTGAAAATAATTGAAAAAATCCCATGACACTTGAAAATCTAACTAATAACCAGAAATAATAGCGATGAAGGGGAGAAGTCATCAAAGAAACAATGGAACGATCCATAAGTTTGCCATTTAGCTCAGATTTTAAGAGAAATCATACAAAAAATGGAAGAAAAGACACATGACCCAGACAGTACATATGAAATATGTCAGAAAGATTCAAGGTCACAGTGAATTGTGGATTGTGAAATGTGCCAAAAAACAAATGGACTACTTGGAGTAAATAAGTGAAAACAGGATCAAGCCAACACTTAGGAAAGATTGTGTAATGGCTGAAGAGCCTAGCCTCTTCTTGTTTGAAGAGCTGAAAAGACTTTCAAGATCATTTTGTCCATGGTAGACTCTCTCTCCATATTTATTCTTTTATTTTCCTATTTACTAATAGAGTTCCTTTCCCTCTCCTTCATGCACTCTTAACTTTAGCTTGATACATGACCACCCAACTACTAACTAAATTTCCCAAACTTCTTTACAGCTGAGTAGCTACGTTCAGAGGCCTGTGGAATATGAGCAGAATGAAGTGTGCAATTCTGGGTAATCTCTTTAAAGATGAATTCTCCAGATTTTCTTTTTCTTCCCTTCTGCTGCCTTCGATTCAGAAGTGGAAGCCACATGTGACCATAGCAGAGGTGAGTCACTAGCCTGGCTTCCTGACTGACCTTTTTGAGTAGAACTGACCTATCACCCCTGAAACTACTACAATTTAGATTTTATGAGAAAGAGGCATAGACTTCTAACTTATTTAAAATATTGTACTTTGGAGTACTTTTGTTATAACAGCTTAGCCTAATAAAACTTAATGCACAATCAAATTGTCTCATTTTGTAGAAGAGGAAAAGAAACCCAGAGAGGTTAAGTGCTTTATGAAGGTCAAAACACTGATAAATTAGAGCAGGGTCAGAGTCCATGCTAACTATCATTAGGATAATGTTTCTCTTTCAACTCCATCTTCTGACTCACAGAGCACAGACCTAGACATCTCCTAGTTTGCACATCTTTTGCACTAAACAGAATAATCTTCAGTCTGGGAATGGTAGAGCAAATACTGACTAGAAATAAATGAAGCCAAAGGTAGGGAATACAGAGTTTCACTTTAGATCAACTTAAGATTTCAAATTGTCAGATGTTTTGTTAGGGGCCTAGGTCAATCATGTGCGAGGATAGTGAAAACACTAGGCCCTTCCTGACAACTGTGCCTCACGGAAGTTCTTTTCTCTACTACAAGCCGTCGGTATATTTTTATATAGGACTGGGTCATTCAAACAAACTATATGGTTAAAGAAACTGCTCTGTGGCTAGGGGTTAGCCATACCCACAGTGGCCAAGCTGGAGCCCAAAGCTGGCCTTCGGTGTGGTCTGGAGAAAGACTCTTTTTCCCAAAGCATCTCCTTTGTCCATGCATGTGCCAAAGCACCAGCATCCACTCCTAGAGATGATTTCTTTAGCCCTTCAAAGCTTTCTTGTCTTCCAGAACTCTATCCTTTTTTAAAACTTTTAGTTAGTACATGCAGAAAAAAATTTGTAAAAGGAGATCATTAGGGTAAGCCCCCAAATAAATTTCACCTGCTTGCAGTGGCTTACCCCAACCCTATGGCAGGCACCCTGATTTTTGTGAGCTCTGAGGGTAACACAAACAGACTAGTGATAACCAGCCCACTGATACTGGGTCCCTACACCTCACCAGGGATGTGTATATATCCTACACATTTCACACATTCCAAACTTTGAATCACCACACACTTAGACAGTCACTATATTAGTCAGGGCTCTCGAGAGAAACAAAAGCAATAGAATGGGTGTGTGTGTGTGTGTGTGTGTGTGTGTGTGTGTGTGTGTGTGTGTGTACACATACATATATAAAGAGATGTAAGAAATTGGCCTACACACTTTGAGATCTGCAGGGTGAGTCAGCAAGCTGGATACCCAGGAGAGCCAGTATCATGATTCCAGTCTGGGTCCAGAGACTTGAGATCCAGGAGAGCAGATAATATAGTCCAAAGAGACACAAGAAGAGCTAATATTTCAGTTCAGTTCTGGAGGCAGGAAAAAAGCCCATGTCTTAGTTTGAAGGCCATCTAAATAAGGAATTCTCTCTTACTCAGAGGAGGATCAGCAAACTTCACTCTGTTCAAGCCTTTGATGGATTGGGTAAGCGCCCCCCCACATCAGGGTGAGCAATCTGCTTTACTCAGTTTACCAATGAAACTGTTAATCTTACTAAAAATTACCCTCTCAGAAACACCCAGATTAATGTTTGACTAAATATTTGGGCACCCCATGACTCAGTTAAATTGACACATAAAATTAACCATTACAGTCACTATTGCATTGTCATTCTGTTGGGAGATAGGAGTGATTGACATATGGTTATTGGGGTGGAGGTGAAGAAGTAAATAGTTTCTGAGTGTGACTTCCAAATTTTGTGCAAACCACATAATTTAAGATTGTATGTCAAGAGACTCAGAGAACTGGAACTCGGGATTTTCAAACATATGCGAACTGAGTTTCTTATTATGGTTATCTAACTATTTGACCTAACACACACACACACACACACACACACACACACACACACACACACACACACACAATCTACCACATCTAGCTAATCTGCAGATCTACGAGAATATGATTCTTGTTTGAAGCTACTGAGTTTTGGAGTGGTTAACTATGAAATATTTTTGTGGAAATAGGTAACTGTTATAATTACATAAATAATAAATGGATTATAATTATGATACTTATCATGAAGAAGAAATATGGAGAAATATGAAAGTGTATAATAGGAAAAGCTGACCTCATTTGGAGAATTGAAGAAGATTTTCCTAAAGAAGTAATATTTAAGCTGAGATCTAAAGGCTGAGTGGGAACAAACTAAACAAAGTTATGTTGGACCGAAAGGAAGAATGTTCCAGTCAGAGGAAACAGCAGGTATTAAGTATGAGGCTGTAAATGTAAATGTTTAGTACATTTGAAGAAATGACAGAAGGCCAATGTGGCTGGAGCTCAGAGAGAGGAGGGGAAGAGTTAGGTGTAATGAAGATGATGAAGAGGTTGGCAGAGTTTGGAATCATGTTAAATATTTTCTTCTTTCTTTTTGCTAGTAATAATTGGGACCTTGTCAGTAGTTTTAAATTAAGGAGTGACATGATCAGATTTGCATTTTTGCAATAATTCTTGAATATGTATGAAGAATGGATGTAAGTTGAGCAAGAGTGGTGTAGGGAGATTGTTGGGATAAGAGGCTGTTTTATCAGTCCCAGGAGGAGATAATGGTGACTTAGATGATAGTCCTAATGGTGGGGAGAAATATTTAGGAAATAGAAATGACGGACTTTGGTAATTGATGAGAAGAAGATTAGGGGAAGAAGCAAAGGTGTCTCCCAGGCTTCTGGCACAAATCGCTGGGTAATTGGTGGATCCAGTCATTAGTATGGAGAAAACTTGAGGAAGGGCATATCTGGGGGTAAGTTATGGGTTTTGTTTTTATGACCTTAGGCAGGTGATAATCTATGAACTTCAAGTTTTTATTTGTAAAATGGAAGTAATACCTCTACTTTAGTACTGTTGAGGAGATCAAATGAGATCATGCATATGGAGGAGATTTGTGAATCAAAATGCACAGTTCAAAGTAGGATCTCATTGTAGCAGAGATAAAAGGATAAATGGGAGAAACAGACAATTATGAGCTAAAGGAATAAAAAAACAACTTGGTCTGAACTATCTAGTCTTTAGGGAAAAACCAGTGAAGAGGAAAGAAGCCAAACCTTGAGACCTCCTCTGGGATGTTCTTTTTTAACCAGCTGCAGACCCTGAGCTCCTAGCGGCCCTGCCCTTTGTAATTGCTTCAGGATGGGAGCAGGGAACAGTTCCCATTCCTGACTACTATCCTTGGACACACTGTCTCCATTAGTCCAAATGGGGACAAGTCTTCTGCACACCATGGAAAATCCTTGAGGTTAGACCCTACTGATGAAAATCTGGAGTGGGGTAGGCATAGGAGCCCAGGGACTGATGAAATCCTGCTGTTAAGGATTATACAACTTTAACCTGCTTAAAGTATAACTGTCTGGGCTCTTTGCTGTGTTCCACAAACCACAGAGTTTCTTGTGAGGCCAATCAATGATCATTCTTATTTATTTAAAAACGTACATTGACCTACCCTTGTCATATCCTGCTCAATTTCAGCAAATGAAATTATTATCCATGTAGTTGCTGAGTCCAAAAACATAGGAGTCCTTAATTTCTCATTTCTTTGGCCCCTATATTCCACCCATCATAAAGAACTACCAAGTCTCACTCCAAGACATATCTCAAATACCCCACTTTCTCCACATCCACTGGCAAGACTCAAACATTTTCATCAGTCTGAACTAGAGGCACTGCACCTTCATCCAACACCCAAATAGCAGCTCATGCTATATTTTTAAGTATAAAAAGTCCACTTCATTCACCTGCTTAAAAATCCCCATTGGTTTTTGCACTAAATTTAAAATAAATCCAAACTTTTTCTCTATAGCCTATGAGGCCTTACATGATATAGCCCCTGTTCCCCTTTCTGACTTCAATTTATATCGTATGATGGTACTGAAAATGCTCACTATTTGGTTCTGGTACATCTGTCCAATTAGGATAGACAACTGACCAGTCAAATAGATGTTAGCCAAAAAACGAGCATAGTGATACTAGAGCCTACTGGCTCAGTATTAGGCCTACTCATGGCACTGAGCTAGCCTCTATTTGGTTCCTAAAACAGAGAAGGTCATTATTGTCTTTGAACTTTTGCACTAGTTGTTCACTCTTCCTAGCACTCTCATCCTCCAGCTTTTCATGAAGCATAAACCTCCCTGTCATTCAGGCTTCAGCTCCCAATTTAAAAGGCCTTCACCAGGCCTCATTTTGTTTTAGGCGAGCTGTCCCCTTTCCATATTTTCTGTAGCGCAGGTTTTGTAGTGGAGAATTCCCTCAATTTTTGTATAACTGGAAAGGTCTTTATTTCTCCTTCATATTTAAAAGAGAGCTTAGTTGAATACATTATTCTAGGCTGGTAGTTCCTTTCGCTTAATAGTTTAAATATTTAATTTCATTCCTTTCTGGCTGGTAAGGTTTGTACTGAGAAGTCCAACAATAATCTAATGGGTTTTCTTTTGTAAGTTACCATTTTCTTCTCCCTGGCTACCCTGAGAATTCTGGCTTTGTGATTGATTTGTGATAATTTTAATACAATGTGTCTTGGTGAAGGCTTTTTGAGTTGAGATAATTTGGTGTTCTGTTGACTTATTGAATATTCCTTAGATTTAGCAAATTCTCATCAACTATTTGTCTGAAAATACTTTCTAGTCCTTTTTCTCACCTTCTATAATGCTCATTATTCTTATGTTTTTTCTCCTGATGTTATCAGCTAGTTCTTGAATTTCTCTTTTATTATTTTTTATTCTTTGATTTTTCTCTTCTTCCGTCCAACTTATTTTTAGATTTCTGTCTTTAATATCACTGATCCTTTCCACCATTTGGTCGACTCTATGTCCCAAGTTTGCTATTTCATTTTTCAACTCTTGGAGTGTGTTTTTTATCTCCATAAGATTGATTCTGTTCTTTTCAAAGGTTTTAATCTCCTTGCTCTATTCATCTAGATGGTTCAGTTCCTGAAATTGTTGATATGATTCATTTTGAAGCTCAATGAGTTTTTTCAGAAGTACCATCCTGAATTCTCTGTCATTTAAGTCGCATATTTCTATGTCTTTAAGCTTATTTTCTGGAGATTTTGCTCTTTCTTTCTGAGATGCCTTGTCACCTTGTTTTTCATGGTGTTTAATGGACTATTTCTCCACGTGGGCAGTAATGGCAATGTCTTCTGCTTTTTTTCCAGAAAGAAGATTTATTACATAAAGGTCTCTCTTTAGCTTGCAGCAAAAAACGGTGCTTTTCTTTTGGTTTCCAGTAGGTGACATCTAAGCCTCTTGAATCCCTGCTTTGTATAAAGCCTTAGTTATGCATTTTTATTTTCTTATAGATATTTAACTACACTCTCAATTCTCAGTGTCAGTCCCTGTCAGCGTTACCAACAATTTTGGTAGCGTTTGCTCAGATTTCCCTGGGGCTCCATGATGTTCATTCTCAGAGTGTACGGGGGGAGGGACCCTCTGGGTTGGGAGTTGGGTGCTGCGGCTCAGCCTTGGTTTTGTAACTGTGGCTGATAAAAATCAACTGTTGTTTTTCTACTGTCCTGTCTTCTTCCGTGCCTTCTGCCCTGGTGACTGAGCTCTGCTACTGACCACGGGGAGCTCACAGCTTTCTCAGGCAGGACTGTTCAGGGAACTTGCTACTCCTTTTCCCCTCCCCTTCCTCTTACAGGTACCTCTGGTGGCTGCGAGGGGCAGCTTCTCCATTTCTCCCTGTCCACTGCCTGACACCCAGTGTTCTGACCTGTGGTAGCTCTAATGCATAGATTCTACAGATGTTCTATTGTGCAATTTGGGTGTTTTTAGTTGAGTCTTAGATGTTTAGCTTTTTGCTGTTTCAAGGGAGAGATCTGGGGATGTCTCTCACTCTGCAATGTTTCTCAAAACCTTCACTGTGCCTCCTTCCAGTCCCTCAGATCAACAGTGTTCCCCCATCTCTTGGCCAAAGTCCTCTAATCACAGTATGCTGTGATGAATTACTTCGTTGTTTCATTTTTTTAAATTCACTTACACATGTATTGCCTGTCACTCTCCAATAGCTTATAATTGGAGAACTAAGATTTAGTTAATTGATCTACAAATTATGTTATTATTTTAATAACTTATAATTGAAGAATTAATTGGAACTTGAATTAATTAAGCTGCAGGAGAAGAGAGGGTTTGGTGCAGCAATGTATCTCAGAGCCCGTAACAGTGCCTGACACATTGTGGGCACTCAACAAACAGTTGCGTAATAAGCCAGTTAATGAGTACTTCCTAGGAGTGAAGTAGTGTACTTGACTCAGGGTGTGGACAGAAAGGCGGGAGCCATCAAAGAAGAACTCATCCAGGTGGCTACAGGAGTTCCCAGCTGCCTTGTCAAGGGGGAAAAGCACAGGGTGAGAGAGAGTGTGGGCTGAACATGGAGCCCCCCTCAGGATTCCGGGTGATAGTAGGGAGAAGCAGGTTTTAAGTCTCAGTTCAGTTACCTTGTTAAAGTAAGGACAGCTGCCTTGTGTCCGCAGGCGTTAAAAGCATTAAAAGGAGTTGCTTTTAAATTTATTTGAAATCAGTGACTGTGAGAGTAGGTGGTCAGCGAGCTCACTTAGGAAAGGAAATCCCATCTTGCCACAGAGTTGTGTTTAACTGTGCCCTTAAAAAGTTCTGGTACCAGCTTCAATGTGGGGGGATGGAGGGCTCCCCATACCAACAATTCCTGGACACCAGCTGGGTGTCCTATAATTCAACTCGTTTGTGACACTATTTATCTGGATATAGCATCAGATTCCACAGGTTAAGAATTTAATCTCACAAGATTGCCTTCCCCCACACCCCACTTCAGATGACATCCACAAGCTCAGTGCTTTTGACTGACTGGCTATAGATCAGAGGTTCCAATGACCCCTTCCTTGGGTTCGATTAATTTGCTCAAGTGGCTCACAGTTAAAGACACATTTAACTTAAAGACACATTTATCATTTGATTACTGGTTTATTATAAAAGAATATAATTCAAGAACAGTCAGCTTCAAGACATGCATAGGGTAAGGCATGGGGAAAGAGCAGGGAGCTTCCACTCAGGCATTATTGATTAAACCATTGACTATTGGCAATAAATTCAATCTCCATTCCCCCTTTGACCCCTAAGGGAACTGAAAATTCCAAACTTCCCCTCACGTGGTTGGTTCCCTTGGCAACCAGCCTCATCCTTAGGTGACCTGAGGGCATTCTTAAAAGTTACCTCCTGAGTATAACAGAGGACACCTTCTCACTAAGATAATTCTAAGGGTTTTAGGAACCCCATGCCAGAACCCAGACAAAGACCAAATACATATTTCTTATAAATCACAGTATCACAGTCCTGGATGAAGATTTATAGCCACTAAATTACTAGTCATGTTGATTCTTTTAAGAGCCTCCTAGATAGTGACTCAGTGTTTATTCTACTTTTCTTCCTTCCAGTCCCTCTCATACATGGGTTTCAGATGCTCTTCCAAGAACAAGTTTTATCATGTCACTGCTCAACTTGCAAGTCCCAGGCACTGTGAGCTCAGGTTCAGGCATTCCATCCTGGGGCCAGCGTCCTGGCCTAAGAGAGCACTGGGCTTTGGGTCAGATGCATTGACTCAAAATTAGAGCTCACCTGTGTGGGACCCGAAGCAATCCATGACATCTATAGGAGCCTTGCTCTTCTTATCTATATGAAGGGCAGTGATGCTTATATTACTTAGTCCTTGCCAAACTGTTCTCCCGCAAACATCTAGCAGTGTCTGTAGAGTAGAAAAGAATCAGCATAATTGGGTCCTGAGCATCTTGAACTTTCTGAGACAGGAATCTAGGCTTGTGTTTTTACAGAACATCACACTGTGTTAGGCAAGTAATTCATGTTTAGTGAACCTTTTCTAATACTTTTTACCTAATTCTGAGAAGCATAAATGTGCACCTGTCAGACATCCCTGCTGCTCCTGTGGTCCTGTGACCAGAAGCAGAATTGCTGTAAGGAGCCCTTTAAAGGGTGGAGCGTACCCAGAGGAGCAGGAGTAGAGGGGGTGGGAAGGCGGCAGAGGGAAAATACTGAAGGCAGAGTGGTCCACTGGGGCTTTGGGAGCTATGAAGGCATCACGAAGTAAATAAAGAAAAAGAAATTTGATCTTTGAAAAACTTCTAAAGAGCACCAGCAGCGCAAAGCCAGTTCCAAGTTCTTTCAAAAAGCAAGTAAAACAGCACTAAATTCAGAATAAGACAGCTTTGGTGGCTGCCCTGGTCCTTTCTGAGAGAGGTATTCATAGCATTGCCAAAAAGCCCTGTCCACTGTTTCCTGGTTCCTTTGGTGTATACGAGAGAGACAATGTTCTCCAGAAGTGCTAAAACATGAAGGATGGTTGGGTTGTGGATGGGGGCGGGGTCGGGTGGCTGGTTACACAAAAACCAGCCTGTAAGAGAGAAGCTTCCAGACCTTCTCAGAACTCCTCAGAGCCACTACTCTGTCCCTTCACAAATATTATTTTTGAACAGGAGAGCCTTTGGCAAGAACCAGTCTCTAGTTTCAGTTCTGTTGGAAGGACTGTTTAAGGCTTTAGCAGGATGTACTAAACCTCAAACAAGTAGCAAAGTTGAGCATAAACCCCTGAAGTAGGATATGTGAGTCCCATGAGGCATGTGCACATTTTTGAAGATTGATTCCTATTTGGCACCAGCCATGGTTGAAATCAGAAAGTGAGAATGTTAATCTTAGGAATGCCCAGGTCTCTGGTTCTGTCCCTCCTCCCCCCTCTTCTTTTCCTCCTCCTCTTATCCTCTGCCCTCACATCTGTCCTCAGCAAAAAATCTGAAGCTAGGGATCCCTAACTCTTGCCTTTCTAACCCTGTCCTGCCTCCTCTGCAGCATTGTGCCTTCTTGTAGTAGCACAAACACTTGCCGAAACACTTGGTTCTGCAAACAAGTGGCCTGGGTGCATATGGAGAACTGCTTTCATATCACTCACAAAAGTTTTTTTATTTAGTTCCCCAACAAGCTTTCAGAGAAGTGATATTCCCACTCTACAGATCGGGAGACGAAGGCTCAGAGCAGTTCATCAGCACATCCAGGCTCACCAGGCTGGTAGGCAATGGAGCCAGAATTGGAGCCCAGGTCTACAAACTGCATTGCTCATCTCCTTCCCACAAGATTGCAGGCCTGTAGCAGATCCCTGAGAATAAAATATCTCAGCACCATGGTTTCCTCATTTGTGAAAAGAGATTGGTGATATGCCCATTTCATCTTGCAGGTCAGTGAAGCTACTTACATGGTTAAGTCAAGGGGTAAAAAACAGGGAAGAATAACCAAAAATGACCCAAGGAATGATGGGGAGGAGCCAGAGAACCTACTTTCTGGCACGTAGTAGGTGCTCAATAAACATGTCAACTGGATGAATGAGACTCTAAAACAAATATAATCAAAATCTAATAAACTGATGAGTGGGAATAGACAGAAGGGAGACTTTCCAGAATATCCAATTTAGGACACTCTTGGAAGAAGTACAACTTAGGATAAATACAAGGAAGTATTACTGTTTCAAAGGCAGTAAATTTAGAGAGTTTAGGAGTCAGTATGGATTAAAAATATAAATCTCTGCAGAAAAAAATAAACTTGTGCTTGATGAATCCATAAAAAATAACCAGGGGCAACATCTCCTGCTTTGGAGGCCAAGGTCAAGTAGAAGAACCAGACCCTCCCCAAAATACCCCTGGGCCGAATGAGCTGCTTGCTAAATCTTGCTTTCTGAATGCAGTGTTAACTTGAGAAGTTCCCGTCTCTTCCCTCCCTCTTTGCTCTTTGGCACAGTCTTGCTCCATGTTCTGGTTTTAAGGAGTCACCAACTTGATAAACTACAGAAAACCTGCACGAATTTTACATCCAATTTATAGAGCTCTGACTCTAATAGTGCCTAAATAATCCACGACGAAGGCTGCTAAATGGGCCATGTAATCCACTTGGAAGCGATGTGTCCTGGCCTTTGCTTTCCTTCTCAATGTTGTGTTTGTACTGGGGAGAAGGGATGAGGGGTATGATGTTGATACCTTGCTTGTGTGTGATCGGAACATTAGCTTTCTTCCCAGTACATGCCACCAAGATAGAAGGACCTTCTTTCTGATGTCTGGCAACACCTTTTCTTGTAGGTTTCTTCAGTTTATGGCTTTTGGCCTGGGGCCTTGGGTCTGGCCCTAAAGGCAGGGTGGGACTTGTTGGTAACACCAGGCCCTGAATCTGACCCCATGTCCTCTTGGGAACAATTGCAACCTTTCGCAGACTGCTCTACAGATGTTCAGATTGACTGGATGTCTGTGAACACTGGGGTCCCCTGAGGGGCATGCCTGCTCTCTCCCACTTTCCGGGGCATTCATTTCCTCATTTGGCTCTGTGGCAACAGCTGGCAGGTCAGTGGCAGCCTCTTTCTCCATTCGGAGTGCAGGTCTTCCTGACCTTTTCACAGTCTGGGCTAAATTTCCTGGGCTTCTTCCTCTTGCTAGGGTTGGGGCCGAAGATTAGAGGCTGACCACCACCACATGTATACCACCATCCACCTTTCTGCCTCCAGAAGTGGCTCCCATCCACTTCTTTCAGCTGCATTTACACCCCATCCTCCAGGACTGTTCAGCATTTCCTGTCCAACCCACTCTCACCAGAGTTCCATAGCATGGGCAGCCTTTGACATTCATTTGACTCACTTCATACTGTAGCAGTTAGGAGCCTAGCAGTAAACAGATGGCACACTGAAAGTAGGTAATTCACGGGGTGTTTAATAAAGGGACTCATGCAAAGGTGTGGGAACCATGTAGGAAAGGCATGAAAGGTAGGGAAGAACCCCAGCGCCGGCATCAGAGGATAACTTTACCACCCTTAAGACTGAAGGACAGTATCAGAACCGGTCTGGCAGGACTTTTGGTAGAGAAAAGCAGCCAGTATGCAGTGACTTCTTTGGGAGGGACACTGGAGAGTAAATTTTCTGATCTTATTCCTCATCCCTCCCCTCCCTGCCTTTTCCTACATTGGTGAACCCAACAGGAAGCCAGAGGACATGAGCTTGCTGTTGTAGTTTATATAGTGCACTCTCCAGGGACTTAGAGCAGGATGAAGGGTAGAAATTGGATCTGTGTGTGCATGAAACCACGTGCACAGCATTTTATGGGACAGGGGAGATTTGCACAGACCTCTTCTATGAAGTGTAATTGGCTTCTCAGTAGTGCCCCACATCGTCAAGGTCTTGTTATGGGCATGTAGCTAGTCTCCTCCCCAGTAATGACACCTCTAAGGCTGGGACTATGCCCTGCATAGCTCTTTGCCCCTTGAGGGTCTGGTTAGCAGAATTTAAGTTCTGATTGGCTTGATTGGATAAAACATGCAATTTGAGCTTAGGAAGAGACCCGGGTCTTTTCAGATGGAAAGTCTACCAATGAGAATGAAACCTGAACTTGCTCAGAAGCAAGCTGGTGACCTGAGCAAATGTCAGTATTGCAGGTCTCAGTCTCTTCAGTGCCAAAATGAAAAATTTGTTTAGGTCAGGAGTTAGAAAATAATGGCTGTGGGCCAAATTCAACCCCTGACCCTGTTTTTGTAAATAAAGTTGGATTGGAACACAGCCACACTCAGTTTTTTACATATTGTCGGTGGCTGCTTCCCACCACAATAGCAGATTTGAGTAGTCCCAATAAAAACCATATTGCCCACAAACCTAAAACATTTATGATTTAGCCCTTTATAGAAAATGTTTGCTGATCTCCTGTTAGGTGATTTCCAAGGTCCTTTCTGGTTGTAGGGATCTGAGATCAGGCACTGTGCCTTATGTGACTTTGCAGTTCACATGGGTGAGACAAAAGGTAGGGTCTGTGGATATCCCATGATCTATCTTAGAGGCTGCCTGCAGCCACCTCCATGTACCCCCCTTCCCCTCCCCCCCCTCGCCCCAGCTTCCCACATGGCCCCTCTGCTTCCAGATGCTACAGCTGAGGAAGCGCAGCTAGCAGTCAGGTTGGAAGTGCTGCTCACTCATCAGCCTCCTGAGTATGCTCAGGTGAGGAGGGATAGGAGCTGGGGGTTAACTAAGCCAACTGCCTCACCCTCAGTGGGCCCAAACTGAGCTGTCCCCAGGGAAATGAGAATCTTCCCATTAGCCCCAACATTACAGACTTTCTACCCTTTGCTATTTTACCTCTCCCAGCCTCCCCGCTCCTGACATCACTTACAAATCAACTCGTCACACTGTTGCATCCCATTGAGCTGGCTTTGATTCCTGGCGACTTTGTGAATGAGTGATGTCCACAGAGACCTGTTCTGAACAACTTTGTTCAACTCCTATAGACTCATGCCTATGGCTTCTTTTATGGAGTCAATCCAAAGTATATTTGGTCTTCCTTTTTTTCCTGCTGCCTTCTATTTTTCCCAGCAGTGTTGTCTTTTCTAAAGAACCTCTCATGATGCGCTGGAAGTAGGACAGCTTCAGTTTCATTGTTTTTGTCTCCAGCGATGTTTCAGGTCTAATTTGCTCTACGACCCACTTGTTTGTCTTTCTAGCAGCCTAGGATATTTGTAGAGCTCCTGAGTCAACTGCTTGCACTCAGATCTTTGTCCCAGCGGCTGCTTTAGGGGCAACCCAAAAGAAGTCGTGATATGTAGTCAGCACACACACACTGTTCTTGTCAGCAATCATCTGCCTCCAGTTACTATATTCTGCAGCAATAAGTGCTGTTGGAAAATTTAGCTAATTTACAAAAACAAAACTTGCCACCAAGATAGTGGCATGTGGTTTTCAGAGGTGGGGCTGAATTGTGTGAAAGTAGTTAACTCAGGACCTTGCTTCTTTTATCATTAAAATTAGAGGATCAGATTGCATGATTCCCCTAGATGCCTTACTGGTCCAAAATGCTGTGAAATTGGACCCAAGGTTTCTTGTTAATCTTAGGGTACTAAGTAAAAACAGACATATTTACAATCTTCACTGCCGAGGTGTTTGGGGATAACAGATTATTTCTTGCCTTTTCCTAAGATGATGGTGGGGAGGGTGGAGGGTGGAATGGCAGTCAGTAGTGTGGAAAGACTAAGCCTCAAAATTACCCAGTAACCTTTACCTCATTCTTGTTCCCCCATTATCACCCATTCCTCCCCCCCTCCCACCACTTCTAATGTCACCTCTCCATCCCTCTGAGTGAGTACCCACTTTAGAAAATCATGCTCAGCATATGGCTGAAAAAGAATGAGTCCAAATCCTATGTGGTTTGGCTTCTGAAAGTAGGAAAATTTAGGGAAGTCTGCCCAGAAAAAATTTAGAAAAACTTCTTGGTAACCTGGGGCATAACTTCTATCTTTGTAAATCATATCCTTTACCTCAAAACCAAGGGTTTGAAGGAAACTTTTGTTCGTGTAGTCATAATAAATATCAAATGTGAATATTTATTAAGCACCTGCTATGTGCCAGACACTGTGCTGCGAACAGAAAACACAACGGTGAGGAAAAGGCTGTTATTGTTCCGAGGTCGCTGAGTAAATAGTCTCTCAAACAACCGTAACATCACAAACCATGACAAAGGTACAGGCAGGTACGCAATGAAATGAGTGTTTGGGTGTGACATCTCGGGGCAGGTGGGTCGTGGGGAAGAACTTAGCTGTGGAGAAGAGGTTGGGGTTGAGACCTGGACGGGGACAGGTAGAGGAGGAAGAGTCAGGTGTGCCCAGACCTGAGGAGCGGAATGTGAGGAGAGGAAGCAAAGAGCAGAGTGCCTTGGGCGGTGGCGAAGGGGAAGCCCGTAGGAGACAAAGCTGGAGCCTAGAGGTGCAGGAGCTATCAGCTGGTCAGTCAGTCAGTCAGCATTTATTGAATTCCTACCATGTCTGGCAGTCTTCCACACTCTAACTACAGTGGTAAGCGAGACAATGTTTTTGCCCTTAAAAAACTTAAATCCTAGTGAAGAAAACAGGTCGTGAGCAGACAAAAGAATAAATTTATCATTTAGGCAGAGGTAAGTGCAGTGAAGAAAGCCCAGGGAGGGTTAGAGCGGGTCCTGGGTGAGGTGAGGTGGGGAGACCACAGCCAAGACCTCACTTCTGTGGGGCCTTTTAGATCCCATGAGGAATCTGGATATGTCCCAGACGCTGAGCTGGCCTCCCTCTATCCTTGCTAAGCCAAGAGGAGCAGAAAGCAAGAATCCCTTGCTACTTCTGGCCCACAGAAAATATTGAAAAAGAGCAAGATTATTAATCTTCTGATTTAAAAATTTGTTATGTATTTATTTTCAGTCCTAGAAAATGTAGGACCCTGGTGAAAGAGAAAATGCCAGTGAAGCAGGTTATGGATGTAGGGCTTAAAAACAGAAAAAAAGAGAATTGTGAAGCATTTCTGCACCGTGGCCCTGGCTTGGCTTGAGGGAGGGCGGACCTCAGGGGCTCTCCTTAGCTGGGGCTGAACAGACAATGAAGCAGGAGATGAAGAGGCTGCGGCTGAGGCGCCTGACAAGCTTGGCAATTTCCCTACTGTGGTTCCTAGGGCTGCAGGCAGCTAGGAAAGGGTGTTGCCCTCAGGGGCTGTCAGAAGTGGAAATTCCTGGCAGCAGAAGGAAGAGAGGTTTCGTATTGCCCTTTCTGAGGCAGTTTTCAACTGACTCTAAGTTATGTGGTGGTGTCTGGGTCCCCACCCCAGCCCCCGGCCTGCGATCTGCAGATGTCAACTTGAAGGGTAAGCAGTTTGGACCACCTAGGTCTGCACTAGTTCCTTTCTCTCTGGCATTTGGAAAAGCATCCATGAGGCTTGAGACGGAGAGTGTCTTGTCTCAGCAGCCCTGGCAGGTTTCCTTAGAATCTAGTTCCTGTTGAACTGTGGTCCTGAGAGTCCACGCGCGTGCACCCATGTGCATACGCACACCCCCCTGCACATGTTCGTTGGCTTAAAATCTGTCGAGCTCAGTGCCAGCACCTAAGAAGAATGGAATTTAGCTGCCTTTCTCAGGAGTCAGTGCCATGGGGGACCACAGACAGTCTAAGGTGCTCTGGAGCACGCTGCACTCAATTTTGGTGGATCAGGGAAGGTTTCTGGTGTTAAGTAACCAATCAATTGACATTTGACTCAAAGGACACTGTGTATGTTTTGTGTGTGGGAGAAAGGGAGGGAGAGAGAGAGAAGGTGAACTCTAAAATTTAACATCTGTCTTAGAAATTATGCAAACTCAAAATTAAGCTCAACTTATACATGGACCTCGGTATGCTCCGTGTACTTTCATGTGATTGCTGGCATGCAGTTCACATGTGCTAGATTATTCACGTGGTTTTTAGGTTAAAATATTTATATCTTTTCTATTGTTAGTAAATTGTTTAAGGTTGTGTTACCTTCTTTCTCTTCCACATCATTAGAGGATCCACAGGTTGGTGTTGTGGCCACAGCACTGGTTGCACTGATTTGAAATCAAGATTATTCAACATCATCCAATTTGTATGCCTTCAGGGAATAAAGGCCAATCCGTAAAAATGAGCATAGTGGGTGAATTCTTCCCCTGGCCCCAAACAACCTGTTTGCTGAGAGTTTGATACAAAGACTTGTTAATCAAAGTGGCTTTAGGAAGAAAAGCTGTATAGGATTTGGGAAAATGTAGCTTCTGCTGCAGAGGGTCCTGTGGACACCTTCTTCCCTTCATTCACCGTCACTTTCAGGGGACACTAGGCAGGTGTTTGGCTCTTGCTCAAATCAGGAAGAGGCGTAGGTGGGGGCAGATGGAGATGCAGGAAGCCTGGGGGGTTGAGGGAACCTGGGACTGCTCGTTCTGACCTTTGTAGCTGAGAGCCAGTGGATGGCTCTGCTACGCCCTGCTTATCTACTCCATCACCCTCAGCACACAGAGGTGTGGTGGCCTCTAACATGCCCTGTGAAGGTGGGGTGGGGCAGGAAACGCAGCCTGGAATGAGAGTGCTGTCGCAGACACCTTCAGACCACCCTCTCTAGAGAGCTGCTGGGGGCTGGACACCCGGTCCAGGCAGCGTGGCACACGGTGGGAGAAGGGGCAGCGGCAGGGTGATCAAGTTCCCTCCCAGACGCCCAGTTCTGGGTGACCTGTGGAACCGTGGTGCCATCTGATGGCCAAGACAGGGAATGAACTGGGGATGCTTGGAGGGACAGACCTGGATGTCTGTATGGCCCCCACGCTGGTTGGGGTTTGTGATTTGACAGGTTTAGCTACTCCACATCACAGCTCTGAGCTAGACAGCTCTAAATGTGCCCGCAGTAGGTCTGGGGTCCATGGGCTGCAGGATGAGGAAAGTGTTTGGAGAGATACATTATGTGCTTAACTAAGTAGGGTTGGAGGGGCAGGTCGTGTGTGTGGGGGGGCGGGGGAGGTAATCAAGGAGCCGGATACAACCCTTAATCTCAGTGAGTCTGTACTCCACTTGGGGAGACAGGATTAACTCACAGAAAATGACATCAAGAACATGTAATTGAACATGGGCGTGTATGTACTCTAGGCTGGAAGCCCAGTTGTTGCTGAAGAGGGAGACGAAAGAGGAGAAACCGATCCAGGTGTACATAGAGGGGAGGTGAGCCCAGAGGCAGGGCTGCATGGGGGACAGCAGTTGGGATCTGCACCGTTGGCTGTGTGTGTGTGTGTGTGTGTGTGTGTGTGTGTGTGTGTGTGTGTGAAGCGGCACCCTAAAAAAAAATACAAAAAACAATAATGTTTGATGAACTCCACCCTGTCACCCGGTATTTTTCAAATGTGTTTTCTTCCTGGCTTTAAGGAGGTCTTCAAAGAGTCTCCAAAGACTGTCCCCTTACCTTAAAAATGAGGACTTTGAAGGATGCATTCAGGGGGAGCAACTGCCCCCTGTGGCCCCTTTTGATGACTGGGGTTACTGAGTAACCTTGGAGCACAGATGAGATTTGCCTAGATGGGAATGATTTGGGAGGGGGATAAGGTAGAAGGTATTCTAAGCCAGAGCACCTGAGGTTGGTTTGTTTGCTTGTTTTTAATTAAATAAGATTTGCAGAGATTTGGTCTTCATGAGTCACTGATGATGGGGCATCCATCGCCAGAGGTGGGGGACAGGCGGACGGTGGAGTGGAAACAGAGAGGAGCCCCCACAGGCAGCTGGAGGACTTCTTTCCCTCACCTGAAGCTGCTTCTCCTTTCTCCCTCCCATCCTCCCTTTCCTCTTCTTCTCTCATTTAGATCCCCTTCTTTCTGTTTTCTTTACTTCTTTCTGCTATCTCTTTAAAATCCCTGTCTTGGTCAAGTCTTTGACTCGGGGAAAAATAAAATTCAGATTCTTTCAAAGCTAGCCAAACTTTCAACATTATTTTGGCAATGGTGCTCCATTTGGGAAAAAATACCGGCCCTCGGCCCTCGGGAGGAAATTTCAGGCCGTCTTGTGCAGGTTTTCCACGTGGCAGGTTATCATGAGGGTGCCCTGAACCTGCTCTCTTGGGTCAAGGCAAGACATTTCTCTCCAAAGGGACTCCTGTCTTAACGTCCCTTGAGTGAGTGGTCCCGGAATCCATGGCAAAGATGGGAGGAGGGGCCGTCCTTGCTTTGGATTATTAGATCTTGGTAGGTCCAGTCGGACCTGGTTTGGCTGGGACACTGTACTGTTGTTCATAGAAAACTGTAGGAGAATTTTTTTTGTTTTTTACCACACAAACAAGTATTATCCCCTCATTAGGCTGTTGTGTACATGTGGATTCGGAGCATACCTACAGCTGGACATACCTGTGTAGTCTAAATTCTAGAATGAGTACGCAAGGCGCTGGGCACCTGGCACTTTCTTGCTAAGTGAGGACTTAATACATGCTTAAGGGCAGGTGTTTTTGATCTACAAGAACCAAATGATATTCTAAGTCTAGAGTTATCTACCAGGAATTGATCGAACCCCATATTACGGAGCAGGTCTGATTTTTCCGCCCCTTTGAAGGTCAGCCTGGTCCAATGTAAGGAGAGAGAACCAGCATGTGAGTTTAATCTGGCCTTCCCTGGGTCCCTGCTGAGTCAGCTCAGGCAAGCTCATCAGCTCCTGAGCCTCACTTACCTCATTTATAACATGGGGTGAGGACCTCATTAGGAGTGCTGTAAAGTTAATGCTGAAGTTTTGACCCAGATGTGAATCTTAGATGCCCGAATGAGTGTGAGAACATATCAACTGGAAGAAATCACTGAAGTAGCTACTCCAGAATTTGTTCCCCTCCCTCATGACGGGAATATACAAGGTCAAGAGTATGAGAGTAGAGAAAGGCCTCTGGGAGGGGCCTGCTGTCCTTACTGTGAGCCCCACCCCACCCCTCCCCGAAGAGGCTTCAGGAGTTTCACCCTGCCCCTTGAAAGGTCAGAGGAGATTCCTCCTTCACTCAAGATGAGAGAAACAGAAGAGCAGGAGAGAGAGAACTTCTTTAACAGAACAACTTGCAGACCTTGAAAGTATTCCCTGCAGGTGGGGAGGTTCACACCTGGAGACTTGACTTGCAGCTAGAAACGGAGAGTGGTCTGGGGCAGGACGGAAGAGAAGAGGCTGACTTGAAAAAAGAATGATCTACTCCAAAGATGAAACTAGGGGGATGTAACCTTTCTTATGGATGACATGTGAGCCATGAGGACCTCCTAGGTGTAGCATGGACAGCCGCAGGAGGATGACTTGGTGGGCAGAGCAGATCACTGAAGGGGAGCCTAGTCCACGTCTGAGTAGTTACATTTGGAGGGACCCAGCTCGAGAACCCCCAAAGGACCCACGGAGATGCCCACTAGAAAGCCAACTTTCACTAACCTCTGGGCTGGAGGATGTGAATGCATTCACAGGTAAAAATGATCCTACCCCTTACCCTCCTCCCTAGTGTCCACCTTATCCCCTTCACATCCTGGCAGGATTCAAAACATCAGCTAGTGGTTGGGGGAGGAGATGAGCAGAGAAAGAGAACCTCTCTTTACCTCTCCCAAAAACTGGCTGCCCACCTACTATATATAGGCTTTATCAAGGAGAGAAAATGGGGAAAGAAGTGTGGGTTAATATCTTGGGTAGAAAACTTAATTTCTGAACTGAGAGCATGCTGTATGCCTTAGAGTGAACACGGGATTATCTCTGAGGCAAAATGGCACAGACACGTCATTAACGTGTTGAGTTGTCATCTAAGGCAGAGGGAAAGCCTTCCTGATAAATCAACTTTAAGGGGTTAGTAGGAGTCAAAAATAGATGTGCTTTCTCGTATTCCACTAGTCGAGCTTGTTCAGCATACCTGTCCTACAGATACCAGACTGTGTTTTATTCTAAGGGACAGACAGTGATGTGGAGTGAGGAGGACATTTAGTATCTGCTTTATTTGCAACCACAAGTTAAAGACTGGAAACTTGTTCTCAAAATGGATATGTTAGCTATTCCACTGAAGAGAAGGGTAGAGTGACATTGTTGTGTGGGGACGGGGGGGGGGGGGTTTGTCAACGTAACTAGCTTTTATCTTTCCTTTCTGTAGCTTTCCTCGTTCCATTTTTTATTGAACAAAACTTACCGAGCACCTATCACCTGTAAGGCTCTTTCTACTGCTAGGGCTCTCAGTGTTTTAGTGCCAGACAGAACCCCTCTTAGCTAGAAAACAGCCTCTAATGAAGATACACTCATACTATGGGATTAGGAAGTCCAGTGTTGATCTTCTCAAGAATATATCTAATACGTAATATATATGTATAATATTTATATTCTATGCATACGTATGTACTATAAATATATATGTGCACACGCGTACACACATCACTGTAGAACAGTGGGAGTTTAATGTGTAAAACAATTAGATATCATAGAAAAGTATCAAAAGCAGGAAAAACTCATGACAACCCAGAGGTGACCACTTAGAGTGGGCATCTGTTGCTTCTGCCTACAGAACATCTCTCCCTTCTGGAGCCTCCAGCTCTCGCTCTCCCTGTGTTTCTAGTTGGGCTCTCAGTCACTAGACCCTGCCCTTAGCCGCGGGAGTGAGTTTATGATTCAGATGGGCCCTACAGATTCCTTTTCTGCCAGGATTGGAATTTTTAGTGAATATACCAAAAATAAAAGTCAGTTGGAGATGATTCATGCTGATGTCAGTATCATAATGGAACTGTTCACAGCTTCGTCTCCGGGAATTCTGCAAATCTGCCCCTTGCATCTTCCAATCGCTCTGTTGGTCAGCTTTTCCTTTCGGTCCGACAAACTCACCCTGCTTAAATTGTTAAAGGAGATCTTTAAGGCTTACAACCAAAGACTCTGAATTGGGTACATCACTATGACATGTTAGCCAGTTTCCTTCTCTCCTTTTCCCCACCATTTGCATTCATTGCTGGGTTATGGAAGAGAGCTTAAAGCAAAGGCTCCAGAGGCAGCAGCCTCCCTGAACAGGGGAGCACATGACGAGGGCTGCTCTGGAGCTGGAATAAACCTGAGAGGTCATCCTGTCCTCTCCTGCCTTTCACAGCTGAGGGGGTGAGGCCCACACAGAAGTGCTGCACCTGGCGCCATGCAGCCAGCTTGCTTCACAGTGGGATTCTTGTTGCTAATCCTGGTGCTCTCTGGTGCACACAGTTGAAGGGATCTCAGCCTGCAAGTGAGATGTGCCCATTGGGCAGTTAGACTTTCAAAGGAGATGACGAGATCTTATGTTTTCTTGCTGGCCCATTTCCCCAGTGAAAATACAGAAGAGGCTGGGGCTCCTAATCCATCAAAGAGTTGTTCTTCTTTTTTAAAAATGTCCTCAGAGATATTGATATGAGAGACAGGGTGAGGAGGCCAGCCGTAATGTGCGTGCCTGCGAGGGAGGGAGTGGGTACTTGAGAGTGGGTCTCTTTGATACTAAGGCCTCAGAAATCCCATTCGCACGGTTCCCTTCCAAGCTCTGTGTCTCAACAAGCCCTGGAAAGTAGACTTCATGAGGTTGTGACTGCCTCACAGTCCCCTTCCCTCCCCAAGCTCCTCTGGCGGCCTTGTTCTTGCTGTGCATTAAGAAGACATTTTTGAAAGAAGATTTTGATGGCGGTTTGTAAGGACTGTCTCTTTTGAGAGAGTGTGGCTGGGTTTAAGCTTAAACCATCTGCTTTTAAATGTATGAAGAAAGGAAGACTAAATACATTTAAAATACATAATTTATAGCCAGCAGAGCCTTGAACTGCCCAGGGCGAGAAGACAGAAACACCCTTTCTATCCAGAGGCACAGAAACGGGCCCCAGCCAGGGAAGAATCGGCCCCTGTTTGCAAAGAGGCCCTGAAGGGTCTTGGAGTTTCAGACATGGGTGTCTCTGGAGTGCCGTTTCCTGTCTGTAATGTAAGTTGTAAGTTCCCGGCGTGTTTTTTGCACTCTGAAATAAACAGAGCGCCTGGATTTAATCAGTCAGCCGCTAACAGAACCGGGCTCCAGGTCCCCGGGAAGTCCCCACCCCCAGGTAAGGGCCCTGGGGTGGGGGCAGTAAGCCCATGTGGAGCGTCTTGGACAATCTGATTCCCTGTGGACTTGTTATGAATGAACGGCTTGGAGTCGACTTTGGCCCAGGGATCTCTGCGGTATTCATGGACCGTTCTCAAGAACCTTGTATGACCTTAAAGGGAGGGGGCTGTTGAGTTGGGGTCTGTAGCACTTGGCATGCAGAACACTAGCTTAAAGTTCCCATTGGTCAGTGGAGTACGCTTCATGAACCCCGTTTGACCTTCAATCTAAAAACATCTGGCATTTTGAGTTGAAAAAAAAAAAAAAGAAAACATGTTTTGAGAAGAATTTGTTTTCTTTCAAATGAAAATTTGTGCTGTTGGGTTCCTGTTTCTTTGTTAGTCCTGAGGTGGAGTCACAGGCTCTGACCTAATAAGAGAGTGGCCACACTAGGCGGCAGCGCATGCCCAGCTCTGCTGCTGTGTGTCACTGCTGCAGGTTGGCAGATCGGTCACAGCTTTCTGAAAGTGCAGGTGTGGGGTCAGTTCCACCAGCGACACAACAGTGAATGGAATGTCTACCTTTGATAGGCCTCTAATACAGATTGTGTGCATTTAGAAAGAAAAGTGGGGATGGCTAGAAACTGATGGATTTATTGAGATGTTGGCAGAGATTTGGCCTCTTCCTGTGTCGAGGCTGGTGTTATGGGGTGTCTCAGAATGGTATTGCTGGATTTCAGCAGAATCTTTCCCTAGTGCTTTCTCTTTATCTCTGTGTAGACAAGATGGAGAAAAGGCTGATCAAAAAGAGGTAATAAATTGAAGCACCCAGATGGGCCAGTACGGCCCTGTAGAGAGGCCTTGGGTATTATTAGCAGTGAGCCTCACATTTTTGTCCTCATCGCTGTCTTCTCCCAGTTTTATTATTTTGGAACAGGAGTTGTTTTTCTTTTACTTTCAATTTGATAAAGCAAATCTATGGGGTTTTTTTTGGTTCTTTTTCAATGAGTTTTTCAAGATTGGAATGTGAGTTATAGAGAAGGCACAATAGTTTTTCTCTACAGTGCTTTTTTCCTCTTTCTCCTTCTCCTCTTTGTGTTGGTTTTCCTACAGGTAGAAACTAAATATGAAAAACCTGACACCTCTTCCCTTTGGTTTTTACTTTGATAAATAACGATTTATTTAAAAGGTCCTGTAAATTAGAATAAAATTCACCCTTGGAGTCAATAGGCTTGGTTTTGCCACCTCCAGGTCATGTGACTTGTGTTCTCTAACACAGTTGTTTCCTCTAAACAGTGGGACAGATACCTGCCCCCAACTTCAGAGGGTTATTTTGAGGGCCACATGGGATCACGTTATGGATTCATTATTGTGGTTATTGTCTTCTGATGTAGCTTGTCATTTTTTAGACACTAAGGCCCAGCAGGCCAAATGATTTACAAAGATGACCAACAAAGAAAAATCAGGATTTTATTTAATTTTTTTTAAGTGATGCAATCCTTGGTTGACCTCACAGATTGCAAGGACCTTGTCAGTTTACAATCCCTTATTTTAAATTTTTTATGCCTACAGCAGCACCTGGTCTTCCTGGGTGGTCTCCCATCCAAGTACTAACCAGGCCCACCCCTGCTTAGCTTCCGAGATCAGACAGGATTGGGCTTGTTCAGCGTGGCATGGTTATAAATGAAAATTCAGGATTTTGACCTCCCTGCCCAGAGCAACTCTAAATCTGCCGATGTTACTGTTCCCCAAAGAGAGAAAACATATTCCCTGCAGTGTGGGCAAATCTGTCCTGTTGTTCTTATGGGACAACAAGTCTGCAAGCGACTCAGTAAGAAGATCAAAAGATTTGGTTTTCTTGACCAAGGAAACAATATCCTTTTTCTTTTTGATGAACATTAATGGCTAGGATGGGAGAATAGTGGCATCACTGTCTACAGGAATGGAGAATCCTCAGATTTTTCTAACGGCCCCCGGAAAAGTCAGAACAAGTTTAAGATTAAAATAAGCCATCTGGATTTAGAAGGTGCCCCGAGAATATCAGAAAAAAATTACATCACTTAAGTAATTCCCCAAGCAATAATTTCTAGGGAAACCAGTCCCCATGCTTTGACTTCTTTTCTCTGGCATGTGAAATCAGTGTTTCCTCACATTACATCCCAAAATTCAGATCTTTTGCAAAACAGTTTATATCAAACCACTCTTGTCTCTGCCTCTTCACTTGATTCCCTCTACTCACTCCAAGGTAGACTTGGGGCATAAACACGAAGGTAAAAAGTAATTTATGGGGAAAAGGATAGAGAGATGTTTATTGGACATGTATTCTTCTATTTCCTTTGATTATCACAATGTCCCAGGTATTATTATCACCTTTTAATTGAGGCTCAGAACAGGTGCTTGTCTACAGTGACACTGCTTGGAAGTGATGGGATTAAGATGCTGGCCTGTTTGTCAAAGGCTGAGTAGTCCCCAGAGCTTTTTAAACTTTCTCCAGACTGAGATATCTCTAATGAGAGAGAGGAGTGAATGCACACTCTGGGGTGACCTGGACCTAGCCAGGGTGTGAGGTGTCCTTGAGAGCCAGGGCTGTAATGTTGGGGATTCATGGGGGCCAAAGGAGAGCTATTATGTACTGAACCAGTTTGATAGGGGTAATAAGCTAGTAAAAGCAACAAGAATGGATCAGTTGGACATTTTACTATCTTTGTGTGACTTGTAACCTGAGTTTCTTATGGCTGGTAGTAAAATATTAAATTATTTGGGAGTAGAGGAGGGAATAGAGGAGAAAACTCCCTTTTCCCTAAATCTACAAATTAGTTGTTATCACTTTTTTAACCTTCCAGGGCATATATGTAAATGTCATTTAGGCATTCGGTTATGATATTCCAGCCATCACCACTGCTTCTTCCCCACAACACACAGGCTCCTTTAGGGGAGGGTCCACTGAAATCTTCTCTAAGTCCCCAGACATCGGTAGTAATGAGATTAGACTACCAACACTTACTGCAGATTAGTTAGCTTCCACCATAATCGACTTGTTTTTTAGAAACAGTTCTACCTGTTATAGGATGAAAACTCCACCAAAAGGACAAAGTGTGTCATTGGTTTTCATAATGACTACCACTGAGATGTAGTAAACTTCATTTTCCTCATTTAAGACACTATCTATGTACAAACATCAGCGTTCTGTGTACCTAAGACAGCTCAGCATCTTTCTTAGTCCTTCCTCAGCCTCTTAAAACCTATCAGTGGTTTCCCATTGCTCTTAGGATATAAACCTAAGCACCTTTGGGCCCTGTGTCATCTGGCCCCTTCCTGGCTCTCCATCCACTTTACACACTTGTCTCCCCTCTACTTCCTCAGACACAACCGGACAGCCTCCTTGTGGTTCCCTGATTCCTTCATCTGGGCTCTTGCACACCAGATTCTCTCTACCTAAATAATTTCTCCTACCCTTTGCCTAAATCTACCTAATTCTTACTTTATTTTTCTTTTGGTGAGTCTCAGGTACACAGAATTGGATTAATAATAATCTTTGTTCTGTCGCACACTGTTACCATTGTCTATGTGTGGCCCATTTTCGTAGTCATTTTTTTTTTTTAATGCCTCTACCACCTGGTATTTCTAGGTGGTCTCCCATCCAAGTACTAACCAGGCCCAAGCCTGCTTATCTTCCGAGATCAGGTGGGATTCGGCTTGTTCAGGGTGGCATGGCTGTAGACTATATAACCATTTTGTATAGCTCACTATCTGAAATGAGATTCAGGGCTCTGGCAATAACTCATATCAGGGCCCTCTTTTTCTGTCTGCCTATTTCCTTTCATCAGAGATAACCCTATGCCAAATTCTGCATTTATTGTGTCTTTTTTATGTGGTATATATTTCTAAAGAGCAAATATATGAATTTTGTATTTATGTTTATAAATAAGACCATATATATATATATATATATATATATATATATATATATATATAACTATATATAGTCATTCCATTACTTTTATGTAATTTGTGACCTGAAGTCCTGTGGCTAGTAAAATATAGTCTTCTCCTCTGATAAGTGAATTCAGTGTGGGCAAGGAGAGGCATCAGACCAATATATGGTAACATGTAAATATGTATGTATATAGTTTTTTATTTGAATTTTTAAATTTTAATTTACCAAAGAGTCTCATCAACATGTTATCGTTTGGGGCTTCTCTTAACCTAATATTTTATTGCTGCGATTCATCAATATCACTAGTGAGCAAATGGTGGCTTGTGGGCCAAATCCAGCCTGCTCGCTGTTTTCATGTGGCCTATAAACTGAGATTGGTTTTGAAATTTTCAAATAGCTAAAAAAAATAAAAAAGTTTTTGTAACATATGTTCATAAATAAACTCTTATTGGAAAACAGCCATGCCCATTTACGTGTTGTCTTTGGCTGTTTTAGCACTACAAAGGCAGATTTGATAGTGGGAGCACAGACTATATGGCCCCGAAGTCTAAAATATTTGCTATTGGCCCTTTAAAGAAAGAACCAATAGACCTCTAATATATATATCTCCTAATCTATATTATTAAATGCCTTATAATATGCCATTGTATATTCTCCCAGTTCTTCATTGATGAGCTTTCAGTTGTCTTAGTTGAGAATATTTATTATTGACTTCTAACCTAATTGCATTGCATTCAGAGATCAAGACTGCTTTCTGAAATTTACTAAGATTTTCTTCATGATACCATTCATAATTGATTTTTGAATATCTACCACACACATATTTTTAAAAATATGTATTTTCTAATGTTGGGTGTAAAAGTATATGTCCATTAATTTTACAGACCTTCTATATCCTTGATGATTTTTTTTGTCTTCCAGATTATTCAAAAACAAAAAAGATATATTGCAATATTTCTCTAAGATGGTGAACTTATTATTTCTCCCTGAAGATTAATCTGTTTTTATTGCTTTGTATATCTAGAGACTATTTTTTTAGGTATATGTATTTTAAGAAGCACTTCTTTCTTAGTCTGTTTTGGCTGCTGTAAAAAAATACCAGAGCCTGGATGGTTTATAAACAATAGGCATTTATTTCTCACAGATCTAGAGGCTGGATGTCCAAGATCAAGGTGCTGGAAGATTCTGTGTCTGATGAGGTCACATTTCCTCATTCAAAGACAGTCGTCTTCTGGCTGTGTCCTCACATGTTAGAAGAGATGAGGAGTTCTCTGGGACCTTTTTAAAAATCTCATTCATGAGGACTCCATCCTTTATGACCTAATCACTTCTCAATGGCCTCACCTCCAAGTAACATCATATTGGAGATTAGGTTTCAACATATGAATTTTGGGGGGACACAAACTTTCAGTCTATAGCAATATTTTAGCAAGTGGACCCTGTTACCATTATGTAGTGATCCTTTCTCTCACCAACAATGTTTGCTATATTATTATAAATAATATTAATTATATAGACACCTAGATTAATAATGAGTAATACAGATATACCAGCTTTCTGATCCTGACAGCAATGGGTTTTCAAGTTGTCTAGAAGAAGGACAGACCCCCATTGTATAACCCAGCTGGTCATCGGAGATGACTGGATGTCCTGCAGTCTCAGGATGACCCAGGGTGTTATCAGGGCCTCTTTAAAGGACCTGGTGGATAAAATTCTGACTCTTGTCTGGCACAGAGGTAAATCAGGCCAGGGTGACCATGTGGTTAGGTGATGGGGTGCCCAAGTACAGAAAAGATAATCAGACCCTCAGGGATTGACTCCATAGGCAAAATAATCCTGAAAAATCCATCAAAAATGCAGAACTAAGGGCACTTGGATTCAAACTACCTTATTACTGTCAGGTTTCATTGAGCAGCTTTATATCCATCTAAATGTTTGAGAACTCAAAGTGTTGCCTGGTATTGAAAATAAGTTTCATTTCTAACTGACATTTAGGCCTCAGGATGATCAAGTGATCAAGTACCTGTTATACATGCTTATAATACCTGTACCTTTCTTTCATAGTGTGTATTACAATTCATAATTATATTTTTATTTTGTATCTACTCACTATCTCTTTTACTTAAATTATAAACTCCAATAGAGCAGGTGCTGTGTTTATGTTCTCACAAATACATTCGCCATAGCGAACAAATTGCCTGGCATATAAAGTTGCCCCTTGAAAACAAATGCATGGCATTAGGCCTATCCACCCCACGTCCACTCCAAAATCTTGTATAATTTTTTTTTAACAGCCTACAGATGGAAAGAGTACTTTTGATTGGCGGCTGGAAGTCTGCCGCCAGGAAACTGCTGTTGGGAATGTGAAAACTACTGTTTTCCACCCACTGTTGGTTGAATCTGCGGATGTGAAACCACGTAAAAGGCCAACTGTATTTACTGAAATAAAATCTGTATATGAGTGGACCTGCGCAGTTCAGACCTGTGTTTTGCAGGGCTCAGCGGTGATAGGTGCCCCACGACCATACAGAGGGTCGAATAGGCTGGAATTGAAGGCCAGCTCGATAATCTGCTCGTCCGGCCTCTGAACCCAGTTTTCTTATCTCAGGACCGTACACCCTTTATTTTCCATTCCGTGTTGCCTTAGCAGAACTTATGCCAAAACATGAACACTTTCGAGGAGTAAATGTTGGTTCCTAGCAAGGACATTTTAACAGAGCGTCAAGCAATGCTCTCTGAGGTAGAAAAAAGCCATCTATGAAGAGGAAATTTGACATGTAGACGCAGGTAGACCTAGGGGGCAGCTTTCTTCCTCGGGTTCAAGCACAGGCGGCATCCGGCATCAGGTATGTTGTGGGAGAGATTCTGGCTTTGGGTGGGCATTTGGACTGGTTTTCTTCTGTGATGGCTGCCAATGCTACTGTTCTGGGAACTTCTCACAGACCTCCCTCATCTGAATCATAATCCTGGAGACTAGGGTTTTAGCAGGAAACGGTACGAAAAAAATCAACTACAGAAAAGCAAACTTCGGGTTGTGTAGATTGAATTAAGTCAGGTTGTATTGACTGTATTAGTTTTCTATTACTGCTACGACAAATTATAACAAATGTAGTGGCCCAAAACAAGACAAATTTTTATTTATTTTTTATTTATTTTTTATAGCTCTGTACATCAGCAGTCTGATGACTTTTGCTGTGCTAAAATCAGTGTCAGCGGGGCTGCCTTCCTCTCTGAAGGCTCTAGGGGAGAATCCACTTCCTTGCCTTTCCAGCTTCTGGAAGCTTCCAGCAGTACTTAGCTTATGGTCCTCTCTTTTGTCTTCGAAGTCAGCAACACCACCTCTCTGAATTTACTTCTGCAGTCACACCTGCCTCTCTGATGAGGTACAAGAAAAGTTCTCTATGTTAAGGTTCATGTGGGGCCCACTAGGACAAACCTGGGTAGACTTTCACATCCCAAGGTCTTTGACCTTATTCACATCCTCAGAGTTCCTTTTGACATGTAAAGTAACGTAATCACAGGTTTCAGGGATCAGGACATGGATATTTGGGGGACCATGATTCTGCTTACCACATTTACCAAGCCCCAGCTTGTGACAGTTTGGGATTTCTTGGGCATCGACAGGGATCGCTAATAGTGTTGTTTTGTTACAACGTTGATGAGATGCGGTAGGAAATTTTGTTTGGATCAATTAGCCTGTGGTAAAATTGGTTTTGTGTATGTCGTTGTGCTTACAGTTGCAGAACGTATCGACAATATTAAGTGAAGATTTACTGTATGCTCAAATTTTAAAGAAAGATGTAATTTTAAAATCCTCGTATATCTTCCAAAATTTAGTTGTTCCTTTTCCATGCATCAGAATAACAAAGATTTTAAAAAACAGTATTACCTGTAGAAATGACTTGCATTCATGGCATATAATGACGTCATCCAAGGCAGGCCTGGCTGAAACCGGCCCCTGACTGGAAGGTTTAGACTTGTCTTTTGCCAGTGCCAAGGGATGAGCTGGCCCCAAGAGACTGAGTCAAGGTAATTAATTAATTAAGTAATTAATTAAATTAGACCTCAGATGGAGAGTCTCCCGTTAATTATACTGCTCAGTTCACGGCATGCTGTATAGCTGGTCTTACAGGGCTCCTCTTTTACTTTATTTTAGTTTTATTACTTTTTTCCTGTTATTCTTCATTTCTTTCCTGTCCCTTCTCTCCATATGCACCTAGTCTGGTGTGTTTAATACGCATGCCTGGATGCATATCACGATCCTCTGCTGGACCTAAGCAAGCTTTCTCAGGAGTATTTCCCCAAGGGAGGGTTTTCCAACTTGTAGCCACATGCATTCCTAACACCATGAAGGACTGCCAGATGGCATCTCAGGGTGGCTGTCCTAGTTCACACGTCTGCCAGTGTGTGAGAGCATTATCTGATTTTCCACTGATTCCTACTCTGATCGATGTAAGGTGGTGTCTTGATTTAATTTGCCTTTCTTTGATTACTAGGGAAATTGAACGACTCGTGTACTTTTTAGGCAGCAGAATTGAAGCTTATAAGCTGTGAATAGAAACTCAATACTCAAGCCCATGTCTGCTTCTTCTTGTATCTGAAGGAAATGCAGCTTCCAAGGACCTTGCTTAAAAATCCTTTGGCTAATGTGTATCCTGTAAATCATGATCCTAGTACCTGTCCCTTCTTCCTTCACATTCCTCAAGTTCAGGGATAGTTTTTTCCTTTCACAAATTAGTCCATATTTTTAATTTCTCAGGACTTTGTGGCCCAGGGTAGATTTTTGAGGGGAATATTTGTTTGTTAGGTTTTGTGATGCTGCCTTTGTTCACATTGAGGACTTCCTCAAATACTGCCTGGCACAGAGAACTACATATACTGGCATCATCAGCAGGGATGGTGTGTCCTTCCTGCCCACCTGCTCTAGCCTTAACCACACTGTGTTCTCTCCACCTGCTTCCCTTTCTGCCTCTCTCACAAGGTTAATGAATCTAAGCCTTGGACACATATTAAAGCTAACTAGAGAGACCTTTTAAGCTTCCATTACCCAGGATCCACCACCACAGACAAGGTCTCAGTTGTTTATGATAGGACCAAGCATGAGCACTTTTTAAAATGACTATCAAGGAGGAATTAGACTGCTACTCTACAAAGGAGGTGAGGAAGAGTCTGTCTGGAATACAAGAGATCCTGTAGGGTATCTTTTAGTATTATCATACCTTGTGATTAGGGTTAATAAAAAATACATACAACACAGTCCTGGCAGGACTACTTAAGGCCTGGAGTTTCCAGAAATGGAGATTTGGGTCATTCTGCATGACCAGTTGATGTGCTTGCTGAGGGCAAAGGGAACACGGAATTGGTAGTGGAATCAGGTAATTATAAATGCCAGCCGTGAACACATGACCAGTTACAAAATGGAAACTTCTGTAATTGTTGTATTTCCTCCTTATTTTGTTATCAATATGTTTATGTGTGCATATGTATGTATGTGTGTTTGCAGATATCTTTGTTATCTTCTTATACCCTTATCATATAACATGAGATACATTAACTGTATATCATAGTATTTAATTATTGTTAATTTTACATCATAGTATTTAAATTTAGGATATCAGGTAGAAGTATAAATATCACTCATGGACTTATCTTCTTTTGGGATGGAGTTAGTGTGTTTTGGTTGTTAGCAGGATAGTTGTAGCATTTTTGGTGAAAGTATAATCTCATTATCGTCTTCTTTTGGAGATTAAGTGTGGTTTAAGGAGGTGTGTCTGAGTATCAAGCTGACAGGGGTGGACTTGTGATGGCCAATTTTATGTGTCACCTGGGCTGAGCCGTTGTGCCCAGACATTTGGCAAACCATTCTTTTGGACCTTTGTGCGAGGGTGTTTTTTTGGATGAGATTAACATTTAAATAAGCAATCTTCAAGTAAAGCAGATGGCTCCTCTTAATGTGGGGGAGCCTCATTCAATCAGCTGAAGGCCTGAATAATAGAAAAGACTGATCTCCCCTGAGAAGAAGGAATTCAGCTTGTAGATGGCCTTTGGACTTGAACTGCAACATTGGCTCTTCTCTGGGTTTCCAGGCCTTTGGAATAGAATCTGGTTACAGGTCCTGAAGCAAAGCGGGTTGGTGGTGTGGGTGCTGAGGAGACTTGTCAGTGTCCTACAGGGCCACTGCCTCAGGGGAGAGCATTAAAATTTCCTCTGATAATTCAGGCTTAATCTCCTCCGTGTCCCTCACCAGTAGGCACTATATAGTTTTCACTTCCTAAGGTCCTAGCTGCCAATAGCAGGTGCTCAATGAACATTGAGTTGAAGGAAGAGCAAGGGAAGAAAAAGATGATTTTAAAAAAGTACAGTACTAGAAATTCTCTAACTAGTCACTCTTTTTTTTTTTTTTTTTGTCTCAGCACAGTCAGTGTTACTGGGGAGTGACAATCCATTCTTGCTTATTAGAATCTATATAACATAACCTTCTCAGACTCCTTCCCAGGTTTGTGAGGCTGTAGAAGAGTCATCATTGGTTCAAAATGCCTGCAAACCTCACCCAGCCCTGGACCAGCAAGGGAGCCACTGCCTCTAGCTGAGCCAGCAACAAAAACCTTCATTCTTTGGGCCATCCTGTTTTTCCTTTTCCTATTCTGACCCCCCCCCCTTTTTTTTTTTTTTGCAGAAAAAGCCCTAAGTACTATGAACTTTGAAAGCCTGAGGTATTTTGTCTGCCTCAGGGAGAAGAGAATGAAAAGTGGAAAAAAGCGGGTAATTAGTCACAGCTTGGCGATGCTCCAGGGCTGACAGGAATGTAGGCTGAGAGCAGGGGCAGAGAGCAGCCTCTCCCACCTTTATCTTTCTTTAGCCTTTGAATAATCTGAAAGCTTTTGGAAAAGGCCCAGCAGGATGTTGTGGGAAGGGTAGGTGGAAGAAGAGACCAGGCCTGGGTGACCATCACGTTTCGGGATCTCTTTTAGGGAATACGCATCTAGGTTTCAAATACAAATATTTCATAAGGGACGCTGCTTTCTGCTGTGCTCCCCGACCTCCATTTATGGAGGCCCCTTGTATTAGGAAGTCTTGTCAGCTCCTCCCAGATAACCAGGACAGCAGTTCAGGTGCCCAGACACCTTGGAGCTGGAAAAGATCTTTGAGCAATCTGTGGAGTGATGGGGTAGGAGAAAAAGAGGACACTGAGGCCCTGAGGGTGGCACAGCTTGCCACACGCTGGTAGTAGCAAACCAGAGCAAGAGACGTGGCCTTCTCCCCCTTCTTTGGCAGACTATTCAGAGCCATAGCCCTATTTCTGCCCACTCCATCCTAATCACCCTTGCCTTCATTGAGTATTATAAATATGTGTTATAGGCATCACAACTTTTACCTGTCTACACAAGAGGCGGATAAATTGAGTCTTACTACCTGCCTTCACCATTCAGCCTCCCCAACGTGCACTGCAAAAGTCCTGGTGTGCTCTTAATTCTCTCCAGAGTGGTCCCTTGTAAAAATCCTCTTTACAAGGCTTCCACATCTTCGATTCCTAAACTTTTTGGTCCCCACACCTTTTTTTTCTTTTCAGATTTGTGAAATGAAAAATTCTACCAAGATATCAACTAACAGATAACTATAATAGGTCTTTTTGGAAAAAACAAGTAAAAAATAAAAACTATAAATAATTCTTAATTTAGCATTTGAATATTTGAAATCAGAACTGGCTCATAGATTAGTTGCAAGTAGAAGACTACAGTATAAATAGTTTAATACACACAGGACAAAAAAATTTCTTATAAGATCCAGTGATGTGTCCTGACTTTTGTAACCTACCCTCCTGCACCACCCAACCCAGCCCCATCATCAGGCCTCCTACAAGGAACTGAAGCTATCCTGGAGGGGGTCACACTGACCCACGTCTTGCTGCCTCCTCCCTCTCATTTCCTAGAACTGCTGCTGATAAAACGAAAGCTGAGATGTTTCTCACTGGACCTGAGCCCTGATAGGTTTGTGCATTTTTTGATTTATGTTACCGAATGTGTAGAATATATTAAAATTGCTTTTAGGCTTGTATTGGTGAAGCTCCAACATGGACAATGATTTCAACTTCTTTACCCCTTACTCTTTCTTCTTTATTTCAAGCACATCCAAATTCGAAAGCTTTATGAGGAGAATAAATGAGTGGCCCCTGCCCTTTCCCTTTTCCCCACTCCTACCCTTACCTATACTCCCCCCTCCCCCTGCCTTTTATGGCTAATGACATCAAACTATTGGTTTGGATTAGATTAGAAAAACTAGAAAGTCTTGGCTGGCTAAGATGAGTTGCTCCCAACATATCTGGCCACAAAATCAGAAACTCAAGTGGGCCCAAGGAATAATTATAAAAAACAAGATTTTATAAAATGAGTGCTTTAAATCTGAAATTGTTATGTTTATTTGTTCACAGTTGTCTACATTGCATTGTAACTCCTCGAGTCAGGCCTCATAGGTCTTTTGTTACTGTATCTCTAGGGTCTGATTCAGGGCCAGGCTCACGGTAACAGTGATGACCAACATGTATTCAGAGCTTAACCAGGTGCCAGGCACTGTGGTGTTTACATGCACAGCATCCTATAGTCCTCACACTAACTCAGTGAAGTGGCTATTGTTATTATTCCTTTTTACAGATGACACAGAGAGGTGAAGTAACTTGCTAAAGGTCACACAGCTAGTAAGTAGTACCAGGATTCAAATACAGGCAAAGACTTAAATAAGTGATAGGTGCTGAATCCTTACTTGTTGAGTGAATAAAAGGAATGAAAAAACAGTGAGCATTTTGTGGGAGAGACAGGTAGAGGAAGGTGGGAAGGAGTTAGTAAGGAGTTTACAAAGATCCTCCACACATCTGAATGTTAGGGCTCTGCTCTCATGCAGTGTGGCCAGGGGGATCTAGCATGTGTGATCTGCGTCCTCCTGCTGAGAAACAAACTTGCTGATTATTTTGTCAGATTGTTTGGCCAATAAGACCTAGAGAAGATGCCCCAATTCTCTAGTGTTGTCAGCAGAGATAGACCTTATATTAGTTGAATTTAGAAATATACAAAATGCTTTTCTCTTTCTTGGAAAAAGGAGGCTAGAGGGCTGAGAATATTCTCTAGGGGTTTTATGTTGTACTACCTAGATGGTACAGGGATCTCTTATGGGTTGAATTGTGTTCCCAACAAATGCTGAAGTCCTAACCCTCACACCTGTAAATGAGACCTTATTTGGAAATGAAGTCTTTGCAAATATAGTCAAGTTAAGATGAAATGATTAGGGTTGGGTCCTAATCCTACATGACTGTTGTCCTTGTAAGATGAGGATGGGAGAAATACATAGAGAGGGAAGACTGCCATGTGAAGATGGAAGCAGAATGTGGAATTATGTTGCCACAAACCAAGGAATGCCTGGGGTTCCTTGGAAAGCTGGGAGAGGCAAGGAGAGACCCACACCTCGAGACTTTGGAGAAAATGAGTCCCTCCTGACACTCTGATGTCAGACTTCTGGCTTCCAGAACTATGAGAGAAAGAACTTCAGTTTGTAGCACTTCATTACAGCAGTTCTAGGAAAATAATAAAGGACCTAATATTATTTTTTATTTCACCATCGTCATCATTCTTAGTGATAATTTCACCTCATTCCCTGTCGTCCTCCCCCAACTTGCTCCAAAGGATGCATGGGAAGGTCAGAAGTGCCTCACTTGTCTACACCATCCTCCACCAGATAGTTTTAATAATTTAGTGGAATCCTTGAAGAGACTTCTCTATGTTTAAATGCTGGCCCTAATTCTGCCTAGCTGTGTGAGTTTGCTTTGGGAAAATACGAGCAGTGGCATTTATAGAGAACTTCTTATGTGCAGACTTTACAGGGGTTTTCTCTCATCCTTACCACCTTTCTACAACTCAGTTAACATGAACTCAAATGTCAAAGATATCTGCTGAGGAGAAAGACCTGTCCAGCAATCAGGCCACGATCTCGCTGGCTGTGAAGCCAGCATCCTCGTTGTGTTGATGCTGTAAGGAACAGTGAAGAGGGAGAGAAAGGGCATGGCACAGAGGAGCTAATGTTTTGGTACTGTCACAGTGATGGGCTGGGTCCAGCTTGTGCTGAGTTGCAAGACCTGAAGGTCAAATTTTTCAGGAGTTTTGCGGGTAGGTTGATGTTACTGGTAGCTTGAAATTGGCCAGAGTGAGAACATTTACACCACAAAAATTGGCAAGTCCTACTAATTAGAGGTCTTGCCTCCCCCTGGTTTATTGGAGCATGACTAGAAAAAGAAAATGAAAGCTAAGAAATGCTACCACTGAGGCCTTCAGCTTGTGTTTGGCTGAAAGGGGCTGATGTGATCTAAACACTGTTCTGAAGTATTGGGGAAACAGAGGGTGAAGTTATTCATAAAAATGATACCCAATTTTGTGGGTTTAGAAAGGGCCAGTCCCTTTTGGGAGGTTGGGGTCATTCACTGAGGACTTTCTCAGTGAATGGAAAAATAAAATCATCAGTGTTGCTACCTCTCACTTCTAAACTATGTTACATGACAGGGAAAAGTAGGCTACTCTGGGTCTCAGTTGGTTATCTGTAAAAAAGAGAGAAACTGATCAGTGATTCCCCAGCTTGTCCCATCATAAATTACCTCTGGAGCTGTAAAAACATCCCTGTGTGTACCCTAAATCTGCTCTGGCTGCCACTTCCTGGGAGCCACCTGGTTCATGACCTCCCTTCTCTGAGTCCAGACCTTCAGCAGCCATGTCTGTACTAACTGGTCCTGCCCTGCCATGACTCATTGATCTGGCCACAGCTAGGATGCTAGTTAGTCCAGCCACATCTCCGCCTTGTGGAAATTTGAAATTTTGAGATGAGATCTGCTGATATCAGGCTTTGTTGGTAATAAGGTGGATGAGTGGCAGCACTCTAGAGCTGTGTTGTCCAATACAGTAGGCATATGTGGCTATTGAGCACCTGAAATGTGGCTAGTGCAAATCAAGGTGGGCTCTGAGTGTAAGGTACACACTGGATTGCAAAGACTTAATGTGAAAAAAGGGACTTCAAATATCTCATTAATAATTCTTTATATTTAAAAAATGATAATTTAGATATATTGAGTTAAATAAAATATATTATTAAAGTTAATTCCTCCTATTTCTTTTTGTTTGTTAAAATGTGACTGTTAGAAAATTTGAAATTATATAAGTGGTTGGAATTTTATTTCCCTTGGATAAAACTGCTCTAGAGAAAAGGTCTATGGGGCCTTGGGGCTGGATGGCCCCTACTCTCTGCAGGCCTGGGCTATCAGCTATCTTTTCCTTCTTGAACCAGGCCAGCTTTCTTCTATCCTATTCTCTTTTTGATTTACATTAGCTTGAATCATTTGAATTATTTGTAACCAAAGAGACTTTAATAGACCAAATGAACCAAAATCTCCTCAAGGAGTTGTTTGGATAATTCTGCGGCTCTGCCAGAGAACCCTTCCAGTGGTCCCAATGGTCAAGTTGGAGCACAATCTGGAGTGATGAGATCACCTAGACTGCTTCATTCCAGCTTCCCCAGACCCTGTCCCTGCCACTCACTGTCTTTTGGGGCCTTTAGCTTTAGCCACAAGAACTGAATTTGGACTAGGAGACTCTGCTGTCAGGAAGCACAGCTGAGGTCCCCAAGGTGTCTGGTTCAAACCGAGGTTGTACTTAGGAGCTGGATCATGTCACCAGAGCCTGGAGTTCAGAATAATAATAGCTTTGTGGGACTCTCCCTGAACCTATAGGAAATCAAGTTTTGAAACAAGAGCAATTTCACAAAGCACGTACAATGGTTACTCCCTTCCCCCACTTCCCCTTCCATTCCCCATCTGGCACGTCCGCTCACCCTCTTGCATGGTGATGGGGCGTTTCGTGTCTCTGCACCCAGCCTGCGAACTCTCACTTTGGAAATGTGGTTTTCCTAAGACATTTCAGTTGTTTCTAGGTGTGAGGTGAAACTCCCACAAAAACCTGTCAAGGGCTGGCTTTGGAGTGGAATGCTCAAGGTTAACTCACTGGGGTGAACAAGAATTGTATGCCAGATTCCAAGTAATTATTCCTTGAAGAACTGCCCGCTCCAAGCACTTTAATGAAAAATGATAGAAAGAGTTATTGACCTTTGAGACTTCAATTCCACCATGGAACAAAGCATCTGCAGTAGATCCAGACGGGGAAGATTACATCTGCCCCACCATGGAGACATTGCAATAGTGTATCTTCAAAATAAGCAAAGAAAATGTGTCTAATGAATCCTTAAAGCATGGTATGCACAGATGGAGTTGAAAACTGCCTTCAGCAATTTTTCATCTTCATTGTAATGGGAGTCCCTTGGAAACAAGTTAGGGATCACATGCAAATTTGACTTGCTATACTTACCACATTCTTAGGAAGACTAGGAATGAGATGATAAATGAAGACATTGCAAAGTTAATAATTTGAGAGAGAGATGCTTATTAAAACAAAAATATGAGCTGCATATGCTGTATTCACAGGAACTGTGCGGTTTAATAAAATGAAATGAGTCAATGTGTTCCATATGGCTGTTGAGTAGAAGATAAATGTGGGTAAGGCATGGCCCCTGCCCTCTGGGAGCTTGCAGTCAAAGTGATTGCTGCGACAAGACTTAACTATGGAGAAACTGCACCAAAGTGCCCAAGAGCTTCAGCCAGAGAAAAACGAAGCATTCTGATTCTTAAATGGGAAGGGGGTGCAGTGTACAAAGGGAAAAGGATCCAGTTTCCAGGATGTTTTTATTGTTGTTATTAAATTTGTAAGGCAGTTAATAGCTAAATTCTCAACCTCTGCACTCCACCTCACCCTGCCCCCCTCCATTCCATTGCTTTCCTACTTTCTCCCTTCTCAGAGGTAACACCCATACTGCAATAGGAATATATCTTTCCAGGTGAGTTTTTATGACACATGTTTAAATAAAGAGCTGAAACAAATGTGGCAAAATGTGTACATTTGATAAATCAGGATAGTGGAGTTTTGATTCTGTTTTATCATTTTTGTACATTTTCTATGTCCTTGAAATGTTTTATAATTTAAAAGATTATAAGTGAATAGTATGTAAATGTGTTATTAATAAAATGGAGACACAAAGAGAGAAAGAAAAAAGAGAGAGTAAGAAAGAAAGAAATAAAGTAATGAAAGAAGGAAGAAAGAAAAGAAGAAAAAAAGAGAGAAAGGAAGGAAGGGAGAAAGAAAAAAGGAAGGAAAAAGAAAAAAGAGAAGAAAAAGGGAAAAAATAGAAGAAAGAAAGAAGAAAAAGAATCTAAGATTTCTGAGAACTCATAGGACCACTATTCCTAGAGTCACTATGAATGGAGAGAGTTAGGAAAGGCTGCCAAGAAGATGAAGTATGACCTGGGTCTTGAAAAATGGAGAAGAGGGAGGATGATCTGAATGGAAGGAACCCTATCATAAACAACTCTTATCTGTAAAATGAGGAGGTTAGACTTTGTAAGCTCTAAGTTCTCGTTCAAATATGACAGCCTATGTTACGTTTATTGATTCAATCCGCAAGCAATGTTTGGACACCTGCCAGGTGTAGTCAATAATGCTAGACACACTGTGGGGGGTTCCAGAAAGGGGACATGGCAGGGTGGCCGTCTCGTGGAACCACCATTTTCGTTTTCATCATTCATCATCCTTAAACATGAAGCATTTACTATTACTATTCATCTATTATCTATCTGTCATTCTATCGGGTCTTATCTATTCTATTAAACTCTAAACTCCTTTAGGATGCAAACTGTTTCTCATATTTCTCTGTATCTTCCACGGTGTCAAGAAAGGACTAAATATATAAGCGGATATTCATTAAATTCTCAGTGAATGTTTAATTAACTTATTCTTTTAAATAGTAATTGTGAGGCTATTATGTCTTAAAGCACAAAAGGGAATACTCTCAAGTTGCAAAGATAAAATATTCTCTATTTCTAATAAACTTCCAGTCTGGTAGGGGTGATAAATTGGAATAACTTGATAACTACAAAGAGGGAAGTTCTAAGAACCAAAAAATAGTACTGAGAAAGGATTATATGGGTTAATTAATTGCATAAAGTGACACATATATGTTCAAGCTTCTGGTCGCTGTTAGAGGTACATTCAGCATTCTATTTTACATACTAGATATGTTACCTCTGGGGAAAGGAATGCTTAAAAATACATGGTACCACTTGTTAAAATGGTAATATCTGCCTTTCTCATCTCTCCCTTCTTCCTGTACCTCCATCACATATCATTTGAATTTACTTTTAACACCTGGAGAAACAGACACAGATACCACCAATTTAATCTTTTTCAAATGTTACTCCTTGTTATAAAATTCCTGAAATTAAAGATTAGAACAGAACCAAAAAATTTAAAGTTCAATGTGTCAGTAACTTATTCTTAACAGGCCAGATGCTGAATCCAGATTTAATACTCATGCACTAGGATATGTGTCTGCTAACAGTTGCAGTCTCATTCTAAAAACTGAAACCAAGTCTGTTCTAACAGAGGTCCCTACAGGCTCCCTTCGGAGAAGTGACAGGCAAACTCAGAGCTGAACTAAGCTCATGTCTTGCGACCTTTCTGTCATTGCAACCTCTGGCTTACCAGCTTTACACAGGATGCTAATACAGGTCAGTGGATGTAAGAACAATCATGATGATAGTAACAATAATAGGCAACATTATTTTGCAGTACCTACCATGTGCTTACACTGTTCTAAGCATTTGACGCAAATTAACTCATTTATCCTAACAACAAGCATATGAGGTGGACACTAATTTGAAAAACAGAAAGGAAAAAAAAGTTTCCTTTTTTTTTTTTAAGCCAAGGTAAAGGTCACCACAGCGCACTTCATATTTCTCTTCTGTAGGGCCTGAGTCAGTCCACACACGTGGGAACTTGTATGTTATTCCTGTGTGTGCCTGGGTAGCATCATGGGACTTAAATTCTTTTGAATATACACATGCCAGTTTCTATAGAGAACAAAACAGTGGTTGTTAGACTATGTCGACAAATACCAAGAAAGGCACTACATATATCCTTGACAAGTTGTAGGAATGCAATCTTCCTCCTCTGCACTTTCTTCTTTCCTTCCTTCGTGCTTCTCCCTCCTCCTCCTCCCTTCTTTTTTCTTTTTTTGGTAATACTTTTCTAGAACTCACCTTTTTACAAAGCACTACTTCATAGTAATCATTTATAAGTACATTAAACTCTTTATGACTTAGATGTTCATCTGCAATACAGTGTTTTCGTTTTTGTCTTTTGATGTAAACATTGTGTTTGGGGACCATTCATTCACTGTATTTGGGCCAAGAAAAAGCCTGATTTGATTTTTGATGAAGGTGATATAAAAAACAGTTGTGGTTTTTTGGGAGCTGCAGGGATCATAGTCCTCTTTAACTTGCCTGACTTGCCTCTCAATGTCCTGGGTGGGTTTTTTCACTTGAAATAAGATCTTCAAATTAATTGTTAGTGAACCTTTACTTACTATTTAGAAATTATCACGGGCTATTGCTCTTGTTTGTTGATTTGCATATTTGCACAAATAATCACTTTCCAACATTTGCATTGGGAGTTTCCTTAGGAAGTTTGTCAGGAGAAAGAACTCAGGTTTGGGATTTAAACTCTCATCCTCAACCCAGGTCACTTTGGGTGGGTTACTAGTTCTTAACCACCCCAGCCTCAGTTTTTTCACCCATAAACCAGTTAAATGCTCACCTGGCTAGCAGATGTGAGGAGGAAATGGGGTCAAGCTTGGAGTGCACCATCAGGGTTTAATACATGTTCATTTCCTTTTGTTTTCCTAAGTTATTCTCTCTATAAGTGTAGTTCTTGGTGACTTTTTATCTCCTTAAATTCCATTGCTCTACTTACACAAGAAGCCAAATTAAGTAAAGATCCTGTCTCTTGACCTCTTCACATTATCATTCCAGTTGTTTCCACTAATTTGCAAATAAAGAAAATAGTGATTACAAAATCATGATTGTATTTCACAGCAAGTAAGATAAGTTTTTTTCTTCCCCCCAAAAAAACAGGAAACAGGATTGCCAGTGAAAACTCTCTTTAGTTCCTGGAACTGAAGCATCTTACTTGACGAAACCGGTTTTGTAAAACCTTCACGGTGGTTAAGCGTACATTCATTTTTAGGGTCCAGACAGTCTGCTAACCAAGTCTTCATTAGCTGAAGGACCCTGGCTAAGTGACTCGCCTCTTCTGAGCCACAATTTGCTCATCTGTAGAAAGGGGGAAAGCATCCACCATGAAAGGTTGTCAAGAGGACTTAAGGGAGGTCAAGTGCCAGGCAAAATGCTTGACATGTAGTGCAATGACTTGAAGCCATTAGTATTTGATCTGAGATTAGTGAACAATAGTAGTCTTTTAACTTTTCTTCAAGAAGTTACATGTGCTACCTTGGAGAATGTATGGGGAAAAAATCATCTAACTGTGGTGTAGGGGCCAGATCACTAGACTCAGAGTTAGAAAACTGGTCTTGTCCTGTACCACCACTTGCTAGTAGTACTCTGACTTTGGACTGGATCCCACTCAGCCTCATTTTCCTCACTGGGAATTTGGGCATATTATTTGTCTTTTCTACTTTATAGTGTTGTGGCTGTAAACAGATATCTTTGATTTGAAAGCACTTTGCAAGTTTTTAAGTACTGAAACAAATATCTAGTGAAGAATCTTCTCAGGGTTTATTTTCCATGTGAGTAAGAGCTTGGACTTTGGAGTCTGTGAATCTTTGTGCCTCAGTTTACTCACTTGTAAAATGAGGATAATCATAGAATCTCATGGGGTTATGTTGTAGATCATTGAGTTAATGCAGTAAAGTACTTGGGATAGTGACTGATGTTTGTAACAGCTAAATAATGTTAGTTATTATAGTCTCTTTTAAAACAGAGAAGTTGCCTCCTAGTTTAATTTGCAGCAATGGTCTTCTGCTTTAAAGTTCAGATGTATAGATTTTTAAAAAATTCTTGATTACTTGATATTAAGGTAAAGTCCCCTAATTCCCACCATCTGCCTCTTAATACTACCTACCCAGCTTTCCAGGAACCTATGCCTGGACTCAACTTTGCCTTGGGGTAGTTTTGTGATTTCCAAACTGTGTGCCAATGCACTTGGGCATCACGGTGAATTCAAAGAAGCACTGTGGGATATTGTGAAATTTGGGGGAACTTGACACCTGTCAAACACCTCACAGTTTATTCATCTCAGGAATTACTAGCTTGAGATAGTCCACAGTCTCAGCATGACTGCACTGATTTTCTGATAATAACATGTCTTTGTGAAGCTGTATTTTTTAAGGTAGCTGCTGAAGGGTAGCAGAATGTGCAACCCAAAAAACATGAACGTGGGAGTTTAGGATGTGCCCCTCCCAGATATGCCACTTTGGCATAATGGTTATTGAGGTAATGGACTCCAATATTTGAGTTCATCTGCCCGTGCACATGGGCCCAAAAGAAATGCAAGAGCAGGAATTTTCAGTATAGAAAGGTTTATTAGAGGCTTGGCCAGTCTGGAGTGCGGGCAAGCTAATGTTCCGAAAGACCTGCCTCTCCAATGGTATGTGGGTTACAGATTACACAGGACAAAATCTCAAGAAACCGTGGGTTCGGGGTGTGGGGTCGTGCTGGGAACTGATTGGTTGGAGGTGAGGTAATAAATCATCCTTCAAGTCTTGAGGACAGCTCTGAAGTCTGCTCTGGTGTCCCTTTGTCTGGTTTCATGGAAAGGTAGCCAGGGGGTTGTTCTACTTTAGGGCTCAGGAACTGAAACATAACTTAGGTCAAGCTGTCGTCTTCAGGCTGCCAGAGGTCCAGACTGTGTGGCCATCAGTCAGGTCCAAGCTTTGCCTTCTGCTGCCTTCGAGCTTGCTGATTATCCAAGAAAGACCCTAGGTCTCAGAGGGGTATATAGAGAGATGATTTCTAGAGCTGGGATTCAATGCTAAATTTAATCAAAATCATAAAGACCCTCGGTTTCACTGAGCTGTAGAAACTAGAGAAATAGCAAATTCACGGAGAGGCCTTTCTCTGAACCCCGCCTTATCCACCTGCAAACGGAGCCTCCAAAAGGAACTCACTTATTATAAATCCTCATCCTGGGAGTTTCATCAACCAGGGAAGATGGACTCATTACAGGGAAGAATAGAAGTCAGTGCTGCACCCAGGCAGACTTTGTTGTAAACTATTGTACCCCTCATCTATTCTTCTAAGGCTGTTCATCTTTCTTAACAATGACTTACCCTCCCCAAAGAGGCTCCCATCCTCCCTCCCTTTTCCCTATTAAGATGGTATTTAAGCCTGAAGTCTAAGCTGCCTGTAGAGTTACTCATTTTCCCTGGGTATCTATGTGAGATATACAAGTTAATAAACTTCTGTTTACTTTTCTCTTGTTGATCTGGCTTTTATTACAGGAGTTTCAGCTCAGAACCCAGAAGGGCAGAAGCAATGTTATTCTTCTGCTCTGCGCTGCGATGAAAATGAAGTACCGTGTGCAAAATCAATGCAGAACGCTTGACAACATGCACACTCGACCGAGCACACGTCCCAGCAGTAAGTAGTTGTGGTTAAGAAGGAAATACTATTTTCCTTTCAATTTATCTGTATTATTTTTTTCAATTGGCTATTAAGTTAGTAAAAAATTAATATGCAGTAAGTTGCGTGGAACCTAACTACTTAATAAACTGAATTGCCAGTTACTTCTGGCCTGGAATGCTGGAAGAAAATTACTGAGATATTAAGGGCACCACCATGAACCTAGAAAATTTGGGAACCTCTGGAGTAAATCCCTCAGTTTTAGGATTTTCTTTGAAAAAAGGCACCTGTGCATGAAAAAGGGCGGTACCCACAGTTCAACAAAGCTGTGGAGGCTAAGGAAGGCCTGAGAAATTTGTGTGTGGAGGGGAAGCTTGGCAAGGTCAGATTAATCTTGTGTACACATTCTTTGATAGTCCAAGGAAAGGCATGACAGTTTGAAGTAGGTGGGGAAATCACATCTTCCATAATAAACTAGAAGCGGTTTCTTTACTTTGATGTATGTTCACTCTTGGTTTCTGGAAGTTTTTCTGCATTAACAATTAGTACTGATTTTAGCTACTGATGAGCAGAGTTGTTTTGGTGAGTTCTGATTAGCACATGAATACTCGACTGGGGTCCCCAGGGAATGCAAAGCAGATACATTTGCAACTGAATATCCACTTAACATTTGGTCTGGAGTTTGAAGTCTCAATCAATTTCCACATCCCTTGCATACTCCACTGGGGCACTTGCCCAGATGTGATTCCCTTGGGATGTTAATGTTTTGTATTCACAGCTTTGTGCTGCATTCTTGGAAGGGATGCAGATAGTGATGGGTGAAGTGCCAGTGAAGTAAGCATATAACTAAAGGTGCAACCGCCTTGTCTTCAGGCTCTACTAGTGGCTCTCCTCTCTGTTCATTTCTTTTATTTCCTTTTTACCAAAGTGAAATGTGCACCTTAAGAAATCAGATACCACGGTTTATGATGAAAAACGAGGGACATGCTCCTTCTCTTCCTTCTAAAGTCCCATTGCAATTCCCTGAAGAAAATCTCTTGTAACTATTTTTTGAGGGCGTCTACTGATTGCCTTCACAACCACAGATACTGTACATATAATGTATTTCTCTATTTCTTGACTTGTCAATTTTAGACAATGATCTACATTAGGAGGAAAATATTATCTACCCATTTAGGTAGTATGGTTGTATGATCGGGACATAAAAGGGGTCTGTCTGCCTGCACAGGTCTAAGCCAAAGAAGAGATACCTGCGGGTTTTGCAGTGTGGACAAAAGGTCAGAGAAGGACAGCATGGTGGGCCCTATAAGCTCAGAGACTGAAAGTAACCACACAGGATGGTCTGAACATAAAAATTCTAACTAAAAGCAGATCATGGTGGGTGTCACATCCTGGGCCTGTAGCTTTCTTGACAAAGGCCAGTCTTTACTGAAGTGAGGCTGTCTATTGTCTTTTTGCTTCTAAGATAACATACCCTTGGAATGTCAGTGATTCCTTTTTTTCCAGACCATTCAGGGCACAACCCACCGCACCAGAACACAGACCACAGAACCCCTCACGGTTATCTTGTCCCGCACATACCATCTCTATGTGCTATAAATGTTAATTATTAACTCTCCTGTACCCGCCGATGTAAAAGAAGTACATGTCCCAACGTTTCACTTTTTTTCTAGTCCCAGAGGTCTCCCAGCTTTGCTTTTTTTTTTTTGCCTCCCTAATCTACCACCAATGGATTTTGTGGACTAATGTTTAAAATTAGCTGCAAAGCTGCCATTCTCTGGAGCATTTTTCTAATCTGTTGAGAATTTGCTTCCTGGCAATTGTCATCGGTTTGGCTCAAATAAACTCATTAAAATTTTTTATAGGTTTGGATGTTTCTTACGTTGACAGCAGCAAAGAAAGTTAGGTTTATTAGAGAGTTGCAAGTCCTGAAGACACGGGTGAGCTATCACTCAAAAGCCTAGTTCCCCTGGTGTCTTGGGTGTAAAGATTATATAGGGAAAAATCTCCGGTCATGGAAACTAAGGGGGTTGGGTTTGTGGGTGCTACTGACTGGACGATCAGAGGGGGATGAGGTAATTGATTATGGCGTCCACTTCTAGAATCAGCCATGGCACCAACCCCTTTGGCCCTGTGGCCTGGTCCCATAGCTGGTAGGGGTGTTGTTCTGCCTTGATGGGCCTGGGGCAGAAACACATCTAAAGCCAAGGTGTTAGTCTTAATTTAAAGTCCTACGGAAACCTATTGTCTTCTTCATTATCCACCTGAGGCTTGGTTAATCTTATGTTCTGAGGCTTAATGATTAAAGGAACTAGGGATACCGAGGATGAGGGCTAAAGGCTGGAAGATGGGTGGGAAGCAAGTGAGTCACAGTGCCATTATCTGGGCAAAACCAGCTTGAATCAGAGAAAAAGACTATTAAAGAAATGAAGTTTGTGTGTGGTTTCAGTTGGGGTCTGTGAATTAACTGACAATACACAAATTAATAGAAGGAAAGTTTATTATGTATGCAGGAAATACTTAGAAGTCAGTAAGTTGCTGAAATGCCAGAAGTAAATGTTTATATACCAACTTAACAAAAAAAAGTGGGGGGAAGGTTAAGACTTTAATGGGGTGGTATGAAAGGTTCTATTTGTTGTTTTGGTGCTTGCTGATGGGTAGCTGAATTCTCACTTCCCATGCTAAGAGCTAGTCCCTGAACAGGAAACTCCCTCCAGGGTTGTTATTGGCAGCTGTACTTTTGGGAGACTTTGTTTAAGTTTAGATGATGTTTCTGTGGCTGCTAATAGGTCAGATATATTTGAAGTCATTTACTTACCACTTTGGTGGGCTCTTAATCCCTTGATTTCCCTCATCTGAAACTTTGCCAGAAGTTCACAAACAAGGAGCTGGGTTGATTGCTATGGAGAGAAGACTTGCATTAGACATTGGGAAATGAGCAATCTTCAAAGTAAAGAAGAACACACATTAGAATGAAAAAAAAAAAAAAGATTAATAATTAGAGCAGACTGTAAACCCAATTTCTGTATCCAGAGGGTTAAAAATTGGGTTCAAAGAATTTTTAGATGGTGGAGTGAGGATGACAGTGGCAATGACAGACTTTCTGTTTTTTAGTTTAAATGTCTTTGGTGATGGCATCCCATGCATGATCTGTTGTGGTTATCAGTTTTTTGAAGTTTATATTAAGTCAACCAGCTTTAGCTTACAGGACTTTTTCAGATACATAGGTAAAAGGGCAATTATAAGACTATCTAGAATCCCAATAAGGATCTGGGCAGTCAGGTCTTAGTGTTGAGTGACACCAAATAAGTAGGGTGGGAGAAAATTTGAAATGTTAATTTTGAGGGTTGAAACCAGTATATTGAAGTAAGCTAGAAGAATAAAGAATTTGGTAAGGATGACCAAAATATGTAAACTGGCATAATCTAGTCCAGTTTACAGGTAGAGAATAAAATCTCAAGGAAAATAAACAGGGCTAGAATCTGATAACCCATAAGGTAGAATGCTAAACTGTGTTATATATAGTATTCTACTGAAACATAAACTCTCTTTACAGCTGCCTCCTTCTTTCATCTAAAATAATCAAAGTAAGATTATTCTTACTTACAAAATGAGTCTGGTCTCATTAAATATGGCATGATTATTTATGCAAGTGCAGCAAAAATAGTAATTGACCACACAGGCCTTTTTAAGTGTGCTTTCTGGAACTTTTATAAGGAATCTCAGACTGCACTTGTAAAAGCCTCTTGAAGCTAAGAAACCAAACCAAGAACTTGCCATCAGACTTCATCTGCAGTATCTATAGAATTGGGTAAATTCTTCTCTTCTTGAGGTCTCTCAAATGTTTTAAAGCTCTTAAGCTTGCCAGGATGTGACCTTCCTTAATCACTTGTAAGTCAGGTACTAGACTGGTATTTCCAAGAGGAGTTTGTAAGTATTGGCTCTATAAAGTCAACCTTGGTTCCATAAAACTGTCTGGTCATATCAGATTCTATGCACATCATTCTCAAAAATGACATTCCAGTCAAAGTCTTTTTTATATAACTAATGTTTCTAATCATGTCCTGAAACCAAGAACATAGATTCTTATTGAACCTATGTAAATAGTTATAGTGACATAAAGATTAGAATACTCAATAACGGTTTCTGAATTCTGGAGGAATCAGGCAGAGAGAAAAGATAAATGTTTCATTTCTGTTATAAATGTATAATCTACTAAATTTTTATGATTTATAGGTAACTTAATAGAAAAGAAAAAGGAGTTCTTTATGTTGACTAAAAAATAATATCGACTAGGTATTTTATCACCAAAGGGATTTATTCGAGAAAAAGAAAGGGTTGCCAGCCAGAGCATGCAGACATGGCAAGCCACGTGTGTGACAAGATTGAGGAATATTTACATCAGAGAAAAGGAAGTTAATGGAAGGGAAAGTCAGAATGATAGAGCTTTATTATGAACATAGAGTTCTTCCTGTAGAGTCCTTTCATATAGGGTTCTCGTGATTACACAGAGCATGAGAACTTCCATAAGCCCTAGCTCCTCCCATAGACCTTCTTGACTGATTATGTCCGCTTAAAGTTCCAGTTCATCTTTACCGTTTATATCCAGAAAATAGAACATCAAAGAACCAGCAATGATCCAAACAAAAGCCATAAGCAATCATAATCATTCTTCATCAGTTCATTTACTCCCATATAATTAATTCTGTTCTGATTGATCTTGAGTTAGTGATTTCATGTACTAACTAGCTTCTCCACTGGAAGTTTGTAAATCCTGACCAGTCCAGTGGTATAATCTCAAAGTGATTTTAACAATGCCATCAGCAATCTGTATCCCAGAGTATGTGGCACAGTCCTTTTCATGGTTTCCGAGACAGTTCCTTTTTGTTGAAGAAGAAGCACTTTGGTCTGTAACTGATTGCAAGTGCTTTTAGAGAAGAACCAGAACATCTGTGAATGATGAAAGACTTAAAATGGCTGTGGTTAAAGGTCTGATGTAAATTCAGTATAAAAATAATGCAATCAACTAAGAAATTTGGTTGTTTCTGGAACATACAACATTTTCAATAACTGGAATTATGATGTATAGCATTATGCTATTGTTGTCTACTGTTGGACAAAGCAGCATAAGGACTTATCATGGACAGCAAAGTCATTTACAGATTTCTAGAAATCTTATATAATTTTTGAAATAGTTATATTAATAGTGTTTACCCATATAAATATAATCCAGGGAAAGTTAAGTCTATCTTTTTATTTGACAATACTTTTCAAACACTTAAACATATCAAATAAACATAATTATATTTTAATATATTTCTTTTTAGCAGAAATCCTTTGAGATTTTCCAAGAGCCCTCTGAGAAATCTCAAAGTCAGCTTGAGATAAAAATTGCATTTAGGATTTGATTTTGAAAAGGCAAAATATCAAAAGTCAAAATTGTCAAAAAGTTTGAACACTTCATTAAATAGGATTATAGGTCACTGTGAAAGAATATTTAGTTATTCATTTAACCAAAGTGGCAGCCTGGATGGGAACATCCTCTGCTAGGGTTGTTGCTGCAACATTCCAAGCAAAATGATAATAAAAAATGTTAAAAGTAAATATAGGTGGTTATACGCTTGAATAAAAAATACCTTTGCCCTCCAAATGATGAGAAAATTTGTTTCTCGTAAATAATTGAGGACATGATGAAGGCAACACAGAAAATTATTCTGAGACAGTCTGTTTTCTAGATAGGTTGCTTAAAAGCTTTTGCAATCTCTTATAGAGAGCATGCTAATAACCTAAGAAATTTAGTCATTTTAAGAGAAAGAAAAAACTCTAGTTTTACATCAGTATACTGTTGATATTAAAGCTCATTTTAAAACCTTATAAGTAAATCCATTTAATCTTAGCCAGCTTGATCATTCTCTTTTTTATTTTTCTGCAGATCTTTTATAGCTTTCTATGTGTATTCAGGTTTTTGTCCTACACATTCCTCTGTCTCATTCTGGAACAATATTTAAACAATCTCTAAACAAGTATTTAGGATAAAACTATTTTTTTTCTCTTAACAAAACGAATCTTTCATTCCTTGGACACTAAGTTATTTTCCTCTACTCATTATTTCTAGAAGTTTCATTTGATTATAATTTTTAACTACTAGTAACTAACCTTTATTATATAGAGCAAACCAGGAAAGAGACAATTCTGAATCATCTGTTATATCATTTTATAGTAGATTAGCAAATTATATAAATATGTATATCATCTCACAATCACTATAGGTATATACTTCTTTAAAGTAAAATTTTTTATTTTCAGTGTGGGAAAAGAACATGTTTATTAATAGATCCAAATATCTTTACTTTCTTTTTAAAAGAAGTCAAAAATATGTAACTTAAACTTATGTTTATAATGAATGTTTTAGTAGTTTCTTACTTAGAAATAATTTAGATTTTTAGTGAATATTTACTTAACTTAGCTCAAGTCTAGATTTTGCAAACTATTTTTAAGTAGATACAATAATACATAATTATTTTTCAAATAAAGTTTGTTAAAACAATGACTCAATTTGATTAAATTTAAATCTATAAATTTTATAATTGTAAACATTTAGCAGATATACTATTAGCTTATTTAATTTGTAAACCAGGGAAAGATAATTTATATTTAATGCTAATGACTCTGAAGACATACTTATTTTTATTAAATTAATGATATCAAACTAGTCATATCCAAACTCATGTAAATTGGAAAAGCACTGCTTGGACTAATTTCTATATTTATGAGAATTTTAGGAATATTTTATTTATATAAGTGCTCATATATTTTCTAAACCAATTAATCAACTTCTTTTAAGGAATTGTATAAATTAATTCGGCATACCATTTGGAGGTAGGAAAATACCATGTATATATAATTATGAAACATACAGATAGATGCAAATAAAGATCTTATGACTTTCATTCTAAAATTTTAGCCCTAAATTAGGCATAAACACAGTAAGCAAAACTCATTAGTTTATAAAGAGTTCTCACCTTTGCTCTTTATATTTTCATGCAAATTATATTTCTGGCAGATAGAACAAGTTAAGGTTTTCAGCTCAATATGAGAGCTAAAGCTTTTTTAAATCATTTGTAGAGGAGATTTGTTAAGATTTTTATTTGTCTTAATATGTAATCTTATGGAGGCTGTAGACTAAATTTTGGGCAAGGGGCAAAGGAGGCATCACACAACTTTCTGGGTGTCTTCAAAGTTCATCTGAGTAGACAAAATATTCAGTCTGTTTCCAATTAGCCTCTTTAGTTTTGGTGGCTGCTTTTGGGGGTCCCTGAGTCCTTTAAGGGCTTCTAATGGAGCAGGGGGCCTAAAGCTAAAGTGACTAAAGGGAGTTTAAGAACAGAGTGGAAAAAGAAAGGTATTATAGGGCCAGTTTGATGAGATCTTCAGGTTTCTCAAGGAAGTCATTGAAATTCTAAATTATAACCTTAGTAAGTCATGTGAATAAGAAAGGAAACAGAGATAGTGCCAGAGCCATGGAACATATATTCAGCAGGAGTTTGAGAACAGGGGAGGGGATTAATTGGCACTTATTCAGAGGAAAACTTGAAAAGATAGTTTTGGGTAGTAGATTACATTTTATAGGAGAAAAGAAAGTGATTATAATTGTAAGCTTCATTTGAGTAGTTGGTAGAGAAATTTGCACCAGTCAATCGAAGAAAATCCAGTTCCTGATCCCTATTTTAATTTTAATGGTAGGTTCTGGGGTGTGACTAAGAGTTGGCTGACCCTGTCAGTCGCCTTCAGTCATGGACCCACTAATATATGACACAGGATAGGTGATGCTGAGATGGTAATTCTCAACATGACAAGGGCAATGAGATAGGAAAGGATCTGAATTTAGACAGTCATAGGAGAACTGATGACAATAAGAAAGCTCAGGTCTCTAGTCTGACAATTAGCTGTCTTTAGACAAATGCTCTACAGTTTGCGTCCCTTAGCAGGAAAAGCCAGAGAGAAGACTTTCTGGCTTTCAAAGCCAAGCTCTCACGTCACAAAATAACATTTTTAGACAATATAGTACAAAACATTTATTACCTATATTTAATAAAAAATAATGAAAAATAACATTTTTCTCTCCCATGACACAGTGGGTATTTTTACTCTTTCTCTTTTCCAATAATTCTTTGAACTGCTTATAGCTTTTAGGACAGCCTTCTTTACTTTAAAGTAATAATAAAACTTAATGGTCAAAATTCACTGACTTGCAGTTCTATTCTTATCAAGTCCACATCATTCTGATTTCTGGTGTCAGGCCAATGTAATGGCATCAAGCTATATCTGCTCTTAACAAAGGCCTGTGACCATAGCATGGTTAGGATTTTACTGACTCACAGTGGCAGGTATTTAGACTTGAAGGAATTCGTTTTTAGTTCTCCAGAAATGTTCATTCATTTTGTATTCTACAGGCTTGCTCTGGTAGACCAGCTTCTTGTTAATCAGGTCTTTTGCACTTATACATTCAGCACATCGTTATCTGTATCTAAAATGTCCATCATTTTGAAACACTTTGAAGTACATTGGGTGCCATCATAAATTAAATCTCTCTCTCTCTTGAGAAAAATTATTCTAAAGCACAGAAGTAATTTCAATTTGTGAAATCAAAGCTGGATGCCAACTAAGTTACAGTTTTAGTAAACAAATAGATAAAGTCCTATTTTAACTTGGCCGCTCATTTGTGGTTACAATTTTTTGAGTTCTGAGGTAGTCTTATTTCCAAAAAATGAGGTTTTTTTTTTTTTTTTTGCTTTTTGACTTATCACAACCTCCATATAACATCAAACAACTCAGGCACAGTCAGTTCATTCTTTTCTAGGATCTTTATGGTCTCTTCACAGATCATTAAACTGTTTTGGAGAAACAGCATATAAATCTCTGTTTTACTATAATCCTTTTCTCTGTGCTCATCCTCAATGCATTTCCAAACAGAAAAGGACATTTTCTTGTCCTGCACTTAGAAAACACGATTTTATGGCAGGCTCTCTTTTTAACTTATTTTCTCTTCCTGGCAATAATGATAGCCATGTTGTGGATAGGACGATCCCTCTTTCTACTTTTGTAATGTCATGACTCTCATTAAGTGTTTTGAAGAACATGAATAGTGACCAAAAAAAATCTTTCATTGTGAAAGCCTCAATATCGCAGGTAAGATCACATCTCTGTTTTTAGTGGTGTTCCATACAAGGTGTGGAGGTCATTTAACAGGTAAGATCTGTCATTACCTTTGGTAGAAAATTTATAGGTTGAATGGAGTTTGCCAAAAGTTGCATTTGTGTGGTTTGCCAAATATGCAGACAGATGAACAAAGTCCAGTTTTATTTGGACAGGATTGTTGATAGAGATGAGTTGAAAGTCTGTTTTAAAAATCAAAGTACCTAAGAGGTAGGGGAAGAATTTTTTAGTTGCTGCAATTCAGTGCTTCATTTGATACACAATAGGATGCACGGTCGGTCACTGGTAAGATCTCATAGAAGAGCGCTACAGTCTAAGGGATCAACACAAAATGTATCGAAATTTTCCCTTTTGTTCACCCACAGAGTATTGAAGTTGCATCTTCTTAACTAAAATATATAATTTTACTACTTTATTAAATTTCATAGAGCAGCCAAGAGAAGGGTACAGTGATGCGTGTTTGTTTGCATGGTGTACTTAGGATAATTCAGCAGTCAATGCTTTTGGCGGTTGGTATTTTTTTATGAGTGACACTTCTCCACCCTGATTAAAATCCTGTACACCCAGGCTCAGGTGAGCGTCCCAGGTTGGCAATCCTTCACAGTATCGTCACACACTGTTTGCTGGAAGAGGTACAGACTGTCTGTATAACTCCACGGAGAGAGGACAATGAGAAGCTCATGAATGGTCTATTCTAGACTCTGCCACATGAGCCTTTTACCTTTCTGATTTTAACCTGTGTCCTTCTGCTATCATAAATCATAATTGTGAGTCTAATAACTTCTCCGAGTTCTGTAATTCCTTCTAGAGAATTCTAGAACCTGAGCGTGGTCTTAGGGGCCTCTGACAACAGATCCATTCTACCTACTCTGCCATACCCCAAATTATCTTAAAGAGAGAAGTCAGGTATAGATACTGCCTTCCCTCAAAGAAAGAGGTGGTTTATACCCCCAAAGGTATATGGCAAGAAATCCCATAAGATACAGCCACAGAGTCACGTGGCTTAGAAAGGAAAGGACATATATCCAGTTGGGGAATTTAGACACAAGGGTGGAGGAGCTAAAAATAAATGAAAATTCACAGGACAAGAAATTCAAGTTGCATTTGGAAATGGGGTTAATTGTCAGCCAAATCCTGAATCGGAAAGCCCAGGCTGTAGTTCTCCCTCCCTGACCTTTTCTTCCTTTTTGTTTTGTTCTTGCTTGAATTCTTTGCCATCTGGCTGGCCCTATCAAAACAGAAAGATATCTGATATTTTTTACACTTTGACAGAAACTCATCTACACCAGTAGGTTCTGCCTTCTAGGTATTTGCTCATAATAGACTTTATCTGTAACTGGGGTCTGGGAATGCTCTGTCTCTGGTTATAGCAACATCTGGCGACAACAAGATAATATTTTTAGAGAGGTAGAGATAGACTTTTCCTGGCCACTGAACTCACTGTTGCCAAGGCTGCTTGCAAACCTAAATCTGCTTTAGTTCATTTAGGGGCAGACCTGGGGTAGAAGAAACAGTGGGGTATCAAAATGTGTCTCTTCTTCTTTTTTCCCCAACCCCTTGTTCTAACCCATCTCATTTTATTTCTCGAAACTAAGACTCCCACAGGCACAGGATTCTCCCTGTGTCAATACCCCTTCCCCTTCATTTCCTCTCTCTGTATGTGACTGTAATCTTTACATCGTCTATTCGTGGCCTGAGACCCAGAGTTTCTGATGTCTGGGCTCTCAATCTCCTAGGGCACCTAGCTTGGGGAAAGTGAACTTGAGGCAGCTATTTGTCGAGTATGTGAGTGTGTGTGTGTGTGTGTGTGTGTGTGTGTGTGTGTGAGAGAGAGAGAGAGAGAGAGAGGGTGTGTGTGTGTAGGGAATTGTGGGGTTTATGTGAAAAGATTTTCTTCGTTAACTAGATGCTCAAATAAAATACCACTAAGTTTCCTGTTCAGCTTCAAGAATATTTGATTAAATGAGAGCTTAGAAATACAGGGAAAGAGTCAGCATTGATGTCAGTTATAAATAATGCAGAGTAGCAGGAAAACAAAACTCTAAAATTTGGTATTCTAGGTAAGGTTATCATAACAAGAGTCATTTATGAGCATGAGTGACTACTTAAACTCATTTTCATGCAATTTAGTAACATTTATGTGTAGTAGTCAACATGTCACTTTCTTGGTTATGTTTTACTTCATCAGTTAGCTCTACATGTATGCTCACTTTTTATTAGTTTCTCTTTTGAACATAGTGGTGGTTGGCTCACAACTTAAAGTAAGTGAAAAGGAACATAGCCTGGAAAGAATCCACTGATGGACATGCCGTTTTGGTGCTCTTACGGTTCTTGCATTCTAGTTTGCAAATTCCACAAAATCATTCATTCAGTGAATGCCTGCTGTGTGCATGCCTGCTATGTGCTGTTCCCCTCTGCAGAGAGGTCAAGGGCAAGCAGGGACAGATTGTGAGGAGGTGTTTACAGCCCTTGCCTGAGGGAAGTGCTCTCAGATGGTGAGAAAGTGGCTACCTGGATCACCCTCTGGGGCAGCCACCTAACTCATGCAGGGCTCTTAAAGCCAGCCACAGACTTCAGCAGAGCCATCTCCAGGAACCCTGAGGACACACTCACCTTCCCTCCTGCCTTTCTCTTGCAGGGTCCCAGTCCATCTCCACTCCACCCTGGCTCTATCTTTACTTCACCCCACTCTTCGTTCGTTCCAGTTCCTGGCAGTGGCTCCCTTGCTCCTTAGTGACCCCAGGACTGTACCGGGACTCTGGCTACACAGATGATTCGTTCTGCTACCAGCAATGATGCTGCCTTGTCTTCTCAGCCTCATTCTTCCTGCTTCTGCCTCCCTAACCTCCCAGGATTGAGGCTCTGATTTCATTCTATCCACCACGGCCTTGCTCCTGTGTGTTATCTCTACTAAGAGGGTGATATAGACAGGAGCTGATGAAGTCTTCAGCAAGAAACAGCCATGGGGCCTTTCTCCAAACTGGGAGGGCTTGAGTCTTCTTTTGCCATCCTCATTTTGGCCTCATCAACTGCTCTTCCAGCTCCTAAACTCTCCATATCCCATGTATAGCACCTGGCCATACTCAGTCCTGTGCAGCATCTCAGGTGATTCAGAGACTGGGGTGGGGGTGGGGGTTACAGATACATACATACCTGCTCTAAGTTCCCAGTTTATTTAGTTAGAAATATTTCTTCTGAAGGAGGTGAGGTGGGTCATGTAGAGGGAGCAGAGGCAAAATATTTTGGGGTGGCTTTTCCTTGAAGCTTGGGTTTTAATAGGACATGTAAGCTTCTGGTGACACTTTCCCTGCAAGTAGGATCCTCCAGAATCAAGAAAGCAGGTGGCTTCTTGTTAAGTGCTGACTGTTTATATTCAGGGCTTACATTACCTTCCCGGAGGAACTTGTATTAATAACCCATACAGTTTCATCTAAGCAGTGGTTCTTAGCTCTGGCTGCAGATCAGAACCATCTAGGGATAAAAACCCCCAAATATGCAGGTTTTTGTGTGTATATAGCTGACAAATCTTTGACAAAGGAGCAAATGTAATTCAACTGAAGAAAGATAGTCTCAATAAATGGTTCTGGAATGACTAGATATACACATGCAAAAAAAATGAATGAGATACAGGCTTTACACCTTTTACAAAAATTTACTCAAAGTGAATCATAGCCCTAAATGTAAAACGCAACACTGTAAAACTTCTAGAAGATAACACAGGAGAAAATCTAGGTGACCTTAGGTTTGGTGATGACTTTTAGATCTAACACTAAATGCACAATCCATGAAAGAAAAAGAAATTGATAAGATGGGCTTCATTAAAATTGAGAACATCTATCCTGCGAAAGATACTGTTCAGAGACTGAAACAACCAGCCACAGACTGGGAGGAAATATTTGCAAAACGTATCTGATAATGGGCTGGTAATCAAAATATACAAGAAACATTTAAAATTCAACAATAAGAAAACAACTCAATTAAAAAATGGACAAAAGGTCAGAAGACACACCTCACCAGAGAAGATACACGTGTGCTTATTGAAAATAAGGACATGATAAGATGCTCAACATCATATATCATTGGGAGTTGCAAATTAAAATAATAAAATGTACAACATACCTATTAGAATGGTCAAAATCCAAAACGCTGACAACACCAAATACTGGTGAGGATGTGGAGCAACAGGAACTCTCATTCCTTGCTGGTGGAAATGCAAAATGGTCCAGCCACTTTGGAAGACAGTGTGGCAGTTTCTTACAAAACGAAACATAATCTTATCACGCGATCTAGTAATCATACTTCTTGGTATTTATCAAAATGAGTTGAAAACGTATGTTCACACAAAAACCTGCACAGGAATGTTTATTAGCAGCTTTACTCATAGCTGTCAAAACTCGGAAGGTACCAAGATGCTTTTTTAACAGGTGAATGGATAAACAATGTGTATTCGCACAATGAAATATTATTTACCTACACAAAGAAATTAGCTCTAAAGCCATGAAAAGATATGGAGGAATCTTGAATACATCTTACTAAGTGAAAGAAGCCAATATTGTATGATTTCAACTATATGACATTCTGGAAAAGGCAAAACTAGAGAGACAATAAAAAGATCAGAAGTTGCCAGGGGTGAGAGGAAAGGGAGAGATGAACAGGTAGAACACAGGGGATATTCAGAGCAATGAAACTATTCTGCATGACACATTTGTTAAAACATAGAAGGTACAACACTAAGAGTGAGTCCTAATGTGAACTGTCGACTTAGTTAATACTAATGTGTCGATATTGGCAAATCAATTGTCACATGTATACCACACCAATGCGAAATGTTACTAAACAGGAAAACTTTGTAAAAAGCACGGAGAGTCAAAGCATATAGATAACATAGCAAAGCAAAGTGCAGAATAGTTCATACCATTACTTCATATATAAATATATTTGATTTCTTATCTGTTTTAAAGTGGCATCTGGAAGTTGCCTCTGAAGAAGTGAGAGCCTGTGTACAGGGTTAGATGGAGACTTATTGTATCGTTCTTGTGTACATTTTAAATGCTATGCCTTATCACGTAAAACCTATTAAAATATTTAAAAAAGAAAAAAAAAAAACAACCCAGATATTCAGTCTGCACCTCAGATTTGTGAAATCAGTCTCTTTGGCAAACGAGGTCCAGGCATTTGTGGTTTCTAAAGCCCCTCCACGTATTCTGATTAGAACCACTGCTTTAGAGAAAAGTTTGCAAATATTGGGCTTCCATGGTTCTTGCACCAAACTCAGCATCCGCAGGGCTGAACGCTCATGGGTGTGGGTGAATAAGCAGGGTCAGTGCCTAGGTATCTCTGAAGCCCAGCTCACCCCCAGTTTCCGATAGTCTGGAAACCTGTTTCTTCAAAAGTACCAACCAGTACGCTCTCCCTGATTCAATTCAGGTTCGCCACATTAATTCTAAAGCAATGACAAATCCATTCCCTGTATCGATTATAGAGAATTCTGAGTCTCTTTGGCTGCAACTGCTCACAGTTCGGCTCTTGAGTCTTTTTGTCAATTGTATCTTCAATTTCAGCTTTCCTCACTCCCAAGTGGCTGGGATCTGTGATCGTGAAGTGTTGGCAGTGGAAACAACACAGTATGGCTGTTAATTACCCAGACTGCTTTGGATTTGACTCCAGCTGCTGCTTGCCAGCTTGCCTTTGAGCTGAGTTTTCTTGCTGGGGTATAGCTGGCAGCACCACAGCACTTTCTGAGGAGCATCATTACAATCAGCAAGAGTTCAAGGACAGTATGGGCAACCATCGCATTTATCATAATCTTAGCTAATGTATGTGAAAGCTCACTAAAAATCATGTTTTTAATAAAAAGAATTTAAGCTCTAGCCCTGTGGGCCAGGCACTGGGCCAGGTGCTTAGGGTACAAAGACAAGAAAAATTCCATCTTCTGCCTCCTTTCAGTCTATTCTTCTGTGAAGAGCCAACACGAAATCAATGATAGCATGTGGAAAAGTTGAGGAACTAATTAGGCTCTTTCAAAGAAAAATTTGGAGAACTATGTAAAAGATGTCTGTTGTTTACTTTTCTCCCAATCTGTTCTCATCCTTCCCTTGTTTACCTTCCGTCCTACCCCCTCCCTTCTTTTCCTCCCTCTGTTTATACAAGTGCGTCCTTATCAGCCTGCCATTCTCAATCTAAAATGTGATGAGAGGAATTGGTTTGAAAATCTGTTCTGCATTTTGTGTGCATCCTGTCTCAAGGACTGTGTTTGAAAATGCTTGTGCTATTTAATCTAATTTGCCATTCTTGAGAGTGAAGGTTTACTAAACTCAGAAGGCAAAATAATATGCAAATCTATTTAAACAGTACACAGTCACTGCTGTGGCACCACTGGCCCTGCTGAAGGTAGCAGCAAACTCCTCGGAGAAATACTGGCTGAGTCTCCACCATGTGCCAGGCATTAACTGTGCCAAGTAACACGGTGAGCATGGGGATGGGGCCATAGGGCTTCTGCCTTCAAGGAACTGACAGTTGGGCAGAAGTTGCTGGCTACAGAGAAGCCTAATGTTTTGCGCACGATCCTCACCTCCACCTGCATGAAGCTGCAGCCCCGGGAACCCGCAGCCCTCACTGCACGCCGGACGCGGGCACAGAGAGGCCACTGCTGTCTGCATGGTCATTCAGGGCATGGGTGGCTTCCCTGAGAGTAGATTCCAGTGCTCTGACAAGATTGCTTCTCCTGGGCAAGAAAAGAAGAGTGGAGCAAATCGACACACTGTATCAGCCATCCTCATGGGGATAAAGGGGCTGGATTAGTTTGTGTTGATTGAGTATAACAAAAAACATTTAAAGGAAAATTCCATATTTTGATTTTTAGATACCATGAGTTGAACTCAGTTGTCGGAGAAGATAGTGGAAATAATGAGGCTGCTCTGCCCTAGAAGAGGGATCCCCAATCCCTGGGCCCTGGACCATATCTGTACAGGGCCTCTTAGGAACCAGTGGTGTGCAGTAGGAGGTGAGCAGTGGGCTAGAGAACAAAACTTCATCCAAACCGCAGCCACTCTCCAGTGCTAGCACCACCCGCCTCAGCTCTACCTCAGATCATCAAGGATTAGATTCTTATTGAAGTGGGAACGCTATTGTGAACTACACATGTGAGGGATCTAGGTGTACAGTCCTTATGAGAATCTAATGCTTGATGATCTGAGGTGAACCTGAGATGGTGATGCTAACACTGGGGAGTGGCTGCAAATATATAATAATAATAACAGAGGGGTTTGCAGAGACCATAGTAAATCAATTGCTTGCAGTCTCGGATCAAAACCCTGTCAGTGAGTGGCAAGTGACAATTAAGCTGCATCTGCTGGCAGGTTTTATAGTGGCAAGTGAGTTGATGTACTTCAATTGTACAGCTGCATCTCGCGGCAGACTTTAAGTCAGAATTTGACACTTATTTTAGTGTGGACTACCCATTATTGACATATTATTTTATTTACCACTTCCATCCATACCTCTTTCCCGCACTGCACACTTGTCTCAGTCAGTTTTAATAAGTCCACAAACTAAAACCCTATCCAAAATAAGTAAAAAAACAAACGTCACTGGATAGCTTCTTTGAAAAGGGGGAAAGACCCAAAAATGAGACGGCAGAAGACTCTAAGACTGCCAACAAAAAGAAAGCTGCATTTAAAGGAAAATTTTAAGAGTCCTACTTAAATTACAAGTTCATTGTAACAGGTGATTCACAGGCTATGCAACCATGAAACCTTCAAAGATGCTTTGCCAAATGGAGACCAAGCACCCTGCATTGAAAGACAAGTCTTTGGAGTTTTTCAAAAGAAAAAAATGTGAACATGAAGAACAGAGGCAATTATTGAAGGCCACCACTTGTCAAATGTGTCTGCGCTGAGAGCATCATTCTTAGTGGCTAACTGCATCGCTAAAGCTAAAAAGCATTTTACTATTAGTGAAGAGCTGATTCTTTCTGCCTGCTGCTAAGGACGTTTGTCATGAATTTTTAGGAGAGGCTGTAGTTCAACAGGTAGCACGCGTTCCTCTTTCAGGTAGCACTATAACTAGATGAATTGATGCAATAGCAGAAGATATTGAGGCACAATTGCTAGGATTAGAGGATTAATGAGTCACCGTGGTATGCAGTCCAGGTGGACAATGCTGATAGGAGTCTACCGATGTTGACAACAGGCAGCAATGGTTGTTTTTGTGCAATACATTTTTTCAGGAGGATAACCATGAGGATATGGTATGTGCAACCCACTTGTGAAGAAGCCAGGTGAATTGACTTTGTCCGTGCTAGAAGATCAACTGCTTGAAATCCCAAATGATGGTGTCCTTAAATGTCTGTTTGAGATAATTTCAAAGCTCCATATGTTCTGAATTAAAGTCAAGGTAAGAATATCCTCAGATGCCACAAAAGCACTGAGAAGCCTGCTTCCATTTCCAACATCCTATCTTTGTGGAGCAGGGATTTCTACTGTGACAGCAACCAAAATGAGATTATGGAGTAGACTGGACATAAGCAACATACTTCTGGTGTCACTGTCTCCCATCACCCTCAGATGGGGTCATCTAGTTGCAAGAAAACAAGCTCAGGACTCCCACTGATTCTGCATTATGTTGAGCTGTATAATTATTTCATTATATTTTACAATGTAAATAAATAGAAATAAAATGTACAATAAATGTAATGCATTAAATCATCCCGAAATCAATCCCCCTCCTCTCTCTAGTCTGTGGAAAAATTGTCTTCCATGAAACTGGTGACAAAAAGGTTGGGGACCTCTACCCTAGAAAACCTTAATAATGCTTTAATGACCAGAAAGCATTCACATCCATTGTTCAGAGGCTCAGCATTCAGTTTCCCTTTTGTTCCCTGTTTAATAACAATAGCCAAAGTTAACATTATCCAGGATGAAGCAGCTATCATTAGTTTGAGATTACCCAAGTTTGCATTGATGGATTTTGACTCTAGGTATTTTGAACCTGGAGTCATCCAGTTTATGACAACATCCAAAGTCCTTGGCTTGAACTGAAGCATCTCTCTTTAAGGGGAAAAAGGGCATCAACACCTTCTGCAGAAACAGACAGATAACCTTAGGGATGCCCCAGGGGCTTTGAGTGGATTATAAGACATGTATTATTTTTGTTAGTAAGACTCTACTAAATCATTGTTTCAAGGGAAATACTAGGGGGAAGAAGATGTTTATTCAGACTTTGGGACAATGATGTTTTTCTAAAATTTCAGCAGCCAAAAATCACTTTGGATTATACCCAAGTCCAGTATTTTTACTCACTCTCTCCCATCACCCCTCAAACCAGTTTTAATCCTCCAGCCCATCTATTGGAAGCTTGGGAATTAGAGCAAAGCCTTCTGGGAACCGAGTCTCTATTCAGCAGCTTGCCAAGCTCTAAGCGTCAATTTATTTGGAAAGTTTAACATTTGGAAGGACATTTTTTTTTCATGATGGGATGGAAAGCATCAACCATTTTGAAGGAAAGTCATGGCTTTGGGGGAATAACATAGGGGATAACACATTTTCCTGTGTTAACACCTCTTTTCTCCCACCCCAACACATACATGATAGTCTCAGGCTTTCGCTTGTCTCTTCCTCCCAAAATCCACCAGAAAGATGGGAAAGATGTTCCCAATCACCTCAAAGGAAAATTTTAAATTGAAGTAACTTAAGAGGAGTGTGTCAGGGACTTTGGGCTGAAATTATCTTGCGGCACGGGGTGGGGCTTTGCACAGTGATGTCTTGTGTGGAGGGGTATCTTGGTGTAGTTTAGTTGACACTCCTGGTCGAGGAAGGACAAATGTGACTCACTCTGCTCCCTGGGATGTCAACAAGTCCTCCTCCAGTGTCCTAAACAACCTTGATTCTCAACAGTGAGTTTGGAGAAGTTCTAATGATTCATTCAAGACTTTTAATAATGCTCTGGGGTGACTTTCAGAGTAGTTCATAAGGTGCTATCCCACTACTGAGCAGGAAGAAAAGAGCATCATAACTGTAATACTGGGAGCCAGATGTGACTTGGGGCCTGTATGCTGTGGCAGAAAAGGGAATGTTCTATTTTTTGAAATAGTATGCCACCTATATTAAATTTCTATATCTGAGGCACCAGGGAGAAGGATGGGAGTTAGTCCAGCTGGGCTGAGGCGACAACTGATAATTAACTCCTTACAGTAATGGAGCCCGTTTAAGTCGAGAGCAGAGAGCAGATCGATCATTCAACACTGGTCATTTGGTAAGGGTCAGTGTCAAAACTCAGCTTTTTGGTACCGAGTCCAGTACCATGTCCATTGCACTGTCCCATGTCTCCAGATCAGCTCTCTTCTCCTTAGTTCCAAGAGTGATACCCAAGGATGGTTACCCTTCATTCAGGTTTGCCTGGATTGTAGCACCCTCACATTCCTGTTCCCTAAAGAGGAAAGTGATGCTCAGATGGGAGGATGATGGTGCTCTGTGCTACTTTAATGATGTCCGCCTTGGTTTCTGGGTCTCCCTGTTCTCCTGAATCCCCTGGTTGCTCTTGTAATACAGGAAGGAGGCAAGAGCAACCAGCACATTGCCATCTCTGATGTTAGATCAAGCTATATTCAGAGACTGCAATGCGCTGATCAACCCTATGGCCCGACCATGAGGAAATCTACAGAACTAAGGAAAATTTCTGCTGGGATTACTAACAAACCATTTACCCATACTGTGAAGGGAAAAGAGGAAAACAGAGTCTTTAAACCCTACACAGAATAAATATTTAGTTCATTCCCTATATCTGAAACCATGGGGAGCCTGTAGGTCCAAGGCTGGGAAGTGCCAGGAGGCCTTTCTCGCTACGTACTCTTATTCTTTCTCACTGTACACCCATACCATCAAGGGAAAATGTGTAAACAAAGTCTTTATACTATAATTCGTAGAAACTAAGGATGATATATAAACTGAATTCCCCAAACACTTGGGGTCCCTCTCGCCTCTCACTGTCTTTTCTCTGTCCCTCTCATTGTCTCTGTCTCTCTGAGTCTCCCTCAGGCTCTCTCACTCTTTGTTTCTGAGAGGAGACCATGCTCTGTCTATGGAATGTTATTCCTTCTCTAAAAAATATTCTTTTTAACTCTAATTTGGTGTACCCTTGAATTCTTTCCTGTGCTCAGTCGAGAAACCTTTCTCTCTCAGTGTAGGGCTTGTCCTGCATCACTTGCACCTACTCATAGGTTCTTGATTTTCTCCACACCTGTCATGTGTTTTGTTCTCTAGGGTGGTCTCATAATTCCCATGTCCTCTCATACCCTGATGACTAACACCCAAATTCATTTCTGCAGTCAAAGCTTCTTCCCTTGGCTTCCACAGCCTTTGGGCATCCAAGTATACCTCCTTGGCGGGTGGCTGACAGGTCTGTATCTATCTCAATTGCCTTCTCATTACCCCTTATTGGTTCTTTAACATCAAACCTGGCACACAAGGACCTCTGTGACTGGGCATCAGTCTCATTTTTTAACATTTCTCTTTATAGTCCTTGCCTTCCTCTATATATTGCAATACTACCAGACATCCATTGTCCCCTTCCACCACCATGCACACGCATGTCACAACTTGTAGTTCTCAAATCTTTCTGCACCAACATGTTGAGGTGTAGAATGCACAATTATTCACATCATTTTGTTTTTCACATAAAAAGTCTCATAGGAAAAGGAGTATGTATATTTCTACAGAGTGGGACATGCCAGCATCTCGGCGGGGAAGGATGCAAGTTTGAGAAAGGCCCCAGTCATCTTCTTTGTCACCCCTTCTTTCACAAGGGGATTTTCTCCCTCGCTGAAAATAGCTATTTAAGGCAGATGAGACACTCCCAGCATTTTTTCTTTTCCCATGTGAAACAGAGGCTCCATTGTCTCCAGTGTATTTCCACTCTCTTAGACAAAAAGATCTCTCTCTGTTGCCCCTAGACAGAGTTCGTTTGGGAGCCCGAAGGTTTCCCTGCTTAATTGATGAGGAACTAATAAAGCATGCCCTGTTCCTTGGACTACAGACCTCTTGATGGCAGTATCCTCATATCACTTTTACACACATATTAAATTGCAGCCCAGAAGCCAAATCTTCTACTCTTGTAGTGGAAAGCTAGGGAGGCAGGTAGTTGCAGCAGGTAAATGATGAACAAGAGCCATTGTGTGCCTGGAGTTATTAAATTTTCTTTGGGGCAGTCTCAGAAAAATGTTCCTTGGCCTTATCATAGAATGATAAATTTTGAATCAGAACGAACCTGAGGGGTAGCCAGAATTTCCTTCCCAGGATAGAAATCCCATCTTCAGTGACCCTGATAAATGGTTATATCCAGGTTTGTTTGTTTGTTTGTTTGTTTTTAATACACTCTTAGTAACAGGGAGCTCACTGAAGCTTGAGGCAGCCATTCATTATTAGAAAATAGAAAGCTTATGTTAGCAAGTATCACTTCATAGTTGGCTAAAAATATAATCTGTTTCTAGAATAAGCCTCTGGATGGAACCCAAAATAAATTTTCTTCATATTCATTTCTTGTGGATATACATAGACAGAGTAGATAATTCAATTTGAAAGACTTGCGGCCAAGGAGGGGCTCTGAATCTGGTGCCCACATACTCTGAGTTGGTTTGGAAAGCATCGATTGCAAACATTTTGTTTTACTGGCAGGCCGAACACTGCAGTCGTGTTCCCCGGTCACTTCTCAGCATGAAGATATCCATGATGATAGCTGTTCCAATTTCAATAACTATTGATTGGAAAGAGGAAGCATAATGACAAAAAGATAAATAAAAACAAAAATCCCTTTAAATTTCTAAACAACAGCAGCATTTACATTCATTAAAAAATTCATTTATAAAAAATCATTTGTAAGAATTTTTTTCATTCATTGAAAGTTAATTTTTGATGTGTAGATGGATTCTTAGAACTCTTGTGAAGACTCTGAGGTCTGCCCAGGCATCTGAGTTCTACCTATCGGATATTAATTACCATGTTTAATTTTTTGGTTCAGAAATTGGGTCACGACACTGGGAGTATTTTTTTGTGACCGATGATTATTTTCTATTACATTTTCTTTATATTACCTTCAATAATCTTTCTGAGAATCACTTTTCTCTTATGTTGACCATTCTCCATTTAGCCCACTTCCCCATGCACCCTGAGTTAATTGTCAGGTTGAAGAAAATTGATCATGGTTCCAGCAGAGTTTAAGGCTTCCTTAGACTCAGCAGTGCCATGTGAGATAATCTGACATAGTGGTAACAACAGAGGCTCAGGAGCTGGAAAACTGGGATATAACTGAGTGCCACCGTTCCCTGTGTGACCTTGGGCAATTTATGATGTTGCATCTCTCTAAGTTTTGTTTTTCTCATCTGTTAAGTGGGAACAATAGTAGCATCTATTTCATGGGTCAACTAGATTAATGAGTAGACTGAGTGCAGTGTCCACAAATCCTAAGTGCTCTCTCATTTTTCTTTTCTGTTTCCTTCTTTTTCTCCATCTTCTCTTTCAACATCATCATCAGCATTTATCATCATCATTCATACCCAAATAGCAACACTTGGGCCCTATCCGTGGCTGTCCTCTGACGTAGAATAACTTGGGGCAACCAGAGCCCCATGATTTGGGAAGAGGGGTACCCTTGGGGTGGCAGTGACTGGAGAAGTGAATGGTTTGTATAACAGCTAATAAAAGAGGCCCTGGAGCTCAAAAAACTATATCTGAGTTGAAAAGTACTACCCCACCATTGCTGAGGACAGAGTCTGTAAACTTTCTACAAAAGGATAGATGGGAAATATTTTCTATTTTGCAGGTCGTACAGTGTCTGTACAATTACACAGCTCTGTTGTAGAGTGAAAACAGCCATAGAGAATTTGTTAATTGCTGGCCATAGCTGTGTCTTTTCTTTATGGACACTTTGTTTATGGATTTGTTTGAATTTTATTTAATTTTTATGTTATAAAATATTCTTTTATAAAACATTAAAAATTTTGTTCATGAAAATTGTAAAAATCATTCTTAACTCAAGGGATATATAAAAATAGGCAGCTCACTGTACTTGGCCCACAGGCCAATTTGCCAGCTAAGTCAGTTTAGCACAACTGCTCTCTTCTACCCAAACCTCTTTTTGGTACTCAGGTACCTTTTCTTGTTCAAGGTACCATTGATATTCTCCATCAGGGACTAGCTAGGAAAGGGAGAGATAATCAGTGGGGTTAGGTTGGCTCCTTATTCCTTCAGGAAAGGCCATTGGCTAAGCTTTAAGGTCAAGGTGAGTCATGGCCCAACCAAGCAGCAAGTCAGGAGTGTGGAGAGTCCTCTCAGGCTCACACACTGGAGGAATGTGAAGACTCAAGTGTAAGTAAGAGAAGATCTTAAATTTAACAGCTTGTCCACAGCAGATCTAAAGTATCCTCTTTTGCCTTTCTCTAAGAATATTTCCCAGGAATGCTTTTTTAATATTATTGCTTCTTATTAAAAGGAGAAGCTTTTAAGGGGATGTTAGGAAGAGAGGAGAAGGAATATTGAGCAAATCTTTGCCGCCAGTTGTTGGGCAGTTTCAACCAGGAGTTTCTTAGAGACACATTGTTTAGCCTTTTATACCTGCCTCTTTCATATTCCACTGAAAAAGTTTTCCTGGCTTGAAAATTTGAGCAAGTGCATTGGAAGCTGAAATCTGATAGATGCTGAGGCTGCCAAAGGTACATAGGAAAGATCTGAGGGCAGCCAGGAATCACCTGCTGGACTGGAAATGAAGCCAGGTTCTTCTTAAGGGACCTGGCTTTTCTTTAGGGGAGGAAATTGTCCTGGCTTTATCAGCAAGCTGCTCTTGTCAGTCCAGCCAATTCCAGGCAGGTATGGGCTCAGGTAAAGTTCTGCTTATAAAACAAAACCCCAACCAAAAACAAACCCCCTCCCCCAAATTTCAACAACAAAATATAATACACTCATGGCTTGTGATACGTCAAAAGTTAGCTTCAGCCTTGATATTCTGCTAAAACCACTTATTTGGATTTTACTGGGGCTTTGGGTAGTCAAAGAGCCCCATGCTGACTTCAGTGTCATTTCTGCCACTTACAGACTTGTAAAGTCAATGATCACATGATCATATCAATTAATAGCATATTTAATGTTATGTGGCATATGATTTGAATTTATAATTAATGAGTGAATATTCACTTTCATAAAAATGTAAGCATTCTAAATGTAACTTGGAGTGACATCTCTATTTATGTGCTTTAAATGTTGAATTTCTGTTTTATCAGTAAAATTCTCTAATATCTGTGAAAGCCATTAGTTTGACATAAAAATTATTGTGTACTTTCAAACTCTTAAAGGAATAGATTGACCCTTATACAAGTTTGAGAGACTGGATGTGAGTTGTATAACTTTAGGATGAATGCTCATTTGTTTTTTGAGGCAGCAAATGTTTGTAAACATTTAGGTAATCATACAAGACAAAATAATAGAGATTATATTTTATGATATTCTGATCTTTATATAATTAATTGATATTCTAACATTCAAAACCTTAGAAAACCTTGAAAACCACATTTAATTTTTGTCATGCTAATTCCACGTAAGCCATAAATTCTCTTATGACAAAGTACTGTCTGGACTTCTTTCATATTTTATGAAGAAAAATTTAAAGCGGATTGTCATCTTTGTAAACACAAAAATGCATGAGGAGAAAAACTCCACCATCATATACTATGACTCCCAAGATAGAGCATCTTCAATTCAAACATAATAAAAGGTAAAAAGTATGTAGGATAAAAATAAAGTGAGAGAGAAAAATGAGATGCTCCCAGATATCTTTCCTCCTCCACCAACCTTGGCTGAAAGTGAAGGTCTATTTAGCAAATTATGGTTGTTCCTGCAATATATTAAACTTTTGAGATTGCTTCTAAGAATTTTGATGTAAGAATATAGTAGTTTATCTTTTAAATACTATTCAAGGCTGATTCTACATCTTAGAAATTTGTTCTATAAGGATACTATTATGACTCGACTCTAGTCAAATGTTGATTCCAACACTTGGTCATTTGTTATTTGACCAAAATGCTTTTGGCTTTGTCTCTGGCCTTGAATACTCTCTCCTGTATTACAGATGCTAGAAATCTGAGAACTCCACATCTAAGACATCCTTCCTGGCTGCTTTCCAGGCATATTCTGCCAGTAGGAGGCACTAGCAAGGGGTGAGAATGAGAAAGGATGAGAGAAGCTTTTGTCAGATTCTACTTTTGGGGATCATAGGGACAGCAGTGGCAGCCCCATGACCTCAGGAGTGTAGGGCTCCAGGGCTCCTGACTCTGGCAGCAGCAATGACACTAGCTGTGAATTGCTGTGATGATTGTGACAGGGACAGCAGAGGTGACTGTAGTTTCCAACCATGTCAGTGAAAATATGGCCACATAGAGAGGATTGGCAAGGGGCTGATTTTACTGTGAATATGGGAAAAGAGTGGAAAATAAGGTTGCAAAAATAGGACGTGGCTAAATTCAGGGAACCTGACAACCAGGCTAAGAGTCGTGCTTTCTGTATCTTAAGGTAGTAGGTGTTTGAGCTACCTAATTTTCTTTAGTTCGCGTCCTTAGGTATTTGGAGATCAAATGGGATGTTTCTTTTTTTCCTATGTGACATATTCTTTCACCTTCAAATCCCTTATAGACAGAGACAAGAAGACTGTAGAAGAGCAGGAACCGTCCAGAAAGGGCAGACACATCCATGGTGATTTCCTGCTAGAGAACTTGTAAACAGCACAAATGTGAACACCTCTATTAATAAGAGTTCCTTTTAATTTTATAGTATTCTATGAAAATTTTTAGCATACATTACTTAATTAATCATTGCAATAAAACTGTTAGGTAGGTTTAATTATGATCCTGATTTCATAAAAATGAAGAAAGGAATGTTTAGAAGGCTGTATGATTTGCTCAAAGATGCACAACAATCTTGGCACATCTGACTCCGGGGTTTATTTCCTTTCCAATAGTGTTTCCTTACCTTTTTAAAAAAGGGTCTCATCTCCTATTTTGCAAAACTTAAACATTTCCTTTTCTTCTTTAATGTTCACTATAGATTACTTTCTATGAGCCTGTGTGCTATTAAGATTTCATAGATTCATAAATATATGTGTTGAAATTACACATTAGGGCAGTCCCCTCCCTCTTTCCTTTACAGTCTCTGCTTCAGAGATTGTGCCTTTTCTTTACACAGCTTCTCGATGTTATTTCAATTGGTCTTTGTGATGATAACAAAAGAATGCCAATCTTTCAAAAGTTACATTTTGCAGTTATTATTTTTATCCGTTTATTAGCTAGAATACATCTTTAAGTTAATTTTCAAAAATCACATAAGGAAATATATATATTTTCATATTGGAAATATATATAAAATTCAAATTTTTGCATATCTAAAAGGTCTTTCACACAGAAAAAACAAGCTAAAAAATTCTTGGTACACAAGCTTCTCCCTCAGAAGTCTATATATATATATTGCTGCACTGTCTTCTGTTCTGGCATTAATTTTTGTAGAAAAACATGAAGCCAACTGGTTTTTGTTCAACTTACATAACTTAAAAAACTTATGTTTTTTTTTCTAGATTAAAGGCTTTTAAGAACTTTAAATTTTTTTTGCCTAAAAATTGCAAATATCTGTTTACGGTTAAGGTCTCTATTTTCATTAATTTTTGTAGTAGAGGCCTTTTATCTACATGGTCTTGTCTTAGTCTGGGTTTTCTAGAAAACAGAGCCTGAGACAAAGCTATGAGCTAAAGCTTCCTGGGAAAGTGTACCGCCATGAAGTCAAGGTTGAGAGTGAGGCAAGTGGGTAGACAAAGCAAATAGAAACTGGTGAGTTACTGAGCTGGTCAGAGCATCATAAAATAACATATCTGTTTCCTTGGTTATGAGTGCTTCATCCAGACAGGTTCATGGCAACTGGGATCCATTGTTAAGGGACAGAAAGAAGGAAGAATTTATCTGTCCCTCCTTAAAGTTTCTTGTCTTTCATTGTTCAAAGACAAGAAACTGTAACACCCAGTGGGTGTTAACCTTCCCTCATTTCCAGATTCTGACATGTTTTCTGGATGTTATAATCTTTGATTGGATATAGAAAGAGAGGTAACGGATGCATTAAAAAAGACTGCTGCAATAAATAGACAGCTACCTGGTGTTCTTGAGTTCCTTAGACAGGGACCAGATAATGAGGGAGAGAAGAGGAACCCGACCACCTCTCAGGATGTTAGGTTTACTCTGTTACTGTCAGCAGAGTGCTGGCAGGATATCGTTTAATATCTGTTTCATAAGTAACAGGAATTCTTCCTAGATTCTGGAAATGGATTAGCTTTCAGTTCTAGTTTTCAGTGATGTTTTAGGTTTCATATTTCCCCGTGTCTCTGTGGGCATTTTGAGAGGTCACTTTAAGAGGCTGTCTCACAGGCTGCTGACTCCAGATGCTTTATGGTGGGTGTCTCGTGGGTCTACCACCATGTCCCCACTGACATCCCACACTGTGCTCTTCCTCAGATCAGATGCTTTCTCACTCTTGGTAAACTGCTACTCATATTCCCCACACCAGTATACTCCTTTTCTTTCCTGTTTCCCAAATTCTGACCACCTTACAAGTTTCTGTTCTTGCTTAAAACTCTCCTGGCCACTCCAGGCCCAGTGGCTGTCTCTTGAATTCCTAGGCTCCTGGCCGTCTGGACTATGCAACTTAACAAATAGTTAAGTCCTCGTCTGGTGCACAAGTCTGATCTCTCCACTATACTGTCTAATTTATCCCTCTTCTATTTTCCTCACAGTACTGGACATGTTGGAGACAGTGCCTTTTTTGATCGTCATCTATGGGAATGGTATTTTAGAACGATCTAGAAGCCATCTTGACACCCACATTTGCTCCAAAACATTAAGCATTCCCATAACAGTGGGTCCTTTTTTGGGAATGGGGAGGGCACACAAGTTTGTAAGACAATTGCAACTGCCAATATATGGGCTGACCCATACAAACTCTTTTCTGAAAAACTATAGTGTACTATAGAGTGGAGGTGAGGGTCATGGATTCTGGTGGGGTGGAATCTTGTCTCTGACGTTGGCCAGCTGTGTGATCTTTCTGTGTCTCAGTTTCCCCATCTGCAAAAGGGCAGGTAAAGTATCCTCTCCATAGTTTTCTTTTTTGTGAGGGTCAAATAATTTAATACCATTTAATTACTAGGTTGGCATATGGTACATACCATGTAGACTTTCTCTCTCTCTCTCTCTGTCTCACATTTGGATGTTTTCTCCCCAAAGACAAGGGTCACTGAAAAAGCATCTTATAGAAGCCTCTCTCTTCCCGCCAACTACCTGACCATTTTTTATCTGAGATTTACCTTTCTATGAACTTTCCCACTTGCCAATATGAAATTTGTTCACGTTTTATTCACTAAATTTCTTTTTTCTTCCTTTTAGATAGTCTGATAAAGGATCAAGAATAACACATTGATGATGAAGTTAGTGGAGACCTCCAGGTAACACCTTTGCCAGATAACATTTTTATTTAGTCTTTGGGCAAGCATTCCCTATTAGCTTGCTATGGGGCTGGCTCTAGACCTGACCCAGGACACACCCCTTGACCCCCAAACCTTTCTACTCTGCTGTGCTTGTGGTATCTGTTTGGCGGTAGTCAGAAGCACGCCTCTCCTGCACCCAGAAGCAGCATGATGAAATACCAAGCTTTCCTCTAATGCAGGGTGTTACCCCTGGTGTTACTGGAGTCAGTTTTAGGAGGTGGCAGACATGGCATTAAATTGGATAACATAATGAGAAGGCTGTTCATTATTTAGTTCTCTGCTTGTCCTTCCAATTACCTCAAGCGGAAAGCTTTATTTCGACACCTCCGACATCTGCCTGATAGTGGCTAATTTTCCTTCAGAAAAATAGAAGAGGAGGCCTAAGGCTTGGCTCATTAGGCAGATAACAGTATCTAGCTAGAAAGTAATAATGTTATTTCATTTTCTCTGTATTTATCTTTAGAGTTATCTTCTATTTATGATAATTGATCCATAAATGGTTTTCTATTATTGAAGAAATATGCTCTCTTATGCTCTCTTAAATATCTTTCATATATCAAATATATGTATATATACACACACACACATACATAATTAAATACATAAATATCAGTGAAGTGGTACTCAAATAACCACAGTTTGAGAAATAATGTATGATAGAAAGTATTTTGGAAATTATGTGAATTACTGTTTCTTGTCTCTGCCCTTTATTAACTGTGTGATCTTAGGAAAATAATTCAATGGATTTTTCCTATGAGGACTAATAATATCTATCCTTCAAAGTTATTCTGAAGTTTAAATGAACTATCCTATCACTTAGTATACTTTTCTTCTTTACTTTTCTCTTTCCTTCTAATTATGCCATGTGTACCATTTCCTTCTACTGGTCTGCTCTCTGGGCAGCCTATGCTCTGCTGCTCCCTCTGGACCCCATGAGAAGAATCTGGAAAATGCTTATCTCTAGTTCGCTTTGAATTAGCAGATGTCTCTGACAGGTTTACTGAAAAGGCATCTTTATTAAACTGAGGAAACGTATAAGAGGCAGAGACATCATGCCTGGTGGATCAGGGTCTGGGTTCTCTCATCCCTGTTGCAGGTCTCTCTTAACTTTAGTTCTGTTTAAAACTACGAGGTCAGCAATATTTGTTTCTCTCAGAATTTTAGGTTGATATGGATGCCACACTGGCCAACACCGTAGAATGGCACTGTTGGAGCTGCAGTTTGGGGCGTTATTTCACCCAGGCCTGTAGGAATGGTCCTGAGTTGGAGCCCAGACTCTCTATAGTTTAGGGAATATTGTAAGGAGGTGCCCTTACAGCTACAGAAAGACAAAGAAGAGTGAAACAGCTATGTCTCCTGGGGCAGAGAGCAAATGCCTGTGTCTCTCCTCCATCCTTTGCTTCCTGATGCAAATATGGAAGTATTCTGAGCTGCCTCCGTGGGAGATGGACATTTTGGTAGCGGAAATGTTCTGTGACTATCGGAGGTTAGAAACTTTTGGTCCCTGGGTCTCAGTTTCCCTCTCTCTGTCTCTTCTTTTAGGCTAGAGATACCTAATATCTGAAGGCATCTTTAGTTCTGGGGAATTCGAGTAGGACACAGAAATGAGGGAGACTGGCTGCCGTTTCACTTCTCTGGGTTCAGTGGCTTCAAGGGGGACAGTTATCTTCATGATTTCTTAATTGTAAAACAGTTCCTCAAGCAGTGAGGATTCAGGATAGAACTTGTGTAGAGGGGTAAAGAGTAGGGATTTTACTTTTTCATTCATTTACTTACAATTAAATTGTCCCACCCAGTGTAAGGGATGCGCTCAGATATGATGGCCTTTGTTACAGTGAACTCCTGGGTGTCCCACTAACACATGAGTAGTAATGGCAACTCCTGAGAGTTCTGGGACTGAAGCAAATGCCGTCTTGGACTCATCTCAGGAAGAATCAGAAAAGAATACTCAGACATCTTTCAGTCTGGTGTTGGCATTCTGCCTCCACAGCGAAGGCTTTCCCGATGGCTCCTTCAAACCATGGCCTCCACAGCTTATTGTGTCTACTATTTATTTGACCCACTTGGCATTGCGGAGTCTAATATTTTGCTATTAACCTGTCAATTATGTTACTTTTTGCCTCTCCAAAAGTTTTATAAGTTCCTTGAAGAAAGGAAAAAAAATCAATATATTTATTGGATAATACCAGGTACCATACTAAGTTCATTTTGCATTCATCAGGTGGTTCCAACTCCGGAATGGATTTTTCTAGCTGTGGAAATGAAGGTTCGGAGAAACTGTGACTTGCTTAAGGTGACTTAGGCACAGGCCATGGTTTGGTACGAAACACTGAGCATGGACTCTCGTATATAGTTAGAGTTCATTAAAATGTCACTGAAGGACTGTTGTTACACAGAAAACAAAACACAAAGCCACTTCTCAGACAGAATGTAGTGGGTAATGTTGGGCAACATGCTAGGAGATGTAGGTATCACTTTGCCTCTAAATTCAAATCTTTCTCTTGCTCCTTGAGACGTGGGATCTTTTGTGACAACACTGAGACCAGCTGTGTCAACATGACTAAGTCGTTTGTTGCAGGAAAACTTTCCTGGGACATATAATACTACAGACTGATTAACTACTTTGCTTTTCTCTTTTATTAGAGACAACTATCTGCTCACCTGGATGGACCACCCACTTATTAATTAATAGTTTATCTATTAACCCTTGCTTTAGGATTCTTGTTTGCTGTATCCGTCACTTCTATTTTATCATAAAAATCTTCCCAATCAGTTTTCTCTCTTGAAGATGGAACTTAACCACTTGAGTTGAGACACAAAAGCCCTATAAATAGCCCTTTTCTGACTATCCCCTTTCAAAACATAGCTAAGTTTCAGTCAAGGTGATGTTTTTCTTAATGGCAGTGACTGAAAATAAACTCAGTATTAGTTTATTATCAGGTTCTCTGGTGAAATTTAGGGGAGTTAAACAATCCTCATATTTTGCTAAAAAAAACAATCTTCAATGAGATAACAACTTCAGGTTGAATAGTTAGAATAATAGGCCCTGGTTACAAACCCGAAGTAACTATCTGAGAAAAGGCACACAAAATAGCTGATGATGAAGACTCAATTTGGGTTCTTCTTCATGAGCTAGGCAAAAGCTATTTGCTGCTGTTAGGGTCTAGCCTTTGTTAAGAAGCCAGTATATATAATAAGTTAAAGGCATAGCTTCTACTTTCTTGAAATTGAAATATCATATATGCAAGGTATACCCTTTGAAAGAAGGCTTCTCTTGAAAAGTTCCTAAGTGTGTAACACAGTTATTTTTGTACAAAATTTGCATACCTTATGGTATAAGAGATTTAAAGGGAAGATCTTCAGTATCTCAAAATTACTCCCTTCTACCACATAAGCATATTCATTCTCAAAGGGTTTGTAATGATGTGCAGACATACTTCATGGGTATGGATGATTATGTATGAAAATTTTAAAATAGAAATTGTTTATGTTCTCATGTTATTGTATAAGGAATATCTAGTTTCAGGAACAGAAAATTCTGACATAACTGGCTTAAATAAAAGAAAATTTATTATTCCATGTAACAAGAGATCTGGTTTCATCCTCAGGCTGGAGCATGATGACTAGATAATTCCAGGCAGGCCCTGTATCAAGACATAACAAAAGGGGTGTTTTTTCCTTCATCTCATTTTTGGAAGTGAGAAATTCCTTCTCAGAAGTTTTCAGCATGTGTCCCATCATATATTATTGGCCAGAATTAACCATGTGTCTACTATTAAGCCAGTTATTTCCCTGGGGAATAGAATTACCAGAACTGGCTTAAACTAAGTAGGATAGACCCCTGATGGGAATGGAATCTCCTTCAAATGAATTACACAGGGTAGATACTCAAACAAAATAGGATTCTATTAGGAAGGAAGAAGAAACACTAACTAACAGTATTGAGAAAATATGTATATTTAGTGTAGCATACTACAGGCATACCATATCATAGAGTATAACTTCTCATTTGTGATCTTCCTAAAATGATAGCATAGAAGAGGATTAGTTGAAAGAACTGAGCATGAATTAAGTGTTGAAATCTTTTCCAGAGGAAATGTCTCGAAGACACTAAATAATAACTAAATAATAAACTTAACTGTCTGTTAGATCGGGGCGAGGGGTCTAGGGTACAGAGAAAATGGTGACTTTCCTGGTGGTCCCAAAGACCTATAGAGAAGTCAGGGCTAGAGGCTTTAAACTGTTACTTTGCAAATCAGATTGTAAAAACCGAGTGGATAAAATTCTCATGCAACCACCTGAGACTGAGCAGCTTTTAGAGCTTCTTCTGTCTCAGAATTCTATAAAAAGCTCTTCTTCCTGTTTATTGGTTAAGGAATCGAAAAAAGGGTTAGCGAGCCAAGAACCAGAGAAGAGTCTGTAGCCTTTTCCAGTTCCAGTTTTCTATTTTTAGAGTAAATAAAGATGCGAAGGAAAAGAAATAATAAAAGTCTTTTTAAAGATGGCCAAGTGCAGCTACTTTTTCTCAGTTTGGCCCCCAAATGGCCTAGTACAAAATCATCTGTTGCCCAAGGAAACTATTACAAACCTAATTTAGGGTTTGCAACTCAGTTCCAATATAGACATCTTTGTGGTACTTACAGAGTATTTCCAGATGATGTTCAAGTCAATAGTGAGGATAATTACTTCCTCATTCCTTTGCCCCTTGTGTTCCATCACCAATACCTAGAATGACTCTACATCCAACTTGGTAATCTTACTGAAATGTATACTATAGTGACACCTATATATCTCTGGCTTGCTTGTTTCTGGCTTTTATAAACATTATTCATATTTTTAGGGCATTTTCTACTTTTTAAATCACCTTCATGTTTCTTAAGAACTTTACGAGATCTCCTGAGGTAAGATATCTATTCAACTTTATGTATGAGAATACTGAGTTTAGAGAGATAAATGACTTTCCCTGAGACATATAACTAGACAGAAAGGAGAGGGTAGTGAAAAGTGGAGCTGGAGTCTAAATCTTCTGGTCCCAGTCTTGATGAACTAGACTGTATATATGAGCCATTTGCTCATTTGATACCCACTTTAAGTACAACCTGTTCCCTCACTATAATGAAGAAGTAAAGAATTGTAACTATTTTTGTTTTTAATTAAATTTATTGGGGTCACATTGGTTAATAACTATTTAAGTTTCAGGTGTGCAACTTTATAATATGTCATCTGTATAGTCCATCGTGTGCTCACCACCCAAAGTCTAGTCTTCTTCTGGCATCATATATTTGACCCTCTTTTCCCCTCTTCATCTTCCCCTACCCCTTTCCCCCTCTGGTAAACACCACACTGTTATCTGTGCCTATGAATTTGTTTATTCATTTCGTGCTTTTTCTTTTATATCTCACATATGAGTGAAATATTAGGATTTTTGTCCTTTTCTGACTTATTTCACTTAGCATAATACCCTCAAGATCCACCCATGTTGTCGCACATTGCAGTACTTCATCTTCTTTATGGCTGAGTCGTATTCCATTGTATATATGTATCTCATGTTCTTTATCCAATCATCTGTCAAAGGACACTTAGTTTCCATGTCTTGACTACTGTGTATAATGCTGCAAAAAACATAGGGGTACATATATCTTTATGAAAAGATTATTTTCAGAGGACTAGGGGATAAGAAAAGGCAGAAGAGGAGGAGAATAGGAAGGCATAGGGTTCCTATGGGTTCTTTGGACCCTGTAAGTGTTCTGAACACAGAAAGCATTTCTTCCTCTAGGTTAGAGAATGGCTAAGTTCAACCACTGTATGTAGCTTTCCTTTTTATCACTCAACACATTTTTATAAGTGAAGCCAAGTTAAAAAAATTCAGAAAAAGTTCTGAAGTAAGAGGTAGTCTTTGAAAATCAGTCAGAGGAGCTTCCAAGTGCTCTCAGGATAATGGTGGCTGCCAGAATTGGAATCTCTCCACATGTTCTGCAAAATTACAAGGCACAAGAAGAGCAAATGATAGCACCTGCGACCCATGTCTGCAACATTACTGAAAGACAGGGAACACAATAAGATTCAGTGTATTGTAAATAGGGAACAGGCATATGAAACCAAGAGTGTCAGTCTGGATCCCTTACCACAATGGAAAGTGGAAACTGTGCAGAATAGAGAAATGTGCATTTGGGTCCTAGTGTCAAAAGAACTCGGATAAAGTTACTCTTAGAAAGTAATAGATCCACCTGGAGGGAAAATATGAAAAGAAAGTCTGAGACCTGGGTTCAGACACCTGCCTACTGGGGAATCACAAGAGAAGACAGCGTAGAGGACCAGATGTGGCAGTCTGGGGAAAGCACCGATTCTGGCAGCTGACTTAGAAATGGGAGATGTTACTTGGAGGCCTGATTGGAAAGTGAAAGAAGAAAGTAATGTGTAAAAATTAAGGCTCCTATAGAAACAGAGAGTCATGGAATCCAAGGGCATCTCCATAAAACAGATATCATTAATTAAAAAGAAACAAACCTGCATCTTACTATAGTAAGAAAAAAGTGAGACCTTAAGAAACCTAGTAAGAACCTAAATTCTTCACTCCTGAGTATCTATACTTTTATTGCTGACCAAAGGAAAATATAAGACATTGTAGAAGAATATAGCACAAATGACAACATCCATATAAACTACTATGAGATAAAAATAAAAATGGTAATAAATATTACCCTCTTCCCCATCAAAACCAACTCTAAGGCAGAGAAAAAGCATAACTCAACACTCTATCCAATGTATATGTTATTAAATAAGAATTTTCAAATTGAAACAAATACCTTGGATCAGAAAATTAAAGACAAAATGACTAAATCAACAAAATTTTTTAAAAAGGGCATTGAAGAAAGAATGAAAACGAACCAAGAGTAAAGAACAAAATTAAAATAAGAGGTGGAAAATCCTCTTTATATTTAGGGGTTGAAGAAGAAGAAGGAGAAGGAGAGGAAGGAATAAGAAAAATGGTACTAATATTTCAAGCTATAGCTCAAGAAATGTTTCTGAAAATAAAAGAAGTCTCAAATCTTCATATTTAAAAGATCTGTAATGTACCTGAGAGAACTGGGTTGAAATGATCAACTTCAACTATCCTACTAGAACAATTTGACTTTAAAGATAAAGGAAGAAAAATATCCTCTGGGTCTCCAATGCAATACTCTTCAAATCGCTTACAAAAGAAAGAAAATCTTACTGACATCAGAGTTCTCAACTTCAAATACAAGGCAAGTGTGATACTGTGATTTATAATAAATATATATATTTGGTCTTTGTCCCCATGTCTGGCACAAAACTCCCAGACAGTTTCAGAATGGAGCCGGGGTTGCAGGGGAACCAACCAAGTGATTAGAAGGTTAGAACTTCCAACCTCACTCCCAGACGCTGGGGAGGGAAAGGGGCTGGAGGTTTACTTAACCACTAATGACCAATGGTTTTATTAGACATGCCTTTTTAATGAGGCCTGCAAAAAAAAAAAAAACCCTAATGGATGGGGTTCAGAGAGCTTCTACATTGGTGGAGATGTGGAGAGGGTGGCATGCCCAGAGAGGGCACTGAAATTTTATGCCCCTTCTCATATACCCTGTCCTATGCATCTCTTCCACCTGGCTCTTCCTGAGTTTTATCCTTTTGTAATAAACTGGGAGTGCAATAAGTAAACTATGCATCATTCTAGTAAATTTTAAAACCTGAGGAAGGGGTCATGGGAACTTGTGATTTGTAGCCAAGCTGGACATAAGTTGCGGATAATCCAAGGATGTACCACTTGTGATTGGCATCTGGAATGGCAGGAGCAGTCTTGCGAGACTGAACCCTTAACCTGTAGGGTCTGCATTAGCTCCAGTTAGTGTCAGAATAGATATCTCAGAGAAGTGAAGAATTACTCGGTGTGGAAAACTCTGCACATCTGGTGTCAGAAGAGTTCTTTGAAGTTATGTAGTAGTAGTAATAGTAGTAATAAGGAAAATCAGAGAAGCTTTTTATTTCAGCAAGACAATGGAGGAGCACTATTTTAACAAAGCTCAGAGACAGAGAGTATGAATCAAGAATTTTATAGTCAGCCACAGGGCTCATCAATTATCAAGGTCATAGAAAAACTTTCAAGTATGGAAGAACTCTAAATTGTTTTTATATAAACTCTTCCGAAGAACAAGCTTCATTTAAATGGTGTTTTTCATCAAAGAAAATATTGACAATGGTCAGTGAATAAATTTAGTCGTTCAATCTAAGCTTAAAAAAATGGATGAGACCAGAGGAATGTCATATACATCTTTCGTGTTCTTACAAAGTAATGCTTTAATTAAACATGAGAAACAAAGGGAGAGAAAAGGAGGAAGAGAATAAGCCAGCTGATTTTTGGATGGTAATAAGTTGGTGCCAAGAACATCTTTTAAATCTGATAAACCAAACAATAGAAAACAAAATAAAAAAAAAGGAAGATAAATTTGTTAGAAAAGGTGTCACTGTATGAGAAAATTATAAAGAAGAAATACAAACATTCAAAAACCTACCCTCCAGTGAGTTAAAATGACAAAAGAATTAGACCACATAGAAATATAACAAAATGCACCAGTAAATATGTTATTAAATGGATGGCAAAATTGCGATACAAAATTATAGATGTAGCAATATATATGGTGAGCTTATCTTATTGAAAGAAAAAGAATATTACACTGGCTTACAAAGTATATACAACTTTGTGCTGTATAAAAAACACATACAACAAAATAATTCAGAAATGTTAAAAATAAAGAGATAGGTAAATGTTATTTCAAGAAAGCAAACAATAAGCAAACAAGATTAAGATTCTGATATTAGACTAGCAAGAATTAATAAAAAACCTTAAAAAATAACAATGACAAGAACCACAGAACAAATAAGAATAGAATACTTTAAAACGCTAGAGTTAAACTTACAGTTCAGATGTGATACTTATAACATCTATGCAACAAATAACATAGTAATTAACTTCATAAATCAGAAACAGCGAGTGCAAAGAGAAATAGACAGAAGCACATGTTGATATCAGACTTTAACATTCAGTCCAAGACAGGTCAGTAGACAAAATATTAATGAGATAAATAACTTATTGAGGTGGATCTAATGAACTTATGTCAAACCTTATTCCACACTAGCAGAAATTCTTCACAGCTTATTTTACGAACACAACTCATATCTGAGGCTAGTATTATCCTGATACTAAATCCAGACAAAAACATTTTTTGTAGTTACAAATAAATATAGAATTTAAAAAACCCACATGGTAATCTCAGTAGACACAGAAAAATAATTTTACAAAATCCAATAGTCTTTCATGATGAAAACACTCAACAGTCTAGGAATAGAGAACTTTCTCAACCTGATAATGGCCATCTGTGAAAAAATACAGGTAACATTATACTTAAATATAAAAGAGAAAATGCTTAGGAATAGACAAGAAGGTTTGCTTTCACTACCTCTTTCACATTGTAATGGGAATTCCAGCCAGAGCACTTAGGATGAAAATGAAATAAAATTCATCCAGGTTGGAAAAGAAAAAAATTCTCTATCTACTCATAGATGACATGATTGTTTTAATAGAAAATTTTAATAAATAAACCAAAAATATTAAAACAACTAATGAATTCGGCAAGGTTACAGGATACAAAATCAATGTAGTAGGCAGAATAATGGCCACCCCCCCAATCCCTGCGCCCCTACCAAAGATGTCCACATCCTAATCTCTAGAGCCTATGAATATTTGGTTCATGGCATCAGGGGTTTAATGTATGGATGGAATTACGGTTGCTAGTCATCTGATTTTGACATAGGAAGATCATCCTGGATTGTCAGTGTGGACCCAGTGTAATCACAAAGGCTCCTCAAGTGGGAGATGGAGTTGGGAAATAGCTTGAAGGGATGGTATCTGAGGAGGGTGTGATCTATTGTTATTGGCTTTGAGGCTTGAAGAAAGAAGCCTTAAACTAAGGGATTTAGAGGCTGAAAAAGGAAAGGAAACAGATTTTCTCCTGGAGCTTCCAGAAAGAAATGCAGCTCTTCCAGCACTTTGATTTTGGTACAGTGAGACCTGTGTTGTTTTAAAGCCCAAGTCTGTAGTAATTTGTTGTAGCACCAATAGAAAACTAATCAAATTAATATACAAATGCAATTGTATTTATATACACTAGCAGTGAACAATCTGAAAATGAAATTAAGAAAATTATTTCATTTACATTGACATCTAAAAAGATAAAATACTTAGAAATAAATCTATGAGAAAAGCATAAGACATGCACATTAAAAATTATAAAACATACCTGAAAGAAATTTAAAAAAACCTAAATAAATAAAGACATTCCATGTTCATGTATTAGAAGACTTAATACTGTTAAGAAAGCAATGCTTCTGAAATTGATCTACAGATTCAATACAATCCCTATCAAAACCTTAGCTGGCTTTTTTTTGTCCTTCAGAATTTGATGATTCTCAAATTCATATGGATATATAAGGAATCCAAAATAGTCAAAACAATTTGGAAAAAAAAAAGTTAGAAGACTCACATTTCCATATTTCTAAATGTACTGTGAAACTATTCACAACACTGTGGTACATGCATAAATATAGACATATTGATTAGGAGACTATAACTGAGAGTAAAAAGTAAACCTGTACATTTATGGTCTACTGTTTTTTTTTTTTGACAAGGATGCAAAGACAATTTAATGGGGAGAAAGAATGGAATTTAAAGAAATGGGACTAGGACAACTGCATATCCATGTGCAAAAGAATAAAGTTGGACCTTTTATATCATACACAAAAATTGACTCACAAAAGCACAAACAGCAACAAGAAAAATAGATAAATTGGATTTAATCAAAATTAAAAACTTTTGTGCTTCAAAGGACATCTTTAAGAAAGTAAAAAGATAGCTTGCAAAATGAAGAAAAATATTTGCAAATTATATAACTGATAAGCGACTAGTATCCAGAATATATAAAGAAGTCTTATATCTCAACAATAAAAAGACAAAAATCCCAATTAAAAAAATGTACAAAGGATCTGAATAGAAGTTTCTGCAAAGGAGATACAAGTGGCCAATGAACACGTAAAAAGTTGCTCAACATCATCAGTCATTACAAAAATGTAAATCAAAACCACAATGAGATATCATTTTACGCTTACTAAGGATGACTATTATCAAAAAGACAGACAATGACAAGTGATGGATGAAGGTGTGGAGGAAAAAGGAACCCTCAGGTATTGATAGTGATAATATAAAATTATGTAGCCACTTTGGAAAACAGCTTGGCCATTCTTCAAAATTTTAAACAAATTATTACCACGTGACCTGGCAACCCTACTTGAATCTGAAATAGGGGTTCCACTCACCAGAACTGAAAACATATGTCCACACAAAAACTTGCACATGAATATTCATAGGAGCATAGTTCATAATAGACAAAGAGTGGAAACTACCCAAATGTCCATCTACCGATGAGTATTGTCAAATGACAAAACTGAAACCGTTTGTAAGGAGTATGATGTCCTTTATTCAAGGGAAAACAATTCATGGACTAGCGGGTGTGCAGTGCCTCAAAGCAGTGGAGCCCTCTTCCTGAGAGATTTTTATAAAGCGTCAGGAGAGGCAAGGCTGAAAGGAGAGGGCATGCTTGGCTACGAGGCTGGGGATTTCCTTAAGAGGCCAATGGGTCCTATTTTCTACGGTAAGGTAAGCTGGCTAAAGCTGAATTGGAGGATTATGGTGGGTGTGTGGTAGGTTTTCTTGACAGGTGTGTCCTGTAAGTGCAGGCTGACTTAGCTTTATATTTGTGATATGGGCTGGGCCACTGGACTAGCCTCATGTTTGTGGGTCTCGATATACAAGTTAAGTTTATCAGTAGATAAACAAAATGTGCTGTATATTTATACAACGAAATATTATTTGATAATAAAAAAGAATGACGTACTGATATATGCTGCAACCTGGACAAATATTTAAAACATTATGCTACATGAAAGAAACAAGACACAAAAGACTGTGTATATTATATAATTGTGTTTATACAAAATGTCCAGAATAGGTAAATCCATTTGTTCTAGAATTAGGTAGTGATGATGGTTGTACAACTTTATGAATAAACTAAAACCCACTAGACTGTACACTTCCAAGTATGGATTATATCTCAGTCAAGCTGTTACTTAAAATGTTATATACAAAGAACAGGTTGGTGGTTACCAGAGGCTGGGGGTGAGAGGTGGGTGAAATAGGGGAAGGGAGTCAAAAGGCATAAACTTCCAGTTATAAAAGTAAGTCCTGGAATGTGATGTACAGTACCATGACTGTAGTTAATAATACTGTGTCGTATATTTGAAAGTGGCTGAGAGAATATATCTTAAAAGTTCTTATCACAAGAAAAGAATTTGTAACTGTGTGATGATGGAGGTCAGCTAGACTTACAATGATCATTTCACCATATATACAACTATTGGATAATTATATAGGTGAAACTAGTATGTTATATTTTCATTTTATTTAAATAAAAAATTTGTAGCGAAAACACTATCAGAATTAACGAATACGATTAAAGTAGCAATCAGAGGCATATACAGCACCGAACCTGTTTGTATCAGTATAAATGAAATGTTAAAATTAAATGAATTAAGTCCCTAACTCAAAAAGCTAAAAAAGCAAACAGCAAAGTAAACCAAAAATAAGCAAAAAAAGAAATAATAAAGATTAAAGCAGAAATAAGTTAGGAAATGGAAAAATAGTAGAAAAATGAATAAATTAAAATACTATATCTTTGCATAAATAACCCACTAGTTAATCTAATAAAAAAGAGGATGTATATATATATATACAAAATAAGAAATGAGAGAGAGAGCAATAACTATTGAGACAAAGGAAATTATAAATTATAAGAGTTAAGAGCTATTTTTGACTCCTGGCACTTCTGACCAAATGGGTGTTCGATTCAGTTCTGACTAAGTACCAGCAGTTAGTGGAGACCCCAAAGGGTTAAGAGCTGAGTCTCACAAGACTTCCCCCCATTTCAGGTGCCAATCATTCGTCCGGGCCTCCTGACTGGCTATAAATTAAGCGATTTTTATGACCCTCTTCCTCAGGTTTGATAAGTTGCTGAAATGACTTATGAAATTCAGGAAAACACATGACCTGTGCTTACTGGTTCATTATAAAGAATGTAACCCAGGGACAGCCAGACGGAAGAGATGCATAAGGCAGGGTGTGGGTGGGCATGGCACAAAGCGTCCACGTTTTCTCCAGGTATGCCTTCCTGTTGGTATTTCAATGCTTTACCAATCTAAAAGCTCTCCAAACCCTGTCATTTAGGGGTTTTTGTGGGACTTCATTACATAGACCCGATTGATTAGATTATTGGCTATTGGTGATTGAACTCAATTTCCAGTCCCTCTCCCATCCTTAGAAGTTAAGGGGTGGAGCTGAAAGTGCCAATTCTTTAATTATGACGGTCTTTCTGGCAACCATCCCCCATCCTAGAGCTGTTGAGGGATCCCTTGCCACCAGTCATCTAATGAGCATGCAAGACACTCATCTGACTCAGGAGATTCCAGTCTTCAAAGCTCTTGTGTCAAGAACTGGGGAACAAGAGCAAATATTATAACAAGAGATGCTCCTATCACTCCTGTCATGCAGGAAATTACAAGAATTTTAGAAGCTCTCTTCCTAGAATGTGGGATGAAAGCAAATATGTATTTTAAATATTATATTACAGTATCAGAAAAGGATTAATACATCACTATATGTAAATAAATTTGAAAACCTAGACAAAAAGAATAATTCCCTAGGAAAATATAGTTTACCAAAATTGACTTTTAGAGAGATAAACTATTAAACAGACTAATTTCCATTTAAGAGGTACAGAAAGTCATCAAAGAACTACTCCATTAAAAATTCACCAAGTCAGATGATTTCGAAGGTGATGTCTATCAAACCTGTAAAGATAAAATATTATACTAGTTTTTCAATATTTAAAAAAGATTATTTCAAATTATTTTTATGAAGCAATATATTATAAAATGACAATGTTATCATAGTATATTATATCACCATATTATAATTCTAAATGTGCTAAAGATATCACAAAAAAAGAAAAATGCAGACTATTTCCACTTATAAATTTCTAGGCAAAAGCAAACAGGATTTATTTAATTTTTTAATTTTTCCCCTCTTTAAGCATTCTTAAGAGGATTGGTTCAGTATCTGTAAAATATATTGTAACAAATTAGGAGAAAATATTTAGAATATATTTTACAGCTACTGAACCAATCTCCTTAAGAACACTTAGAAAATGAGAGGGGGTAAAAGACCAGAAACCTGATAGAAAAATGAGCAACTAATGAATGAACAGTTCACAGAGAAGCATATATGACTCCTAATCTTATAAAAGATGGTCAACTTCACTGTGAAAAGAAGAATGTAAATTAAAATCACATTAAAGTATCGTTCCTCACCTATTAATTTGGCAAAAATTCAAAGGCTTAATGGCACGTTGTTGGAAAGGCTATGGGGGAACTGGTGCCTCATAAGGTGCTGAGGAGCGTGCAGAATGGGATGGTCCCTATGTATGGAGAATTGGGAAAAAGCTAACAAAAAACGACCTATGCATTTACCATTTAATCATCAGTCTCACTTCTAGAAATTTCCCTGAAAATATATCTTTGCAAATTTAAAACAATATATATAGAAAGTTATTTATTATATGTAATCATAATGGCAAAATGTTGGAAATAAGCTAAAGCCTATCCACGAGAGACTGGTTGAATGAACTGTGGAATATTCACATAACAGAGCACCCTTACCACCACACGCAGCTGAGGAAGATTTCCAGGAACTGACATTGAGACATTTTTAGAATTTTTAGACATTTTTAGGAAAAAAGCAAAATACAAAATAGATTTCCTCTGTTAACTTTTGTGTAAGAAACGTAGAGAAATTAAAATATATATGTGTATATATTTTGTTTATTTTTTCAAAGAAGAAATACAGAAGGATAAACAAATCCTAATAAAACAGTGAATTTAAGGGAAAGACATACTGGTTTCATTGTTCTATTTAAAAATTTTTTTTGTAGTTTTGAAATAAAAAAATAATATTGAAAATTACATAAAAACCCCACAACAATCCCTCCTGGCTTAATGCGAGTGTATGTCCTGGGAAAGGGAGGGTCCCAGGTTTTGCCTTGTGGATTAGTAAGGAAAGCTGCGATGGGTAGAATATTTGCGTGTGTTTGAGGGCAAAGTTTATGAAAAATAATCACCTCACCAACGCTCTTGTCACGATCCGCTTGATGTTCTGGTGTCACATAAATGTAGTTATAAGGACATAGCTCTAAAGTGAGAAATCTCCCGCATTTTGTCACTTCCCCTCTACCTTGTGATTTAAAAAGAGAGAATGAACCAGGTGAGCTGTATCTTCTCCTCTTCTTTAAGGCCTATGGTTCTTTCCTCCACAGGCCAGGCCCTGTCTAGGGCAAAGTGTATTGGGGCTTGATTTTTAAACCCAAATCACTTATCGTTCTAGATATTCCCTTCGGGGTCTAAGCCGAATGAAAATGGATGGGATTGGCTTTTCGCTGATCGCAGTGTAGAGGGGCTTTTAGCTATATTTTGACCTTCGCATTTTGGCTCATAACATTCGTTTGTGGGGAAAGTCTGCAAATCGATGTGGGCTTTTCTTTTTAATTTTTAAATAATAGGCAGCTGCAGTTCCACCCTACTCCACAGGGTGGCAGGTTTTGCCTGGAAAAGGGGCTCTCTACTGGTCATCGCCCATTACCTACTCAGAGGCGTGGCTTGATGGAACCATATTCCTCCACAAATATACTTTATATAGATTATTTTGTTAATGCATCAGAGAGACTGTATGCTCAGGTTACATTCTTGGTGATATTTATTGCCTTTTCTATTTAGGAAAAAGAAACTAAAACAAATAAGTTTTTAACCCTTTCCGAGGAGCATTATTATTACAGATCAGGCAAAAACGATGTTAGAATTCTGGGGAAGATGTGGAAGGGGGCCATGAAAGAAACAACTGGATAAATAGACACAATGGAAACGTTTTTCATGCAATTGTTTCTTTCACTGTGACATAGTTAATGTTTCAATATTGCTTAGTTTTAAGTCTTTCAGTCCTTTTGTATTGGTAAAATGATGCTGTTGTGGGGATCTGCATGGATTCGGTGTCCCTACGGCCTTCCCGACCTCAATCAAGACAGTCTGCCAAATCCTGACACTGTTGTTCTTTGGGCTGCTTTAAAAAAAAAAAAATTTGTGGATGAATGTTCTTAGAAATAAATTCCCAATAAAAATATAGAAGTACCGTATTTGAGAAGAAATAAAGAACTAAGGAGATACTGAAGTCTCTCCTTCCTATCCTTTACTTTCAGCCTAAAAGAAAATAGAAAATGCAAAGAAACGAGGAACAAATCAGAAACGTTTATGACGAGGAGTAGTTTGGTGGGCATATACTCTATGCTAGACACTTTTCTTTCATTAGTGCTTTATTTTTTTGAGGCCTAAGTCAACTTATTTAGTTTTTCACAATACTGGTTTGAAATCTTATGTAAAGATGAGTTCACAGATAGCTGAACACTTAAGAAGATGACAGAGTTCCCTCTGTCCTGCTGCCTGTCCCCTCTCCCTCTCATTTTCTTGGCCCCCAGCACCTGATCACCTGATCACAGTTCATTATTCCCTGGCAGAAGGGGCGGTTCCACTCCTGGGACATTGCGCTGTGTATGTGGAAGGCCACAGAGGCCCTCTCAGACCGGAGCCAGAGCTCACCTAAATGACTTATGGTCAATTATGCGAGTCGGAGTAGAGGCACCTTAGAGGGGGTGCTTGCCCAGAAGCCCCTCGCAGGGCCAGGAGCACCAGCTGCTCTACATAGACAGAGAGGATCATCGACCAGGTTGGGGACTGAACTCTTGGTCGGACAGGTACCAGCTTCCCACAGCTGATGTACAAACCAAGGAGCCCGGCCAAATATTGCTTCCACAGACCTGCCATATTATTTCACAGTATTCATCATAATATAAATATGACGTCACCTCTTCCAGATACTCTAAGGATTTAAAACTACAGTATGTTCTCTTTTGACATCATTGAGATGTTCTGTGATTTTAGGTAAAAGGACATAGAATGAAACCAGTTTTAGTATAGACTAATTGGCATAAACAAGGGTTAAGTTCCCATAGCATCTCATCAACATTATAAAGAAATGACATTAAATGGAAAGACATTATTTGAGCATCTGCAGTTTCTTGGATTCCAAATCTGTTGCTTTTAATGGCTCATTAAAAGGAAAATGAGTAACGGGGATTTTAGAGGTGAGGCATGTTCAAGTTTTCGGCATCAGCTCCTGACAGTAGGGACTGAAAGTCTGATCCCCGTAGACCCAGTGAACCTAGGAAAGTCCAGCCTCATTGCTCCCACTCAGACTGCTGAATGTGGCTGGAGAAAAACAGACACCACCGAGACTGGTCCCACTTGCCATTCACAGCTATGGAACCTCACCGGGTCTTCACATCTTCAGGCATATGCACGCTGTATTTGCTGTTCCAGGCTGTCTGTTTGCCCCTGGTAGCTGGTTAGGTCAGGGAATTTGTGCAGAACCCTGGGTCTAGCAGGTGACAGGAGACTATAAACAGAAAACTGAATCCAGAGGTAGTTCAGAGTTCAGGAGGATTCAGGGAACTGTAGATGTAGGGAGCAAAATGAAATCATGAGGTGAGGGTCAGGACTAAGTGTGCAAACGACATCCGTCATTGCTGGAGGTCTGTTCTGTGAAGATACTGCTAGCGTGAGGCGCAGACTTTTCTCCAAGAATGCTCAGACCGTGGCAGGTGTGCTCCTCCTCACTGCATATCCAGTTTCTAGAATAGTGCCTGGCAATGGATAGTAGATGGTAAATAATTATTTATGTCATGATCAAGTGTTTTTTGAAGGGGTTTTATAGAATGGGGCAATTCCCAGGCTGGTGCCCATTACAGATCTCTGGGTCTAAACTCAGATCTAAATGCTTGCCACCCTCCCCAATACCTGATTTTCAACAGGTGGCAGTTTGGTGGTCCCTTCTGTGAACTCTTGAGGCAAATCACCTGGGTTTGAATCCATTTATGTGACCCTGTACATGTTGCTTAATCTTTTCTTAGGTATCAATTTCTTTATATGTAAAATAGGGTAATAATATTGTCTATTTCATAATGTTGTTGGGCTTGGCTCATCTATTCACAGTAGTTATTATTTCTAGATAGAAGTCTGAAACCTTGCTCACTGTATTCCTAGTAATTGGCTGGATCCTGCATCTATTAAACTAAATTCTTGTAGAATCACAATACTATAGACACTCAATGCCAGGTTTCAGACTTCACCTCCATTTTGTTTGTCACGACTCTCCAGTTTCCTTCTCTCATATCCTTTGGATGTTTAAACCAACTAGGAGCTCACCCTGTCCCCCCTCATGGACACTGGTTCCCTTCTTGGAAAGAGCTGGCTGTAGCCCAGATCGGGCCTGGGCAGTGGTGATGGATGCCCTGGTGGACTGTGGTGCTGGGGGCTTTGTGTCACTTAGAAGGTGATGGCAAAGGGTAGGTGGGAGAACGTGTCTTTAGAGATGGTGACCTGTGAGCCTCTCACTCGCACAGGTCCTCAGTTCCACACTGGCCCTGGCCAGTTCATGAGCTCATTCTCTCCCAGACTGTGGGCTGGCTGCACAGTTGAGAGCTTCTGGGGGAACCTGAGCAGCAGTGAGGTTAAATGGTCACGTGGTAGACCGGGAGGAATCGTTCACACAGAGCAGGCTCTGCCTCAGCGTGCAAACAGCAACCGTCACCATCTTTGAAGCCTCTGGGTATTAACTTAGTAAATCCAAAAAGATAACGTTGGACCTGAGCCCTGAAGCACAGCTGGGTTTGGAAACAGCTATCGCTGCCACCGGAGGCCAAGCGAAGGCAAGAGGGGTGGTGGCAGCAGGGAGTCGAAAGGCCTATTTTAGTTCACAATCTGCCATTTACTAATCTTATAACCTTCGACAGATCACCTTCCTCTTCACCTTCCAAGGTCTTCACTCTTGTTTTACCGGCACAATCATTTTTTTTCAAAAACATAATTCCTGGAAGCCACATTTATAGCTATAACAGATCAAATCAAAAGCAGAACTTTTTTAAATAGCCAGGGGGAGGGTTGGGGTGGCCGAGACCCCTGCCTATCCAGACCGTTCCCCCTGAAACTGTGCAAGCAGGTGGCTCCTGGGGCATCTCCACCCTATCCCTAAGGCCCTGTGTAATGTGACATGAAGCCCCAGCCCACATGATCCCAAGACCCCTTCTAGCTCCGACAGGTGGTGGTTCTATGAGTTAGAAGTGCTGTTAGGATTCTTGATGAAGTGGTGAGGAATGAATGAGCTGGCTGAGGGTGTAGAGAAAAGTAAGGAGCAAAGGCGTGGAAGGCGGGAGAGGACGATGGAGCAGACCAGGTCGCAGTCTCTGAGGCCACGCCATTCCCTCTTTCTGTACTGTGGGCTCCCTGCCTGCGACTCCCACCGCTAGGATCTCTTTCAGCCTCTGCTCTTCAGGAGGCCTCCCCTGTCCGGACCCCCTGCCCTGTGACAGCAGATGCGTGAGGCATCTGCCAGCTGGTTTTAAAACCTTTTATCTCTTATTGCCAATTGGAGACGTGACTATGACACAGCCCTGTCCTTGAGGCACTCTGTGTCTGCTGGGGGAGTCAGAGCTGCCTGTCTAAGGGAGCCTGAAAAGGGAGCCCAGAGGAGGGTGCCACTCCCTCTGTCTGTGGGTGGCCAGGAGGATGGCACAGAGCTGCCATCCGAGCTGTGAATGAAGGCTGAGCGGGCACCAGGTACCAGGCACGGTGTGGACGGGAGGGTGGGCGCCTGGAGTGGACCGTCAGGCAGAAGGACCAGTGTGTACGGACGCATGGGAAGGCAGCTCTGAGGCCAAGTCTGTCTCAGATTGAAACACATACCTCTGCGTCCAGGGTCACGTATTTCTCCCGTGGGGCCCAAGCTGTGGGAGGAAAAGGGCCCTCTCTCGGCAGCCACAGGTGTAACTTTGACGAACGGTTGGACAACCTTTGTTTAGTGAGAGATGATGTCAATCTATTATTAAAATTAGTAGACTCTCTTCGCACTTACCTGTGTCTAGAATAAATGATCACATGAGACCCATCTCACCTACTTCTTTTGGGTGCTGTATGGATATCTGTGATGATGTGACTGATTGGCCTCTCAGCAAAACAGCTTCAGAGAAACTCTTCTAGCTCCCACTTCTGTCATGTTCCCTGAGGGCGACTGAAGGGGAAGGGGCCTTGCAAGATTGCGACAGACGTGTGAGAGCAAAAGCAGCTACTTCAGCTTAGTGACCTCCTCTATTTTCATCAAAGACAAATCCCACAAGAGCCAGTCAGGGCCTGGTGAGCAGGGAGGGAGCTCACCTAACAGAGGGAACTTCCCTCACACCTTTACGGGTGAAGAGCCCCCTGAGGGGGCTCTCATCAGGCTCTTATTTCTGCAACACACATCGCTCAGCCTTCACGACAATACCCCCCGTGCTGATTATGTTCCCACCACCTAACAAATAGCCCCTGTCTCTCCCGCACCCTCCACCCCTGTGCTCTGTTCCCGCCCACGTGCTTATACCATTGGAGCTTCTGCTCGATCGCTCACTCCATCAGGGGAAACCCCCACGGTGAGCCGATGGTCTTCTCACTCAGTAGGAGTAGTGGCCAGACCCTGAGGCTGCACCTCGCTCGCATTTGATACAACTGGACATTGAATACCATCATCTTTGCAGCCAATTCTGTATCTAAATCCACTTTTACATTTTTTGTGAACAGGCTAGGTATAAATTATAAATTGTAAATAATGTGTGGCCTGAGAACAGGGATTTCTGGAACCCCACCTTGCTGAGGAGACTGCAGACAGGGGACTGTGAGCAGCAGGCTGGGGGGCAGTGGACAGCTGTGCTTTTTGCTCTTTCCCACGGCCAGAGTGCTGTGCCTGGCAGAGTGGGTGCTCAGTGATGATTCAATGATTCGGTGGCAGGTGGATTGGTGTGATCTCCTCAATGATTTAGATCCCTGTGTTGATCAAAGAAGATGAGGAGCTGACAAAAGCCTTGTTTTATGGGGTGCTCGGGACTGGCACATGTGTGTTGTGTTTCAGAATGTGAACGTGTAAGAGTCTCTCTGGCGGGGCCTGGGAAACAACGGGCATGATGGGCTAATGGGGAGCAGGAATAGGGGTCAGCTCTCCCAAGTAAGTGGGATGCGTCTGTCCCCAGGGGGAGGAAGAGCTACACTGGCAGTCCTTCCCCTCAAGGGGTCTGGTTGTTTCCTCCTTTGTCGCCATCTTCCTGGTCTCCACGTGGACCCAGAAGAGAGTAGAGACCTTCCTGATACCACAGGTAGCGGAGATGAGCCCGGTGCAGCCGATTTACATGGGAGTTGCTCTGAGTACATTGTCAATCTCCTCAGGGAAGCTTGGAGGAGGGCATGGAGGGAGACCTGGAGTGCCAGCTACTCATGCAGAAGCAGGGGAGCAGTCTGAGCACATGCTCAGAGCCAGATATTGTCAAGCTTTTTGTATGAAGTGCCAGAAAGTAAATAATTTAGACTTTGTGTATGGTCTCTGCTGCAACGACTCAGTTCTGTTGTCTTAGTGCAAAAGTGGCCATAAATAGCACATAAATGCATGGGCCTGGATGTGTCCCAGTAAATTTTATTTACAAAATAAGCAATAGACTGGATTTGGCCCATGGGCTGTAGTTTGCCATCCCCTTCTTGAAGCTAGTGACTCGGACTTGACAACTTGATTTTTATCTCTGTTCCTGACATTCTTTTCTATTTGCTGGATGCCCCAGATCATGACTTCTGTGTTTCTGACTCCTACCTGGGCTCTCACCCCAAATGCTGGCTCTGTCTTCTGCTTGGGCTGACCCAAGCTCTGACTGACCTTGCCATAACCACGTACATGGAGACAGAGAAGAGGGATAGGAATCCAGCTGAAAAGAATGCCAGAGGGGAGAGCAGAATTGTTCAAGAGGAAAAATGCAACTTTCCTTTTCCGGGGAGGAAAGGAATTCAGCCAGACTTGTTCTAAGTTAGCTGAGGCGACTATTCAGAGACTCCCTGGCATAAAACCAATGTAAGAGTGTTGGGTGGGGCTCCTGGGAGTCATCTAGGAACGCTGGTCTAGACCAGCTTATGTGACTTTGAGAGTCTAGAGTGAAATATCTTTTGGCCTGAAGACCCCCAGAGGAAATGCATGCCGTCTGTCCTTCCTCTGTTAGACCTCTCTCCTGCCTATAACTGGACCTCTGGGATATCATCCTTTCTTCACAGGCTTGAAGCTTCTTGAGTTTGGATGAGACCCTGGAGGTCCTTGGATCCAATTTTACTGCATTTTACTGACGAGTAAACAGAAACTCAGTGAGATAAAAGTACTTGCCCAACATCACACAGCTAATTAACAGCAGATCTGAGACCAGGACCCAGGCCTCTTGACTTTAGCATCTGTCCTTGGCATCGCCCCTACCTTCTCTAGAACGCTGCCTCCCTCCTGATTTACTGAGCTGTCCACATTTTCACTTCAAGAAGAAAAACACCAACACATATAAAAAAAGACCCACAGGAAACCTCTTACCACAACAGCTGACCGTGGTTGCAACTTTTGTCTGCCGTTTGCTCTAAACCATCTGCCCCTCACCCGGGAAACCACCTTGGTTCAGATTTGCGTAGCAGATGAAGCATCCTCTGCAGGTAGTTTGTGGTGATTTTAGAATGAGAGTTCATTAGGAAAAGTAATTATTCACATGCCGTGGGCATAACAAATTCTGCCTTTCCTTCACTCCTCAGCCCCTGCGAGTCGTTAGGGCACAGAGCCTCATCATCTGTATTCTTTCCATAAAATACACACTCCGGTGGTGTGAGATGATGGCTGTTCTTCTTTTATTTTTTTACAAAGGCAAACATGAAATAAAAACAAGAGGACCGAGGAGATCTAATTAAGACTCCATAAAGCAAAGGATGGTATCTCTGTGATCTGGCTGGAGTAAGATTGCTGTTTTCTTTCTACCCTGTCCCTGATATAAATGAGTTCTTAATTCCTCCTTTTGTGAAGAACAGGTTATCTCGCTCCTATTCATTAAGCTACTTCAGGGCTCTGCAGCTGAGCTTAATGGCAGTTTAAATTAGCAACCTCTGCCTTTGGCACCATCAGTGGGGCAAGAAAAGGGAGTCTTGGGAAGGAGAAAAAATCCCTCTGGGATGCAGAAGCAGATGAGTGACCTTGGAGGTATTTGAAGGGCAGTTCTAGCCATCCCTGCTCACTGCCCACAGGATAAAGTTCATACCCCTTCCTATATATCAAAGGCCCTCCATGCTGATTCCTCTACGGCTTCCGTCTCCTGGCTTACCTGATCTCTTCCCTCCCCCTCGTCTCCCCATCCTTACTCATGTGGCCATAGGGCATCCTGTCTGGGCAGCCTCTGCTGTTTCATGTTTCTGGAATGCTCCTCTCTCTTCTCCTGGCATTTTTCATGAGGTACCTCAAGATCCTGCTCTGTAAGAGGAGATGTCTAACCCCCCTGGATATAACCATGAGACTCTTTGCTTGTCATTAATTGTCAGACTTTGAAAACTGGCAGTACGTCATTGTACGTCCTTCTGGTCCTGCCTGGACCATAAAACCCATGAATTGGTTCTTCTTCATATCTCCAGGCCTTGATTGGGTCTTTCACGCATGGTGGTTCACACCTGGCTAAGAAGGAAGGAAAGAGCCAGGATGAGGGGAAGAGAAAGGAGGGCAGGGCAGGCTGTAAAGGAGAGAAAGCGCATTTGATATTCCACATTCCTCTGGACCTGGGCATTTGGCAAAGAAATGAACTAACACTCTGCTTCCTGGAGACCCCTCCTCCTTCACTTGACCAGCACTGAATGCTGGCTTTGAGCACTTTCTTCCTCTGTGGTTTTTGCCCTCTGTCAACCTTTGACTTGATCCCCAATGAACCATGTTACACCGCCCACCCCCACTTGTTGGATTACCAAACCCAGGGCACACAGATCCTTCTTCACTTGGAAAGCGAGAGAGTTTTAAACTGAAGGAGATCAATCACAAGAACGTTCCCTCATCTACCCGGCGTGGAGATTCAGAGACTCTTATATGCTGCCATTCTGTGTGTCTATTTACTTCAGGGACAAACCTCTTTGATTTTCAGTGATGTAGCGCCTCAGACACAGAAAGCTTTTTTACGACTAATGTGAGTATTATTAATTTTGCTATGCCTATTGGATGTGCATTTTAAGTCACGTTTCCTGGAAGTGGATCAAGGAGATGCTCCTAGGAGCCATTGGACTTTCTAGGTAGTGGGAGAGTGAGAGAGATGGCACAGGGAAGATGCCAGGTGAGGGGCCGACTCAGCTGCCCTGCAAGGAGCTCTGGCAGGAATTACTCCTTGGAGTCTGTTCTGACTCAGGCAAAGTTCCTGGGCTCCCGTGTTCTCAGGCAGTTAGTTATTGGCTAAGAAGGGATTAGGTGTAAACTCTTAGACACTTCAGCTCCCTGGGCCTGTGGACAAACTGACTCAGTAGCTCAAGGGCAGAGAAGCAGCCCAGGTGCAGGCTGTTAGACACAAAGCCCTCAGATGTGGGCAGGTGGGAGCACAAAGGCAGTATGCGGGTCCAGTGAGATCAGGTGGACCACCAGCAATGGCCACTATAGCGTGCACCCCAAACCTAACATCACTAGCAACCACAGACCTGATAAACTACAGGTAGCCTAGCCTTGCAATCCTGTACAGGGAGAATGAGTTCAAGAGAAGGAAACAAATTTCTTCGAGGTTGCACGGATCATGAGTGGCAGAGCTGGGAACTAAATGCAAGCCTTTAAACCTTAGTCTGGGCCTCTTGACTGACATCTAGCCTTCTGTTATCAATACGGTATAAGCAAAAGATGTCCACCGGTAACCTGCTGGGATAAAACTCAATATATTGGTTCAACCATTATTTTCAAAGTAATTAACAATGATGCAAAAAGATTTCTTCTCTTGAAAAAGCATTTACGGCTTTCCATTAAATTGCAAGGTCTCTGAGCATCTGTAAGGTCCGATATTTTACAAGAAACTGTGTATACATTATAATTCAGGTTTCTTTCCTCTCTGCTCTGCCATCTCTTCTTTGTTCTGTTCCAGCACTTCCCATAGGAGATCAATGGATGGAAGGAGAAGAAAACCCAGGCCCCATATTAAATTAAATCAAAGGCCACTGCTGTCTCTAAGACTAAATTTTTTTATTTTTCAATTGTAGGTTTTAAGGAAAAACTTAATGATAGTGCTATATTGGGCTTGTGTGTTTGGCATCATCAAAAGTGAAATGTTCAGCTGATTGTTAAAAAATGGGTAACATGTTTGCAAATTTATCTTACATGACATCTGCATAAACTTTAAGCTTCAGCCTGTACGTTCTGCCAAATTTTGAACACTGGCAAAAACAAAACGTTTCTTCTCCATTGTACTAAAATTTTCAGCAAAATTTCTCAAGCACATTGCCCAGCTGCTGCAGTCTTCTCCACACAACACATTTACTGTCCTCACTGTGGGCCATTCAGGGGACAGAGAATGGGTTTGGCACAAAGAATTGTCCTTGACTCCCGACCAAAACTGCATCTTTTCTGTATCAGCCATAAATAGCAAAACTTGAAATACGATAGATAGTTGGGATGTCTTTAACAGCAACTGTTGACAGTGTTACGACCCTGATAATAGCATTTGAAAACATAGAGTTTTTTGCCACCTAAATTCTTCTGAGTACTATTAACAAGTCATATGGAAAAGCAATATAGACATTTGAGAAAGAACAATTAGATTTTACAGCTCGTGTGAGGGAGGACAATCCCATCAAGCAGGCAGCAGGCAGGGTGGGAGGCAGGCAGGGTGAGAAAGCCCCGAGATCAGTCACTGATCCTAGCATCAGTGTCACACAAACCCTGGTCGTTTGGGGTGGGGGGTAGAGCAGAGGGGAGTGTGTGTGACAGGGTCTAATTGAAAATTGTCATGTGAAACTAGTGACTGACAAGACCAAGTAAACTTACAGCTCCTTATGAAAACTTCCTACCTTTGGGAGATTTCTCATGCCCTGTCCAAAGCAGAAAGTGCTTTTCTGATTTGGGTACTAGTCGGTGATCGAACTTGGCCTTATATCCATTCAGACTGGGGATTTATTTTAAGGAGGTGCTCCTGAGGGATTGTCTTCTCTTGAGACTTGGATTTCTTTTGAGTGACATTGATTGTGTTACTCTGATGTTTGCTCTCAATCCACTCACAACTTTGAGAATTCTCGGCCGTGTGACCTGAAACCCAGGAAATACGCCTGGAATTTGTCCATCCTGCCATAGCTGAAACACAAATAGGGCCCACTAGTGAGACTGCTGGCAGCCAGGAGAGAGCACCCCATAAGGCAAGCTATTAATCCAGATTCGTCTGACTTTAAATTTAAATCTAGGATTGCAGAATTCTTACTAATGCAAAGTGTGCACAGTGTCCCTCAGATGCTCATTATAACTCGGGAGAATAGAGTTCAGGCCAATCTGGAGATTCTTGTTATAGATTAATTTGGGGGGACTTTCCGTTCTTTAATAGTTGCATCTTTATGAAAAAGAAAGGTTCTTAGAATCTTTAGGGGCCCTTGTGAGAGTGGCCAACATAGGTGGTGAAATCATATCCTTGAATCCCTACAACTAGTTTCTGGCTGGAGGCCGGCTAAAGAATCGGGTGATCCCTGAAACCACCAGCCTTAACATTTTTATCCTGTGAAGTGAGGATTTTACATCACATGTTGTGGAAAACCTTCCTCCCAGGGGTTCAGAACCCCTTTTCTCATCTGTCAAATGGGAATAATACTAGCACCTCTCTCTTAGATGCTCTGGAACTCACATGTGATAGTGCACAGAAAGGCAGAAGGCCTGCTCTGTAACAAGCGCTCATAATGTGAACTATTATTATTCTTATTTCTAAAGGCAAGGTCACCAACACTAAAAAAACCAAAATAAGAAATATATGAAAATAATATAAGAAAGCCTCACTTTTCCTGTTTGGACAATGGAATAAAATGACCGGCCTAGCTTATTTCACAGGGTTACTTTGAGGAGCAAATGAGATAATGTACGCGCAAACACAGATCAATGGTTAAATGCAATGCACACCTAGACGATTAGTATAAAGCATCTTTCCATGTCCCTTCACTGACACACAGGGACACACTATCCTTGAGCTATGTGGATCTTTTCTTTTTCCTTCTCATTTTCTTGTGTGTGACCTGAGAAAATTCTCCTGCTCGTCTTCTATGACCTTGACTGCCTCCTTTGTTACAGACAGGAGCCAGCTGGAGCTTCTTTCAAGAGGAAGCTGGTGAGTAAAGGGGTGGCCAGCTGCACCCCCTGCTCCGGGTGTGTAGCCAGTTTGCATGTGTCCCTGAACCCATCAGGCTGGCTGTGTTCTGGATCCCTTTAGACTTGAGAGAGCTCAGTCATAGTTCAGAAACGGAAGCATTGATCGCTAATAAAGTGATTGTGAAAGCACTTGGAGGTCTCTCTCCCTGTAGGATTTTGGGTTGGCCTGGGTGATGGCCCTTTGTGCTCAGGCTCTTTAACACTCTCTAGAATAATTTAGACCCTTTTTGGAGGAGATGGCCCCTAAGCCAAGACCTTAGCTATACCTGGTCACTTCTGTGGGGTCTGTGTGTGAGCAGTACGACCTCTGAATGTGCCCCAGTTCCACACTGCCCACTTTATACATGGGACTGGGCCAGTTTGACGAGGCTTTGGCACTGGGTTTCCTTCTGCCTAGTGGGCATCTGCTTTTCTGCCTGCATCTAGATCTCCACTGGTGGCCCTATTTTGTAGGTCAGACTCTCACCAACCCCTGTGTTCCAAACCTCTATTGGATGAGACCTAGAGATCTCTGTCCTTTTCTGTCCTTAGATGGGTCAAGATTAGTCTCTGTTGGTCTCCCACAGCACCCCTACCCCTGCATGTACATTTCAAAGGATCAATCAATGAACCTTTTATTCACCAGAAATGTAGGGTACCTATTGTGTCAACACAATTTCTTGTGAATGTAAGCAGTGGGAACAGACTGACAGTTTGGTGGCAGGGATGGAGAGTTATTAGAAATTTCCAATAGCTGGAGGCTGCTGGTGTCCACCAAAACTGTTCTTGCCTTCTTCCACAGTAACAGAGTTGAAGCAGGAGGTGGCTGCTCAGCCACAGATGTCCCCAGCCCCACCCTGCCAATGAGGTGTCACCATACATGCAAGTTTCTGCCGGTGAGCATGAGCGGGAGATGCATGTGCCACTTCTAGGCCTGGCCACTAAGACCTCAAAGCTCCACTCCTGCACCCCTTTCGTTCCTCCCTCCGGCTGGAATAGCTTCACCTGGAGTGGCTTTGGGAGGTACGTAGTGCTGAAGACGGCAGAGCTGCTTGCAGTCAGGGCCAGTAAATAGCTGTGCGGAGCTGAGCTGCCCCTGTGGACAGTTCCTTTACAAGGAATAAACGTCTTTTCTGTTTGAACCACTGCATACAGGGACGCTTTATCAATTTAACCTTTACCCTAATGGATTTGGGATAGTGCTTATGACTAAGCCTTGAGAAGACAGTGTGGGTCAGCTTTGGACACCTCGAGCAGCGGGATTTGTAGATCTGCTCTTCAGGCCCTTGCATTAAGCAGACTCCTCTTCACTGTCACTGCTGGGTCCCTCTGTTTGCTCAGGTTTTAAATGTTCGTGAGATGATCTAACAGACTCAAGAGTCTGCTCTCAGCTGTGGCCAGAGAATCAGGGTCATTGTAGAAATGTGAACACTGAGGTCCCACCCTTCTTTATATCTCCGTCTTTTCTGGAAAAGGAGACTGCTGGGCACTGTCGTTTCTTCTGCCACATGTGTGCTAGATTGTGGGGCAGCAAACACACAGGGTGGGCCGGGAGTTTGGATTTGGGTGGGAAGACTGGTAATTAAATAGATACCCTATGGAGAGGCAAGAGCTATCCCAGAACTAATTATGGGAGCTCAAGTGAGAGGCAGAAAACATGATTGAAGGAAGGGGCTTAGGAAGTTGTATTGTATTGAAAGCAGGATTACTGGCGTGGAAGGAATTGGACTGACACACCAGCACTAGTGAGTAGCCTTGAGCAAGTTATCTAAATTACCACTCTGAACACGTCCTCATTTGTAAAATGAAGAAGATAATACTACAACCTGTTTGATAGGTTTTAGCTCCCAAAGCTAAAGCTATGCTGGGAATGAGGAGGGGCAATGGTAGAAAAGAAGGGAGAGGGAGTGATGTCAGTCTTCTCCCTGGGTGGTGTCACCCTGGGTAGACATCGCTGGGCTCCCAATTGTCCATAGTGAATCTGTTGCCAAGGTCTGTTCTCATGTGATCTGGACACCATCTGTGCTGGCTCGACTTACGTCTCGGAGCAGCGCGTCCGTAGTACCTGGCTATTCAATCAAACACTAATCTGGATGTTGTTGTGAAGGGATTTGACAGACATGGTCAGCATCTACAATCAGCTGACTTTCAGTAAAGGGGATTATTCTTGATATCATAGGTGGTCTAGTGCAATCGGTCGGAAGGCCTTAAAAGCAAAAGCAAAGTTTCCCTGGGAAAGAAGAAATTCTACCTCACAACTGCAGCATCAACTCCTTTCTGAGAGTTTGTAGCCTGCTGGCCTGCCCTGCGGATTTCAAACTTGCCAGCTCTAACAACAGTATGAGCCACGACATTTCTTGAATGTGTCTCTTTCTCTCCATATATGTAGATGAAATACATCTCTCTGTCTCTCACTCACTCTCTCTCCTCTCCCCGCCCCCCACCTCCTGGTTCTCTTTCTCTAGGGAACCATGATTAAGACGTGGTATCTTCACCCTTTCTCTCATCCAAATACACACTGTTCCTTTGAAAGCTTAAGCAGCTCTTCCTCGAAGAGTAGGATGATGGTGGAGAGTCAGTGCAGGAGCTCCCTCCACGGCCGTCTTACCACATCCCAGTGGGTGAAACCTCTTGGTCAGGCACCCAGTAGTGCCCCAGGCAGCCATGCCATGATTTCCACGCTTGCTTCTCATTTCGGGGCATCTTATTATTTGTTCCTGCATTGTCCCTATCTTGTCTCTATGCTTTATTATTTATTCCTTTTATTCTCATTCTCTTCTCTTTCCCTCTCTCAGGAGATCTTTCAAATGTACTTGATATGTATTCATAAATTTCGGTTTGTGTTGTCGATTATATATTATATTGTGTGCAATATTTTAATGTACATAAATCAAATTGGGTTGTTCCTTTTTTTTAATGCAGTTTGTCACATCTCTTCCTGTTGGTCTGTGTACTTCTGATGTGTTCCTTCTATCTGCTGCAGAATATTGCATCATGTGTAGCCACCACGTTCATTCCATTCTTCCCCCAGAAATGGACCACTTAGATTGGCTCCAACCCTCCACTCACAATCAATGCTTCAATAAACAGCCTCTTGTGGGTACCTTTGAGGATTTCTATGTGATCTATAACCAGGAGCAGAGTTGCTGGGCCATAGAGTATTTGAGTATTAATCTAAGCACTTCCAGAATGGTCCCTAGAATGGCTTCACCTGTCTGCACATTCACCAGCACCACACAAGGCTCCAATATCCTTGAAAACCCCTGGCATTATTCAGCTTCCCGATTTTTGCCAAGTTGGTCAATGTTAAGCGCTAGAGTCTCATTGTTTAATATGCATTTTTTCAATCACTGATTGACGTGAGCTTCATGAGCTTGCTTCTCTTTCAGGATTGCCCTTTTGTGAACTGACCGTTTGTGGTGGTTGATCACTTTCTTTTGAGGCTTCTGACTTTTGTTGATTTTTAGATATATGGAAGTTTTCAGTATTAGTCTCTGATCAGTTTTAGACATTGTAAATATCCCTTTCCATTTTGCTATCTGTCAGTTAACTTTCATCCTGCAAAACTCTTTAGTTCCTATGTTATTAAAACCATTAATTTTTTACCTAATGCTTATTAGATTTTGCTTAAGGTTTTTTTTCTAGCCCTTAGTCATAAACATATTTCTCCTGTTATTATCTACTTCCATTCTAGTTTTATCTTCCACATTTAGGTATTTAATTAACCTGAAGTCTATCTTGAAATGGTGGGTTAGGTAAAGACCCATTTCTATTTTTCTTAATCTAGCCTGCCAATTTCCCCAAAACTTTATATTAACTGTCTGCTCTGGTTTAATTAGTGGAGATATAAAATTCTCATATATCCACAGGGCTCTATCTTAGCTCTTTTTTATTCTTCCTTTGAACTGTGTTTGTTCTTGCATGTGACATGCTGTTTTTATTATTGTGCTTTTATAATATATTTGGTAGGGCAAGTTTTTTTCTACTTTACTTTTCATTTTCAAAGTTGACTTAGCTTTTCATGAGTTTTGTTTGTCTATATGATCACTATACCTTTTCCTCAATTTTACTGTCAACCAAAAACAATTCTAAAAAGTAAAGCCTTAACAAAAAATAATAAACCCATTTCATATTGATATAAATGATATATCTTTATGAAAATAATTATATTTTCAAAAATATAAAAAATTAATGAAAAGTGGCATAGTTTTACATTTAAAAAATCTCTTTAATAGAAGGTACCTGGATCCTCAAATCTACTTCTATGATCTATTATTGGTTGTTGTTTTGGTTGAAGTATGTGAAGAAAATTGGGCCTCACTCAGATATGTAGTTGGAAAAAGTGGTGATATTTTAATAGGCTTTTCAAATAATTGTGGCTGTTCTCTGATATTATACCATAACTTAACAAGCAGTGATTTTTTTAAAGGCTAGTTGCAATATGGAATCAGAAATCATGTCAATGATCTTTCATATTAAAATTTACTGGTCCGTCTTATACTTTACAAAGGTGGATCTTTAATGCATTTAATTTTGCAACATCATTCATTAGTCATTGGATATCAGTTCACTGAGTTATGCAGACACTATAGTCACACATTTCATTATACAACATAAGGAGATCATTTTCATTAATATCACATTGATTTCATTAAAAAGCCTTTACTGGGAAGTTGTCAAGCTTTTAATAGTGGATACAGGTTCTTCAGTATTCCAATTTTAATATGAAAGTTGAATTTTATCATTGGCAACAAATAATATTAATTGTTCCTAAAGTGAAAGACTCATTTTATTCATTTTTGAGAAAATATCCTCCAAACATTCAAGTCTGAATAACCAGGTTTGTCTGTCAGTAATTATTTCAAATAAAATTGCTGTCCAATTGGAGTTTTCTAAAAAAATAAAAAATGGTTATATCTTTTGACCCAGCAATTGCACTTCTGGGAATTTATCCAAAGAAAACCAAAGCAATAATTTGTAAAGATCTATGCACCCCTATATTCATGGCAGCACAATATACACTAGCCAAGATATGGAAGCAACCTAAATGCCCATCAACAGACAACTGGATAAAGAAATTATATAATGGAATACTACTTAGCTATTAAAAAGGTGAAATCCTACCATTTGCAATGACATGGATGGGACTAGAGGTTATTATGCTGAATGAAATAAGTCAGACAGAGAAAGATAAATACCACATGATTTCACTTATATGCAGAATCTAAGGAACAAAAAGAACAAACTAATCAAAAAATTCTGTCCCATGAAATAAGTGGCTGGTTTAGCTTTCAACTCCAACAGCTATGCAATGGCTTTTTCTGAAGACAAACTTCATACTTCCACATGCAGCTTAAGTTTTTCAGGTATATTTCTCATTTCATGACATAGAATATTGACAAGATGTTTATCAAGGGTTGAGATTTAATAAAACTAATACTTTTAATACCTTTTTCTGCTTTAAGGACATCCTTAAGTAATAATGGCAAGTCTCTCTCATTTTTCTTTTTCTTTTTACTGTGAATACCTGATAGCTAAGAAACATAGTGTAAAAAAGCAAATTTTGTCTAATAAATGCTACAATGAAAATAGTTTTGACCTTGTAGAATCCTTGAAATGGTTTTAGGGGCCCTTAGAAGTTTGTGGATCACTGTTGGCTGAGCACCCCTACTCTACAATAGGTACTTGGGAGTGCCATTGCTGGGTTATTAGGTATTCATATCTTCAGATTTCCTGGATAATGTCAAATTATTTCCCAAAGTAATTGTAATAATTTCTACTTCTACTTCTACCATATTGGCTAAAATAGAAAATTTTTTATCTTAGACTCTGTCATCCTTATCTAAAGAAATTATAAATTTTCAGGTCCTGTCCCCACTGCCCCTAGTCTCACATGGTCTGTGGCTGCTGGTATTAGGCAGTCCACATTTTTTCTTTTCTACCCATAAGCTATTGAACTACCATGGTCTCTGGTCTCAGTGACTGACAACTCTCCAGAGAAGGGAGGGAAGGGTGGACTCTGCACCCAATATACTGCCTACATGATTTTTGTTTCAGGCTTTTGTTTTCTCTAAGACCTGAGATCACTGCACAGATTATATTAGTTGCCATGGATGAGATAGAGACATGGTGAGAGAAAGAGAGCTAAAGGAGGGCTTTTGATAAAGGGGAGAGAGAAGAAATAGATTTCCAGAGATTGAGGAAGGGGAGATGGTTGGAGCACCTGCTAGGAAGAGAAAGCACTTCCAACTGGGGTAGCTTACTGGAGATGGACCATTGTCTCAGAGGACTGGCAGTTCTCCGCCTCAGCAAAGATCCTGTGCCCCAAGGTCAGTGTGCTAGAGTCAAACCTCAGATCTGCATCAGTCCACTGCAACTGTAGGCAATGTGGTTGCCAGCACTGACCTTGAATGAGTGGGCACAGCACTGGTGACTCTTGCACTGTTTCAGGCATATCTGGAAGCTGAGCTCTCTGAACTGATGCTAGGGGTGGGGTGCGGGTGCGGGTAAAATAGGCCCTTTCTTGCCATCCTGGAAGGATGAGGACTTAAAATCAGATTGAAAGAGAATGAAGAAGTGGGTGTTTCTTATATGCAAGGTTTGGGACTGACAGTTATAATTGGTAAAATTGTAGCTCTGATTTTATTTTGTATGAATGAATAATGCTGGCTTCATAATGATGACAACTCTCATTAGCCTTCTGGCCCTGATTAAGTTTCCTAACTTTCTGCATTGGCAAATAATTAGAGGCCCATGCCCAAATTAATCAGTGAATTTGTAGATATGTGCGGGGTCCAGGAATCTGTATTTTAATAAGTCCCCAAGTTATTTTGATGCAGGAGTCGGTGCTTTATTTGCTAGATTTTTCCTGAGTGGTAAGGGATGAAGCTTCATTTGGCCCTGCCTTAGTATCTTCCATGCAAGACTGTTGCCAGTGTTAAAGATACTGCTTGCAGAGCACATGGCATAAAGCAGAGGGCAATCAGTGATGGATTTTATTATGATGATTATTAGAGAGGTGAGGCTTGGGTTTAGTTTTAAAGGTTTAGTAGAAGTTTCAGCCAGAGAAAGATCACCATACTCACAAGAGACCATGACACATTCAGGGCATGGCAGGCTCATTACCTGTGTCTGGGATGCAGAGTTTTAGAGAAGCTCCCTAAGGGAGGCTGCTGGAGAGGTGGGCAAGGATCAAGCGTTTAAGGGTCAGATGTTTGTATGCCAAGGGTTTTAAATGGCAAGTGGCATGTTTACCAAATGGATTGGAAGGGAGAAGGATTGCAGCGGTGGAGACCAGTGAGGGACTATTCTAATAATCTAACCTCACCTACCCGGCAGTGCAGCGCCGTGTGACACTCTTCCACTGTCCCTTGCAGTTTTGGATCCATGCTTTAGTTGTTGCCTCCCTTTACTACGTGTTTGGTGTGTCATCTTTGTAATTATAGTAATCAGTTATGATTGCAGTGACAGCATCCCGTGTGAAAGAAAACTGCCATGCATTATAAAGTCAAAAAAAAAAAAAAAAAACCCAGTTGAAACCATCCCCATGGGCTGTGCAGCCCAAGGCCATATCAAGGAGATTTGAAACAAGTTACTGTTTGTGCTTCTCTTTCTAAAGTGTTTGACCCCACGGTGAATTAAACATCCTTGACTTGGGGTGCAACCGTCCTGTCACAAGGTAAGAGTCGTCTCCCGATCCTACTCAGAAAATAACCTGACAGGGAAAAAAATAGATAAAGCAAGAGTCAACTTCCTAAACCTCCTGCCCTGCTTCCCCGGAAACTTGATGAGTTTTTGCTTTAGATTTCACACCCAAAGCCCCTTTTGCCTCCTGGCTTCCAGGCTGTGATTTTTATCTCTTTTATTTACTGCTTTTCCCAGCATCTAGAACAGAGCTCGGCACATCTTAGAAACTCCAAAATCTCTGTTGGGTGTGTGAGTCGCCTGAGAGGAAGTTATCTACTGGCTGCTGCAGGCTTATCTTTCAGTTCACTTCATTCTTTTCCATCTGCCTCCTGCAGGTCAGCTTCACTTTCTTTTGGCTCGTTCCCATAGCTTATGAAGGAGCTCAAGTCACCCTCGGGTAAAAATAGAAACACTCTCCTCTGGCCCTCTAGCTAATTCTCTGTCTGTCTTGTCTCATTTTCCATTCTCTCTTCAAACTTCTCCCATCGCCCTTGTGTCTCCCACTCCATGGAAAGGACCCTTGGCAAGGTCATGCATGGCTACTGCAGTCTGCTGTTTGCTTTTTAGCCATTGTCTTGGCTTTTGTACAAGGGCCACTTTCTCTCAAAACTTTCCTCTCTTGGGGAGGAAACATTGCACTTCATCAGTTTTTCTCCTCATTCAGATTATTGTGTTTTCTTCTGTTCCCATCCCCAAGTTTTTCTTCTGTCTGCATTCTAAAGGTTGGGGGCTCTGTAGGATTCCATCCTTAGCCCTTTCTCTTCTGACTTACCATACTCCCTGAGGGATTAACTGTGAACCACATGCTGAGGTGCACAAACATTCCCTTCCTAACTCCAGACTAATCACCACTTCCCAGACAGCTCCACCAGGCTGCTTCACAGGAGACCCGTACAGCTGGCTGAAACAACTCAAGAATCTCATCTTTGGCGGGGGTGGGGGGTTGGAAGGGAGTGGGTGGGATGGGGTGGGAGGTCTGTTTCCTGGGACCACTCTGGGTGCCAACAACAATATCAGTCAGGGCCCAGTATTTATTAGAGTGAATTCAATATAAGAACTTGGTGAAAAGGCATTAGAAAACTGAAGAAGCAGAGGAACCTAAGGTGACTACAGGATACAGCTGCCACCACTAAGGACAGGTGAGCAAAGGAAGAGGGTGGGGTTTAGAGAACCCAGAAGCTCTGAGGAGGGCTTGTGATGCTGAGATTCGGACCCTGCATTTTGGTGCTGAATCCACAATCTGTGACTCAGGGCTCCGAGGAGGGGCACTGACTGCTGGTGCTGCTGTTACATCAGGCTGGTTCTAGGAGGTGGGAAGACATTTGCATCTATTGCTATGGCCAGGGCACAGAACCCTTGCTGTGTGGTCCTGGTGGGAAGCAAGCCACATGGGAAGGGTGCATCCCCCTCTCATGTCCCGTTGCCCTCTGACAGGTGTCTGACCAGGGAGCCCTCTGGAAATGGAGAATGTGGTTCTCAGAATTCAGAAGGATGAACTGGAGCCGTATCAATCATTCCCATTTCATCACTCACCTCCACACACCTGCTTCCCCCCATGTGCTTCTGGTCCCACGAAATGATTACCTGCTCAAGCTCTAAGCCAGCAAAGAGGGATCCTCCTGGACCCAATGTTCTTTCATATCACAAGCCGGTTTAGCCACCTAAATTGTATTTTAAAGTTGTTTCTTCCTGTCCCCAATGTCTCTGCGCTCATATTGACTTTGTCATCAGTGAATTAAACAGCCACTGCAATGGCCTTTGGCCTGGTCTCTTTGACTCTCTTCTTGTTCCTTCCAAGCCATCCCCACCTTAGCTGAAGTGATCTTTCTAAAATGTTAACCTAATAATATTGCTCCTCTATTGAACACTTACGAATGACTCTTCTTTGTGATGTGAGAAGGTGCAAACACCGAAGAATGGCACCCTAAACTTTTCATCTCCCTGCCTCAGTCTCCCTCTTCAGGCTTGTCATTGTCTGCCTCGCACCACGTACTTCACTCATGCGGGACCACAGGTGGTTCCACGTCCTTCCACTCCATCATCTATGTTTCTCTGAAAGGCTGACCTGCCATCCCCTGTGCTGGCTGCCTGGCAAACTCTTTCTCATGTTCTCAAATCCAGCTGCCACTGTTTTTACCAGGTAGCCTTCCCTGATCTCCTCGGATCAAGTTAATCACTCCTTCCTTTGTGCCCTAACCATAGCTTGTCTCTATCATATATTTTACCACACTGAGTTGTATATTTTCCTTTGTAAATCTGTCTCACAATGTGAATTAGAATTAGGTTCAGCAACAAGTGACAAGAAGTCCAAAATGACAGTGAACCGTGTATTTCCAGGTTACATATAAGTTAGCAGTCCTTGGCTGGCATGGCTGCTGGGGGCTTCTACCTAGTTGACCCACCTCCCTTAACATGCAGCTTCCTTTCATGGTCGAGACAGCTATTTCAGCTCAGTCATTAGATTCACATTCACACCAGCAGGAAGGAGGAAAAGGAGGGCGAAAGACATACCTCCTCAGGCTTAGGTACCTCCCCAGACCACAGACTTCTGAGAAGGGGGTTGTATTGGCTTCCTGGGGAAGGATCTGTCATCCCCGCCTTTCTCCTAGGCTGTGGTGGCTGTTGATAATCCCTGGTGTTCCTTGGCTTATAGAAACATTACTCCATCCAACCTCATCTTCCATCTTCACATCTTCACGTGGCATTCTCCTCTCTGTGTCATCACATGGTCTTCTTCGGAGGATAGCGGTCATAGGTATGAGGGCCCACCTTAATCCAGTAAGACCTCGTGGCAACTAATGACCTCTGCAAAGACCTTATGTCCAAATAAGGCCACCTTCTGAAGTTCTGGATGGATGTGGCTTTTGGAGCGACATTATTCACCCCAATACAAGGGTCCTACCTCTTCATCTTGTTAACATGAGACATATCTGGCATATAGTAGGAGCCTAACAAAAAGTTTCGAGAATTGAATATGACTGATGGCTTGGCTTCCAGGGTGTTTGGTGACAGTTCTCTTCAATTAACATTTATTGAGTTCCTTTTCCACAGGGCTGGTTAATCATTTTGTGACATTTTCTCATGAAAATTAGAACCAAATCAGTGTGGGATGACTTCCTGGTGATATTCATACTCATTTAAAATTCATCTTTTTTTTTCAAAATAAGACATGGATATAATTTAAAAGTGAAATAATACTTTAAACAATTAGAAGACTTTGTGACAAAATAAAGCAATCTCCTTCTCATTTCTTACTCCTGCTGCCCTGTCCTTCCTCTTAACTCTTCTGGCTATGTCTTGTGGCATTTGACTCCATGTTTCTGAGTAACCTGTGTGTATTATCAATTTTAGGCATTATTGTAGACCTGTTAGTGTCTCACCCATGTCCCTTGGGCCTTACTCCAGTGCAGCTGGTCTTCTTCTAGTTGCCAGTAGCTGCATCTCTTTGCCTGAGGGCTCTGCAAAGGCTGTTCTGTCTGCGCACAGGGCAGGCTAGATGTGCTGAGGAATTGCCCTGGAAGTAGCCCCCAACCTGATGAGGCTTGCTATGCAAATTCCCTCCCTCTCTCCTGCCTGTGGACTAACTCTGAGGCATGCACTTCACCATTCCTGAGTTTCTCCTCAGCACTAAGATCTAGTCACCCCAACTAGGTTCTGGTTGATCATGCTCCTTTATTGGTGATCCTATCATTTCTCCTCTTTTCTCTACGGTGTTTTCTGGATCTCCCAAGTACCTTAAAAAAAAAGTATAATACATACACATGCCTTTTTTGTTGTAGTAAAATATATATAACATAAGATGTATCATTTTAACTAGTTTTAAGTGTACAGTTCAATAGAGGTACATTCATATTGGTGTGTAAACATAACCACTACTCATCTCCAGGATCTTTCATCGTCTCACATGGAAACTCTGTACCCATTAAACCAGCAGTCCTCAACCTTTTTGGCCCCAAGGACCAGTGCTCCTCTGAGAATCTAATGCCTGATGATCTGAGGTGGAGCTGAGGCTGCAAATACAGATGGAGCTTCGCTTATACCTGCTGCTCACCTCCTGCTGTGCAGTGAGTTCCTAACAGGCCACAGACTGGTACCACTCCACAGCCCAGGGGTTGGAGATCCCTGCATTAAACAGTTACTCTTTATTACGTCCTCCCCCGAACCACTTGGTAGCTACTTCAGATGAGCTTTTGTACTAACCCTTGTCTCAGGGCCTGCTTCTGGGGAAACTCAAGCTAAGATGGACATTAACTATTGATTTCACGTCATGGTAATTTATTCATTATTTTATTTAACCAATTAAGTATCTATTATGTGGTGAGCACTATCCTATATGATTTTATATGTGGTTAGGAACTGTTATAAAGGAAAATAAAACAGAGTAAGAAGGCAAGAATGCTACCAGTTGAGGGAGCATTATTGTCGATACCTTGGACAAAAGAAGTGACATTTAAGCAGAAACCTGAATACAATAAGGGAGTGGACCACGTGCTATCTGGGATTAGTGTGTTCTAGGCATTAATTGAGGATTTAGCTTTTTACTCCTTCTACCTGCATGCACATACTTCCCTTCAATCTTCTCTATATAGTTATATCACACATTTTGAATATACCAGAAATGAGTTGTTATATTATTGGGCTCATGTGCATATTGTTTGCTGCTAGGCCATGCGCTGTACTAAAGTTTTATTTTTGCTCTCACACAACCTTTTCTTCCTTAAAATTACTTCTTTCTTTGATTAGAAGAACGGAACTACAAGTTTCTTTTTAATTATTATTTTTTATTGGTTCTACTTTTATTCCTGGAAATCTTCCTCCTGAAGCTTTCTGTTTTTTTTTTTGGTTTGTTTGTTTGTTTGTTTATTGTTGTTGTTGTTGTTCCCTAGGTATGGCATATGGCTGTCATCTTGGGTTGCTTTTCACTGGTTCTCTGCTGTATTGCTGGCTTCCTGGATCTAGTCTTCCTCTTTCTTGGTTTACTCTTCCCTCCCTTTTCCCCTTAGTTGTGCATATGTATGTGCCCATGTATGTATGTATGTATGTATGTATGTATGTATGTATTGCTGAAATTCATCTTCTAATAACTTGTAGGAAATAACACAGGAGATAGAACATTTATGTGCTCCCATGTCTGAAAATATCTTGTATTGCCATCACATATTTAGTTGATAGTGAGGTTAAATATTTAATTCTAGATTGAACATTGAAAATTACTTTTTCTCTTAGAACTTTGAAGGCCTAAGAGAAACATCTGGTATTTTTCTTGAGAAATCCAATGCCATTCAGTTTACATTATATGTAAACTTTCTTTCTCCTCCTCCATCCCTCCCTTCTCCCTTTCTTCTTCCTCCCTTTCCCTTCTTTCCTTCTTTCCTTCCTTCCTTCCTTCCTCCCTCCCTCCCTCCCTTCCTCCTTCCCTCCCTCCCTCCCTCTTTCCTTCCTTCCTTCCTTCCTTCCTTCCTTCCTTTCTTCCTTCCTTCCTTCCTTCCTTCCCTCTGTCCTTCTTCTCTCTCTCTTTCTCTCTTTCTTTTTCTTTCATTCCTTGCATTTTAATCCTGATTATGAAGTTTTGTGATAAGAATTTCTTGCTGTGGGTCTTTCATCATTCATTAATCAAACCCTGTTAATCTGCTCAGGTTAGAATTTTTCTATATTATTTCTCTTATGTCTTTGTCACTCTATCCATTTTTTTCTATTCTCTTTCTGTAGAACTTCTATTAAGTATTGTATCTTTGGAATTGCTCATTGAATTTTCATATCTGATTATCTATAGCACGTTAAAAAAATTTTTTATCCTCTTTTTCTTTTTCCTTCTTTTAAAAAGTTTCTAGGCTAGTTCCTTGATTTCACTGAATCTCCTATTGATTTTTAAAAATTTTAATGTTCATAATTTAATTTTAATTTTATTTTTAAAGAGATTTATTTTTCTCTGATTGTTCCCATTTTGGTATTAGAGCATTCTGTTCTCATTTCATAAATATAATATCTTCTTATATATCTCTAAAGATACTGATGATCTTTGGAACTTTTCTTTTGTCCTCTATGTTGTCTTATTTCCTGATTTAAAAAAATTGTTTAAATCTTTATGTTTTCCTTAAAAATCTATTATTATTTTGCTGTCTGTTCATATTACAGAGTAAAGAACTCAAGAATTGATGGGATGCTCTCTGATTGTGGCAGGGGACTGACTACCACACTTCACTATTGAGTGATGGGGCTTCAAGTGGGCTTTTTCAAATGCATCTGGACATTTACTTCAGGCTATCTGCTTATTAATACAGAATTCTGTTTCTTGAGAGAATATTGTCCCATCTTCTGCCTTGGGATATGTATCTGGCTACTGGATTAGGAGACTGGAACTAGAAGGGCATGGATGGTTGCGAGGGAGCAGGGGTGAAGTTTCCTTTGTTCTAAATGACAGACATCATTTAGCTTGTAGCTCACCTGTGCATGCCAGTGTGCCTCATGTGCCCCTTCTGAAGTCTATCCTGCAGGGGCATGGAGGGGTGCTATGAACTTGATTGTTTGTGTCCCTACTCCCTGCCTCTAATCTGTGTACTAAGGCCTTGATCCCAAATGTGATGGTGTTGGAGGAAGATAAGGTCATAAGGCAGAGTGCCTATGGTGGGATTAGTGCCTTGGTAAGAAGAGAGACGAGAAAGCTCTCTTCTCTCCCTTCCTCCCCCCTGCCATAAGAGGGTAGAGCTGCAAGGCAGCTATCTGCAGGGGGGCCCTCACCAGAAACCAAATTGGCCAGGACCTTGATCTTAGATTTCCCACCTCCAGAACTGTGAGAAATAAGTGTTTGTTGTTGAAGCCACCTAGTCTATGGTATTTGTTATGGCAGCTTGAACAGATGAAGGAAACGAGCCATTCCTTGTAAGGTAGGGGAGGAGATTTGTCAGCCTGATTATTCTGTATAAAAGCTTTCAGACAGCCGCATTTTCAGTCTCTCTTCGTGCCTCACCTTCCCCAGACTCAACACCTTCATTCCAGGACTCCCGCAGTCCTTCATTTATCTGATAAGCTGCTCAGCTTTGTCTGTCCTGAGTGGTGATGTATCACTCTTCCACCCACTCTCTGGCTTCTAGAATTTTGCTGATATCTCTCTTCTGCAGTAGCGTCTTCTCCTCATTGTCTTTGTGGATTTACTCCTTCGCTATTCTTTTCCTATTATACTGCTGCTGTTTCAGGAGGGAGCAAACATACCTGTGTATGCTCATTCCACATATTTCCCTGAAGATTCCCCTCTTTTTCTGGGCTGGTTTGCACCAGCAGTTGGTGGCTATTGCTATAATCCACACTTCAGACTGCCCTCCTGCAGAATGCCTGAAGGGATGCTAGCGCTGGTAGGAATGAGAGGATGTTTAAGAGCATGAGCCCTGGGCTAGACTACTGCATTTGAATGTTTGCTGTACTACGTATTAGGTGTGTGTCCTTGGACAAGGCACATCCCCTCTGTGTCTCAGTTTCCTCATGTGTAAAATGGTGATTATAATTGTACTTACTTCAGAACTAAAGATGATAATGCCTGTAAAATACTTTGCTGTTTTGAGCACAGAGTAAGTGCTCAAGAAATTGGAGCAATTGTTATTATTAATACAATTAATGTGTTAATGTATTTCTCAGAGAGAAGGACATCTTGGCAAGTATTATCATCATTTCAGAGAGATTAGAGCCAATAAAAAAGACCCAATTATTACAGAAAAAAGTCCCTCATGATTGCAGTCAAGCAAGTTATTCATTAAATCATTTGTTTAGAATTATTTTAGTATATTATTTTCTTCTCTGTTATTTATTTATTTATTTATTTATTTATTTATTTATTTGGCACCTATTCTATAGCCAGCACTGCATACCTAAGCCCCATGGGGAACACAGAAGCATAAAGGTACAGACTCTATCTTTAGGGAGCATAGAGTTCAGCTGGGGAGAACAATTAAGGAACAGTTAAATACTAGGTCATGAGTCACAAGCTAAAGATGAACAGGAAATAGATGCAGAGGTTAGATTCAGGAAAATGTGGCTTTGTGGAAGATGTGGAATGGAACTGGGCTTGGAGGAAGAAAGAGGCAGTTTCAGATGCACCACAGGAAGGAGAGGGTCCTCCGGGTGGCAGAAGCAGCAGGAGACCCCCAGGGAGGGAAGAGAAACTTTGCATCTTCACTGTGAAAAGAAGGCAAGGGAGGAGAAGTGGCAGGGGTAATGTTGGATATTTGAGGTGCAATCAGATTGTGAATAGCTTAGAAAGTGAGGCGGACAGGGTGGCAGTTAATGTGGCAGGTACTGGATTCCGGAGCAGGAGGACATCAGAGCAAATTTGGTGTAGCAGGTCCCTGGTGCTTTCCTCCAGCTTCCATCTCCCCAAAAGGAAAACGAGAACTCAAAGAGGGAAGTTTCCAAACTTGCCTGAGAAGCTGAGTGATGGCATGGATGAAAAATTGATGTGGGTCATAAATATTGTAGCAATGAATGCACCAGATACACTTAAGGATAAAGTTCAGGGAGAAATCTACTGCTCCAGGGGGAAACGAGTCCTGCTGGGGGAAGAGAGGAAGGAGGCCAGGGTGGGAGACCCATTGGTGGCTTCGTGCCTCTCTCAGGGTTGGGGCTCCTGGATCCTTCGAAATGCTGCTATTTGGTGATGCTCCTGATGTAACAGATTTGCAAATGTCTGCATGCTGAGGGTGGAGGATGTGCTGCCTCTCTCTCAGGCTCGAGGCTGATGCTTTGGAGTTCTTTCAGCTCCCGCAAAGGGAAATGCACTTAGGCCTCAGAAAGGCTAAGGCCTTGCCTGAGCTGATCCTTGCTGATACCAGTTAGCTTTCCTTTTCCACAAGCCCCACAGCCCTTCCTTATGAAGCCTCTTCATAGGGACCTTTGTTCTCTGCTTTGAGGAGTATCCCCGAGTCCCTGAGACCCTGCATAATCCCCTAGAGGTCAATTTTCCAGAGCTCTGAGTCCCTGTTCTGTTTCCTCTTTGAACTGCCTGCACCTCAGAGAACTGGTGGTGAGGTCTTTCACCACTGATGGGCAGCAATGAGTCAGTCCTTCTACAGTAGTACCCCCGTATCTGCAGGGACACAGCCCAACCCCTCTCCCCACCCCCAGTGGATGACTGAAACCTCAGATAGTCCCAAACCCTAGATATACTGTTTTTTCCACCCCTGTATATACATATATATGATAAAGTTTAACTTATAAATTAAATAATTTCATGGATAGAAGTTTTGTAGATCTCAGCAACCTCAGCAGATGATTTTTAGTCAAGAACTTTCAAACTTTTCACTTAAAGACAACACTTTAAGGCTCTTTTTTGGTATATGTGAAATGCCAGCATCACTGCTTTTATGCTTTGGGGCCATTAGGTAAGATAAAAGTCACCTTAACACAAGTACTGTGATACTGTGACAGCTGATCTGATACAAGGACGGCTACTAGGTGACTAACAGGTGGGGAGTGTCTACAGCTTGGAGCCCCTGGACAAAGGGACGATTCATGTCCTACAAGGAGCAGAGAGGACAGTGCAAGATTTCATCATGCTACTCAGAACAGTACACAGTATAAAACTTATACATTGTTCATTTCTGGAATTTTTCATTTAGTATTTTTGGAGCCTGGATGATGGTGGATTGCTGAACCTGAGGAAAGTGAAACCATGGAAAAAGGGGACCACTGTATCTAAATACCTGATGACACACAGACGAGTGAAAGGAAAGTCTTCAAACACTTATTCACAAAGAGTACTCTCTCGATATCTCAAGCTATTTCTCATAGGCCTGTCTCTGGCAGTTTATTTCAGGATGACTTGAGATTTAGCTGGGCTGTCTGGAGGTGGTTTGTAGTGTGAGGAAATAGTGAAAAGCAACTGAGGAGGGGTGGGAGTGAGAAAGGTCTTGCCCACTGGTGTGTTGATAAATGTGTGACGGTCAGTTCTTGGGGGTGCTGGGGGAGGAACCTCGATGAGTAATATCTGCTGATTTCTGTGGTGTCAGTACTTTGACCACGACACACGTCATCCTACCAACAGGATGTCAAGCAGCTAGAGTGGTTCCCAAAGTTTTAGCAATAGACTCACACAGTGGTGGGTGTCTTCTCCAACTCATCACAGGTCCCACTGTCTCTGGAAACTCAGAAACCCACGTTGCCATCATGCCTTTCACCATTGGCCACAATGAAACTGGACGTCTTGCCTTCCTGTGCCTCTGGCAGCCAGGAGTCTGGATTTCTCTGGTCCTGGGGTAGGTCACTGATATAGAAGTTAGAACCTGGAAAGTCAAAGAGTTCCTTTGAACTCCATGACTGTTGTGTGGCACTGCCTGATGGCACCACATGGTCAGATGCAGGAAGGAAGGTGGGTCAGGTAGAAGCCACTACAGTCACCTCAGAAACAGAGGGATAGAGTTGCCAGGGATTGATTCAGCTCTCCTCACCTGCCAGGAGTGTAGCTTGCAGCTCCTCTCACTGGCTGGGGCTGGAAGGTTTCTGATACTGTCCATGTAAGCCTTCAGAGGTCTGTGGTAATGATGGTTAACATGTGTCGTGCTTCATTTACAGGTTAGGTGCTGTGCTAGCTGCTGTGCAGACATTATCTCAGTTTTCACAGCAGCCTTAGGAGATAAGGATGATCTTTATTCTCACTTTACACACAAGGATACAGGCTTGGATTAAATAATGTGCCCAAGGTGACATAGCTGGTAAGCAGTAGAGCTGGGGTTTGAGGCTGATTCTGTTTGACTCTAGAATCCACCTTCCTACCCACACTACACATCACCAAGCACAAAGTGGAGGCCTGGTCTGGAGCTCAGACAATCAGGTGGTGTGGATGTGTCCTCTGGCATTTCTCATTTCTGGTTCCCTGTAGCAGGAGCTCAAAGAACTTCACCGAACGAGCCCTAAAGAGCAGATCTCCAAGTTCTGTCTACCCCAGGTTGTCTCCAGCCACAGCCTCATTGCAGTCAGCAAGGAGTGTGGGTGTCTAGGTAGAGTGGCCCCTGAGGATGGAAGTAAAGTCAGGAACTGTCACCTCTGCTAACTTTTGTCAAATCCTGACAAAAATTATGGAGGACCCATTCTAAGGAGCAATTGGTCCCTGCATCTCTCATCAGAACGGAGGGTCCTTTGGCTCGCACCAAGGATCTAGGTGCTCTCTAGAATGTCAGAAAGATGCCAACGCAGAGAACAACAAATGCAAGATAAGTTACAGTCTCATGGGCTGTAGGTCACTGTCACAGTCCTGTCGCAATGACAAAAGATTTTAATGACTGAGAAAGAAATAGAAGCCTTAGCAGAGCTGACTGAGGCTTGTCCCCCAGTTGGGTGGAAGACACAGTATTAAGCAGCCAGTACTGATTATGTAGACAGAAGGCTCTGTACTCTGGAAAGGGAGACGTCATCATTTTCCTTGCTTGATTACACATCCCTTAAGATCTCCTCCACGCGTTGTGTAGCCACAAGGCAAAATCTGGTACCTCCTTGTCTTTCCAGCTTCATTTCCTCCAGTACATCAGACATATTACTCATTTCTGACCCTCTGTGTCTTTGCTCACCTATTGCTGTCCTTGGAATGGCCATCTCCACCTTCTTGGGTACAAACCTTCACATTTTCTTCAAGACCCTTGGTTCTTTCTAGTTCTCTCCCCACTTCCCCCACTTCCTGCTGGAAGGATCCCTTCCTCTCCTGCTCTCTCTTAGCAGATTTTCTGTACCTTTCTTATAGCATTTTTCTATCTATATAATATTTGTGTGCAAAGAAGCTTCTTGAGGGCATAACTCATGTAGAAATTATTGCTGTATCCATCACAGCATTCGGCTTGGTGCCTTGCACATGAGAAGGACTCAGAAGATAACAGAGAGATTTTAATAGAGGATTTTAAATTTACTTTTGGGATGAACCTACCTACAAAAACTTGAATCCAGATAGTGACCGGAATGGGTTATCCTTCTGGGCATGCCTCCCCCATAGCACGGGTTCTCTGTCAAGACCTTGTAAATTTGATCAGTATGCACTCATTCCAAATATGTGTTCATCCTCAAATGAACCAATACAATTTAATTAGTTAATTTGTAAAATTAAGACCCAGACAGACCCTGACCTTTGGTAACCTTACCGCATACAAATGCACAAAAGGCCCAGCCTAAAACAGAATACTGCTCCTCGCTAGCAGTCCAAACGTCAGTCTTCCACAGAACTTTTGAATTAGGTGCAAAAACCTCGACTCGATGAGGAAAGCCTGTTTTAATGTGTTCAATACTACATTTCAAAATGATTAAGCATAGAGTCTAGCCATGCGGGGGATCCTAGACATCTAAATGTGGAGTCGTGTCGAATTTCAAATACCTTTTCTTGGTCTGCCTTGTAAAAATTGCCTCTGTCGGCTTTAATTTCCATTCTGCTGAGTAGCAGGCAAAGTGAGGGCTGAGCAGCCAAAGTTGCAAAGGGGATTGAGAGCATCTGCCTTTTAACAGGGGTAAATGCAGCATGTCTAGCTGCAAAGAGGAGAATCAAGTCAGTGCTTCTCATCATGATGCCAAAGGCTCGAAGACTAATGGGAGAACTCAAGAGGGAAAAGAGGCAAATTACCTGCCTAGGTCTGGCAGCCGTTCAGTCCCAGAGCATCTCCATCTACAAACCTGGCAGGGCCTCCAGCTCTGAGTGCCTGTTCCAGCCTCCAGACCCACAGAGCCCCAGAGCCAAACACAGCGATTTCATATCTTGCATACAGATCAGCTGATCCCTGCAGTGCCTGGAGAAGAGGGACTCATGCTGCCTCTTCTCTTGCTTGAATTTGGATTTGAGGCTTTAGATCCAAGTATGACCTCAGGAAGAGAGAGGAAGCTGGAGGTGCTCCATCCATCTCCCCTTTTCTTACCCTGGAGGTCAGTGGCAGCTTTGGTTCACATGTCTTATATGCACTGATGGCCTCTCCATTAGTTTTCCATTGCTGCATAGCAAATTATCACAAACGAAGCAGCTCAAAAGAACATGCATTTATTATCTCACAGTTTCTCTGGGTCAGGGGTCTGGGCACAGCTTAGTTGGGTCCTCTGCTCAGGGTCTCACAGGCTGCAGTCAAGGTGTCAGCTGAGACTGTGATCTCATCTGAGACTCAGGGTCCTCTTCCAAACATACAAGTTGTTGGCAGAATCTAGTTCCTTGCGGTTGTAGGACTGAAGTTCCTATTTTCTTAATGGTGTTGGCTCTGGGGATCACTCTCAGCTGCTGGAGACTGCCCTCAGGACTTGGCCAGTGGCCCTCTCCACAACATGACAGTTTGCTTTTTCACGCCAACAGGAGAACATCTGCTATTGCTTTGCTTCTTGTCTTTTTCAAGGGGTCACCTGACTGGGTCAGCACCACTGGGATAATCTTCCTTTTGATGAACGCAGATTCAACTGATTAGGGACCTTAAGTATATATGCAAAATCTCTTTTGCCATATAATATAACTTAATCACAGAAGTAATATCGATTATATTTACATCTTGGGTCACATGCAGGGAGAGCAGATTAAACAAGGATGTGGAATTCTTGGGGGCTGTCTTAGAATTCTGACTACTGTAGTTTCTCACCTCAAGCTCTACATTTTTCTTCTTGAGGAATGTCTCTGTCCATAGGAGCATTAAGGGTGCCCCAAAGGCAAGGAACTTAAGACCCCCAGGGGACAACCTCAACCAGTGAGGGAAGGGAGCTCGTGGATCAATCCCCTAACTCCTTGGTCTCTTGGTGAGATCATTCTGATGAGGCTTTACTCAGCCTCACGAAGGGTTCCCAGAGAGATTGAAACTCACTTTTCTAGAACAGTAGTCCACCCATTACTGTGCCTTTTATTAGCTTTCTTCCTTTGCCTGCCTCAATTCTCTACTCCCCTGCCATACTTCATGGGGATATCTCCTACATACACTACTTGCATGCAAATTGTTATCTTAGGATCTGCTACTGGGGAAATCATATTAAGTTAGACTTGAACTTCATTTTTTGTGTCCATTTTGCCTTTTTTGTATTAACCTTGCTAACTGTTTTTCATTCTCCTTAGGTCTTGGCCACCTTCTCTCCCCCTGGGGAAATGACTCAACCTATCTGAATGAATCCAGAAGATGAAGGCTGCTTCTACTTCCCTTCTTTCTCCTAGTAGGCAGAGAAAGAAAGGTTCTTCCTCTAGGGAATATTAGATTTCATCCCTTTCTTTCTACCTTGGGACCTTGCCTAGGCTTCCATTTTGATTCCCTTCTTCCCAAGCCACAGGCTTTTCTCCTTTCTACCAACATAAACAAAGGCTCAGGTCTCCCCAGAGTATCTCTTTCTTTAGTTCAGCCATCCCTTAATGCTTCCAACCTGAGCCCTCTTTTCTCAAAACACACTTTGTGCTCTCAGCCTTCTGTAGTAGCCATGGTATTTCCAAGCCTGTGCAGTTCCCTCTGTCTCCTTACCCCACAGAAAAGGACTCCTCATGCACCAAAGAACCCCCCAGTTGCAGTCTCCATACCTTTCGTGGTTTGTTTCTCATTCTTTCTATTATCACTGGAGGCTTTGAATCTTTACTACTTATTAAAATTTTTTTCTCTCTTGGTTTTCAGGAAAGTGATTTTTTTTTCCCAGTTTTCTTCTTTTCCTGATAGCTCTCTTGACTTCCTTGTCTTCTCTTTTCTTCTCTGAGCCCAAGTGTCAACATTCCCAAAGCCTCTGCTCTATTCTCTTTCTCTGAGCTTGTCCTTGGCAGCCCTGCCATCCTAATAACCCACTTGGCTCCCTCTCCTGCTTCCCCATACTCATGGCAGAGGCTGCTTGACATTCTCCTCCTGGCTTCAGAACCAATTCTGTCCCCATTCAGGGATGATTGAATTAATGCCAAATCCATAGTTCCACCAATGTGGCATTGAGGCAAACATGTGGTAAACAAGTTTTGATGTCTTTCTTTGTTTCAGATGAGACTCTACTTTATTTGTGTTACCAGGCCTCCACCCTGTTCCTCTGGGATTAGTGACAGCAGTTAGAGTTAATGTTATTGAGTGTACCTGCCAGGCCGTATGACAGCTTCTCACAGATTATTTTGTTTATTTCTATCTTATGATGGTCATGTGGGGTAATAACTCATTTCTCCATATTTACTGAGGCCTTAGAAGGGTTAAATATTTGGCCCCACTGAGCTTTCTGTCCTAATGGCCTTCTCTTTTTTGCTGTCTGTACCACCTTACTCCTATCTCTTAGCCTCAATGCCAGTCTCTCTCCTAAGCTATACACCCACATCTTCATCGTGTGGCACATGAACATGCCACAGGCCCCCAAAGGATCCAGAAATAGACTTCTGATCTGTTCATTCCCCTGGGCTCTCTCTACACTGCCACTAGACTCCCTCTTAGCACCCTTCCTTGGCTCCTCACTAACTCTGATAAAGGCCAGAATTCTTCCCAGGGGACCTTGAACTATAACACTCATCAGACTTGTCACCCCCTCCCATCACTCCGCATATAGTCCACGCAGACACTCCGATGTCTTACTGTTCCATGAACACACGATACACTCCAGGCCTCTAGATTTTGCACACGCTCTTTTTTTTCTACAGAAAATACTCTGTCTCCCTCCCAGATCAACTCCTATGAATCCTTCAAAGCTCAGCATAAGTGCTTCCTCTTTGGACAGTCTTCTTCATAGCCCCTCCCCCCCAGTTCCACACTGTTCCCACCTGTTAAGTGTGTGCAAATGTTGTCCACACCTCCTTATGAGCTCCTTGAGAGCAGGAACTCGGCATTACTCCAGAGCCCAGTAAAGTGCCACGTCACTGTTCAAACGATGTTTATATAAAGTTCAAAGTTTGTTCACATTCAGTGTTTTGTTTGTTCTAGACCATAAGACTGGAGGAGAGAGAAGCCTAGCTAATGGAGAGAAGGGATGTGGACCCAGGAAGTAGGAAGACTGGCAGTGTGCTGCCAGGGAAAGCCAGGAAGGTGGCATTATTCCCTGTATTAATTTGCTAAGGCCGCTGTAATATTACTATAGGATGAGTGGCTTAAACAACAGAAATTAATTTTCTCATAGTTCTGGAGACTAGATGTCCTAGATCAGTGTTGACAGGGTTGGTTTTTTTCCTGAGGCAACTCTCCTTGGCCTAGATATGGCCGTTTTCTCCTTGTGTCCCACATGCTTTTCGCTTCGTGCCTGTCTGTGTCCAAATTTTCTCTTCTTATAAGAACATCTTACATATTGGTTTAGGGCCAAACTTAATGGCCACATTGTAACTTAATCACCCCTTAAAGGTCCTGTCTTGAAACACAGTCACATTCTGAGGTACTTGGGATTAGGACTTCAACATATGAATTTTTGGGGGACGGGGGTGGCATAATTCAGCCTGTAACAATCCCATTTGGCAGATGGGAAGGTGATGAAGGTCACATGGGTGACTTTCTGACCATCACCACCTACTGCCACTGTCTCCACCCCTCTGCCTTCTTATAAGGCCTCAGTATGGAGTGTGACCTTACCCACCACCATCCCTCTAGCTTCCTCACAAGGCCCAAGTCTACCCAGCATGTCCACAGGTGTCTCAGGCTCCTGCCATCTTGCTTTGGGCAGATAGACTGCTGACGGTGTCTCTCTGACCCTCCTACTGCAGGAAGGCCCAAATCCTCCAGATGTCTGCCTAAATGTCAGGCCCCCAAGGCTCTCTGCATCTCATCTCCCTGCACACAGCGCTCACCCTCCTGACTGTGCTGGCACTGACATTGGCACTTCTCCCTCGTTGTTCCTGATAAAGTCTCCTCTTGTTCTCTAATTGCTGGCCTGTGTGGTCCTGTCACTCCACTAATGCTACTAGGAAAGAGGCAACTGTTTTTCACACTTTTATTCCTCACAGCCCCTGACTCAGAGCGGGCCCCATGATAGGCATTCAGTAAACACTGATTGAAATGAATTGAAATGCATGAAAATGCTTCATGCTGTATACTCACTTTACAGAATTAAAAACAAAACCTGAACTTTGGGAGGAAACCTTCAATCTGGCATTTTCTCCACCTCTCCTTCGATTTCCTCTCTCTTCTCTGTTTCCAAGGCTGAGGCATGGAGGGAAAGTGGGGAGCTCTCGGGGCACATGTCAGGAGGCAGCTAACTGGCGTGCCATGGCTCCAGCTCCCCCCCTCCCCTTGTCACCTCCTGTCCTCTCTGGGTGCTCACCTCATATGCATCTTCATGACTGTCTACATCTTGTCACCCCTTTCTTCCCTGTCCTTCCTTTTTAAAAATGTGGCATCTCCTTCTAGGGCAGAGCTGTGGTGACAGGATCCTGTGAAGCCCAGGTCTCTTGCTCCTCTGAAGAAGGGTTTCTATGTCCCACCAGACATGTAGCATTGCCCACTTTCCCAGTTCCTCCTCAGGCCTCAAGCCAATTTTTATGCCAAAAGTAACATTTCACAAACTAGTTCTCTGAATTCCTCACCTATAGGAATACTGACAGCCTCGAAAACATAGTGTCTTATAAAATTAGTTGAGGAACACTACTACTTGATTTTATTTGGGAATTCACAGTCTAAACTCTCGTATTAAAGGCTCAGAAGTCCCACAGTATAGAAACCTGATTATCTTTCTTTAGCCCAGCTTTCCCTACTTTGTGGTTTTACTCCCCACTACCCTTCAAAGCTCCCTCTATACATGACAACTTTTAGTCTTACTGGGACTCATGTGAGACTCTTGGGGTTACAAGTGGGGTGACAAGTAGAAAGCAGATTAAGGAAAAGAGGGACATCAAAGATATGCTGTGACAGCAGCAGCCACAGTTGTGAGTGAGAGACCCAGCCTGTCTTTCTGTCTGCGAACATTAAGATCAGTCTGTGGAGTGGAAAGGAACGTGACTCCCAGGCCATGTGCCTTTGGGATACAGAATGGTCAGAGGCCAGAGGAGAAATAAAGTTTTGTTAAGTTGCAACTGCTGGAGGCACCTCTGCCTTTCCTCCCATTCTCTCTGTTTGTTTGTTTGTTTGTTTGTTTACCTGCCTCCTGTACACCCTCTTCTCCACACCTTCCAGCACAGGCTGAGTAAAGATCCTGACACCTAGAATCTCAGCTCATGGCTCAGGTCAGCGAAGTCAAGGGAATCAGGGCGGGAGGCAGCAGTTAAGGTGCTACGCTGCAGGGGACAGAGAGCAGGCTTGCCACTTTGGTATTCTGTTCAGAAACGCTGTCGGTACCCATGTCAATAGATTGATATTCTCCTGGTGAAGTTTCTCCCTGCGGCCTCAGGGAAGAGCCAGGTAGGCGGCGGAGCACAGGGGAAACAGCGAGTTCTTTGAGGCTGCGGTGTCTGAGCAAGCAGAGCTGCAGGCTTAGCTCTTGGGGGATAGTTGAGGGGGAAGTCGGAGTTCCATGGGGAGACAGCCTGAGGCTGTCTTTGTGTGTGCTCCTAATGTGCCCCACCCCTGCTGCCTTCATTCCTCCCAGCCCCCATCCTGTGGGCAGCCTGGTGAAGACAGTGTGACCTGCTGTTGGGATGGCCTGGGTGTCTGTACACCTCATCCAGGAAAACCCCACTGGCTGCCTCCTGCAGCCTTGGTTGGATGGCATGTCTCAGCGTTTTGATCTAACGGAAGGGATGGGGTACCTTTGGCTTAATGACAGGACCGCAGTGCTACAAAGCAGGGATCACATTGCTGAGGTGGAAAGGTCCTAAAGGAGCCCAGCTGAGTTGCAATTATGGAGATAGATTTTCTTTTCTTTTCCATATCTTATAATTAATACAGACGCCTGAACAGCATGCATGGTGAGCAGGCCCAAACGCAGACATTTCAACAGCTTGACTATGAGACAAGAAGCTGTTTGAGTTCTTGGTGTGTGACACAAATAAAAACCTCATGCTCCCCGTGCTCCGCTCCTCTGACTGTTACACCTGCTTGTACAATGGCTTCTAGGGCCCTGAGAAGGTGGGAGAAAAGAAGTCAGTGAGAAGAGGATGTCTTATTGTTGTGAACATGATGGACATGGTGACTCCAGGGGGACAGCAAGGAAAGGCTGTAGTGGATGCTGCTAAGATGGGAGCCTGGTGATCTTGGGTTCAGACTCTGCCTTAACCACTCACTGGTCTTTGACAGGTTATCATCTACTAAAGGTCTCAATTTTTTATCTGTAAAATTGTATCATGATACTTGCACTCATTTATGTGACAAATAATGTGTGTGTGTATAATGTACATATTATATATATATATATAAAATGTATGTGTGTGTGTGTATATATATAATATACACATTATACACACCAAGGTGTATTATAGGTGCTGGAGGTAAAGCAGTGAATAAAACACAAAGTCTCTTCTGTTAGGATGTTTACAGTCTCATGTGGAGAGATGAAGCACTCAACAAATGATACAATGTGTCGGGTGGTACTAAGAAGAAAAATAAAGCAGGGTAAGGGGATAGAGTGACAGTGTGTGCATGTGGGGGTCATTCTTTCTTACAGGGTGGTCAAGAAACGCATCTTTGATAAGGTGATACTTCAACAGAAACTTGAAGATATGCATATGGATATCCAGCTGTGAGAAAGAGGAAGTTCAAAGGTGTGTGTGTGTGTGTGTGTGTGTGTGTGTGTGTGTGTGTGTGTGTGTGTGTAGCGGTGGTCAGATCATGCAGGCCTTACAGGGTTACTTACTCTAAGTGACATGGAAAGCCTTCAGAGGTCTTGATCAGAGAAGAGACATGGCTTGACATACATTTTATAAGAATGATTCTGGCCACTTAGTGGAAAGTAAATTTTAATACTGCAAGTGGAAAAATAAGAAGACCTGTTGGGAAGCTTCTGTACCTTCAGGTAACAGATAATGATGGCTTGGATTATGGCAGTAGTGCTAGTGGTGATAGGATCTGGGTGTATTCTGTAAGTAGGACCTATAAGATTTGCTGATATGTGGGGTGAGATGTGTGAATAGTGAGACAAGAAATGACCTCCCGATTTTGTCTTGACAACTTATAAAATGGGGTTGTCATATATTGAAATGAAGAACAAGCTGGTAGAGAACATTTCGGTGGGGGTGGTGGTACTGGAATCATGAATTTGGCTTTAATCATGTTAAGTTGCAGGCGACTTAAACATCTAAGTGCAGGTAATGAGGAGGCAGTTGCATGTGAGAGGCAAAGGCCCAGGGAAGTTGCTGAGGCTGGGATATCATGTTGAGGATCATCCGTGTGTAGATAGTTTTTAAAAGTCTAAGGACTACCTGAGATCATCAAGGGAGTAAATGAGGATGGAGAAGAAAAGGAACTCCAATGTTTAAAAGTTAAAAAAACGAAAGAACCAGCAAGAGTCTGAGAAAGTATGCCTGAGACAGGGCATGGTACGTAGTGCAGAATAGTGCTCAATAAAAGCACAGCCACCACCATCCATCACATTCTTCACTATTTTTATAGTTAGGGTACCAGAAAAATGAAATTTCAAGTACAAATAGCAAGGGTTTAGGAGGGTATACATCACCTACATGCTTCCTCTTTTCCTTCTCTTTCCTCTCTGGTTGCCTACTGTCATGGTCTCAGATTTCCATCTCTGTAATAAAGACAAAACAACAAAACCTTTGGGTACACTAAAATAATAAGCCCATAGCTCAATTCAAAATATTTAAGAAAAGCTATTGGTAGGATGAGTAATCACTGAACAGGATCATAATAGGGAGAGTCAGGAAATTGGACCCAACTTTGTCATCTTACTAACTCGGGTGTGACCTGAGGCAAGTCAGCTCATGCCTCCTGTTCTTGAAGAGGATAGAGACTTCTGTTCAGGTGGGAATACTGGTCAGATCATCAGTTTTCTGATTCAGTTGGCATCTCTGCCATTTACTTTTTTTTTAAATTTTATTTTATTATTTGCTTATTTATTTTTTCCAGCTTTATTGAAATGTAATAGACAATTAGTTGCTTGTATTTACATTGTACAATTCAATGAGATTTTTCAGTTGTAGTTGGCATACTACATACTAATCATATGTTAGTTTGTTTTACAGCACAGTGATTGGAAATCTTTATAGCTCACAAAGTGATCACCCCACTAAATCTAGTAGCCCTCTTCTTCCTTACACACTTATTACATTGTTAACTATTTTCCTTATACTACACTTTATATCTCCATGTCTATTTTGTAACTATCCATTTGTACTTCTTAATCCCTTTCCCCTTTTTCCCTATCCCCCCAACCACCCTACCATCTAGTAGCTCTCAAAATATTCTCTGTATCTTTGAGTTTATTTCTTTTTTATTTTTGTTGTTTTTTTTGTTATTTAGATTCCTCATGCACATGAAATCATGTGATATTTGTCTTTATCTGACTTATTTCATTCAGCGCAATGCTCTCTATATCAGTCAAAGCAGTATCTTTTCCTTTCCTCCTCCTTTTAGTCTCTGTGTGTCTTTTAATTTGAAGTGAATTTCTTGTATTCAGCATATGTAAAGGTCTTGCTTTCTTCTCCATTCGGCCACTCTATCTTTTGGTTGGAGCACTTAATTCTTTTTCATTTGAGATACTTGTTGACAGGAACATAGGTATTACCATTCTTTATTCCTGTTTTTGATATGTGCTTTTTCTTCTTAAAGAAGTCCCTCCAACATTTCCTGTAATCCTGGCTTGGTGTTGATAAACTCCTTTAGCTTAATTTTGTCTGGGAAGTTCTTTATCTATCTTTCTCCTCTAAATGATAGCTTTGGTAGATAAAGTATTTTTGGTTGTAGATCCTGGTTTTTCATCATGTTGAATATTTTGTGCCAAGTCCTTCTGTCCTGTATAGTTTATTTTGAGAAATCAGTTGCCAGTCTTATGGATACTCCCTTATAGGTATCTAGCTGCTTTTTTCTTGTTGCTTTAAGATTCTTTCTTTGTATTTCACCTTTGGCATTTTAATTCTAATGTGTCTTAATGTGGACCTCTTTGTGTTCCCCTCTTTTGGGATTCTCTGAGCTTCCTGGGGTTTTATTTCCTCCACCAGGTTAGGGAAGTTTTCCATCGTTATTTCTTCAAATAGCTCTTCAACTTCTTGTTTTCCTTCAGGTACTCTTATGACATGGATATTTTTATGTGTAATTGTGTCCTATTGGCTCCTTAAATTTATATAGTCTTGGCTTCTTTTTTCTTGCTGTTCTGATTGAGTGTCCTTGGCTTCCTCATCCTCTATATCAGTGGTTCAATCCTCTTCTTTATTCATTCTTTTTATTTCCTCTAATGTACTCATCTCAGATAATGTGTTCTTCGTTTCTGACTGATTCCCTTTTATAATTTCCATTTCCATTTTTATGTATTCTTTTTAAATCTCTTTGTTAAAGTTCTCACTGAGTTAATCTACTCTTCCTTTAAGTTCATTGAGCATCTTTATAACCAATGTTTTGAATTCTGCATCTGTTAGATTGCTTGACTCCATTATTCCTGGATCTCTGTTCTGCTCTCTCATATGGTTTCTGCTTTTTTGTCTTCCCAGTTTGGCTGCCTTTCTGTATCTGTTTATACATAGAAACTAAAGTTTCTAAGTCTCCCAGTCTTATTAGCATGGCTTTGTGTAGTAGGTGCCCAGTGGCACAGTCCTGCAAGGGGTCCAGCTGCAGGCCACATTTAGCAACAGCCTGTGCCCCTCCAGGGCTACCCGTTAAGATTCAGCAAGCAACCCACAGATGCTGTGCTTATAGTTGCCTCAAAAAAACCCAGAAACCGAGGTCAGCTGCCAGAAACCGAGGTCAGCTGCCACCAGTGTGAGTCTTGGAGTTGGGTCAGTAGGAGCACTGGACTTACCAAGGACACACCTGGATGTCACTTGGGTGGGGCCGTGAGTTGGGGGAGGAGGAGTTTCAGGGAATCCTCTGGGTGGGGCCATGTCTGTCATCTAGTTCAATGAAATCTCTGTTATGGCTGCATCCACACACTGGGAGTGGGGAGGGCTCAACAGAGGAAAAATGGATACCACCAGTACTTCTGCTTGGGAGAGAGCCTCAGTGTCCCCTTATAAGTCCCCGGTGCCATTCCCACTCACTCCCCCATCAGCCTATCACTGCGAAAGTCTGCTCGCTGATATAGCCCCCTTAAGAGGCATTTGCAGCTGCTAGCTGTAGCTGCCACAGCCTCTGTCCCACTCAGCCACTTGGGACTGAGCAACCTCTATCTTCACCCCCTCCTACCTTCTATCATTGCAGAGTGATTTCTTATTTCTCTCCCTAGTTGTAGTCCTTCTGTTCATCTGATCCCAGGTGACTGTGTGTGCTGTTCGCTCTGTGTTTCTGTCCCAACTCTGATGTGGTTGCAAGAAAAATAAATAAAGCCTCTATCATCTATGCCATTTTTTTCCTCATTATCACTTGCTTTTCTTGTTTCCAAAGCATATGGATCCTATCTTCAATTATTAAAGTAAGATCATGGTTCCTGTGTTTTCCCTCTGAGAATCTAATTTTGAATTGGTGGCCATTCGGTACTCAAAAAGTCTGGGAAAAGGAGTGCCATTTAGGGGAGATTGTCCAAGGTTCCCCATCTCATCCATCCCTGAAGGCACTCTGAGACCTATGGATCTCATCGGACTGCCAGAAGGCCAATTACTTGAACCATATTCGTTTATTTCCTTCCATAATTATCTTCATTGAATTGCATTTTAGGAATCATGCCCTTGGCTTTAATTAATTAAACATTCTTGAAAAAGTCATGCAAAGTTCACTGCTGCATTTGCGGAAGAACTATTGTGGCAGATACCACCCTTCACCATTCTGAAAAAACCTTTCCACATGCTTTTGTAGAGCACAAGTCTGCAGGACATTAATAAAAATTTCATCATGGGGAAAGGTTAGTGAGTTTGGAGAAAACAGATGTCTTTCCTAAAGGTTGTCTAAGAGGCTTACTAATAAAAAATATTGTGGGTACCTAAAAAGAAGAAAAACTATACAGGATTTCCCATTTTATTGACCACAGAATCCTATTTCAGTGCATTTTTTGGGATTAGTGTTCCACATGCCCAGCAGAAGAGGTTCTGAATATTTCATACTCCGTCAGTTCAGCACCATGAACTGGGCCATGGGAAGATGCAGAGAGGAGAGCTACATAAGTAATTGATAGGGGAGCCTGCAGGTGGATAATGGGCTGCTGGATCATCAGTGCACAGTGACCTTGGGTACTTGGAGTCCCAGGAGGCTCTGCAGCATCTTGACTGTATCAGACATTAAGTGTTGTTTTTTTATGAGGGCAGACCCAGTTTCAAATATATCACTCAGTGACTTTTTTGTAAACAATACTTGAAGTTAAAATATTAAACAAATAATTTGGTGTTAGGAACAGGGTATAAAGACATTTGCTGTGTTAATGTTTCCTGGTAGTGAAAGGCAGAGATGCCAGTTGCTATAAGAACTTGCTACCTAGGAATAGCACTGAGGGGGTTCCTTCCCCTTCCCCTACAGTTGGAGTCTCCTGCTTTCATTTCCGAATGAACACACTCCAGCAATCCTCAAATTCCAGTCTTTGAAGCTCCATGAAAGCCCTATGGGAAAGCTCTCCTCCTCCTCTTTGCCAGGCAGATTGACTAGTATAGGTGTGTGTGCAGATTGCATGCCCTCCTATTGATGCAGGTTAATTATTTAGAGGCTAATGATTTAATTTTAAAGTGGGAATTGAAATATGTTTTGCTAAAGCTTCCAAAGTGGCGGGAGAAAGAGAGAGGAAGATGGTAGATCAATGGGTAAATATAACTGCTGACGATCTGGGTCCAGCCTTCTTCCTAAGGCTACATATTTATCCAGGAAGAACAGCAAGGCAATTAGTATCACAGGCATCCTTAAAAGAACCACTCTGGCCAGCCTGGCTCAGCCTGAGGGGCTTTCAGATGGGCAGATGTCTATGTAGTGAGATTTAAGAGAAAGCTTACTAAGTCCTCTGGCCCTAAATATTTCCTGGATGACTTGTAACTTCACCATTAGAGCTAAATTTCTTTGATTCTTAGAGCTCTTTCAGCATTCAAGAGCCCTTGAAAGTGAGAACACCATGGAACAGGTTGTACCCTGCTATTTACTAGCACAGTAACTTGAGTAGAACTAAGGGTAATGAGAAAGGGAAAAGATCTTGTGCCTTGGGATTCCTGTGTGTCCCACTTCGAGGCTAAGAAAATTAGAGTGGCAGTTTAAGGAAAACCTCTGGGACCATGTTACCTGTTGGAGGGTAGAGTAAGGATCCTTCTGTGGTGACTACACACCTACCCTCTTATTATTTGGTTGGTTTGAGACATGAGACACCATGAGTTTAGCTGTTGCATCATGGCCTGAGCCCCACAGCATGGGCAATCTGGGAAGAGATGGATAGATGTGCTGAGACCCTGTGTGGAACCCCCTTCTCCAGACCATGCCCCTGGAGGAGGCATAAACAGTATCTTCAGAGTGAACATGAGAGTTGGTTTTCTAGGCAGATGCCTGAGGACAGTGAGAGTGGGAGGCTGCATGATTCTCTCCCATGGACCTAGCACTGGGGAGAGTAACGATGGGGGCAGGTCATCTTCTCATCTCTTTTTCTCTCCAGGCAGTGAGAGCTTTTGGGAGTCCTTTTGTGGAGATCCATCAACTCCTTGAGTGGGAAACAGACTTGGAAGCAGCCATGTTAGCTTCACAAAGCACATATGTCTATTGAGAGGCTCAAACATCAGTGGCTGTGCTCTTTCTGCATAGGGAGGCATGTGTACACACAGCAGGAGGATACACGGAGGGAGCATCTGCAGAGTGAGAACCCAGAGTGAGAAGCAGAGAGGGTGGTGACTGCCTGGGCAACTGGCCACAGATAGTGGCTCTGGTGAGGTGAAGAACCCTCTATGTGCTTGCATGGAACCTGGGGGAGGGCAGTGAGTACTGGAAAGAGCAGCTACTCAGGGCTGCCTGCTGTGGTTGGCTGTTGGGCAGGGCTGCCTTTAGGGTAGCGTTGTAGCAGAGTAGGAGAAGAACGAAACCTCCCCACCCCTCCCTGCCCATTTTAACACTTCCTTAGAAGCTTATTCTGGGGAAGACAGATAGTATGTATAGAGGGGGATTCAGATGGAGTCAGAGAGAAGGCAAAGTTTCAAACTTGGTGCAGCTGGGCTTTTACAGAGCTTGCTTTGTAGTAATGTGAGCATTCTTGGGAAGGCTCAAGTAATAGCCCACTGGAGACCAAGCAGTCTCACAGGCCTCCTGAGGCTGATTGGGCCTGTGCGGAAGCTGTTAGCAAGGCCTCAGGGGATGTGGATGGGGAGAATGAAGCATATAGTTGACTGGGGCTCATCATCAAAGTAGGGTGTAGTAAGTAGGTTGCCAGCTGGAGGCAAGTATGGGAGAGATCCCCTGAGCATCTGATTTTTGCACATCCTTCTGGGTCACTCTCTTCTTTGAAAGAACCACAGAACTTCACTTATGGCAGGTGATAAATAAATGCTCACAAAATGCATTATGAAATGCAGCAGAAAAGGGCTCTGATTAGGGGTGGAGGGGAGGAAGGGCAGGAACATAGACTTGTCTTTACAGTTTCATTCAGAGCTGACGGCAGCTTTACATTATTCAAAGGGTGGACCCATTGACCCCATGCAGCCCCGAAATCTTGAAATATTTAGAAGATATGTTTGTTAGAGGAGAAAACAGAATCTCTTTAGGACTGGAAATTCAATTATTTGGGAAGGCGAGAGCTCCCCTGTGTCTGAAAAGGCAGGTGCTCCCTATTGGCTGACTGGGATGCTGAGCCCACGAATCCTGCTTAGGAGTTTCAGGGGCTGGCCAGGTCTGTCATTAATTCTGCCCTGTGGGTGACATGGGTCCTCCCCCCCCATAGTGCTCAAGCTCTGGGGTGCTTTTCCATGACAAAACTCATAATCGAAGAGCAGCAATAGCCTATTTCTTCCGACAGAATCTGTTGTCTGATTCAGTCTAGGGTTCGTTTGAGGCAGTTCCTGTTGTAAACACCCCTTTCAGCGGCCATCAAGGGCTGGCACCTGAGTTCTGTGAATTTAAGCTGGTTTTTGTCCTGACAGAGCTTGTCATTATCTGCATATGTAAGCAAATGTATACACAGGTGGTACAGGTCAGATCTCTCTCTGTCTCTGGGAAGTTTGGTTTTCAGCAGTGTCTGGCTGAAGAGACAGACATTTCATTATTTTGAAAGTCCTTTGGGGCCAGTTGTCACACAGCGTTATCCAGCTGCCCATGGCCTGCTCTTAACAATGCAATCGAGAAAGCTCCATCTAGCACAAGCGACAACAGGGAATGATTGAGAATCCTGCTGCTTTTTACATACCTCCTAAGGGCGGAACTTCTAAAAAGATGAGCTCAAGTTGGCATTATTGTGGTCAAAATATGGTTTGGGTCATTCATTCCTTCATTAAGCATTTATCCTGCTATGTGCTAGATGTCTAAGGAGAGATATAAATGTCTTCCAAGAGTCTTTTATTACATGGGGAAGGTGGCTGAGGAAATTTATCATTTAGAAGCAGCATAAAAGTACTCTAAAATAATCATTTTGTTCATTCATTCATTCATTCACTCATTTATCCACCCATGGCAGCTATATTGTTTTAACTGATAATAGGAGCTGGATGCTCCAAACTTGACATTCTAGTTGGTGGGAACAAGTATGTAAACCACCAACTATAATTATTATAAGCCAGGGTACACTGCTCATCAGTGGAGAGAAGCACGGGGCAAGGGACAGACTTACATAGGGGATGGATTATTAATTCCAGCCACAGAAATCACGTTGGGCACGGGCTGTTGAGTGGTTCTTGTTGATTCCTACTGGTGCTGCAGTGTCCTTTTCTGGAGCATTGTACGCTCTCCAGAAGTGTGACCACTACCACCCTTCTTTCTTTCTGCTACGTCTCAGGGGCACCCAGAAGGCATCTCTGCTATCTGCAGGGACAGTTTGCTCATGTACTGGCTTTTCAGCCCTGCTCCAGGGAGGAGAGGGCCACAGCTGCACCTCTATAGCAAGTTGGCCTAATTCAGTCACAGGGTGAAGGCAGGAGGAAGGTCAAATTCATGAGAAATTATGCATTGCAGAGTCATTTAGTCCTGAAGTGCCAGTTTTGTTTCCTGGTGATTTTCTAAATTCAAGGACCTGAAAAATTTCTACAGAGCCATTGTAGTTAGATTCAAGAGATGCCCCTCTAGCTCCCCAGCGAGGCTCTAGGGACCGGACATTTGCTCAGTATTAGGACCAATCATATCTCACAGAGAGGGGACTTTGCCTCATCAGGAGCAGAACCACACTAAGCATTGAAAAGTTTCTGAATATCAGCATTTTCCAACACAGTGATAGATAAATAAGTAGAGAATATGATTGGACATTCACAATAGAACAGAAGCTGTGCCCAATAAACACAGAACGATACTCATCAAAGAAATGCAAGTTATAAATCAGTAATACTTTTTAAAAACCCCACAAAATGTGCTGCTGAGAATGTAGGGGAAAGGATGTTTTCAACTCTTGCTGCTGGTGGGGATGTAAATTGGTGCAGACCTTCTGGAGGATAATACTGCAATTTGTGTGTCAACAGCCTCATACACTTTGAGTCCGTAATTTTACTTTTAGGATTTTATCCTAAGGCTATAATCAAATTTATGTACAGGATTCATGTTGAAGAATATTTATCTCAGCCATTAGTGTAATAGAAAAATATTAGAAACTACCACAATAGGGGGTTGGTTAAATAATTGATGGCTCAACTAAAAAATGGTAAACAGTTTATTCATTAAAAATGATTTTCTCAAAGAATATTTAATGATGGGAAGAAATAATGAACAAGCAAGGCACAAAATACCAGATGGAGTATTTGAATTTTGTTAAAAATTTAATAATACAAGTACAGAAAAAGTGATTAAAATAACAGTAGGGATTTGATTACAGGGCCATTTTTTCCTGTACATTCTTCTGTATTTCATGTTTTCAATAGAATATCGTATATTCTCTCCAAGCCTCAGGTTATTGCTCTGTCGAATGGGACTCATTATGTTTACATTGCACTGTGATTGGGAAGATCAGCAATACTTGAAAGTATCCTATACAGTGTCCAGCCCAGTGTAATATGCAATGAATGGTTACAATATCATTATCTGCATTGCCAATGACACTCTAGTTCGGATATTGATCCATAACAATCGCTAACATTGTTTTTATAGAGACAACAAAAAGGGTTAATTGAAAAATCTAAGTCACTTTTACTGAGGTTCTTAACATTAAACTTCTGTCCTTCCTCATAAGGACTGATGAAATGCTTAGCTTTTTGTATCTAGTGCAATAAATCTCAATTCTCACCCAGTTCAGACTTCTCACTTAAAATCCAGGTTCTGTTGACCTTCAACACCTTATCACTTGCTTTATCTCACATTATTCTGTTGAAATGATGTAAACTTGGTATTTACTAATTAGAGAGAAGTCTAGTCTCTGCAGCTATGGTGGGTCAAAGTTCTGTTTTAAGTAGAATCCTCTTTGATGAAATAGAAAGAGGGGCTTTTCTTTAGTGCTCTCTGAAAAACGCCTGTTGTCTCCTCTGTAAGCTCCCATTTTACAGCTCTCTTCTTTTTCTCTTTCTGAGATATCTACGTTTGTGTCTGCTCTTGAGGCTAAATTTTATACATGGTGGGAAAAAATAACTTCAAGATGGGTCGGAGTTGAAAAGGATTCCGCATTGTGCAAAACAAACAAATGGGCAAATACATCTCCTATGAGACACTATTAATGAGCCTCACTGGCTGATGCAGCCTGGAGTTTTATTATTTAATTCACACATATCAACTGTGACGGTCCAACTAATGGGATCGATTTAGACTTCTTAATAGGTGTCCAGAACAGGTGGAAAAGCTGAGGTAACTGGAAATCTGCCTTTTTTATGTTCAGATATTAGGGCATCTTCTTTTTAAAGTGACACATTCCGAACCTATCTGACTCATGTTGTAAAAAAACACACCATCCCCAGCTAAAGCGATTAGAAGAAAGGTGGAAACTGCAGAGGAAGAGGGCTGCGGTGGGGAGGCATTTTATCTTTTATTAATGTCTGAAGAGTGCCTGATTCAATAAGGGCGCAGTTTCATAAAAATGTCATGCAACTAATGTAATGAAATAGCTAACGGGGGTAGGGTGGCCCAGCCAGGGTCTCTGGCATGACCAACTAAACGTGAGACTGCCCCACTACTCCCTCTTGGAAGGGAACCAAGAGGATCATGGTTGGGGTTGCACAATTCCTTCTTTACTCCTGAATAAGTCACAGATTCAGGTGTTTGGGAGAGTATGAGCTGTGGACTCATGGACACAGAGGTTTGTGGGTTTGTGTGTGAATTGCAGATGGGGAAGCTTCCTATTTTAGGCATCTTTGGCCAGGGCACTTTAAGCTCCAGGTTATTCTCTGGAATCCAGTCAGTACTCTTTCACCAAGAGATAAAGTGCCTTTCTGACCCTGTTATTCATCTCATGAACTTTCGACCTCCCAAGGATGCTGTGAAGTCTCAGGGAGCTAATAGAGAGCCCTAAAAGTCAGTGGTGCCCACAGGTATTATTACATCTGGGATAGGCTCCCGCTCTTAATTCATTTGAGGGGGAAAAAAATCCTGCTGCTTTCTGATGCCACCTGCTCAGAAGATGTTCAGTTGTAATAGGATTACAGAGATTTTAATATATAAACAACATTTATTTTCTTCTCTTTATGAAATAATTTATTCTTATTGTAGGGAATTCAGAAAATAATGAAAATATATCAAAGAAAACAAATTTCACCCTTAATCCCCTAACTTAGAGGTAACCACTTTTAGTATTTTTGTGTGTTTGCTTTTTTAGCTGGATAGGTGACTAGGAAAATTAAACACACACACACAAAACTTCACAGTGGACCACTTTCTCCATAGGGAATTGGGATGTCCCATAGGGTATGCCTCTAGCGACTTTCTGGGGAAGCGGGAAAGGCAGATTTCTTTAGTTGGGTTGATTGTCTTATAGAAAATAGTTCTTACCACTCATTATCCCAAAAGTTCTTACCACCCAGTATCAACAAATCAGTTGCCATTTTCCTAAACCTGAATGCAATGAAAGTTTAAGCATTTTTTTTTTTTATTAAAAGCTTTAGGTAGTTGGCCTAGTATTGTACCCCAGATAAAAACGTTTCCTTCTTTTGGACCCAAATAATGTTGTCTAGGCATTTTTGGGGGGAGGGGATGGTGTGTATGTGTGTGTCCCACATGACACTACTTTTCCTAACTTTTTTTTCCTTTTTTTCTTATTATCTCACTTCATATACTCCTTTTTATGTTGTTGTTGTTTAGCTATTATTTCATAATCATAAACTTAACTCTGAAACCTAGCTAGACTTGGAGGAGGACAAGGAAAATCTAGAAACCAGTGAACTGCAGCGAGAGCACAAAGTTTATAGGGTATTCCAAGTAAATGGGGGTGAGGGGTGCTCTGTTCAGCTACAAAAGGAATGGTCTGCTGGTTGAGATAAAATAAGTCACATTTATTAGAATTGTTTACAGTGAGCAGTGGTGATCTTCTTGCTGGTCTTGCCATTCAGGGACCCAAAGTGTGCCATGGCTTCCACAATATGCACGCCCTCTTTCACCTTGCCAAAGACCACACACCTGCCACCCTACCACTCAGTCTTGGCAGTGCAGCTGAAAACTGGGGACTGTTTGTGTTGGGTTCAGCATTTGCCAGGGGCAAGATGCCAGGACTGGTATGCTTCAGAATGAAATTTTCATTATCAAATTTCTCCCATAGATGGACTTGCCACCCATGCCATTGTGGCGTTTTAAGTCACCACCCTGGCGCATAAATCCTGGCATAATTCTATGGCAGCAGGAACCTTTGTAACCAAATCCTTTCTCCCCAGTGCTCAGAGCTTGAAAGTTTTCTACGGTCTTTGGAACTTTGTCTGCAAACAGCTTTAAAGAAATGCTGCCCAAAGATTTGCCATTGATAGTGATGTTGATGAAAACGGGGGGCGGAGGGGGGTTGACCATGGCAGGGTGTGGTGGCTCTGGGGTGGCAGCATTTGTAAGGCCTACACACTCATCTTCCTTAATCCCTTCAGCTTCCTTTCTCTAGGATTTATCTCCCTTCCCTGTAAAACAATCCAATGTCATTCCATCAGATTCTTTCTTAGACCTTCACATTTTCAAGTTTATTCCACCTGCTAAATAACATGTAGCTCTGTCACTTACTCTGCTCTGAAAGTTAAGATAATTCAAACTGAGGGCACCTTCTCATAGAAGGTGGGGAAATTATTGTTCCATGGTTAGGGCTGTAGGGCAGAAAATAGGATATGTATATGGAGATGGCACTGGAGAGGGAATTTCAATCTGAGGTGCAGCTGACTTTCTTCCACAATATTAAGAATAAAAATAATCTCATTGTTAAGAAAATTATTTTCTTTAAGAAGAGAACTTTTATTCATTTAATATAAATTTGACTCCTTTTCTTTCCATGTTATGACTGAGGCCTTTGCTAGGCTACACATGCTTTCTCTCCCTGCCTGAAAGCATTCTTAATTACTTTAAATGGCAATGAAATCCTCCTTAGTTTTTCCCAATGACAAGAATTCTCTTTGACCTTGGAGGAAAGGTAAGCAACATTCTGATGTTGGAAAGATGTAGAAAAATGAAGTTTCTTCTGCCACAAATATGGGTGATGAGTGATGAGTGAATGTTGTTGATATGTGACTGTTACCAGTCTTTGTCTTCCTCCTGCTCATTCATCCATTGTAAGTAGACCTACCCTTTAGGTTTGGGTGAAGTATTGGGGGAAAAGAAGGAAGAGGAGAATTAGAAGTAAGTGAGTTGGTGGAAGAAAGTTCATGCAAGAATTTTTGAAGAGATAATTAAGAAGAGTGGACAGGAGAGAAAAGAAGAATTAAAAAAATAATTCTGTGATATATATATTCTCGACCCCCCAGCCTTCACCCACCAAAGACTCTAAGAAATGCATCTGAGTTATTTTATAATTACTTGTAGTTGCCAGACTCTGCAGTCACAAAAAGAAGAATGAGTTAAATCCATTCAACTTTACGTCATATGTCCATATCATTAAACATTGTAAGGACATGTGTTTTAATGGCTATATGATGTACCATAAATTATTTATTTATTTTGTTGTTTATAAATAAATTTATGATCAATATTTTGTCTGCGACTCTGATTGTCATGTTGTCAGAGTAATTGATGGTAGTTGTAACCAACTAAAATCTCGGTGGCTAACAGGTCAAAGCCTGATTTTTTATTCAGTTTATTGCCTAGGGTTGGGAGCCCTGGAGAAATATTCTGTTCTTTGCATTTATCAGTGACTCAAGCTTTCTGCATATTGTGGCTCCATCTTCCTCAGGTCCTCAGAGCCTCCCACTGGGTCCTCTGATCTGGAAAACAGGGAAGAAGGGGGCATGAAGAAAGCACGTCCACTCTTGACCTTCTCAGCTTAGAAATGACACACACCACTTCTGCCCATAGTCCACTGTTGAGAACATGTCACTTGGCTCCACCTTGATGCAAAGAGGCTGTGGAAGGGACAATGGTATCAGTTAACAACCAGTCTAGGTACTGTCAGTTTACTCTGAGATTTCAGAATACAAAGAATTACAGTCCTGGAATCCTTTGCCAATACTAGATAACTGCCATTTGATGTTCTCTTTTGCTTATAGAGACATTGAACTTGGGTCTTCCCTCATCTTCCCACATGCTCTTCCCAGGCTCTTTTCTCTGCCCCTGTGAGTCCCCTTATCTCCTCAGATTTGATGAGCTACGTCTGGGAGAAGGAGCTTGCAACTGCTTCAGAACTCCCGTGCACATTATTCAGATCCCAAATCCTTTTCTATCTCTGATGCTGGCTTATTTCTCCAGGTACAGAGCAAAGCTGTAGTCGACTTCATGGGTGTTTCAAGGTCCCTGATTCCAATACTGAAGGGCAACTCCTTGCCCTTGTGAAATGTTACTCAATATGAGGACCTCTGATTGGAAAGGACAGTGGGAAGGCGGGGGGTGGTGTCAGGCGAAATGCACTGACATTTCAAACACAACTGACTACTCTGGCCCCTGGTAATGGCTTTAATATTTTCACAGCTCATCCCTGAGACTGAGCATCAGGATTATTAAGTGCTAATTGAGCTGAAAAGCTTCCTCCTCATGCTCTAAAACTTTCAGGCAATAAAGGGCTTTTGTCCCAGGTCTTGAGTTGTGTCCTGGGGACAATGCAGTTAGCTGCCTCTGTCTACCCTGCTTCCGTTCTCTGTCTTGACATGGTGGAGATGCTAATCACAGACAGACTTTTTAAGCAGAATGCCTATAGTTGTGGCTACTGAATCAATTCTCTGGACTGAGTTGTTTGCCCTCAGAACTGCTGGTGCTGCGGCATGAAGTTTGTAGGGCCTGAATGTGTGCCCTGTGGTCCACCCACTGTGTTTTTTCAGTTGTGCTGATTTGATAATCCTGTGGTTTGAAGTATTCCTGGAGATAAGTTCAGGGAATTTCCCCAGGATTAATGTAATTTTTTTCTTGGGGCCCAGGAGAAAGGTCGTCTGTGAAGCTCTCACTTCCATATGCACCCCCATTTTCTGTTGCCTTTATTCCCTCTTGCTTCAACCCCCATTAACACCCCCCCCCATTCTCAGAAGATCTTGGAATCAGGTCCAAAGATAAGATTTTTGGAGAATCGTTATATTTTATACTTGTCCTGAAACTAGATAAACCCTTATTAAGTGAATGAAGATTAAAGAGCCAGGAATTGGTGTGGTGTTGATGTTGCTGGTGGAGCTGGTCCTGCACCTTCCTCAGCTACTGTGCTGTCACCTCTTCTTCCCTGAAGAAGGCCTTTGCCATCTTTCAAAAATACAAAGCCTGGCACTGAGACCACCTTGCTTAGAGAGCAGGGAGAGCAAATGCTGCTCACGTTCTCCTTGAACCCCGGCCTCACAGGCTGTGTTGTTTCTTCTTGGTTGTGTTGCGTGAGGTGCATTTCTGCAGCACCCTAAAATTCCATCGAATCCCTGCATTTGTGCTTCTGGACGGTCACTGAAATAATGAACAATGGCAGTAACACCAACTGTTTACTGACTACTGATATTATCAGGGGACCTGGCCATGCAGTAACATTAGAATATGTTTATTGAATGCTTACTCTTTGCCAGGCAGGGTGGGTGTGCTTTATGAGTGTTCAGTCATTTAACCCTTCCAACAACACTGAGTTAGGACCCACTAATGTCTGTTTGTCTGAAAAGGAAATTGCAGTTGAATGGTTAAGTAACAAGTAAAAGTTTATGTTTCTACCCCTTTCACTAATATACATTATATAACACATACACATATGTTATATATGTATTACATACTGTATATATCATATATTATCTATTTTATGTATCATCTATTTTTTATAATCTTTGCAAACACCTTGCAAGGTAGGTGTTGCTATTTTCATTTTATGAATAAGAGAGTAGAGGCTCTAACAGCCTGAGAGCAATTTATATCATCATGTCACAACTTACAAGTCATTGAACAGGGATTTGAATCCAAGTAATCCTTTTTTTTTTTTTTTTTTTTTTTACAAAAAAATCTATGTCCTTTCCATGCTCCAAAATGTTTTTTGGTCAAATGACTTAAATAACTTTCCCTCAAGCTGGTCACTGGGCAGAAAATGAGACACCAGGGCTTTACTAGAAATTACCAAAAGGCAGATTTAAGCAGGAAAAATGAAAAAGGGCTTAAGGAGCTGGGTGATGTCCCCACTAAGTAAGGCCCTGGAAAACAGACCCACTTTTCAGAAGCCTCCCTGGTGAAGGGTGAGCCTGGGTCCAAAAGGACACACTTCCTGGGTTCTGGGGGCTTTTCAGAAGAGAGAGCAGAGGACTCTTCCACAAATTGTTTACGGGAAGTGAAAAATGCTTTCCTGAGTATTGTCTTGTCTTTTAGAAAAACTACTTTATACCTCCTGTTTAGATGAAGTTTGCCACATTTTAAATTTCAGTTAGGCATAATTTGAACGAGAAGGAACATTGGCTTTTAGTGAAACAGACATGGCGTAAATTGGGATTATATAAATACAAACTTTGTTAATTAAAAAGAGATACACAAAATCTATTTGAATCATAAACTTGTCTATAAGAGAAAGGCTGAGAAGGGAACCATTTTATTTAAATGAAGAGGAAGTTTCAAGCAGTAGTTAGCAGCTGGTAATCCCTAATTTGTGGGCTAATGTTGAATCAAGTTAATAAAATGACCTCAGGGAAAGATCAGAGAGATGTTTTATAGAATTCTGGATTTAGAGAGACCTTGGAGAGCATCTAGTCCAATGAGCTCATTATAAAAATGCAGGAACTGAGGTGGGGAGAGAAGGGGCAACCTCCTGTGCTCACAGAGATATAGCTGTTATGCACAAAACTCACTTAAATATTTTTTGAGTAGTTATATGGATGAGAAGAAGAAAAGGTGAAAACATTTGCTTTTCCAGTCTATGGCTGTATCTCCCTAATACTTTTTTCCTTTTAAAAGCTGTTTCTCCCTATATTGAACTTTTTTTTTTTTTTAGTTGTAAGCAATAAGGTCTCCATAAAGAAAAGAACAAAGTTAGGGACTTTAAACATTATTTATTTTTAAAAAATGTATTTATTTTTAAAAACCATATGTGTATATGATATTAAATTAAAAAAGTTATAAAAGGTACAGATTTAGAAAATGGCCCCTCTCTCAGGGAGTTGAACCCCCATAACTCCAGGGGCTTTCGGCCCTCTCTGAGTATCCTATACATGGACCAGCACTATGTAAATATGCTATTCTCTTTTCTTTTGGTTTTACAAAAAGGTCAGCAAACTATTCATGGTATCCTTCATCCTGCTTTTAGTATTTAGCAACATACTTTACCTTGGGGATTGCTAACATACTAGGTCCTATTAAATTGCTTCTTTGTTTTAACTTATTTAACACATTTGGGTCATGTCCTCTCTTGCTATATGAAACAATGCTGTGATAAATATCTTTGTTCATACATCATTTCACACATGTGGGAATGTATTTGTGGTGTGATTCTCAGAAGTGAAATTATGGCACAAAGATGTGTCTTAAATTTTGTTAATATTGCCAACTTCCTGTACCACTGGGAAAGAATGGGGTACCTATTTACTCATTCCGTGGCCAATGCAAAGCATTAAAAGGTTTTAAAAAACTTTTAGACTAGGTGAAATTATGGTAGGTGAAAAATATCAGATTGAATTTTTCATTTGCATTCAGAGTTAGGTTAACATCCTTATCTTTAAGAGTCTTCACAGAAATAAATATTCTTTCTTTTGCTTTTTTCCCCCTACTTGTTTCTGGCTTTTTCTCTTATTGATTTGTAAGAAATCTGTATATATTAAAGAAATTAATATACAACTATATTAATTTAATCATATATTAATTTATATATTAATATATAATAATAGTATCTGCAAATATTATCTCCATTATGTCACTTGCCTTCCTATCTTATTTACGGTATGCCTTCCACCCCCTTTTTGGCTTGCAGAAGCTTTTTTATTTTGAGTAAATGTGTGGATCTTTCTCTTTATTTGTGTTTGGATTATTGTGTCATACTTAGTAAGACTTTTTCCCATTAAAAACTATAATACAAAATTTCTCCATAGTATAGTACTTTTAATATTTTCATTATTGTAATTGAATTTTTGATCCATCCTGACTTTATTTTAATGTAAAATATGCACTAAAAGATTGACTTTATTTTTTCAGATAGCAATCTAGTTGTTCCAGTACCATTTATAAAAAAATCCATATTCACTCCATTGATTTAAAATGTTACCTTTATTATGTAAACTTGAAACTACTCTGGCTTTTCTATTTGGATTGAGTTTCTCTACATAAGAGGTAGTACAATTGGTCTGCCTAGTCAAGAAACAATATAACATTCTGTTTAATTCTTATAGCTTACAATATATTTTAATAGTTGGTGGGGCTCTACCTCCTTGCTTGTTTTTTTTTTTAATTAAAGGTTATTGGGTTGACATTGATTAATAAAGTCAAGTAAGTTTCAAGTATACAATTCAACAGTGTGTTGTATATATATTGTATTGTTGTGTTCACCACCCAAAGTTAGATTTCCTTCTGTCATCAAATATTTGACATCTTTTACCTCTACCTACCTCCCCATCTCCCCTTCCCTCTGATAGCCACTAATCCACTGTCCATGTCCATGAGTCTCTGTTAGTTCATCATGTTTGTTATAGCCCACATATGAGTAATCTTATTTTTTTATTATAAATAATAGAACCCCAATATGTTTGCTCTCCTCCTTCCCAAAATACTGTATTATTTTATAGGTTAATTTTGGGGCGAATGGACATCTTAATAATGTTGCATATTTCTATTAGAAAACATGGCATGCTTTGAATTTACTAAATTGTTCATTTGTATTCTTCAATGCATTTTAAAGTTTTAATCACATAGATATTACACATTTTAATGTACCTTTCTAAGTATTTTAACTTTAGTGTTACTATTATTTCATTTATCTTTTAACTAATTTTTATTTTTATTTATACAAAATTATTTAATTTGGTATAATAATTATATCCTCAACCATCTTCACCCATTTTTAACTTTGTATTATTTAAGACTTCATTCTCTTATGTTTTCTAAGTCTACAATATCACATGAACATAATAGTTGTACTTTCATATCTTTTCTTCATATAATTGCATATAAGCATACAGTCTAGTGTCTCCAGAACAATGTTTAATAAAAATAATTATAATAGGTATACTTATTTTATTTTTGGCTTGCCTTTGTGGTGATATCTATATATGTTTAAATGCAAATATGTACATAGGAGTTTTATACTTTTCATGAAATAGCTGTTTATTCTATTTCATAAAAATTTTTATCAAGAATTGATGGTGAATTTATAAGCACTTTTTTGAAATTTATGACAATTATTATATGATACTTTCTCATTTGCTTTTTTGATTCATTCAACATATGAGCACCTACTATGTCCCAGGGAATATCATAATAATGAGAATATAGTGATGAACAAAAAAGACAGGTTTCTATTTGCTTATAGTCTAGTGCTAATCTGATCTATTTTGATATAATAATATGGTAAATTATGTTTTTAATTTTTTAATGTTAAATCATTTTCATTTCTACAGTAAAATTCACATAGTCATGGTGCATTATACTTTTAAAGTACTACTTGATGCTTTCTGTCTTGTATTCTATTTAAAATTTTTGCTTTAACATTCATAAGCAAAATTAGCCTATATTTTGTGTATGTGCTATCTTTTTCAGATTTTGTTATCAAGATTATTTTTTCCTTTATGGAAAGATTTAGATGATTTCCTCTGTTTAATATCTTTTGGGTCAGTTTTAAGCACATCGGTTTTGTCTTTTCCTAAAGTCTGTGTTAGTATTCCTCTGTAAAACCAGCTGAGTCTGATGCCTCTTGAGGGCATAGTTCTTTGACAATTTTCTTTATGTTTTTTATGGTAACTGGTCAGTTTGAATTTACTGTCTCATCTGTGTTACATTTTATTCTCAATTTCGGGTGTGTCTGGGTTTTCAAATTTATTTGTATAAATCTGAATGAAATTATTTATTAGCTTATGTAATAATCCTCCTGACATTGTTTTCCTTAGATTCTTTAACTTTTCCTATATTTGAGGTTATTTTTTCTGTAACATTTCTCATTTTGAATAATTGTGTTTCTCTCTTTTGCTTGAATGGGTGAGTTAGCAGTTTACTAATTTTATTGTCTGCTTCTGTAAAAGAACCATTTAATTATGTTTTATTACTTTCATTGTAGTTTTGTAATTTATTAATTTCTGGTTTTATTTTAGTTAATCACTGTTTCTATTTAAGTATATTTTGTTTTTTATTTCTAACTTATTTGTAGTATGTTTAATTTTTTCAGTCTATTTTCACTACCAATATAAGTATTTAAGGCATTCTTCTAGAATTTTCTTCTAAACCCTGTTTTAGTTTTTTTCAATAATTTCTATTATATAATGTTTTCATAGCTAAGGATTATTGTTGACAAACTGACATATGTCCCTAAAATGCTGGAGTAAGTATCATGACCTTGAAGACTTGATTAGGGGAATAAATATTAAGACTTATAAACTTATCTGAAATAGTTTTCTACTCAAATATTTGGCAGAATAAATAAGGTCAGATTATATAAATTTGATAATTGTTAGAAGTACCAAATTTACTGTTTGATTTCCTTACTCTATTGACCACTCCCCACTCCCCTCCACCCCCCCAAAAGGAAATAGATATTATCCTTGGTCTCCAAAAGTCTTTTCAAATAACCATTTTAATAGAAAAGAGCTTGCTATTTTATACTTCATAAGGAAGAAACCATAGTTTACTTTGTAGGAGTGTATTTCAATCAAGGAGAATTTACCTAAAAGGTAGTAAATAGTACAGCAAATTTCTATGTATACATTAAAGAGAAGTAAGGCATTGTTTTTATGTGACATTATTCAAGCTCAAAATACATTTCATGAGAACTACTTTATATTCAGCAGTCTGCTGATGAATTCAGATATATTAGCTTATGTAACAATTCTCCTGATGTTGTTTTAAGACAGGCATTTATGTACCCTTTAAATTTGTGGAAACTAAACCTTAGGGATGATTGCTTTCTCTGAGTATGAAAGGACATAGCTGAGAAATCAACATCAGAATCTCTGATTCTTACTTCGCCTCTTGCCAGATTGGAAAGAATCCACTAAATATTGGTCAACTAGTCATATCTTTTTTTTCCAACCCGCTCTGAAAATTGCAACACTGTCACACCAACAGACTTGTCATTCCTTCTGTAAACATTTATTGAACACCCACTTTCTACAAGACTATCCTCGCACAGGGATCTCCCAGTGGATGAGGTCTCTACCACCCAGCACGTCTGCTCATGTGGCAAAGGAGAAGGTTACACAGCTTGGAAGGGCTGAGCACACCATGAATCAGAGGAAGAGACCACTCAAGAATAAATGTGTAGACCCAGGATCTTGGAGGTCTGCTCCAAAAGTTGACAATGCTGTTGGAGGCCATGGAAGGGAAGATTATAGCAGGCAGGAGGAGAAGTTACAAATAGTGTAGAACATCATGCATTGTAATGACAAACAGAGGGGGTTTTGTTCTATTATTTTTAAAAAAGTGTCCTAATATTGAAAATTAGTTAACTTAATGGTGACAGCAGCAGGAAGATAAAGGAGAGACAAAATAAAAGAAAAAAATTACTTTCCAGAAGCCACAAATTATTATAGTTTGCGAGGTATAAGATATTGGGACCTCATCCATTTTGTTTATCTTCAGACAGAATTATACTCAAACTATTCCAATAAGATGAAAGAACATGGCTATTGATTAAATCGTGTCTCCCCATAATTTGCATGTTGAAGTCCTGATCTTCAGTGTGACTGCAGGAAATAGGGCCTTTCTGACAGTAATTAAGGTTAAATAAGGTCATAAGGGATGGGCTGTGATTCATAGAATTACAGTCCTCTTCAGGAAATGACACCAGAGAGCCCCTCTATGCCATGTGAGAACACAGTGAGAAGGCAGCTATCTTGCAGGTCAGGAAGAGAACTCTCACCAGTACTTGACCCTGCCAGACCTTGACCTGGAATTTCTAGCCTTGAGAACTGTGAGAGAATGAAGTTTATTATTATTTTTTAAGCCATCTAGTTTATAATATTTTGGTAGGGCAGCCCAAGCTGACTAATACAAACACATTATATTTTAGGATTGTTCTCTAAAACTAAAACTCCTTAGTAATCCCTCATTAGCACCAATGGCCTCAGAAGTGCTCAGATGTAATTAAAAGGTTAGCAATGAGGTGAAGGGGTCTTCCAAAGCAACTTAGAAAGTCTCTTATTAATCACAGATGTTCTACTATCCAGGAGTAGTTTTAGAGAGTGTTAGGGACCCCTCACAATTTGGTTAAGATGTTGGAAGAGATAACTAGAAAAGTTGAGGGTAGCTTTGTTTAGAGTTTCTTGTGTGTTTAGGAACTTACAAAGATGTAATGTTTAGGAGACATTTCTAATTATTAAATGTGAAATTGAGAAAGGAAATTAGTCTCTTCTACAAATATATAATTTTATACTCCGGAAAATGGAATATCATGTTAAATGGGCCAGAGATTTAAATTAGTGATGCAATTCATTCCTCCACGCATTAATTTTTCAGCAAAGATTATGGAACCCTAATGTGAATCAGGCCCTGTTCTCTGGTCAGGTCAGGAAGCTGCTCTTTTAGATTCTCTAGCTTCCATCATTGTTTTGTCTTGAACAAAAAACATTCTTTTTTGTTGATCTTCTTGGTTTTTAAAATGTGCTGTTAGTCAGGGGTCTTTGATAAACCTTTGTTTATGACCTCCCACCTCTCAACACTTTTAGTATCAGGGTGAGGAGTCCAGTAGTATTTTTCCAGCCTTGTCTTACAGAAGTTCTACGTTTTCTTCACAAGCTCAGGAAAGTTTCCTAACCAGTTTAGGTGGAGAAGCCCAGCTGGGCCTCTCTCTGAAACTTATTATTAGCTTTATTAGAACTTCCACTTATGAATCTTCAATGTCTGTGCTCTTCTTCTCACAGACTGGGTCATTGCACTGTGCCCATTACAAGGGCAGAAGGACCATATTTTCTAACATAAAGACTGCCCTCAGTGGAGCCAGAGGAGAGAACCATGAAAGAAACACTATTTCACAGAAGCAATAGATCATAGGAGCCCAGCAGTGCCTTGAAAGTTTTTTTAAAAAAGATTAAAGACCACTCTTAATCATGGCAGTGACATCATTATAAAAATATTGGCATATCCGTCCTTTTCCAGCCCTTCAGTGTCTTGGGCTATGGAGACTGTCTTAAGGAGCTTGTGTCAATTTCGAAGCTTTCCTCTGGAAGCTTAAGCTCTTCTTAACAGTTCTTTAGTAGCTAAGAAGCAGAGTTGGATTCTGAAACTCCATTGCTCAGACATTTTGTAAAACTAATATTAAGAAGGTTTAAGCTGAAATGTTGGCACCATCATTCTTTTCTTTCCCGTCTCCTACCCTGCTTGATTCTCCAAGCTCCTCAGACATTCATGCTGCATGCTTAGAAATGAGACTGATGATTTATTTCAATGAATTTCAGCACTAGGAGTCATTTGCTGAGGTTACCCGAGACTAACCCCCAGCCCAACTCCTGATAAAAATCAATAAAATGCTCAACAGAATCATTATATAATGGTTTTATGCACTCTGCCTTCATGATACTTTTAGATTCTTTTCAAAACTAAATATTTGCTCTTTTTTTTCCATCTAGGTAATCAAGGCAAAGAGGTAGAGTTTTATTTATTCTATTTTGTTAGATTTTAATGTCTCCCTCTTCTAAGTGGTTCAATAATTAGTATAGGTTGACTTATAAGGGGAAGAAGACACTTTAAGGAGTATCTATTATGAAGGTCTAAAATTGAAATTTGAAAAGAAAAACAGAACAATTGAAAAGAAAAAGCAGTTCTAAGGAAGGGAGGAGGGGGGAGAAAGAAGCATGAGGGAAGGGAAAGAGAGGAACAGAAGAAATAAACCACTGCGGCTTAGAAATCAGAGAGCAACCTGAGGGAACATAGAAGCCGCTTCTTCAGGAAGACTTTAAAATGAAAGTGTTATAACAGGAGGAAAGGGCCTTCCTGTTTTTTAAATTGCCCTAAGAGCAAGCACTGTCCTCCAGTCCAGATCCCAAGACTGCCCCTTCATAGTTATAGGACATAGCAGGTCCTTGGTCTCTGTGGAAATCAGCAATAATTGGTTGTCCCCTACTCAGCACACAGGTAAAGAGACCTTGTTGAAAATAGGCCCTCATTGTCTTGTGATCAGAAAATAAAGTTGAAAGAAAGTGTGTGTTTCCATCAATAAACGAGGTGTTAAAATGGAATCATCGCTCATGATTGGGGAGAGATCCTGCAGCAGTCCTGAGCAGGGGAGGTGGGAGCCCAAAGTCTTTCTGTAAATCTGAAGCAGACTAGACATTTAGATAACCGAAGTCCACGATTGTTAGGTGTAATTAATTTCAACTTAACATTTTTTTGTATTTCAAATTTTGATGTAATACCTTGTTAAGATGACTTCTAAGACAAAAGGGAAAGGCAACTAATGTTCAGTAAACTCTTGGAGAATGAGTTACACTTCAGAGCTGTCTTTTCCAGGTACCCGATGCTGCCCTCGAGAGAGAATGCACTAAACATAATCTCATCTTTCCGTAACAGTATTAGAGTGTTGCTATGTCAGCTACTTACCCCTGTTGTGTTATGATGTAAACTGTTGGTTATGCCCCAGGATTGAAAAGGTGTGCAATTCATTCCTACCCAGAAAGTTCTGTTAGTAGTAGCCAGCTCAGAGCCCAGAGGATTGTGCAAAAACATTAATTTGCTTTTTCCATCAATCATCTTTTAGTCATAACAGTGACAACCTTAAATGAGAGTTCAGGAGTTCCTTCCCTCCATTATTTTTCTTTTTAATTTCAACTTCCTTCAGTTCGTTTACTCCTGCCCTCCCCCAGGACTCCCTCTTCATTGCAAAAGAAGGAAATATGCTTGATAGAAAGTACTTCCTTGGAATCTATCTTCATGACAGATGGATGTTTTCTTGCTATCATTTATCACTCTCCTAGGTAACTTAGAGGCATTCTTATGCTAAAAACCACCTTTCTGGCCCCATCAAGTCTTCTTCCTTGTTGGAAGAAGAATACATGAATAGAAGGGAGGGAAAAATCAGGTCCTACTACCATTGCAATGCTTTCAGCTCTTTGCCTTCCACTGATGCTAACTGTGATATGTGTGTGGATGGCCAAAGAGGTCAAGAAGGGCCATTTTGTTCTCCCCTAAATATTTTGAACAGATCCGGATTAATCTTGGATTAGATGTTACCTGAAGTGTCTATCCTTTTAGTTCATTTCTTCTAGCCATGTACAGAGTACATCTGTCTGCTTTGTTATCAACCATTCATTGTTGGGATTTCATAGTGTTTGTCCAGCACTGACTGCTGTGGGTATCATTGTGGATGGGGGTGTTGTCTTTGAGGGTGATGGTAAACCTACCAAAGAAACTTAACATGTAGCAGATATGAAAATGGCCATATGGAAACAATAATGAAAACAGGAACAAAAATCTAACTGTAGTGCAGGGTAAAGTTGAAACAGCAGGGTGAACAAGAGTAGTGAGGGAAGGAGAAATATGAATGGGCCCTGAAGGATGTTACAGTCTTATTAGGAGAAGGCAGGGTGTGTGGGGGCGGGGATGGGGGGTACTGGAGCAGCCAGGGGAAGGATGCTGGAATGAGCATGTTCACAGGAGGGCAGTGATGGGACATGAGGATGAAGGTGGAAGGGGTTAGACAGTTGGGATGAAGCCAATTCTCATCTAACTCTGGAAGCCAGGCAGAGGGCAGACTAGAGGCTTTAGGCCTGTGTTTCTTAATCCTCGGCCTCCTCATCAACATGGAGCATCTTCCTGGAGACTCAATGCTACACAGGCATTTGGAGCAAATCATTCTTTAAGTCCTGTGCTAAAGCAAACATGGATCTATTCTGGAGTAGAATACAAAATTGGCATGACTTTAACAATAAAATATGCATATTTTAAGAAGTTTTGGCTTGTAGCAGACCATTTGGATGACACCTTCATATCCCCAGGTACTGTCTTCAATGTGGTGTTTATGAATGGGACAGTTTGAGAATTTCCTTAGGAATAGGAAATAAAACCTCATTGCTTTAAACAGTGCCCTGTGTTTGGAGCATTTTTTCTACCCCTCTGAATATCTTCTGGTCCCATTCCAAGAGGTGACATCCTACTAGAGCAAAGTGTTTATATGTCACATTAATATTGGTCCATGCCAAGGAAGGCATTGCTTAATATCAAGTGGTAGGACATTTGTGTAGTCATTTGTAGGTTGATTTGTCATCATTTTCTCAATAGCCCTAGAAATAATTGTTATTATTCTGACTTATAAATGAGAAAATGATGGCAGGTATTGAAAACATGTTCATCGCGTCCTTTTGAGTAGACTTCTATGTTAAGATACAAGTCCTGGCAGGCAGTGGGTCCAGCAGTCATATTCGTGCGTGAAGACCTTTATTCTGGAAGGGCCCTTCATGCCACATGTGATCTGTCAGCCTCATAAGAGGCATGCTGACCTTCTTAATTCAGTTCTCCAGCTTCTGTCAATCGGTATATTGCTGGACAATGTTTAATGACCTCTTTAAGCACCATATTTCTTATAAAGAATTTAACTGAAGCACAACGGAATTTAGGTGGGCAATTTAGTCTTGCAAATCTCTGTCTCTTTTTTTGCTTTTCAGGTTATTTACAGCTCAGGCTCACAAATAATATAATAATGATTTGAACCAACAGACTTACCTTCTTTTATTTAGCAGGGTGTTTTAAATAATAAAATATTTCATACTGTGTTCAAACCTCACGAAGCCCTGTCTATGTTAATGCCAACTTTCTGAAGACTCATTAGTAATTAATGAAATCATGAAGAATGGTTCATGGTGACTGACACCTTCTTGGCAACCACAATCCCCTTTTGTACTTAGTTGAAATGTCACTGGCTCCACAGGTTTGATTTGGGGGGTGGAGTGGGTGGGTGGCAGGGGAGGGAATTGGATTACATAAAGTTTCACAACAGCCATCAGCCAGAACAGAAAGCTGTATGTTCCTCCAAATCTCTCTCATTAGGAAGCTGTGCTGGGAGAAGTTTTCTGAAAAATCTTTCATTCACCTAGTACTAGTTTTAAAAAATCCTGCTAATACCATATTTTCACTAAAATAGTATTGTGTGGCTCAACTCAGCAAAGATGTAGTGTTGAAAGTCATTCTTTTTTTTTTTTCTCCTGTTTTCACACATTTCCTTCTTTCTTGGCATTGCCTAGATTTATTCTCCTCTTCTCCCTTTTCGGAACAGAATTTGGCATAAATAAATGATAACTGAGAAAATGATATAAACAGAAGGGTAAACACAGGGTTTCTCCAGCCTCCCACTGTAGGTCAGAGTAATTTGTTGTAGCAAGTGGTTACCCACAAGAAAGACTGCAGTTTCAGCGGCTGCTATTTAATTTTGTTTTTAATAAAAAAAATCCCACATCCTTGCCTTAATTACTCAAAATGGAACATGAAATCCAAAAAGCCTTTCAAACTGCTAATGCACTGAAACTGTTAAATCAAAATGGACTACTTTACCAGGGTATTACCCACAAAATGGAATTTGGTACATTTCATACCCCAATGAATTTAAATTGTATGGAGCTGATATTTAATACAAGTGCAAGTGCCAGCAGAATCTGCACACTTAATATGCATTCTCTAATTCTCAGAATTAAGCAGGTGATCTATGGGACACAAAGGGATCATCCTTCCCTCAAAGAGAATATTTTATGATCAGGCAATTTGAAAGGCACTGACATAAACAACTGTTTGTGGAGCGCACGCTCTCTCTCTCTCTTCAGAATGCAACAGCACATGTAAGGACATGCTGTTTTAGACAAAGCATTTTACAAAATTACTTGAAATGTTTTCATTTTCCTTTGAGTACAACTGAACCTTTGATAGGTGCTCAAGAGCATTCTTACAATTTAGTTTATTTCCCTTACATTTTTTTTAGGGAGGACAGAGGAATAGTGTGAAGCCCCAAAACTTAACCCTGCTTTCTCTTGGAAGTGGAAATCTTCCTGCTTAAATTATAAAAGTGTAATTTATGGTTTTTACACCATGACTGAACACGCCAGATTTTCTGGGACAGCATCAATTTTAAATGAATAGCTAAGTTTAATTTCATCATTGTACCTTTGTAAGAATTTCACCTAGATAAAGAAGGAAATGGAAAACAAATATTTTGCTACATCCCTTGTTCTAGTTTTTTGTTCCGAATATATGGTCACTCTCCATTTAGCCATGCTGATAATTTGAAAAGTCAACATGGAAATGATTTCATTTTTGAGGTATATGTTTCACAAATAAAATGTGCATCCTTCATTTCTCATTTTATTCAGATGCTTAAGGGAGAAGAACAGCATTAAATGAGTGAAGGGCACCTCACTTTCCAGAGAGAACAAGGTGCCAAGAGGTTGGAGGGATTTCCTAGCTGCAAAGGTCACAGTGTTTCGTCCTGAATTTTTACCACCTGAACTCCAAGGTGGGTCCCCTCTCCACACTGCCCAGCTGGATGAGCTGTCATGGTGGAGAAAAATTTCCATGAGACTCTGAGCTGTGCACACTTTATGTTTTGAATGGGGTTTCATTCGTCAGCCCACTTACCGAGTGCTAGGTGCTGTCAGTGGAGTTATAAAGATATACAGGATACTGGCTTTGTCATTACAGAGCTTGTAATGTACTCAGGGAAGCCAGGCATGTATGCATGAAGCAGAGGCTCACTGCACAAGGCAGGGGAACATGCCATTTGCTTCCAAGGATGCAAACAATGATAAGAATGCAGTTGTTCAAGGCCACGGCAGGAGGACCTGGAACTATAGCCTGGACTTGAAGATGTGTGGATCCCAGTAGGAGAGGGGTGAAAGGTTAGTTTCTAACTTAACTAAAACTTGAAATTCTAAGAGCTTTCTTTAAAAGACTCTTTAAATTCTATTTTTTCCTTTAAAAAATTTCAGCTACTAAATAACACCCTTTCTATATTACGAAAAAAAAATACATTAAGTGGGAGAAAAGGTCAAAACTTGTGTTTTATAATACCTTGCTGAACAAGGAGAAGCATTTAGGCTGTTTGCACCCCTTGATGGGTTCCCTCTCCTCTGTTTCCTGGCTTTGGCTGCGGGCTGTAAGTCTGAGCAATTAATCGAAGCCAGAGAAGAAGTGAAAGGGAGGGTCCGAGCAGAATCATTAGCTCTGGAATGCCGGTCTCTGTGGGCCTCCCAGTGAGAGCAGTGAAGAATTCCAGACTTTCGCAGGCTTTAAGAACAGCTCTTCTGAGACTCTGGATAGTCTGCAAAGGGAAACTGTCTCCTCAGGTTGGGGCCCTAGGTGGAGCATGAGGGAAAGAACTGATGAATAAACTCCAGGGAAGGTGTGTGCTATGCCCCCACAAATAATCTAAAATGACCTTCACGTGCCCTCCAGGGTGGCCCCGGGAACACCACCACGACATTTCTTCAGCCCTTACCTTACTCTGCTTGACAGAGCCTGCGTGACACCGGCGGAAACCCCCTCTGCTCGATTTCTCTCTGCCCTCAGGAACATGCACCAACTGGGGGAAAAACAAGGCCAGGAAATTGTTGCTATGAGCTCTGTTTGGTGGAAGTTAAAATGCGGGAGCAAGAATCTGATAGCTCGCGCTTTCTCTCTCTCTCTCTCCCCACTCCCCATCCTTCTCGGGCATCCCTCCGCCCTCCCCTCCCCCCACTTTCCCTACTCTGCCCTCCTCCCTCCACTGGGCTCCCCCCAGCACACACACACGCGCACACACACGCACACGCACACACGCCGAACCCGAGCAGAGCCTTACAGGTTGTCAATGAAACACGGAATTATCCCCTTTGATGGCTTAGATGATAGTAGGAGCCAGAGCCCTGGGTGGGGGTGGGGGGGAGGCCAATGCAGCGCTGCCCGCGGCTGGAGAGCCAATTGCGAGAGCGGCGGGCGGGGCGTCGCGCCCGCAGATAACTGCTAAGTGCCTCGCCCGCTCAGTGGGTCGGAGCTGGCGGCAGGGCTGGTGGCCGCGACGCAGGCGGGATCCTCGGCGCGCCCCGCCAGCGCGACAGCATCCTCGCCGGCGCCGCAGGGCAGCAGCAGCGCCCGCGCCGCGGAGAAGGTACCTGCGCCCCCGGGCTCGCGCGTCCGGGCCCGCCGTTCGGCGGCGCGGGGGGACGGCGGGAAGCACAGAAAAGTTTAGGGGAGGGAAGGTGACAACGGTGGGAAACCGGCGCCGTCTGTGCGGAGCAAGACAGGCCGGCGCCCGGGAAACTTCTGGGCGGTCTGGCGCGGGCTTGGTGTCGCCCTCTCCCTCCGCCCGGCGCGCTCAGGTCGGTGGGGACGCGGCCGGGCTCGGGCTTGGGCTGGGGCCAGGGTCGGGGTCGCTGGGTGCAGGGAGTCGGACCCTTGGAGGGGCTGCTGCTTCCCGGAGGACCCGGCAGGGGGAAGCTGATGGGCCGGTTGGGTTTTCCGCGGGAAGGTGGCCCCCCTTTACGTTACCTTGACCTGCCTTCCTCCAACTATTGTGACCTTCAACTTGAGTCCTTCTCAAACTTCTGACTCCTTCTTCCCTCCTGCCCCTTGCCCGCTCTGTCTCAGCTCATTTTATTGGGTGGAAAGAGACATTTCCTGGGCTGTGGGCTTCCTGTCTGACCTAATGGGCATCTGAGTGTCACACAACTTGGTGAGGAATAAACAAAACAGTTGTCAGAGGGGGAAAAAAATCTCTTAATTGATTAGCTCCCCAAAACTCTGGAAGGCATTCCAGGCTTGGTGTGTACGGAAGTAAAGGGGACGGAGCTAGCTAAGTTTGATCCTGTGTGAAGGTTACCCCCTTGTCAGTTCAGTGCCAAGCATGTGAGCTGATCTGAAGGCTCAGGCTGGTGGGAGGGGTAGGCTCCTGTGGGGTGGCTCTGTTTAGGTGCGCAGTTGGTGACCGAAAAGTTGCTGGAGTCACGGCCACACTGCTTCTGATGACGACTCTTCAAGTAAAAAAGCTCCCCATGGCGGGAAGCTGGTTCAGCTTTGCAGCACCCAAGTGCATTCTAAATGATGGGACCCCAAGGGCCTCACTTGCTCTGAGACCCACTTTGCCCCCGGGGAAAACTCCTTTCCCTGAGCTTCTGCCAATGAGAGGTGGTAGGTGGGCCTCCTAGGCGGCAGGGTCCCTTTGGAGGAGAAGGTAACATAGTAATGTACTTGGTCTTGAATGGACTTGAATAGGCAGCTCCTATTTGAATACCCCACTGCACTTCCCCAGGTATGTCCTCTGACCTGCCAGATACTCTGAAGCTGCCTAGCTGGGGTTGATCTTGTAAGTCCCTAAGGCTTTGGGGAATTCAGGTGAATTTTCTGACTGATTTCTATACCAGATCAGAAGCTGGGGGAGTTCTGATTCCCAGTCCTGGCAGGAAGTAAACTTTCTGGGAGGGATCCTTCAGCAACACCTTTCCCTATGATACCCTTCCCCCTGAGGTGCAGGTGATAGGCTCCATTCTCTGGCTCCACAAATCACTTTCACTTTTTAATTTGTATTTTCTTTAACCTCCACAACAGGTTCTCCTCCACCTCCTTTAGGCAGCTATTTTGGGTGGGAGTTGTTATTGACGAAGCTCTACTCATAATGGTTAAAAAAATCCCAGCTGCCTGACTTTATTTTTTTGTCAGGATATAGTCAGCTTTCTCTTCTGCACATGTTGTCTGACAGTAAACAAAACAAACTTGCAGCCCCACAAATTATTATGCCTTTGTGTTTGGGAGCCTGGAGTAGACCCTGGACCTTTACTGGCTGCTGGTTATTATTGGCCCCAAACCTCCTCCTCTGTGTTCTGTCTAGGGCACCTGGCCTCCAGAGAGCCCAGGAGAGGCAGCACCCAGCAGGTGGGGGATTTTGAAAGGGGGTACCTTGGTTTTCATGAAGACAACAATAAAAGTAGAAAGCACTTTTGCATTGAGAGGATCCCTAGAACCAGGAATAGGTAACAAAATTGGGGTCTCTTTAATTGATGCTGATCTGTGATACAGGACATTAAAAGTAAGGCTTTTAAAGGAGCTTCTGAATGGTGACTCATGCAGAGAGGAAAAAGGCAAGTTGGGGGCAGGGAGCAGAGGGAGCTTTGGAAGTGCAAGTGGGACACACTGGAGCACTTGCTTTGCCTCCCTCTCCCTCCCCCTCATTTCTCTTCTTTTTAGTTCCTCATTTGGAACAGAGATCACTAAAATAACAACTTCAGGCTAAAAAAAACTCATAATAGGAGCTGAAGAATAATTGATGAAACGCAAAATACCATCATTGCAACTTCACCTTGAATGGGGCATGACACTCAGATCCAGCCCTCCTGCCATGGTCCAGTTTGGAGAATTTAGTCACTGGCATTAGGCTGATCAGTTTCTTGTGAAGTCAGGCACCTGCTTCTGTATGGAGGGCCTGCTTGGTGCGTGGGAAGTTAAATTTATTAGTCGTTATTTCCTCAAACGTGGTAGCATTAGCCAGGCCCTCAAAGATGCTCCATCCATAAATCTAGCAATTGGCCAACTAGGGTTTCTCTCATTTAACCACTGTGCTGTGAAGGGGTTCCCTCTTTCTGCTTCCACAAACCCCAGGTGACTTACCTGGCAAGTACAAGTCCCTTCCTTACTTTTCTGTTCCTGCATCTCATCTCCTTACTGTCATCCCCTTTCATCACAAACACATCAGTGAATAATCTCTTTGCCATCCTGCTTTGATCTTGTCATTTTGTGCTGATTTTGCTGTTAAAGAAAGCTGTCCCCTGAAATAGGATTGAAAACATATTAGAATTTTCATCAGAAAAGAGCCTTTTAGCCTTCTATTTTAAAATTTAATTTTGTGTTTTTGGAGAAATCAAATAAGCACATTTATTGTGTTAGGTGTTTTTGTAAATGCTGTTGAAATGTTTTCTTTTTCTTTGGTGGATGTGTGAATTCTCTGGTTATCCTGGGGGTGTGTGTGTGTGAGTGTGTGTGTGTGTGTGTGTGTGTGTGTGTGTGTGTGTGTGTGTGTGTGTGTGTGTGTGTGTGTCTGCAGGTTTGAATTAGTCTGGGGCACTCCCCTAAGAGGTGAAGAGGTTGATGCTCTGTTTATTCAAGATAGAGTAAAGGCTGTTTTGAAATCTAGGCTCTGAAATGTATTCACTACACTCTGTTATTTTCCTCCTTCATTCCTCACTTAGTAGCCGAAATTATTAGTAAATGGTTCAACCGACTCACTTTTCTTTACACTAGCATGCCCCCATATTTCCTCCCAATTTGGGAACTATTCATATTGAAGCATGTACCTGAACAGTTGTACTTAATTTCATATATATCGCCCTTTCTTCCTTCCTTTCTGATTCTTCCTTCTTGTCACTTAAGGGCATGCTAGAGGTTGAGACTTAATTTTAGATATTCTGCTCACCCCACATCTGAAACAGTTAACCAGGAGGAGTCAGGAATTCTAGGAGGCACATGAAGCTGGTCCTGTAGAAGCAATGAGGTAATCTTTTCACCATATTCAGTTCCACACAGACCTCACAAGAGCACCTGGGGTGGTGCAGCGTCCCTGTGTGAGGCAGGCAGGGCAGATGTTCCTGAGCACAGGCCTGCCAGAGGTAAGGGATTCTCATCAATGCTCCATTGTCCCAAGGCCCACCCACCCTTAGCCCTCATGCACAGGACTGACCTTGAAAATGTTAGCAAGCAGTGGCGTTCGTCTGTCATCTCCTAGTTTATTTGTCCTTTGTTCTCTTCTTACCCTTAAATCTCTCGATCAAGTATTGGAAAGACTCAAATCTACTTATTCATACTAAGGTGTGAACAGTTAACCATTGCCACTTATGATTGCCAGAGGTATCTGAGTTCTTAATGGATGTCAAAGCTGTTCATAGTGGAGTTTCAGACATCTGCTGGTGAAATCGGAAAGACAGAGCTTGGATAGGGAGTGTCTGGGCAATTGTGGCCTTTAGCTTTTTTGTTAAGACTGGTCGTGCTCTTTCCCATATCAAGAACACACTGCAGCCACTCAGGGCATTGTGGTGACAATGTTTGGGGTCTAGCCCCTGGAGCTTGATCCCTCAGATTTGACCTTGGGTGCTGTACTCCTTGCTTTTTCTTTCAGTTTCCTCATATGTAAAACTAGGGGCTTGGACTGGGTTGATCCTTTTCTGCTCTCCCTGATTTTCTCCTTGGATTTTGTCACTTGAGTCCTAGATTCTGCTGAGGATGTTACAGCTCCAGAAGGACTTGGAGCTTGCCGAGCATCTTCTAGTGCAGGCCATGGTGCTCAGTGATGCTTTCAGAGCTAGAATATATGATGGCAGGTCGGAAGGAGTGGTGCTTGCTATACCAGGAGAAAAACAGGCTGAGGGGTGATGTAATAACTGATTTTGGTTTAGGAGGGGATGTTATATGGAGGATGGCGACCAGCTGTTCTCCATCTCCAGTAAGGATTGAACGAGAGAAAATAGACAGAAATTGCAGCAGATGGACTTAGATTAGGTATGAGGAAGAATTTTCCATCAGCATGAGTTGTTAAAAAGGGAAGGTTGTGGAGCCTCTGTGATGATGTTTAGGAAATAGATAAGCAAGAGAGTCAGCTGGAGGACGAGGCACAGGGCTGTGAGGAGGCGAAAGGCAGGGGCTGTCTAGTCTAGGGATCCCACTCCCTCCTGACGAGGGTCTTTTTTTTACTTCTTTGAAACCTCTCTTTCACTCTGGGGCTATCAAAGAGGCTGAGAATCAAAATCTCTGGGATGGGTGGGAAAAGAGTGCAGCCAACCTGTGCTGCCCTCCAGGGTGTCACTCTGACCGGCAGATCTGCCCATTGCTTGAGGATCTCTCATCAAGTCTAATCTTTCATTTCCAGACATGGCAAATGAGGCCCAGAGAGGTAACAGTCCTTGGCGTCATCACACAGTGACCCGATGGCAGAGGTGGGACCAGAATCAAGGTCCTTCATCTCCCAAGTCAGTGTTATTTGCTTTGTAGCTCATTTTTGTTTTAAATTTCCAAATCAAATAGACTGTTTGCTTTTTCTGTGCTCCGAATTTCTCTCTAACTAAATGGCAGAGACAGGGACACCTGTGGTTAAGCAGTATTTACTGGGTGCACATTACTAACACCATGCCCTCTACTCCAGCTTCCTTGATTTATACAGTAAACTCTTCAGTCTCCAGTTAGTGGTTGGGAGGGGGCCGCTATGAGGCCAGGGGTAGTGGAATATATGCCAGACACTGGAGCAGAAAGAGGGCTCTGGGGTACAGCTGGGAGAACCAGGAAGGGAGATATGAATAAGACAAAAGATTATTTAATCTGAATCTTACAAAAGTAAGAGATTTTAAATAGCTAAACTCCTCATGGGATAAATTAGAGAGGTCCACAGCATACACAGGCTCTAGGTAAGCCACTTCGCCAGTCACCTATAAAAAATAAAACAGAATTTTCAATTTCATCTAGATTCTCATTTCTGAGAGAAGCTTCCACAGTGTGAGGCTGAAATTCTACATTTCTTCCAGCCATACTTGGTTTATTTCTAGGCAACACATCTCCTGGGTGTGCTTGACATCTCACAAATGGATGGAGTGTTCGGGGGGGTGGGCCTAGGGAAGATGTGCAGTGCAGCATGGGCATGGGCCAGCTCAGGGCCAGGACCTGCTCATGGTGGGGTCAGGAGAGAAGTGGAGTGTGTTGCTATCTACCCGGTGGCCTTGGGATGAAAGCAGACCTCCCACTCTGGAGAATGGGACACTGGCGGTGGTTTGAGCCAAGATGAACGAGTGAAATGAGCCCCACAAAATAAATGCATAATTAGTAAGCGTATGGGTGTAGTACAGAGAAAATGGAAGAATGCACAAAGGTTTGTGTTGGGCTAGCTAGGGGTCAGCAGTGAGTGTCCAGGAAGAGGGCATGACCCTTCCATCCCCACAGCCTGCTGGTGTGTCTCTGTGCTAACAAAGCCATCCTGAGCCTTTATGCCCAACAGTGAGGCAGGCCGTAAGAGCTCTACCACCCAAGATGGGGGTGGTCCTTCTGTCGGAACTTGCGTGGAAAGACCACTAGCTCCCAAAACAGCCAACTGTGATGTCTGTCCAGATAATGGCTGAGCCGAAAGAGGAGAAGACACGGTGGGTATCAGGGGCTGGGCTGCCCAGGATGTGAGACTAGTAGGATTGAGAGAGCTTGAGATGAAGAGGAGAGAGGAGAAGTGGGATAGCACAAGAAAAGACAGGAAACCAAGGGACTGTGGAGCCTTTCTATGGAAGATGAAGGAGCCCAGGACCCATAGAGAGAACCTCCCGACATACATCAGCTGGGCAGGGCACTCCTACTGTGTCCTTTTCATTCAGAATGACACTCAACTGACTTTACACTTCTGCCCTCAATTTTGGTGGGTGGACTGCATTAGAATACAGTAAGGTGTAGTAAGCATGAGAGTAGTATGTCCTGGATGCAGGGCGCACATGGTTACCTTTACTTGGCATGGTCAGAGGACGCTTCCTGGAGAGACGAACACCTGTGAGTAACTTGAGAAATAAATAGGATCCCACCAGGTGCATGGGGGATGGGTGGGCAGGAGGGCAGCCACATTTGCAAGACTCAGAAGCATGAAAGAGCACAGCGAGTCAGAGCACCACAAGTATACTTGGGTGTTGCTGTGTCTGAGCACACAAGGTGTGTTTTTGGGGATAGGAGAGGGAAGAGATGTGGATGTTCCCAGGCAGGGAGGGACCAGCTGTCCAAACAGAAGAGCAGAAGGGTTTTAGGCAGGAAAAGACACAGTCACGCTTGCATGTAAGAAGGTGAGGTGTGAAAAGGAGAGAGGAGGTGAGTTTTAGGATAAGACTAGGACAGGGAAGCTGGTTCCGAAGTTATTTGTTGCTCTCTGGGTGAGAAGTGATGAGGGCCTGAAGGAAGACGGGGACAGTAGAAGGAGAGGAAGGGACAACATCAAAGGGTGATACTTTGACTTCATAAGTTACACCAGATCAGGCAAAAATGAAGAGAAATTATTTATCCTCTGAAAGAGAGGCTGGCATGTAAGGAAAGGTCCACCCGACAGGATGGGAGCAAGTGCGATTGAGAGACAGGAAAAGGGTATGAGTTAGACATTAGCATTAATGCTTTAACAGATGGAGTTGGTCATCAAAGGAGGTTGCGGACTAATCCTGTTGTCCATAAAATATTTAGAAAATCAGTCTGTCCCTTGATAGAAATGTGGGCAAAGGATGTGAATAGATGATTCTAACACAGGACACCAAAGAAACAGAAATGCCCAGGAAAATATGCATAATTTTCCAACCTCACTAATTATTAAAATATGAACTTAAAAAACAAATTATCATTGTCCACCTACCAGATTACCAAAAATTATAATATCTAGTCTATTTAGAGTGCTGGAAAGTAGACATTTTCATACTTAGTTGGTGGAAATGTAATTTTCAAATATGGGAGACATATCTCAAAAATATATCCTTTGAACCAGTAAGCAATTGCTCTTCTAGGAATTTATCCTAAGGAAATAATCACAGATGTGCAAAATAGCTCTAATCAAGGATATTCCTTTCAGCATTATTCATCATAACAAAACATTGTGTGGGGGGATTAATTAAATCTAATATGGCTCATCTATAAAATGGAAATCAAGGAAGCTATTAAAATTACATTGACTAATATATAAGAATATGGGAAAATGCTAATAAGATATATTAAATAGATCAAGTTTTAAAAGTAAGTAGAGTATAAGTGCAATTTTGTAAGGAAAATGTGTAGAGTTATGAAAAATAGAGCAGTACACACTACATCAAAGTGATGACAGTGGCCATCTCTGGGTTTTAAAGCACGTGATTTTTTATTTTGTTAAACTTTTCCCAAATTTCCTACAGTGAATGTATTACTTTATGAATCAGAAAAAATATGCTCTTTAAATCAGTTACTCAAACCACGAATGTTCAAGCAGTAGCTATACCCATAGCAGTGTGTCAGGTACTACGCTGCCCATCAGAAAGCGTGATGCGGCCGAGTCCTCGATCCATTTGGTGCGAGCAGATCGATGCTCACCAGAAACACAGTGGAAGCTACCTGGCATCAGTAAGGGCTCTGTCTGCTTCAGGTGTGAAGGTGGCAGGGTCTCTGCGCTGGGGGTGGTGACCACGGGCTGACCGTGGCATCCTTTTTCCTTCCATTTTACCTGATCCAACCCTTTACACACATCCCCAGGCCCTGTCACCTACCTACGGTGGCCAGACCTATCTTAGCACTTGGGTGGCATGTTTACATGCATCACATACATCTGCCGATTTCACAAGTAAGGAAGTTGAGGCTCAGAGAGGCTCTGACTCGGCTAAGGTCACAACGCTGGTGAGTGGTGGAGCTGGGTAACACTTATTGCTGCTTTTCCGGAATGCATTTGCTTCCCGCTGTGGTTTCCTTGGTTGCATAAACTCCAGGCAGTTTGAGAGTGCTGCTCTCTGTGGAAGTCACAGCTGGCTGACTCCATGATGTGTGCCCAGGTCACGTGGGCGCTCTGGGGTGCCTTGCCTCAGCAGGGCAGGTGGCAGCTCTGATGGGCATATCCTTGGGGCTTTCACAGGCTTAACTGGGAAAAGTGGATAGGCCTGCCAGGAGGTAGGGCAGTTTGGGGAGTGGTGTGGGGCACGTGGCTGACTTGCTGCTCTATTTATTTTAACAATAATGTACATTATGTGGGGTTTTAAATTCACAAGACTCCGAGGTAGGTGGGGAAGGTGTTGTCATCCCCATTCTGTGGAGGAGGAAATTGATACCTAAGAAGGCAAAGCCACTCTCAGTTTGTGCAGGCAGTCACCAGAAGAGCCAGCATGGAATAAACCAGATTTTCTGCCTGCAAATATTGCCTAATCTCATAATAAATGAGGGGCTCTTGCTGGCTTGTGTGTCCTGGGTAACGGAGGGGTGGGGCACAGCCCCCTGTGTGGCCCTGGCAAGTACTTGCTGGCAGATAACTTCCAGTACAAGGATGTGTGCAGCTGGTCCTAACATGAGGCCCAGTGTAGGTGCTGAGAACTTTGGATGTCAGTGAGAGAGCAAGTGGTCTCAGAGGGCTCATAACGGCAATGGGTCCAGAGCCTGGAGCACTGAAGGATGAGCATGATTTGGAAGGAAAGAGGAATATTCTTAATATGAATGACAATCTGGAGCCAAGAACCAGCATGGGATGTCAAGGGCGGCTGAAGAGCTTTTTGGTGTGGTCAGGAGGGTGATGGTAAGAGGTATCTTGAGTGTCACGTCAGTCCCGGCTTTGCTCCATTCTCAGAAATCCCTTCTGTTTAATAAGCTCAGGATAATACGGTTGTACAATGTGGCTGAGCAAAGAGTGAGGGGAGGTTGGAGGTTCTTATGCAGATTCTCTCCCTCTTGCTGTTCATGGTGGTGGGGTTCCCGCTGACAGTGAAATTGCGCTGCCGGGCTCCGGGAAGAAAGAAAGGAGAATTGGGATGGTTCTTATTTTGCCAAGGCTCCCCTGCCTGCCTGGAACATAGGGTTTTCGGAATGTGGGAAGAGGAAAGGAAGTTATGAGACAAAAAGAAAAAGAAAAAAAATGAGAGCAGGATGGAAAGTAGGTGAGGAACTCAAGAGAGATGTTTAGAAATGAGGGAGCAACTTAACGGCACATCGAAAAAACCTACTCAGAACCTCTTTTTAAATGATAAACTCTTAAGTGTGATAAGACACAAATAGGAAAGGAAACAGAGTCTGAGACTGCTCTTTGTTTTCGTATTTTTAAACATTTGCTCATTGCCCTCGTTTTACAGAGAGGAAACCCAGACACGAAGTGGTTGACTCACCAGCGTGACCCTGCTGGTGGGGGTCCAGTTCCAAGCCTGGCTGTCAGTCTGCTTTGCCACCCTATCCACTTACCCCCCTAGGTCCAAGCTGGTGCCTGTGAGGGGCATGGAGGGCGAAGGAATGGGGTGCCACCTGCCTCTGGAGCAGCCCCTTCTCCATTTCTCCATTCTGCCTGCTCCTGATTTCCAGGCATCTCTGCAGAGGGATTTGAGGAGCAGCTGCCAGGCAGTCCCCTTGTCACTTTGTCATTCCCTGAGACAGGTCAGTGAGGGATACTCCAGGCTTTAGGGCTGTGACAGCTTTGAGCTGTGGCCTTCTCTTTGACTTCTCCATGATGGAAATGACACACTTATCTTTCCCATCCTTCAGTTTCCTTAATAGGTACATGAGCTGCTGAAATTGTATGTGTTCATTTATTCATCGCTCAAAATACTGAAAATCGACAATCACAGTTCTAGGGCTTTGGCATACAGGAGTAGACAAAACTGACTGTCTCCATTCTCTCTGAGCTTGTATTCTTATGGGGGGAAGACCGATGTAGGAAAGCCGATACATGAAATGGAGAAAACTGAAGCCGAGCCAGGGGAGACAGCATTTGGGCGGAGAGGGCCTCAGTAGTCAAGGAACTGGAGCGGAGGCCGAGGGCAGCGGAGGGTGGGCTGCTTGCGTGTTTCAAAGAAGAGCAGTCCAGGCCAGCAGAGGTCCTGGAGCTGGGAGTCCTTGAGGTGTCAGGTGTAACAGTGAGTTTGGGGTGAGTTTCCTCGAACCACTGTAGAGTTTTGAGCAAAAGAGTGACATAGGCTATGATTTCAGCAGATCCCTGGATGCCGTGTGTGTTGAGAGCACATTGGAGCAGGGAGTTGTCAGTTAAAGTATGGGACCAGGATAGATCACCGAGAAAATGAGTGTGGGTAGAGAGGAGGTATAAAGACTGGCTTCTGGAAATCCCAATATTTATAGATTGAGGATAGGAGTTGGCAAACCTCTTCTTAAAGAGGCAGATAGTAAATATTTTAGACTTTGTGGGCGACACAGTCTTTACTACAACTCAGCTTTGCTGTTGTAGAACAAAGCAGCCCCTAGACAACATATAAATAAGCAAATGTGACTATCGTCAATAAAACTTTATTTATAAAAGCAGGCAGCTGGCCAGACAGGAAGATGAACCAGCAAAGGAGACTAAGAAGGAGCAGCCCATGAGGGGAGAGGCACATCAGGAGAGAATGTTGCCTTAGAAACGAAGTGAAATGTTTTTGAAGAAGGAGGGGGAGCGATCAGCTGGGTAAGATACTTCTGACATGTGGAGTAAGAAGAGGACTGAGAGGTGAATGGTAGCAACACGGCGGCTGTTGGTGTGCTGACAAGAGCACTTTGGATGGAGTGGGAGGTGAGAGCCTTGTTGGAGTACGTTGGAAGAGAGGCGTAAACAGCTTTATGGAGGAGTGTGGCTGTAACAGGGTGCAGAGAAACGAAACGTTAAGTGTAGAGGCATGTTGGCTCAAAGCAAGTACTTCTCCCTTGAAATGGGAAAAAATAATGATATTTGTTTGCCGATGGCAGTTATCCAGTCAAAAGAGCACAAAGTCAAAAGAGTAGAAGAAGGTGATGTGGACAGTTTAAGGAGGGGAGGGCAGTCGGTGGGTGGGTGTGGTGGGATGGGTGAAAACTGAGGTGGGGACTCTCCGGTTGCTTCATTTTCTCTGACTAGAAGTAAGATCAAGAGTATGAGAGAGGAGAGGGAGGACCTTGGGCTGTGGGCTACAGGGGTAGATGCCCCTGAGCACACAGGGAGAGGGATGAGAGACAATGACAATGCATCTCTAAATCAAAATTAAAAGGTTGCTACTGATGCTCTATCACTTGAGCTTTTTGCTGTAAAAGTGGCCCTGTAAATTCTGAAGAGTTATGACTGAGTTAATAAGGCCAAGATGAGGGTGTGGATTGGGAGTCCTCAAAAAGAGTTTCAGATTCCTAAAGGCCGGGAGCTGCCTACCCAGGTGGCTCATATAAGAGTGCATTTTTTTTTTAATTGAAATATAAGTGACAAATAACATATTAGTTTCAGGTGTACAACATAATGATTCGATAGGTGTGCATATTGTGAAATGATCACCACAATAAGTCTAGTTAACATCTATCACTTGCACATGATTGTTGGTTTTTTTTTGTATGATTTTTTTTTTTTTTTGTCATCCCATCACTCACCTGAAGAAATGGAATTGCTTGCTTGAAGTTATTAACAATCCTCCTCAGAAATCAGACAGTTGCATGATGGGCTCTCGCCCATCTGGTCTGGGGTTAGAGGAACTTAGGGAGTTTTTTTCTCTTCTCCTAAAGTTTTTTTTTTTTTTTTTTTTTTTTTTTTTGCTGATTTTTGTTTTGTTTTACCTCTTTCTATGAGAAAAGAAGGAATAGAGAATGTGAGGAAGATTCCTCTCTTTAATTTTTACTTTAAGACATTGTCCTGGGAAAAGAAGGGCCTTACTCAAGGTCACAAGATCTGGACGAGAGGTAGAATTCATAAAGTAGGGCTGAACCCTTCGGTGTCTTCTTCTCAGACATCCTCGGAGGAAAAGCGGAGCAGAGATAGACGCCTCCTGGAGAGGGGTCTCCACTTCCTGAAGTTTGGGAAGAGAGAAATGCTGACATAAACTATGAAGAAATAGAACACTTCCTTAGTTCTAGTTAGATATCTGCAGGGAAAGAAAAAGGATAACAGAACCGGGAACAAGTAGGATTATAGGGAAGGAAAATGACTTGGGGCTTTGGAAAAGAGAAAAATCTAAGATCACAAAAGCAGGGCGGATGACTTGACATCACTGAGACTGTGCTGTGTGGGGTCTGAGGGAGGGTGAGGGTGGTAACTGCAGCTGGAGGGAAGTGGGGGTTTGCTCTGGGAGCTTCGGAGGGCATGTCATGGTTTATTCAGTGCACGGTCAATACAGCAGGAAGGGGTGTGCCCTCGTACAGAACTGAGGGTATGTAGTACGTGTAGCTGGCCTCTGGGCCTATCAGTTTTTCTGAGCGGGAACTCTTCTTAAATGGAAAGGGTCCAGAAAGCTGTGCTCACTTGGGAACAAAGTCATTTGTGGGAGTGATAAAGGCAATAAGGAGCTCAGGGCTGATCAAGGAAGTCTTTTTGAGATAAATAGAGAATATGAAAGCACAGAGGTACAGGGACAGAGCTTATCTAACCCAAGGCATCGCCACAGACCTGGCTCAGATAATCGGTGTGGCTGCTCCAAACCTCACTTTCCTCAGTTCTAAAATACCTGATGACATGCATCTCATAGGTTTGTTGTAGGGATGAAGAGAAGGTTTAGCTGCTAGATATTCAGTGTTGAGCCTGCAATATAGCAAATGCTGAAGAATCTGTGGGGTGTCATACAAGGTGATGATGGTGGTGGTGTGTTGGGGGTGATTTCTCTCTAAGGATGGGTCAGGGTGGGCCAGGTAAGCGGGCTGGGGTGAGATGGAGCCAGAACATGGATTCTGTGTGATTTTGCTGTGGTGTTTCTAGAGTAGTTAGTTAAAAGATCAAAATTCCTGTTTCCTGGTTTTGGAGATCAAGAGCTTCCTCCCAAAATATTGCTGGTGAAGGTACCAGAGAGGGACAATGGAGCATTGCCAAATAGTGCAGTGCCTTCGAAAAATAAATCCTGGAGAGGACACGATGAAAGCTGCAAGAACCATAATACTGAGAGAGATTTAAAGGGAACCGAAAATCTCTGCAATGCTTAGAACAGCAGGAACATAGATTTCTCATACTAATCAAGTGATTTGTGGGAAAATCCTATCCATCTCTCTAACCTGAACTGAATCAAGCAAATGATCACTGTGAGTTGCAGAGTGAGCTCTGAGGCGGGGCTGGTTTATGATCCTGCAGAACTTTTTTGCGGCATGAATTCCTCAGCAAGCAGGTGACTTAGAAGAAAACTCCCTCTTCCCTGGCTTTTCTGCCAGCTTTCTGTGCCGGGCTCTTTGTTGCGTGGAAGTGTTCTCTGACCTGTGCATGGCAGAGCTTCTGGGCACTCATCCTTTGAGAAGATTCCTTCTGTGGAGGTGCGGGGCAGGGGGCGGTCACACATTTCCTTGGCTTCTGAGAGGTGACTGTGATGGATGGGAGCTGGCCTGGCTGTGCACTTAAATGTGACATTTTCAGGGGAACTGCCTGGTCAGGAGATGCTCCTACCTCTGTATGGAGAGAGCACAATGGACTTCTTGCTGTGCCTCCTACAAGGAAAGGAATGAATGATCCAATAGAAGGGGCCCTTGCTAGAACTGTGTTTTCCAGCTGGTCTGTTATCAGGCTCCACACAGTCGATCCTAAATGCTGCTTCTTTGACCAATCAAGAGTTTCCAATGAAGATTTAGTTAAATTCCAGGATATTCTAATTAATCTCAAAAGGGCTTAAATGGAACCAGTTTAAATTCTTTTCAATGTAGAGGGGAGACACTGTCATTCTTAACGTGTGGGAAGATAAGTGGTTGTTTGGGTTGGGCTGAGGGTAGGAGGAGTTAGAGGGATGATGTGTGAATCTTGGTACAAGTGTAGAGTGTCAAAACACCTAACATGCCGAGGGCCGTTTTCCTACACACAAAAAAGAAATTTACTACAATTCAAAGAAAGAGAAATATAATGGCTAAAAACACATGGAAAGATGTTTGACTCCATGAATAATCAGCACAGTGAAACTGTTAGGAGGATGGGGCTTTGGAATCATGCTTTGATTCTGGCTCTGAAAGTGCATTGTTAGACTATGTACAAGTCACTTATTAGACCTCAGTTTCTCCCTGTGTAGGGTGAGGATGAGAGCACCTACCTTATAGGGTTGCCTTGTGGCGTGGTGGTGAGGTGAGGAATTCACCTATTATCAATGATGATCCAATAAGAACAATAATAAAAATGATAATTAAAAAGAAAATGAGATGCTATTTTTCCAGCTATAAAATTATTGAGGTTAAAAATGACATTGAACATTGTCATGAAGATATAGTAGAATAGTACAACATCCTATTGATAGAACTGTGATTGTTGTAAACTGTCTGGAAAGCTGAGTTGAGGGGTTTCCATACTTTTGATTTACTTATAGGATTCTTTACTAAGGAGACAATCATAAATGTGGGGAAATATGTGTGTCCATTGTGGTGCTATTTATCTTTCTAAGAATTGGAGTCAACTTTCCCCAATAGCAGAGAACTAGTTATGAAAATTATGGTACATCCATACAGTGGAGTAGTAGGCAGCCATATAAAGATTTTGGAAGAATTTTCATGACATGACACAGTGCTCATGAAGTTGTATGTGAATTATCTTCTAAATATGCATAAACAGGTATAAAATGTGCCAAAGTACCAGTAGAGAATCTCTCCGGATAGTGAGATTATAGATGAATTTTGTTTCCTCTTTATATTTTTTCTGCTGTTTCCAGATATCCTACAGTGAGTATTAATCATTCAAACAAAAATTATCGGAGGAGCATGAGATCTAGTAGCCTGTGTGTTCTCTGCTCTCTGTGGGTTCGCCCTGGTGTGGATTCCCTGGAAGCTTGTCACATGGCTTTGTATGGGTCCTTCTCCTGCCCCTCCCTGAACAACGTGGAAGAAATAAGTGTTTTGGGATAGAAAGAAAGAGTTTTGAATGAAGAGGCAGAAGTGAGTGTGTTGAGGATGGGCTCTTACTAGGATTTTCTCTCTGTCCTAAAATCCACAGACATGGTCACCAACCACGTGAGTCACTCACCACCAAAGCCACAGCCAGACTGGAACCTGCTGCTTTCCCCCCTTGCTCTTGTCATTGAGAGGCCAGAAAGAGGTTTCTTAAAAGAAAGAAGCAGCCTTTCGTACACAAGGCTCTTAGAACGTCGGGGCCAGAGATGCCAAGGATGATGTAGGAAAACGCTTGCGGAGGAAGTGCATCCAGGGACAGGGGTGTCTCACAGGGCACAGTCATCCCGAGCCCTGGTCGTGTCACAGGGTATCTCACTTACCATACCATGTGTGTGGAAGAATGGAGCACATTCTGTAATACATGGAGTGTGCCAGTGGACCTGGCTGTTTAACAGACATAATTCACTTTTTCAACAAATACCTTTTGAAGACATGCATTGTGCCAGGTTTTAGGCTAGATGCTGAGTCGTCCCTGGTGAATAAAGCAGAGGCATTGGCCTTTGCCTTCGTAGAGTTTGCTTTTTTGTATGTTGGACAACTCAGTTCTGATATATGTGTTTTCAAAATTTCAATATATTTTAAAAAATATATTGGTTTGCTTAAAGTAGGACACACTTGCTGTATGCATGTAAAATATTGTAGAAGTAGTAATTTTTTTCTTTTAGTGTGCATGTCCCTAGTGTTATACAGAATTAAATATTTTTCTTTGATTTATTAGGCTATCTCAGTGAGATAGGGCAGGGAGAGGGTGCTGGCTGCCTTCAAGTAAGGAGTTGGGGGACAGTTTTTTCTTTCACTTTGGCCCTGCTGAAAATGTCCCAAGGCAGCTGCTGACTTCAGGTCAGTGAGGCTACCTTTCAGGATTGACTGTTGGTGGCCACTGGCCCCTTGGAGGCCCTTTGCTGAAGAGACGCTCTGTGTTCTCTGCTCTCTGAAAACCCTTCGATCACTTCAGAACTTTTTAAAATTTGAAAATACAGTGGCTGTGTTGTTATTCTCTCATAATACTTGCTGGAATCAGGTCCCCTAAGATCCTTTGAGGTGCAGAATTACATTTAGTAAATATAAATTTTAATTTTTGTAAAGATGCCGCCTTCCGCTGTGTTGTGTGTTGTGACTTGGGCTCTTCTTCTCCCTTGGAATGTACCCAGATGTTTTGTTTCTTTTACAGATCTGACATGGCCATGGCTGGCTCTATAAATAGTACCAAACATCAGCTATAATGCTGGCATGATGCTGATTTTTTTCCCTTGCCACCCACTGAAAGTCTTGGGAGAAAATATTCTCTCTCTCTCTCCCTCCCTCTCTGCCTCTCAGCCTCTCTCTAATCCCCCTCCACACACACACACACACACACACACACACACACACACACACACACACACGCATGCACACATGCACATTTCTATTTAGAATTTAGTAAAAATCCTGAATGTGTTAAAATACATATGTATTTTTGTTTCTTTTGTTTTTTAGGAATTTGGTAAAAAGGAGTTAAGAGAGCTTTCAACAATAACAGAAAAAATGACTTCCCAGAGTATCTACCAGATCCAGGCAGAGCGCGGAATTAAATTAGCTCCTGCCACCAAAGCTCACACACAGCCTGGCAAGAGGGCAGTTTTATTAGTATCAAGCTTCCTGGGCCTAAAATGCGAAAAGATACCTTTTAGAAAAACCTGGGGATTTTTCACAGTTGTAGAGAGAATCTCTAACAGTTGTATTAGTTTGCTAGGACTGTGGTAACAAAATACCACAGACTGAGTGGCTTAAACAACAGAAATTTGTCACCTCACAGGTTGGAAGCCCTGGATCAAGGTGTTGGCGGAGTCAGTTCCTCCTGAGACTGTGAGGGAAGGATCTGTTCCAGGCCTCTCTCCTTGGCGGGTAGATGGCTGTCGTTCTCCCTGTGTCTCTTCACATTGTCTTCCCTGCGAGCCTGTCTGTCACCATGCTCAAATCTCCCCTTTCCATATTGACTCCAGTATTACCAGGTTAACACCCATCCTGGTCCTGTTTCTACTTGATTACTTCTGTTAGGATCTGGCTCCAAATAAGGTCTGAGGTGTGGGGGTTTGGACTTCACATATGAATTTGGGGGCCAAGGGAGTGGCAATTTAACCAGTAAAAACAGTCTTTCAGGTAAGGCTTTTACCTCTGGGAATAACTTTCCTTAAAGCATTCCTGATTTAACACTATTTCTTCCCTTCTCCCCTCTAAAGAATACGTTCTGCAATTTAAATTACTTTCACATTTAAGTCTAAGCCAGTCACCCTTACTGTAGCCAAACCCATTTCCTCCTCAATGGAGTGAATAGAGAACAGTTAGTTGCCACCCTTGACCTAGTGGTTCGGTAGCTGTCTTCAAGGACGAGACATGTTTCTAGTCTTGGCTTCCTCATGGTGCAGAACTCTTCTAATGAAGCTTGACCAGTAGGCTCCTACAAGGAAAGTCCTGGGGGAGGTCCTGCTCTCTTCCACAAGGGTACACAGGGGGAAGGTCAAGGCTGTCTCCATATCCCCCTGAGGCCTGACTAGCCCCAAGGCCCTGGGCAGAACTGGGCTGCCAGGGGGAGCAGGCAGAATAGGAGTAGTTTGTCCAGGTTTAGCTCTTAGTGGGCTGTGCCCTGTGGCTGAGGCCCTGACTCTGCTGCTTCTCACACCCTCCTCCTCATTGTGAAGACACCACATGCCACACACATGAGCCTGACTTCCCTTTGTTCTTCCTAACTTGGAAATCCCATAGTATTTTCATTGCCGGTGGCGGACTGCAAGCACCAATGTGCTGTATTGTGTTTAATACTTTTCAGCCACATGGTCATTAGTTCTTTCTTTTGAACCTACTTTCTTGTCTGAAACCACAATTTTACATGGTCCTTAGTCTCCCCCCTCAGTGTTTCTCATTCTAATGCCCATAGTCATCACATCTGAGGGCATGGAGTTGGGCAGAGGCAAGACTTAGATCAAGGGATACATTTGTATTAAGGATGTACATCTGGACAAGAGTTTTTATGTGCAGGTAACACTTGGACAGGGAGCCAAGGGATCAGTTATGTTTGTTCAGGGAATAACTAGAGTTCCTCTAGGGAGAGCTAGAAACCTGAAGGACAGGAATAGAGCCTGGTGTGACAGAAAAGTAAAAATTTAGCTTTATCCCTGCTCATCCTGATACCTTCCTTAGATGCTGTGAGGATTATATTGCCTAGTTTGAGAGATAGGTGCAAATTTGGTGCACGGTGAACCGTCAGGTATGTGTTCTTTTTCTAGATGCTTTCCTTTGCCCTGCTCCTGATGTTCTGAGTAGCACAGATGGGAAATTCAATAGGAAAACAAGAAGAGAGTTATGAATACAGACACCACCACCTTCTCTGGTTTTGTCTATCAAGATAAGCCATGTCTAAGGCCAAACCTGCTGCTGTTTGGTCAGCTCAGGCTGAGACTTATAATTAGGGAAGGTCTTGGGCCACTTAGCAGATAACAACACTAAACAAATGTTCTCATAGCCAGAAACCATTCATGTGCAAAAGTGTAACCATTAATAAATTGTTTTTAAATTAGGTATGCTTAGCTGCCCTGGGAAGGGTGTAGAGGAACAAAAGCCAAGTGTAAAGTGGACTTTTATAATTATCACCTGGGAGTGAGAGTTAGGGAAAGTATAGATAAAATACACCATATTTTCTTGAAGGAGTATTCTTCTTTGGGATGTCAGCCATGGTTGTGGGTTCCCCATTGTAAGATTTAGTAAGTAGATCATTTCAACCTCAAAATAGGAAACTGCCAAGGTGAATGCTGACATTCACTCCCACTCTGAGCTTGGTGGGGGGTGGTCTTTCCATTGTACATTATATGCATTCATTTAAAAACTAACCAGTCAACCAACCAACCAACTAGCTGACACTTTAACCAGTACATTTTACTCTCATCATCTTCAGGTGAGACCAGAATGTATCTTTCACTTTCTCAGAAGATTCGTTTCTTTAAGGGAATGCCAAGTAGTGATCTTAGCAGCTGGACATGATGGGCGCACTCCTTACAGGTGCTGCACTGGGTCAGACTGGGTCCGCCTCTGGAAAAGCACCTGAACACAGACATTTAATGCAACATCTCCTGTGTGCTCAGAACTGTGCTGAGACCACAAAAAAGGACCAATGCCTTGCCTCTGCCCACAAGTTGTGTATAATGTAGATGAGGAGACAGATACACATCAAATGACCAGAGAAGAAGGAAGGGTTCGGTGGGATAGAGGAGGGTGCAGGGAACATGCCAAGGAGGGGTAAACATTGGGTGGTGGTCATAGAAATCTGCACGTGCAAATGCAAAGAAGTGTTGAGATCAGGCTAGTTAGTATCTAGGAAGTAAAAGAAAGAGAAGGAGCAGGGGCCTGGGCTGGGAAGGCGACATGGGCAATGGCTCCTAAACAGGCATGAGTGTAGGGACAAAAAGAAAAATGACCAAGGAGGTCTCTTGGCCATTAGTATGTGAAGGTTGATGATGCTTTGCAAAACAGTCAACAGTTTGTGTTTCTATAAAGAGGAAGTTGCTGAAGGGAAATGTTACCTCCAACTCATCACAGAATCCTTAGCTGCTTTCGTCAATAGCCTCCACTCCCTGTCCAGCAAGGCTGTGGCTCCAATTGACTCTTTCAACCCAATTATCTACCACCTCCCTGCCTGTTGCCTGCTCTGTGCCTAATGAACCATCTCACTCTTCTCGACAGGCCCTCTATTGGCCTACAACACACTCTACCTGAATGTCCTTGCCTCTACAGGTTCAAATCTTATCCATCCTTCATGGTTCGGTTCAGATGTCATTTTCTGGATGGAACCTTTCCTGATCTTCTCTCTTGTTCCTCATTCTACAGGATGCTTATGGTCACTTCTATGTATTTCTCTTACTACTTACTAGTAAAATATTAATTGAATGCCTGCTATGTACCAGACACTATTCTGTGTATGTTGGATAAATTGTTGAGTAAATCAAAGACTGCTGTTCTCATTGAGCTGACATTCTAGCTGGGGAAAACAAATAATGAATACTAGAAATAATATATAAATTAATTATATAAAGTGTTAGAAGGTGACAACTGTTTAGAAAAAAAGAAAAAGGAGAACAAGTTAAGGGCGGGTTGCAAATGCTAAGATAGGGGGAGTAGAAATAGGTTGCAATTTTAAATAAGGCGGTCTTTCAGTTGGCCTTCTGAAGAGGTTTACAACTGTGCTAAGACTTGTGCAAAGGCCCTGAGATGGGAGCATGCTTGATGTGTTCAAGGAACAGGAGGCCAGTATTGTTGTATTAGAGTGAGACAGGGAGAGAGAAATAGAGAATAAATCCAGAGGAGTAATGGGGGTTGGGGGGACATCACATGTGGCCTTGTAGGCTGTTTTAAGGACTGAGGGAGATGAGAAGGACTTTGAGCAGAAAAATAATATTATAAGATTGATTGACTTTTTAAAAGAATCACTCTGGATGCTATGATTAGAAGATACTGAAGGTGGGGAAGGCTAGAAGTAGGAGACCGGTTGAGAGGCTACCACAGTAGGCCAGGTGGCCTGGGCCAGAGTGGAGGTGATGAGACAGCGGTCAGACTCTATGTATTTTGCATTTTATTTTTCATGAATAGATTGTGATATATGGGAGAAGGCAAGGAATTGAGAGTGACTGCAAGGGTTTTGGATGGAACAACTGTAAGGCTGCAGTTGCCAACACCAGAGATGGGAAAGGCTGTGAGAAGAGGCCTCTGGCAAGTGAGGAGCTTTTGAACTGGCTCTTATTGGCCTGGAAACTATTTAGGAATAGGTGCACCATATGATTCATCTTTGCTGTCTCCTTAGAGACTCAGGAACTATAATGGATGGATGTGTCATGTTTCAGGGGCTGGTATGATTGCAAAAAATTCCTGCTTTGGGAGGACATCAATTAATTTCACAATGATTGTTTAGGTCAGATCTCTACGTCTGGCTGCTTCGCCAGCTGGGCATTTTTGCTTCTTTGACACCATCCAGAGGTTTAGTGACAGGTCTCCAGTAGAGCAGGGATAGTTTGACGAGGATTTGATTTTAGGCGGATTAATCTCATGAGCCACCAGGACTCTTGATATAGGCACAGAATATTTTGTTCGAAATAATCTCTTCTCTCCCAGTCATTATCACACCTAATGAAGATGATTAATTGGTGTTAATTGGTATGTCAACAGAGTGTGAGTACTGTTAAAAATAAACATTCCTTTTTGGATTCATGAGAGACTGGAGTTGGGGGTGGGCAGGAGTGGGAGGAGGTGTTTGGCTTTACATATGACCCTGGGCTTCAGAGATTTCTGGCCAGAATCCCACTTTGTTGGTACAGAGATTTGGCTGAAAGTATATCCAGGATAACACAAAGGCTGCTTAGTGGGGATAAGAATGTGTTGACATTGAACCTGCTGCTTCTCTGTCATTGTGAGAGGGGACTCTTCACACCACAGGTACTTATGGAACATCTACCCAGTACCAGCCACCAAGCCAGGCGTAGGGGGGAAATGAGGTTGCCTGACACTGACCTGGTTTTTACCACTGCCTATTAGGAGAGGTAGATGTGCAAACAGTGATAGGTAGAGTTGAGAGGAGGTAGAGGTCAGTTACCCAGCTGGACCTGAAGGGACTTTCTAGAAGTGATGGTAGTTGAGTTGTGTGGAGAAGGATGTGCAGTGGTTTTTGCGGTTGAAATGGGAAGACCATTCCAGGCAGATGAGAGCAGTGTAATGGGAGAGGAACCCAAAGAGACAGACCTAGTCAGGAAGAGTCCTGTAGGCCATAATTAGCAGTTTGGACTTTATTTAATAAAGTAGACATTAAAGATTTTTTAAGCAGAAAAATGATATAAATTAATGACTGGGTCCTTAGAGTGTCATGAAAGACGTATTAGGGAAGTGGGATTTGCAGTTTGAGAGACTAAAGGCTTTTAAATTAATGTGTGCAGGAAGTGATGGTGACCTGGATTTAGGGCAATAATGGTGGAGATCATTTGGAGAGACCTTGATACTGTTCTGCATCTAGGTTTTTTTTTCCTGCACCTAGATTTTTGTTTGTTTTCTTTCTGCACCTAGTGTTTTTTGATTCTCAAAACTAGTCTCAATGATAATGATGACATTTACTAAAAGCTAGGCACTTTCCTCACCTCATCTTTCCAAACACCCTATACGGTAGGTACTATTGAGAACTCATCCTATATATGAGGGAAACTGAGGCACAGACTTGAATAAGCTGCCCAACGTCTCACATAACGAGGGACTTCATTATACATGCCCTTAACCACGCCACTGTTACTGCCTCCAGGATAGGTAAGACAATCCCATTTCATGGATGAAGCGACTGAAGAAGAGAGAGGGGCCTTTGAGACAGATACTGTGGGGATTATATTGGCCAATTCCAGAGAGTGCAAATTCAATGCATGGAGGATCGGCGAGTATGTATATTTTGGGGAGTGAGTAAGATGGAAGAGTGTAGGACGGCTCTTAGTTCTGGGGTTCTTAGATCTGGGGAAATATGAAAATTTTGAGTGTTCCATAAGGACTAGTGTCTTAGGTAGTAGTTAAAGAGAAGAAAAGACACGTGGGTATGTGTTATTGTGGGGAAAGAACCTTGATACGAGAAAAAACAGTTCCATTTCCATGCTGTCACCAGCCGTTTTCACCTTTTCTGAATCTGAAAGCAAGAGCAGGAGGGCTGTGGAGAGAGTTAACTGCCCTCCTGGAAGCCCAGCTCACTCACTTAGCATTAACCACCTTGCCCTTTCTCACAGGCATCTGAGAGCGAAACTCTCAAGTCGTGAGTAGAACTGATATTATTACAAACGACTGAAGTTGAAAACAGTAGGGAGGACTGGTGGCCTCTAAAAGGCCATGTTTCCTAGCTCCTGGTGAAGGTGAAGTAGCTTAAGACCTTAGGGACTACTTTGCTCTGGGGACCTTGTTTGATCAGTTTCTGTGTACCTGGATATTCCAAATGGCAGAGGGCTCCCTGTGTGGGCTTCCTTTGTCACTAGATGCTAGATGACCTGGCTCAGGAGACTGAGGAACGACCTCTTGAGGAGAAAGCATTGTACCTAGTCAGGACATAGGGACTTCCCTGTAATCTGAGGGGGTTGGCTCTTCAGGGATCTGTGGACCACTTGGGGGTCTGTCATTCCTAACAGCAGAGGTTGTGGGTCCAGGGGTCAGTATCCCTCAAGGAATCCCGCATGGGTCAGGCCATCGGGTAGGCTGTTATCGATTTGGAAACATCTACCCAGCGACAGGAAGAGGTCGTAGCCACAGCTTTCAGTGACTCATTTGCATCTTGGATAATGTTCTGAAATAGCTTTGTTTCTGAGAGCCATTAAATGCTGATAAGTGGGCATTTTTGTGGACAGGAAGACAAATAAGGAGCGACATTAACATTATCTTTTCTGCACACATGTGCCGGGTGCATCTAGGGAAGGCTGATTTGGGATTTGGGTCGCCAGTCAGGTAACACGGGAGGTTTCTCAGATGGGCCAAAGGCAACACATCCCTCTGAGCTGCAGCTGCCCCTTTCTTCTCCTGAAGGATTCTTCATCTAAATCCCTTTGTCACCTTGCATGTAGGATTTTTTTATAACCTCTCGGGGCTTCAGAGACTGAGGTTTATTGGTACTGACAGCCCCTGATTATGTAAAATCCTGGAGGCCATGATTTCTGCTGCCTGGTCCACAGAGAGTTCAGCTGGCCGGCCCCTGCTGATCGCTCTGGCAGTTTGTGCTCTGTTAAGGGCTGCCTGCAACAGCAACACCCCCTTTCAATTCTAAACCAGCTGACAGAAACTAAAAACAAGCAAAATCTCCTTTTCTTCTACCCCCTGGCCAGCCAGCAGTACCCCTCTCCTCAAATTCAAATTTAGTTCTCTGACAATAGTCTTATGCTTTTAAGCAGAAGAAATGCTGCGTGAGGTTCACTCTGGCATTGCCAAAGAAGGCACAAGGTGAGGGTTGCTGTGAGGAGCTGTCACCATAGCCTTTGAGCCACTCTGTCACTCTTTGCACACCCACCAGCCCTATAAGACAGGGGCCAGAGGCCTCCCTTCCCAGGAGGGGGCTTTAGGAGCACACTGAAGGAATTTAACAGGCTATTTACCCTTTCTGTCCAGGGTGGGAAGGCTTGGTGGGCTACACTCTGGAAGAGGGAGGGGAACGGATAACTGTTACCTAGCAACAGCCACATGATGGGTTAGGACTTATGTCTGAAGGAAAGATGTTTTCACTGGCACCTGGAGAGCCTTCCCAAGCTGAGAAGTTTTTGAGGTGCTCTGTGGGGTAATCCCCCTCAGAGTTCCTCAGTGTGGGGTGCCTTTCATGCCGTGAACAGAGGCCTCTACTGAATGTGTGTGCATGTGTGTGAGCATGTATGTGCATCGGCATGGTGGCGAGATGAGAAGTGGAGAGACCCTGAAAGCAGCAGCACAATTAGTGTGATTCCAGAGGTTTCAGAAGTCACCCCTACTTTCAGGTAGAACTTCTCCCCTTGGGCTGACTGTAGCAGTAACCGGACTTCCCAACTTTGCTCCAGTTGGCCCTGATTTTAAGTATTCTCTTCTGCTTATAAATCATGTCACATCCCTCCCTGCCCCCCAACCCAAATCCCAAAATGGAGATGGATTTCTTTCACATTAGACTTTAATCTGAGCTGAAAAACACATATATTTAGGAGTGGTAACTACTGAGTGCTTATTGTCTTGTTGGACTCATCAGGAGGTAGTTTATCAGATCTTTTTCTGAGAATGCCTCTTTAATGGAGGAAGAAAGAGGGTGAGGGAACTGGGCCACCCGGAGGAAGGGCAGGCTTCCGCTGCAGAGGAGAAGGGTTAAATGGAAAGTAGTATGGACATAGAGGCTGGATTGGTCCACATCCCAGCATTGTCCCAGGTTGGCTGGTGGGTCTCACTCATCCTTGGGAAGATTAAGTTCACTGTTTGTGATGTTGTCATTCATCACCCTCTGTGCTTCCACTCTTCTGGATTCTTCTCTTCAGGTCCATGGAGGTTTTGAAAATTTCTTATCCTTTGCAACTTAATGTTTTCGATACTTCAAGATACAAAGTTGGAGAAATATGGTGGTCTTTTCTCCACTGCTTCCAGTTAACCCAAATTAGTTTGTACTCTCACACAGAAGAGGGAGGAGCCTCTTTCTCATCCTTTTTACCTGCCCTGTATCACCTTGAAGCAAATGGTGTAGCAACTCTTGTAAAATTCTTTCCTGGTGTCTTTGTGGAGCAATAAGACATAAACTCCATCTTCACCTGACAGTGGAGTAATAATAATACTCTTCCTTTGAAGCATTTTTATTCTCCTGGGGATGGAGAATGTTTCAAGTGAACTGTCTCCCTCATCATGCTACCCCCTTGAAAGGTCATGGAGAGGTCACAGGGCTTGCTTTACAAATAGGGGAGCTGGTGGACAGATGGAAGGGTGACATGCATCCGAATAACTGTGCAAAATGGGCAGATAGCCTAGCAAACAGAAGCTCCTTCTCGGAGAGAGTTTCAAGACTGTGCTTTGTTCCTGTATCCTCTGACTTAGACTGGAAAGAAAGTCTCTTCTTTATTTTCAAGACTGCAGTTTAGACTTGTGTCTGCCATTAATTTTTAAGATCCACAGTTATAAAATTGGCTTTAGTTAATCAATCAGCACTTTTATTCAGTTACTCAACAATTATTTTTTCAGCATCTGTTATATGCCTAGTGTTTGAGAGACAAATTATATGCCAGATATATTCTGTAGCTCTAAAAATCCATCCTACCCTGGAGGAAGACATGTAATGTGTAAAAAAGTCATAAAACAGAGATCTTTAGTAGCACACGAAAGATATGAATGAAATAAATGATTAACTTCTAGGGAAAGACCCTCTTTCCATCCAGAATTAACCAGACATCTCAATTTTTATCTCGTGTGACATAGAAAGGTCCTTAAGGATGGTGATGAAAAGATTAGAGCATGAGATCAGAGAGCGCTAACGGGCCTGTGCTGTCGCAGCCAGAAGAGAGGTGGAGAGGTGTCCTGCTAATGGCTGTCGGGTGGCGGAGGAGTCCTTCAGTAAGAGGTCACGCATTATTCTTCAGTTTGCTTAAGGATGAGGCAGTCGGCAGTAGCTCTGGTTTTTTATTATCTAGCACACAGCAGATTATACAAGGGGTTTTATGTACATCTTTCACTCACCTTTTTTACCACTGAGGAGAACTGTGTGTCAATTACTATCCTGGACACTGAGGTGACTAAGGCAAAGTCCCTGTCCTAAAAGAATCAGGGCATCATCTTCTTTTGTCCTTATAATAACCCTGGGAAGATTTATGTTTATTTATATTTAATTTATATTTAATTTATATTCTTTTCAAGAGAATGGCTATAAACAGTTGTCATTTCACCAACTTCAGGTGTAGTAAGTAGCAGGTTGGAGGTTTATGTCCAAGTTGGCCTCTGAAGCCCAGTATTATGCCCCTTCCCTACAGGCAAAAAATAATGCCCTAGATATCATATAAAGGCAATAGATACCAGTCAATTGGTAAATCTTTATTGGGAAGCTTGTATATATTCAACTAATACCATATTATATAAATATGTCAGTGGTGTTATGCAGACCAAATGTTTTGTAAAGTTTCAGAAGAGAAGTAGAATTTCTTGGAAGATAAAGTCTGAACCAGGTCTTCTAGAAACTTGAATAGTATTTATATGGCTAAAGGGAGGGTCTTCCAGCAAAAGACAAAACACAAACATAAGTGAGCAGAGGTGGGAACAAGCATGAGACATGTGAGGTGGGGCATAATGAAGACTGGTGTCTGAACCAGAGGGTTCAGGTGAGGGCACAATGGAGAATAGGGATAGACAGGTAGAGCAAAGCATATCTTGGAGGACTTAGAGAACAGGAAAGGGAACATCAGTTTGGTGTAATAGTTAATACTGCAGACTTTTTGGTAGGGTAGTTCCATAAGAGTGATGGTGTTTAAAGTCATGAGCCTAGTAGTGATATGCAGAGTAGATTGGGGCAAGCAAAGCCTGAAGTCAGGGAGGCTGACTGGTGCGCATGCTTTTGATGGCAACGGAGAGGGATGCACAGATGTCTTTCAAAAGCTTACTGAAGTAAGCAGTAAGCCTTAGAGCTCACCCCGCCTGAGTGGGAGGGGTTTGTGATGATCTTTGCTGGAAGATGGGGTGTGGCAGGGTATGGGACAGGTGACCTTGGACTCTCTTCTGCCTTAATACTAACCCTTAAAAATCTTTCCTTCTGGTGTTTTGTTCTGGCCCCTGATGAGTCTTGTTGTTGCCCAAGTGCATTCTGTGATTAGTGAATTTTCTTGACCCTGGCCTCAGGGCAAGGACGTGTTGTTTCCTGAGAAAACCAGGGGGCAAACGTGGGAGGTGCAGCAGCTTCCCTTTGTTGTCTGGGGCTCTGGAGCAGAGCTTAGCTGCTCCTGCAGGCAGAGTCCCAGGGCTACCAGGAGCTACTGGCACAGAGGGAGCTGACTTGTCCTCGTCACAGAGGTTGCTCAGCTGCCGTGGGCCATAGCCATCTGTCCCACTGGTGGCCCTCTTGATTTTGTCTGATTTTATTACTTTGAATACAGGAGATTTATAAATGTAAACTTAATGAGATTAAAATTTTTACAAGAATACACTTGCAAATCAGAATAAATCACTTGTACATTCTTCATTTAACAGATATATTAAAATATAGTATTATATATATTATACAAATATGTTAATAATTTATTTGTGCCAGACATCGTACTAGCCTCTGTGGTTTAGCTGGGGACAATGATCACAGTTGTCGTAGCAACTTACAGTCTGTTAGGAATAAATAGGCAAATCCTGTAGTATTTTATAAGATGGTAAGTGTGGGGTAGAAAAATAAAACAGGATAAGACGGCTTGGTAATGTTGGGCAAAGGGTAGCAGGAGAGGATTGGAATTCTACATAAGATGATTATATGGTATTTGAACAAAAACTCAAAGAAAGTGAGTGAGCCATGTGGATCTTGAAGAAGAGCCTTCCAGGCGGAGGGAATAGCAAGTGCAGAGGCCCTGAGGTGAGGTGTGCCTGGTGTATTTGAGAAGCAGTGAGGAGGCCAGTGTGGTCGGAGGTAAGGAGTTAGAGTAGAACAGTCGATAATTTGGGCAAAGAGGCATAGAGAGTAGGGTACAGATCATGCAGATCACACAGGGCTCTGCAGACACCCCAGGGACTTTGACTTTAACTCAGAGAAATGACAAGCCCTTGGGGAGGCCTGAGCAAGGGGATCATAGGACCTGACTTACTTGTATCAGGATCACTCCTTTACTCCTTTGCACATAGAAAAAAGGCAAAAGAGGACAAGAGGGAGGATTCTATTGTAGTAATGTCCATGCCTCAGAGGTGTTGGTGCCTCTGCTGTCAGAATGGGGAAAAGCTACAGAAGTTAGAGCAGGAGAAAGAGAAGAGTTAAGGATGACTTTGTTAGAACATCTGTTCCAATCTAGGGCTTGCAAGCCATAGTCACTCTGTGGGTAGCCATTGCAGAGTGGCTAAATGCAGACAAGGGAGAAAAACTGTAATACTGTTTCTTCATTTGTGTGCCCTTATGTGGATATAACTGTGTGTGTATGACCATGCCTGTGTGTGTGTGTGTGTGTGTGTGTGTGTGTGTGTGTGTGGTGACTTTCCTATTGGATACTCATACCCACAACACTGAATCCATTAACCAAGGCCATTATCTCTGGATGCCCTATGCTCTTGCCAGCCAGTTGCACATAAGAGAGAAGCAAAAACTCCCCCTTGCCACGGGTAGAACATTTTGGTCGCACATTTTGCAGGTGTTGCCCTCCTCTTAATTATCCATGCACTTCCTTTCCCAGCCCCCTTCTTTTTGGAAGTTGTAAAAAAAAAAAGAAAGATAAAACAGCCAGATGTGAGCCCAGTCTCATCAGTAATCCATAAAACACCAAGCACACCCCACTCATCTCTCATGCTTTATGAAAAGTTAAAATTAAATCAGGGCAGTGTTATTAAGCTAAGTGATTTTTGCTGGATTCGGATGAATTCCTGTGTGTGCCACATCGTTTGTTGGAAATGTGCCTGGGGTGCCAGTGGGCTCAGAATGCACATCCACCAGCTATTAGTGGAAATGGATCTGCTTACAATGGGACATTTGAGGTTTCCCAGCCCTGGGACACCAGCATTTTGTGCAGAACCCTCATGTTTACAGCCTTGGATCCTCCCGAGCCCACCAGTCCTTAAAAGGAGAAAGGGGAGACACAGGACAAAAGCAAGGAAGCATGGCAGCAGATGCCATGTCTCTGCAATGGTGGAATTTCAGAGGAGGACTGTAGGGGATCATCTTTCTAGGGGCCCTGGAAGGTCAGGGTTGGCAGTAATAAAATCTGACAAGGCCGTGTTCAAGGAGTGCTGTGGAACGGAATTGCTGATCCCTGTTTTCAGCCTGGAGACAATCAGGAACACTGAGCTGGCTTGGAGCTTGGCATATCCAAGGTGGGTCCTGGAGCTGAGGCTTTATTATACCCATTCACTTGCTTTATGGCTTTATTTCCTCTTGAGAAGCTGGAAAATGAGTTGGGTTGGTATTCTAAAACCCAAAAACGTGCCAAGAAAGTCAGGTCGATGTTCAACAAATGACAGGAGAAGGAAAGATGTTTTTTAGCTTTTCGACTTCCACGTGCTGCCCGGTGCAGTGAAAACAGCATAAGATGGAGTCTGGGTTTGAGTTTCAGCTTCATTAACTGATGTGGTAGGACTTTAGGTGACTAATATTCTAAGTTCCAGTTTCCTTTTGAGTCTCGGTAGATCAGAATGATGTAATTCCTCCTAGGACTGTTGTTGAACCATGCATTTAAATCACCTCGTTGGAGCTTCAGTATGGAAAAAATGGGTCAACATTCATTGCTTATTTTTCGTGGACCTGGGAGGGGAGAGGACTGGGTTCATTGACAGGATTGCCCTGGAGGCCAAATTTACATCCTGCATGAAAGGCCAGTCTGCCACTAGGCAATTCAGTTCGTCTATGCTCCAGGCATGCGTAGGTCTCAGGCTCCTATAGACTGAAGATAAAATTGTGTGGGAGAGCTTGTTTGAAGGGGACATTTTTGGAGCGATGTAAGTCTTGGCATGGAATGGCACATTTAGTTCTGCATTCACAACCTCCTTTTCATCTTGGGCTTTGTAGCTCAAAACATTGTGTGAAGCTCAGAAGTGGGAGAAAGTGGCATTTGTCAATCTTGCTTCCAGTCCTCGAGAACTTGTGCATTCAGCAAAAGGTTGATTCTTTCAGCCCTTGCCTTTGTCCAAAGATATCTACACACACATACCACAAAAGCTTTTTAAGGGAGTGTTGTGTCAAAATTTGCCAATAAGATTTAATTTCAAATTTGTGTCTGACCCTCTTCAGAATTCATTCAATAAAATTCTGTGCTGTGCACGCTGTCACTCTTTATTTCAAGAACCTACTTCCTAAATAGAGGAAGAGTTTCAGTAAGTGTTTTAATAAAGGTGCTCAGGATTTTATATTTTTAGGAACTTGGTACTTCATAAATATTGGAATTTCATATCATCCAAATCAGCTTCAGTGCATTTTCAATTTTTGATATGTTGTGACATATAGTTCAGTTTTTGAGAAATATAGTTTGGTAGACTTTTTACAGCCATCTTCTAACATGCTAGAGGCTGACCCTATGTTTTCTCAAATTCAACTTATATCATCACAGCACATAAAAAGTCCAGTCACTTCAACAAGTCATGACCCCACTGTAGTCATAGAGACAAGGAATTGATATTTGAAAACAGTATACCACCTGTATGACCTGGGGCATGACATTGTCACCAGCTCATGGCTGCCACTAAATGTGGCAGGTTCCTAAAGCCACACTGGGCAAGCATGACACTTGACTTCTCTTGCCTTTGCTGCTCAGGTGCCTCAGTCATCATCTGAGCCACCAGATCACCCTTTCCCACAACCATGGGAAGGACCTGAGGTATGTCGGCATGGCCACCCATCCTAGGGCCACCTTGCCTAACACCTCACCATCAGAGACTCATTTTACCCTATTTCCCCCCAACTTCTTTTGAAATGCACTTTCAGGTATGTAATGTTTTAATGATATATTTGATCTGTGGGTGTATATCCAGTATAGTCAGGGGAGAGGGGGAAACTCTCAAAGGGAAAATGAATCTCAACATAAGCTATTTTCTAATGATTTTCAGATTATTGGCAAATGGCAAATGTCTTTACAGGGTGACGTGGGCCAGATTTTCTGGGCCTGGAACAACACAACTCTGGTATGTTTCATCCAAGCAAAAGCAGATAGAAAAGGAATCCAAAAGGTCATTTAATCAAGGCATTCAGTTCCATGCTGTGCACAAATATCTCTTGGGTATCTTCTATGTGTTGGACATTGTGCAAGGTACAAGAGATACAGGATGAATAAAATATGGGTAAAAATATATTCACATTTTCTAAGATTTTATGATCTAATTGCTGAGCAAGTACTAATGTTTGATAATTATTTTATATAGGTAAATGCTACAATAAAAGTGTGTGTGTATGTGTATGTGTGTGTAATTTTTACATGAACGCTAGGTCACGAGTATTAGTGATGGATAGCTTTACTTTGGGTTCTGACATAAGAATTTTCACAAGGCATTCCATCATTGGTATCTCATAAAAGTATAATATTCTGATTAATTTTAGAAGGAGATTTAATCTCTTCTCCTGTTTCAATGACTATCACTCTACGGATTTTTCACATATCTGTATCTCCATTTTAGTTCTTGCTATGAGTTATGTTACTCTGGTATGTAGTTTGTGCTCTCTGCCAGATTTATCCATGGGATAAGAAGTTTTGGGAGTCATTGTCTTATTGTCCAAGGTGGCCAATGCATATCTCCAGGACTGTGCGTCACTGTCAACTATGGCTCTTTACAGAGCTTCAGGTGTGGTTGCAGAAGCAAGCAGGAAGAGATGTCATAATGAAAAAAGTATCATATCCTCTGAAAGGATCTAAGATGGTACTAGGTGTTATAGTAAGTGAAAATATGTGTGTTCTAATCAATAAATTAATTTAGGGGTGGAGGGCAAAGTGTGACATTAACTCTGGTGAATATTGGTCACCACTCATCTAAAGGATCCCCTGCCTCACCTCAGGTTGGTACTAACACCATGCCCACCAGCATCTTCTTTTGGATTGGCAGATCTCTAGGGAAAAGGCTCTTGTGGCAGGGGCCATCACCAAGCACAGTGTATAAACAAACATTACCTTCCATACCTTGTGTGGAAACTGAGGCTGAAAGATCTGCATCTTGCCCCAGGCACAGATCCCAGAGCTGGGATTAGTCCTCTACCAACTGGCCACAAAGTCTTTATTCTCTTTTGCTATGTTACATAAAATTTTGTCACTTTTAGTAAATAAAATTAACAACTTCTTTCTTCAGACTAGCCTCAACATCTTTTTTCTGTATTTTAAAGTTGATCGGGTGGTGAGGTTCAAAAGCAGATCTGGGAGATATGGGAGAGAGCTCCCGTGAAATTGCTACATTAACATGTGAAATACTGTGATCCCTTTTTATTCTACCTAACACTGGTGACTTCACTTGGCTGTTCACCATTATCTAGAAGCTTAGTTATGTTGCAGGATAACTTCTGTTCCCCACCAACTCGCCACTGCAGTTGGAGCATCTCTCATATGAACACAAGGTGTTTGCTTTGATATCTGATAGGCTATATGTGGACTGGTAGCTGAGTTACTCCAGCTTATCATGCGTTTCTGCTCTTAATCAGAGTTGTTTGGCTTATGGCAAAAGCCCACTGAAAGCAATAGCTGGGACTATGCTTCTTGTCTGACAATTAACTCAGAATCCCTATGATATATGTGTGTGTTGTTAGACCCTCTAACTGCTATTTTCAGGGATTTTAGGATGTTGAAGATTTGAAGTTCCATGCATGTACTGCTTGTGAGAGGAGAGAGTGGAGAAGGGAAGGAAGGAGCGTCACTTTTCTTTCCGTGGCTTTATATAACTGGTTAAAGTCTCTTCATCCTCTGATGAGGGTGGAGGGCAACCCTCCCTGTCAGGGAGAGCTACCTGGGTTAGCTTTCCTCTCGGCTTCTAAGGCAGGAGACCTTGAAGGCAGGCATGTGACTTCACTGGGTATTTTGCATAAATCCAATTTCCCTGGAAAACACAATCCTTCTGAAGTTGCTGAGGTCAGGAATGGCAAGGCAGGCACCAGCAGCCCTGGCCCAGCTGGGGAGGAAAAAGAATTTACATAGTGTTTGTTCTGTGGTCAAGGGCAATTACAAAGGCTTTTTTTGGACCTCAGAGTCTACCCCTCCCCCCTGCTTAATTAGGTGCAAGCAAAATGCATCTTAATGATAAGAGGATGCCAGGACAGGACACGCTTCACCATTGATCGTAAACAGGCTGTCCTACAGGGCCACCTTTTGTCTCACAAGGCAGGTAACTGGCAAAGACACGTACACAGTGACTGTGGACAGATTTCACGTATTTGATCATGTTGACAAGGAAGACAAGGGGCAGGCAGATGAACACAGTGGGCAAGAAGAGAAGAGGAGCTGTGTGCAGAAGGAATTTCTGATGACGGGAGTTTGCTGGCACCTTGAGAACTGAGGTGAACTCTTCATGGGTGGGGTCGATACTGTGAGCTAAGGGGTATGAAAAACCCTTCTCATACCATCTCTCCTGCTGCCCTTTCGTGGAGCCTAAAATTTTCTAATTCATCCTCCTTCTGGGTCAAGCCATTAAATCTAAGACCCACAGAAATGAAGCCATCTTCTCAAGCAGCGATAACACTTTGACCTTTCAGAATTCTTAAATGCTTCCATACACTTGCTTATTAAACCTGTCAATCAGGATTCAGAGAGAAGAGAAAAAAAAGTCACTACTTGATTTTAATGCCAAGCAACACCCAATGATTGAGGGACTGTTCTGCCCAAGGCTTTTTTCTAAAGAGATTTCAGGGTGTTTATGATCTAATAGAAGGCAGAAGGAAAAAAAAAATTAAAGTATAAAGAGTAAGTTTCAAAAAAGGTGAGAATAAGCCCCACCTCACCCCCTCATTGATTTCTTAGTTTCATTACTGGTCAATTTCTTCTTTCTGTCTGGTTGAACTCTTGGGTCACCTTTGACTTTCCCTTTCTCCAGATTCCTCATTTGAAAAATCATTGAAGTATACTTTGAAGCATACAGTAAAATGCACAGATCTTAAGGGTAGAGTTCAATGAGTTTTGACAAATGTTTGCATTGTTTAACTCTCACTCAGATAAAAATACACAACCTATTACCCCTGAACATTTGATCCTGCCCTCTAGTCAATAACTCCACCTCCCCAGAGGTAACCATTGTTCTGATTTCTCTCATGTAGTCTTGCCTGTTCTTAAACTTTATATAAATGAAATGATACATTATGTACATTTTTATTTTTAGCCTCTTTTAATACACAATTTTTTTTTGAAATAGTTCCTTATTTTGGTAGTACATTCTTTTTTTGTTGTTGATTTGCATTTAAAAAGTGGCTTGTCCATTTTCCTGTTGATGGGATATGGGATATTTTCAGTTTTTTACTTTTATGAGTAAAGTTATTATATATATTCTTATATGGGTCTTTTTGAAGAGATATGTTTTCATTCTCCTGGGTAAATATTGGGGAATGAAATAGGTCACAGAGTAGGTGTCTATTTCATGTTCATAGTTATTGCTAAATAGTTTTCCAAAGTGAATGTACCATTTTCACTCTCAGCAGCAATGCATGAGAGTTCAGAAGACTCTATCCCCTCTCAAAATTTGGTATTGTCAGCCTTTTAAATTGTACTAATTTTCGTAGATGTGTAGTGGAGTCTCACTGAGGTTCTTTGGATAAAATTAACCATTAAGTGCCAATGAATCCTTTCTTGACACTGTATCTTAGATGCATCTTTTTTATTTCATTTTTAAATTTTTAAAATAGTCATAGCCCAGTCTCGATCAACTCTCATCTGAACCAAGTGGTGATCTTTTTGCTTGCTTCCTTTCTCCAGCCAGGCTACTAGATTTGGCTTGGCTTCCTAATCACTTCTGTTCTTTGTTGCTGAAAACTTTAAATGACTGGGAGTTTTCAAACTTTTAGGTAACTATTATGGTAGTAGAGAACTCTTTCTTCAGAATAGAGTTTGTCTGGTTGAAGGGAGATGGGAACCTGCTTATTCGTCATTCCCATTTGTCCTCCCTGTACCATTGTAGCTCCTGAGGTTCCTTTGTGAATTCTTTGTGCTCTTTGGAGTGTATATTGGAAACCACCAAATGACCAGACCCTTCTGGAGCTGGCACCTGTCTGGATTTAGAACACCAGCTCCTGCTTCTCACTTATGTTCCTTTCCAGCCATTATTAGTGCTTGTAGGTCTTCTGAATGCAAAATGGTATCATAAGCTTTAAGGCCTCTGCTTACACTGTTCACTGTCCTTGGAAAGTGCTTCTCTGCCCATCTCCCAATGTCTGTCTGGGAAAATATGACATCCTTCTGGCCAAGGTGCTCAAGCATCCATCCTCTTTGAGGTTTTCAGGGTTGGTGGCTCCCTGCTTTGTGCTACCTCCTTCCCCCGTAAGTACCCTGCTGGGCTGCAGTAATCTTAATCAACTTTGTTTTCCCAGTGCCCAGTAGTTTGATGTTCAATTTCTATTACATTATGATCTCAGCCTACTTTTCTTACATTATCTTCACTAATTTCTATGCTTTAACCTTGTCTTCATGCCAGAGTGGGATGAGTACAGTGCATACTATACTGTATAAGCATTTCTCTCCACTCTTTTGCCCATAATGTCCTCCCTCACCTGGAATACCCTCTTTCCTTAGTCTTCGTTATCCAATCCTTCTTATCTTGTATTGGCCCCTCAATTCTGCTTCCTCCATAAGTCATCTTAGAACACCCACTCTAGCAGTGAAGTCTTTCTCTTTCGAATTATTAGTATTTTTAAGTTTCTTTGTCTCTCATCATATCCTTTCTAAAAGCCCACCATCTACCTAGAGACTTAAGACAAATACAAATAAAGAGATAGAAGCAGTATGATTTAGACTTCATCGTATCCCCATCCCTGTCACACATAGCCTTTGTGAGCTAAGACTTACAGGGGCTCATAAACTATTCAGAGCGTGTGGCTCTTGTGGGAGGGAAAACTTGGTGGAAAAGTGGTGGCAAGCATCATGACAGTACCAAGTGCTGGGGAATAGAGCTATTTCTGTAAGTGGTGGGTACACCTGAAAGATAAGTTTTACTGTCATCAATATTTGTCACTGGTCAGTTCTTTTTGGGGAAATGTTCTAGCATCCATGTGAATTGGTTCTGATTCCATGAAGTGCCATTGGCTCTGTGGTAGAGGGCTGGACTTATGGAAGAGAAATAGCTTTTATCTCTGATGAAGGTGTCTGTGGCCCTCTGCTTGAAACCATCTAAGTCTAGCAACTGAGAGTCTGAGGGGTTTTGAGTCATTGGGCATCAAGGTCATCAAAGCAGTGAACAGATAAGCTCATAACTATAGGGACAGACTCTGCGGGGCAGTGTTAGGATTCAGGACATCCTGGCTCTGCAGGGTAGAGTACCACAGCTTGTCAGAAAAATAACGCAGGCTCAAACAGCTTCTGGTCTGGACAAATCATTTACGAAGAGCCTAAGTTAGGTGGGCAGGTGGCCAATTTTTGAAGTCTAGTGTCATATGAAATGAACACAAACAGCGGGGGATAGAGGAAAACCGTGAATGCCACTGTGTTCAAATTAGCTGTGGGAGTTTCAGATATTATTGGTGTACAGTATTCATCTGGTATAAACTCCGTCTCAAAAATGCCCTATCTGCCCTTGAATGTTGATCTTCCATTAAATCAACTTTATCTCTCCCCGAACCCCAGCACAATAATTAGTCCTATTGGAGCATCTCAGTATTTCCTTTTCTTTCTTCTCTCTTTCACCTGAATGTAGAAATTGACCACCACCTTTATCTGGCCAGGCTCTTTTGCCTTTAACTTCTGTACTGTTTTCACTTACAGAAACTGTTATCAAACATCTTGCTGACATCCTTCTTCCCTCTGCCTGTGCTGGATTCAGCTCCACCTGTAGTCTTTGAGCTCAGGCAGTGGTCTTCTGAATTCATATTAGATTGATTGCTGGAAGTGAGGCTGGAGGAGAAATCCAGAAGTCTGGGCTAACTCTACCAAAGACTGACTTTCTGCCTGCTTAATCTACCTGACTCTTGAAGGTATCACCTTAACACCTTGAATTCTCATTGTAATCTCTAGTCTGTTATCACTGACTTTCCCTTCTATTGTTCAGGATTCTTTATTTATCTGTTGTTTACATAACTATATTTTAAACTCCCAGGGAAGAGACTTTCTTCCTTTTGTGCTGTCCTAGCCTCAATAGCCACAGGAATTTAGAACTAGGTCTACGTACAGTTGGTGCTCAATAAATGCACTTTGGGGTATTTTGCCAGTAAATCATTTAGAATAGTAGTTGGCAAAATGTGGTGTTTCCTAAGACTGTTGCAGGAAGCCCGTGAGGTCAAGACTGTTTTCATAATAATGTTAAGGTATTATTTGCCTTTTCCACTGTGTTGAAACTTGGGCTGTTGAGTCAAGAGCAAAGATGGGTAAAACTGCTAGCACCTTAGCCCAAATCAAGGCAATGGCACCAAACTCTATGGGAAGTCAGTGCAACTGCTACACACTTATAGTAGTAAAAAACAAAAATGAAAGCTTTCATTTTCACCTACGTCTTAGTTGAAGGTTTAGCAATTGTTAATTAAATGCCAATCTTTGAGTAAATTTATTTTATATTCTGTGTGATAAAGTAGAAATGATATATAAGGACTTTTGTTTCACACTAATGTACAAAGGTTGTCTTGAGGAAAAGTGCTTGTTCAGTTGTTTGAGTTGTGAACTGATCTAGAGCTTTCTCCATGAAACACCATTTTTACTTGAAAAAATGGCTGGTAGAAAAACTATGGCAATTCAGATTTAAATATTTGGGAGACTTTTTTTAAATTAAATAAAATAAGCCTGATATTTTAAGGAATACAACTGACACTCTCTCTCTCTCTCTCTCTCTCTCTCTCTCTCTCTCTCTCTCCCTCGCTCTCTCTCTCCCTCCCTCCCACACTCTCTCTCTCTCTCTCTCTCTCTCTCTCTCTCTCTCTCTCTCTATATATATATATATATATATATATATATATATATATATATACATACATACACACACACACACACACACACACACACACATATTGTCAGTGATAAAATTCAAGCATGAAGCAAAAACAGAATTTTGGAAAATTTGTATCTATCACCATGAACTTGACTACTTCCCAAACCTTAAAGACTTTTCTGAAGAGTTGGTTGATATTAACAATTTTTTGATAGTGTGTAATGGAATATATAACTCAGTTAACTGTTTTCCAAATAATCAGTACATGTTGTTATAAAATCTTCAATTGGTAGATTTATCCATAATGCCAGGTAAACCAACAGAGTTTAATATAACAGTAAAAACATTTCACTGATACGGTTTTATATTTCACATTGCAGCTAACTCTTAAAAGGCTACCTCTTGTCAAATTTTGGTGTAGTATCAAAGAAAAAATATATATAATTATCTGATAAGGCTAGTAAATCTTTCCTTTCTGAGAATGTATCTATGTGAACAGTATTTTCTTCATATTGTTGAACTAAAGCAGCCTGTCACAACAGATTGAATATAGAAACAAATACTAGAATCTAGTCCTTTTTTACTAAACTAGATTTAAAACGGATTTACAAAAATATAAAACAGTGCCAATCTTCACACAAATCTTTTTAAATATAGTTTTTAAAAATAAATTTTTTCTTTTAAAATACCTTTATATTTATAGAAAAGTTTCAAAAATAGCACAAAGAGTTTTTATATACACTTCACCCAGTTTTCCATAATTTTAACATTTTACATTACCATGATACATTTGTCACAACTAAGAAATTAACATTGTTATAGAACTATTAACAATAGGCTTTATTTGGATTTTGCAAGTTTTTCTATCAATTACCCTTTTTTGTTCTAGAATCCAATCTAGGATACCACAATGCATTTAGAATATAGTTAGTTTTATATAAATATGTTATATATGTGACATATAATGGTTTATTATGGTTATTTTAAATGTTAATATAAATGTTTTTTTATATTTTTCAGTTTAAAATTTTCACAATAAATACTGATAGACATGACCTACATAAGCAAAAACTCATTTGGATTCTCAACAATTTTTAAGTATGTAAAAGGGTCCTGAGACAAAAAGTTTTTGTGCTGACATATAATATTCTGTAAAAGAAAATGTTTGTATTTGAAAACTGCTAGCCCTTACGGATAGTTGTGAGGTTGAGGATTTACATAATGTCTCGGGAGAGTTTATTCCCCCTCTCCCCCTCCTCCAATGCGATCTATAAATATACATGAGTGTGCAAAACCAAATTCAGTGAGAAAGAACCTGGGTACTGGAGACAGCACTAGATCAAGCCACTTAGTTTAGTCAGCTCATAAATGTTAATTGGATAGTGACTATGTACCTGCTGGCATTCCTGGCCCTGGGGATACAACTATGCTTAAGATAGAGCGAGGCTCTATGTAAAGAGCTTAAATTTAGGAAGGGGGGAGAAGTTAGACAATAAACACATTAACAAAGAAGTTATATTATCTTATGTGCTGGTATGTGGCCCAAAGCAGAGAATATAGGGTGACATGGTAGAGAGCAATGTCGACAGGCAAGGGATGGGAAGGTGGGTTCATAGGTGGGTGCTCGGTCATATTTAGAAGAAGGCAGCCAGGTGACAATCTGGTGGATAAATATTCCCAGTATGAGCTTGGTGCTTTCAAGAAAATGGAAGGAAGACCAGCAAGGCCAGAGGGTGGTGAGTGAGAAGGAGATTAGGAAAAGTTACAGCTAAATAGGCAGGCAGGGTCCAGATCAGGTAGGGCTCATGAGCATTGTAGGGAGTTTGGATTCTATTTTCACTGAGAAGCTTTGCTTGGCTTTAAGCAGGGGAGTGACAGTATCTGATTGACTGGTGACATCATCTGGCCTCCTCCTTAAGGATGGACTATAAGGTGGCAAGACTGTTCATTAGGTGCTTTGTAGTAGTCCAGGTGAGAGATGATGGTGGCTTAGGCTCCAGGTGTACCGCTGAAGATAGTAAGACATTGTCAGATTCATTTTTGAGTTAGAAGCAGTGTGTTTTGATAGTAGATTGGATGTGGGTGGGAAGGAAAAAGCAATCAAGGAGGAATCTTAGGTGTCTGTCCTGATCAGCCAGGTGAATAGTTGTGCTATTTACTGAGGTGGGAAACCTTGAGGCTAGTGAATTCACAGGTGCTATTCAATACCTTTTTTTGGATTCAAGTTAGTTTTGAGGCCTCTTGGGTTTCTAAGCATATAAACTACAATTTAATTTAGCAGATATTGGTCAAGTACCTACTCTGTAGAAGACACTGATTTAGGTGTAGGAGGATATCTTTATGAATCACACACACACACACACACACACACACACACACACACACGCATGGACTCTCTCATCATGGTGTTTTGGAAGCGAGAAGATGGAGTGAGTAATGCTGTGATGAATTATCTTCTCTTCCCATCATATTTGTGGGGCTATGTGAGGATGACTGAGGTACAGGAGAACATCTAGTAATCAGGACAGGTGTACGTTGTTTAGGGGAAAGGTGGCATGATTGGGTAACGATTTTGCAAGTTTTTGGAACCCAAGAGATATAAATAAATCATCTTTTATCTCTTTCTCCTGGGAAGCTTAGAGCATTTTATCTTGCTCTTTATTCCTGTATCTGCGAGAGAGTGGTGGGTGGAGGAATGTCATTACTTATAAATATATTACGAGTAGATAATGAAAGTACTCAGAAAAGCAGAACAGAAGATTGTTCCTTCTGGAGTGTCTGGCCATGTTTATTTGGTTTAAAGAAGATGAAAACAAGGCAGTTGTACGTTGAGAGTGGCCGGCACTCAGCCATGGCCAACATGGACTGGGGAAGAAGCTGATAGGTTTAGCTTCTTCCTCCCACACTTCCTCCCATCTCTACCTCATTTCGAGATCTGCAGGCTGGGTTCTCTGGGTCTCTCTAGGCAGCTGTGCAGGCCTGACTGCCTCAACTTGCGATGCCAGCATGAGGTGGTACTCACCAGCCTGACAGCGGCTTGTCCTCCCTGCATGACTTGCCATCTGCCAGGAACGGAGAGAACTGACCTGCAGGGGACCTCTGAGCTCTCCTTGGTGCTGAGTCTGGAGTCCTCTCCAAACAGAATCTGTGGGGCTGGATGGAATGAAGCAGATGCTGACTTTGTTTTTATGATTCGGAATCGTAGTGAAGGGATTTTTGAATTGAGGAAGGGAATGGTTGAAGAATTATACAATCCCCCAAATCAGTCATATTATGGACAGTTATGAAGATGATAGTAGCTACTGTTTATTTAATTCCAGCTATGCACCAAACTTTTAGATACTTCATGTCCTTCGTTCTCCTCACTACAACGATATGATATGGTTATTATCATCTCTATTTTATTAACGAGTAAACTGAGACTCAAACATTAAGTAACTCCCCAAAGTTTTATAGCTAGCAAATGGCCAAATGCAGCAGTCACACCCTGATGTCCCCAAAGCCTGTGCTTTTCTACTCTGTTATATACCAGTGCCTGACTCGTGCCTTCTTCATCTTACACTTTTCTCTAAAATGTTCAGTTGCCTTAGGTTCCTCCAAAGAACTGCAAAATAATCACTATGTTTTTGGGTGTTGGCATCGGGGGGCCCTGTGTTCAAACACTTCATTCTGTTTCTGGGAATACTCAGGTAGAAAACCTGACACAATCCACTCTGGCCATGAGTGGAGTCGAGGATGTGGAGTAGAGTAGGACTTCCATGCAGAGGAGATGTTGTACCTCAGGATGGCCTTCTATCTTAAGGCCAGTTATGGCTTTGGGGCAGAGTCACTTCCCTCTAAGAGTCACTTTCCACCATTTAAAGCCCTTTTCTGTGTTTCTCTAGCCCGACAGGTTTCATTTTCTTCTCTTAGGGTTAATATTGTTACCCCAGGATGGCTAATGGCATGAGGAGGTAGACGGAAGGGGCACTGAAAACTGGAGTTCCAGCAGGCAAATATCTTTTCAGTTTTAAAATTGCCCCACTGGAAGGCTGTCTGGTCCCTGTGGTTCTGAGGAAACGTCTGGGGCTTAAATCAGAGGCCATATCATGTGTGCTTTTGAAATAGATTTCACATAATCCATGGGTAGATTAGCACTCTCTGGAGGCTAAGGAGGGCTGACCTCAGGTTCTTTTTTTTTTTTTGACCAGAGCCCTGCAAGCACTGGACTTGATTTAAGCAGGTTCAGCCTACCCCTGGTGGATGGACTTAAGCTTCCATGTAGAGGTGATGCCAGGGAAACTCCCAGGACAGAAGTCACCCCTGCAGGTTCTTTCATTTGCCTCACCACCCATGACAAAGCACATGTAAGATAGGGGGAGAACACTTTTCTTGCAGTTGCCAATGAAGTAGGAAAGCAGCGTGTGTGACGTGTGAGGCCCGCTGGCTGCCTTAGGCCTAAAGGAGCACCTATGGTGTGGAGGAGAGATGGGTGAACTCCTTTTCTCATACAGTGGAAATTTCCCTGGAATACTGTTTTCTTTTTCCACCCTCTTCCCTTCCCTCAGTGCCTCCTGCTTCAACTAGAGAGACTTAACTGCTTTGGGAACCAGCCAAACGCCTCTTTGTTTACTGAAACTCTAGGAGGCACAAATAATGCAAGGAACTTACTGACCTCATATAGAGCATTTGAACATCGTCATGTATAACATGTCATTTAATTCTCCGAGTACCTTCGTGTGACAAGCAGGGCAAATAGAATAGTCCCCATTTTTTAGATGGAGAAACTGATACTGAGAGGCTGTTTTCTTCAAGGTGACTGTATTTCTCCCATTTCTTTTTCATAAAGAGAAATGCATATAAAAGCCACACAGAATAGCTTGAACTTACTCTTCAAGTTTTCTCTTCAAAACAGAGTCTTACCTTTCTACGCTTAAAAGGTTGAGAGGGACAGCTCTCCTGGAAAAGTCATCCTCAGACGTTTTCTCAGCAGCCACGTGGGTCCATCCTGCCAAGCGCCTGCTTTTGGGCTATGCTCACCCCTGATGCTGCAGGTCCCAACTCAGTCCCCACCCAGAGACATCAGGGCACTCATGAAAATGGGGGAGCCAAGGATGAGTGAGCTGGAACATCACTGCTTTTGCTCTTTAACAGTTGTCACCATTGATTAAAGGAAATGAAAAACAAACAGTGCACCAATTTTAATTACTCTGCATCGAGGGGATCAAAAACTAACTTTAATTATGGAACCTGGAGGCAGGGAGCTCCGAGGCAGCTTAAAGGAGTTCAGTGGCTGCCGCAGCTTTGTCCAGGGAACCTTCTTCCTCCATGGTCCCCAGACATGAGCTTCACGACCTTTGTTGTCCCTTCCTGTCCGAGAAGAGTATATGGAAACGGGAAGAACCTGCTTTCCTCGGAGGTTGTCGATTGAGCCGAGTGGGAGGGTCGGGGCAACGGTGGAACGGATGGAGGAGACGGAAGTATGTAAAAGGCTGTCAGGAAAGAAAACAAGTGTTATTCACAGGAGCCCATTTGGAAGAAAGTTCACAACTAGTTGCTAGCTCTCGGGTCTCGGCTAGAGCCGGCTGGTGTGCAGACCATTTAGTGAAACTTTGGCTGATCCTCCTGCTCTTTTCCTACTGCCTCAGGAAGGCTGCTGTGGCACTGCTCTCTTTGGGGTTTGAAGGAGTCTGAAGTCTAACCTCGAGATTCCAGGATTCACAGACAAACGTAGGTTTCGCTCCCTCCTTGCGTGAAAGCCATATGTCAGTTCGCTGGTCCCTTCTTTTGACTTCTTGCCTTCTTTTGGAACTGGTCCTAATGGATGCTTGGCTCTATCCTTGTTAAATACATTTTTACCTTCACTGTCCTCTCCAACCTGTTTTTTTTTTTTTTTTATTTTTTGTTTTTATTTATTTATTTTTTAAATTAACTAGCACACTTAAAGCCTATTGAAAAATTTTATAACCGGCTTTTTGAGATTTCCCAGGACAGTGAACACAGGTTTCCACCATGTTCTGCCAGTGATCTCTTGGGGTTCTCACCATGTCAGGACTATTTTGCCTGAGCATGAGCCACTGGCTTGCCTGCAGTCAAATTACAGGATGCCGCTATTACAGAAGCTACCTCTACAGCCTGTAGGTCTGATAGGACATTCCACCGACTGTGGCAAAGGCTGCATTATCTTTCAGAAGCAGCAAAGTCTCCAGCTGGCACACAGCCTCTGGGAGAGACCAGAAACCCGAGGGCAGTGTGTTTATAATTGCCTGGAGATACCCATTAATAACTTTTAACTTTTTATCCTCTTCCATAGGTAATCAGCACGGTGTCAGATCTCAAAACAAGAGTATTTCCTTTAGAAAAGCAAAGCTTTTGAAAATAAGGAAGGTACTTAAAATGTTCTGTGTGATTTGGTTTGGCCATATTGATCTGAGAACAGGTCCAGAGCATCCATACGTTTCTTTCAGCAGAAGATCCAAGTGATAGGGAAATGGGGGGATGGAACTAATTGAAAGGAGAGGCTCTGAAGCCTGCAGATACAATACTTATTGGTGATTGATAGTCAACTCAGAGCCTCATATGGCACCTGCAATCATGTTAACTGGGACTGAATCTAAAATAGCTCATTTCCCAGTGCACAGGCATTCGGTACCTTTGCATCTGTCCCATTGACCCGCAGTCTACAGTACTGAGGTCATCTTGTGGATCTTCCTCCTGGAAGGACCCATTATTTCTACCTACGGCAATGCCATGGGTGCCTGAATTCTTACCCTGACTGTGCCACAGACCATGTGACACAGGGCAAGTCACTTGATTTCTCTAGGCCTCAGTGTCTGCTCTGTCAGATGTGAGAAGAAGATACTTTTCCCACCACAAGCAAGTTTAAAATGTGATCATGCTATGTGAGATCCAGCATTGTCCTGCTGGATTAATTTTCCAGACATGTCCCCAGTTGCCTAACCAGCCAAAAATCAAAGTTGGCAAATCCATTCAACCTTATTTTATTTCACTGATAGTTCTTGGGATGCTCTCTGTTTGAGCCTCTCGTATCACCAGGATGTGTTGGTGAGTTGCAGGCGGAAATTCCCCAGAAAGAAGACAAAGATCAGTCTCTGGTGTGACACTTGAGTATACAGAGCTGGCGGCTGTTGAATAAATAATGCGTGTCTGTGAAATTACCATTGTGGGTGTTGAAGGCTGGAAAAGTGCTAAGGATCTGGAGATAAAAGCCTGAAGTATTTAGAACTTGCTGCTGCTTTGGGAAGATCAGAGGAGAAATTTTAGTCCAGCAAGTTGAGGGAGAGTCATGCCCTCGGGAAGCCTCCTGCTCCCTGGAAAAAGAGGGATGACATTCTCCTGTTTCTCAGTTCCCTCCTAGTTCTACTGTCTTTTTCAACATATGCATGCCACCTTTCAGTGAGCTGGACATAGGAGACCCTGGGATCACCCTGGGTCTTTGATCCAGTAGCACCTGGTGAATTACATAGTTGGGGTCTTTGTCAGGGGACTATGGAGGTGAGAGGTGACTAGAGAGATCACTCACATGAATATTACAAAACGAAGAGTCTGGTTCCAATTTACAATCAAGGTCCTAGCAGTGGGGGGTTTTGAGACAGTTCGGCTTCCTGCAGGTTGGAAGTGTAGAAAGAAACCCAAAGGCCCTCACGGGGCCTGCATTTCGGGACTGCAGAAGCTTTGGAAGAGCCTTTAAAAATGTACTTTATAATATTCTGTCAGATTCTGCTTGATTGAAAATCAGCCAAGGACCAGCCAGATTGGAGCTCCATAATTATTACGTTTCCCTTGCAGAGATTTAAAGTGGATTAAGTGATTAGAAGTGCCTAATTGCGTATGGACTCCCTTTATGACACTGGCAGGTGAAGGCAGCTTTTAAATTACTGCTTTCTCTTGACCCCTCAAATCAAGTGCAGCAACCCAGGCAGGATCTGTGACAAAACTGGGCAGGTGGCGGCTGCAACCAGCTTTGCCTTTCTGTCCGTGAGATCTGGAATTCTGTCAGAATGGCAAATCACTTCTTTTGGCAAACGGGGAGAAAGGAAGATAACTGGAATGCTTAATAATGACTAGAAGGCCCGTAAAGCAGACGCTGAAACAAAAATTTGATTAAAAATCTTTGGAAAGATGGCTGGATTTGGCATCAGGAGACATGCATTCGGAGTCCCTGAGACACGAATTGGAGTCTCTGCTCTGTTTACACTAGTTATGTGCACCTAATACTGACCTTCCCTTGGCCATGTCACATGGGCTTTCTATGCCCCAATAAATTCCTCCCAGGGTTGTTGTGAGGTTTGTATAAAATCATTATACAAACTACTGAGTGTGGCATGAAATGCTAATTCAGTATATTATTTTCTGAGAAATCGAGGTTCAGCAGGACCATCCTCTCTCTGAAGGCTCTAGGAGAGAACCCTTTCTTGTTTCTTCTAGCTTCCGGTGGCTAATAGCGATTCTTGGCGTTCCTTGGCTTGATACATCATTCCAGTTTCTGCTTCTGTTTTTGTTTGCCCTCTCAGATTTCTGTCCAGTTTCCCTCTTCTTATAAGGACACTAATTATTGGATTAGGACCCACCCTAATCCAGAATGACCTCATCTTAACTTCATTACATCTGCAAAGATCCTGTTTTCAAATGAGGTTGCATTTCCAAGTCCTGGGAGTTTAGGACTTCAGTACACCTTTTTTGAGAGACACGGTTCAACCCATAAAAGTCGATAAATGTTGACTATAGAGATGATTATCTAGTAGCGTTTTCCCAGACATCCCACAGATGTGGTTTGACTAGTGGATGAGGCAGGGCTGTGGGGTGGGATGAAGGTGCACTTGGTAGGAAGAGGAAGAGGTGGTGAACTCACTTAGTCCCCCTGGGATGCTGCTGCCACCTTAAAGCACATTTGTTTATTTCTCCTGATCTAGTGAAGGCCTGGTGTGAAGAGGGGGCTACTGGTGGCAGAGGGAAGACTTTATACTGACCTCTCCTTCCAGACCTCCTGAATAATAGAGGTTTCATTTTCTAATTAGAGCATGAAGTCCCTCCATGGGCTCCAAGACACTGAACTGTCTGCACAAGTAGGTGTGTGCTGCCTGCCTCTCCCTGGAGAAAGCCTTGCTAGGACATCCCAGAGGTGTCCTGGAGGTGCTCTTGGAGTTTTTTCCTTTGGAACTACCCTCTGGGCTCTCCTAAATAATCTTAAGGATAATACTTTAAGGATAGAAGCAGAAAGTGCATTTTATTTTTGCTATTGCAACACTAGCTGACATGCTTAGAATGGTGCTGAGTACTGAGTACAGAGAAGAGAGAGTTCCCCCTCTGTAGGCTCCCAGCCCACAGGGGGAGACAGCATTGCAAGAGTGCATTTCAATTGTTATATTTTGGTGTGCACAGGGAGCTAGGAGAACCTAGAAAGGGTCCCCTAACCCAGCTTGGGTGAGAGGAGGAGGGAGAATGTTTAAGAGATGATGCCTAAAACGTGGATTAGTGGAGTGATGAAGAGGAGGAAAGACAGACTGGCATTTAGCAAGACAGGAAGGGAAGAGTAAGAAGGGCACATTGTCAGCAAAGGCAAACGAGCCTTTGGAATGGCTGGAATCTGTTGGCAATGCAGCCAGATAGGAGGCCTTGCCTGGTCCCCAGATGCATTTACATTTTAGTGGGAGTAACAGTTGTCCAGGTTTCAAATCAGTTCTCATCATAAACTGTAAGAGCAGCTAAGGTCCTGGAGGAAAGCCAGTCACTAACTGGGGCCAGCTCCTGTTTTGAGGCGTTCCCTGCAAAAACACGTTATACGTACTACATTTTCCCTTCGTCACACTGGCTGTGGGTCTACCGATGTCTCCCACACACATCTTATTGTAGAACAGAATAACCTGTGATCTTGCTGCTCTTCTTGCCCCCTGACACCAGCATCCACTGGATTTCTGTTGTGTACAGTTTACATTTCGTGGGACTCCATAGCAGATTAGCCAAGGAACTCCCCCGGGTGCCAGGTGGCTTGAAATATCTCATTAGGAATAACTGTGTGGGAAGAAACAATATTTTTAGCAACGGGTAGGAAGTGTTACAGAAATATGACTTATTTGACATTATGAAACTTAGAATCATCAGTTCAAGTCAGATGATACGATCATAACTGTAACCACATTGGGACCACAGATTGAAAGAATGGGAAATGGGATTCAGCACTAGCATGAATCTTTCTCTTTCTTGCATATTATTAAATAGTACAGAGCGCATCTCAGGATACAGCATTACCAGAAACAGTTCTCTGCCTAGTACTACACAAATGTTACTCTGAGATTTAGTTTAGGGATTCCTGGAGGGGTTTGAATGCTCTGGGAACTGATCCAGTCTTGGAATTTCTGACGATGTGAGGTCCATAGTTGGGACTACTGTGTGAGGTCTGCTTCATGAAGAGGCAGGTGGGAAGAGATGTCACAGGGAGGGTTTGCCAGGGGACAGACTCTGCAGAATTTGGTGCTCAGGATGTTTACTAGAATGGTTCCTGCGATGGGCACACTTGGCAGGGAGGAACAGAAGTAGGATTGTGAAGTCGGGTTTTGGTGCAGGTACAACAACCTCGACTGGCCCCACAGGGAATTCTGGGGTGGAAATGGCCTGTCAGAATTTGTCCCATGTTGGGCTGCAGTGGCAGGGCCTTTTCACCCTTGCACTCATTGGTCACTGGGAGTAGGTCCCTTTGGGTAGGAGTGTGACCTTGAGTGAGGTGACTCTCTCAGCTAAGGGCATTTTTGAAGAGGCAGACAGCTGATGCCTGAAAGTCAACTCCACTCCTAGCAGGAGGGGCAAGAATGGGCATCTTTCTTCCTTGGCAGGGCACCTAGCCTGAACATTTCCCTGTTTACCACAAGAATATATAACTTAATGTGGGTCTGGACCATTCAGTCACTAAGAAAGTCACAGCCCGTCAACTTTGGAAGACGGCCTATTATTTTGGGGTGGTGAGAAACAGGAGTTGCTGCTTGCGATAGGAATTGCTTTGCTAGTGCCAGTTTAGATGGAATCAGTACTTAAGTTATTTACCACTCTGACCCTAATATCTTTACATGGCACAGGTCTCTAGGCTTTATCATCACCTATAAAGTATGAGGATGTGGCAGAAGAGACAAGGCACACCCTAATCCAGATTGCCAGCTTCTTCTTCTGCTCTTGGCCCCTCTCATGGCCCTCCTGGGACTTGACCTGGAAAGATGGAAAGATGGTCTTTGTTGCATCACTGGCTCCCACCAGTCAAAGTCATGAATATTGGGTTTTCTCCAAGTTTAAAAGGATGCCTTTGGTTCCTCCCTGCCCAAAATGATTCTTGAAAGGTAGGCAGTAAATATTCTGGACTACAGTGAGGCATTGGGAGTTTGGTATTCCCATTTCGCCCTTTATTTACAGGGTGAGTATGGGTAAGTCCTGTGATCTTCCTGGTGCCTTTTCTGTGTTCTCTGGGAATGTGAAAGATTCAGTTAGATGATACCTAAGGTCATTTCTAATGTTATGATTTTCTTATTCCTGACTCCATCGTGGAATGGGGTCTCCTTCTCTCTCAAATCCACTTGGTTCCGGGTTGCTCAAGCTTCATGCCCCTTTACTTTTGCTCTGTCTCAGCTTTCATCCTCTTTCCTACTGCCACCTGAAGTGTTCGTGTCCCATTTCCTTGCCAGCCCTTCCACGACCCTGATCTGGTCTTTCACCAAGCAGCCCCTTTGTCCCAGCAAATGTGGAAGGAAACTTTGAGGGAAGCGGAGGTGGTGGCATTGATTTAAGGTCAGTCTGGTTTTAGTAGATGGGCAGGATGGACTGAGGAACTGACAATTCACTGCCAGGCTTGAGGCAAGGGTATGAGCACAACTGAGGGGAAAATGAGGAGTGGCCTAGAAGGACATCACCTAGCCCACATTCGATATGCCCACTTTTCCCCCTAAAACCAGAAACTGTTCAACTGATGAATCTATAGGAATATAGTTCCATTTCCTGGAACCTGCCTAACCCCTGCTCACCTCGGCTGAAAAGTGAGGAGGATTGATTCAGGGCAAGAATCTGAAAGTGTAGCTATGTTAAGGACTAGAATGGTGAGATGTGTGCTTTTTCCCAACATCAGGCTGTGACCAGACAACTAGGCTGTTATTTTTGGCGAGGTGACAAGACCCTGAAACTCCGATGTGTGGCATTTGCTCGTTACCTGGTTCCCCAGTGGTCATGACCATCTGCTCAGTTTGCCCCCTCACAAATGGCAAAGCAGATTTCACAAGACGCTAGCACCACCACACCAGCGGGTGAGTAGGATGGATATGCTCAACACTAGAAAGAAATAGAGTAGCCTTCCTAGAAGGTGCCAGTGGTGTTTGGAAAAGGACTTTTAATTGAAATACCTAAAAAGAGCCTCATAGTCAATGAATGCACCAGGACACAGGCCTTATCCTAAAGTGATGATATTCTTTTCCATGCATTCTTTGATTTTAGACTCATAAAAACCTCACATTCTGTTCAAATGAGGACTAGATCGATACTTCCTTGAATGAGAATTCTTAGTGGGGTCTGGGGTGTTTAATACCATTGCCCAGAGCTCTGAGCAAGGAGGTGGGGTTAAAGTCTAGTCTCCCAAGTGTAAGACCCTTGGATGTTGCTGGCTTTTCCCAACTCCCTCACAAAGCACGTAAGAGCTGCAACTAGATAAAAAGTATACTTCTGTTTCCGAGTCATGTCAGGTTGCTAATATTTGGGTTGAGTTGGTTAAGGTAATGTTAGATGAACCCTGGAATCATGGCTTATTGCATTAGATGTTCATTTCTCAATCACATAAAGTCCAGTGGGCACCAGGGGTTGGAGATATGAAGCTGTGTTCCATGTAGGCTTTCAGAGACCCTGCCTTCTCTGACACATGGCTTCCAAGGTTGACCAGGACATCAGTATTCAACCTGCAGAAGGGAGAGCAAGTAAAAGGTCAGGCAGTAGGCTTTTACTGGTCAGGCCTAGGAGTGTGCATGTTACCTTTGTCCATACTCCATTGGCCAGAGTTCAGTTGTAGGACACCCTGACTGTCAAAGAGTGTGAGAAATTCAGCTTAATTTTTATGGCTGGGGAAAGGAGAGGAAATTAACTATGTCTTCATTACAGAGTGTGGAGGATTTTTTTCTAGAAAATCATCTTGCATTGGTATCTATCCATCTCCCTCTCCCTCTCTCAGTTATCATCTATAATAACAGAATGAGCACCCCTATCACACCTTCCAAATCAAAGTTAAGATCTGGCAAAATTTGTACCTCATCATGTGATTCTCTTATACTGCTCTTCTGAAAAAATCATCATTCTAAATCCTGTCCTCATTTTTTTTTGCCAGACAATTTTAGAGTTGCACCCTCATTTAACCCCACAATGTATCTATTTTTATTTTAGTTGTTTTTGACTTTACAAAAAAGAGCTCATATATGTGCTCTCTGACTTACTTTTTTATGTAAATATAGATCGCTATGATTTATCCATATTCTGGTATGTTGCAATGCTTCATTCATGCGGTGACTATACCTCAACTTATTCATCCACCCTCCTATAGATGCACATTTGGGCTGATTGCAGGTTTGGCTATTTGAACATCCTTCACATGTCTGGCGTCGTACATGAACAAGGGTGTTTCTTTCCTGTAAACCAGGACAGTTGTTGAGTTGTTTAGCTTTATGAGATAATGCTTTCAACATATCTTCCTGTCAAAACTGTATAAAAGACTCTGTATGTCCACACACGTTCATCAACACTCAATATAGTCAGATATTTTAATTTTTATTAATCCTTTTATTATTGATGAGCAGACTACAATACCTTTACATGCTGAGCCTCCCCTGGTAGCTGAATTCCATAAGCGATCATTATTTTTACTATTTTTTGCTGTATCCCAAAGCAGGAGGCAGCCCCAGATCTCAGACCTACTCTCAGATCAGGAGAGGTTCTGACTGAAAGGTTTCATGGAAGGAGCAGACTAGTACGCAGGCTTTTATCAGTTTGTGGATGGGCAACCCCCAACTTCCTAGCATTTTGATAACTGTGTCTTCTCATCTTGGCTACTCTGGATACTTATACATGGACTCTACAATTTTGCTGATTTTTTTTTTTTTTTGGAAAAGCATTGGACAAATCAAGATCAAACAGGATTCCTCAGAGAAGCCAAGTCCAGTTAGTGTGCTGTAGTGGGGAATGGAGCTGAACATGTCTGCTGGCTGACTGACAACCCATGCAGCAGACTTGGAGTATGGATTAAAATAAAGGGAATATTTTCCCCTGCAGCAGCTCGGCCTATCTCTTGTGTCCTCCTCTGCAGCTGGGTGCAGGTGCAGAGCTGTGCCTCTGAGCTCTGGATGCGATAGCCACATTTAAATCTGCCCTCAATCTGTCTGGTTCTGTAAGGGCAGTCTTGTGAAGATAAATCATGTAAACAAGTTACAGTAATGGAATACTTATTTACAAGCGGCGTATTCAAAGGCTTGTATGCACTGTTAATGAGAAAGGTCTTGTCTTTCGGTGTTTTAAGAAAATCCACCTATCTTGAGAAGGCACAGGTAGCTAACACACTGGAAAATGGGGAATCCACTCTGGCATTTCTCCTTTGAGTGGTGGGGGAGGGCAGGAGACTGTTCTTTAAAATGTGAGTGGCTTTTCCACCTCAGTGCACAGCCCTTTAGTTTGATGGAATGAGCGACATAAAACATAAGAAGTAAGTTCTACTCCCCCATCTTTCCTCCTTCCCGCCTCTCCTTCTCTTCATGAGCTAGTGATCTTTTTGTGTTTTTCTCTGCCTCTGGCTTTCCTCCTGTGATGGGTGCTCTGTTTTTGCTCTGACTTGAAGTGGTAAAGAAATGGAAAATCCAAGCTCTTCACCTACCACCTATGTCTCCCCTCCAGAGTGCAGAAAGAGAAAGAAAATGCTTCTGACCTACTGTGACTGGTGAAGGGGCCGGAGTTTACCTGTTAATATCCTGTAAATGGAAATGGTGTTTTCCCTGATAAGAGCGCTCCATCATGCTGCCCAGACCTGTCAGTCAGCCGGGTGCATTTGAACTTGCTGCTTTATTGCCAGGGCTCTCCTCAGAGTGTCCTCCGAAAGGGGTTTTTGGAAACCAGACAGAATGGCTTTCATCTTTTGGAATACCTGCTGGCTCCATCTGTCTCTGTGCACATACTCACTCTCTACATTAAAATCTTAGCGAAAATCATTGGGCCATGGGGCAAGTAGAGATTCTAGAATGACATGTGGGAGAGCCAGAGCTGTTATCTATCAGCCCATATGAATGTTTTATGTATGTGTAGAAGGAGAAAGGAAGCCTGTCCGTGTTTTTGTAGAATGGTATATGCTGGATCCTATTATGTGAACCTTCTCAATGAGATCAGCACCAAGCAAATAGTAAATGCTCAATAAAAATCCATTTAATGAAGAAAGGGGGATCCTAGTGCAGTTGTACAGTGTCCTAGACTTGGGCAGAGGCCAGTTGGTGAATTCCATACAAATTTTGAGGGTTGGAGTGTTCTGAAGCCTTGGGATCCATTCATGCCCCCTGGAGTCTAACATTTAGACTTATACATTCAGACAAAGGACAAGGGGCCAGAGATGAGAGAAGTGGCAAGGAACCAGGCACACATGCCTCTTCAGGGGTGGCAGAGGCACATGTGTGTGTTCACAATGGTTGGCCCAAGCTGGGAGCGTGTATGCTGTTCTCCTTCCTGGATGTCATCAGGCAAGTTTGTGCCTTATGTGAACGAGACTGACAGATATGGTTTCATGGCCCAGGGCTGCGGGTGAGGCATGTATGCCCAGCAGTGGCAGATGCCTCTAAGTCAGGAATCACAGAGCTTGGTTTTACACGTGAAGAAAACGGTGCCATTAAAAGGCAATTATTCAAGTGGCGTGAGTCAGCTATGCAGCTCCTGGCAATGCTAAGCAAGAAAAGGGAGTTGCGTGTGGAGCTGCCTCTCTCTCTCTCTCTCTCTCTCTCTCTCTCTCTCTCTCTCTCTCTCAACAAAGATCATGCTGGAAAGCAGAGCTCACACCTGCATGGGGATGATGTGTGGTGAGGGGCCTGGACTGCCAAATTCCTCTATCTGAGCAACGTGGGGAAGGCAGGGTCAGATCAGAACAGGATCCATCCTGAGAAACAAAATCAAAAAGATTCTTCAGGCTGGTCATGTATTTGACCTTCACCCTGATTCAGGCACTTAATGGGGGGTTCCAGGTTCCCCTTTCTGGCCACCTATAGGGTGTATGGTGAATTAAAGGACAGTGCGCACTGGGGTCCACAGGCCCTGAAAGCTAGGTTCAGGCATCTACTTCATCTGTGCTGCTCTGGGCTGTTCCCTTCCCCCTTTCTCTCTCTGGCACGATTTCATGGAAGACCAATACGCTTTCATTTCTGGAGTACTTTTCATGTTTTTTTTTTTTCCTCTAAGGCTGCTTGGTCTGCTGCCACGGCAACCAGCCCTGCATCATCCACCTCCGAGTGGAGGGAGATGTGATGGGGATAGGACAGTCCCTGCTTCCAGCCCATCCTCTGAGGCGCCTGGGCCTGAGTGAGAGCGGGAGGTGGTCACTGTGGAGATGTGTGCTGAAGCACAGGCGTGTCTCTCAAAGCTTTCTTTTTTGTTTCTGGGGAGGCTTGAGGGCAAGATGTTTTAATGTTTCCCAGTAGGACAGTGGCAGAGCCCGAAAGGAGAATGGAGCAAAGGTCAGAAGGTGAATTCTGGTTCAGTGGCCCTTTTGCAAGTAGAATAAAAACCCAAAAGGATCAGAGGAGCAGACCAAAGCTTATTTGTTTTGTGTGATAATGGGACAGCCATGGTTCTAATCTTTCCCCTTCTGAGCAGAGTTTCATCCCCTCTAGTATTGACAAACCAAAGCAGAAGCAATTTCAGTAGCCTTTGGGATATTAATAGTTTTAAAATGTGGCTGAATTTAAACAACAGTCACATGCCTCATGTCTGTTTCATGTTCCTAACCAGGGGGTGATTCTTTTTAACTGGTGGCATTTTTAGTCTGCCATTCAGCTTGTCAGAATTGAAGGTGATAGAAGTGTAGTTTCTCTACATGGGGCACTGGGACTCAGAGGACCAGAGCTGCTGAGGGTAGTGGCCTTGGGGGAGTGAGGGTGGGCATAGAGTGGAGGGTCCCAAACTGGGTAAAGGGATGCCAGCCAGACTGGACAGAAGGGTGTGGTGGTGTTTGAGGGTGTCAGGCCATGGGGGAGGGCAGAAGTAGGTAGCTAATCTGAGGGTGAGTCTAGTCACCGAGGCACAGACTCGGTGGCTGTACAGGCAGAAGCCGGTCTGGAATGTGTGGGAAGGCGGCAGTGCACCAGGCTTGGTTCAGGTAAATGTGGGGAAGAGGGTCTGGGCCCTGAGGTCAGTAACAGCTGTTGAGGCTCCGCTGGGACAGCAGGGGCTCTCTGGGCTACAGCTTATTAATTCTGGGCAGGATGTCTGCCCTCTACTTTCATTTTAAATATTTTTTATGGCATTTACCAGATAGGGGAACAGACTGAAGGGCTGGCTGTGCTGAATTCCACCACAGGGAGGCAGACTGGGGTACAGGCTGAGCTGATGGGCACAGCCTGCCCTGGCCTGGATGACTGCCACATAGGAGCTGTGTGACTCTTGAGTTGTTACTCAACTCCCAAGCCTTAGTTTCTCATCTAGAAAATGAGGCTGGTAACTTCTCCTGTCTCCGCTAGTGAATTAAATCAGGTGGTTAGGCCCTTACTAAGCCTGGCTTAGGAGCGGCGCTTAATACATTTCTAGTACTAAAGTAAAGTCTGTATTATTTTCAGATCTTGAACTTTCATGACGGTCAAGTGCTGTTGAGAGCATCTGTAGAGGAGCCACAATCCCTGATACTGGCCAGTTCACAAAGTCATACGGAGTGGCAGTTTGGAGACTAAGAAATCTGCCCCTAATGGCGAATGCAGCTCTTTGGTTGAATCTTCAATCCTATTTTTAAAGGGCTAGTGAGGGGAGAAAGTGAGTGGAAAGTAGGTTATTAGATCATATAGATGAGTTTTATATTAGAGATGCCCTACTTCACTATGACAGGACACCCACTGTTTTGGATCACCAACGCAAGGGCTTCTCTCTACAAGGGACTGGGGCCAAGGAGATGACACCCTGTGGCCAGCTCAAGGTGACCGCAGTGAGTGGCGGTGGGTTCAGAGAGCTGAGATACATCCAGGCTGTGTATGACGTGTGCTTTCCTTTGTGTCCCCTGCCCCTCCTACCCCCGGGAGCAGGTCACAGAGAGAAGAGCACTAGTGGGCGAGAGAAAAGGTAGGTTGGAGTTCTCATCAAACTGCTCCATCTGCCAGTATCAGCACCTACTGACAACAAAAATAGATTTTAAATATTCATGAAGCATGGGGTCTTCACAAGCATAAGGCTTGAGTATCAGCTGGTAGGAGCATTCAGTGGAAATCAGCCATTTTTGTGGATGATATTGTTCATACAAAAGAGAAAGCCTATGATGGCAATAAAAGCTACGATTTTAGCACATTGACTGTGTCATCTTTCCCCTTAGTGTGAATCTGGGTCTATTTATTTCTCTGCTTAAATATTTATGGCATCCGTCCTGGCAATGAGAATAATAATAATATAAAATTAATAATACTCATAATAATGGTGGTAATATCTGCTTTTGAGTGTCTGCCACATGCCGTAGTCTTTTTTAGGTTTTTTTTTTTTTTTCCTATGTTGCCTCTAATCCTCACAAAAACCCTGAAGGTTTCCCCTGTTTCACAAATGAGGAAACAAGGGCTCAGGGAGGATCTGTAACTTGCTCAAGAACCTAGTTGGCCAATAATCAACTTGGATTTCAACTAAATGTCTTCTTCCTCTGAAGAGCCATGCATGGGTCCTGGGATCTTTGAATCAGAAGCTGTTTTAACAGTATCAGAAATGAAATGGAATGAAGAATATTACCCTTTGCCATGAAGCACCAGGTTTTTCAGCCTGTATTCCTGAAATCTGCTCTTGAGACGCAGGAAGAAGCAGAAAGGAAGGCTTCATAGCTGCATCTGAAGATCCTAAAAAGGCCATTTCTTGCATCTTGAGAAAAGTTTTGGGACTTGTCTGTTTTTCCCCAGTTCCTCCTCCTTCCTTCTGGATCTTGAGCTTTGAGTACCCTTATCTTCCTTGCATTTTTCTCCTTCCTCCCTTAAAGTTGCATAATCTTAAATTAGCCCCACTATGCCCCTTGTATTTATCTTCTCATGCCTATTGGTGGTAGGATTTTTCTCTGTGCCAGGAAAAAATACTAGCTTTTGAGTTGGTATTTCCCTCCATTCTAATCCTATTCTTCCTTAGATGTCCAATTCTCATAGAACCTCTTTGAAGAGTTTCTTATAATCCTACTTGTCTTCTCAGATCATGTAGCACTTTTTACCAGCCAAATGACACTTTCTGCCTGTGCCTTAGGTGTTTGTGTGTGTATATCTTTTCTCACTCAATAGCTCATGAAGGTTTGGAAGGTAGGAGTTGTGCCTTCTGTTATTCCTGTGCTTCACACATTGTAGATGCTAAAAAAACCACAATTGAATAAACAAAAGCTCTTCTATATAGTTCCTTTATTTATTATATCTAGCTCTACCTTGGAGTCTTACACTATCACTGCTACACCTATAAGTAGAGTCCTATATAGAGACCTGGGGTAGCAAATGAGAATCTGATCAGGCTCTTGTTCTAATACTGCCTCCAACTCCATCAGAACTAAAATATAAGTAACTAATCCTCTATGAATACAAAAGAGTGATAGAGAAGTTATCCAAATCTTCAGTGTTTGCTATAGAACGTGCCAGTGTGGGGAAGCTTTCATTCAGATCAGTTTCAGATCTAGGAAATCAAACTCCTCCCTTACCATTCTCTTGTCTCTCTCCTCACAATGTCCCAAAGCCTCAGAGTGCAGCACAGTCAGCATGTTTCTAGGGTGGAGGTCACCAGGCATTGACTCTCTTGTGGGAGGTCACCAGGCATTGACTCTGGTGGCCCTGCCCTGACTGTTCTAGCTGCTGTCAGAACCTTACCAAAGCAGTTGGGTTAGCCTTTCTTTTTCCTACCAGCTCACCTGTACTTTTTCAGTCCAGTGTGACTGATAATCCTATTCTAAACAAGCCAGAGGAGGGGTCAAGTGGCAGCTCCAATCTCCACTGGGGAATTCCACTCTTGGAATCATAAATCAGTCCCTCTAGTTGTTTAAAGTGGCCTACACACAGAGAGTTATCTTTTCTTGGGGAAAAGCCCTCATGCACAAACCAGGCTGATACTTGTCCACTAATTGCTTCCCACTGGAATTTAACTTATTTGAGTATTCCATTTGGGCCTCATAAATTTCAGAGGTCTTTATTGCCATTTTACTGCATATGGGCTTGTTCAAATCAATATTCTTATATGCAAATATGTGTGTATGCATGTATGTGTGTGTGTGTGTGTGTGTGTGTGTGTGTGTGTCAGTGAAAAAGAAGCCATGACATTCTCTTCTTCCTTTGAATTTTTTTAGTATACAAACTTTATATTCTGCCTTTAAAGCTATTTCTGTTGCACAGCTGCTTTACCAAAATTCAGACTCCTACAGGCCCCACTCGGTCCGACACATACCTTGAATATCCTTTCACAGTGTTTGATTTCTGCAGTTGGTTGTATAATGAGGAAGGAGTATGCAGTGAGTTTATAGATTCCTATTAACCAGGTCACCCATGAATCTATTTTCATGCACTCTTTTATTAGAAATAGCAGGGAACACGATAATATTTAAACACAACTACTTATAGGAGCCTAGCTTCAAAAATACACCTAATAAGTTTTCTTTTCACATTTGGCATTTCAAAATGTACTATATTTTTTTCATCATAAAAACATTTCTTCTCCATTTACATTCCAAGATATAAAGAGAGAAAATTATAAATGACAATGGATATTTTGGATGGTCATATGGATATGTGATTCCATGCCGCATTTAGACCATATCTGTAGTGTTTCATTCTGTCTTTGGCACTCCCTTTGAAAATGGCCCTTAAAGTGGTAGACAGATCAAATGATAAGGCAGGACAAGGAGTGGGATAGAAAAGAGCTATCTTCAAGCACTTAAGAGAGGATATCTCATGAAAAAGGCAAATAAAATTGTCTTGTGTTGTACCCAAAGACAGAATCAGTGAGTGAAATTTACAGTGGGACAGGTTTTGAATCAACTTAAGAAGTACCTAACAACTAGATTTGCCAGGCTCTCTGGAACAGGTTTTCATGTGAGGTAATGAGTCTCCAGGTACTTCAGGTGTGGGACTCTAAGCTGACCTGGCTATCTGCCAGGAATGGTCCTTCCAGAAAAACGTGCACTTCAGCTGTGAGCGTCAGTGGTCCTTGCTATCTGGCATTACTACTAATACTTGGGGCATTGAAAAAACAGAGGTATTGTTGCCTCTTACGAGCAGAACTATGAATCCTTTTAAATTGTTCAATACAAATGTTCTAATGGGCCATCACTGTCAGGGCCAAGGTAGAAAGTGAGTTTGGAGTTGTTAAGGCGGACATCCTTTTATTTCAAGCAGATAATTTACTTATCTGGCCCAGCTATTTAAATGGTTTCAAAACACACAAAATGGACCACAATCTTTCATTTTGCTGCATTAATTAAGACTTAGCCAACATCTTACAACATTAGTATATCATTAAAAGTGTGATTATGATCCCTTTTAAGTGAAGAGCGTTCTACAGTTTATTTAGTACCTTCTGTATACTTCCTTTTACTGTTCACAACAATTCTCTCAGGACACATTGAAAATATCAGTTTCTCATTTTTCATAGGTTGGAAACTGAGACCTTCAGGGCTTAGTGACTTACCCAGCACCAACATGGCAGATAGCACTGGACCTGGGATGAGTCTGGTGTGTGGAAATTGGAATCATGAAAGCTAGGCAGTATTTATGGCCAGGCCTATCATCAATAATGTGGCTTTGGACAGTCTCACATGTAAAATGAGGGCATTGGAGTAAGAGGAACTCCAAGGTGCCTACCACACCCCTATTGTCTGAAACTCTCTCGCCTCTCTGTTAACACACATTGTCCGGCACAGTTCTTACTTTTTGCCTGGCAGGCAGGAGGGAAAATGAAGCAGAGTTTGTGAGTTGGAGGAAAAGGTTCTGAAGCACTAGTGTGTGTTTCCAGGGTGGTAACATTACACTTCAGCGGCTATAAGACACCTTTGTGACAGATCGCTTTCACAAGCTTGAGACCCTTGGCCGCTTTTTGATTTGGAGTTTGGAATTTGAGAATATATTTATTTACTTTTGTGGATTCAATTGTGGTATAGAGTGGTGGTGGTGGCTTTTATGAATTTCAACAATCCTAAATGTAGCAGGAATAATTTACAAGGTATAAGCAAGCAAGGAAAGTTATAGTTTAGTCTGATTTTATTTTTTAATTTTCTAAGTATAGCTGTTGAATAGGTTTTACCTAGGCAATTACCATTGATGTCCCAAAGATAACTGCTACTAAAATTTTGTTAAAACTTTCCAGAATGTTTTCTATGTACCTATACATATTTTAAAATAAATTAGCATGATACTGCATGTGTTGATTTATAATCTTTTGTTGATAATGGTAAACTTTTTCTTCTTAAACAAAATATTTCATTAAAGAAGTATTTGATTTAAATTTAGACTTAAGCGTCAGATAGTATTGTTCTAGGGAGTAGATGTATCAAAATTAATTTAACTCATTTCTTATTTTGGACATACTGAATGCTTACCATATTTTGTTAATATAAAATCATACATGACATATCTTCTCCCATAAATCCTTTATAATGCATTAGACATGTCTGATTTGTCAAACAGAGAAAACTAAAGCTGAGTTTCTATTTTACAGTACCAGCAACTCTATTGGGCATTCCTAAGAAAATAGCAAACTCTATACCTGCTATGGTTAATGGTATGGTAACACCGAAGGTTTAGGGAGCGCTCCCTCACTGCTCCCTTCACTGGATCTGTTACTGTGCTCTTGGCTTTTTTACACAGTTAATGACTTGCATAAACATCAAAGCAGTGGCCTCATTTTTCTTTTCTGTTGATTCTCCTTTAGCCTGATGAAGTCCTCCGATATCGATCAGGATTTATTTACAGACAGTTACTGCAAAGTGTGCAGTGCACAACTGATATCCGAATCCCAGCGCGTGGCCCATTACGAGGTAAGGACAGCTTTCCTCGCTCAGTGGTTTCAAATGGAAGAAGGAGTACCATGGGTCATGGTTGAAGGGCTTGAGGGTACCCCCTTCTGCACTTGAGGCAGGTTTTAGGAAGCACAGGGCTTGAAACCTTATAGTCTGAGCTCAGGCCCAGAGAAATGTGTCTGTTTGGGGTTGGGAGTAGGGCTGGGGACTTAGTTCCCAGGCCCTGGCTGCTTCCTAGATTCTGGTTTTTTCTTTGTACCTCGGCTCCTTGAGACTCAGTGTGCTTTCTCTGCTTGTTAAATCTTTCACAGCTCATCCCTGAAGTTTCTTTCAGGGCCACAGGGCAGGATGCATTAGTGCCAACATCTCTTTTCTTTTGTGACCCTGAAGCTAAACTCAGAGGTCTTTTGTTCCTCACTGTAGGGAAACATGGCAGCATCGGTGATTCTGTACCAAATTCCTTCCACCTGATGGCCGCTGCCCTAAATGTGTAGGGCTTAAAGACTTCCCCTGCAGAGTCATAACAAAGTTTTAAAGCCAAAATACTCTGAAAGGACATAATTCAGTGGCTTTAAATCTTTAGGATGGAGGAACAAATGGCTGCTTTTTGATCCTCTATCGGGAAGAAAGGTTGAGAGAAGAGGGATTGGCTAGTGTCTAAGAAGGAAACGAGGTGCCATGCATGGAGGAAAGGGGAAGCTGAGGGGCTGCAGATGCTGAGGGCTGTCCAGGGCATGTTTGCTTTTCAAGAGAACAGGTACCAGTGGGAACATGAGTTTTCAAGTATAATAACTTGTAAGTAATTTTAGATTGGAGAGCTTAGCCAGCAATTTTCTTTTTGTCTGATGAGTTTGACAAATGCCAGTTGTCACTGTCACTCAGCAAACTCCTCTGAGCCTCAGATTCCTCTGTGCACATGAAAGTAATAATATCATGCACATGTACACACCCCAAATCACAATAAACGGACCCTGCCTACTCCTCCGGATTTTGTGGTAACCAAATGAGACCTATTGAAATAGCATTTGTAAAAGTACTTTAGAACTGTGAAGTTGCCACACATGCAAAATAATGTTGTTTTTCATTATTAATGCTGTAGTAGCAATATTTTATTGAAGGCAAATAAAACTTGCTCTTCAGAGAAAACTTAAAAATCAGAATCTGTGCAAAAAGTTAGCATATTCGTTTGTCAATAGGCAGTTGAATGTAGAAGTAAATGGGAACTCAAAAGAATCATCTAAAATGAAAGATATCCATCTTTTGAAACTAAGAACTTTCTGATTTCTATGGATATTGCTTTATAAACACATGTGGTTTTATTCATTCAATTTCCCCAGTTAAAGAAAATCAGGGAATTTGTCCTTGCTTTGAAATTCTGTAGATTCCTATTAGTCCTTCATGTTCTCCCTTTACTAGACTGTGTTCGTTTTTAATCATTGCACTAGATTCTTGAGGGCGGAAACACAGTTTTAATATTTGATCTTTTATAATTCCTAGAACAGTGTCTGCACATCATGGATACTTGGTTTGTGTTTGTTTTCAAAAATAATGTCGAGGTGACAATGTCCAGCACTGCTTTGTTGTTACCTGAGCTAGAAAAGGAACGTCAGAAAATTGAAAACAACAAATATGTTTTTTCAAGGAAAAGAATTTTAGCTGCTCAATGAAAGGCTTAGTTATTTGAACTCAAGGTTTTCTTTCTTTTTTTTTCTTTCTTTTTTTTGTCACCATACTGTACTCTTGCTGTGGCACAATTTAGTTGTGTAGAGGATGTGTTAGTGTTTGTTGCATGTAGCATAGATGAGATAGAGAAAAGAAAGCAATTACAATAGATCTGCAATTAACAGTGTTACACATCATTAAAACGGCATTAAATGCATTCCCATTAAGCATGGATGGGAACTCTGAATGATGTTTCACTCCCTGCCTCCAGGCAGAGGTGGGGCACTTCCTTCAGTGAGAAACAGCATGTGTTTTTGCTGCAAAGCTGCCATTTGTGTGCAAAGGGCACAGTCAGGACTGAGGCTACCTTATGCAATCTCTGGTTTTCCAGCTTTAGTTAGGAGACTTCCCCCAGAAATTCTTCATCTCTAAGAGGATGGCTTCCATCAGACAATCTTGAAGGTCATTTGAGAACTGATACTCTGATTCTATTAATTTCCCCGCCTTCCTCCACCTGCACCTTTTCTGCTGCAATTGCAAGTAGAGTGGGTCTCTATGAGTTCAAAATACTGCTCAATTCATTGAAAATGTTGTCACACTTATTCTCAAAGCTCTATCACTGATTTATTGCTTTAGTATAATTTTACTCTTCGGTTCAACCAGATAATATTCCCAGCTTCCCTATAGAGCAAATCAGTGACAATCCACTGTGTACTTTCTGTGTGTCCAGCACTATTAGTGATAATTATTGCAGGGAAATCTGAAGCTACATGAGAAATAGTCTCTTCCCCCTGCTTATAAACTTTGTCGAAAGGAAAAGCCACAGATAGTTCAGTGTGGCATAAATATGTGTGTGATACTGAGAACATAATCTGTAGAATTCTGCTGCCTGCTCTGCTGATCTAATTGGATATGAACAGAGTGTTAATTCTTCTGCCCATTTGACATTCTGATATATGCTACATTGTGCTGTCAGCTTTTTAGATATTTGCATAATCCAAATTCAAAAGAGTGAGTCATCACCAAGAGTTATTATGGTCAAGAAAGATCTGTAGGGCCTGCATAAATTAATTATCTAGGCTTCAGTGGATGGGCTAAGTTTAGGGGTTGCTGGAATGAGAAGTCTTGGTATTTCCAAGGATCTTTGAGGAGATTTAGCTGGCTGGACTGGAAGATTTGTGTAAGGAAGGGCGGTGAGTAGGAACACATACAGGTAGAGTGGGGTCAGTGCATAAAGAGAAGGAGAGTTTGGATTCTTGTGAGTTTCTTAAGCATTTGGGAACATATAACACTATAACAGAGCATTTCTGAATGATGGTTCATTGGTGGCAGTCAAAGTGCATTTCTGGGACAAGAACAGCTTTTGAAGTGACTTGTATCGTGAGACTAATATGCCAGATCTCTGAAGCAGGAGAAAAAAACAGCAGATCGTTTAATGCTTAATAGCTGCATGCCCCATTTAGAAGGCAGACCTTTATATAGCAGGACAGAAAAACCTAATATATGTCTAATGGACCAAACCCTTTCATGCTATACTTTTAAAATCTCTTTTTGCATATGAAGTCCTGAGATGAAAAAAAAAAAAAAGGTAAACATAAGGTCATTATTATTTTCCTTACTTGCTAAGCATTAATAACATGTTAATATTTTAGTGGAAACTATAATTAGATATTATCTCTGCTCACTGGATAAATAGTCTGAATTAATAGAACACGTAGACACAGACACAGAAGGGAAGAGCAAGCTTTCAAATGAGAGTATCTGAATACCACTTGAGTAGTTTGCTGTAGTGGCTAAAGACTAATTTTCTTCAGAGGGAAAGAGTTGCTGGCTAAAGACTAATTTTCTTCAGAGGGAAAGAGTTGCTTGCATGAGTGAAGGAGTGATTTTTTTTGGCATGTATGGAGAATAAGATTTATATAGGGAAGACCATGAAAAATGAAACTGAAAGGATAGAGAGGTTATTATTATTTTTGAGTGAAGCTAAAGGAATGAGCAGACCTAGAAGGAAAGAAAGAGAACCCTTGTTAGGCAGGCCCAATGAAGCCAACCCCTACTGCTTGCCCCTTCTTGTGAACCCTAATATCCCCTGTGCTGCTGTGCATTTGTGTAATTAAGAGTTTCTTGTGAAATTAGTGGTTTAGGTGTCCTGGAACCTCCAAACAAGATAGTGAGCTTCCTGAGGGCAGGCAGGTGTCATCCACTGAGTTTTAAAATTTATTTCCACAGCACCCACCAGAGAGCTTTGCCCACGATTGTTGCTCATTGGCACTTAGAAGCTGATGAAGAGGCTGAGGATGGGGACTGGAGGAGGAAAGCAGTGGGTCGGGCTTAATGGAAGCACTGATGGGTGCGCCAGAAGAGGCACTGGTATACATTGAGAGTCAAACTATCCCTGGGAGCTAGCCTTCAAGGTATAAGTGATGGTTTTATAGTTGTAGGAAAGAAAATTCTCTAAACAGATGAAAAATCCTTCGAACATCTCTAAATCTTGAAGTAACGTCAATCCTGGTCAATCAACTTCCTTAGCCCACCAAGGAATCCAGGATTGCTCTCTGGTCAGTGTGGTACCAGCCACATTGGGCCCACAGAGGCATGCTGAAATAGATTTTTCTTCTTTTACTTGTTTTGACTATCTGCCTTCCAAAAGAACTTTGGCCTTCCCTGGCTTTCTTTTTAATCCAGGGGAATAGCTAAAGGGCACTCTTCTGGTCTCTTTAAGTCTACTAGTAGATAGAGTACAAGTACTCTATGGGTAGAGACAGGTGAAAATTCAGGTTCTTAATTAATGCTGATTAAAGACTCATGACTTTCTGGTACTCAAATGCCTTCTTTTCCTTAGTCTCTCACACCTTCTTCTCATCTTTTCTTTTCCTTCTTTCTAACTGCCTAAGTAAGCATGCGGGCTGGACAATTACTCCCCCATGTCTCAGAGTTGTGAATTAATAGCATTTTGTGCTTCTGCTGCCATCCGTCCTGCCAGGTACTACACTAGCTGGACTTGCATACTGTCAGGGCTCACTGGGTTCACACCCATCCTGGGTATTATAGGCAATGCGCTTCTAAAAATGCAAATACTCAGTGAGGATAATAAAAGATCTTTATGGCAGGATTCCTGTGAAAATGCCTTTTTTGCACTGTACATTAAGAATTACTGTTTCAGTCTCTTTGAATCTCTTGCAGTCGTGACATGCTTAATTTCTCCCAGATGCTGTTAATATAATTATTGGTGCATTTTCCCAGGTTAAAGCAATTCTTGTTACCCTCCATGATGTTAGAGGACTTCAACCCAGTTTTGATTGCCTGATAGTTGTAGACCTCTGTTTCTTGACCATTTCATTTAAGACTCTTGAGCGATTATAAAATTTGTAACTATATACATAGATAATCTTAGCAAGTCTAGTCATCTTACCTTTTATTAATTATTATTACTCAAAACAGTTAATTGGAACACAAAATAAATGGTTTGTAGAGAGAATTCAGTGTGAAGAACACATTCAACTTCAGACAATACACACAGTGGCTAATAACAGTTGTCAGATGGTATGTGTGCTCAATACTCATTAGTTAAGAGTAGATAGAATATGCCCTGCAGCATGAGTTCTTGTTTCCTGAGAGCATATGATATCATTCTGTGGATGTTAGGAGCCAGGTTACATTCTTCCATTGGCTATAATTCAATCACATGGTCCCACCTCTGTGTAGGGGAAGTTTGAAAATGCAGTTGAAGTGCGTGGGTAAATGAAATGGGTTCAGCGAACAGATAGGATCATCTCTGCCACACAGTGTAGTCATCAGATGTTCACTTCATTCTTCCTTAACACATAGAGCACACACATCTCCTCTGTGAGAGATGACTTCAAATTCTACTCAGTCGTTGACATGGATATGATTCCTTTTGGTTCAGTAACCTACGAACAAAAGAGACATGGTGTCTTTCCTCCTCCTCCACTTTATAGTAGCGGTAACATTTCCCATTCAAAAGAAGGAAGAAGACAAAGAGCAGTCACTGGTTCATACCCAAGTTGGCATCCTGCAGGGCAGACATTGTGAAAATTCTCTTTCCAGAAAGTAGGGGAAGTTCCCCAATAGATTTTGATCTTCCTCTCTAGGAAGGACTTTCTTGTTCATTTTTCTCAGTGACCCCTGAAATGGATCTCGGGTCCTAGACCTTCCTTGGGGACTGCCCGCATTTACTGCCCACTCCCTGCCTGCGACTGATTTAAGGCTTAATGCATATTCAAAGCTTTTCTAATTCAAGATCATAATTGCTTTAGGAATACAATTCTCTCAATATTATAGAAAGCTTCTGATTTATTTTTTTTCCAGAAAGCTCTGTTTCTTATATCATACAGTTCTCTCCTAGACTTAATTTGAGGACTGTTTATTTTACTGCTTGCTCACCTCTCTACCTCATTCTATTTGTCAGTTTAATGTTGGCCACCTCAAGTTTATCTAAAAGTAGATGGAAGGAACATATTTATAATCTGATTTTTGCCAAAGTCCTGCGCCTCTGTGTGTGTAACTGAGAAGTCTCACTGGGTCTTCAGCACGCGATGTCTTTTAAAATGACATCTCTTACTTTTTGGTGAGAGGAAGCAATTGGCAAATGACTTTTCCAACTCCCTTTAAGTCCCAAATTTCCAATGCTTTTTAAGTCCAAAATAACATTAACTCAATTTTGTTTATTTCTCTCTGCTAATGTGCCAGTCACACATCATGGTTCTTATAGTTTTTAGACTCTTTCATTAAAAAAATGGACCAAATGTTAGTAATAGTAATAAATGTGTGTGTGTGTGTGTGTGTGTGTGTGTTCTGTTTTTCCATCCTGTTCTAGTTCTTTTAGAATTATAACCATCACCTTGCACAGAACCATCAACTTCTCCTAGGAAAATAAGCTCACTATGTAGGTGGTCTGCCTTCCATGGTATTGTACGCAATAATTTTGCCAAATTTGCCACTGTATAACCTAGATCTGCTATATTTGTACCTTCTCAACTTACTATCCATTTGCTAAGCCAGAGTTAGATATTTAGTTTTTTTTTGGTTTGTTTTTTGCTTTTTTTTTTTGTTATAGGAAAACTCCAAGTTATATATTAGACAAAGTAGGCTAACTGGTAACAGTCTCAGCATTTTAGAAGTAAAACTAAAAGAGATAAAATTTTATTTCTTGCTCGCACTTGTAGTCCATTACTGGCTAGCAGAGGGGATTTTGTGCCACGTAATTCTTTAAAACTCAAGCTGACAGAGGCTTTATCATCTTTGCTCTTGATATTGACTTGAGTGTGACACTAGAGGGGACACTAGCAGGTAATTAAGACCTGCTTTAGGATTGTTAGGGATGGGGAGCAGGGGTGGAGAAGAAAGAGAAAGAGAGGAAAGGCTGTAATTTCCAAAGAAAGTGGTCTCGGTATACAAACAAATAATGCAACTCTGGAATTCAGGTGTCGGGCTGCTGTGAAGTTGATGTTTATTTCCTCACAGTGCCATGGAGGAAACCGAAGTGACCATGTGTTGTTTGTCTAAAAGGCAAAGAGATAATATGCTGTCAAGTTAGAATTTTTTCGCTTTTTCCCAGATTTAATTTGTGAAGCACAAAGAGCTTTCAGTTGGAATTTGGAGCCTGTGTACCAAGTGGCGTGGCTGACTTGTAGGTTTCCTCTCTATACTGTCCTTTTGGGCCCAGCCTCCTTACCTCTCAGGCCCCGAGCTCTGAGGCCCTTGCATGGTGAGTGGCTTACACACTCCTCACCGAGGTGGTCCAAGAACAGTCTCTGGAGGGGCTCCCCAACTGCGAGCTGTGGTTAGGACATGTCCCTGGTATCTCAGTGTCCTCTAAAGATGTATGTATAAGAGAAATTTTTCTTTGCTCTCCTTTACCAGACAAAGATCCTCTCCCGAGAAACCAACTCATCGTAGGCACTTGGCTCTCTGATCAGATATGCTGCTTTGGCTTTAGCCACCAAATTCATAGCAGTGTCCAGCTACTAGACGGTAGTCTTTGTCCACATGTATTGTGCTCATTTTACCTCCAGATACTTTTATTCCTCCCCCTGCCCCACTGCTTTTATTTTAAATCTATTATCTCTCAATTATTTATTTTATCCTTTTGCATTAGCCGTAGATGTGTTTTGATATGTCTTCTTAAAGTCTTTGAAGAAAATAGCAGGGTATACATGTATAAATATTTAATCTTTTTATTTTAACATTTTTTGAAGAGGCAGTAAATTTACGATTCAAAATTCAAAAAGTATAAAACAGTGTATAATGTGAACAGTCTCCCACCTATTCCTGTTTCTCAGCTACTCATTTCTTCTCAGATGAAACTTGTGTGACCAATTTTCTTTGAAAAATTCTGTGTGTATAGATGCAACTTAATTTTTCTCTTAATATATTTTTCGCAAATGGCAACATGCTATGCTCTCCATCTTAAAAATCTAATTGTGGCATAGATTCTCATTATATGAATGTATCATAATTTATAAAGAAATAGTTGTGAAATTGACTCATAACTTCTTGGTAGCCTTGATAAAACTCTGGTAGAAAAGACTTTCTCCCTGTGAACATGTCTGTGGTAAAACACGTATCAGTTGCTTTTTGGATCCCAGCCTGTGCTGATTGGTTATTGACACAGACAATTTTTCTTTCAGCTTTTCATTCCCAGCATTCACTTGAAAACATATGTGTTTCTGGCCTTGCAGTCACTGAGCCATCTGGGCTTGTTGATTTTTTAAAAAAGATATTTAAGGGATTCTTAAAGCCTAATGACCTAAGTAGTGGGCATGAGTGTTAATCTAACCCATGTGTCTTTGCCTATATTTCTTCTGATGCCTAGAGAAGGTGTTGAGGCCAGCATGCTCTCTTTCTTCTCTGTGATTTGAGAATTTAATTAGTTTCTTTAGGCTTTTACTGAGATGATGTAATTTTGAATAGTATTTTCGTAACTTTGAATTCCCCAAGGATCACATAAAGACAACAATGTCAGGAAGTACCTGTGCCACCTTCCTATTACCCCTCCTGTGCTTACTGCTCCTTACGTCTCGCCCAACCCTTCAACTCTCTTTGGCTTCTGGGACAGTCTTTGGCCCCACTCTGTCAGCTGCTGGAAAGGCTCTTATGTCCACTCTACTGATTCAAATGTGGAAAGGGTCTCCTTTCTTTACCTTGAAAAGCCTAGAGACAGTTTGGAAGTTTTTGTTTTTACTAAGAAAATAGGAAAAATAGAACAAAATTATTTGCATTGCCACAGATATTCTTCTTGTTCTACTTGGGGAGGTGTCCCTGCCTTCTGGTCCAAGAAATGAATCCCACTCATTTCTGTTTTCTTTAGTTTCTTCAGTAGCTATTGACTTACTGTTAGTAAATGCATCTTTTGGAAACTAAGCTTCTCCAATTTTGGCTCTCAGTAATGTCCTTTATTTTTTCTCCCCAGTTTTCTGTGGTCTTATTGCTAACTCCCAGGTTTAACATGGGGAGCCCTACAGAGTGCTGTCACTTGCTTTAAAGCCTCTAAGCAACATCTTTTTCCACTTCATGGAATAGTTTCTACTTTCCCTTGGCTCACCTGCTGAATTCCCCAGTTTCCTTTCTGTGAAGTGAATTCACTCTCAGTTTATCCCCAGAGCAGGCAGAACAGCCCTGAGTTATGAAAAGAGCTTTTGGTGTACGCAAGGTCAGAAGGCCTGTGTTGTTAGTACAATCTTAGCTACGTCACTTAACCCTTCCAGATTTTAGTTCTTTCTTTTGTGACATGAGAAGTTGGGGGTCTTCTTTCTTTTTATCCTCACCCCTCATATCTATCCTCCCTGCATCTCTCCACGGGTAACCATTTATTAGGGTTGAAATGTTTTTTATTTGTACATAGTTCTTTAAAATGTGTGTTGCTTTATGGACCCATGCATTATAAAATAATTTTTATTTTAGTATAGTTTTTGATTTACAGAAAAGTTGCAAACATAGTGCAGTGTTTCTAAATGCCCTGACCTAGTTTCTCCTGCTGCTAACATCTTGCATTACAATGGTATGTTTGTCACAGCTAATGAACCAGTATCGATACATTATTATTACATAACATACATTATAAAGTGTGAAGTCTGTCCTTTATTCAGATTTCCTTACTTTTTACCTAATGTTCTTTTTCTGTTCGAGGATCCTGTCCAGGATTCCACATTATATCTAGCCATCAGGTCTCCTTAGGCTCCTCTAGGTTGTGACAGTTTCGCAGCTTTTTCTTTTTTTTGATGACCTTGATAAATTTGAGGATTACTGGTCAAGTATTTAGTAGAATGACCCCTGATGGAGATTTGCTTGATGTTTTTCTTATGATCAGACTGGGGTTATGTGTTCTTAGTGCGTCATAGAGGTAAAGTGCCATTCTCCTCACATCGCATCAAGGGTACTGTTATTGATGACTTATCATTCTTGATGTTGATCTTCATCTCCTCGCTCTAGGCAGTTTTTGTCAGGTTTCTCCACTGTAAATGTATTTTTCCTGCCTTTCCATTTGTACTCTTTGGAAGGAAGTCTTTATGCACAAAGTAGGCATGTATCTTCATGTGTTTGGCATAGTGATAAGAATCTCATTCTTGTTATTTTATTTGGCAGTATGTTTCTAAGAACCATCCATGTTCCTACACCTGTTTAATAGCTTGCTTTTAACTACTGCACAACCTTCCACAGTGAGCATGTCATGTTTTGATTTTCCCATCCCTCCAGGGATGTATATTTAGACTGCTTCTAGTGCCCCACTAACCAAAGAAGTGCTGTGACAAACATCCTTAAACATGTTTTCTAAAGAACCTGTGTGGGGACTTATCTGAGATGGGTGTATGGACAAGAGTGGAACTTGTGCATCATAAGCCACATTTGCTTAATTTAACTAAGCTTTGCTCAGGAGAAGATTGATATATGAATATTCCCATATCCACATCTCTGCCAATATGGCTTTGTTCAGAGTTCTCCTTTATTTTTTCCTTTTCTTTTTGGTGATTCCTGTTCATATCCTTTGTCACTTTTTCTATTCTCCTATTTTTCTTTTTGATTTCCTCATATATTCCTTATTGGTTTTAACATTGGAAATATCTCCTTCTCTTTGAATATCTTTTTATTATATCTGTTCGTGATGGGCTTTGTTAATTATTTGTTAAGCTTGTTAATTTTATATAATAAACTTGATAAACTTTTTGCTTTACAGTTTGTTTAAGAAGTCTTTCCTGTCGATAGATCACAAAAACATTAAATATACTGTGTATGTTACATGCTTTTGAGTTGGCTCTTATTCCTGGTGCCTTATGAATGAGTGAAGTCCACACTGTCCTGTCCTGAACAGCCCTGCTCATCTCCTGCAAACTCATGCCTGCTTCTTTTATGGAGTTGATTATCTCATGTTTTGTCTTCTTCCTTTACTGCTGTCTTCTATTTTCCCCAGCATTATTGTTTTCTAAAGAACCCTGCCTTTTCATGATGTGCTTGAAGTAGGACCACTTCAATTTTGTCATTTTTGCCTCCAGAGATGTTTTAGGCTTAATTTGCTCTAGGACTCACTTGTTCATCTTTTTGGTGGTCCAACTCTCCCCCAATACCATATTTCATCATTTTAAAAGTATACTAGCTTCTATTAATTTGATACTTCTATTTTTCACATTCCTGTCTTTAAGCCTATTTGGAGCCTACTTTTACATGTTGTGTAAGGTAGCTAGCCACTTTGATTTCCCTCTGTACAGTGAACCAGTTTTGTACCACCATCTACAGTCCATTCTTTTCTCATAATCTGTGGTGTCATGTTTACCACATGTTAATTTTTCACAAGTACTTGACTTCATATCAGAACTTTCTATTCTGTTCTATGATTTTTTTGTCTTTATCTGAGCCAGTCCATACTGTGTTTAATTACTATGCCTGTATTATTTCTTAATATCTTAAAGCTACAACTTGCAGTTCTTTCTTCTTCTATTGCAGAGATAATTTAGGTAATTGTACAGTGTATACTTTTATTTTTTATATAAATACTTGAATAAATTTACAAATTTGGTTAAAATTTTTATTGGAATTTCACAAATTTAAGAATTAATTTGAAGAGAATTGATATCTTTATAGTTTTAAACCATCTTATACTAAAGCAGGAATATCTATCCATTTATTCAATATTAAACCAATTTCTACATTAAAATTTCAGAGAAATGTAACTTAACAAATATGTAACACATGAGCACACATATCATTTTTGTGTAATTTAGTCCTCAATAATATATTACTTTCTTTCTGTTCTTTAACTAAGTTTTAATCATTGTTCTTTAACTTAATTGTAATCCTGTTGAGAACAGGACCATGCTTTTAGTTTCTTTCTTTTTCCTCACTATATTTTAACCTAGAGGGACATGATGAATACCAGCTGTTTTGCTTAATTGATATGCAGAATAAACGTCCTATTAAAGGTTATTTTTTTCTGACTTCCTTTTTTACATTTTGGTCTTTTCCTCTCTCTCTTTACTGATTTGCTCGCCTTATCCATCTGTTTTTCTTATTGTCTCCCCTGGATAAAAATGCCTAATGTGGCTGTATAATGGTAGCTCACACCTAACTCCACTTATCGAGTGAGGGTAAGCACTTTTTTTGCAGTGTGTTGCATTTCCTCTGGGGATGAACAATGGAACTGAAAACTCATCTGTGTCGATAAGTCAAGGTGAGTCTTCAGCTTTGTACAACTGCATTCCCAGCCGTTAGAAAGATGTTAACATTTATTGCCAAGCTGTCTCTTAAATATCCTATAATAAAAAGCCAAAATATGCTGTTTTTTTTTCAATTTCATCCTTAAGCTGCATTTTCATTACTACATTTTCCTTGCAAAGTGCTATAACATTCTTTATTGAAACCTTTATTGTTTCAGGTGCTCCCACAGTTGTTTCCTTTGATCTAAAGAAAAAGTTTTATTGTCTTAAAAGAAAGGAAAGTATCATAGTGGATCCCCTTTATTTTGCTAATGACATGTTTCATCCCTGCCCTAATGGCTGTTACTTCCTTGTGTCTGCTTTTCAATCTATGTAATTATGATGATATAGAGACATGTTTTGACCTGTACTCTATCCAATCCAGCAATAAGCTATATGATAATTAGGTTTTTCTAGTTTAAAAGCTGTTTTAGTCTGATTGTGTCACTGTGCAAAGAATTAATCAAGTTATTTTGCTTTGGGACTGTGCGTAGGCAAGACCACATTTGGAAGAAATAAGTAAAAGTCTGATGCTGAATAAGCTGAGAGCACTAAAAGAGCATGGCACTCCTTGGCAGAAATGACATTCATACAAATGAGAAGGGTGTAAGTAGCATTAGAGAAGCGTAGGCCCTTTAGGAACCCACATGTCTTTGGAATGGCTTGCCATGCTTCATCAATATACCAATTTCACTGAGGAGGAGACAAAGTTCCGAAGTTAAACTGATGTCACTGGGTTTCTATTACATTTAGAATTTTTCTTGAAATGTTTTCTGAATAAAGGAATACAAAGTAATGTTTACTACATTAGCACCTTAAAGTCCAAAATGTGTTTGCTCAGAAAAGCAATCTTGTAGTTAAAGTATTAATGTGGCAAGGATACACATTCTCTGTTTAATAAAAATAAAGAGCCACACTGAATCATGAAGTCAAGGGCAATCTATGAAATCTTTGAAAGACATGGAACACCGAGAGTATAACTTGCTTCACCACCATCTAGAATGCTCAGACTTTTAGGGTTAACGTCAGAATTCAAGACGGTCTTATCTTCTCCTCTGAGTATGTTCATCTGGGAAACTGCACGTCTCTTCAGCTTGTTTTTGTGACAGTGGAGTGCAGAAGGACACACCAGCTAGTGTTTTATGTTCACGTCAGCCAGGTAGTACAGGATCCTCAGAGGTCGGTGATTTTCACTTGTTTCTGAGAATTTTACAATTTAGGAGCATAGTGATGAACCCCCCTGATGTTTGCCTGCATTTATTCTCCCAACATATTTCTGGAACATCTACACTGTGAAAATGTATCATAATAGATTCCATTTTCCTCCTCTGCAGGGATCCATAGCTGAAAAAGACAAAGATCTTATACTCATTTAGGGGAGGGAGTTATGACAGGAGCAGAAATGACAGCCATACAAATGACAAGGGTGTAAGTAATGTTAGAGAAGTGTAGGTATGTGCTATTCATCACAGAGATTTAGGGTGACTTGGCTAGAAAGAAAAGTCAGTTTATTCTTCTCTATTTAATGAAATGTGAAAATGATCAAAAGAACTGCCTTTATCTTTTATGTAGACTAGATATCTATTTAATATATTTAATAATTATAAAGAAGAAAGGTGGTTGCTTAACATATAGAACAAATCCCTGATTATGGCAACACATGTTCGAAGATTAAAGCTGCTTCAGGAAATCTTGCTTTTCTGTACTTGTACATTTGTCATGTGCGTGATCATGAGGAAATACTTATCCATGTCTTCAGGAAATAAAGTCATTTCTCAATGCCCTGAATATGAAAAGAAAAAAAAATAAACAAAGCAAAATCCTGACAATGGTGCTCTGCATTTGGTTCCCTAAAGGTTCAGGATTTTATAGTTCCAAGAGCCCAAGCGAATATTCACACACTGCCTGTTGAACCGTCCGTATGCAGGATGTTTAAAATGGTGTTTCTCAAACTGGGAACATTGATGTAACCTTGAGATTCTATCAATTCTTGTAGACTTCACGTATTTTTTAATGATAATTTATAATGCACATATTTTTGCCAGGTATAGAGATGAAATGTTCCCCCTTTTTATAATAACAAAAAACATTTTTATAGAATAAGACTTTATATTAGTAAGCTGTTGTTTCTCAGACAGGGGTCATCATCAGATCCTTGAGGATTTTGTTCTTGTGGACACTTGAGAATTTCTTTTTTTATTTATAGTTGAGAAACCTTGGTTTAAATTATATTGTATATCGAAGCCCACAATCAATCACTCCTTTTGGGGCTTACTGTTTTTAAATAGCTTTTGTGCCAGTGAGCTCCAAAGCTGGTCAGCCAATAAATTAGATTGTTAAGATGATCACTAGATTGATTCATGTAATAATTGATTTATTTTCCAGGGATATTAGTAGTGTTTTTGACACAATTTTATGCTTTTAAATTTCCGAATAGCTTCCTTTCTTTTGTGTATTCATAGAAAACCATTTGGGAGAGTTCTCAGAGTACTCGGGAGAAAGCTGTAGTGATGAAGAGGATGAATCTGTAAATCTGTGAATAAAAAGAAAAATTTGTTTTTCTTTTTGTCTGACTCTGTTTTTCTCCATTTACATTATTAGAGATACAACATATATCTGTCTTTGCTCATATATGAGTGAGACAGAGAAGAGAGAAATAGAAACAGTTTTGATTATCTACATCTATCTATCTATCTATCATCTATCTATCTATCTATCTTTCATCATCTATCTATCTATCACCTATCTATTGATAGAAATAGACAGACACAAGAAGAGATTTGCTAAACTAAGTGTGAACTGGGAACATGTCCTATTCATAGTCAATTGAGGAAATGTTGGTGTGAAAAAAACTAACTAAACGGTAGGAATGATTCAGAAACCTAAAATGGAGAAGGGGGGTGGGGGAGTTTGGTCTGTACACTAAAATTGCCTATAATTTTCACCGTTATTTCATTCACTGATAAAACACTGTGTTGGCTCAGGATGAAGTCTTAGGAAGTAAAGTTGAGAAATAGCAGCAACAGCAGTAAAGGTAAGAGAAAATTAATCTCAGCCAAGGGATGCTTTGGGGAAGCAAGTAAAATTACCTACTTTGTCGGTGAAGTTTTCCTCTGTCAGAGCCGACAGAAGTTGGAAGTGATTAGGAGTATGCAGCGGGGACCTCAGTGGCTCTAAAATAGGGTGGATTTATGCAGCATATGGAAACTCAAGGCAGCTCTTCAAGGTAAAATCAGTCACGGAGTAGAGATGTTTATTAGTTTCTAAGTGTTCTTTTCTGCTTTTTAAGCAACATCTTTTTTCATAGAGCTTGCAAGCAGGGCTTGAAAAATAAGGTGTCCTGCCCACTGTGGGGTGTCATACATTAACAGCCTGGTATTAGGACCTTGGAACAGAGCTGTGCAGGCTGGCTAGAGCACATTCCACCGTGAGGCTTGGTAATATTTCCCAAGGGAGTAGAACAAGAAGCCTAGAAAGTTCTTCCTGAGAAGTGCGGGAGGCATTAACTTGCAGACCAGGTCTCTGAATTTGGCTGCCCTGGTTCAAACTTGGATTTAAAGTTATTTGAAGACTTGCACAGACACGGAGTAGGCAGGGGGAATGAGCAAAGAGCCCATCCCTCAGCCTGGAGTAGTGGTCCCCCCCTAGGTTGTTTGGTATAAGCTGTGCTCTCTTGCTCTCCTGCTGTGAGGCTGAAAGGTAGTCAAAATCCTGAAGAGGGAGACAGGCTTGGACCTAGGGCCTCAGCTTAATATAACCTGCTAGCACCCTTGGCACCCTCATCTGCTTTCTACCTAGCTCACCCCTTGATGAAGGTTTGTCCTGGACTCCGGGGTCTTACCCCGTATCCCATCCTACTATATTTACCAACCAACCAATCTCAATGTGGAGGATGTTTCAGGTAAGGAGTGTGGGACTGGCCAACCGACTCCCTGCCTGATATGCTTCTCTTCCTATGATCTAATTTGTCGCCATGGCTTCCATTTACTGAGGACCAGGCACTGTGCCAATCTTGATATGCATCATCTCACATCAGTTTTATAATGACGCTTAAGCGTAGATACAGCTGTCTCCCCTCATTCATGGGGATATATTTTAAGACCCCCTGTGGATGCCTGAAACGGCGGATAATACTAATTGACTGCGTCAACTTTGCTGAAATGTGGCAACAGCTTTTTCATTGGCAGATGCAGCTTCTTCAGTATTTTTTCTATTTTTCAGTACAAACCTATACTGGAATATGTGTAACCATCCCTTACATGAAGTAAATGGCTTGATGTCACTTTTTCAAGGAATCCCTTGCTGAAGTCTTTTATAGGCTGAAAGCTTTCTGCCACAGCACGTTGCTGTTCATTGGAACACATTTTCTGTTCATGTCTCCCATCCACAAGACTTTTCCATCTTAACTAAGCACTTATCACATACTATGGCCGTAGCTTTTGCAGTATGAGGCTAACAGCAAATCTAACACAAATTTCTTTTTCTTTCTTCACAATTTATGGATAGAGGATTTGTTTTTACTGTAGAGCTCAGCAACCTCTGTGTGTGATTTTCTTATTAGGTCAAGAACTTTCACCTTTTTACTTAAAGGAAGCTTTTAATGGTTTCCCTTTGGCATATCTGAATTGCCTGCATCACTACTTTTGCACTTTGGGACCATTATTAAGTAAAATTAGGGTTATTTGAACACAAGCACTGTGATACTGGGACAGTCATCTGATAATCCAGTTGGCTATTACGTGACTAACAGGCAAGAGCACATACAGAGTGCAGACACTGGACAAAGGGTTGATTCATGCCCGGAGTGGAACAGAGCAGGATGGCGTAAGATTTCATCATGCTACTCAGGGCAGCATGCAATTTAAAACTTATAAATTGTTTATTTCTGGAATTTTAATATTTTTGCACTGCAGTTGGCTGTGAGTAACTGAAACTGCATAAAGCAAAGCCACAGGTCAGGGAGAGGGTCTACTGTATCACAACTTTGCCCTTGTCCTTTGAGGAAATTGAGGAGTTACATAATACGCTCAGCTGAAATGCTCTGTTATTTAGGAAATTCTACAAATTCTAAAAATATTTTGGTCCTGTCACATTCTGCCCTTTCTCTGTCTGAGAAGGGACAAATGGCAAGGCAGTTGAATTCAACTGTGTCTTCTTCAATTCAGCGAGCAAGTACTGTTGCTTTAGACTGTTCCAGGCACTGAGCCTGGAACCCGAGAATGCAAGGTGAATGGCGCTGTCCCTGTGACTGCATGGAGGTTCCTGGAAGGCTGGGGTGAACTTGTGCATGTCTGTTATACACATCAGGTTGCCCCAAATGTTAGGTTCGAGCTATACCATAATGCCTGGAGAGGTGCTGGTACTGTGTTTTGGTGGGGCAGGATGTGGGGTGTGGGGGATCATCAGGCTGAATTCACAGAGGAGAGATGAGTGGGCTGTGAAGTGTGAAGAAGGTTTCAGCAGTTAGATGGGAAAAGGAGATTCCAGGCCAGTGGCGCAAAAGCATGAAAGTCAGAGTGTGTGGGAACAGTGTGCAGCCTGGTTTTGCTGGAGCACATCTGTACTGAGGGGAGTGAGCCTGGAGGCAGGCCAGCCACAGGGACCAGCCTGGGGTTCCTGGAGGTGGAGACCAGGAGAACTGCCAACTCAGGAGGAAGGGGTACTGCTTGGGGCTGGAAGGCTTTGTGCTGAAGTGAATCCTGCTCAGGCTTTGGTCAGTTCTCTTAGCACAGCAGGTGGCTATTTGGCCAAGAACTTCGTGTAGCTTATTGACACCCAAAAGGAAGAGATAAAACAATATGACTTTTGGCTGAAATGGAAAAGAACCCCAGATTGGATTTGATGAAGAAGCAAAAAGGAACACTGTGAAAAATGCTTCAGGCTTGCAAATCCAGGAACCTTTACCTTCTTGTCTGTGCAGCAGCTGTGTGTGGTGGGGCCAAAGAGGGAAGGAGACACTATTCTAATTAGTGCATTGAAAGCAGAACTGTAGGTCTGCAGATTTCAAAGCGTTTTTTTTTTTTTTAATTTTTTTTTTTTATTTTAAGACCACTGAGACAGTGATAAAGGGCTTGGTGAAATTTAAGTGTTGTGGTTAGCAGACAACTCTTTGAATTGCTGACTTAAGCACTTGCTCGTTACCTTCCTTTCTCCCTCCTGTGCTAAACGTTACAAAAAGAAATGTCCTGAGATGGAACATCAATGTTCTTGTTTTTATTTGCAGCTCTGATCTGAGTAAATCTTGTAGGCACCATTTCTCTGGAGGGAAAGGTGAGGGAGGACTTGAAGCCCATGTAACGTAAAGGGAAGGCCAGCCAGCGGGGTCCAAATCGCTCTCCACACTGCATCTTGGAAGCTGTGTAGGTGCACATTTCACTATAGATGCACGATCTACTGTAGATGTGGCCTGTTTGCTCACATGTGGCTTTCAAGGCAGGTTAAATTGGCCTGGAAAGCTCTGTGTTCTCCTGCCCCTGACAGACAGCCAGAGGCAGAGAGAGGTTGTTCTGGCACAGAGGGATCACATCATAAAACTCTCTATTTTCTCACACTTCCAAGTTGCTATTTAAGATTCTGAGTGAAAAGAAAGGGGAGAAAAAGAACAAGAAAAGAGAAACTCTAAAGTCATGGCTATGTTTCTAAGCACCTCTTTTGCATTTCAGGTCTATTTTGTAGTAGGAAAGGACAAAAATCTGTGTAAGCAGCATCTTGTATAAACTGGAAGATACATGTGGTGATAGTGAATGGAATATAAAACATCACTTTGGATGCTTTAGGATATCATTGGTTTGCAATTTGCAGAATGGATAATATTTATTATAAAGTATGGGGAATTTTTTATATGCAATATTAATGCAATCTTGGGAGAAAGTTTATACCCTGAATTTCAGAGCCTCAGACCTTTAAATCAATACTCCACTTCATTATTGAAAAATTCAAGCTTCCCAAGTGATGTATCAGTGCAGCCACTCAAAGTAAAAAGGAAGCCCCCCAGGAGGAAGCAGGTGTGACACTAATCTCCCCCCTTGGCCTAGGGACAGCTGATGCTCTGAATTAAATTTCTGTAACTGTAAATTTGCAAGTTAAGTATGTTGGCTAGTTAGGCAATAAAAAGCAGTCTTATGGTCTGGTGATCATGGTATTGCATAAGGCACCTTACCCCTTTCAGTTCTTTCCTGGGAATGCCTGATGGGGCAGATCCAGTGGAGTTTCTATTTATGTTTTGAAGAGTTAGGTGTGTAAGCGCCTCCTCACAGGAGTGCACTGTAGGAACATTCAAAACACTGGGCATAACTGGTCATAGAGCTCTGCCTCCAGGTCAGGTGATATGGTGGAATGTATGGCTAGAAATATGAACCCAAGGTTAGGGCTTTCAAGGCCAAGTCCAGAGTTGATGTGTGATTGGACAAGGGTCTGGGAAGAAGTGGTGACCATCATGACAGGATCTAAAATAGAACTGATGAGCAGATTAGGAAATGGAGTCTTAGAGAGGACTCCCAAGGGCGTTGTTTTGGATTTCTAAGTGGAGACAAAGTATTTCTTCATCTGCTACTCCTCCTCTTTTGAGCATCCAGGGCTTTCCACTTCCCCCTTGCTTTCAAGAGGAAGAGGTTCCATTTGTTGCTATCCTCTAATCTCCCCACCCCATTCTATCTGTAACCGCTAACATAACTATTGTCACACAACTACTGTCACACAGTTTCCACACATCTGGTCATCTGGTACCCAGCTGAGACACAGAGCCAAGGAGGAGAGAAATGAAACCATGAAGAAGACATAGGCCTGGGGTGGGAACATCTGTGTCCACAAGGAAAGGAAAGTTAGAAGGGCCAGAGGACAGTGAGTATTTGTACCATGCCAACATGTGTCTTTCCGGCCCAAACATTATATGCTATCGAAGGGCCTGTTGCTTCTTCCTTAGATGTCTTTCTCCCATCTCTTAGCTTATTGACAATAAGGCAATAAAAGAAGCCCCAGCAAACTCCTCCAGAAGAAGCTTGATGTAGCTGCCTGACCATTGGTCCCCGCTGCAGATAGTGCCTGGGATTATTTGGCCGGTAGGACAGGATTCTTTGTGAAATGCAACATAACGTGTGTATATGTCCTGTCTAGGTGCCCCAGGTTTGAGTTAATATCCATAGTGGAGACATGTAGTGCTCTGAAGTGTATTGAGTAGAAACATTTCTGAAGCACTTCATGTTTAAGTCAGGTCAGATCCCAATGCTTCTACATGCCAACGGGGTTTCTTCAGCTTATGGTGCAGACAAGCTATTTCTCATCCATGCTATTGAGGGCAGTTCCCTCCTTCATGTATCCTGACCCCCTGATAAAGCTGACATGTTTCATTATCCTAGTTCTATGCCAGGTTATGTACCAATATAAATGGATCAATGGATTTTACCTAATGGTATTTGTGTTTTAGTCAAAAAAAAATTCTGTGTAAGGTAAAAATGTAAATGGCCTTTTGACTTCTCCTAAATCAACCCACAAATAACTAATTCCAGGGGAAATTCTCTTCTGTGAAAATGGACATTCTGTTTAACTGAATGAGAATATAGGAGAATGGGGAGAAATAAATGTGTTTTGTTTTCCACTGATGGTAGCTTGCAGATGTCCTTGAGGAGGAGACAGACTCGGGCAGAAAATACACAAATATGTGCTTCTATCAAGACAACAAAAAAGGGGCAAGTCTGTCACACTTTTCCTAAAGAAGGTGACACAAGGAATCCAGACAGATTATAATTACAGGTGTCACATCTCAGCGGACCCCTCAACCTTGAGAAACCCCAGGGCCAGAAAAATGACCTAGATAAAAATCAATGGCTTTAGTCCTCTCAGTCCTGCTGATTTGAAAACATTGGGGACACTGCTTGTCACGAACTATTCATTTTACTTGGAAATGCTTGCAAGTGTTGGACTTTTAGGCATGACTTGGAGAAAAGATTAGATGTCACCAGTGCTTTAGAAACACCCCCAAATGGAAAATTTGTAATGCTTGAAAGGAAGCAGCAAATTCGCAAAAGGATTTCACGGGTGTTGTTAAGTCATGCTATTAGGAAAGAAAGGTCAGCCATAGGCAGATTGGAAAATTGACGAAGCATGTCTTAGGGAGTTGTCTCGCTCCTTGAGGGCCCTTTCTCTGGGCACTGAGAGCCTACAGCCCCCTCGGGCTACACTTAGCCTCTCCTGGATCTCACCTGTCCTTTAGTCTTTGTACCTGGTGATGAAAGAAAGGCAAGGTGGCTGTGTGTGTGTGTGAGTGTGTGTGTGTGTAATTAATGGCTTTTATTTTTAGAGAAGTGTTGGGTTTATAAAAAAATTGAGCAGAAAGCGTAGAGAGTTCCCTAATATTTCTTCACCCCACACTTTCTCCTATTAACATCTTGCATTAGTGTGCATATTTGTTACAATCAACGAACCTACGTTGACACATCTTTATCACCCAAAGTCTGTACGGTTTACCTAAGGGTTTTCTCTTAGTGTTGTACATTGAATGGGTTTTCATAAAGGTATGATGACATGTATCCACCATTACAGTACTGTACAGAATAGTTATACTGCCCTAAGCATCCCTTCTGTTCCACTTGTTTATCTCTTTTCCCCTAAGCCCTGAACATCCATCATTCTTTTTACTATCTTCATAGTTTTATCTTCTCCAGACTGTCAAATAATTCAAATCATAAATCGTGCAGTCGTTTCAGATTGGCTTCTTTCACTTACTAATACACATTTAAGTTTTCTCCATATCTTCTGTGGCTTGATAGCTCATTTCTTGTTTTCTCCTAAAAATATTCCATTGTATGGATGTACCACAGTTATTTTTATTCACTCACCTGTTGAAGGATATCTTGGTTGCAAGTGGCAAGGTTTGTTAATGCTTAGATTAATTTAGAATTGTAAAAATTGATACAAGAAAGCTAATTCAAGAAAAACAGAAATGTTTATAGTTCACTATTTTTAAGAAACTTTGTTAGAACAATTTTAGGTTTACAACAAAATTAAGCTGAAGGTAGAGATATTTCCCACATACCCCTTGATCCTACACATGCATATGCATACCCTCCATTATCAGCATCACTCACCAGAATGTTTCTTTTTCTAATAGAGGATAAATCTACATTTCCACATCATAATCCCCTCTAATCCATAGTTACTTTAGGCTTCACCCTTGGTGTTGTAGATTCTATGGGCTTGCACAAATGTATAATGATATATGTCCATTATTATAATCTCATACAGAGTATTTTTGCTGTCCTAAAAGTCCTCCGTGTCTGCTTATTCATCCACCCCTCCCACCCCCACTTCTACCCCTGGAAACCATTGACTTTTTTTTTTATTTATTGTCTTTGCAGCTTTGCCTTTTAAAAAATGTCATAGAGTTAGAATCATATGGAATATAGACTTTTCACATTGACTTCTTTCCTTAGTAATGTGTATTTAAGTTTCCTCTATGTCTTTTCATGGCTTGACAGCTCATTTTTCTTTAGCTCTGATTCTATTTCATTGTCTGATATACCACAGTTTATCTATTCACTCACCTACTGAAGGACATCTTGGTTGCTTCCAAATTTTGGCAATTATGAATAAAGTTGCTATAAACATCCATGTGCAGATTTTTATATAGATGTAAGCTTTCAATTTTTTGAAAATCAAGATCTATTTTTTCAGATCACCAAAGAAATATAAAAATTGAACCATATGAAATGGACAATATTTGATCATTTTTCTCTTAGAACAGTAGCAATGTCTCATGGTCAACGTATGCTCGTAGTATAGCTCAAATACAGAAGTATAGAAAATTGAGTGAAACAACATTTTTATTATAGATAAACTAATATGAAATTAATTTAAGAATGTGTTATACCTTGTTTTACCCCCATAAATAGTCTCAGCATGGACTTTCTCCATAATCTCAGAAGAGATGATCTCATTGCATGTGTTGTCTGGGCAGCAACACTAGTGATTTGGAAGCCACCCATCTTGACCTGGAGGCATTGCTCTGCTGCTGTGTAGTGACCCTCCTAGTTAAGCCAGCAGATGCTCACAGTGACCTGATAGGTGAACTGGCCAGTGGGCACCAAGGTCCAGGCCTGGCTTTCTTTAGCTTCCCGGTCTATATGGTACAAAGAAGAATGTAGATTTCTGAGGCTATTACAAAAGGTTTGAGACATACTGTGCAGTGTAACGAAAGACCCACTGGCCTCAGAGTCAGTAGTTACTCAATAAATATGATTGAAAGTTTCTGTGCGTCAGGTGTTATTCTGAGCTCTGGAGGTTCAGTGAACAATTCAGACTAGTCCCTGCCCTCAAAAAGCTTACATATCGGAGGCCTGGAGGTAGAAAAGGGGAGATGGGAGCAGACGACACCCCCACTCAGCCATGAGCCAAGATGAGGGACCTGTGAAACCTCAGCAGGTTGCTCAGCTTTCCTGAGCCTCAGGGTTCTAAGGAGATTAGAGGAGACAGGATAATCTATTTGAAATCACTTGTTAAATTGTCCATTATTCTCTCAGTGTAGTTTCTGTAGTTATTTGTTTTCAAACTATACCCCCTGCATTGGAAACACTGAAGTACTTAGAAACTCCTGGAGCCTTTTAGCTTCCATGGCGCCTTTTACACTGTAATGTGGTTTTGGAAACTGTCAAATCTGTACTTCCTCCCTTGCTCTCTGAATATCATCATGGCCTCCTCCCTCTCCTCCTGCACATCCATCCACTCACAGAGATATGTCAGGGTCCAGGCTAGAAACAAGAGGGGTGGCTGAAGAGAGCTGAAGAAAAGTTATTTGCAAAGGTGAGATGAGTAAAACCAGCAAGGAGTAGTGAACCTCCTTGGCTTTACAACAGCAATTTACCATCCCGGGAGTCAAAGAGGTCGTGTGGTCCTTGGAACCTGGGGGAACTGGAGCTGGTGGAGAGGACTGCGTGACAGGAGCGATGGCCTTTGATGAAAAAAATGGCAGACACTGGAAAAGCATGGCCTAGCAGGGAGGGAGTGGTTAGTTGGGAATAGATAACCCTAACTTCTTTCTTGGCCGGCTCTCCCATGCAGACCAGCTACATAATGAATGGGACCTTGTTAAAAAAAATTATTAAGAATTTCAAGGTGGCGACAGCAGAGTATTAAACTGAATGCAAGATCTTTCTGAGTGCTGTGACCTGATGTATGATCGATTGCATGGGTTTGCACACTGTGTTAACTGTATGTCCAGCTTCTGTAAACTTGATGATTTAATATGCACCCTACATATATATGCTGGACAGGCCTTGTTCTAGACAACCTGAGAATATGCCTGTGTTGCTTTGCCTTGGCTTCCTGCTTCCCTCTGCCCCTAACCTTGGGAGGAGTACTTCTCTCAGGGGCACTTTTCAAATACAAACCAACTAATTCAGGGTCTGCAGACCCAAATACAGGCTTTCATATCCTGGGTGAGTATGTACCTGTCCTAATCATCCCAGACAACTAGAGACAACCCCTGTGCGCCAGCCAATCCTAAGCCTTCTTACCCTGCCTCACCCATTCCTTCTTGTGGAAACCACAATGATAAAGGTTCTTGCCCACAGTTCTCCTTCCCTTCACCTCATGACCAACCCAGAGGGTTCTCTGTGTGGCCACCATGGTATAGTGTGTCCTCTTCTCTTGGTAACTGTGAGTAATAAACTATCTTTTCAAATGCAATTGTTTCTTGATCTGTTGGCCTATACCTCAGATTTTCTAAGAATACACTATATTTCAGAATATGTACCCATGTAGCTGGCCCTGATGGCAAGCCTCTAATAGTCTGAACTTAACCAAAGCTCAGAAGACAAGAAGCCTGGTGGAATAGTTCATAAAGCTCAGCACTTTAGGGCTTACAGAATAGTGGGGGTGAGGTGGAAATGTGGATTTGGTGGGGTAAAGGATATCCAGCACATGTCTCATCTTTCTTACTAAGATGGCATGGATTGATGCTTATATAATAAATGAATGAAAACCTTAACCTTTCTTATGCTATTTTCACTGTTTCACTTGAGGACAGTTTTGGGAAAAGTGTGTCATTTCTTGCCTGACTTGGGAGTCATTTTTCAACAGCTTTGTATAATTGACAGACATTAAAGTGCCTATTTTCAAAATGTGCACTTTGATAAGGTTTTACGTATGTGTATGCCTGTGAAACCATCAGCACAATCAAGCTAGGGAACATATCTATTTTTCCTAAAAGTTTTCTGTATCCCTTTGTGATTCCCTCTTGCTGACTCTCCCCACCCTCAACTGCATCAGGAAATAGCTGATTTGCTCTGTCACTATTCATCAATTTACATTGTTTGAAATTTTATGTAAATATAAAATGGAATCAAATAATACATAATCTTTTTTGTCTGGCTTCTTTCACTTCAGATTCATACATACTGATACGAGTATCAGTAGTTCAGTCTTTTTTATTACTAAATAGTATTCTGTTGTGTGGATATACTGCAATTTGTTTATCCATTCACCTTTAGTTGGACATGTGGGTTGTTTTAGTTTGTAGCTCTTACAAATAAAGCTGCCATGAACTTCATGTACAAGTTTTTGTATGGGCCACAGCTTCATTTCTACTGGGTGAATGCATAGGAATGGAATGGTTGAATCATATGGTAGATATTATGGGCCGAACCGTGCTTTCCTAAAATGTATATGTGGAGTTCCTAACCCCCAGTACCTCAAAATGTGACTGTACTCGGAGATAATGCCTTTAAAGAGGTATTAATTACTAAGTTAAAATGGGGTAATTAGAATTGGCCCTAATCCAATATGACTGACGTCCTTATAGGAAGAGGAGATTAAGATACAGACAATATAAGCAGAGGGATGACCATGTAAGGACAGAGGGAGAAGGCAGCCATTTACAAGCTAAGGAGAGACATATTAGAAAACATCAAACCTTCCAACACATTGGTATTGAACTTCTAGTTTACAGAACTGTGAAAAAATAAATTTATGTTTGTAGCATTGGTTATGACAGCTTTTAAAAAACTAATACAGTAGGTGTGCATTTAACTTTCTAAGAAATTCCCCAATTGTTTTTCAGTCATTGTACTCTTTTACATTCCCCCAAATCCTTGTCAACACTTGGTATAGTGATCAGTGTTATTTTAACATTCAAATGGATGTGCTGTGGTATCTCACTGTGGTTTTAGTTGACATTTTCCTAATGACAAATTGTACATGTTTTCATGTGCTTGCTTGACATTGGAGAAATATCTGTTTAAATTATTTGCTTATTTTTTAAAAATTAGATTATTTTCTTATTGTTGACTTTTGAAAATTCTTTATATATTTGCATGCAAGTCTTGTATCACATATGTGATTTGCAAATATTTTCTCTCAGGTGGTTGCTTGTCTTTTATTTCTCTTAACTATGTCTTTTAGAAAGCAAACTTTTTAATTTTAATTAAGTACAAATGGTCCATTTGTTTACACTCTATAGATTATCCTTTTTGGTCATATCTGTAAAATCTTTGCCTAATTATTAGTTTCAAAAATCTTATTTTTTTTCCCCCAGAACTTTTCTTGTTTTAGGTTTTACAGATAGGTCTAAGATCCATTTTGATGTCCTTTTCTTTCTCTTCCCTTCCCTTTCCTTTCCCTTCCCTTCCCTTCCCTTCCCTTCCCTTCCCTTCCCTTCCCTTCCCCTCCCTTCCCTTCCCTTCCCTTCTTTTCCCTTCCCTTCCCTTCCTTTCCTTTCCTTTCCTTTCCTTTCCTTTCCTTTCCTTTCCTTTCCTTTCCTTTCCTTTCCTTTCCTTTCCTTTCCTTTCCTTTCCTTTCTTTTTCTTTTCTTTTTTCTTTTCATATTTATGATATCTAATTTTTCCAAAACCTTTTGTTGAAAAGATTATCCTTTCTCCACTAAATTATCTTTGTACCTTTGCCAAAAAATAATTGACCATGTATGTGTGAGTCTATTTCTGCCCATTTTAATCTATCTCATTGATCTATTTTTTATATTAATGCCAACACTATACTTTCTTGATTACTGTGGCTTTATGATAATTTAGTATAAGTCCTCTAACTCTGTTTTTTGTTTTCAAAGTTGTTTTGACTCTTCTAATTATAATGCATTTTTTTTCAGTAATTATTTTTAATAATTTGAGTTGGGTTTTTCCAGTAATGCACTATGCCTTTTCAATATGTAATATCAATTTTATTTTTGTTGTTATACAGTGTAGGAAAGTGTTTTTTTGCTTCCTTCCTTCCTTTCTTCCTTCCTTGATTATGATTTTTGTTATTTCCTCTTTTCCTTGATTTTTTTGGTCATAATTAGAAATAGGTGTGAGATCAGTTATTCACAAATCTGAATGTTTATAGGAATTACCTGGGGAACTTATTAAAAATATAGATTCCCTAGTTCCATCAGAAATTCTGATTTAGTGGCTGTCATAGGCAGGAATAATGGACCCCCCCACCAAAAAAAAAAAAAAAAATCCACACACTAATCCCTGGATCCATGAATTTATTATGTTAGATGAATTAAGGATGCAAATGAAATTAAGGTGCTAATCACCTGACCTTTAGATGGGGAGATTATCCTGGATTATTTAAATAGGCCCAATCACTTAGCATAAAGTTTTCAAGGTTTATCTGTGTTGTAATCACAAGGATCTTATATGAGGAAGAGTCAGAACCAGAGAGGTGGTATTATGATAAAGATTGGACTGTCCAGGGTGGCTTTGAAACACTTTAACATTTATTGAAATGATTTTTTTTTTTTTTTTTTTTTTTTAGGAAATGTTAGCTTGACAACTAGTGAATTCCAGCTGGACCCTAGTAAACATGTCCTTTTTATTTTTTTATTTCTAATAGGTTTACTAGCCTGGTTAAACAGGCCAGTGATATGGCTGTAGTTAAATATTAGGATTTCAGCAATGCGTTCATCAGACTTTATAATCTCCTTGTGGAAAAATGATGTTTGGATGATAATTTGGTATTGCAGAGTATTAGTGTTTTATGTACCTGTACATAAAGAATGTTTATTAAAAGGCAGATGCCAACTAAATAGATAATTGATAACAGATACAATTGATAGTTTAATATTAATATGCGGTTAATTTCACAAGTGAAAAATCTACACAGATTTTGATTGGAATTGTATCAAATCTATATATAATTTACTGGAAAATTTATATCTTAACAATATTGAGTTTGTAATACATTAATATAGTATATCTCTTCATTTATTTAAGTCTTCTTTAATTTCTCTCAGCAATGTAGTAAAGTTTTTATTGTATAGGTCTTGCATATGTTATGTCAAATTTATCCTTAAGTATTTCCTATTTCTGATTTATTGTAAATAGAGAATTAAAAAAATCAATTTCTGATTGTTTGTTGCTAGTACAAATACAACTGATTTTTAATATCTGTCTTATATCCTGAAACATTACTGTTTAGCAATTTGTTCTAAAAGCTTTTTAAAAAGATTGTATAGTATTTTCTATACATTTAATCATGTTCTTTATAAATCAAAACAGTTTTATTTTTTTGCCTTGTGGAGTTAAATGAAGACCACTCAAATGAGAATAAGCAAAGGCTATTTATTCAGAGCTTGACTCACTTAGTAAGGGAGTCAGCCACCATCACTTGCATTTGGCAAAGACTTAAAGGCAGACAGAGAAGTGGGAAGGCTTTGTCATTGGAAAAAAGGTAGTAATTCAGATATGACCTTATTAGCTTCTTGGACTGGTTGCTGCAGAGGGTAAGTTGACTTCCAGAGCTAGTTGCAACAGCTGTGGGCCAGAGTTCTATATTTGTACATGATCTGGCCATTGTCCATTTGTATACTCGATCTTTCACTTTACAATCTGGATGCGTTTTATTTCTTTTTCTTGTTTTACTGAATTGGTTATAGTATAAAGATGAACAGAACATGTGAGAGTAAACATCCTTGCCTAACACATCTTAGGGAAAACATTCACTTTTTCACCATTAAGTACAATGTTAGTTTTAGTTTTTTTATAGATGGCTTTTATCAAGTTGAGGAAGTTCTCTTTTATTCCTAGTTTGCTGAAATTTTTTAATCAGTAATTGATTTAAAATGAATTTTCTTATTTTATTTTATTATATGTTGTCTGCAGGTATGGTGAATTTCATTGATTTTCAAATACTAAACCTACCTTTCATTCATTGTAAATCCTACTTGATCATGATGTATTACCCTTTTTATACATTGTTGTATTTGGTTTGCTAAAAATATATTAATTCTTATATCTATGTTCATGAGGAATACTAGTCTGTAGTTTTCTTTCATTATAATGTCCTTGTTTTTGATGTCACAATAATGTTGGCCATATAGAATTAGTTGTTAAATATTCTCTCTTCTTTAGTTTTCTAGAAGAATTTGTGTACAGTTGGTATTATTTGTTTTTTAAATGTTTGAATTTCTCAGTGAAACCATCTGAGTATGAAGTTTCCCTTGAGGGAAGGTTTTTATGAATTTAATTTATTTAATAGATATGCTGTTTGGGTTAGCTCTTCTTTTGTGAGCTTTGATAATTTGTATTTAAATTTTTTTTCATTTCATTAAAATTATAGCATTAATTTGCATAAAGTTGCTCATAATGTTTTATTATTATTTTAATATCTGTAGGATCTGTAATACTGTTACCACTCTCATTCTTGGTATTGGTCATTAGTATCTTTTTTCTCTGTCTCTCTGCCGATCAGTCTGACTAGAGACTTACTGATTTTACTGACATTCTTAAAGCACCAGATTCTGCTTTCATTGATTTTTCTCTATTTTTTTTATTTTCAACTTTTTTGGTTTTCACTTTGATATTAATTTTTTTTCTTCTCCTTTCATCAGGATTCTTCTTTTTTTAGTTTATTTAAAGGTAGCATTTGAAATCATTGGTTTGACACCTTTCTTCTTTCCTATATTCATTTAGTGCTCTAAATTTGTCATGGCATTTCCAAAGTCTATATCATGAATCACTGAGTATTAATATTGATTGAGACATTAAAAATTGTTGTGTTCCATCTTTGCATTTTATAGTTAAGTAACCATAAATTAATCAGCATCTCAAAGTTAATGTATACATTTAATAGCAAACTGGTTCCTATATGTGCAGGACAATGAGAGACTAAAGAAAGAGGCAGACCACTCCAGATTGGTAGGTGGCAGGTTTAATAAATAAGAGAACGTACTTATGAGTCTTGTCTTAGGCAGCTACAAGAGGAATAGATCTCTGTACCCATCCCTACCAGAATTTTAAAAGTTTCTACAGAGGCCTTAATTGCATTCAGTCATGTATTCAGTCCAGATGGTCTCCATAACACCTTACTCTCTCAAGGCTATGTCCTTGGAACAGCTTCCACTGTGGAACAGTAGGCAGAGTTTACATTCCAAGGACAGGAGAGGGGGTGAGAAGTCTCCAGTTGCCAAGCTCTGGGATCAACTGGCAGTCATGTCCTCTTCCTTACCTCCTTTAACAATATATTTTCATGTTCTTGTTTGAACCACTTCTCTTGTGAAACTAGTTTTGGAATGTTAATCTATCTTTATACTTAAAACAGACTCTAACTTTCTGCTCTGTTTTAATCTTTGCAACAGATTGCAAAATTATGTTCTACCTACTTGTCCTTGGACTTAAAATAGCCTTTGGTGATATGCAACTCCAATTTTATTCTGTTACCACAACCTGTGTTTGTGTACATCTGTACTAGAGCCCAAATTGTTGAGGAAGGGGAGTGCTATTAGACATAGTAAAGCCAAAAGAAGATCAAGAAATATCAGGCTGAAGAGAGGTAGCGGAGTGAATTCTGGCCAGTATGTTGGGCGGCAGAAGAACTGAATGAGAAGGATAAATGAATGGATGTTCATTGCAGGTGATGTCAAGATTTCATAAGGGAATAACTGAAGACTACAGTCTGGCTGCTCTTTGTTTTGGTAGCATTTTTTTTTTTTGTATTAATAACACAATCAAAAGAATTCATATGCCACATGACTTAAGCTGGTGGTTTTTTACCCTTGTCTGTATATAATATGCATCAAGGGTTTGGAAAACAAATGAATGAATGATTGTCACGTAGTTGTATGTCCTATTTACCTGCCATAGTCTATGGCCATTTAACTCCTCTCAGAGGTGAAATAAGACAGGATCATTTTTGTAGAGTTGGTTTAATTTAGTAAAAGAAAACTAGAAAATTAATAGAGTGCCAGTATTAGTTAATTCCTTCCTCATCTTGGCCCAGTTTCATAAATTTATTCTCAGCTGAGAGGAATAGGATTTGAAGTACTAGGCATTGGATTTAAATATGACTTAGAATCAACATATCACCCCTTGTTGAAGTCCAGAAGAAAGGACTGCATGGAGGAGAACAGATGGTTGTGTTTAAGGCACTAATTTCTGCTGGATTCCTAATTCAGCAAAGAAGAAAGGAACCAGCAGCCGCAGCCTCCCCTTGGCTGCTGTGTTTTGTCATGTAAGCCAGAAACAACTGTAGTGGGCTGTCGAGGAGCTGAAGACAGCTGAACCCTCTATCTTTTAAAAAAATAATAGTCATAATTTTTCCACCCTTATTCATCAGTTTTCAAAATTTTAGTACATTTATGTGAAACAGCAAATTAGTCAGCAGGTGAAAAGAAATGGGGCAGGCTGACTTGAAATCTAGTTAAGAGCAGGTGGCAGGAGGGAGAGGGCTGTGCATGGTGCTGCATAATCATGTGGTGCCCAAAAATGTTGGGATGAAGACTTTATTATTTCTTTGGATGAGAAAATGTCCAGCCTGAATGCATGATTACACTGGTTAAACACTTCTCAGTAGTCTTGGGCTAACTTTATATATGCATATTTATCTGTGGGCTGACTTTTGAGAAGAGATTCTGAATCAAAATTAGATTGTCAAGGATGATGAGGGTAAAGAAGAAATTATAGAATACTGACCATGTGTTTGAGAAAGACAAGCAGAACTGAGTTTGACAGATAGTTCTGTTTTCTCTGCTTTAACTTCTGTCTCAAGACAGCAAGAATAATTAATATACTATATGAAATCAATTCAAATCAACAGGCAGTTTTTGGACACCTGCTGTATATCCTGTCTTGTAAGAATACAGAAGATTTTTATGTTGCCCTTTGCCAAAGTGGTTGTAATTTGGGGCTACACTAGAGAGACCAAGGAGTTATTAGATGTGTGTGAGATATGCCGGGGGATATTTATGAACTACATAAATGACAATAATAAAGAGGCTAAAGTATATGGTCAAGACAATGAGAGCTGTAAGAGGTTAGAATAGGATGATATTAGTGTCTGGAGCAAATGGGGAAGAGTACTTCAAATCCTATTCTTCTCAGCTGAGAGTAAATTTATGAAACTGGGCCAAGATGAGAAAGGAATTAGCCAGTACTGGCACTCTATTAATTTTCTAGTTTTCTTTTCTAAATTAAACCAACTCTACAAAAATGATCCTGTCTTATTTCACCTTTGAGAGGAGTTAAATGGCCATGGACTATGGCAGGTAAATAGGACATACAACTACGTGACAATCATTCATTCATTTGTTTTCCAAACCCTTAATGCATATTATATACAGACAAGGGTAAAAAACCACCAGCTTAAGTCATGTGACATATGAATTCTTTTGATTGTTATTGAAACAAAAAATGATGCTACCAAAACAAAGAGCAGCCAGACTGTAGTCTTCAGTTATTCCCTTATGAAATCTTGACATCACCTTCAATGAACATCCATTCATTTATCCTTCTCATTCAGTCCTTGTGCCCCCCAATGTACTGGAATAGATATAGAAGGGTTATTATACTCAAGTATATAATTGAAGGCATACTTGTGTCCCAGGAATTGGGAAATAAATCAACAAACATATAGAAGCAGGAATAGGCAACATGTTTTGATCTCATGATGGTAAAGGGAAATTATCCTGTGGCATTGTAGTTAAGCCTTTAGCTTCTGGAGTCAGAAAACCTGGATTCAAACTCTGTACAAAATAATAGCTGTATAATCTTGTGCAAGTTAAATCTCATTTAACTTCTAGTGCGGAAAATAAGTTAATCACACCCAAAGTTTATAATGCATTCCCATAATTGGTCTATGCAAGGCGCCTCTCCTGTTATTTATTTGTGTACTTTTTCCCCCATACCTTGGGGAGGACTTGACCTTGCACAAGGTAGCTCTTTGTAGTTGAAGGGCTCCCCCAAAGAATTACTAGCTTAAGGCTGTCTGTTCACAATACTCCCAGGAACAAGGGCAACAAGTTCTCCATTGAAGGAGAACTGGGCAGTGCATCTTCATGTCCCTTAAAGTGACAAAACTCTCTTATGAGTTCTAATTGTCTGTCTATTGTTTCTGTCAGCTTTTCTAGATAAATGTTTTTATTATTTGTGAACAATGAATTTAGCTTTTCCCTTCTTATTCTTAGACCTTTTTTTCTTTTTCTTTTCTTTTTGGTGTTGATGATAAATTCCAGTGCTTTATTCAGTAGCAAAAGTGACAGTGGTCATATTTTTCTTGTTACTAGTCTTTAAAGGAATACAATCAAAATTTCTCTATTAAGTGTAATGGATTTTGTAGATTTTTCATATAACCTATGTGGAAATAAGAACATTCTTATCTTTCCCTAGTTTACTAAGTTTTAAAAATATATAAATGGATGCTGCAGGGTGAGGGCTGGAGAGGCAGCTCTCTCTCAGACAGAAGTACTGGCAGAAGCTATTATTCTTTGTTGAGCCCTCCCCCGATCCAGTATTTAGGACAAGTGGGCACCATATCTAAGTCTCCATCAGCCTGGCTAACACTATTTTCCTCATCCTGGTGATTCCCTGGGACATTGCCTCCCACAACTTGTAGGTCCACCCGAGCTGCCTCCAGTCCTTTTCTGTTCAAATGGCCTATTTTCGCACATGCTGTAGACTTTTCTAAAATTTTTCAAAAGTTCACAAACTCCAGATAAGAGATAACTGGTCTTGGCATGCCCTGTACCTCTTGCTAAGCAACCCTAAGCCTGACACTAGTGGCAGCTGGCCTTGGTTCATAGGTTAGCCTCTCCCAGGCACCTCCAACCTCAGTGCAAGTGTCAGCCATCTACAGATCACTTTGTACCTCATACCAAGTGACCCTGGGTAGGGCACAGAGGCTGACCTTGGCCTGCAACAGAAGCTGTCCCAAGAGGTTCCAGAACCAACACACCAAGTGACCAGCTTAAGACCACACCAGAGCACCACTCAACCACCTCTACAGGATTCACTATAGCAGGGCACCAGACCCCTGCTATAGTGAATCCTGCTTCATAAGGTCAGCCCCTTCACAATTGCACCTGCACTGTAGTCTTGGCCAGTCCTCACAACCAGTCAGTTTGTGGATTAGTCCCTCCCATTGACATGCAAACACAACCAAGACTCAACTATAATAGGAAGGTACACAGGACCCACACAAGGGATATACCTAGGGAACATGTCTCAGGTGACCAGGGAGGCTGTGCCACTGGGACCCATAGGACATCTACTACATAAGGCCAGTCTACTAAGAACACAAGACATAGCAGCCTTACCTAATACATAGAAACAAACACAGGGAGGCAGCCAAAATGGAGAGACAAAGAAACATGTTCCAAATGATAGAACAGAGCAAAACTTTAGAAAAAAAACTAAGCAAAATGGAAATAAGCAATCTACCAGATGCAGAGTTCAAAGCACTATTTATGTGAGGTTTGTGAGAACTTCTACAAAAAGGTAGGAAACATAAAAGTGGAGATTGAAAACAAATAAAAGGACCAGTCAGAAATGAAGAATATAATAATTGAAGTGAAGAATACATTAGAAGGAATCAACAGTAGATTAGGTGAAGCAGAGGACTGAATCAGCAATTTGGAAGATAACGTAGAAGAAAACACCCAATCAGAACAGCAAAAAGGAAAAATAATCCAAAACAATGAAGATAGTTTAAAGCACCTCTGGGACCACATCAAACATACCAGCATTTGCATCATAGGAGTACCAGAAGAAAAAAGAGAGCAAGGAATTGAAAATCTATTTGAAGGGACTTTTAAGAAGAAGAAGGAAAAAAAAAGATAAAAAATATGAATAATAAAATGATGGTAACTACATATCTATTAACAATTACTTCAATGTAAATGGATTAAGTGCTCCAATCAAAAGATATAAGACAGCTGAATAGAAAGGAAAACAAAACCCTTATATATGCTGTTCATATCCATAGACACATGCAGACTAAAAATAAAGGGATGGAAAAATATTTCATGAAAATGAAAATGAAAAAATAAATCTCGGGTAGCAATACTTATACCAAACAAAATAGGCTTTAAAACAAAGATTATAAGAAGAGACAAAGAAGGACACAGTAATCCCACTTTTGAGTATTTATCCAAAGAAACCCAAAACACTACTTTGAAGGAAAATGTGCATCCATATATTCAATGCAGCATTATTTACAAAAGTCGAGATACGGAGGTAACCTGGGTGTCCACCAATAGATGAAAGGATAAAGAAGAGGTGATACATATATACAACAGGATATTACTCAGCCATAAAAAAAGGATGAAATCTTGCCATCTACAATAACATGGATGGACCTAGAGGGTAATGTACCGAGTGGAGTAAGTCAGACAGAAAAAGACATATGCTGTGATTTTACCTATATGGGAATCTAGAGAACAGGATAAATGAACAAACAAAACAGAAACAAGCTCTTAGATACAAAGAACATTTTGATGGTTGCCATTTAGGGAGCTTGAAGGGAATGTGTGAAGGGTAAGAGGGGATTAAGAGGTACAAATTGGTCATTACAAAATAGTCTTGGGGATGTAGAGCAGTGGTTTCCAACCTTTTTGGCACCAGGGACCAGGATCTAATGCCTGATGATCTGAGGTGGAGCTGAGGTGGTGATACTCAAGCTGGGAGTGGCTGCAAACACAGATGAAACTTCGCTAGCTTGCCCACTCGTCACTTTCTGCTGTGTGGCCTGATTCCTATTAACAGGCCATGGACTGGTATCAGTCTGCAGCCCAGGAGCTGGGGACCCTTGAAAAACACGGGGAATATAGTCAGCAGTGTTGTAATAACTATGTATGGTGTCAGATGGGTACTGAGTTTACCAGTGTGATCACTTCATGAATTATATAAATGTTTAATCACTGTGTTGTATACCTTAAAGTAATATAATTTGCATGTCAACTGTAATTGAAAAAAGTATTTAAAAAAACTAAAGCTGTTTGTAATAAGAAAAAAGTATAACTAGATGCTGGATTTTATCATATGACTTTTCTGCATTGATTGAGATATTATTTTTTTCTTCCTTTAGTCTATTAATGTGATACATAACATTGATTTTTTTTGAAGTATGGCATGCTTACAATTCTTAGATAATCCATTATTGATTATGATACACTTTTTTAAAAAAACACAATGTTGCATTCAGTTTGTTAATTTTATTTAAGAATTTGGCCATCCACATCAATTTTTTAAAATTTAATAGTCTTTACCTTTTTAGAGAAGTTTTCAGTTCGCAGCAAGATTGAGAGTGTTGTACAGAAATTTCCTATATATACCCTGCCCTTACTCATATATACCCTCCCCATTATTAATATCACCAACCAGAGAGTCACGTTTGTTCCCATTGATGAAGCTACACTGAGACATCATAATCACCCAAAGTCTGTAATTTATCTTAGGGCAATAGATTTGGAAAATGTATAATGACATATATCCATCATTATAATATCATATAGAGAATTTTCACTGTCCTAAAAATCCTCTGTGCTCTGTTTATTAATCCCTCCCCCTCCCTAACCCCTGGCCACCACTGATCTTTTTACTGTCTGCATAGTTTTAACTTTTTCACAGTGTCATGTAGTTGGAATTCTACAGTCTGTAGATTTTTCAAATTGGCTTCTTTCACCTAGTAATATGCGTTTTATGTGCCTCCATGTTGTTTCATGCATTGGAAGCTCATTTCTTTTTAGCATTGAATAGTGTTCCACTGTCTGGGTGTACCGCAGTTTATTTATCCATTTATCTACTGAAGGACATCTCAGTTGCTCCCAAGTTTTGACAAATTATGAACAAAGCTGTTATAAAAATCTGTGCAGGTTTTTATGTGCACATAAGGTTTTATATTTTTTTAAAAAATCAAGATGTATTTTTTCTTATTATCAAAGAAAAGTGAAGTTGAGCCATATGAAATTTTCAGTATTTGCTCATTTTTCACCTGTCATAATAGCAGTTTCATATGGCTCAAATGTCATATATGCAGTATATTACACTGATGGATTTCATCTGTTAAACCAATAAATCTCACATGGTCATAGTGTATAATCTTATTATCTAATATTTCTGCTTTACTTTTTATGATCCCATGTTTCTGTTTCATATTGGTAATGTTTTCTCAACTCCTTAAATATATTTATCATCTTTATTTAAAATTTTTGGTTGGTATATTTCAATATCTTTTCTGCAGTTGGTTTTATGCATGGTTGTCTGCAAGATTTCTGGTATTCTAGACAGAGACAGGGACATTGAAAAGGGAGTTAGGCCAAGGAGGAAAGAGAATAACTTATCTTTGGAAGTATTGAGTTCAGGTAGGATGGTAGGAGTCCTAAGGGAAAAGTTCTGAAGGCAGTTAGGAAGAGGAGAATGGAAAGTGGGAGGAGGAAGGAAAGAAAAGATTGTGAGCAGTGGAAGATGGTGGTCATAGAGTTTGAGAGCTGAGAGGTATCAGAACATCGCCTCTGCCCCAAACAGGCTTCTTTAAAGCTCTGCTCTTCTTAGCCTGCTCTTTGCAGATCCCAGGGAAATTGGTATTGAGACTATTTCTTTTTGATTTTGCTTCACACTGAAGTGCAATCTGGCTGAAGGTGGAGATAGCTCTCTCAGTCCGTTTTCTTTTTCCCTTAATCTGAGCATGGCAGCCATAGAAAGGGAGAGGTGAGGAGCAGATTAGAAAGGCGAGGAAGTAAAGCCATCATTTTCAAAAATCCACTTGACTTCTAAGCAGTTGGGGAGCAGTGAAAACCTAATTTTCATCTCACCCAACCCTAACAATTCTTATCATTGGGTCTGAAATGTTCTTTTAAAAAAATCTCCTATGATTCTGAATCAGGTGGTTCAGGAAACAAATTTTGAGAAAATTTGGAAGTAGAAGAACTATTTCAGATCTGGTCTGCATGCAGAAGGACAGGCAATGAGGTGGGACCTAGGAACTCCTGCATTCTCCTCTCTGCTATCACCTAGAGGGGCCTTCTGCATTCTTTAGCATCTGGAGATGCAAACCTCTGGCTCCATTCAGCTGTGCTTTCTCTGGTTCCTCTAGCTGAAGTAAAGGAGTGACATAGGGACCCTGGGAACATCTGCGGAGTATTTATTGAATAAAATCATCTTCTACTGAACATGTGTATCTTTCTGTACCATCTGGCTACAGAGGATAGATTACTTCAGAAATCCCCAATTTTTCTTTAATCAAGCTATCAGTTCAAAGCAACTTGCAAACAGACTAAAATGTGGGACTTTGAGTAGGTAAACAGATAACTGAAAACCAGGTGGTGGTGGAGCTGCAGGTGACAGCCGAGTTAGAGCTGGCAGCCCGTGTATGTTTCCCCTTAGGGTATGAAGAATAGAATTAAACAAAACAAATGTTGCTGGAAAAATAAAATATGCTTCTGGGTACTTGACTGTATTGAATTCAAGAGGAAAAAAATTCTGGCTCCCTGTCCTCAAATGAAGCAAAGTTACTAGCCTATTTTTCTACTAGCATAGAGGTTGAACCCTCCGATTTCAGCAGCGGTGAGGATTCCCAGCCCCACCCTGCTTCAGATGGGGAATTTTGTGTTCACAAATGTAGTTCAAACATGGAGGAAACACTAAGGTATGGAAATATGGACATGTTTGTCTACGTATATTATTTTACACTGAGAGATATTCCTGAAAAATTTAATTTGCTGATTACTTTTTTTTCAGATTACAAAAGTTATATGTACCTAGGATGGAAAATAGGATAAATATAAAATCTTTGAAAATAAAGTCACATTTAAAGTGTACCAGAGGAAACTGATTTTAAAAATAAAATTTTTTAATGTTAGAATATATTTGTTAGGCAGATATTCTACTATTTTGGTTTTTTTTTAGTAGTCCATTTTTTTTTTTATTATTTCTGTATTTGATGTCAGGTCTATTTGAGTTATATTCTATAGTCTGAGTCATCTGACCATTCATTCATTCATTCATTCATTCATTTCAGCTTTACTGAGGTAAATTTATAGACATTTATGAATTTGGTGATTCAATATGCTTATACATTGTGAAAGGATTCCCCCTAATACATCCATCACCTCACATGCTTGTCATATTTATCTCTTTTTTGTGAAAACATTTAAGTTCAACTCATTAAATTTCAATTATACAGTACAGTGTTATCAAGTATTGTCAACACATTTTACATTAGATCCTCAGAACGTATTGATCTTATAGCCGAAAGCTTGTACCTTTTTACTAACCTCTCTCTATTTTCCCCAACTCCCAGTCCCTGGAAACCACTTTTATATTCTGTTTCTATGAGTCCTAGTATTTGTTTCTTTGTTTGTTTACTTATTTATTTATTTAATTTTAGATTTCACATCTAGTTGATGGCATGCAGTATTCCTCTTCTTATATTTTGCTTACTTCACTTAGGGTAATACCCTTAATGTTCATTAATATGTTTTCCATTGCAAGATTTTCTTCATTCTCATGACTGAATAATATATACCATATCTTCTTTATCATTCATCCACTGATGGACACAGGTTGTTTCATATACTGGTTATTGTAAATAATGCTATAATAAACGCAGAAATGTAAATATCTCTTTGATTTCTCATTTTCCTTTCCTTTGGCTATATGCCCAGAATTGGGATTGCTAGATCATATTGTAGTTCTATCTTTAATAATTTTTGAAGAATCTTCATGCTGTTTCCCTAGTAGATGTGCCAATTTACCTTCCCACCAACAGTGTATAAGGGTTCCTTTCTCCATATTCTCGCCCACCCTTGTTATTTCTTGTCTTTTTGATGAAAGCTATTCTAACAGGTGTGAGGTCATATCTCATTGTGGTTTTGATTTGTATTTGCCTGATAATTAGTGAGCACTTTTTCATGTATCCACTAGTCATTAGTACTTTTTTTTCTGGAAAAATAAATGTCTATATGGTTACTCTGTTTATTTTAAACCAGGTTATATATATTTTTGTTTGTTATTATTACATGAGTTCTTTATATATTTTAGATAGTAATCCATTATAAGATATATGATTTGCAAATATTTTCTCCCATTACATAGGTTGCTTTTTCATTTTTTAATGGTTTCCTTTTGCTGTGCAAAAGATTTTAGTAAAAAGAAAGGAATATCTTAGATTGGAGTGAATATAAATGAAATAGAGATTAAAACAATGATACAAAGATCAATGAAACTAAAAGCTGGTATTTTAAAAGGATATGCTAAATAGACAAATCCTTAGCTAGACTTACCAAGAAAAAAGAGGACTCAATAATAAAAATATAAATCGAAGAGGAGACATTACAACTGGCTCCACATATATACAAAAAAATCATAAGAGACTATGAACAATTAGATGCCAAAAATTGGGAAAAAACTAGAAGAAATGGATAAATTCCTAGAAGCATAAAACCTACCAACATTGAGCTATAAAGAAATAGGAAATCTAAACTAATGAGTAAGGAGGTTGAATCAAAAATCTCCCAATAAAGAGAAGTCCAGGGTGAGAGGACTTCAAAGTTCATTTCTACCAAAAATTTAAAAAAGAATTAGTATCAAACCTTCTCAATCTCTACCAAAAATAGAAGAGAAGGAAACATTGCCAAACTCACTATATAAGGCCAGCATTATCCTAATACCAAAAACAGACAAGGACACTACAAGAAAAAAAAGTATAGCCTAATGTACCTCATAAACATAGATGCAAAACCTCAACAAAATATTAGCAAATCAAATTCAACAATGCATTTAAAGGATCGTACCCCATGAGCTAGTGGGCTTTATTCCAGGGATGTATGGTTTAGCATCTGGAAATCAATCAATGTGATGCATCACAATAACAAAATGAAAGATAAAAATCATATGATCAAGAAATTGTTTGTAAAGGGAATGTACGTCAACATAATTAAGGCCATATATGATAAGTCCACCGTTAACATCATACTCAATGATAAATACTGAAAGCTTTTTCTCTAAGGTCAGGAAAAAGACAGGGATGCCCACTCTCACCAGTCTTACACAACATAGTGTTGGGAGTCCTAAGAAAAACAATTAAGTGAGACATACAAATAGTGAAGGAAGAAATGAAGCTGTCTCTACTTGCAAACAACATATTATATATAGAAAACTCTAAAGACTTTACCCAAAACTATAAGGACTATTAAACAGATTCAGTAAAGTTGCAGGATGCAATGACAGTTTCTTCAATAAATTGTATTGAGAAAACTGGACAGCCACAAGTGAAAGAATTAATCTAGACCCCTTTCTTACACCAAACACAAAAATAATTCAAAATGGACAGAAGACTTGAATGCAAGACCTGAAACCATGGAACTCCTACAAGAAAACATCGGGTAAGCTTCTTCATATTGGTCTCGGCAATGATTTTTTAGATTTGACACCAAAAGCAAAGGCAATAAAAGCAAACATAAGCAACTGGGACTATAAAACAAAAACAGATTACAGGACAAAAAAGCTTATGTTCCCCTGGCTATTTAAATAGTTAACAAGCAATTATAAAGGAACTGTTATGGGCAGAACTTTTAAAGGTGCATGGTGGGGATGGGTCAAGACTATAAAAATAATTGGAAATTGAGGATTTGGTCATTCAGAGTTCAATTTGAGGATAATTATATGATACATGTCAAGGCGTATAAATTAATCATATAAAAGAGACTCTATTGTGAAAAAATAAAGAGGCCACACATGAGCATTGCTGCTGCTGTTGTCCTTCTTATGGTTGTCTGGGTGACTTGCCTTGCTCAGCTAGTCATTGACTCCAACAAATAGGTGGAGACTACACTAATGATTGCCCATGGCAGTGGTGGGGTTAACCTTGGAAGGCTTCACACAGAGATGTTTTTATAAAGTGCTAAAATTTTTCTTATTCTAAACATAAATTTTATAAGAGAAACCAAGAGACCTTGGGAAGTAACGGTAGCCCAGGATTGGCTTGTGGTGTTTCCACTTACACATTTCAGAAGGATTTGATAGCTTCGTTTTTTCAAATCATTCAGTCTTCTCTGACTTTAGTTACTGATCATACTGGCTTTATTTTTTCCCTAATCTCTAATTTTAAGTTCTTTACAAAGGGCTTTGGGGGAAATATTTTCATTTTCTCCCCTAAACAGCCAAAGAGAGATCTAGATGAGATATGTCATGTTATTTTTCTTCTAGTATTCTCTTATTTCTCGTGTGATTCTGCTTAAAATGCTCAGACATCATGGAGACATTTTTAGCTTTCTCCTCATACCAGAGGAAAATGGTTCCTTTATGCTTTGGTGGTAATATAACTTTTTGATTTGCAAGACTTTGATTTACAATTGTAATGCATTGATGTCACTTGTGTAGGCAGACAAAAGTACAGATTTAGTGCAAACATGTTTACACAATCATGAATACTGCACATCCCACCATATACATTTTTCTCCAACAAAAATTTATTTTTTCCTAGTACTCGTTTAAGATAAGCATTTCTCATTTCAAATGCTCTTTTAAATATGTTCCAGAAAAAAAAAATGAGTGACCCAGTTCTAGAAACTTTGAGGCTATCCTTTTTACTTTTGAATAATGGACTGACTACTGTGTACAAAAAGAACGAGCCCAAGAGAACATCTAGTTTAGATGATGGCACATGTCTTAGCTTGTGGTGCCATAACAAAATACCATAGAATGGTGGTTTAAACAAGAGCTATTTATTTCTCACAGTTTTAGAGACTAGACATCTAAGATTAAGGTGCCAACAGGGTTTGTTCTGGTGAAGCCCGTCTTCCTGGCTTGCAGAGCTGCCCCCTTCTTGCTGTGTACTCACATAGCCTTTACTCTGTGCGTGTGGAAAGAGGAAGAGGTGTCCGGTGTGTCTTTGTCTTAAAAAGACACTAGTCCTATTGGATCAGGGCCCCATCCTTCTGACTCTATTCAACCTTAATTACTTCTGTAAAGATCTGATTCTAACATACAGTAAAATTGGGTTTAGGGCTTTAACACATGAATTTTCAGGGGGGCAAAATTCAGTTTACAACAGCACAAATGCCCAGGATCCTATAATTAAAAACTAAGTGACATAATACCCCAAAGTCACTACAGCCTACATGTCTGACCACAGGTTAAATGAGACTTTAACAGGCTAGCACCTGATGAGCTGAGATTCTTGGAAGCAGTGGAGGAAGTGACTCTGCTTGTTCCAAACCTTCTCTTCCTCGACAAGCTGGATCTGCATGTGCCACAGTGTCTGCGGCAATACAAATCACTCTGTTTTGACTTTTGTACCTGATGCAGCAGTTCCTCAGTTTCTTCAGAGTTTATGCTTCAAGCTCAGTCTTCATCAGTTTACTTGCTGAAAAATTTTCCTCCAATGTGCACACTCTGAAAAATGCCTGCAGGAGTTTTTGCTTAAAACTCTTTCTGGTCTGCAGGCTCCCTGCTTCTCTGACCTGCACTGCAGCAGTGGGGCATAGAGAAGGAAATAGATAGGTGTTTGGTTTGACTTTATTTTCAGAGTGGAAGAGAATCTTTAACAATTATGTACACAATACTGTCACACAATCACTTTAATTAATCAAGGGTCTTAGACTCTCTCTGGAATTGCCTCATTCTTTCATTCATACATTCAATTACTCAATCAACAAACCTTTATTGAGCACATACTATGTGACAGGCATGGTAATAGATAGTCGGCACTCAACAGTGAATAAAACAGATATAATCTCTTTGCTCTGAGAATTTAATTGTGGGATTTCGAGCAAGTCTCTTGGTCTTTCTAAAACTTATTATTCTCGTCTTAAGGAAGGACAATTAGAATGGTAAATCATCAATGTTGGAATGAATTTATAAAAATTTGACTTTTTCCCTCTAATTACTGGAATGATTAGGTCGCTTAAGGAATTGGAAAATAAAAAAAAGAGCATAATAAGAAAAATTAAAATAATCTGTGACCCATGATAAATAATGTTAATCCTTTGGTGTGTTTCTTCCTAGACTATTGCTATATCTATGAAGACATGTATATACATGTATATATTTTTATTTAAACAATTTGTCATCATTTATATTCTGGTTTGAAATATAGATTTTTTTTAGTATTATTTTGTAGATATTTTTCATGTCATTGAGTATTACTTTGCTTGTTAAGTGGCAATTTGGTAATCTAATATATAGCTATATCATAATATTTATCCCTCTCATTTAGTATAATTAACTTATTTTCTCATTTTCATTATTATAAATAAAAGGCAATACATGTCTCTGATTGCTACCTTAATATAAATTCACAGAAGTAGGATTGTTGGATTCATAGAAGTAGGATTATTTTCTCCCCCCCAAATTTTTGCCTTTTGAATATATACTGAAAAATTTCCATCCGTAAGCTTTTATCAATTTGTATGCTTTTTAGTTACAGACAAGAGTCTTAGCTTTTCTGTATCTTCACAAATATGGACATGTATGTTTTGAAAACCTTTCCAAATTTAGTAGGTGAAAATATGCATTTTCTTTTAGTTTAAAAAATGTAAGGTAGAATTTGGATGAACTTTTTATATATCTTTTGGCTATTTGCATTTATACAATTCCTATTTATATCCTTTGTCTATTTTAATTTATTCTTATGAATTTGTTAGAGTACTCTTTATCTTAAAGATATGAAAGCATTTTTTTACATATTGCAAATATTTTTTCTTTGTGATTTGCCTCTTTCATATATGTATTTCAGATTAAAAACATGTTTTTATTTTTATAATCATATCCATCAGTCCTGCTTCTTTGCTTTGTTGTTTAGAAAACTTTTTAATCACAAAGTTAGAAATATTCTTCTAGTTTCTTTTTGGTTCCAAATTATTGGGTCTATTTTAAAATTTCTATTCTATTTTATTTATTCGTCTATTTATTCTTCCACTAAATCCAACACTATTTTTGTTCTGATCTTGTATATGCAAAATCTTTAGTATCATTTCCTCCCACTTCTTTATCCTGTTCCTCTCCATTGTAGGAAGTTTCTCTATCTTGACTTTCACACTGATCTGCAGGGTTAATTCTGTTCTTGAACTGCCATGAAAGACCTTCAGAATTAATCTATGATATTTTGAGTGTCCCTGATTTATTAACTGAGACAGTACATCTTCATCTTCATAAGATGACTTATCTCATCTTTTAGCTTTTATCCTGTTTGTATTTTCTTAAACGGCATGAAACATGTGCCACTTAAAAATTGCTTCTATTTATTATAATATTTTGCAAAGAAAAAATTCTTGATGTCTCTTCCTTGAGAATATTTTTAAGTCGTCTTTTGCATTATAGAAGTTTTTCTCAGGTGCCACTCATCCTTAGCAGAACAGAAGGCTATTAAAGTCTGCCACATATCCCCAGTGTGTGTGGATTGGCCTTAGATCTTTTTATAGAATCCTCTGAGGATCTTTTGATTCAATTTGATCTATGAGACTGGATTATAGACCATTTCCGTAGCCCAGCAGCCTCGGTAGATCTGGAACTTGGGGTCTTGGGCAGTTCCAGAGGAATTTTATTTCTTCCTTCTTCGTGTTGGGAAAGCCTTCCTCTAGGGCCCAGTTTTCTCATCCTAGGTGTTTGTTTAGTTGGTTCATCTTTCACTTAAGGTTTCTGCATCAAACCTCCTTTTTGTGGTAATAAGGAAGGGTACATCACTCTGGTAGCCACACTCATCAGAGGAATTCTGTAACACTTGTGGTTTTCTTCTTAGTTTATCTGCATTTGACCTTGACTTCCTAGTGAAGTTGTGCTGCAGCCTTCCCAGGGCTGAGCCTTGGCACCCTCAACCTCGGTGTGTTAAGTGGGTTCTTCCAGGGCACATTCTCCTTCCTGACAGATGGAATCCCTATCTCTCATTAGCCAGTCATTCTTGGGCAGCTGCAGAGTCAGACCCTTGGCATTTGTGGTCCTGGACCTAATGGCTCCTTTTTTACCCTAAAATGAGTAGAAACATCTTAGATATTCAAATGGAAATACCTCAAAATTGGTGGCATGTGAGAATCACTCTTTTGTAATTATCAGTCTGTTTCAGGTTTTCCCTTTTTCTTATAGTCCTTGGCTTATTTTAGCTGGTTTCTAGAAGAGGTATAATTAGATACCTATGATGAAATAAGATGGAGAAGACTTAACTAGGAAATCAGGAATGGATCTTAAAGCTTATTTGAAATAACACCTCTCCTGCCAGCCTCACAACTGTGATTTGAGGGTAAAATGAGATGATAAATGTGAAAAAACTTTGAAGGCTGTTTGGAGCATTATGCAAATACAAAGTTGCTTTATCTTCACATTTCACGAGACCAAAAATCAGGAGCCTTGTTGGAAGCAAATTTGAGTTGTGAATTTTTTACAGTAATATGTAATAATGGAAAGTGGCTATTTAGGTGAAGCACAAAGGCATTCTATTTCTATGTGTTTCGCCCCCTTCTTTCACAGCAATACATCTGAAATAGAGGTTTATCTTGTTCTTTATCCCCCCAAAGAGAAAGCTGGCCTGAATTTCCACTTAAACTATTTCTTTGAGTGCCAAGAGATTGTTTCAGCAAAAGAAACTAATCTGCAGCTAGGTCTGCCCCCATGCAATGCCTGGCATTGGGGGCACAGGCTTTAATTAAAATGGAAGAGTTAGTAATTTCTGGCCTATCTGGAACGCTTAAAGCTGATGTGGTTTGAGTGAAAGTAATGACTTTTGCTTAAAATGTAAATATTAATGCAGGAAAGAGCTGGGAATGACTCTCCATGCAATTGAAAGAGATTATAATTTCTTTTTCATGTCTTCTTTTAAAGTAATGGTTCTTTCCCCTCCTGAAACTCTATAATATATACATTTAACATATAGGGAATTTTTTTAAAGTTCCTTTCAGTTGGCTATATGTCTGTCTTTTTAAATTCTCTAGAAGCGGCACAAATTTTAGGTATTGGTAAATCTTTAAAAAATCATAAAGATTTATTGTTGTTGCTTATGTTTATTTGGATGACATAACCAGTTTCAGAAGTAGCTTTCTTCCAGGCCTCTTCAGTTTGGTTGTCTGGACAGCATTTGCCACCTGGCCCTGTAGTCTTAATTCATACACAGAAAGCTAAAGTGACCACAAATATTTACCATGGCATTTGTTTCTACCGAAATAAAGTTTTAAGATTTGAAATAACATGTATTGCTCATCTAATTACCAAGTGTTGCAATGAAAAAAAATGCATTTTGAATGTTGATAAGACATTGACAAGGGTAGATGGAAATGTGGTCAATTATACCAGTATATGTTAAAAACATTCCAATAATTATAATGACTGTAAGGAGTATACTTAATGAGAAATTACAATGGCTTGAGTATTGTGAAGTTATTATTTTTAAAGGCAAATTTGTTATAGAAATAAAAAATGAAAACTATTCATACTCCCTTTACTCTAATAAATCATGCTACAGCTCTTATTGATATATTTAAGAATTTTTATAGTATTATAATCACAGTATACAAGCAATTTGAGTTTAGCACTTTTAATTCAACATTTATTATGTAGAAAGAATTTTTTTTCAAGTTTTAACTGAACATCATAGCATTCCATGGCTGCTTTAACCAGTCTAATTATTGAATATGTATTTAGCTGTCTCCCAATTTTTTTGTCCCTTTTTAGGTAATATTGCAATAAACATCTTTGCTCAAATTTTATTTTAACTTTTTGTGGGGAAGGTTTTATTTTTACAATAAATTAAAAGGAGTGAGATTACAGGGCCAATTGTCAAGTAATTCAGGTAGTTAAGGGTTTGAGAGGAGCCAGTTGGAGGAGGACACTATAGGTGACTCAAAAATATCTTGAGAAAGAGGTGCATGTTCTATAAAGAAAGGTGAAGGTTTACTAACAGAACTGTACCTGGTGTTCAGTGGTATTGAAGACTCCAGAGCTGAGGCAGAGCAAGATGTTATGCATGCCAGAACAATCTCCTGAGAAACTCTTTCCCCTTGTTAACCAAGATCATATGGCAATGGCTTTGGGTTTGAATCAGACTGTCTGGTAGGTTGACTCCACATTACTCTGTCTTTGAGGTTTTTACTTCCTGCTCAAAGTCAGGGCTGGCTTGTGGATGGGAAGCTACTGGATATGTCTCAGGCAGCCTGGAAAAGCAGTGGGAAGGAAAGATGACCAGGCAAAAGGGACACAGCTAAATAATGAAAGAGAACACCTTGACTATCATTCCAGAATTAGTTGGCGTTTGCCAAAGCTGTCTTTCTCTTTACCCACACACACACAAGGGCAAAGTACCTATAGGGTAGTCAGTCCTCCTGCTATCATCCTTGGTGGCTGGAGGAGCTGAGAGAGAAATATGGCCTTTAATGAATAAAATCGCCAATAAGTCTTAAATCTCAACATCTCCCATCACTAATGGCTTCACAGCAGGATTTATAATTTATTTCTCTTTCTTTTCAGCTAAAGGGTTTTATCAGTTTGGTCAAACTGCAGTTAAATAGCCAATGAACTCTGCCTTTGCTGGAAAGGATCTTTTTGAAAGAAATGTAACATTTTAGGAAAGGAAAAAAAAAAAACACGCACATACAAAACATGCTGCATTACGAGATTTCCAATTTTGCCATGATTTTGTTCTCTGAGAGTCCAGAGCTTTGAGTAGATTGATGATGCAGGAACTGTAATAAGGAGTCCTTCTATGGTAACAAATGAAAATTTGAAAACCCATTTTAGCCATATTTGAGTTCACACTGTTATCTCTTTGGTTTTTTTTTTTTTCACCAATTACCTGTCTGTTGTGCTTTTCACTAACCCAGGCTCTGTAGCTGCATTCAGCATCTTGTAGGTTTCTAAATTTTTTTTTATTATAGCAATATATTCCTAATATCACCACTACCCCTTACCATCAATAAAACAAATAAAACTGTAGAAAATCTATACAGATTTTAATAATTAACATATTTACCTGCAAAAAGAAAAATACTGGTTTGCACTGAATGGTTCTCAAAAATCTGCGGAAGCTAAATGATGGTGTTAAAATCATCAGACACAGTTAGCCATCTGTATTTCTTCTATACTTCTCTACAAAGGAAATATAGATGGCTAACAGACATATGAAAAGATGCTCAAGGTCACTAATCATCAGAGAAATGCAAAATAAAACTTCAATGAGATATCACCTCACACCTGTCAGAATGGCTATCATCAATAAATCAAATAACAGCAAGTGTTGGTGAGGATGTGGAGAAAAGAGAGCCCTCATACGTTGTTGGTGGGATTGCAAATCGATATAGCTGCTATGGAAAACAGTATGGAGGTTTCTTGAAAAATTAAAAATCGATATACCTTTTGACCCAGCAATTACACTTCTGGGTATTTATCCAAAGAAAAGCAAAACAAAATTTTAAAATTCCATGCACTCCAATATTCATGGCAGCACAATTTACAATAGCCAAGATGTGGAAGCAACCTAAATGCCCATCAACAGATGATTGGATAAAAATAATTATGTTTCATGTACACAATGGACTATTACTCAGCTATTAAAAAAAATGAAATTCTACCACTTGCAATGACATGGATGGACCTAGAGGTTATTATACTGAGTGAAATAAGTCAGACAGAGAAAATACCGTATGATTTCACTTATATGTGGAATCTAAGGAACAAAAATAACAAACTAATCAAAAAAAGACTCACAAATATAGTGGACAATTTGGTGACAGACAGAGGGGAGGGGGAGAATGGGTAAAAAATTAAAGAAGTACAAATTAGTAGTTGTAGTTGGGCACAAGGATGGGGAGCACAGCACAGGAAATGTAATTAGCATTAATATGATAGCTAAGTGGCGGGTCGGGGGGGAGGGAGCAATTGGAGGATTGTTTTATGAACAGTATAGATGTCTAACCAATGTACTGTATACTTGAAACTAATTTAAATAATAAATTTATTTAAAAAAATAATCTGACACAGGTCTACATAGATCTCTATTTTTCTGTCCTACCAATCTTCCAGACACTCAAGACTCCAGATAAACCTTGATGAAACATTACTCTGCTCCTTAGAAATGGCTACATATATATTTCGAAATTACACGTCAATACTTTTACAGTTCTATAAATATTTTTCATGTTCCAATAAACTTTTAAACCCCTTTAAAGGCTTAGAAGTATTCAAGGACTCTTTAGAAGCATAGTCTTCTCGCTATAGGCACAATGAAAGAATTAAAGAAGGGATAAATGAGGAAAACCAGACAGCAAGGATTTATAATATATTCTATAAACAAGATGCAATTTGCTGTGTGTTCTCTGAAAATTACTTTGCCTTTGTGACTAACCTATGAAGGCAAATTATCATCCAGGAGACTGGCTAGAACCCGACTTTTAATAAGAGCAAAGTGGAACCAAGACCTGGAAAAGAAGGAAATTATCTCTGAGTGAAAGAAAAGATAAGGGATTGGAATTAAGTAGCAATGGATTCAAGACGAATTCATATTGTAGAGACTACATACAGTAGAACCGAAGTTAGGGACTGGTACAGTCATTAGTGAGAAATGTTTATTTAGCATTAAGTGGATTGCAATTTTTCCTACGCATTGTCTCATTTGATTCTCATGGCAACCCTAAGTAATATTATTACGTTCATTTTGCACATGGAGAAAATAAAACTCATTTTGGCCATAAACAAATTAGAGTAAATGACTTTTTCGATATCACAGAAAATAGTAGAGCTGGAACCGGGGTTTAGAACTTCTGATTACAGTTGTGTGCTGCTTAACAATAGGGATACATCCTGGGAAATGCATCTTTAGGCAATTTCTTTGTTGTGCAAACATCATGGAGTTCACTTCCACAAACCTAGAGGGTATAGCCTACTATGTACCTAGGCTATGACATAGCCTTTTGCTCCTAGGCTACAGGCCTGTATAAAATGTTATTGTAAAAACAATAGGAGATTAAATGAAGCACAAGAGAACATTATGCAGTTCAAAGACTCGGTAAACACAAGATGTATGAGGCTGCCGCTGGCATATATGGCATACTGTTTTATAGCAAACATTTTTTTATATGTTGTAAGAGGACACTCTGACATAACAGTAAAAAGTATAGTATAGTAAATGCACAAACTAGTAATGTAGTCATTTATTATCATTATCAAGTGTGTCTTGCACATAATTATATTGCTGTACTTATATCCCACTGATAATACGGTAGGTTCGTCTGCACCAGCAGCACCACGAACACGTGAGTAGTGCCTTGTGCTCGACGTTACAATGGCTGCGACGTCACTACGTGAAAGGGATTTCTCAGCTCCCTTATAGATGTCTAAGCAATGTACTGTATACTTGAAATTAATTTAAGTAATAAATTTATTTATATCTTTTTTATATTTATATATTTATTTATATTTATTTCTATCTTTTGGCACCCTCATTGTATATGCTGCCGTTTGTGTTACCTGAACGGTCACTATGCAGTGCATTATTGCATTTTATTAGTGCCCTTTTCACTCCAGCCTCCTGCCTCAAGAAGTAACTTGAAAGTCAACTGCAGTCTTTTTTAAAGTTGAGGGAGTTTGGTTGGCCTCTCAGTTGATCAAAGGCGTAGAGGAACAATGGATTTGAGCCCCAATTAGTTTCTCCAAGCAGTGCAAGCAGGAATTGATAGCTTTGCTAATCCTGCAGGAGGGGAGGCTGTGTTTGTTCACTAGGTGTGCCTACTTATGTGGAGCTTGCACTGGACTAGTCCTGAGATGTGCGCACAATATATTGTTTGCTCATGGTATCTGATGTTGAAAATCCCTTTTGACAGCTTATTAATGAAGTTCAGGTATGAGAAGATCAGAGGGAACGACTTCTGTTGGAGCTACTGTATATGCCTGACTCCCAGGGGGCATTGCTCCTAGCTCCTTTGGGTAGGGCAGCAGGAGCAAGAGAGAAGGTAGATAATCTAGCTTTTCCTCACAGTTGATCCTTGTATTATTCCTTCTGCTGACCTATTCTTAATTTTAATATAATTAAAAGTATCATTCACTCTAGGCTAAAAGGTCTCAATGCTTTTTACCTTTCTTCATGAGCTATGTTTTTTAATCCCGAAATTATATTGGCTTCATGACCTTGGGCAACTCACTTAACTTATCTAAACCTTCATCTCATATAACTCACAGGAGCATGCAAAAGTGTTTTCTAGTAAAAGTACTTCTTGGCATTTGCAGTCACTGGCTGCATTTCCAAGGATTTAAAGTGCCTTCTCTTTCACAGTATCTGCTTCTGCTTTTCCTTCCCAGAGTCGAAAACATGCAAGCAAAGTCCGACTGTATTACATGCTTCATCCCAGGGATGGTGGGTGTCCTGCCAAGAGGCTCCGGTCAGAAAATGTGAGTATCTGGCCCCATGTGATATCCTTAGACGATTTGTTCTGCTTGCTAAGACTTTTGCAGATGTAGGAACTGTGGTCACGTCCAGCTTCGTGGGAAAGCTAAGTGAGTAGAAACAGTTTTCATTAAATATTACAGAAAATATTACATGTAAGCAAGGCTTTTTTCTTTTTCCTGCCAGAACTTGCCAGCATGATGTTGGAAGACTTTTCAAATATACCATTCTGGGATTGTGCAGGGAAAGGATACACAGAGTTGCTGGGGCGGAAAGAGGTTGAGTAAGGGGAGACAGGGACCGCCAGAAGGCAAAGAGCAAGGAAGACATGACCTAAGGGGCAAACCAGTCAGAATAGCAGATACTTTGCTTTTTACATATTTTATTTTTCCTTTGGTGTGTAAAACAGAATGCCAGCTTGTTCATTTATAATGAGGACTGTGCACATCTTGAAAATAAAAATACTCAGGGTTTTTGATCAGCACCCCCTGTCCCTGAGGGAACATTTACTTGGGAAGACAAATGATAATTAGAAAATTGTTTTGAGGGTGTAAAGTCAAAGCAAAGAGTTTGCTTTAGCCAGGCCAAAGCTAAGACTGATGCAATAAATATTCCTTCTTCCCAGCAGGGCTTACTTTTCCTAATGAGTAGAATATTGTTTTTAATTTGAGCTGTTTTTCTTGTTAAATTATAGTTGGCATAACATTATATTGGTTTCAGAAGTATAACATACTGATTCAACATTTATATATCTTACGATGAGTGAACACCACACTAAGCCTAGTAACCATCTGTCACTGTGCAAATTTATCACACTATTATTGATGATATTCCTCTTTACTTTTTTTTTTTTTTTACTTCTCCCTTTACCCTCTATCCTCTGGCAACCATCAGTTTGTTCTTTGTTTTTGAGTCTGTTTTTGTTTTGTTTTATTTTGTTCATTTGTTTGGATTTTTTTTTAAATTCTCCATATAAGTGAAATCATGTGGTATTTGTCTTTGACTTAGTTCACTTAGCACAATACCCTCTAGGTCCATCCATATTGTCACAAATGGAAGGATTTTATTTTTTATTGCTGAGTAATATTCCATTGTATGTAGGTACCACATCTTTATCTATTCTATCAATGGGTACATAGGTTCCTTCCATATCTTGGCTATTACTGGTAGTGCTGCAATGAACATAGGGGTGCATATATCTTTTCAAATTAGTATTTTCATTTTTATGGATAAATATCTACAAGTGGAATTGCTGAATTATGTGGTATTTCTATTTTTCAATTTTTGAGGAACTTTATTGTTTTCTACAATGGCTGCACCAACATTGAGTGTAATATTTACAGCCATATTGCAGAGGTCCTCCACAACATACACTGAAGATTGAACAAAAAAGTTCCTTCACCTTTGAATTCTGAGGAGGCCGCAGGCATAGGATTTGTACCCCATACTAACACTTATGCTTGTGATCCTGCTTTCCTTTGCTATCATATAGATGCCAGTCTTCTCTTTATTAAATATTAATGCATAATCATTGGAGAAACTTGACAAAAACTGTGTTTATATATTCTTCACAAGAAGAAAAAAAGAGAGCAAGAGAACAGCTTTGGCCAAAGGTAGTGAATATCGGGGCTGGTGTTGTTAACGAATTCCGAGCATGCCTCTAAACATCGCAAAATGAAGTGCTCATACACATACTAATCTGGAATTCTGTGGAGTTTTCTTTACTGCCTGGGTGAAGCAACATTTAATGCTTACTGGAGGCGAAGGATGTCATGAAAACTTTACAAGCTGCTTAGAAGTGGGGCTGAGCCTATTTCTGTCAGCTCTTAGCTTTATGACCTTGGACAGATAATTGATTTCTTAGAGCCTCAGTTTGCTCAATAAAGCTTTAATAATCATGCTTTTCTCACTGGGATTTTGTGAATATGAAATGAAAGGATAAGTAATGAGGTACATTGTTATACATCAGGCACTGAGGAAAGGGAGGTAAATAAGACACAGACTTTTCTAAAAAATACTCATTATACAGTGAAGGAGATTAACATTGTATAAAAAATAGCTATAATGCCACAGAATAGGTGTTTATTAACATTCTGCACAAAATCCCATGGCGACAAAGTTGTGCCAGAGCAATCCCATCAGGAAAGGCGTTACTGAAGAGATGTCATTTGAGCTGGGGTCTTTGGGTTAGAAAGGAGTGTGCCAGATGGAGGTGGTGGGAGTGAGGAAAGAAGCCAGGTGCCTTGCTATCAACAGAATTTATGAAACCATGGGAGCCTTGGCCTAAGCCAGCTTTTATGTTATCTTAGAGTCCTGTAGCTACTCTAGAGTCATGCTTTCCATCAGGTATCTATTAGAAGAGAGAACAAAATTAGATTTTTTTTCTTTTTAAAATTATCCAGGGATGGTGCCTATATTCCTTCATTCAATAGGCATTTAGTGTCTTATCCTAAGAGAAACACTGGGTTCACAGACACTTGACAATTAGCTCTTTGAACATGGATTACTTTCTATCCACTCTAGTTCTAATGATGAATGTTGCACTTACTTTTATCTGAGCTTCTAGAGAGGGCTCGATCAGTCAGACAGAAGCTGGTGCTGGGACTCAAGCTGGTGTTCCTAGACAATTCGGTCTTTGCCAACTGGTTAGACCCACGAGTCACAACACTCAGGCTCCATCCTGTTCTGCCAGTAACCTCGAGGTCACTTTATGGAAGGAAGATATTTGGGTTTTAGAGCAAGAAATGTTTGTGAGAATTTGATTATTTTTTTCCTTTGATATATTCTGCATTTTAAAACTTTGATCCACCATTGATGTATTTATTAAATCATTTTCCATAACTTATTAATCATTGTATATAAGCAAATCAGTAAGCAGGAAAAGCAACATAATGATCTTACTTTTTAAGAGATGTGGTTGATGCTTTTATTAGGTTTTGTGTCTATGTCATAGGTGAATATGTCATTTCCACTGGGTGTTTTGATATATTGTGTGAAGTGTGGAAACCACCCCTAATCTTTTTCCAGGGCTCTGAGAGTCAATATTGGTAATTATTTGGACCAACTTTCTTTTGTATGGATTGATACTTAAGAGTTGAGAGACTAAATATACAAATGGCCAGGCCATATATAAAAATAGAACTTTGTTCAGAAACCAAAGCCATCAATGTACAGTAACCAGCCCAGGAAGCCTGCCTAAGTCAGACTTACAGAAAGTCAGACCACTGTGTTTAGTATTAATCTAGGAAGACAAACAATAACCCTTGTAACAATAAGCCCCAAATGGCTAGGGCTTGATTACTACCTAATCTGATAGCTTCCCTAATTTTTGTCCCCACTTCCAGCTTTGAACCAACCAGGAAAAAGCTGCATATGCTGCCCTAACCAGTCACGTAGGTTAACATACCCTAAGCCAACAGTCTCCTCTCACGGCATACCTGAAGCATCCCCTTTTCCATTATAAAGCATTCTCAATTTTCTGCTTGCCTTTGCGCCTCCTCCAAACACAAGTGAAAGTGGCTGACTTCCTTGCTATATCAAGCTCTGAAGAAATAACCTTTCTGGTTCTCATTGATTGTTCTTTGTTTATTCCCACGTGGTTGCAAAATGGGATAACAATAACATCGAATGTCATAATGCCCAAGTGAAGTAACTCATTTATTCAACACTTTGTTTTCAAAGCTCTTTCTGCACGTATTTTCACCAGCACCCTGTGTTCTTGGAAGTACGTAATACCTTCTTCTCTATTCCTCCGTGCTCCCACTTGTGCTGCTTTCAGGGGCTGTGACAAGTTTGCATCCTAGTGTGACCTGATTGAAAGCAGTGTCATGGCTGCTCTGAATACCCAACAAAGTGAGTGGCTTTTACAAAGAGAGAAACTTTTTGGTGACTTTTCAGACCCCGACCACACCTGAACTTTGAGCTCATAGCGATTCCAGAAATTGTTGGGGCTGATGGGTAATGGCAGCCACCCTTCCCTTCCTCCATCTGAGGAATATATATATATATTCCAAATTTGCATACAGAACAGAAGTGCTTATTCTTATTCTCAAGGCCTATTGCCATTCTACTCCAGATCATATGATCTTTTCGTCATTATTGTTGTTGTTATTCTTTAAAAACTTAAATTCCTTTTTTTTCTCCTATCCTGGCATTTTTAGTTTTATATCTCCCCTTCACATGCTTTTACTCTTTAGAATCCTCAATTGGATCTTTTATGTTTTTTTTTCCCCTGAAATTTTAGAGCAAGATATTGTCCCCTTGATGTCACAGAGAAAAATTACATGTGAAATAAATTGTTATACTTGATTGCCTTAGAGAAACTTTTAGTAATCCCCTGAGCATTAGAGTCAAAAAGGACTTTAGAAATCCTTGAGTGCATTGAGAATCTCAGGTCTTCACCAATTGCTCTTTTTATTATCTTCTTAGCCATGGATCACATATTTTGGGGAAAAAATAATGTATTTGGGAAATAGCACTTTTAAGTAAAAAGGTGATTTAGTTTTACTGTTATTTTTATTCTGTAAAGATAAGTAGCTGCCAACCTGAATCTCTAGCTAGTATTAAGTAAATAGTGTTTTTACGTGGAGTTAATGTAATTCCTTCTAAGTGGAGAAACTTGACATTTGGTTAGTGTGATCAGACTTGTTAGGCCTAAATGTTTATCTGAATTCCCTTAGGTCTAAAATATTCTGTGTAGCTTGAGAACCTCCAGTATCCCTTTCACAGGTTCCTAAACATCCTGGATTTTAGGTTGGAAGGACTCACCTGTTCCACGCACAGCTCACATCTCCTTGCTCTTGTTACAAAGGTGAAAATAAGGCGCAAAGAAGCACCATGACTTGTCCAGACCTGAGATTAAGACTCTCCCTGCTTCTCTAATTTCTATTCCTAGGCTTCTTCCATATTCCTCAAATTCGTATCTTATTTTTAGGCATTGAAGCCATTGCTGGGTCCAGAGTCATCAAACTCCACTGGGGAATGTAGTTGGCACTTATTGGGCACTTCCCGCTTACGTTTTAAATGCTTCACATACATTAGCACACGTAATCCTCACAACTCCTGTGTAAGGTAGGGATTGTCCTTATCTCCGTGGAGAAGCAAACTGAAATAGATTAAATAACTTGACTCTGGTTATACAGCTGGTAAGTGGCAGAGACAAGGTTGAGAAAATGTGAAACAAAACAAAACAAAATTTCCTCTGGGACTGCAACCTAGCTCACCGTTTCACTTAATGTGATAGTTAGTAAGCATTGATTAAGTGCTGGGGTACAAAGATGAAAAGACTTGGAACCTTCCTCAAAAGAATTCAGGATCTTGTGTGTGGGGGTGTCTGATGTGCGAGCCATGTCTTTTAATATTAATACAGTGTGATAGGTGGTACCATAGATGTGTGCCTGGGCTACCATGTGGGCAAGGAAAGGGTCCCCAACCGCTCTTAGTGGGATGGGACAGGACACAGTTTCTTAGAGAAAGTGACAGTGAGCTGATTTTTAAGGGATAGATGTGGGAGAGCCAAATGAAGAGCAGTGGGAAGGATTCTTTTAAGTATGGAGTCAGTAAGAGTAATGTCTTTTGGGAAGCAAATTTCAAAGGTATTTCTAGAGCATTCAGTGCTCGTTGGGTGGCTGTGTTGAGTTTCCTACGGCTGCTGTAACAAATTACCACACACTTGGTGGTTTAAAACAATAGAAATGTATCCTCTTTCTGTCTTGGAGGCTACAAGTCTGAAATCAAAGTGTAGGCAGGACCTCGCTCTGGAGGCTCTGGGTGGAAATTTGGGCCATACTTCTCCCTTGGCTATTGGCAGTTCCTGGCACTCCTTGGTGAACCTTGGCTTGCAGCTGCAACTCACTAGCCTGCCTTCTCATGGCCTTTTTCTCTGTGTGTATTTCAGTGTGTTCTTCCCTCTTCATGTAAGGACACCAGTCTTGGGATTTGGGATCCACTAAAATCCAGCATGACCTCATCATAATTAATTAATCTGCAAAGACCCTATTCCCAAATGAGGTCACATGAATTATAGGCAGACAATATTCATCCAGTATATCACAGGAGACAAAAATTGAGGTTGGTATGGTGGACAAAGGTATAAACCTATCTCGTACATAATATTAACATTTACTTCGTCAAAATTGTTTTTTTTTCCCCCACATGGTCTGCTGTGGCATTTGTGGGGGACTTCTCATAGATCGGTGCATTTACCTACAGATGCTGTGTCTGAGCTTTCAGCTGTGCATTTAGAACTAGAAATGGGGATATTGGCCCAGCTCTGCAGTAGAGTTTGTTTACCACTTTCTTTTGGACTTTATAGACCTTAATTGCCATGGTTTTAATCGGGGCCTATAATCACTGCCCTGCCTGCCTCTCAGAGATGTGAAGGGCTCAATAAAAGCTTCTGGTTTGAAAAGGTGCATGATAAACTATAAGGTGTATGTAAGTGTTTTTTTTTCAAAGAATTTGTATGTTGGTTGCTTTCTTTGGTTTCTAAAGTACAATTTATAACTTCCATGGTCCAGTTAGGCTCAGGCCTACTGTTTTCACCTGGAAGACCTGAAAAACAACTGGAAAATCGATAGTGTGAGTATTTATTAACGTGTCTTAAGTCAGGAGTCAGAAAATAGCCACTGGTGAAAATGCCGCCACTGCCTGTTTTTGTAAGCTAGATGTGGTTTTTATGTTTTTAAAAGTTTGGGAGAAAAATCAAAAGAATAATATATCGTTATGCACAAATTACATGAAATTCAAATTTTAATATCCATAAATAAAATCTTATGGGAACATAGCTACACTCAGTCCTCTGCATATGGCTCCTTTCACTCCACAGCAGCAGAGCTATGTCTCACAAAGCCTAAAATATTAACTGAGTAGAATATTTACTCACAGAAAACATTTGCCAACTTCTGTGTGAGTTTTGGTGAAAGAAGAGGAGGTGTTGTCTTAGAGGTGTGCGTCTTCCTCCTCACAGCAACGATTCCTTCAGATCATTCCGGAATCCAAAGCTGCTCTGTCCTCTGGTCCTTGCCAGTTTTAGTTTATCAACAGCCAACAGGTTGAAGGTTCTCCCCAGTAGGAAGCATCATTCCAAACCCCTGAGCTGGAATCCATATTGTTGCTTTGTGTTTTGTTTCTTTGGATGCAGATAGTTTGAAATTTATGAACAGGTTATGTTGAGGGAATTTGCTTGAAGCCTGCAGGACTGTGGAAACAATGAGGGTGGTTTGTTTCTTCTACCCATCAAACTCTACTTATAGTAACCATAACTCCTGAATTTTCTGGGATAGCAATGATTTTGAATATTCTTTCTTGTCACAATACATCAATGATATGTCCTGGAAAGTCCTTCATTTCCTCTCTAAACCATAGCCAAAAGTAGAATACACATTTTTGTTACAGAGATGCACTAATGATAATTTAAATGAAGAAAACAGATCTCCTCTTTGATGTGAGTGTGCAGTCCGGCACTTTAGCTGTGCATGACATTCTAGGCCTGAGACTAGGTTTCTAGCTTGGGACTCTGGTTCTGAAACTCATTCATACTGAAATGTAGATTATAGTATTACTTCTATGTAGAATCTTTTCAAGAGGAGAAGAAAGCAGGATTTCTCAAAAAGATAGCTATGAAAGTAAAAAAAAAAAATTTTAAGTGGATTTGGTATCATGGGTCTTTGATTAATGAAATCCTCCTGGCCTCCCTCCTGTCCTCTACAAATCCATTGTTCTATTGTTGACATATCCTTGGTTATAGTCTCTTGTTAGCAGGCACTTATTAAGCCCTCTTTAAGTGTCAGGCTGTATACTAAATACTAGGTAGATATTTCATTTGAACTTTACAAACGCAAGTAGGAGTCTTTAATGCTTCCCTTTAAAAAGATGTAAAGACTGAAGCTTTGGTCAAGTGTCTTATCTATAATTGCACACCCTGTAAATGATACAGCCAAGATTCAAACATAATAGTGTTTGGCTCCAGAACCTAAGCTCTTGGTTGCTATGTATTCCTCATTCATTTATTCTTTTATTTAAGAAACAGTAATTGACTGCCTCCTGGGAGTCAGGTTCTGTGGTGATTGTTGAGAATTTAATGGTGAATGAAACAAGTATAGTTTCTGTTTATAAGTGTTCGTAGGATAGTCGGAGATAAGGACATTAATTTTTAAAGGATCATACACATATGTAAATGAAGGAAAAGCAATAGAAAAGCATATAATGGGGGAAATCATAAGGCTTTTGAGACCAGAGAAGGCTTCCCTGAACAAGTGATGCTTGAACTGTGTCTAAAAGATGAGAAGGATTAAGGATTAACTAGTTAAATAGGTGAGAGGACACAGGGGGATTTCAGGCAGAGGGAATAGCATGTGCAAAGCCCCTGCTGTCAGAGCAATCACAGCCCACTTAAGGGATAAAAAGTAAGCCACATGGCCAGTATTTGGAGATAGAAGCAAGCAGTGATGTGAGATGCAGAGAATGGATTGATGAAGAGTTGAGATGAAATGTCAAGTATTAGACTTTTAGTAGTTCAATGAAAGGGTATGACCTTAGATGGGGGTGATGGCAGCAGTGAAAAATAAGAAACAAAAGAATATGAGGGATAATTAAGTAGGTAAGAAGATGAACTGAATAATGAGTGTGAAAGAGACAGCAGTTTTTGAATGACCTCCAGGTTAAGAACTTGACAACTGGATGGTTGCTGCCCCCTCCTACAGCCACGATAGCCTTCATTCTTAAGGCCATGACCCAGAGAGCAGAAAGATCTGAGAAGCAGGGAAGGATGTGAGGGAAACCCTTTCTCCAGATTGTTCCACATTAATTGAGGCTGAACAGGACTAAGGTTACATAAAGATGAATTTTCCTCCAGCCAGGGGGCAATGAGGAAGAAGGAACTTTTGTCTGCAGAGCTTCTTCTCAGCCAAGCCTTTCTACTTCTCTGATGTAGGATGAAGCCAAGCCTAGCCCAGGATCCCACAGAGGCCCAGGTTAGAGATGCTCTATAGGTGTTCTAATGTCCAAAGCTAAGCAGCATGTTAAGTGAGCTAAAGGCAGTCACCAGCTGGGGCAGCTGGGGCAAAGATAGTACCAGAACCCTGACTTACTGAACTAAGCCAGTAGGAAGTGGTCTGGAGGGCTTCCACAGAAGGATGCTGAAGTTGGCAGGTGTTAGATATGTGCTTCAAGCAGGAGAACGGATTAGTTATAGGGCTGGGATAGCTCAAATGTGATCTTGGGCCTAGTTCCAATGACCCCCAGGGTCCATCTTATTCTTCTTTAGTTTAAAAGACTGAGTTAGTAAGATCTAAAGAGCACAGTTTTAGACTTATGAGGGCAGGGTCCTTGCCTTTTTCATCTTTGTACCTTTAGCACCTCAAACAGAAAGGTTTTTTATATAATCGTTTATATTTTCATAATAAGATGTCCTATTGTTTTTTAAAACAATTGTGATTGTAAAAATGGTTTTAATAAACATTATTTGTATGCAATTGTATTTACTTCAGTTGTATACCTATCAAAGTGTCTTTGTTAAAAGATTTTTGTGAAATTTGCAAAATTGGGTTTGTTCAAGAAAGTCTGAGGGTTAGGGACTGTGTTTCCATAAGAATCTTCACCAGGTTCTTGGCCCCATATCCACCATCTTCAAATACAAAAACCTGCAGGAAGGGAGGCAGGTTCTTGAAGGGTGTGCTGTCATAGAATAAGCTGGTTTCTCCAGCAATTACTTCTGTTCAAGACCTACATATTCCAACTCCATCTTCCCCCTGGCAAACTCTGCTTACTTATTTGCTGTCTCTGTCACTAGCTGCTGCCTGCTTTCTTTTGGCTTGACCCTATTTTGCCACAAACCAGGACTATTAGTATAGGCATTGATGTGGAGCCAATAGCAACAGATGTCCTTCCCAGATCCCAACCCTCTTTCAGTCATAAGAAAAAAGAGCATGGCCCTCAGGAAGTTCTTTGGAGGAAATTTTGGCACTGACTCAAGGGGGAAGAGATTGAGCATATCTGTTGGATGATCTTAAGACATGGACGTGTATCAGTCAAATCCCTTAGCATGTGTCTTTCACTTCGCACACTAAATGGGCCCTTGAAAATCAGTCAAGGCACTTTGTGGCAGCCTTTGATGCCCTGCATTTCTTTATTTTTAAGAACATACTTTATTTTGGGGAGTTCGAATAGAAGATTTCTGATGACCACAGACTGCAAAAGAGCTATGTGTTCTGTGATAATTACTCTGTAACTCCAGTTCTGAAATGTTAGTTTATATTTTGGCTTTTGTTTTTTGAGGGGCTGTGGTGGGGTGCTGGCCCAGGAGCCTCTAGGCACAGCTTGATGACTCACTGACATGTGGCGGCTGGGTTCTTCAGCTTTAACTTTGCTTTCTGCTGTGTTTTCTTTTTTCAGGTGTCTATATCTCAAGCACATCTTTTCTGTCTTAATTTTTTTTTTCCTGATGGATTTCCTTGGTTAACATGCTAGAATCTCTCAAAACATAAGTTTGTTTTTCTCTCAAGTCTCAACTCTTTACTGAAAAATTTTGTCACTCACTTGTAATCAGATTTCTTTCCTATGTGTCTGGGTTCATTTATCTTCATCTCCTTCACGACTGCAGGGAGGGCTGTGAGAGGATCTCGCCTCCCTTTCCTTCCTCTGTCCTACATAGCGCAGTGAGTCTTTACTGTCTTATTGCTACACCATAAATCATGCCTGCTGTCTTCCCATTAAGTGACCCTGTGTGCCCATTCTGTTTCTCCTTGGTAACCTCTGGGCATTTCTCATGTTCAGCATGTTATTCTTGCAGAACAAAGAAGTCTGTTTCCATTACTACATTCTAGCTTGTGACTGTTTCACTTTGTTTAGGTTGATGTGTTCCTTTCGGGAAAAAAATTTTTTTTTCTTCTTTCCTTAGAACCAGCCAAAGGTTGTGACATTAGAGTACAAGATACATTTATAACTTTATGTGACCTAGATTTGGTGTTGGTAATGCTGAGACAGTGATGAATGTCTTCTGATAAATGCCATAAAGCCTTGCAGAAATACATTTAAAAAAATAAGGATGATGCACTGAATTCTACTAATTTGCAGTAAAATGTCTTTTTGAACTTGGATCCAGCAAACCTTTCTGGTGCACCTGCCCTGTGTCTCGGGCAGTACTGGGAGCTCTGCATATGTGATATTACATAATTTTCAGAAAATTTTCTCATATGAGTATTACTGTGCCCATTTACAAATGACATAAAGAAGGCTCGAGCAGTAGAAACACAAAATGGATCATAACTGAGGTCATCTAATTCTAATACCTTCTCATTCTGCCCCCTCCTTGCGGCAACCTTTGATGCCCTGCATTTCTTTATTTTTAAGAACATACTTTCACTCCTGACTCAGCCATTTCAACATATTGGTGACATTAGTAATGAACATTAGAACATTCTTTATGGCAGTGAGTGACTCAATGAGTTCTTCCACTCGGTGCTTGCAGTGGGCTGAGACAGTGTTCATCACGTCGTCCTAATCATGCCTTTTCTTCCTTTGATGGCCTTATAAACCTATTGAAAATCAGGGGTCAAAAGCTGTGGTGCCACTCGATTCAGTGTGACATAAGGAAAAGGTATAGGCTTTGGGATCAGCCCTGTGATTGAATCTTGCAGCCAGTTCCTGCTGACTGTGTGACCTTGGTCAAGTTCTTTAATTGTTCTAAGACTTAGTTTCCTTATTTGAAAAATGGTGGCAACCACCCATATGTCCCAGGACAACTGTGAAGAGTAAATGTTATCATGTCAATGTCGAGTAGGGAGTACAGGACCTGGTGAGGGATAAGCGCTCATGATGTTACTTTTCCCCTCTTTCTAATGGATAGGAGGGTAGTGAGCCTACCTTTGATAGGGGAAACGCACACCAGACTGATGAGAATAAGCTGGTGGGGGGAATTCAGGACTAAATGCTGCTGGCAGATACATTTTCTGCAAAAGACCTAAGTAATTGACAAGGAACTAGAACAACTGAGCGAAAATATCACAGTGTTCAGTAACATTCTTGTTTTAAAGAAACTAAACTAATACAAAGAATGAGAAATACGGTGTTGGCATTTGCACATCGGAGCTTTGCTGGGAGGAACATGTATGTCTTGTCGCTACTTGGCTGTTTTCCAGCCCCAGTACTTAAGTCTAGCCAGAAGAGAGTTAGTATTTGGAACAGCAATGGGTGCAGCACGCACACCCCTCAGCCCCGTGCACAGTGCAGTTTGTTGTGCCCCCTCCCTTCCACTCATGAGTGGTGTTATTCAGTCACGGCACAGCGACTTTAAAAGATAGTAAAAATGTGGCTGTTTGATTGAGCAATGTCATTCTTGAAGCCCCACTGAAACTCTCTATAAAAGCATATGTGAATGAACATAGGACAGGGCTATTGTTTGCTACAAGATCCATTTCTCTTCATTTGTGACATCATGTAGCCAAATCATTTTGTTATTGTGTATAATTTATCTATTAATTTTGTCCTTTTGGCAAGCATAGTTAAAAGAAAAATTATGTAGAAAATGAGATTATTTTATTGTGAATTCCTAAGGAAAAAGACATTTTTCTTCAAAGTTATTAAGATGGTTTTATAGCTGACCTTTAAAAGAATGTCTGTGATTTCAGATACTCAAGGACTCGGCAAATATTATCCTCCATATAATTTAAATAGTCTTTATAATTTGGGCTAGAAGCACTGAATATAGATCATAAGACACAATGTTTCTTTTAATTTCTGATATTTTATTATAAAAGGAAAAAAATCTTGTTTTATTGGTGCATTGAGTGATGGTTGACAGTTTCTTATTAAATTACCTCTTCACATTTCAGTCGTTAATAATCCTGGAAGGTCATTACTAGGCATTAGCAACCCCAGAAATGAGAAATGAGTAGTCATGATGTCACATCCCAGAATTGGCAAATTAGTTTGTTTGATCTCTCATTATGTATTATATTCTAGGTTGTTATGAGGAATGGAAAACTTCAAGATAGTACAATAACCTGAAATCTCCTGAAAAGCAAGAAATAAAGGCTGTTAGTGTGTCTTTCCTACACATTTCTCTCTCTCTACAGACTTTGGATTTTTATTTTATTTTATTTTTTGTGAGACATACTGTCCTTGATAGTAGTTGTCTGCTTTCATAGCTAATGAGGCACAAAGGAGGTAAAAAGGGGGAAGGGAGGGAGAAAGGAAAAAATAGAATGCTACCAAGGCAAGAATAAAACTAAATCGTAACCGAAGGATATCTGAGCCTGGCAGAGATTTTAAGGAGTCTCAGTGCGAGTCTTGACATCTACAGTGCAAGTCTTGTCATCTAGAAATAAAACAGAAAACAGAAAACCTGTCTGTACTTCATTTGGACTTTAAGAAAGGCAGAGTGATCTTGGATGAGTCTTCCTGGATTGTTTCTTCCTCTGGATGAGATGATCACTTGCTGCTTTCCAATTTTATAGCATGTGACTTAAATATTCTCTGGAAACCAACATTATGCTTTGTAAGTAAACTGGATTGGTGAATGGTTTATAATTTCAAATATTTATTTTATTTCCTATGCAATAATTATTCATCTATCTAATCCATTAATAAGAGTTTTGTGCCTATTCCAGATTTGGAGTAGGTGGTAGACTAAGCTAGATGAAAGCAGGGTCTCTGCTTTCAGCTGAAAATGGCAGTTCTGAGAAATGCTGTGGTTTTGAGTGCTCGAGGTGCTAAGAGAGATCATTCAGGAGAGGTGACCTAGCTGGGAACTAAAGGAAGGTTTCTCTGAGTAGTGATTCTTAGGTGGCATCTACCTGAGTGATTCCTAGGTGTCATAGGCATTAACTAGGTAAAGAAGTAAGGAAGATCATTCCAGGGGGGAGGGAACAGTGTTTATGAAAGTTTGGAGAGGTGCAGAGAGCGGGTGAGCATGGATAGGTCAGAACAAAGCAGGGTGGTGATAGAAGAGGCTAGAAGGGGTATGAAGTAGGAGACAGACCACTGAGGTTTTTAGAGGAAGGGTGAGGATCATCTAAACTGGGACACTTCCGAGAGTGAAAGAGCACTTTTCATGAAACTGGAACAAAACCTATAACCTAATGTGTATGATCGAGGACTCTATTTAAAAACTGTTGAGCCAGGAGACTGAAATGATCAGACCTGACATCTAAAAGTCACTTTCTTGCAATGTGGAGAAAAAATGGAAGGAAGCCCTAGAGGGGGAGTGAGTGGACCTGTTAGGACCCTATGGTAGAGGTCTAGGGAAGTGTGGACCAGGGTAGAAGAGGTAGAGATTAGGAACAGCAAACAGATATGAGAGAATTTCAAGTTAACATCTTCGGGTGATGGACAACTGCAATCAAGGCCCTGGTTTGTTTCTACCTCCTTCTATCTGCAATATGACTCAAGGCTGGACCAGGCAATTTACTTCGGCCAGCGGGATAGTAGCAAATGCATCACAAGCAGAGCCATGGAAAAGCATTGCACTTAGGCTCTTGATTCTCTTGGACTCTGGTAACTGGTCTGGGCCAGCTGACTGGAGGATGAGAGAACACATAGGTGGAGACCACCTCTAAAACTCAAAAACCAGTAAATGCCAGCCAACAAACTCAGAGCAGATGCCGCTGGCTCAGAACAGGAGGACCACTCCGCTGAGCCCTGCTTGAATTGCCAACCTGCGGAATCAGGTGCTAGAGAACTAGTTGTTGCTTTAAACCATTAACTTTTGGTTTGGTTTGTTATATAACAAAATACAGAAATTTTTATTGAATGAAAACTCTGGAAGAAGACCAGGTTTGGATAAAACAGCTTAATTTAAACACGTTGACTTTAAGGAATAATTAGAACGTTTAGGGGGTTACACCAAATAGGGGTGGAGATGTGTGTCTGGAGATCAGAAGAGACATTTTGGTGGGAGATGTAAATTTGTTGTGATCTGTGTAGTTGAGAATCAACCCCTAGGGAAAGAATGTGAGGAGAGGAGAGGAGAGGAAGGCCAGGCAGCAAAAGGGAAGGGAGGGGAAGTAAGGGAAGCCCAGAAACCTAGTGCTGGGAAGACAGTGAGGCCACAAGCAAGGCATGAAAGAAACAGGCAGAGAGTGGGAGGAAATCAAGGAGTGTGTAGTGTAAGGACAGCTTAGCGAATTACTACCAAAGTAGCAATGAAGGTGAAATGAGCTATAACACAAAAATTTTGTGCATTTTACTACCATGTAAATCAAACAATACTGAAAGATCCGTTTTTGTTTACCAATAGGGGAGTTGAGTGGTGAGCAATATTTGATATCAAATCTCCCTTTGCTTTCTCACCTTCTGGCCCATGGGACTGGGGGACTGTGATTTTGAGGACCTTAGAGAAAGGCATAGATGAACCCATTTTCCATCTGGAAAATGGGGCAGTGTCACCTGGCAACTCTGGCTCTGAGCACAGTGTATATATAGTAAGGAACATGTGCCTGCATTCCCTCCCAGGGCCGTCGTGCTAGACTCTCAGACACTCTCTTGGAAAAGACCTTCTAAGCTCATTTATATTAAGATGCAAATGACTAACAATCTCAAATTTTTTGTTTTGTTCAGAACGCTCATCTTAAGTATGAAGTAATATATCTCTATTCTGGAAAATGCCATTATTTGACTGTAGGGAAGACGTCTTAATATGCCACCTATTTGGATAACTCCCCTGCAGTTTGCATTTATATACTGAGAATAGAGACCTTTGGTCGCAGAATTGTAGACTTTTGGGTGTTTTCAGTCTAGAATAACTTCATGGACTTTTCTTTTCTCCCCAGAAAAATCTGCTTCCCCTCCTTTATGTCCTTTTATGATTTAGTAATACCAAACTTTCCCCCATTTTTTCAGACTAAAAACTGTTGCATTGCATTCGGCCCTGCTCACCTGTCACATCCAGGTCCTGCTATTCTGCCCTCTCTTATCCTGGTTACCTCAGCTCTGTCCGTTTCTGCTGTCTCAGAATGAGATCCAACCTTCATCGACTACCTCTTGGCTTGGTGCCTCCATCTCCTGACCCATGTTCTGAGTCTGTCTTCTATCCAGCCTAGAAATTTTGTCACCAGAATTGCCTTTCTTATATCTAGATCTGATATTGTCCCCATCCTCTTTATATACCTTTGAAGTTGACATTACATAGAAATTGCAAGATACTAAGGGCAGAGACTGGCCAAAGGATTTCATTCTGCTTACATTCTCAGCCAAATATGGTGTGCCTAGTTTTATGCCCCTGTGTGAAGATGTAATTCTTGAACTGTACAAGAGGTCCTATATCCTGGGTGGGTATACCTCAGTCATTTAATCAGAGGATACTCATGAGTTATAACTGAGTGGGAGCAGGTGACACATCAAGGAGGGGTGCTGGAAGTGGGGTCAGGGATCTGATCCCATGTCTTCTTTTACTTAGGACAAAAATTGTGGATCCTTGAGTACATATCAGCACATTTATTTTGCCTCATTTGGAACACTGATGAGGAGGGTACCACTGATATTTTGTAGAAAAATAAAAGGCATCAAGCATGATAACTAAACAGCTGGGGACCTATGGATGGGTCATTATCCTTGGCATCTCCTTGACCCCCTCCCTCCACCTCCCAGCTCTCAACTTTGAGCAGGGTTTTCTTCAGTCTCCACTGGCTAGGAACCCACATTCAGAGCATCTGAATTAAGAACCCAAGGCAGCAGATACAACCTGTGAGTCAATTTCTCCTTTTTTGCTCAAGAAGGAAACATTTAACACAAAGTGCCAGGGAGCCTCACATCCCAGGTAGGAGATTTTCTCCAAGGGTCCCCTTAATGGGCCTTTGCTTTCTTCTCCTCATCAACCTTCTCCACTCAGCTCTTGGCATTTGCCCAGGAGAACCCTAAGTCATGTCAAATCAGATATTCTTTATTTCTTCCTCCCTGTCTTCCTCCCTGTCTTCCTCCCTTCCCTTCCTTTCCCTCCCTTCCCTTCCCTTCTCTTCCCTTCTCTTCCCTTCCCTTCCCTTCCCTTCCCTTCCCTTCCCTTCCCTTCCCTTCCCTTCCCTTCCCTTCCCTTCCTCTATTCTTCCCTTCCTCTCTCTTATTTCTCTTTCTTTCTTTCCTTTTCTTTCCCTTCACCCTCCCCCAAACAACATCCCATTCTCCAGCTTCTTTGCCCTTAGAAGCCCACTCCTCTTTCATGGTCCAGCTGGAACAGCAGCAGCACTACGAAGACCACTCTGACCTGTGACCCCTCAGCGTTCTGGTTTGTGATATATCCGTGTGTTTCCCCTATTCCGAGGCCTCCCTTCTCCTCATGATAAGCCCCAGAAGGGTAGGGATTCTGTTAGTTCTTTTTCATAATAGGCACTTAATACATATTGAATGAATAAATGAATGAGAGAATAATGCTGGGGTTTTAGGCAGACCGCCCGCCAGTGCCGAACAGCGTGAAGTTCAAAGCGAACCTCTGGGCCTTCAGGGACTCCTTCGAGCGCAGCCTCAGCCAGGGCTCAGCCCTCGGACCAGTCATTCCAGGCTCCCACCTGACATCTGGGACCTGCAGGAAGTAATCAGGAAGGAAGCTCCTTGCTCAGCTGTCATCTCAGGTTACTTGTTTCAGATGTTCACTGAAATGACCCAATTAAGCAAGTGTTTTTAAAATGCCCTGAATTCTTGTTTTGTGGAGAAAAAGCTCAATTATTCAAAGGCTCCTTTCAAAAAAGTTTACCTTTGGCAGACACCAAAACCAGGTTACTTTTTTGTTAAACAGAAATATCTTTATTATTTTCCTTTCTGATTGTAAATGATATCCAATGATTAGTTATTTGTATATACAAATACGTAACATTGGTATATAAACTATAAACAATCTATAATATTTATATATGAACTATATATGAACTGTATATAAACTATATACACTTATATTTTGGGCAGAAATGAGATCACACAGTAGATAATGTTCTGTGTTCTGCTTTTTTATGTCATAAAATATTTTAGTCAAATTCTTATTTCAACACTTAACATATATTTTATGATTTTTAATGCTTTATCTTTTTAATATATTAAATGAATATTCTGCAATTTATTTAGTCCATCTCTTATTAATGGACATTTACATTATATTACATTTTTGACTATATTTTTGGCCACTTATACAAGTATTTATTTAGAATAAAATTTTATTAGTGGCATTGCTGTTATAAAATGTATGCACAGTTTATTACCTTTTGATAAAATAGCCATACTGCCTCCAGAAAGATTACACTGATTTATATTTCCACTATCAGTATATGAAAGTGTCCATTTTACCTCATCCTCACAAATACTAGGTATTATTAATCTTTTTATCTTTCCTAATTTTGTAGGTAAAATGAGATTTTATTTAGTTGATCCAGCTCCATTGCTAGTGAGGTTGATTACCATGTCTTGTGCTTATGTTTATCTTTTCTAAATTTTCATAACCTTATCCAAATTTATATTATGTCATTTATCTTTTAATTACTATTATATTTCATTCTTTGTTTCTTCCCCCAGTTTATAAAGTTGTCTTCTAATTTTAAGGAGTGTGTGTGTGTGTGTGTGTGTGTGTGTGTATGTGTGTACATGCACACGCGTGTTTATTTGTCAATGGCCATTGCTATTCAAATGAGATTTAGGTAAAGGAGATAAAACCCAAAACCAACTAAAATAGATTCTGCCAGAATGTATGAAATAGATTAGAGAGGAATATTTGGGGGAACACCTTTGAATTGGACTTCCCTGAAAGTCAGATGGCACATTTCTGCTCCAGGTCTTCATTCCTTTAACATTTGCACCAGTCTATTCATTTTATTTGCACAGTAGTGACAGCATGATTTTTAAAACAAGGGTCCGTGAACTTTCAAGGGGCCTGTGGGTAGAATTCTAGAGATTTGTAAACTTATATGGGGAAAAAATTACATCTTTATCTGTACTTATTAAAATTTAATATTTTTTAGTTATTAATGTGAGCAACAAACCATATTAATATTAGCATTTCCTGATTTTTGACATGTAAAAACCACCCATATTTCAAAACCACATTACTATTTTTGAAGATACCTTGCAATATCTTTTATATTCATCACTACCATGAAATGAAGCTAGATGATGTTATTTTACAAAGAAGCATATATGTACTCTTTATACCACAAAACATTAAATATTTTAATAGTTGCATCTCACTACAATTTATTTCTTTTGGAATTCTGTACATTTTGCTTTATGCATTTAGAAACATTATTTGAAGAAGGGTCTTTAGGCTTCACCATACTACCAAAGGAGTCCAAGGCACATGCAAGTTAAGAATCCTTGAGCTGAAGAGCATGTTAAAGTTACTAGATTGTAATTTTTCCTTGATGAGAAGTTAGGGTTCCTTCCTCTGCCCTTGTTCCTTTCCCTGCATCCTTCTTTGCTCTCTGGGATACATGTCTTAGACCCCTGAAAGCTTGTAATGTTATATCAAATATACTAACATCTACCCACATTCCACATTACATTTAATTATAAAATTTTAAAATAATTATAATTTTATTTTTAAAATTATTTGGTTATAAGAAGCTAATTTAATTTACAACTGACTGCGATTACTTGACAACGATTTTGCTTATTCAAGGGTTCTTGCAAAGGGGGAAATCGAATATACAAATTGTTTTCTAAATGTAATGAAATTTTTATGAACACTAAATTTAACAATTAATGAAGTCGACAGAACGATACATTTTGTGTACATTTAATTAAACATTTAGTTATAGTGATTTTGCAGTTTTATTTTTTTATTTTAAAGTCATTTTTTTTTTTTTAAAGTCTGTAGGTTCTGGAAAGCATCTAGGCCCTGAGGCCTGTGTCTGTACTGCCTGGTGGAGAGCTGTATGACCTAGGGGCAAATTAGCCTTGTACTCAGAACATGTCCTCTACCTTTCACTTCACTGAAAACTCTCGGAGTAGAGGGCACTTTCTTGCTACCGTCTAAAAGAGCAGACACTGGGGCTCTCCCTTGCCCGGGGGCCTAGAAGGTGTTAGTGCATGCCCAGCTCCTGCTTGTTTCTTCCACTCTCGTACAAAATACCCTCCTACTTCCAGGCCCACTTCATCCACATCCATCAGCCTCTAGCTCTCCTTTAGCTGTACTCTGTGGTCTTACCCTGTGTGCTCCTTGGTTACTGAGTCTACAGTCTCCCTGCTGCTGTCTGGGTACCACCTTGAATAATTTTCCAGTCCCTGAGGACAAGCTATCCTGCCTCCTAATCTCAAAGATTTGCAGCAAGCTTTCAATTTTGTTCAAGATATATCTCCAGCTTTCCCCCGAACACATAATCATTTCTCAAGAAATATTTATTACTTGAGAGCAAGTGAATGATCTTTGTCTTCCTTTGATTCAGCTCCCCATTGCTTTGTCACAGTTCTTATTACCTGGCACTAAACCTCTTCTGAAGTATTACAATGCAATATATTTACTTCTAGTCATAACTTTGCATCCCTCTAGTTCTCCGACGCCTCACTCCTGAAATACCTTCTTTCTACCTATTCATATCTCCAACCCTTCAACTTTGTCTTTCTCAACCCATCTAACACTGACTTTTTCAGTGCTCTCCCAGACCAGTCTTTTGCCAATTCCTAGCGATAATAGCAACCATGGTAGTAATATTAATAACTAGCATTACTAATACTAATATTAGTAATATTAATGACCAAGTACATCTATTACACTAGACTCTAAGCTGAATGTTTTAATGCATTGTTTTATGTAACTCTTTGAGGTGAATACTATTATTCTCTATTTTCTCCATTTTAAAAAAATTAAGCTGAGAACAAGATAGATTAAATAACTTGGTTAATACCATTCAGTTTGAAAGTTACAGAGCTGAAACTTTTTGTCATTCTTCACAAGCTATATCTATATGTAGAAAGGTATATCTAGATCAATTTATAATTTATATCTATATTTATAGCTACAGAAATGACATAGATATATAAGCACACCTCCTTTCAACCTTACTTTGTTTCTTTGAGCATGTTGATGCTGGCTTCTCATCTCATTTATCTCCCACCCACATGGACAAAGGGCACTGCTGAAAAGTGCCCAGGGTTGCTAATGACCTGCTACCGACCAGTGTCAGTGGGACATTTAATCCTTTTCTCATCTGATCTTAGCATATGACATCAATGACTACTCCTATCTTATTAAAAGAAAAACTTTTGTTCTCTTGGATTCTACGACTTTTCTTTCTTTTCCTTCTGTTTTTAAAACACTTCTTTTCATTCTTCTTTCATGGCGTTGCATTCCATTAAATTATTAAATTTGGATACACTTAGGGATCCCATCCTTGGCTCCCATCTCTTTTCTCTCTAACTCTTCTCTCTGTATTTTTTCATTTGCTGTCATGGCTTTAGTCACCACCCTGTCTGCCCACACTCAGACCTACATCCTTCTTCTAGACCTGTGTATCCTTCTGGAAGTCCCATAGGTACTATTTATGTCCATTCAGAATTAAACCCATTCTTTGTATTTCCAGTTTTGGTAAATGAGGTCCCAAGCCAAGCATCCTAGAGTCATTCTTATTTTCAATCCATGAGTATGTCCCATCTGCTATACGTGCTTAGCCTCTCTGACCTGTTTTCTACATGCTTTCCTGTTTTCTTTCTACATGTCCTGTTTTCTTTTACCTCTACCCATCTGTCACACAGCTGGCAGAGGATCCCCCTAAATTGTAAAACCCATTCTATCATGATCTTTTCTTCGTTAATACTATTACCTTCTAATTTGCCCTGTTCTCCTTCTTGTGGGTTGCCTCCTTCAATTCTTCTATAACTTATGTACTTGTAAAATACTTTCAGTAATTTTTGTGATGTTTGGATTTTTTAACTCTAACTTGATTATACAGTCCTCCTAACCATGCATTATGCTTTTTTATTTTGTAGCCTTCAGTGCTTGTACTATACTTTTCTCACAGGTGGTATGTAATTAAAATTTACTGAATGGATGAGGGTGACAGGATGCCACTTTGAGGTTGTTAGCTAAAACTTACCACTGCATAATAAAAATAGCAATGCCAGGAAAGCAAAAGCTTCTGAGTACTATCCAAATTTGAGGGAAAGCACTCACCATTTTCTGACTGGTTTGCTCTTTGTTATTAAGGTCAACGTGTTCCCTATCATTACATCTCGTATATTTTCATGGTGAGCTCATTGTAGCAGGCCAGCAAAGGAGCTGTCATCATTTTGCCAATAGGTCTTATACATTTTCTTGGACTCCCGCCCTCAGCCTGCAAATGTACTTTGGTAACTTTCTTTCTACATGTTGCCAAGGCCACTGGGAGTTCAGGTGAAGTGTGTCTGATTCTTCTTCATTCTCCCTGATAGACTATTAGTCTCAACAGTCAGAAGCGGATGTTTTATTGTATATCTGCTGCTCTGCATTGTAATATCACCATATATACTGATGTTTTTCTCATTTTTTAAATTTGTGTTCCATAATTCATCTGAAATTCTGAGCTTTTCAGTTTTATCTCAGCTAAAAACTTACTGTGTGACTTAGGACAAGTCACTCAGACTCTCTGTGTCTGTTTCTTTTTCTGTAAAAGGAAGATGTTTTCCAAACTCCCATCCAGGCATGCCGTTCTGGGACTCTTGAGTACTGTGGTGGTGCCTATAGTTAAATGCCCATATGACTTAGTTTGCAGTGTCTTCCCAGAGAGAGGCCAAAGTCACTGCTTTAAGAGGATTATTGCATTCACTGAGGATCATGCTTTGTAAATTATGATGACTGGCTATATATCCATTCTCTGTGAGGTGAATTGGGAAAGTGGCTTTGACAAAAAATGTATTTCCTCAAGCTTTACAGTAGGTTTAATTCCTGAAATCAGCTCTCAAACATGTTTTCAAGTGTCTAGTATACTAGAAATAGTAATACATATCCTATATTTTAGTAATACTTTAAAAAAATCTGGCACTATCTAACATGGACTGTTCTAGATGATATTTTCCCCAGATATTGGCTATTACTTTTGTGACCACTGAAATTAAATATTTAACCATTTTGAGGGAAATCCTTATAAGATATATGGAACATTATCTTGTCTTCTGTAAGCAGAAAATATTGAATATACTTTAAGTTTTCTGTGTGACTAAGGTTATCTCTTTTATTACTTTATTTGACAAACATTAATTAAACTGTAAATATATACCAAGTGCTATGCTAAGCATCAGGTGTTTATATCTTCATTTGCTGATTTGTCACCATCAAAAATTCCTTGTTGTGGCTCAACTTATACAATGTGACTGTTTTTGCTATATATTAAATCTGGAGTTTTGAGCAATGATAAGCTAGAGTTTCAGCCTAGAACATCAGATTTAGTGAGCAATTCAAATTGTCACATGCTCCATCAGTTAAAAGCTTAGTCAGCCAAGCCTCAGACCAGCTTTTTCAGTCATCAAGTCATGGGCATTCTCCCAAGAAAAAGCTGGAAACAGTTTTTGTTCTTTAAAAATTAAATTCAACAGGCTCTGATTTTTATGTCACAATAGATACAGATTTTATTGTATTTTATACAATAAAATTGATATAGAGCCCATATATTAAGTTAAAGGTATTTTTAAAAATTCCTCGCACATTTATTTAATTCTAACCCAAAAATTATTTGTTGAAAAATTCAAACAAGAAAGTATTATTGCAAAAAACATAATGGCTACATTCATATTTTAAAGATTTCTTAAATTCTGGACGATTCAGATTTCTTTTGATAGACTTTCTAGGTTGGCCTCTGAAATAGTTATCTCTAGCCTTATGAAATAGGTATATTCTGGATAAGTTGCTGTATAATGTAGAGTGAGTCTTACTTCCCCTTTGACTTTCACTGTAATCTTGGCCATGCTTTTCTGTGGTGTGGGAAAAGTAGACAGATGGGTTTTCCTGAATGTTAGAGCATGCTTTTTGTCTCCACTTGGTAGCACCTTTTGAACTCACAATCTTCCCACTGGGACACTGGGCATTTTCTTAGCAGTGGGCATTTTTAGTTTATGTGGAAATCATCAAAGTGTACACTCAGATATTCCAGGTTTTGTGTTATTTTGCAGAGTCTCATGAAATTGGTTGCGGTTCACAAGAAGATGTCAATAATAAACTACACATTTCACATGGGATCACTACCCTTTCTTAGAGGTTGTTTGAAAATGTGTGAGGATGTTTTTGGTTGTTATAGTGGGATCTACTGGCATCAAGTAGGAAAGGACCAGGGATCCGAAATATCTTAAAAGTGCAGGGCAATATTTCACTGGTAAGAGCAGTCCATCTAAATGCTAAAATTGTGCTTGTTGAGAAACAAAAATTGTACTTTGATGTTTATTGATCAATTCAGCAAAAACTAACTGAACACCTACTATATATATTCCAGACGCTGTTCTAGGCATTGAGGATACAGTGACCAAAGTCTCTGTCTTTGTGAAGTGGAATGTCCTTGTGTAATGAACTGATGTTTTCTTGGTTTCAAGAGTTTGTTTAGATGTGCTTTGCTTTTGTTTTGTTTTGAGTGTGAAACTTTAAAACAGTTGCTCAAATGGCCTATGTACAAGGGAGATGGGTGGCTGCTTTGTAGTGTAAACCCACCTTATAAATTTTGTTCCTGTGATGACTTAAACTTACTAATTCCAATAGTCTGTACATATGAGGGACAGTAGGGAAGGAAAATTCACAAGACAGTAATATAAAAAAAGGTTTATATTAATTCTTAAAGATGATAAACACCAGTAGTGTTTTGCAAATTGTGACTTTTTATGATCAAAAGCACACCTGAAACTCAGAATGCTTTAAAACATCTAGTACTTCCATGAAAGGTTAAATTTTAAGATTTGTTATATTCTAAAATTTTTATTACAGTGATAGTATTATCTCAATAAGAGTGACTATAACCAAGAATAAGGGACATATAGAACTTTACAATAATTTAAAAAGAGTATTTATTTTACTTATTACTCTAAAAATGTGTAAAATGATCTTTAATTTATTAGTAAATATAATATCGAGATACTTAGAGGGGTATGTCATTTTAAACTTTTAAGATAGTTCTAGAAAGTTGTATGTAAACTGATAATTTGTTTTAAGAGCAACTTTTTATTGGGTTGTCTTTTATTTTAAGAAGTGTTTGTTTTTGTGCCCTGACCTTTCCGATGATCTCTGATTCTGTCTTTCCAATGCCTATATCCTGCTCTGGATTTCCCACCCCAACTCAACATGTTCTCAACTGAAATCATCATCTCACCAAAATAATTTCCCCTCTCTGACTACTATTGTCTGACAGGGAGTATCACTGTTCTCTCAGTCCTCCAAACTCAAATTCTCAGCGATACTCAGCTTTGTTCCTTCACATATCCAAAGTATAGCTTCTTGTTAATGAAGCTACTGCAAAGTATAGCTTGTCCTGGCAAATATAAGCTTTGCAACGTGGAACTCTATAACACCATACCATTTTACTTGCCCTACTTCTAGACAAATGCTCTCTGGACACAGGAATCCTGATTTTAAATTTCAGAAGGGTCCTCTCAGTCCAGTTAATAAATATATACCAATACCTAGAGAGGTTATTCCTCTTGGCCCTTTATAGCACTGATGAGAGGATATTCTGTGAGTAATCACACCTACACTCAGCTAGGAGCAATATTTGGTTTCCCATACATAGACTTGTGTGCAACAAAACATAAGACCAGACAGTGGGTTTCCCCAGCAACCTCCAGTTCCTCCTTACTAAAGAACTGATGAGCAACCTTCACTAGCAACACCAGGAAAACCGTTTCTGTTCTGACCTTGTCTAGAGCTTCTTCTCTGAGGCTCCCACTGCTCTTGTCCCAAAGAGTCTAGTATGCTCGGAATGCCCAATACGTTCTTGCTCTGGACCCTCCTTGATAACTTGGTCTTAGTTTGATTTTATGCAAAAGGTGTCTTTGATGACTGTGGTTTTTGAGCTCTTGCAGTGGCACCACAGTGTTACAGTTCTGTCCCTCTGACATGTTGTATGTGTCCACACCTTCTCTAAGGCCAGGGATAATGAAAACACTAAAAAACTTTTTTTGGGAGGAAGAGCCACAGTTGAAGCCCCAACTGGAAATGTATGCTCGATTTGGGCAGCACCATGATGCCTTGTGTAGCACAGTTGAGCCCCCTCTAGGCAACCACACATATGACATTACTCCTCGTTATTCTCCATGAATAACTCTATGTGAGTTGAGGCCTCTGTCACTTCTTCACTGAACTATGGTGACATATTTTTATCTGATATTGCTGCTCTTAATCTTCTTTCCTTGTAGACCATGTTCAGCATTTCAGAAGCAAATGTTGCTGCCATCAAATAAGCATGAATCCTATTCTTTTCTTTGAGGAAAGCTTCCTGGCTCCTGATTGCCTAACAAATCTATCACACATTCCTTACTGAGGCATTTATTTTATGGCTTTTCTTGATTCAGCTCCAACTTACCTCACAATTCTATTTCCAGCTCCTACTCTCATGTTCAAACACCCAGACAAATGAATCTCTTTGCTGTTCCCCACACATGCTTCACTGTTTTCTGTCCTCATTCTTTGCCTACCCACTAATGTATGTCTAGATTGTTCATCTTTTCTATTCGTAATCACTAACTTAATATCCTGCTATCTTTGAGTCTCAGTGAGCCTATGATCTTCTTTGTGAAAGCTTTCCTTGAATTTCTTGCTGGATGTGGCACCTCCACCATTTTAATGTTCACAGAATCTTGTTTTCTACCTGTTACCCCTGAGATGTAGCAGCTAATACGTGCCTTTAAGGGCATCAGCTCCTTCAGGGCAAGGATTATATTTTACTCATAGTGTAGTTTCTTACTCATGGGTAGGCTGAGGGAACATTTGTTGAATGAATAATAGTTGTTGAATAAATAGAAAATCCTTTATTGAGGCAAAGGACTCTGCTAATTTAAATACGTTCTAAGGTTGCCTTTCACAGCTAATATTTCTTAAAAGGGAGCCCACCTATAATAGTTATCTGGAATGCATGTATATGTCATTCTTAATGAAATCTGAAAGTAGTGCCTAAGGCTCCACAGAGAATAGCAATTCTCTTTTGCCTGCCCCTGAAATTGCCTTGACACAACTTGTAATAGGCTATGACTGCCCAACAAATCCAAAAGCTTCTGCATTTCAACAACTTGTTAACAGTCTCTTGAACAACTCTAGTTAATTCTATGGCATATACAAGATTCACTTTGAAGTGTATAATATTAACACAAGTCCTGTGAATTAACATTATGACTAGGCATGCATTGCAAATTAGATGCAGTTACTCTCATTCCAACAACAACTTTGAAAATGTAGAATGTAATGTAGATTCAAAGCATTTTAAGCTAGAAGTGAAATATATCAGTTTTGATTTCAAACAAAGACAAGAGCAAACCTAATGATAGTCCAAGAATGGGGTCTGTTTCTGCTCACTGAACCCCCTGTAATAACTTGCTTCCTGCAAAGATGGATTCAGGTTCTTATAAAAGAATGCCCATTTACTTCAACTATGTTAAGGATTTTTTTTTTTAAGTTAAAGTCAGGAGGTCACGCTCAGCCTGTGCATGCCAAGTGTCAGCTTCAGCATCCCTCTTCTTCCCACAGCCTCAGGCCCTTTTGGGGAAGGGATAATAAAGGTCTGTCACACATCTCTTGAAACCAGCCTCGGCCACACTTGCTTCAAGCCTTAGCCTGACCTCATGGACCTTTGGCTACTTTGGATAGCTATTAAACTGTCCTTCTTCCTCTGCTCCAGTTCTCTCTTGTGACTTAACTGCCTTTCTAGGGCAGGAGCCCATTCCTGCCAGTCCACATGCCTCCTGGGCATAAGAGTTGTTGACACAAATCCAGGCCCCTGGCTTGGGCCCTGCTCCCCTTGGGCAGAGGGTCCTAGTGCAAGTGCCTCTTTTCTGCTTGGACTTCTGAGGGTCACAGCCCCAGGCCTCTTATTGTGTGCTGATGCCGGCTCTCTGCCTGAGCCTGCTCTCTCTGCTTCCTGGACCTGCTTGCCTCCCAGTACCTGCACTAGATCTGACTTTCCTGTTGCAGGCACTTTATCAGGACCCTTGGCCTTTGAGCCCAATATGTTTGACTTCCTTTGGCTGGAGTTTAGGGGAGGCTATTTCTCCCAGGGTTTCCCTAAATCCTTGCAAGACCCCTGCCAGGCCTAAACCAATCAGACCCTCCACATACACACTTACGTTTGAACCCTTTGAAGGGACACACATTGAAACACTTAAAACTCACATACACAGAAATATATAATGAGTACAAACTGAATATTTTAAAGACAGCAAAGAATTAAGTGTTGTGAATGTCTTAAGTTAGGCAAATCAAAAGGATTGTCATATGATGGCATAATCATGCACATATAAAAAAATTCCTGTTTTTATTTGATGCAAACCTAATAGATATGCCCATCTTTAGAAATGAGGGGTATATTTATGTCAACTCATCTTCAATCACAGTTTTCCTTTTATGTATTTTATTGAGTTTTTATACATATTAAGTCATTAGTAAAAATAAAGCAAAGAATGCTGATGTGTTTTATTTTTCAGCATTACTCTAACAGAAAAGACTACTATGTCTTCTCAGTTTGTTTTTAGAGTACCAGCTCTTTTGGTCTGGGAAAGATTTTATTCTAAAAATATTTATGAATTCATGAATATGGGCTTTCATTCATGGAGGTGTGTGATAAATATTCATTTTACATTTCTATTATTATGGATTATATTTTTCTTTTTACTTTAAGTTAAAACAAATATACTCATGTCATATGAAATTCAAGTTGAGCCTTTTGTGAATCACAAGTCTGCAGATTTTAAACATAATATGGTAATTCAAACATATAACTGTTTATACCTAATCAATCATGTTCTAATCAATGCCAAATAGCTTACTTTTAAAATATTGAGGCTTCAAGAAAAAAAAGTGTACAAAGAGTACTAATAAGCATTAGCTAAAAGTTTTTTATTGCTTTGAAAATTGGTTGATTATTTTGTATTTAGTCAGAACATGTAGATAATTGCTATAATAGGTTTATTTTGTTGATTAGTAAAATGTTTATAGAGCTGATAGTTTTTTCAGACTATATTTCAAAACTTATTATATATGTACTGTAAGTACTTCTAACAGCTTTCACCTCTTTTTTAGCCTAAAGGCCAGAAGCAATACATAGATCCCCCATTCAAACATTAGATATGACAGAGATAATGAATTGTCCCCCAAAAGACTTATGCTCTACCTTCCAGAGTACAGAATTGTCACTGACAAGTGTCTGCCTAGCTAAAGAAGTCACTTCATAGCCCTTCTTATAGTTATATTGGTCTTAATATTAGTTTTCACCAATGGAATGTGAACAAAAGTGATGCACATCACTTTTGGATAAATTGTTTAAAGAGAGCATGTGGTATATTCATATAATAGGATACTGTTCAGCAACAAGAAGGAAAGAACTACTGATTTATGCAAATGTGTGAGTTTCAAAATATTGTGTTGAGTAAAGCAAGTCAAAGACAAAAGGATACATACTGTATAATTTCATTTGTATGAAGTCCAAGAATAGACAAAAATAATCTATGGTGATAGGAATTAGAAAGCAGTTGCCTGGAAGAGGATGATGGACTGACAAAACAAGAGCACCAGGGAATTTTCTGGGTAAGGGAAATGGTTGACATCTTGTTTTAGATAGTGATTATAACTCAGATGTAGCAATTGTCAAATTCATTAAACTGACCAAAGGTCTGACCATTTGTCTATATAAATTACCCATCAATAAAAAAAGAGATGTGCTTTTTCTGCTCTTTCTTTCCCCGTTCCCTAACTCAGCTGTTCTCAACCAGAAGCAATTTTATCCTCAGGGGACCTTTGGCAGTTTTTGAAGGCAGTTTTGATTGCCACACTTCTGGCATCTAGTGAGTAGTGGTGCTTCTAAACATCCAACAACACACAGGACAGCCCTCCACAACAAAACATTGTGCTAAAATGTCAATAGTGCCAAGGTAGAGAAACTCTGTTTTAGCTGAATGCAGTTGGCTCTGAGTCCTAGGAGAAGGATGTAAAGATCATTGCCACCTGCTGGCCCAAAACACCAACACTGGATGTTATGTGAGCAAGAAATAAATTTTTACTGTGTTAAGGCATTGAAATATTAGAGTTTGTTTGTTTTAGAGGTTAGCATTACTTTAACAAATATATCAGACTTTAAAATGTCAGTAGTAAGAAGGATTTTTATCACAGTATTTTATTTATTAGGAGACATGAGTGAAAGTTATCTTGTCTTAATGTCAAGCAAAACCATGCTTCCTCTAAACCAGTATTGTGATTTTTATCTCATGGACATTGTCAATTTTATAACTTACTGTGTTTCTCTTCTTGTTTCAAAATGATAGCTTAGAATTTGATTTTTAGACGTTTTTTATAAGCAGCTCTCTGGGAACATATGGCTTGCATTTCTGAATGTTCCCCTTACCTCTCTGTCTTTAATGTTTTCCTTCTCTTAATTTCTGTTAGCACCAATTCTCACGAGTACTTATTTTCTCTTTTGGTATTTAGGGTTTTTTAAAGGTTAACTCATATGCTCTGTGTAAAAATGTAGCCTATAAATATAAAAACATAAATAAAATGTTTATTCAAATACCTTATGTTCCTTTATTCAAAGTTTTGAATTAATAATATTTTGTACCTCAGACCTTGAAGGGATTTTTATTTTGTCTTAACCCTGTGAGGTCTAGAGAGATAAAATGTTGTACCCAAGGTCATAGTGCTAGTTCACAAAACTATTTTTATTTTTAAAATAGAAAGTACTTTCTACTGTACATATAAAGTTCTATACTATGCACTTAGAATACAACTTGCTTGTCAGTAATTGGACATGCCTTGTGAATTATTCCCCTAGTGGTGGGAAGGGGATTCATGCCAATCTATAGTAGACATTGGCACTTGCCTACTCAATATCCATCCTCTCTTTGTTCCTCCTGGCAGAACCCCATTTTTTTTAATGTATTCACCCTTCTCAGCTAAGCCATAAGTTTCAGGGAGAGAAAGATTTTCATCCTAGGATCAAAGAATGATCAAAATAAGCGGTGGTCCTTGTGTCCTTGTCAGTCACAGTTCACTCTTAATTTTCAGGGCAAGGCAGCTGAGGATGAGGGTGGGAGTTGTGGGAATAGTTTTACTCAATCTTAAAAATAAACGTAAGGAGAGATTGTTCTTCTGCTACTGACCATTGTCCTATCTGCACGAGACAACTAGAATTCTAGAAGCCATCTTGGGGTCTTAAGAAAAGTTAGCATGAAGCACAAATCAGACAGATGAAGCCCGGCAGACCAGAAAGATCAAAAGAACCTGGGTATTTGTTGAGCTGCAAAGCTACTAACAAAACTAATCCTGGAGTTAAATTACCTTTCAACTTATTATATGAGAAGTCAAAATATTTAGGCTAGTTGATTTGGCACTTTCTTTTACTTGCAGTTAAAAATATCCTTCCAAAATATCTTTTTTCACATTTCTGATCACCTAGGGTAGCCGTGAAATTACAGTGCTCTTATTGGGGGCCAGCATGAAATCTGGGTTCATGAGCTGGAGAGGGTAAGGCCTTCTTCACCGTAATCAAAGCATGCTCTAAGAAGCTAAACTCACTAGTCAAAGCATCTAAGATAGGGTTTGGCAAATTGCTTCTTTAAAGGGCCAGAAGGTAAGTGTTTGGGGCTTTGTGAGCCATATAATTTTTGTTGCAGCTACTCAACTTTGCTGTTATAGTGCAAAAGGCAGCCATAGCAAATGAGTATGACTGTGCTCCAAAAAAAATTTGTTTACCAAAAGCAGACAGTGAGCCAGGTTTTGGCTATGGGCCATACTTGTTTGACCTCTGGCCTAAAATACATCCTCAGCCAACCATACATAATCGGGGTTGATGGGGCACGGAAAACTGTGAGACCACTTGCCTGACTTCCATTTTCTCTTTTTTCACTGGTATTGTGTGTCCTCTGGTGAAAGAGCCATTTATAGTAACATGGTGGAGAGGCCAAAAGTCGAGAGAGAGAAAATTAAGGAACAAGAAGTTTATATAATTGATTGTCTACTTAATCAGTTACTGAATAGTTGATGGTTGGCTACATTATTTTTGAAACCGTTTGTCCCATGAACTTGATGCTACCGAATGAATGAAAAAAAAAAAAAATACATCTGGAGCAGGTTTCCTCCAGTCCATCTGCTTTAGCATAAAACATCTTTGACCAAATAAAGGCAACATGATTAGCCTTCAGAGTTTGTACAAAAGCAGGTGCATCTGGATAGTCTGTGCAAGAATGTTGTTCTAATTAGGGAAATAGGAAAGACTTTATTTCTGAAAGTGCTAGTTTGTCGCATTTAGTCAGCGTACTGTTTGAGATAATAATGAACTCTGTCAAACAATATGGGTAATGGAAATCAGATAAAAAGTTGACCTAGGAAAGTACCAGTGATCAGTATCTGTTGAGAAAAAAGAGGAGCAAAGAAGAATGGAAATTAGAGTATCTTGGCTCATAATGATAAATATTATAAAAATATTATAAAAATTATATAATCATATCTAATACATTCAGAAGCATGTTCACTAATTTTTACAAAGTCTTTATCTTATCTCTCATTGTCTCTGTTTAAGTGCAATGGTGTCTCTGACAATAGCTGGAAATAAAAATCCTTATTTTAAAGTAGTTCTTTAGTGCACATAGCCCCAGAGTGAGAACATCCCAATGGATGGTTTGATGGGTCCTCCCCTGTGGCTGCCACTCAGGATCAGCAGAAACTAAATATTGTTCTTTTAACCAACTTCTTCTTGTACCTCATTTAGAATAGAAGTGTATGTTGCATCACCCTAATACATGTTACTGTGAAACATTTATATCTAGTTCTTTAGTGGATCCTGATTAATACGAACACACACACAAAAAGAACAAAAGAACCTCTCCTGCCCCTTAAGAAGCACCTCAGGAAACATTACATTAGCTTTGTTTCTAATTAGGTCCTCTCTGCCTCTTTGGGGAATGAGTGAACACAGCCATTATGAGACACGAATTCCTCTCTAACTCTTCCATATCGCTCTCCCCACAGCCTGATTGCCACTTTACAATTAATTGAAGAACCTATGCTTTTACATTGCTGCCAGGTGACTAAGCAGGAATAAACACACTTACAGGTGTCTTGGGAAGTACAACTCTAATGCCTGGAAATGGCTTCCCTCCTGAGTGTGCTCCCTGCGGCTTGGCTCCTAACTAGGCAGCTTTTCTATCGCAAAGTGGTCCACTTGCGAGTCATGTAGAGTTGGAGAAGGAGTCAGCATCCCAGCTTTATTCATGGAAAATAGAGACAGTGAAACAGGAAGTACAATCTTCATTTCTAATCCCTTGGTTAGCAAAACGATTTTGTAGATCTGCGTAAGAAGCTGTGTCAAGTATCCTCACCTCAGGTCTTGAGCCACTTTTTGTCCTGGTTCCTGCTACCTCTCCACTCCATCTCCTCTCCTGAGGACCCTACTATGAATTTCTTCTCTTTTCCAGACTGTACCATCTCCTTTTTCATCTCCACATTTCACATATGCTTGAAAAGTCTTATCTTTCAAAACCCAGTTTAAATATATCTTCTTCTGTGAAGGTCTCAGCTCTCAGAAAGTTTTTCCTCCATGGCACCTCCCTTTGTTTATTTGAACATATCATCCATTTTGAAATCAATTGACCCAGTTATGTGTCATTCTTCACTCCTTTCACTGTGAGGTTCTGAAGGTCAGAGTCTCTATCTTATTCATCTTTGATGCCTGGCATATAGTAGATGATTAATAAGTATCTGAATATGAGTCAGACAACTGAATAGCTAGATGTCATCTTAAAACATTGCTCAATGACGTACTGATCTACAAAAACAGGTTAGAATAAAGTCAAACTTTTTTTGGGAAGGCTGACAGAACACAATACCTATGTGCAAGCTAATAAGCTTCAAATCCTATTAAAAGTCAAGAAAGCAATTCTATGTCATGACTTCCTGTGTAACTTGGACGCCCCATAGATACCACATCTTGCTTCTTAAATGGCTTTATCATCCTTTCCTTTCCCTATAATATCTGGATTATATTACTGACAGTCCCAGAGTGTGGTCAGTCCACCCATTTTCACATGGTTTTCATCCCAGGACAACTCAGCTGAGCATAGAGTGGAGAAGGAGAGCTTTGGGGAGTAGCTTTTGTATAGAGAAATCAAAGTGCAGGGAACACAACCACCCAGAGGACAGGATAACATTGAAATGCAAACTAAGCAGAATAACTAACCTGGCTTTTGGGGAACAGCCTTAGCTGGGAGCAAGGTGAAGAGGATGCCTACCATGAGAATGTGAGGAGGCAGTATGGCGCATGAGAGAGTGATAGAAGTCATTCATCAGTGTATTTTCAGATGTGACATTTTCAGGATATTTCACTGCCCCCATGGAACACAGCCCTGCTCTCTACCAGCAGCGTCCATCTTTAAGCAAAAGGGAAAAAACCTAGTCCCTGCCGCTCCTCAGTAGTTACCTAAGTACAATTGTATCGTGTTCCAACAATTTATTTGTGAATCTATTGCCTGGAGTTTAGAACTTATTTTTTCCCCCATAGAAATAATATTGTAAAAGCTGGTTAGATCTCCACCTAGTTGTCCAATCTTCATTAGCCCATGGTGTACCTAAGGTAGAGAACCAATAGAACCTTTCAACTACATGTAACTAATCTTTGCAATATAATTTCTATGGGGAGGTATATTTGGGGCCTCAAATAGGATACTCATTTTCACTTCCTTCTCTATCCTAAGTAAGAAGGCTACCAGGTCCTTACTGTTCACAGGCAATGCTCTGAGGGCTACAGTCCTGAGTAACAGTTGGTTTCTCAGTTTTTAAACAATTTAGACTTCTTGTATTGAGAGAGTGTATCTTGGGGACTAGGAGGACTAGCTTATGAGTGTATGTATGGGTGTGCATGTGCTCGTGCTTGTTCTTGTGTGTGTATGCCTTTACAGTGTGCATGTGCTCAAGCATGCTCTCATAGTTAGGGATCGATGTAAACGGTGTCTGTTTCTACTTGTCGGTTTTCTTTTGCATGTAGATTGCCATCATCCATGGTGCTTCATTCAGTTGACTACATTTTTCCTTAGTTATCTCCTGCTCATGGGCAGAGAGGGTGGTTTGTTGGTATTCTAAGACTGGCTTTCCCCTAGAGGTTTCATCACATCATTTTATTTTTGTATATCATATGCAGGGAAAAAAAAGAATGATTATTAAATTGTTTTAGAATAATTTGAATATAGATTTATCATATTGGATGACATTTTGCTTAAGGACATATTCTAGAGTCCTTTATGAAGAAAAGCAGATCTACAGACAATTATTCCATGCATAAGAACAGAGCGGGGGAAGTGGCTTTAACATATTTGTGATTCAACCATGTACTTACCTGTCTATAAATATGAAGTCTATGGCCACTGAGATGCTTCTAGCTAATAGCTCTAAAAGACAAACCTGTGATTTAGCTTTAAGATAAGATTCTATGGTTCAGTAAACCTCTACCCTCAGTGTCATCTTTAGGGATAAAAATAGATCTCTCATATCATTTGTTATTCAGCCTCTGAGCCTATTTCTCCACCCCTATCTCCTTCCCCTCATTTAGATTGTGTTATCAGGAGACAAAGACTTCTAAAAGAGTTTGCTGATGATTCTGAAATTTTATCTGGCAAGTAACATAGCTGGGCCATTGATGTCTCACCCCTCATCATCCTTTTCCTATAACTCAAATGAATGATGACAGTGGGAAAGGGGGATAATGCAAATGCTTCTGTTTTTACACCAACACTATATTCACCCAAAGCAATCATAACACTTTCTAGAAGTTAAAAATAAATTTATTAAGAAAAGACACTTGCCCTGAATGGTAGGCTAATCTTCGTGCCATTTTTACCAGTGCTGACTGACACAATCACTGGTGACAATAATCACCTGAATGAGATTGCTTTCGCTTGAATCGTTGACAATGCTGGTGTTCCCAAACAAATTCTGAGGCTAAATAACATGGCCAAGAAGCTGATAAGAACATTCAGATGCAGACATTCATTAATAGTTTGGGGTTATGAAAAGGGAGTCCATTGTTGGCCTAAGATCAGGAGCCAGGATTACACAGGAGATTGCTTGGTGCTATTGCAGAGGACACACCAGAGCTGTCTCCAAGTCTTAGAGCCAGGCCAGAGCTAGCCTGTGGAAGGACAGGGGCTGCTGAGAAATGTGTGTTGGGTGGTGGGGTGGGTGTGGTTGTGACCTTTGCACATCAAGTCTTTTGTACCTGCTCCGTGCAACTTGCTGCCTGGTCACTGCATATTTTTCATTACTTTCTCTAATGTGTTTTTATTAAAGTCCCAACAACTCTCATGCCAACTTATTAAGTTAAAAAAATCACTTTGGTATAATGTATTTAAGGAGAATCCCGCCCCCCAGGTTTTTTCCTGGGCTTGACCCATTTCTAACCTAGGTGGTCAATATTTTTAAGTGCCTCTAAGAATCAGACTTGAGTATTTGTTTCTTCCATTTTTAAAGGTTCCCAGGATTCCAGATCAATGCCACAGTTGAACCTGAGGAAGCGTATGTGTGTCAGAGATTTAGATGGAGAATATCATCGAAAATCAGAACCTGAATTCAGAGGAATGTCAGAGACAATAGCTTCCACTCAGGAAGCTATTTTCTTATACCCCAAGAAAACCTTATCTATAGAGCAGGCTTGAGAACCATGATATAGACAGGCTGTTTGCAAACTTCACTTTTGGCTAAAGGTTTTTGTTTGTTTTCCTCTGTATGATTCTCTATTTCACTCACTATCGTGGAGGCCAAGTGCATAAAGGATGTGGGAAGCTGGTGAGCAGGTAATTACAAGTAACTGTGGTCAAGAGGATCCTAATCCAAGAAATTGTGGATGACTTTTGTTTTCCTCACCTTTGCCAGAACTTCTTCATGCTGTAGCCTTTTAATAAACTGGTAATTAAAAAACAAACAAACAGACAACCAAACAAACTGTATTTTCCCAAACTATTTGTTCTTCTAGCTATTTGGAGAGTATTGTTACAAAAAGTTGACCTACAACAAACTGGCTTACTTTACCTTCAGGAAAAGGAATCAGTAGGGCTTGTTTAGGTTTTCCAGTTCATTTGGGCCCAAAATTAACTTCTTTCTCCAACCCCAGGCCTACCTCAGAGGGTACCAACATCAGGGTAAGGCCAACCTAACCTCATATAGCTTGGTGACACTGCATAATGGATTTCTTTATGTTTAGAGCAGAATTGCTACCAGTTATGAAACAGAATGCTGTGTTAGTTAATAGCTATTTATAAGTGGCTATTCTATACAAAATTCTAATCCAGAAACTGGCAGGAAGGAATAAAAGAGAACTGAAAAACAAAATGCTAAATGCAATGTGGAATCCTGGATTGGATCCTGGAACAGAAAAAGAATATGAGTGGAAAACTGGTGAAATCTGAATAAAGTCTGGAGTTTAGGTAATAGTAATGTACCAAAGTTAAAATCTCGTTTTGAAGAATGGATCATGGTTATATAAGGTGGTAACATTAGGGGAAGCTGAATGAGGGATATATGGGGACTCTCTGTACTATCTTCACAACTTTTCTGTATATTTAAAAATATTCCAAAATAAAAAAGTTTATTTAAAAATAAACTAGAAAGGAACATGTCTGTGCTAACAGTAACTTTACTTTGCTAAACTCAGTCCCTGTTTGATGTTGATTCTCTTAAGTTATAATTATGTGAAGTTTTTTATTATTTATTTAAATTCGTTTCAAGTATACACTATATTGGTTAGACATCTATATAGTTCATAAAACAATCCCCCCAATTGCTTCCTCCCTCCCCTGACCCTCCACCCAGCCCACACATCAATGCTAACTGCATTCCCCATGCCGTGCTCCCCATTCCCGTGACCATCCATCAGCTACTAATTTGTACTTCTTTAACCCTTTACCCCATTCTCCCAGCACCCTCATCTGTTGCCAAATTGTCCACTATATTTTTGAGTCTGTTTTTGATTAGTTCTTTTTATTCCTTAGACTTTGCGTATAAGTGAAATCATATAGTGTTTATCTTTCTCTGTCTGACTTAAATAATAACTTCAAGGTCCATCAGAGTAATATGTTTTTTCATACCCTTCTTTCTTTTAATCTGATGTGAGTCTCTTATAGGCAACATGTAGAGGTCTTGTTTTCCTATCCATTCAGCCACTTTATATTTTAGTTGAAGCACTTAGTTCTTTTCCATTTGAGGTACTTATTGATAAGAATGTAGTCATTACCATTCTTTATTCCTGTTTTTGATATATGTTCTTTTCTTCTTAAAGAAGTCCCTCCATCCTTTCCTGTAATACTGTCTTGTTGGTGATAAATTCCTATAGCTTATTTTTTGTCTGGGAAGCTCTTTATCTGTCCTTCAACTCTAAATGATAGTTTTGCTGAATAAAGTATTCTTGGTTGTTGATCCTGGGTCTTTATCACATTGAATATTTTGTGCCACACTTTTCTGTGCTGCATAGTTTCTTATTCAGCTGCCAGTCTTATGGGTGTTTCCTTGTAGGTAACTATCAGCTTTTCTCTTGCTGCTTTTAATATTCTTTTTTGTATTTAACCTTTGGCATTTTAATTAAGCTGTGTCTTTGTGTGGGGCTCTTTGCATACTTGGTTTTTGGGATTCTCTGAGCTTCCTGGGGTTTTATGTCCATTTCCTTCACCAGGTTAGGGAAGTTTTCTATCATTATTTCTTCAAATGGATGCTCAACATTTTGTTTTCCTTCAGGTATGCCAGTCAGAAGAATATTTTTACCCTTGTGTCCCATATGCTTCTTAAATTATTTTTATAGTCTTGGCATCTTTTTTTTTCCATTCTGATTAAGTGTCTTTGGCTTTTCTGTCCTCTAGATAGGTCGTTTGATCTTTTTATTAACTTTGTTTATTCCATTTAATATACTTCTCACTTCAGATTATGTGTTCTTCATTTCAGACTGGTTCCCTTTTATAATTTCCATTTCCATTTTTATGTTTTTTATCTCTTTGTTGAAGTTCTCACTGAATTTATCTATACTTCCCAAAAGTTCATTGAGCATCTTTATAACCAGTGTTTTGAACTCTGCATCTGTTAGATTACTTGACTCCATTATATCTGGATCTCTGTTCTGTTCTCTCATATTGTTTCTGCTTTTTTGTCTTCCCATTTTGGCTGCCTTTCCATGTCTGTTTCTAAGTACTAAACAAAGCTCCTAAGTCTCCTGGTCTTATTAGTGTGGATTTATGAAGTAGGTGTCCAATGGCACAGTCCTGAGAGGGGTTCAGCTGCAGGCCAGATTTAGCCCCAGCCTTTGCCTCTCCAAGACCACCTGTTAAGATTCAGCAAACAATCCACAGATGCTGTGCTTATAGTTGCCTCAAAAGTCCACACCAGAAAATGAGGCCAACTGCCTCCAGTGTGAGTCTAGGCGCTGCTCAGCAAGGAGCAGCTGACATGCTGAAGATATTCCTGGATGTGGCTAGGGTGGGGCCTGAGTTGGAGTAGGCAGGGTTTCAGGGAATCCTCTGGGCGGAACAACCTCTGTTATCCATTTGATGACGTCTTGGCTGTGGCAACCCTGTGTCCACACACTGGAACAGGGGAGGGCTCAACAGAGAACAATGGGTATCACTGGCCCTTCTGTACAGGGTGAGTCTCCCCTCAGCACTCACTCTGACAGCGTCTCCCTGTAAGTCCCTGGTGCCCCCTGCGCATAGCTGATTTGGCAGTGGTGCAAATCTGCTCTCGGATGCGGCCACTTTGAAAGGCATCTGCCACTGCCAATGCTGCAGCCTCCATCTCACTCAGCCCCTCAAGACCAGGAAGCCCCATGTCCTCGCCCCATCCTACCTTCTGCCATTGCAGGGTGATTTCTTGGATTTCTCCCTAGTTGTATGGCTTATTCATCTAGATCTCAGGTGATTTTTCTTTGATGCTTGCTCCTTGTTTTTACCACAACTTTGATTTGGTTGCCAGAGGAATGAACAGAGCCTCTATCATCCTATCATCTACACTATTTTTTTTCCTTCCTACATGGTTTTCTTTTTTTTAAAAAAAAAGGAATACACATTTTAACTGAATGTTTTATTTTGCATATTTCCTATTAAAAGGTATTTCTTTTGTGTGGCTTGCTTAGTTGAACTGACAAACAAAGGGTGTTGAATAGGTGATTTGTTCTGACGTCTTTATACAGACTACATCAAAGAACAAGTGCATATTAAATGGTAAATGAGAATCTCAGAATACCTCCATTTGGCCTCTTTAAATTGGGACTTAAGGGGTTTCAGTGTGTGTGAGGTTTAGTAGCAAGATGATTCCACCCTATTGGGAAAAGACGGTATTACTGAGGAATCAAAGATAAAACTATGTGATTATAAAAGAGATACAGAATGTTTCAACTGGTCTCCATGTTAAAAGAAAGTGCTCAGAACTTGACATAGGACAGTGTTTCGTATCTGGAGAAATGAACTTACCAGTGAAACAATTTCACAATGATAGGTATGCTAGAAGCTGAGGGAATATTAGGGAAAAAATCTGTATGTGGTCTCCTCATGCTTCACTAGAGAAATTGTATGTGTCCCAACCCCAGCCTATTCTAGCCCCCTGGCTAAGTAAATGAGCTTGGGTGGGTGATGGTGTCTTGAAGAGACCATGCTTTTAGAAACCTCTATAGAGCACAAAGCAGTAATGAAGATCTCCTAATAGAAGGCTGGACATTTTGACCCCAATCAAACTGACTCCCTTAAGTAAAGAGAAGTGCATCCCACCTCTGCAGCAGAATCACCTGGAGTACTTTGTTTTAAAGGAAGGATTTCAGATGCAGCAGGTCTTGGGTGGGGCCTTGGGAATTTGTAGTGAGTTCTTAAGTGATGCTAATCCTGAAGATCTAGGTACCACATTTTGAAAATCTGGATTTTATTTTCTTACTATTCATGGTAAACCCAGTTTGAGATTTATTATTTTCTCTTTAAGACCTACTATTATTTTTTAATCCTTTCTTTAGTTGTGATCTTTTATTTCTTTTCCTGCAGTGCTAAAAATAGGAGTGGGAATTGGAGTAAAAAGTCTGTGTTTCTGATTATTTTCTCTATAGACAACTGAGGATCAGAAGTGGCTTTTGGGATGGTAAAGACATAAAACCACAGGCGTTTGTAGATTCAGGCATAAAGCACCTCATATCTTGCTGCCTTAGTAATTTCTCTTCATGACTTGTGTCTGGGTGTTGCTGGACTTGTAGCTTGTTTGAGAGTTTGCATAGCTATGCAGATTGACCTACACAGGAACCTGCTAGATGGAAGACACAGGTCATTAAGGTAGGTCACTCTGGTCGCTTTGCTTATAAGACACATCTCTGTAGATCTGCCCCATCTTTTTCTTCCCAAAGAGCTGAAATGAAATCTCTTCTAAAAATGTATAATGTCTCCACTTTTAACTGTCACCCTCCAAAATGGTGCGAATTGAGATTTGCTTACTCTTTTAAAAATGTTTTAATATATTCCTCAAATTTCAGTTTCTTTTTTTTTTAAACAAAAAAGAACACGTAGTCAACATGGAATATTTAAACAATTTATAAAGGACAAGAAAAAGTTAATTTTGTATAATACATATATAATCTTTTTAATATTTAGAGGTATATCTTTCTAGTTTTTGTTTTCATTCTCCTCTTTCCTTTCCTCCCTTATACAGATAAATAAAACCCATGTATATGTATGCGATTTTTTTTTATGTGGACCATGTTGGTGGTTGCCTGTAGATGGCTTTGCATCTCATCCAGTATAAAAGCCAGGTCCTGCATTATTTGCACCATGCCTCCTATCAAATCCCTAATCTCCTTACCTCCCCTTTTGCTCTGCTCTAGCTACTCAGGTATCCTTACTAATTTGTGAACTCATGGGTCACCCTCATGCTCAGTGTTTTTCTAATTACTGTTCTAAGTGTAATTAGAATGCTCTTCCTTTAGATATCTGCATGACCAGTTTTTCACTTCTTTCAAGACTTTATTCCAAAGTCCCTTTTACAATAAGCCATTCTTGGACTACTTTAAAATTTCACATACTTCTTCCCACAAACTCATATTCCTTTTACAGTTTTTTCCTCCTCCTTAGCCATATTACTCATATAAAATATATTTTACTTATCTATCTTAATTAGTATCAGCTTCCTCACATGATATAAGCTCCATGACAAAGGTTGTCACCTAGGCTGTTCTCTGTACTGTCCGCAGCGCCCAATTGACACTCCATACGTATCTGTTTAAAATTTTGAATGAATGAGCTTAGTGATGCATTCTCAAATCAGAAAGGCTGTATCTTTTTCACAGCATTGATTTAGAATGCTCATTTCTTTTCACCTTTGGTGATACTAGAATTTTTAAAAGTTCCCAATTTTCTCCATCATTTCATAAACTTTTTAAATGTCTAATCAATGTACTATATGCTTGAAACTAGTAATAAAATAAGATAAAATACTTTTAAAAAGTTCTCAATTTTCTGAGTAAAAAGTAGTAACTCATTAAAATTTTTTGTTTCTTAGATTACTGTTAAGATTAGCATTTTTTCATATTTTTATTGGACATGTATATATCTTTTATACATTTGTGGTTTATATTCTTTTCATAGTTTGGGGGTGATAAGCTTTCTTTTAGTATTTTCTAAGGGCACTCTATATAGGTAAGCATTTCAAAAATACATATGGTTAGTATTTTTTGCCATTTGATTTTAAATGTGGTATTTCTTGATATATTGAACATGTTAACATTTATGGAATTAGATATGCATGTCTTTCCTGTTTTGAACAATTTTTTTAAATTTTATGCTTAGAAAGTTTAACCCATCCTAAGATTATGAGTATATCTACATATTCTTGTTATTTTATGGCTTTATTATATCCCCCAAATTATTATTTGACCTTCCAATTCTATTTATTGAATGATGTCATTTCCCTTGCTGATTTGAAATTTCCCTATATTACTTACTAATTTGCATGTATTATTTGGCTGTTTCTGTTATTATTTTGTTTTATTAACTTGCAGCTTTCTATAATAGAAACCCCCTTAAAATTATTTGAGTTTTAGAAAATGTTTTTCATATCAGGCTAGATCACTTCTCATTTTTAATTTTTAAAATTATTTATACTCTTTTTTTTTTGTAGAAGAAATTCAGAATATTTCCCCCCAATTTCCAGAGGTTAAACTTGCATCAATCTTGTAAATAAATTTGAGAAGAAATGACTACTTTTGGTGTCTGATCTCTTTTTAAGAGCCTTATTAAATGTGGCTTGAACTGCACAGCACCTGGCCGGTCCCCAGTTTCTGCACATTCTTTAACTTTAGAGCAAAGCTCTGTTTTCCTGGATGGCATCTTTTCCAACTCTTGCCACCTGGTTTTGTAACATTAAGAGTCAATGTCTCACATTAAACTATGATTCCCAGGATGCTGAGTCATTGTAGCTTTCCTTGTCTCTGCCCCTGTTGCCCATCATTTTGCTGGTGAGATGGGAAGCTGCATCTGCCAGTGTATAATTTAGCAGTTACATTCCCCTACCTAGCTGGTAACTACCAATGATAGTTAGAATGGATGCAGAAAGATGATAAGTAATCAGTGTTTTATTAGTTTGAAACTCATATGATAAAGGATAGCTGTTCGTTTTTTTCTTTTTTCTTTTTTATACAAATCTTGTCTGGGGGAAGGAAGGTAGAGGTAGACAGTATTTTTATTTTTTTGTTTCAAGGTTATCTCTTTTATAAGATGCAGCTCTGGATAGGTTTATGATAAAAACAATGGCTTATTCTTAAATATCACTCTTACTCTAGGTCAGGTACCACTCTGAGTACTTTCCACATATAAATTTACTTAATCCTCACTACTACCCTCTAAGAGAAATTTTATTATCATTCTAGTTTTACAGATCATTTCAATTGGTAGCAGGTAGAAATACACTTTAAACTCTGATATCATGTGGTCTATCAAATTAATTTTTAGTGTGCTTTTCATCCATTTTGGTCTACACTGACATGTTAGAGTTATACTTAGGCAGACACTTAGGACTGCTAGCCAGATGCATTTTAAAACAAGAATTCACCTTTCTTAAACCTCTTATTAGAAAATAAATGCAGATACAAAATTCTAAAAGAAAAATAGACATGTTAGTTAATTAATTTTAGGGCAAACACCCTTGTAATCACTATCCAGGCAAAAGATATATCTTTGCCAGTCATCGCAGGAGCTCCTCCATTTTCTTCATCTTTATCTTGACTCTCTTTGTTTCACCAAAAGTAACTGCTATCCTTGGTTTTCCAGAACCATTTGCTTGGGTTTTTGTATAACTTTATGACAAAGTGCACCTTCCTAATTACCATAGTTTAGTCTTGCCCATGTTTAAAAAACTCGACTTATTTTTTCCTTCTATTTGAGTCTGCAGAGTCCTTTTTCATTTCCTTCTTTTCCGTATAATTTACCTGTATAGGAACTTGGGGCCATTTAACCTATAGAGTTTTCTAAAGTATGGGTTTGGTTGGTTGTCTGTATCTGGTTCCATTGAACACTTTTCTATGTCCTTTCTGTTTCCTGCAAATTGGCAGATGAATCTTTAGAGACTTGATAGGATGTGGGTTGTTGCATTTGACCAGACTGTAAATGGTGTTGAGTTCTTTATCCAGAGGCACATAATATCTGAGGGTCTCTTTTTTGTGATATTAGTAGCCATTAATGCTCAATGCCTAGATCCAGTAATTTATTGGAAATTAAAAACAAAAAAAGATTTATTTCACTTCCATTTCATTGATTAATAGGAATAATTTTGAATAAACACTGTTCCTCTTTTACTATTTGGTACTTTGTGCTGTAGTTCTTTTAGAAAAGGTACAGAAATTGCTTCATTCTCTCCTTTTTATCAATTTTTTAATTAAGGAATTGATTCACTATCACTCTGCAAAGGTAACCAAATAGGTTTTTAAGAAATACTATTGTGAATTAATGAATTTAACGTGTTTTGATGATTGCAATTACTATCCATCTTGAAGTTCAGATTGTCTCATCTTTGTCAGTGGAAGCCTTCAAGTTTGCCTGTCATGACTGTAATAGTTTTTGATATTTCTTATTATCCAGTGTGGCTGGATATTTTAGACTCATCATGTGTACTTTGTGGCATCAGTGTTTTCCTCAAAAAGACTGAGCTACTTTTAGTGGGAATGGTATTTCAAGATCGTTATGATTTCTGAGTGCTAAAGATGTTGTATTGAGTTTTTTTGTAATTCAGTTTAGGTCTCTTTAGTGGATAAAACTAAGAAATATTTATGTTCACAGAATACCTCACAAGTAAATACTGATTCTTTCAATTTAATTATAATTACAAGATTTTTTTACATACTTTTCTATATTTACCCTTTATCCACATTATCTTGATTCTCAAATAAGAAATTTTCATATTACTTATTTCCTCTACTCAATATTATAAACATAGGATCCTGCAAATAACAATATTACTAGTACATCACTAATATTTTAACTAATAAAATATTTTTACATCACATGTTCTTCTCATTTTTTTTAATTATATATTTTTTAGATGAGGCAACCCTTGGTTGACCTCACAGAGTGCAAGGATCTTGTCAGTTTATAATTCCTTATTTTTTTTTTTTATTTTTCATGCCTATAGCACCTGGTCTTCCTAGGTGGTCTCCCATCTAAGTACTAGCCAGGCCCGACCCTGCTTAGCTTCCAAGATCAGACAGGATCGAGTTTGTTCAGGGTGGCATGGCTGTAGACTATTCTTCCCATTTTTAAATAATTATACTATATCCACTTTATCTGAACATATAGTCATTACATACTATCTTCCTACTAACTTTCATTTATCTTAATTATGTAAATAGTTATCTATATCATGCTACTACTAATTATTATCTTGTTGTTCCTCTAATTATTCTGTGTATTTGAATCTTATATTCCAATAGGTACAATAGGCAAAGCTCATGAGAACAAAGTTATCTGAGTTCTTACCTATTATCAATTTGGGCCTTTTCTATTTAAATGTCAGTTTTGTTGGATATAAAAAACTGGGTTCACGTTTATTTTCTTGAGAATGTAAAAATATATTACTCCATTTGTTTGTGGAATAAAACATTGGAGTTGGAAAGTCTGATAATGATCTAATTTTGATTCCCTTATACATAAGTCATTTTCTTAGAGGCTCGAATAATTTTTTTAAATGTTACTCTAAAGTTCAGTAATTTTACTAAAATATGTTTTTGTATAGGTTGTTCATAATCAACGTTCAGAGTATTCTCTTTTGATGTATACTTTATTTTTAATTTTAGGAAATACCCATGTATTTGGTTTTTTCCTTTTTTTGGCTTACTCTTTCAAAGTCTCTTATTGTTCATATATTGCATCATCTTTCTCTTTCTTCAATTTATCACTTACTGTTGATTCTCTTTATGTCTCTTTATTTTTGAAGGATTTAAAATTTTTTCTTTATTTTACCTCCTATTTCTTAGTTATTTGTTGTGTTTACTCATCTTCTATTAATCTATTTTAATCTTTATTTTTGAAGTGATTTATTCCTTTATTTCTAATTTTTGAATTTTCTCAATTTTGTTGTTTTCATGTTTTGTATTATTTTTTTTAAGTTTCTTAGTTTGCTTTAAAATAGAAGGTTACTTTGAACTGTTTTCAAAGCATTTACTTCTGGTATGTGTTCATTGTCTATAAATATGTTCTTTTGTTCCTTTAAAAATAATAACTTTCTATAAGAATTGATTTTCATGATTTTCTCTTATTCATTATTATGCATTTGACTCTTGAACTTTAAAAAGGAGGCGTGATTCAAGGTTTTTTTTCCTAGCTTAACAAAATTTTTAAAAAAAATGTGTGTGTGTAAGTGTATTTTTAAAAATATAGTAGCTTGTTTGCTAAAATTTATTGGCCCTTTCTTACTCCCAGCATTTGTCTGAGCCTTCTCCTTTCTTTGTCTCTATTATCCTTATCTTGATCAATTTTGACTCTACTCTCAGCATTTTCTTTTTAGTATGAAGCCCTTCTTGGATGGAAGTTCTGGTGAGTCATACTGAAAGTTCATAGGAGATAAATTGTACTTGCCCCTTCAGACCCTACATAGACCTCTTGTGCCTGTCTAATATTTGGATCAACAAGTCATCCTAATTTCAATTGCTGTTCTTACAAAGATCTGCTATACTTTCTCATGAGTACTTACTGGCAACTGGGGTGGGGGGTTCTGCTGCTCTGAGGTCCAACAGATGTCCCATTTCTTTACTCTATTTCCCTGCACAGATGTTGATATGATACTGGTCTTAGGACTCTCATTGGTTTATTTTCATTTTATTTTATTTTGAGATTTATGGAAATATCTTATCACTTAGTTTTGTTACAATTGTTGTCCATGGGTTTTTCATTTGGCTATCTAGTTTTTATATTTTATGTTTGGATATTTAAAGAAATTGACAAGATATATCACTGATACCAACATCTCAGAATTCTCATTTTATTTTGTATTTTTGTAAACCAGTTAACACAGATATTTATTGAATGACCTATGACAGGTCCTCTTATAGACACTGAGAATATAGTTGTGAACAAAACAGAGTTCCTGCCCCCAAGAAGCTTACATTATAATTGTTGAAGATAGACATTAAACATATACACTGGTGAATTAGTGAGGAAATGTCAGGTATAAGTTAGCTCCATGAAGAAGATAAAATAAGGTAATACTCACCTATTTTGATATATATAAATTAAACTTGCATTGTACTTTCCAGTTTACAGAGCATGTGTTTATATATTGCTTTCTATTTATCCTGACTTTTATCTCATAAATAGATGGACAGAGCAAATTTTATTTCTCATTCAACAGAGAAAGAATTTCATACTTAATAAGGATATGTGATATCCAGTACATTTAAAGTCTGGGCTCAAGCCTGCATTTTTTAATTCCAAATCTGCTTCTCTTTAATTTAATATTCTGTGTCTTTTTATACCACATCACATAAAGCATTATATTGGGGCCTCGGTATGATACATTTTTTAGCCCAAGGAATTAATATTTTATTAAAAATAATCAGATTTACTCTAAATGATGTTAAGTGTGTGAGGGAGGAGGCCGAAGAGAAGCTTTGAGGGAAGAATGAGATCTCTTTATGGTGGGGACTCTTAGGGAAGCCTTGATGAGGGACATGGAATTTGAGTAGCCCTTGCATATAGAGAGATTGAAGAAATTCTAGTTGGAAGAAGCCATATGAACAAAGACAGGTAGGATTATACTCAACACAGTTGGAAGATAGGGAGAATTTATTCACTGGATCATTTTTTTCTTCATATACTTCTTCAAGAAACTTTTAAGATACTACATGCCAGGCAACATGCTAGGACAGATAGAAGATAGATAAGAAAAGAACCTACCTTATTGGGGGATACTACTGCTCTCCACCCTGGTATAGAAATGAGACCTAAGGACTGAATCTTCACTCACCTGCAGCATCTGACAAGGGAAGCAGCCATGAGACAAGGAGCAAAGAAATTTAGAGCTGAGATTTAAGCCACTCTTGGCAGGCTCCTTGGTGTTAATAACCTTAAAAAAATCCATTTGCTTGGAGCATACTATGTATGAAAAGCAATGGTGAGGGGAAAGGCTAGAAAAGTGTGTTGAGATATTTTAGCAGACTTTAACTGTCATGATAAGAAATTTATTTTTAGGAAGAAAGAACCCTTGAAAGTTTTTGGTGTTAGGACTGACCTAAGATGTCAGAGTTGTAATGATGGAAATAGCACCACCCTGAATTTAGCTAAGCAAGTATTAAAAAATCAGCTCCGCCACACTCTGCAAGCATGACATATTAGAAAATTTATTTAAATACTCTGGGCTTCATTTTCCTGATCTATAAAAATGGGGATTTGTTTAATTTTTTCTTTACTGATTCCTTCATTATTTCATTTTAAATTTAACTAATATTTAATAATTATTCAATATGTTCTAAAGCTAAAGTGTCCAACCCATGGTTACTTGCCACATGAAGCCATTGAGCACTTGAAACATGGATAATCTGTATTGAGATGTACTACAGGTATAAATTATATACCAGATTTTGAAGTTTTATAAAGAGAAAAAGGATACATACCTAAAATTAAAAAAAAAATTAGTTTAAATACATGGTAAAAGGATATACTGGGGTAAATAAAAATTTTTAAAATTAAATTTACAAGTTCTTTTTATTTTAAATCAGGCTATTAGAAATTAAATGTGACCATATTTGTGGCTTATACTATAGGCAGTATCTAGACAGTGCTGTTCTAGATACTGGGATTACAATACTGAAAAACTTAGTGACAGGGGAAAGATAATATATAAGTAAACTTAAATATCTAAACCATGAAATTTTAGAATGTGAAAGAAGTACTATGAAGAATGTAAAAGAGTGGCATGAAATGGAGAGGGACTCAGGCTTAAACACGGGAGATGGAGAAAAGAATGTAAAAGGGATGGAGAAGTAGAGAGAAATAGTCGATTTGGGGATGTAATTGGAGGACGAGGAGACAAAATTTGCTGATGAATTGATTGCAGTGGATGGGGGAAAAGGAAAGAAGAATAAATCCTAAGCCTACGTTAGGTCTATTATGAAAACTAAGTGTGATGAAGTATATAAGACACTTAATGCGATGTTTGGCCCATATGACTCTCAGAAAATGGCAACTGTGCTGACACTGGAGTCTGAGTGTGTGGCTGATAGCAAGCAGTGATGCTCAGAAGGAAAATCTCCCTGACATGGATGTCATTGCAATTTTAAAACTCCCTCATCTCTATCCCATCTTAAAGTGATGTCTCAAATAGGAAATATAGCTTTTCGTTTTGTGGATTTTGAGATTGTCAGAGCTTTATGATATTTTTCTTCTCTTCCCACCTGCCTCTTATACTACCTTTATTCTCTGGCACATCTATTTATTGGAGACATTTTTGTTAGCTACTTCTCTTTGTTAGTGGGGCTTACCCAAAGTATGTATTTGTCCTCTCTCAGGAGCTCTGGCTAATTTCTCCTTTTTCGGGTCTTTTAAGTACTGTTACTGTCTATTTAAATATTTCTTTAGTGACTGAAATACAAACCAATGCCTTCCAAATACCAAAGGCACACAGAAAATTCTATATCCCTCCTGAATACAGATCTTCTTTTTCTGTTTCTTTTAGTGTCAAAATAACCATTTTCCCCAATACTCTGGGAATGGGGAGTTTTCATCCAATGAGTGGTTAGTCTCTATCCAAGTGGTAGGGCATGCATTTATTTATCCAGTTAACAGTGGAACACAAGACTCATGCCAGCTGTAATGTAGGCTCTGCAGATGTAAATGCTTTAGCTTCTCTGTGAGCTAGCTGGATATCACTCATCTTCCTAGCCAGCAGGACACATTCTTCTTATGTGGACAAACACACAATTACATGCCATTGACACTATCTTCATTTCAGTATTGCATATGAACTTTATGCCAATTGACCTTTCCCTGAAACTCAGCAGTAATGTTGGTAAGAAAACAAGGAGAGATTATTTTATGTGGAAAACAGACTTATGTGACTGAGTTAGAAGTGGTTAATAAATGGCCACTTTAAGTCATTTATTTAGCAGCTATTTATTTCATGTTTATTGAGTCTCTTATGTGTATTCATACCTATGGCAGGCACTGGAGATGATGAGGCGTGGGGAGGACAGTTCCTAAAGTTCTTTAAGATATTTCTGGAGAGACAATCCTAAAAAATGCTAATGATACAAAGGACAAGATCTAATTTGAATTATGGCACAAAAGTTAAGAACTGGGAGAGGTCAGCCACAAAAATGTGGATGTAGTTTGCAAGTTCTGACAAGACTCCTGGATAAAATGAACCGTGATATCTGGATGTGATTTGAATAGTTTGGAAGAGAGAGAACAGCATGACATAAATGGAGTGGAACAGGATGCATGAGACAGGACAACAGGAGACAAGGTTGCTTACGACCTTGCAGTGAATTGTGAAGTATGTGTTCTAGGTCTTTTGGACCTAGTGAAGTGGAAGAGAAGAGAATTCTTCCCTGTTTTGCTGTATCTTTTCGAGATTAAATATCATACTAGAAGCATCAACATGCATAACACTGGAAATAGTTGCATTGATTGGACATTTAATCTTACTACAGGAAATGTTCTAAGAGATTGTTATTTCTCCTTCTAACAGGGAGTGTCAGATGGCTCTTGCCTTTAGGTATAGCTTAGTAGTGGCTGTAGTTGTAGTTCCAGCATGCCGTGAAATGTCTTTAGCCAAAATAAACACCAGTGATCAGAATTCTAACGATGTCCATCCAGCCAGTGCTCAGAGGAATTCCGCATACTGCAAGGGAGCCCACATAAACAAAAAAAGTCTCAACATTTTTTCTTTTCCAAATGTATTTGCTTCTAAGTAGAAGATGCCCAGAAAAGGAAAACAAAACAAAACAAAACAAAAAACTATGCTTTGAATTTCAGTATTTCTTTGTGCTTTTAAAATCATTTAAATACATCTCTTGGGCTTTTTCTATAATAGCTTTATTGAGATATAATTTATATATCATATAATTTACATATTTAAAGTATACAATTAAAAGATTTTTAGTTTATTTCACAGAGTAGTGTAAACATCACCATAATAAATGTTAGAGCATTATCTTCACCAGAAAGAAACCCTCTGCCCATCAGCAGTTGCTCCCCATTTCCCCTGACCTCTTCCTCCCCGTCCCCCTACTCCTAGGGAGGAGTTAATCCACTCTCTGTCTTTATAGATTTTCCTATTCTGAAAATTTCATATAAAGGAAATTATACAATATATGATCTTTCATGATTGACTTCTTTCACTTAGCATAACATTTTCAAGATTCATCTGTGCTGTGGCATGTATCAGTACTATATATATATATATATATTTTTATTGCTGATAATAGGTCATTGTATGTACAAAGCATATTTTATTTACCTTTTCTTCAGATGATGGACATATAAGTTGTTTTCACTTGTGGACTATTATGAAATACACAGCAATGAATATTTATGTGTTTTTAATACAGACATATATTTTTATTTCTCTTGAATGGATTAGCAAACACTAAGCCATTGCTACTGGGGGAAATACAAGGTTAAGTTTATGAAAGACAGTGATCATAAGACTTTTGTCATCTGATCAACATCTAATCTTGTTTTATGTGTGTCTCTGTTTAAAGATGCCATATGTAATGTATAGTTCTTACAAATAATTGATTACAAGTAGTATTTTTTTATAGTAAGATGCTAGCTGAGAAGGGTTTAACATTTTCCTGACTCTGGGGCATATGGTAAATTTCATTAGCTTTTAGCTCCATAACAATGCTGTCCATTATGCTTTTTCTATCAGTCATTATCTCATGAATCCACAAATTTAGCCACGTTTCCATAGTTTCATCATGCACTGTAGATGTCACTTTAGCACTTTCTGGAGTGTTCTCACTGACATATTAGCAAATTCCCTGTTCCTTATTCTGGATGTAAAGTACTGTTTATTGATTAACATTGAACTTGCAGCCAGCATCACTGTTTCTCATGCCTGAATGAAGCTTATTTAAAACATGTATTTTCTTTTAAAGAACAACACAATCTTCTTGTGCCTCTGAATACTTGACAGCAGCTTAACATTACCCTTGGGGGTCATTTTAAGCAGCAAAATCACCAAACAGCACAAAAATGCAAAAAACATGACACTATGTAGACCATGAAAAGAACGCTTACTTATATTCTGAGAGGTAAAACAACCTCAGCCGAGACAGAAATGTCAGGTGACTAATTTTTTGCCGCTTCACATGTATCAGTGAATGACCACAAAAATTGCACAAGCATTGGGTTTACAAATATTTGTTTGGGTTTACAAATAATTATTTGCAAGTAGTTAAGGTTGCAAATGCCTATGTGTGAATAATAAAGACTGACTATACCTAGAAGTGGAATTCCTGGGTCATATGGCAGCCCTATATTTAAAATTTTGAAGAACTGCTAGATGGTTTTCCAATTGGCTGTGCCATGGTACATTCTCACTCGCAGTATATGAGGGTTCCTAATTCTCCATATTCTTGCTAATCCCTTTTATTACCCTTATTTGTTTATTCTAGCCATTCTAGTGGTTATGAAGTGATAGCTTGTTTGACTTGTATTTTCCTGGTGATTAGCGATGTCTAGCATCTTTTCATGTTCTGTGAGCCATTTGTATATCTCTTTTGCAGAAATATCTATTCAGATCCTTTGCCCATTTTTTAATTCAGGGAATTTTCAATAATAATACTTGGAGATGTTGATATTGCACTTTCAATAATGGATAGAACAACTAGGCAGAAGACTGATAAATATAGCGAAGAAAAGGGAAGACTTAAAACAACTAGATCCATCAGACATCTGTAGAATATCTAATTCTACCTTCAATTCGATCAGCTTTTGCTTTCTGTATTTTCCAACTCTGTACTTATGTGCATGTGTGTATGTAATTGTTATATCTTCCCAAAGACTTTAATCATTATAAAATGCTCCACTTTTTCTCTCTAGCAATAATGTTCATTTCAGTTTTATTTTCTCTGATACTAGTGTAGCCTCTACAGTTGTTTGACTGATATAACTTTTCATCCTTTTACTTTCACCCATTGTATCACTGGCTCTAAAGCGTGTCTCCTCTACGCAACATATAGATTGGTCATTTTATTAATCAAGTATTGCCATTTCTATTTTGATTAGATTGTTTAATACTTTCACATTCAGTGTTATTATTCCTATAGTTGAATTTATATCCACCACTTTTATTTTTTAAATGAAATTATGTCTTTTTACCCCTTTTTTTCTCATTTACCACTTTCCTTGGCATTAAAAGAATATTTTATACTGCAACATTTTAATTCTTTTAGTTATTTTTTGCTATAATACTTTGAATTATTTCTTTAGTGGTTGTTCTTAAGCTTACCATCTACATCTTAGCTTATCAGAATCTACTTATAATTTAAACTAACTTAATTTTAGCCAGATAAAGATATATTTTCTCTTCTCCCTTTTGTGCTAATATTGTTATATATATTACCTCTATGTTACCCAACAATATGTTGTTGTAATTATTATTTCATGTAACTTTGTATCTTTTAAGAAGGTGAGAAGGAAATTAGAGCAGTACATATTTTAGTGTAGTGACCGTCTTATTTACTCTTTATGGTTATCATAATTTTTTCCTGTGGATTTTAGTTAGAATCAGTGTCATTTTTTTACTCAATTGCAGCTTTGCTTCTGCCTATGACCATTGTGTTGTCATTGCCAAAAAATTTTATTTCTATATGTTTTCATATGTTAGTGGTCCAACTATACTACAAATATATACATGTGATTTTATAAATGTACTTTTAAAATTAGTTAAGGGAAGAAAGAAGACATATGCATATATTCTGTTTTTTTTTGTAATTATGTAATTATTTTTACTTGTGCTTTTTATTTTCATTTTTGTTTTGTTCTATTTTTAATGAGATTCAAATTTTTGTCTGATGGCACTTGCTTTCTGTTGAAGAACTTTCTTACTATTTTCAATAAGGTGATGTGCTAGTAACAAATTCTCTCACTTTAAAAAATCTTCGAATAATGTTTTTATTTCAATTCATTTTCGAAAGACAGTTTTGCTGGAAGTACAATTCTTGGTTTATAGATTTTTTTCTTTTGGCAGTCTGAATATATCATCCCACTGACTTCTGACCTCCATTGTTTCTAATGAGAAGTCAATTGTTGATCTTATTGTGGTTTCCTTGTCTGTGATGGGTTGTTTTTCTCTGCTATTTTAAAAATTTTCCTTTGTTTTTGCCTTTCGGTATTTTAACTATGATGTTTCCGAGTGTGAATCATTTAGGACCCATTCTACTTGAATTTTGTTGAAATTCTTGGGTATGTAGATGAATGATTTCTTTAAATTTGGAGTTTTCAGTAAATTTTTTGAATATTTTTTCCTATTCCTACATCTTTCTCTCACTTTCTGATACTCTCATTTTATGTATGTGTGTTAGTGTTCTTAATGGTGTTCCACAATTCTTTGAGGCTTTGTTCAATTTTTTTCATTCTTTTCTCTCATTTTTGAACTGTATAACTTCTATTGATCTATCTTCAAGTTACTGATTCTTTTTTTTCCCTGCAAGCACTCTCTAATAAATTTTTCATTTTGATTATACATTTTAACTCCAGAATTACCATTTAATGCCTTTCTTTTTTCTGAAATTTTTATTTATTTATTTTTTAGGTAAGACAACCCTTGGTTGACAACAGAGATTGTGAGGACCTTGTCAGCTTATAATCCTTTATTTTTTTATTTTTTATTTATTTATTTATTTATTTATTTATTTATTTATTTTATGCCTACACAGCACCTGGTCTTCCTTAGTGGTCTCCCTCCAAGCACAATTTCTTTCTTTTTTGATATTCTCTATTTGATAATGTACTGGCATCATACATTCCATGACTTCTTTAAACATGATTTTTTTAAAGTTTTTGAACACATTTTTGATTGTTTGAAGTCTTTGACATTACTTTGAAGTCTTTGCCAATTAAACCTAACATCTGGGTCCTCTTTTATTCCCCTGTGTATGGGTTACACTTTCCTGCTTTTTTATTTTTCTCACATTTTGTAAGTTTGTTGCTTTTGTTGAAAACTGGATAGTTTAGGTACTATATTGAAAAAATGCTATATAATGATTCCTTCATCCTCCAAGGCTTGTTTTTGCTATTGTTTGCTCATTTATTTGTCCAATGTCTTGACTAGACCATTTTAATAATGTTTATTTCCTTCATAATGTGCAGCGACCAATGTTATTGCTCTGAGGTGCAGCCTTAGGAGTGTGTGTAGTCACTGTGGGATGACAGTGGCATTTTTAGGACTCCCACTGACTGTCTGTTTCTCTGATCTTCCCTGTTAAATTGCCTGCCTCTGCTGGACTCATACCTAGAATTTAGGTTCTACTAATTGCTGGATGATGTTAATGCTCTAGGATATAAATTCTCCAAAGTCTGATCCAATTAAATGTAGTCCTTTTTGTAGGATTAGTTTTTTTAGGCAAATATATCAAGTTTGTTCTAAATACAGAAAGGCTCTCCTTAGCTATTTCTTTTCCTGGTTCTCTCTCGGAAAATAGTTGGCCTGTGGTTTAGCCTATTGCTCTAATGCTTTGTCTTAATTGGTTAGCATCAAAATCTCCATCATTTTTGTGAGTACCCTTAGACTTAAACCTTTTCAAATAAAATCAGTTCCTTTGGGGAGAGTTTACAAGCTTTCTATTCTTATGAACTTCCTCTTTCCATCTATCTTCATGGGAAAAACTCTGAGTTGCTATGCCAGAGTTGGGGACAAAGATAGTGCCCTGCTTTTTTCAGAGTGAAATTCCTGTTTTATTAGTTGGGAAAGGTGGTAGCCTCTGGTTTTTTTAGATTGTCAATCCTGGTCTGCATCCTCTTTCCTACAAGTGAGCTGGGGCAAAAGCAGCCAGAGTTTCAATATTCTTCGCCTGCTGTTCTTGGGAGTTTCTATCTTATGAATGAGGGTAGGTTGAAGAAAGAGTACCTGATCTCTTGGCTATATTATTTAATTTAGCTTCTGCATCTTGGAGTTGAAGAGAATGTAATTAATTCTGGTGGCTTTTCCATCCTGATATTCCTTAACTGGGAGCTGATAGGTGAGGGAGCTTTGTTTTCTTGATTCCATCCAACCAGGGTGGATCTTCCATCATGCAAGGTGAGAGGTTAATAAGGAGGGAGGAAGTTGTGGCTGAAGTGCTCTTACTGAGATTTAGTATCTCTTTTTGAATAAATATCTCTTAGGTTTTATTTGCACTCATTTAAAGTATAAGAGAATGAAGGCATTTATCTGATTTAAGTAAAAAATAAATTTAAGAGAAAGATGTTTGGGGAGTAGATTTATGGTCAGAATCATCAAGGGTTTTCCACTGTGATTGAATTCTTTTAAAAACTTCATAATTTTGCAGAATGCTTTGACTAAGCAGCCTTAGGATACTCCACAAATATTTTATTTTCCAGCAATGTGGACATTGCACTGAAAAAGTTTGACTTAATTATTGCCTCCAGGTTGAAATCCATATTTTCAGACAATCTTAGTTTCTTTCTTCATTTACTTTATAGCTTGGGGTTTGTTCTCAATCCTTTAAGCCGGAAACTTTACATGTATTCATTAAGGTCAATTCTTCAAACTCTATGGAGTTCAACCCTGGGTCATCTATCAACACTGCACTGGGTGCAGTAGGAGACTCTAGTACAGATTATATTATCTGTAGTTGCAAGGAGTCATAGATTTGAGATTTACATAGCCAAGAATACAACATTAAATTCTAGGACATGGTACTTGGTTAATACCAACAACTAAAGGTTCCCTGTGTGGCAAGCATGGTGCTGGTTAGTGGGGCTTCAATGTCAGTGAGACAATTTCAATGATCTTAAAGAAATTTTGTAGGCTCAAAAAGGAAACAAATATGAAAACAAAAAAATGTAATAATTAGTATTCTATTATAAAATAAGTATGTGTAAGATAGATAGAAGACCCTAAGGCCAGTCCTCACTTCTGCAGGTTCGTAGAGTGGTCAGAAGTATCTCCACCTCAAGAAGTAATGACTGAGCCATGCAAACAGATTCTGGAAAGACTGGATTAGACAAGAAATAATGAGGGAGGGCATTTTAGGGATGAAAGAGGCTTGAAGATGAAAATTCATATAAATAGACTTAAATTATATTAATGTATTTTTTACCTAACAATTGGGAGGGTGTGAACCAAAGAGAAGACTCTATTTCCTTGATTATAATATTATCTTTTTATTTTCTGTCTGCCTTCTCTAATTCCACTGGCCCCAATCACTTTGATAACAGGGAGCAGAGTCATCTTTACCTCATGCATTTAATAGTTTCTTAAAAATGTGTTGAATGAATGAATGCAACAAATTCATTGATCATTATCTACTTTAAGGGCAATTCTTTGCCATGGAACCTAGTTTTGAGTACACCTCATATAATGATACCATCTCCACTTTCTGAGTTTCCAGCTTTTCTTTAAAAATGTCTACATGTTAGATCTTCAGTGAGAGAAAGACTGGTGGTTCCTGAGGCTAGGCTTGGCTGGCAGTCTCACTAGAAGTGCAGAAGGGCTGCACAGATTGTAAATATGTGTAGATTGTGGGTTGAGCTTTGGCTTATGCTCTTGTGCCTAATTTTAAGAAAAATTACATACCTTTCTATATATGATCATAAGTAGGTGAAAAATGGGTTATTCAAGCATCCATTTTCTCCCTGGTAATTTTCCTTTTTTTTTTTTTTAATGTAGTACCAGTATCTTCTAACACGTAGTGGCAAGGTACCAGTTAAGTCTTTCATCCCTCCTTAGCTATTCACTCCTGATTTACTGGCATCAAACCCTTCAATAACTCCTGATTGTCATTTCCTGATATTCTTGGGCTCTGCCTTCTGCATGGGTTTTGTGTCATCTCCTAGGCTTGTTTGGAGAGATGGGTGAGGGGAAGCCAACTGCCCCCTTCACTGCCTGGTCCAGTCAGTCTCCACAGTATACCACACAAGGGTGTAAAGGTGTTCATGAATTTTTTCATTTTTTTAATAAGAGGAAAATTCAAAACATTTTAACATTAAACCCCCAACAAGGGCATACTCAGTGGACGCAGCCTCAGTGCTACCCAGGTGTCCTGCCCTAAGGCTAATCCCTCACCAGGAGAGGACCTTTAGGAGAGCCCCTCTTTTCTACATAGGATCCACTGACGCTATTCCCTCAACCTTTGGCAGTACATTTCCTCACATCTCACTCATTAACTGTAATAAAGTAGTGGAGGGGGGGCATTCTAAGATTTAATATTGTAAAGTTAAGATAATACATTGCAGTAGGTGGGGCTTTGTAATTCCAAATCACACAGAATCCCTTTTGAGATCTCTCTTTTCTCCTCCTTCCCTGAACTACAGGCCAGCCTCCTGGAAACACACACACACACACACACACACACACACACACACACACACACATCCCAGTCCTCCCAAGGACTAACACTAATTGTCAGAGAAATTACAGACTAATGCCTTAAGGGGGAAAGAGTTAGTTTTCTACTGCCACATAATTTGCAAGGCAATACTCTCTCTAGCAGTCTGGATGTATTATTATGTGGAAAAATCACAGTGTAATTCCCTTTCTTCAGCCAATCCCCACCCTCATTTTTCTCCCCATGCCATTTTAAATTTCACTCGGCTTGCTGGGAAAAAGAGAAGGTTCTATTGTGGGGACGGAGCCTCAACCAGGGCTTTCTCTTTAACAAAGAGATGCTTTACTATTGCTGTTCCATTAAGGAGCAGATTAACTCCTTATCTGAGAGTCCACTTTACCCTCAATTTCTAACTAAGCAGGAGGGGAGCCAATGGATTAATCTTTCCCTTGCATAATATAGGTAATTGATGATCTGCATGCACAATAGCCTGGTTACATGGTCTGACAAATAATTTATTTTTTTTCCTGAATCATAATTTATTTTCAAAAATCTTACAAAAAGAATTAAAAATCAAGCTAGATTTAAATATTTTGTGCAGCATTGAACTAACCACCTTCTTGAAGAAAAGAAAAATTACCAAAACTCTCCTAGAAAATTCAGCCAGCATGGTCATCATAGCTCTATGGTACATACTCGAGTTAATTATGAAAAATGTTCAATTCCTTACATAAATCTTAAACAAAATTTTTGAGCACGTTGCCATGTAGCCTGGTGAGGCTAAAATTGGTCAAAGGCTGAACTAAATGTCAAAATATAATTTCTGATAAATAATTCAGACCATTTGAACTCTGATATTTTACCTACTTTAATGAGTATAACGGGCGCAATTAGAGACTGTTTTCCAGACACAATGTGTTCTCACCTAATTATGAGCCCCATTTTTCTTCAGGTAACTCATATCTGCACATTTATCCTGTATTCCCAGTGCCTGGCAGTAGCAGTGCTAAATAAATATGGGTTGAAGTCAGTAACTAAATTTCAATGATAATTATTGTGAGGAAAAAAAGAGATTGCAGAACAAAACTAGACATTTCAATGAAAAAGTTTGTGGTCAATTTTATTTTTAATAGAATGGAATGGGAAACAAGAAATCTTAGGGCTTGGGGTTCTCTCTAATGTTATTTTTTTTCTTTCTCCCTGGCAGGGAAGTGATGCCGATATGGTGGATAAGAACAAATGCTGCACACTCTGTAACATGTCTTTTACCTCAGCGGTGGTGGCTGACTCACATTATCAAGGCAAAATCCATGCCAAAAGGTTAAAACTGTTGCTAGGAGAGAAAACTCCACTAAAGGCCACAGGTATGTGTGTGAACAGCAATTTCAGGGAGACACAGAAGTTCAAGCAAGCGTGCCTGTCCTGTTAATCCTGCTCCTGCTTCAGAGGCGGCTGCCAGATAGAAGACTAATGGTAGACGTCCTTCCAAACCTAAACGAGGGGGGCAGCTAGCCCAGCAGACCTTACTGTCATAGACTATTAAACCCAATACAAGTGCTCATTCCCAACCTGGCTCCTTCCGATCAGTAATTGGGCAGCTTACATCTTCTGAAAGGCTGTTTACATCCTGCAAGATGCTGTCTGCCATAATGATTATAGATTATGTAAGATATCTATTATACGAAGAGCAGTTCTTCCCTTGCTTCAGTCTGTAAGCCGTATGGGTAATGGAGAGTATATTGTGTATGTTGGGTACATTCTCTACCTAGGCCTGTGTGATGCAGGGTATCATTCTATTCTTATCTTGGCGAGGCTGGGGAGGAGGGAAAGTATAGTTTTTAAAAAACACTTTTGTTTGCAGACAACTGAGTTGTTTTATAAGCAAAGTTTCTATTTAAAATAAGCAAATATAGATATGGTGTTTAAAATATTACTCTTGAGCCCTTATTTTTAGATATTAAATATTATGATAAAGTTAATAATCCATTAGGAAGGATTTATTTATTTGTCTTTTTGTTCATTTACTTATGTAACATTGGGTAATAACATTATATAAATCTTAGCTGTAGACCACCAAAAGTCTAGTTTCCTTCCACTACCATACATTTGACCTCCTTTATCCATTTCACCCACCCACCCTCACTCTCTCTTTCCTCTTGTAAACACCAATCTGTTGCCTGCATCTATGAGTCTTTTTGTTTTGTTTGTTCTTTTGTTTCTTTTTTTTTTTTTTTTTTGGTTTTATATTCCACATATGAGTAAACTCATATGGTTCTGTTCTTTTTTATATGACTTATTTCACTTAGCATCCAAGGTCCATCTATATTGTCACAAATGGCAATATTTCATTTTTTTATGAGACGACATTCCTGTCATTTTCATAGAATATCCTATGATTCAGCCCATTAATTTCCACAATAAAAAACTTAAAAATTGATAACATTTGACCTTCTAATTACTCACTGAAAAAATTTTTTCAGAAGTTTATCAAATCATGAAACTCAAAATACAGTTCTAATTTAATCAAAATAAGGTATTTGGACAAGGTTTACATTGTAGTGAAGATGTTACTAGACTAGGCTATAATCCCAAGAATTTGGGGGTGTATTTCAAGATGTCTGCTCTTTCAATGCAATTAAAATTTAGCGGTTCATTTTATCTTGCTGTCTAATGAATCGTGCATAAATCGTGGGTGTAATTCTTTTTTAAATGGTATTTTGGAAATTGGAGAATATCTAAAATAATACTTGGCTTTTATCCTCAGCAGTGTTTTTCTTAAGAAAAAACTCTCTTACCTAGAAAATAGTAAGAGATCTTTTCACTATATTTTTCTACTTTGTTTAAAGAATAGTATTTTTGCAAAGGTGGCTGTGACATTCAGATATAGGATGGATTTGTGAAACACATAAAATATGGTGTCAAGCTCAGTTTCTTGGAGGGCATATTCTATATTAGCAGCCCACTTCGTTGAAACTCCTGATTCTTGCTTTTTAAAAGGTTGGATACTCACCTTGCAATCTATTTCCCTTCAAATCTCTTAAAAAGACACCTCAAATAAACAGTCACTGGAAAATTTTTACCTGTTTTCCATGAATGAGCAACTAGCCCATTTGTTCTCTCTGCCTAAGCAGAGAATTCCTGTTAAATTTAATTTTGGAAGTAGTGATGGAAAGAAACTTTACCATAGTTTATCATGTTACTTAGCAAATGGAATGTTATTTCTGTAAAAAAATCACATGGCAAGAATAGTTATTTGTGACTTTAACTACATCCTCAAGATAATCAATCACCAGTTTGTTTTTCTGAATTTAAATATCCTCAGAGCTGTAAACATAACTTGGGTGTAATTTGTTAGTTACTGTCAATATTCGAAAAGCAAAATAAAAAGCACTTAAAGTGAAATCTTTACCTAGTGATTTTGTCTTGAGTCTACAGAGCTGGCCCAGTCCTCACTGTGACAGAAATTAGGTTGTGGGGTAGGCAAGAAGAAAATGGGGGTTGGATGGGGGAAAATAGCATTAATAACTTGTATTCTGGGCTGGGAAAAACAGATTCTAGTTGTCTTGTGCCAGCATCCCCCTTACTCGTCTAGCTCAGGCTTCCAGGCTGCATATCACTCTTCTGCAGCATCTCTACTCCTTCATTCTCCTCTAAAGCTGCATTGAGCAGAAAGAATATTAAAAAGTGGCAATACCAGGCAGAATTGGAAGGCCTGGAAAGCTAAATTGGTCCCTGAGCTTAGATTGGTGTCATTTTAGCTCCTGGCAGGGGGTAAAGGAAACAATATATCCTGCTAGAGAGGTGAGTAATTAGTTACAAGTATGAGAAGAGGATAGGCAGGCATAGGGAGATGTGGCACAAGGTAAGAGTTTGAGAGCTTGAGGGTAGGACCTAGCAATGGAGGATCTAGGTATAGAGATCCTGTAGAGCCTCGAGCAGGGTACTGTTATTAAGAAAGTCTAGCAAGGCCCTGACTGCAGTCCTGGGGTTCTAGGGAAAGGAAAGACTGTTAAGAGTGTGGCAGGGCACCATTATTTAGGACAAGAGTACTGGGCTGGAAACCAAACATAAGCAATAAATCAGGAACCTGATTCCTAGACCTAGGATATAGGTGGAGGCTTGGTCTCAGGCACACATTCAGTTACTTACAAGTACAGGCTAAGGACCCAGAGACATCAGAAAGGAATACCCACCATGAGATTCCTGAGCTACCATGAGTAGCCCCTTCGATACCTTGAATAGTGTCAGGATTGCCTGCTATCTTTTCTTGCTGCCTGCAGCCAAGCCCAGCAGAAATTCCTAATGGACTTCACCCTCCAAGCTGTGACTGCCCTGTGCACTCTAGGAACTGCTCTGCCTAATCAACCAGGTTGGCTTCAAATTACTTCTATAATGAAAACAAAAGGAAAAAAAGAACATATAAAACCCAGCCAAGTGAATCAAGATGCCAGAGAGAAGCAATTCCCCTGCTCAGGTATGCTGCTTAAGCTGCCCCTCCATGAATAATAGGCTCTTGAACTGTAGTGATTTCTGGGTAGGAATAATTGAAGCACAATTCATTGCTTCTCCTAGCTATTTCATCTGACGAGGGTGAGCAGTTGGTATCTGTGAATCATTACCTTTCCTCCTACTCAGGATGCACGGTGATCAAGCATCAACTGCAGAATTAGTTGTCGTTTGAGTTGCCTTCTCCAGATGGGTGCATGTTTACTAGAATTTCTGAAATGTTTGGCAGAGTCACTGGAACAAAAACCAGTTCCAGTTTTTGGTTAGTGTGTTTCAGGATCTCTGTTCTAGTTTGTGCTTTTCTAGATCCTGCTGTAAGAGGAGAGCATGGGGAGGTCTATAGACCCATGTTCTTGCAGGGTCAACAGACCACAGCATGGAGGTCTTTCCCAGATCAGAGGCTAGACTGAGGTTGGCGTAGTCATGTCATTTGCCAGAATATGAGAACATTTAGAGGAGACTCATAGGAGGATTTATGCCAGAACAATGAAGGAGATGAAAATCCGCACATTGGAGGATGAGTAAAGGAAACAGACTTTCATAGGAAAGAAAGATTCATGCTGTATTTGTGTGTGTGTATGCATGTGTGTGTACACATGCATATGTGTGCTTGGGTACAACCAATGAGTGAGGAGAAAATTAGGGAATTACATCTGAGCTCAAAATAAGGAAGAGTTTATTAATATTCAGAGGTACTTAAAGTGAAATGTGTGGCTGTGGGAGCTGTTGAAGCAGAGGCTGGCTAACCACTTGGCAGGGCATTTTTTGAGGGGGTTCCAGCATAAAGACATTAGCCTAGATGACATTTAAATTCCCTAGATTATGTGATTGGCCAGGATGATATAAAAATCTTTCCAACCCTTTGATTTCAAGCCAGAATCTACAGGCTTGACCCACTGACATAATACCTACAGACTTGATCTGCTTATCCAGCAGAAAGAATGCTGGCCTCGGAGTCCGGAGACAGGAACTCAGGCCCTAACTCTGCCTAGTTATATAATCTTTGACAATTCCATTATCATTTTCAATCTCAGATTTCTCATCTGTTATTTAACTCTAAGAGTGGATGAATTTATCTCACTGACCTTATACAGTGGAAATAATAGATTTTAAAGTACTCTGAAAAGCAGGTGTTGTGTTATTCCCATGTGAACATTTTGTAAATAAGTTGATATGGAAGGGCAGCTTGACTCCTTTTCTCTATTAGAGCCTCTGATTTCCTGATTAACATGGGGCTGTTCAAACGCTCCCTTGGGAATAGTACACGGACTTTGTGTTGTGTCTTTTTGGAGACAAACCTTTCTGGGATGAGTTCTGTGAACTGAGACAGAGCCTGGCACAGGAACTGCCCACTAGAGTGGGTGTGGGGAACAAGGGCTATGAACTCAGGGGCAGGGAGGGCCATGGAACTGTGGAGATAACCTGTCTTGGGCATTAAGCAAACCAGTCAGGAGAGAGAGACTCAGCCACCAAGGGGGTGGCAGGACCATGGATCTGGGATTGGAGAGGAGGAAAGTAGAGGCAATAGTAAGTCATTCTCAAGACAAACTTAAGATCTCTAGAGGATAAAATAAGGAACAGGACACCATAATGAGGGCCCAGAAGAGGGTGTAGATCTCAGGAACATGGAAGAAGCTGTTATCAGAGTAGAAACAAAGTGATAAAAGGGCTGGAAGCTTGATGCCAAACCTCAGAGGTTGGGCTGCTGTGATCTTGCTCACTTAAGGCTGGGATTGGCCCTAGAGGCCTCTCACAGAGAGCTGACTCTGTGGGAGAAGATGAGTGCTTCCCACAGAGTAGAGAAGCTGAGTAATCAGATGGAACCCTGAGGCTGTGCACTTTCTGACAGCTTCATCTGGGTTCCTGTGCACTATGCTGTGGCTTTGTTCCCAAGTGGCTTACCCGGGTGGCCTATGAGGATATATGTTACATTGCTATAGGCCTGCCTTTGATGGAGCCCCAAAGGTGAGATCACCATAAGGGACCAAATAGCAGTATCCAAAGATGTCCACATCTTAATCCCCAGAACCTGTGAATATGTACCACATGGCAAGGAGAAATTAAGAATAAGTATTGAGTTAAGATTTCTGATCTGTAAAATGATAATATAATAAAATTGTGTTTGTGGTAATTTCAAGCCACTAAATTTGTGGTAATTTCTTACAGTAGCTATAAGAAATTAATACACTGATGTAAGTAAATACTTGGCCCAACAAGGTACTCCTTTTTGTGTATTTCACAAATTTCACCTTGGGACACCTCAAATTCATTTTAGGGGATGCTAACATAACTGTAGTTAGGGACTTGCTTGAAGGTCAGAGGGTCTTATACCTTGAACATAGCTTATTATTATGCTGTGCAAACGTTCTGGTGGCTATTTCCTTTAGTATCAAGACACATTAGTCTTCCTAGTTTGCAGGAGCTGCAGCAGTTAGCTCTTCTATATCTCCAACCCTATTTTCTCCTTCTTCTCAACACACGTTCTAAATTTCTCTGCCAGGCAAGTCTGTACCACCAGTCCACTGCCTTTCCCACTGCTATCATATATCTAAGATGCCCTTCCCTCATCCAGTCATGGATCTAAACACCTTTCACCTTCTAAGGTCTAGTTCAAGTCTCACCTGGTCTCTGGAGTCTCTCATAGCTACTAGAAATCGTAGTTATATAGAGGGGTCTGCAAAGTCAGACATATCTAGGCCCTACTCTTTACTAGCTGAGGACTCCACTTTCCTGAACCACCTTTTCCTAATCTACACAATGGGTATAATGCTATTATTTATATCAAAGTCTTTCCACGGTGATTGTAACAGCTGGTTAATAAATGCAAATTGCTTATCACAGTACTACATAGAGTTCAATAAATGTTAGCTCTGTCCACTCAGGAAAATGAAGGTATTTTTATTTACTTTCCTCTGAACTCTGCGCTATATATTTTTTACACTTAAAATATCTTATTGTCTGTTGTACAAGGCTGCTTCCATTGGGTGCGTTTACTTTACCACTTGGTCTGTCAGCACTCCTCACAGAAGAACCACATCTCTCTACTTCTGTGTTTTGCCACATTTCTGTACATAAGCTTGACTGCCGTGTTCTCCTTCTTGACAGAGAGTGACAGAAAAACGTAACCTGGTGTTCAGTCCCTGCTTGAGGACAATTACGAGTATAGAAATATAGGACAGGGTACAAGGTCACAGAAACCTTGGGGAGAAGAATCAAAAAAGCCACAGAAATCTGCCAAATGGGACATTAATGCAATGTGACTGGGAAGAGAGGGGCGACAGGTGGGAGCTAATAGGAATGAGCAGGTGACCAGATTTGAGCAGAAGTTAAGCTGGAGGGTGGGAGAAATGGCCTGTGCCCTGAGAGGCTGGCCCTTGAGGCTTTTTGTGCTGGGGGCTTTAGATGCATTCTGGGAGGGATCCATTAAAAATGTTGTCAGTACAGAGGCTTAGAATAGGGCAGAAAGTAGCCATGAGACAGGAAGAGAAGAGTAGGGTAAGAGTGAGAGAAAATCAGGAGTTGGGGAAGGAAGCTTAGTCAGAAATCCAAGGGCTATCAACTATGTTGGATGGGAGCAGGGCAGAGCAAACTCAGAGCAAACTCAGAGTGGGGTGATTCTGCCAAACCCATTACTGATTCTGTGGCCTCAAGTGCTCTGTCTTCATATGATGCTGTACAGCTCCTAGCTTCTGCCTCTGAGCTCAATAGATGTTTGCCCACTTGTCATTGATGCCTCCAGAAGTGGTGTAAGAACTGGCTCGAAGGGGAGCCTCTCATTTTGTGGAACCTCAACCAGTTTGAGTCCCACCAGCCTTTCAGGCAAAAGCATCTAGCATGGGACCTTTTTGGTAAATGACCACCAATATGCAGCAAAGATGGCATTCTAGGGCATAAAATGTCCACCCTAAGTGATAGAAGTAGCTTCTCTATGAAAGTTGAAATTCCCTCATCTGGTATCTGCTTTAAGAGAGTTCATAACCTGGAAGTTTCCTTTTTTTATTTTCTTAGCTCAGTCTCCTCTCAACAAATATCTTGTGTCCTAGGAGTATAAAAGTTGATAAGACACCCTTGCCTCTCTCAGGTTTACCAGGTGGTAGAAGGAAAATATGCACCTGAGCACAATAAACATCACACCATGAAGATCTACAAATACAACAGGATATTGAAGAACATTTTAAATAATTGTATCTGAGAAGAATTTATGAAATGAGTCATTTAAGGAAGGCTTTAATAACTGTATAACTTATAGGGGTTTGTTATGGAGGGTTCTCAATTTCTCATAGGATTCCTTTATCTAGATTAGGGTTTCTAATCTCAATAGTATTGACATTTTTGACTGGATGATTCTTAGTTGGGGGTAGGGAGACGGTCTTGTGAATTGTAAGATGTTTAGCAGTATCCCTGGCCTCTACTGATTAGATGCCAGGAGAATCCCACTAGTTGTGATGATAAAAAATGTCTCCAGATATTGTCAAATGCTTTGCTGGCATACAAAGTTGACCCCAGTTGAAAACCAGTGATCTAGATCAGGGCCTTAGCAAAATAGAGGCTGAAGAGCAAATCTTACCTGTTTTCACCTGTTTTATATACCCTGCAAGCCAAAAGTTTTTTTTTTATATTTTAATATGATTAAAAAACGAAAAGGAATATTTTCTGGCATAGAAAAAACATAGAATTTATATATCAGTGTCCATCAATAAAATTTTAGTGGAACTCTGCCATATTCTATTGCTTGTGTTTTGTTTAGGCTACTTTGTTCAATAATGGCAGAGGTGAATCGTGTGACAGGGACCACAGAGTCCATAAAGCCTAAAATATTTGCTATGTAGTCCTTTACATAAGATTTGCTGATCCCTGACTAGATAATGAATGATCCTGAGAAAAAGGCAGCAAGGAGAGAATGGTAGTGGTAAGGGTGTGAGTATAAAATGAAAACATTTCCTAGGCCATGTGCCTTTGAGAAGTTGGGTAGGCATTTGGATAGGGCTTGGTGGATTGATGAGACTGAGAACTCAGGAAAGCTAGAGAGAAGTATGTTGGGGAGGTACCTCTCAAATGGAAAATGAGTGGAACCCAGTGGCTCCCCTTATTAAGAATGCGGAAGCCCTCCAGAGAAGCTACAAGACTTAAGTGATAGCAGATGCATCCATAAAGCCTAAAATTTGAAAGTATTTATAAAAACTAAATAGAGGAAATTATAACCAGATTTTGCCATATTAATATGCTTATATCTCCTAATTTTTAATTCTTATTTGAAATCTAAGATCCCATCTTTATTAGTTTCCCAGGCTGCTGCAATAAATTCTTAGAAACTGGGTTGCTTAAAACAACAGAAATTTATTTTCTCGCAGTTCTGGAGGCTAGAAGTCTAAGATCAAGGTGTGGACAGGGCCAGGGCCCTTCTGAAGGCTCTAAGGAAGAATCCTTTCTTGCCTCTTCCTACCTTCTGATTACTTCTTTCTTGGTATTCTAGCTTTATCACCTTAATCTCTGCTTCCATTTTCACATGACCCTATATAACTATGCATCCTCTCCTCTTATAAAGACACCAGTTACTGGATTCAGAGCCCAACCTAATCCAGTATGACTTATCTTAGCTTAACTAATTGCATTTGAGGGAACATTATTCTACTCAATACATAAGCCACCTTCATATAACTGATTGTAACTGATAGAGGTCACAGGCCCCGATATTATGCTTGCTGGCTGTTGATTTTTCCCATTTCTTTTTATGATAAACCCATACAGACAAGATGATCGAAGCAAGAACGAGCCTGAGTTCTTACTCAAAATCCTAAAAAAAAAATTCCAAAGAAGACATTATTTAACTGTTCTTAAAATATATAATTTTTGAAGAGCATATGAATTATTTAGAAAGAATTCAAAGCATAGGGGGAAAAAGCTTTAAACTACAGGTATTTACAATTCTCTCTCATTAATCAAAGGGAAATTTAAGATTACCCATCATCTAAATGGTTAGATATTATATTCATGATTAACAAGAAAGTCTGTTTGTGGCAGAGGCAGTGCTCATCCAAAACCCATTTGCTTTCTACATCCCTCAGACTTTCAATTGATTGTGAGAAGATGTAACTAGTATTACTTTAAGACCGGGCTGCAAGAGGGAGGAGGGCCATTCAATCTACATTAGACTTTGTAAGAACAAGAAAGACACTTTTATGATGACACTTTGAAGTTGTTTGTTATTGCAAGAGCGGCTAATCTATCCTGGTTGATGCATTGTCCCTTAAAGTGACTGTTTCACATATAAGATTGCATGAATACATCTATCATTTTTAGCAAAAGTGGATATTGAGCATGCTGTTTTATATAATTCTCAGTCATCAATGGTGATGGCATCAAATTTAGTAATATCCTTTCTTTCCTTTTTGACCCTTAAGAATTTAAAGTTACTATAGAGATGTGTGTGTATTAACAGCCTGGAAGATAGAGAGAGAGCAGTTTTGAAGTGTGCTCTTGAGGCCTCACAGCATCACTTCTCTGTTGATGTCTGCATATAAAACACTTCTTAGCACATAGTAGTCATTTCATAAATATTTGATAGGTGAGTAAAAATTGGAAGCATGCATTGAAATAATAGTCATTTACATATCTATAGCTTTGCTTTCAAATTAAATTCTCTTAGTTAATTTTTAATTAAATGTATTGGGGTGACATTATATAAATCAATAACACATCATCTGTATATTGCATCATATATTCACCACCCAAAGTCAAATCTCCTTCCATCACCACATATTTGACCTTCTTTACCCTTATCTACGTTTTCCTTCCCCCTTTCCCTTTGGTAACCACTGAACTGTGTCTATGAGTTTTTGTATGTCTTGTTCATTTGTTGCTTTCAGTTTAATATCCCTCGTATAAGTGAAATCACATGGTTCTCAACCCTTTACCTCTGACATAGTTTGCTTAGCATGATTATCTCAAGATCCATCCACATTATTTAAATTTCTGTAAAATATGATGATCAAAGGCAGTGGTTTTCCAGTTTTCCAGGAAATGTAATGGCTGTCCACTTGTTTAATTAAACATTTTTTTCTCTCTCCTGGTAAAATAGGTAAAATATAGAATAATTTAAAGTATAAACATAAGCTGTGAAATCAGATTCAGTTTTAAATTCTGGTTATATCTGTGTGAACTTTAACAAGCTGTTTTTACTCCTCTACTTTCAGTTTTATATTGATAGAATTATGGTGATATTTACATTACATAATTATTATAATAAAAAGGTACGTGTAAAATAATATAGTACATGCCATGTGATTAAATAACAAATGTAAATATATAATATATTAAATATATATATATGTAAATATACACACACTATTGATTCTCATTATTTGCAGATTCTATATTTGTAAATTTGCCTGCTGACTAAAATTTTTTGATAAACACAACATCAATACTCATGGCAGTTTAGTGGTCATTTGCAGACCTGAGCAGAGCAGTAAAAATTTGAGTTGTCCCATATGCATGTTCTCAGCTGAGGCTGACAGGCAAACTTCTGCTTTCTAGTTTCAACTTTCATACTGCAAGCAGGTGTCCTTTTTACCTTCTACTTAGTGCCAGATTTTTTGCATTTTTGTTCTTTTTATTGGTAGTTTTACCATTTACAATGACTCTCCCATGGATAGTGCTGAACTGCTGTCTAGTGTTCCTAAGTGCATGAAGGTGACGACATGCCTTCCGGGTAAAACAAGTGTGTTCAGATAAGCTTCATCCAAGCATGAGTCATAGAGCTGTTGGCTTTGAATCACATTTGTGTGTGTGTGTGTGTGTGTGTGTGTGTGTGTGTGTATAATAAGCTGTCTTTAAACAGAAGCACACAGAAAACAAAGTTCTATATTGATCAATTGATTAAACTGTTGTGACCATAGGCTCACAGAAACCTAAACTCTGAATTTTCCCCAAGGAGCAATGGTTTGGTATTTGCTAATTCTGTTCTTGGAGACTTTACAGAATATAACTACCATGAATAACAAGAAGCAACTGTCTACATATCAAAAGTTATTTTATATTTACTACATTTAGAAAAAAATAAAGTTCAAAAAGTCTCTTTATCTCTCAGCAATGAAATAATACATAATATTTTAAAGATCCTGGGGTGTGATAAAACTATAGTTGAGTCAGCTGATTCTAACCTAATAATGAAATCAATGATCATAACTGATAATTGTTAAGGTATGATATCAGAGCCATCACATTTATTGTTTTATTTACTCTTCATGAAAAACACAAAGTGTCAAATATTATTATCTCCATTTTACTGATGAAGAAACAGACTCTACAAGGTAAAGTAACTTGCCTGGTGTTCCATAGTAAAATACATAATTGGAACTTGAACCCAGGACTTATGTTTGCATATTTCAGGACTTTCCTTTATCTCTAAGTGGTGATTCATAAAATAATGTGTAGATTTTTGCTCACCTAATGAGCATTATGGTTCAAGCCCCAAGGTTCTCACTAAGATGACTGGAAGTAATAAAGCAACAAAGACAGATATTTATAAACTTTAAAGCCAGCATTTCTCGTTTGTAGGAATAACGAACAAGTAGGAAAGGGACAGATAAGTAATGATCTTGTCAACTCTGCTTGTCTTGTGTCTAAGTATGTTTATTGTGTATTTCTTTCCTGAAATCTTTTTGATTCTCTTCTTCCTTATTTTCTGTTGAAAATGAGTGAGACAGAGCTTTAGAACTTTTCTATAAATTTCTATGCCAGACAGGGTGGCTTATTTGAGTTCTCTGTTGAATGAATAAAGATCAGGGTATTCTAGATCTGTTCAAAAGTTATATAAATTCAGATTTTGAATAATACATGCATTTCAGGTTTAATCAGCACCTCGTATTTGCATATAAGATTTTATAATGCATGGCAGTTCTATCATCTAAATCAGGTTATATGATTTGCCTGGCATAACCTGTCTAGATATTTGCTTTAGTAGAGTCAAGGAATAGTTTGTCAAACAGGCAGATCTTCGTAGCAACACATTTCCTTTTGAATCAGGAGAGTTGGCGTGTTCTAAGGCATCATCTCTAGATCAGTGCATCTGTTCTGATGATGTCTTTGGCTTTTTGAATGTTTACACATACAACAAGTAATAGATTCAGAGAATTGTAGAGCTTGGATGGTGCTTACCAATCATTATTTCAATCACCTTATTTCCCTAATGGAGAAACTGAGGCCTAGAGAGGTGTAATCATTTGTCCAAGGTGATACAACTAGCTGGTGGCAAAGAGACTTCGCTTGCATATTTTTATGAGGAATGTAGTAGAACAATAAAATAATCAATTTCCTGTGCTTGCTCTGAAACTGTCAATAGGAAATGTGCTTAGGACTTGGAATCCATACACAGAATGCATTCCTATTCAGAAAAAAACCAGGAGTGAGAAATTTTCTGGCAATAATTTTTGTCATTTATTAAAAATAAGATTCTTAAAACTGTCAAGTCTATGAAATTGAGAAGGCACAATTATCCCACCTAAAATAATTGGTAGTAAATGTTCAAACTATATTCTTATCTTTTTTAATATCTATATTTTTTTAAACATCAGCCCCCACAGTCTTATTTAACACTTAATTTGGTTCCTTTAATAATCAGATGCAATAAGTACAAATTACTGGATAGCATTTGAGTATAATAAGTATCATATTTCTTTATATTTTTGAAATCAATTTAAATGAATTCTGTCTACTAGCCCTGAAGATTGGTTAGGAGGCCAGTATTAGTTATTCTTTGGGTACCCTCTTCCTCTTTTGGGTCACACAAGGGTGTAAAGGCATTAGGTGTCCTCAGAGAAGCCTCTCAGCCTTTGGGCTCTGACTACTTTATGACCATCCAGCTACTGTTGTGCACTGGGCCTCCAGGGCTGGAGGTGGAGCCTGGGCTTCCTTAGAATGGGTCCTCACCTTCTCCCTGTGCAAGCTAACCTATTCTTCCAGGTCAGTGACTTCCAGTGATGGTTCCATTCCCTCTGTGTCAAGTTAGGCTATGGAAGAGAAAGCCTAGGCTCCATTATGGACATTCATGGGGGAGGTTCTACCACCTTGGACACATATTTTAAAATATGCCTGGGTTTCTATACATACCTGCAAACCCCTCCCCACTTTTTTTCTAGGCCCTAAGAAGCAATTACTATCCTGACATTGGTCACATGCCTCTTTGAATACCAAGAGCCCCTTGCCTCTCAGACAGCCCCAAATAAAAGCATTGTTCATTCTATTCTGAGGGTAGTAAAAACCAGACTTTAAGGCTTAAATCTCAGTTTGGAATGTAATGGGAAATACCTCCCATTTTATGAAGCTGAGTCTATTGGAAAGTAAGGCAATTAATTAATTTCTCAATAGACTCTTCTGCTACATAAATTGTCATATGATGGAGACACCAAGGAAGTTTATCTACCTGAAACCAAAATGATGAAATTTCATGTTTTTTCACTTTACTCTCAGCCTTCAGAAAAGCTGCTTCTCTTGTGTAGGATTTCCTGCTAAGTGACTTTCTCAATTGTCTGTTGAGCACACACTAGTTTTATGGTTTTGATTGTAAATTCATCCAAGGCTTTCAAGAGGATTTTGGCTACTTTGAGGTATTATGGATTGTGAAGGCTAGATTAAAGGGCTCCAACCAATCCTTGGCAATTCCTTTTGGAGGTAGCAATTCTTCTCGTTCATGATAGTGACTTGAACTGAGAGTTCCAAGCACAGTCCTCAAAACTGCGTGATGTGGAGGTTTTTGGAAGCCAAGGGTCCTCAGTCATTTGGAGGTGTGATTGCTGCTCTATGCTACCTGTTGAGATCACTTAACTGAGAAGCAGGAGATTGGGGTTAATGGCCTACTCATGAATTCTCTCTCTAATTATATTTTGATTAGTGCAAAGTGCTAATCATTGGCATCTTTATTTTGCTTTCCAGTCAACAGAGCAGATAAAATCTTACTACCCAGACCTTTCATTTTCAGTTAGTAAGTCTAATATATCAAGAATGCTGATGGTCAGGGAAGGTAAGAGCTAACTCTGGCATATATATATATATGAACATTTTAGATGATCTTTCTTAACACAAAGGAAAGGTTATTTTTAGTCAAAATAGGTCAAAAAGAAAGATGTCCATACATTTGCTTAATTCTTATGATTTGATCTTTAAGAATTTTATAATTTTTAAAAAATGTTATGTTTCATCCAGAGACTAGGATGTAGAATGAGTTATACCTAGAAATTCACAGAATCTTGACTTACTTTTTTATCTGTGCCCAGTAAGATTCCATATAACTCCTAGCTTCTGGTGTGGTTTAAACGCTCCCCCCCCCACACACACACCACTAGGTATTTATAATGCTTGCATTCTACAAACCTCCCTGAGGGGCTGTAAACAAGTCTTAACATCATATATCTGCTTCCTTAAGCTACCACTCTTCTAAAGGCCTACTGTTCTAAGTTTAATCCATTCCCCCTTTTCAGCAGCATTGGAAAACATCTGGTCATAATCCAAATTCCATAATCCTCTATGTGTCTCAAGTGTTATTAACTCTGCTTCCTTTCTTCTGGCTGAGTTATTCCAAATCCTTTACCCATTACTCACTCATACATCTTTCGTCCTTAAGCATCTCTCTGGCTTTTTTACATACTTTTTATTATTCTACAACACATTCTGTTTGGTGTAGTAATTGCAAACTTATGACTGGTTATTTGAATATTTCACTCCCAGTAGATGTGGTTTTCTGACTTACTCTTAGCAACCACTGCCTTTGTCACTACAATTCCTCGTTTTTGCTAGGAGAAGTGATGTACCGGCTGGACAGACTGATGTCAGTGTAAGACAGTGGAAAAGCATAGGGGAGGATTTAGGAGAACTGGGTTTTAGCCTTGCTTTTCTCTGGATGCTTAGGAATTAACTTTTATCAAACAGGCACTTTTAATCCTCACAGCAGTAATATGAGGTATAAGGAAATGGTCTTTAAACTACTAAGGACTTGAAAACCTTCTTGCTTTAGCATTTGATACTCTGGATTCTCTTGATCCAAGTGTTGGCAGGCACCTCACATGATGGAGCAAAACAGCTGAAGTCAGGCCTCAAGAAGTTCTAGAGCTGCTTTGAGGTTTTATAGATCTGAGGATAGCATCAAGCCTTCAGATTTAGCGATTTCTAAGTGACAATTAATGTAAAGAACTTTATTTCTAGATTAAATCCAAATTGCTACATGCAAACTGTATGTATAGTTAATATTCATAGATTTAAGTACAAAGTAGAGGCAATTTTCATGACTTGCAAACTGTGGGTTATTAGGGCTGACATTAGCTTTAAGGATGTGTAGTTACAGTAACTCACAACTGAGGTTGAACGGATACATCAGGAGATCCTTTTTTGGGAGAGGCATACTGGCCGAGAGTAAATAAGAGAAGTATATATGCACACATTCTACTCAGGGAATGATATCAGTACTAACTTCTCTAAAATTGCTTCTAAATTTTCAGCTTCCTCCCAGCCCTGGATAAGAGGCCACCCTTTCTTTCTGTCTTCCTCTAAACTCAGCCTGCATTTCATCTTCCCTTGGGCTTCTGGCACTGATCACTCTTCTTGTCTTTGAATCCTCTATAAATATTCATAGGCTGTAAGAAATGGTCCGGGAAGCTGGCTCTCTAGTTGAATAGCTGTTGTTACTAGATAAGTAAATCATTCCCACCCCTGAGCATGGAGTATGGATTAGATGCCAGGGAATGGTGGCAGAATGAAAAGAACAAAAGCTACTATCAGATCCCAAGTTTCAGCTCACCACCCCCTGCACAATACTGCTTGTGAGCTGGGTGATGCCCTCCAGCTCACTAGTCTAAGGATGGCACCTGCTGGGGCAGGAGTAGGGGTGACAGTGAGTCAGTGAGTCCCTGTCAGGGAAACTGCTCTGCCCTTCTGAGGCTCTGCCTCTTGTCTGAGGCTTATGAGAAAGGGCTTTTCTAGCCATACCTAATTAGCAGGTCATTGAGTCTTACTCAAGCATCCTACAGTAGGATGATGTCATAACTCTTACTGTCCAGAAAACTTAATAAGTATTTATGTACTAATAATTTAGCAGGCATCTGAAAAACAATACAATATTGAAAGAATACTTAATATTTGTATTTCTTCCTTAAGTAACCACACTTACTAATGGATGTATTTGCCTGTTGGGTACTGCATAACTTCTCAAATCTTAGAATTAGATGGGATACTGTCACTTTTATTTCTTATTTCTCATTGATTGGCTGGGTGGGTTTGTAGGTACATGGTAGCATCCAAAATCCAGCTTCGCAAGAATATGAACTGATTGAAATGTTGTAACCTCCACTGTTGAAACTGTGACTGCCTTAAGCTAATGGTTCCCATAGTGTATGACAGATGTAGCAATGCTTTCCTCAGATTTTTAAAATATCTGTGGCTGTCCTGTATGATCATTGTATCATCCCACAGTGCTTCTGTACAGTTTCCGAACTATGGCCAGAACCAAAGATTTTAACACTGAGCTGAGGAGTAAAGCACCCTAATTGAATACTGTTTGAAGACCAAATGCCATGAATACATTACAGACAAAGCTGAGAGATATTGTGGGTTCGGTTCCAGACAGCCACAATAAAGCAATCTTTTGCTGGTGGAGGGTCTTTGCTTTCCATTTGTAAGAAACACACTTGTGAGGTGCCAGAAAACAAAGTGCAATAAAATGAGGTATGCCTGTATACCCACAATACAATAGCTGTTTTTAAGAGACAGAGAGGATGCTATCATATCATATTAGCAAAATATCCTAAAGTAAACATGATTCCCTCTGTTCCACAGATACATTTCTGGAGAATCAACTGTTCCCCTCATTTGAAAATGTTTAATACTTTCTGTAGGCCAGATCCGGTCCTGGGCACCTGGGATAAAAAAACAAATAAAGATCCATGTCCTTGTGAAACTTACATTCTGTCCTTCTGTTTTCAGAGAATAAAAGAATGTAGGGCAGCATAGCTTTTGGGTTCTTTTGTCAAACAATGTGAGAAGGTTAGAAAAAAACTTTTAGCACCTCTAAAGGCCTGTTTAATAATGGCTTGCTTCCAAAAATTAGGATTCTGCAGAAAACAGACATATTTAAGGTATTTGGAATCTAATCAGTGACAAACTAGAGAAAATTTTTCTATATTAATGAAAATCAATGATCTATGAATATTATATTAATGAAGACTGATAATATATGAATTTAGTGTGAAGAAGCAATTTCCATTAATGGGCTGATTATACTTAGAGAGTTGATAACAAAATTGAGTTGGAATGATGCTTTTGTTAGATCATCCTCATCTTTGTTTATTCTCAAGAAATGTTTACTGGCACATTTTTTTGAACATGGCATATTTTATAGTTAATTAATTTCCTTCATGGCATAGAAGAAATAGCACATTTTTTTTTCTATCTTGTAGCCTTGGATAGAGGAGTCACTTCTAAACATATCATATAGGAAGGAAAAGAGATATTTCATTTTATCTTAATAATTAAAGCCATTTTAAGATCTACCATGCGGTGGAAAAACAGCTTTTCCCTGTGTCTTTTGGAGAAATAAGAGATATAATCGATTCTTTTATATCATATTCTTACTGAACCAACTTTCTCCCAACCCATTTTCTGCCTCAAATGAATTATAAATTAATAAACAATTCACTGCAAATAAAACCTTCTGAGATTTTATTTAAGATCTGGTTGTGGCACCACAATTCTCATAGAAAGTGTTTTCTAGGCTTTGCACTGAAACAAATTAGCAGGAAATGTGGCCTATATACAAGTGGTAAAATAAAATTGTTTTCTTCTGCATCAAAGAGTATATCCATGAGTATAAAGCAAATTACCCAGAATTCACAACTTAGAAATAATCATTGATAATATTTTTATTTATAGCTTTATCTATAGTCTTTATATATAGTTTCATATGTGTGTATAATTTAATAAAAAGTAATTTGGTTTACACCATTCTGTCCCGAACATTTTTCTAAAACGTATTTTTGATTACTGCCTCGTATTTCAGAGTACTGATATCCACAATTTATTTGATCTAGCCTCATTTATCAACATCTAATTAGTTTTTAATCCTTTAAAGTAAGTTTAATGAGACCATTAAAGGTTTCAAATTTAGCTTTCATATGTTATTTATTAAAACATGAAAATCTCCTGAATTGACTGTAACTGAAATTCACTAGTATTTTTCTTCACTTATTCATCACATGTTTGTTGAGTATCTACCATCTACACAGGTGGCACTATCCTCTACCAGAAATACAAAGGAAATCTATGTTTTGAGCCCCAACTGCACAATTTGCACTGAGTTGAGGAATTTACCTGCAGAAGAGCCTGGAGTGTTTAGAGACTGAGCTGTCAATCTATACTGACAACTGTCTCCTCAGACCAGCACTGAATGGTCCAGTCAAATTTGACTGTCAACAGCATTTGCCAAAAAACTGATACTTGCTAAAGAATTCCTACTGTCATTAACATGATTTAGGGTAGGTAAAGAAAAGAGAAAGGCAGTCTATCCTAGGGACTGGAAATCAGAAAAGCTGTATTGGAGGCAATGCATATTTACAAATAACCCCTGCCGAGAATGAGTGTTGAAGCCTAAGAAATGTGTTCTGACCTATATTTAATCTCTATGTTTATTGGGCCTATTGCTCCCTGATGTTAAAAATTAGTTGCCATTGAAATATGGTGCTGGTCTTTGAGTCAGAAAATCTGCTCTTGGCTATTTCCTTTGCTGCTTATTAATTAGGGGCAAAACGCTAATTGATTTATCTCCCTGAACTATCTCAAAAGTCCTCCAAATCTTTTGTGAGAATGAACTAATTTATCCTAAAGTCTAGAAAGTGTGTGTGTGTGTGTGTGTGTGTGTGTGTGTGTGTGAGAGAGAGAGAGAGAGAGAGAGAGAGAGACAGAGAGAGACAGAGACAGAGAGACAGAGAGACAGAGAGAGACAGAGAGAATATGAAAATCCCAAGTTCAAGTTGCAGAGATTGAAGGGCACCCTGTGGCTGTGGTCCAGAAGGCAGACAGGGAGGTGAGAATCCCACTGCTTGCTGATTGTGTTACCTGATTCTCTGACTAAGGACACCCACTTGGTGATCTGATAAGTAAAGCTTTAAGACCTATTGGTAGATCCTGTCTCCTTGGTTGTAAGTGCACCTGCTCTGGGTTCCTGATCAGTTATTTCCAAACTTTTTATGAATTCTATTTCTCCAAAGTGATGTTAAATCAGGTCTGACCCCAGAAACTAGCATGACCAACTCATTCCAGTTTGTCCCGGACTTCTTCTGTTTTAACTCTTGAAAGTTCCATGTCTTGGGACATCTCTCAGTCCCAGGCAAACTGGTACCAGGCCAGAAGCTTGGGGTAAGGGTTTAAATACCAGAAAAACAAATTAGAGTAGAAGGCTTCCTGTTTGAAAGTAAAATTTCCGGAATAATGTGCATACTTACACTCTCTAAAATGTATAGAAATAGGTCACTCTAGCAAATCGACAAAAGTTTGAAATGATACTGACATTCAAAATATCCAGTTGAATCTAAAAGGAGGAGGGAGCCTGGAATGTATGTCTACACTTCGACATGCTGCCCTTTCACCATTTAGCCTTCACTCACCCCCATAATCTTGTCATTCATTTGCTAGTGTTTACATTGACTAGCAGTGTAGTACCTAACTACTCAGACCTAAATGACACAATGTAGAAGAAACAAGAAAATTCTGGTTACTAGTAAACTTTATTCACTCTCATGTGCAGAACATTCATTCATTCATTCATTCAGCAAAAGGCACGGGATTTATACACTGTGTGTCTGCCATCATTCAAGGTGCTGGCATCATGAAGAGTTTGATTGTACCCAGTGTTACATTACATACAAGTGAGGAAGTTTTCTGAGGATACTCTGGAAATATTTTCATCCTTAGATCAGCTAGTTATTCTTCCAGAAAGAAACAAATATAGCACAGAGACACCAATTGTTTTAGACTGCTAAAGACAACTACAAAGAGCTGTTGATAACTGGACCCTTTATGAATATTATGCAAGGCATTAAAATGATAGCACATAGTATTCCAGTGTCAGGTGATTCTTAGAAATCAAGTTTTGGGGAATGACTTGTTCAACTGTCTCAAGCATTAGAATAATGTGTTTAGTTTGGTTACTCTGAACTGACTGAAGATCTGTAATCTTTTGTTCAAAATAATATGGCTGAATTTTGAAAATCAGAAATTTAAAGATTTTTGGTACATAATGAGGTACATTTACCATATATTGTTTCTATAGATCTGAGACAGCACTCCATGATAAGAGATATAATGATTCTTCCGCGATACGTATGTGTGTTTACTATATATAATATATCATATATTATATATATTATAAATAGCCTTGTGTAAATTCAGGTCATGTTTTGATGTGAAATAAATCATAAAGAAAGTTTAATTTCAGAGATTTTTGCATTTTTCTGAATTAAAATAAGGGGTTAGGGACTTGTACTAGAGAAGACAGCAAACATAAAAATAGCAAGTTATCCAAGTATCAGTAGTACAATCTAATTTCCATTGTCACACACACACACACACACACACACACACACACACGCACGTGCGCACACACACACACACACACACACACGATTATAAGGCTGTTGTCAAAACCTCACAGACCAGATGGGATTGAGAAGCATCCCACAGGACAGGCGTTTAGCCATGTGGAGAAGCACGGCATAGAGCAGCAGACCAGGCTGCTGATGGCACCAGTCAGAAGTAGGTGGTACAACAGCTCAACAGCTCAATGTGTATTTGGACTTCTGCCTGTGGAAAGGGATCAGATTTGCTATCTAACCTTTATCATATTAATGTATTACATCAGCCACTATTTTGGACAACCTTTTATATCTTGGAGAAATGAGAAAACTGATTGGGGATTTAAGAAAATACCAAGTAATTATTTTTCCTTTCTGTCTCATGGATAAAGATGTGACATTTTAGTTATTATGTACAAAAATTTTCACTCCATTACTGTTGGTTGTAATATGTGACTTTTATGTGACAATCCAAGAAGACTTTATTTTACATTCATTTTCAAATGAAATCTGGCGAGATTTAGGTCAGTGTTTCACAACATTGTCTGTGCCTTAGAAACATGGGTGAGGTGGCGGTAGCAAGAAGGTGTTAAAAGCATCCTGGTTCTAATGTAATTAATTAGTCTGGAACAAACTAGAGTTGAGACTTTTAAGCTCTTGGTAAATCTAATGTTCATTAAAGCTTGGGAACTACTGGTTTTGATGAATTCACTCCTGGTTTTAGTTCTGTATAAGGAAAGTGATGTCAATATTTTGTAATTATATTTTGCTAAATATATTTGCAATTAGAATAAAAACATAAAGCATGAAATTAAAAATTAACTATATATTAATGAAAGAGTTTTGTTAAAAAGATGTTTTAAACAAAAAGGTAATCTTTATCCTACTTCGTATTCAATTTATTAGAAGAGCACACTTTTGCCAAAAAAGTATGATCCAAATACATGTACTTATTTAGCAATATAACCTGGAAACTGCTCCCTTCCTGTATAACTTCGCTATTTGGTATCTAGTAAAAGCCATGAGAGAGAGAGCTTCTACAATGTGTTCCATCCCCACGCTACCTGTTTTAAATAGATGTTAACCTTGGATTTTAACTGTGTGGAAACCAGAGACATCAGAGATTTGCCAAAGGTTACACAGCTCAGTGTTGTGGAGTCCAACCGAACCTTGATTTCTGACTTTGACTCCCCTCATGCTACTGCCTTAGTTTGCCTTTATGAAGTTGAGATTGGTGAAGATGTTTGGAAACAGAAGCATAAGAAAAATTAAACTTTCAGGCTGTACAGAAGATAGCAGCATTATTGAAAAGAAGTTACAATACAGACACAGCATCAAACTATTTTCTTGTGTGCAAAATAAGATTACTATCTTAATTGATGAATATTCTATTGTGCATCACTCCTGCCAGGATATGATGTATAAAATATCAATTGATAAATCTAACTGTGATGTATTTTTTTAGGGCTCAGTTTAGAGAAAAGTAAATTTTGCTTCAAGAATCAACACTCATTCGGATTGCAAAGATTTGACATGTTTTCCATTGCCATCAGAAACAATAGGTGGCTATAAATCCTCAGAAATTGATAACGATGAAGAAACTTTGGAAGCAAGATCCAATTTCCTTCAGAAAAGTGGATAGAACTTCTTTCACATGCAGGTTAACTGCATATTTGTAACTTTTTATTAGCATATCTAAGTCACAGCAGAATGATACTAGGTGGCTGTGAGGACAATACAGCTCACATTTGAGTTTATTTTCACATAGTGATTTATGACTAAATCTGGCAATGAGACTTTTAAGAGATGTATTACTTCTCTAAGTCCCTATAGAAATAATGCCATTAATTTTCATCTATGCTAACTAAAACTTTCCTATCTGATGAAATCTCTGGATCAAGAGGAAAAGATTTTCTCAAGATAATGTTACATCACAGGCATTTCTTGAATTAAAATGGCATTTAGCAAGTATTTATTTCTATGTCAGTTACTTATTCTGAAAAATAAAAGTCCACATACAAGTTATTTGAAAGCTTGGGAAATTGGTTAAGTGCTTCCCTGATTTGTTATTGGGGTTCCAGATCTCAGCTATTCCTTGGAATGATCCTAATTTTTATGGTTATCCAATTCACAGAGGCAAAGAACAAACTGAAGATACTGCTATATGGCATTATGACTAGCAGCCTATGTGAAAATTTAAATTTCCTTTTCTTCTTCAAAATATTTGATTCAAATTTTGTTCTCCCCAAATTGAATTAAGACCTATATGATATACAATGATGACAGATTTTGGAAAAAAAAATTTTATTTATTAAAAATTGTGAAAAGAGTCCTTAGGGGTATCAAAAGGTACATTGACTTTGGAAAGTAAGGTTTTGGCTTGGAGTTTACCTTTACCATAATTAGATATTTCACTTTCAGTAAATCATTCGACATCTCTGAAGTCCATCCATGTGGGAAACAGGACTATAATATGAGTCACACTTATTAAAAGAATGTAAGCAACTTGTATGTTGTAATGCATAAAAAGTTATTTTTTACTTTCTGTTAGTAAACTTCAGGCTAGGTTCTTTTTTTCTGGACCAAAAATAAATGTGAGTTCACAGTGGAATGTGTTAAATTAATAGCTGGGACTGTGCAATCTCAAAATAGTGATATGTGCTTTTTTCTGTTTAGAGAAGCGACTTCTGCTCTATAATGTTTGTCTTTTGGTCTTTTTATAAAATTGTACTTTCAACATCAATTTTAGCAGATATAGCTTGAAAATAACCTATCACAATAAACAGAAGTAACAGACAATAAAATTAGCATGATTTTGTCAGTTGGTACAATCCACGTCATGAATGATCTGCTTCTATCACTTGGGTGAATCCTTTATTTTTTGGTGATTTCTATTTATGGCACACAAATGTCTTAATTATTCATTCAGAATCTTTCAAGTCACTATTGTTCAAATGTTTAGTTTACATTGTGGCTTCAATTTGTTTAATAGACTACCCTTTTTCTCCAAAAGTTTATTTTTTAAAAAATCTTTCTTTATAAGGGATGTTTCCTGAACTGTAAGATTTAAGCATAACAGAGTGAAAACTGCTCTCCATAAATTAGGAATTTTTAGTCACATCCCAACTTCAAAAATAAAGGCTAGCAATGATTATTTTGCTGCTCTCAATAAACTCCTGGATTTCTGAGCTCTAGAATGCACATGAGATTCTTCCACCTTCAGAGATTGAGGACAAGAGTACTAACCTGGTTTGTGGTTTTCTCTGGTTGTTTGCCTTCACAGCCACTCCCCTGAGCTCACTCAAGCCTCCGAGAGTGGATGCTGCTCCAGTGGTCACCTCCCCCTATCAAAGAAGAGATTCAGATAGATACTGTGGACTCTGTGCGGCCTGGTTTAATAATCCTCTGATGGCCCAGCAACATTATGATGGCAAGAAACACAAAAAGAATGCGGCGAGAGTTGCTTTATTAGAACAACTTGGGACAACCCTGGATATGGGGGAACTAAGAGGTAAGAGAAACTCTTCTGACTTCTGCCCCAGAACAGGGCTTTCAGAGAAAGGCTTGTATTGTCATAAATTGCATGATTATTCTTATTAATCATCTAGGTTCATCCAAAAGGAACAGAAGAAAAAGGAAATGAGCACAAAACTAGCCTAATTTTTGTAATCTCCTTTGTTTCAAAGTGTTTATTCCATATTTTTTATTGACTATTTTTCAGGTCAAAACTATCCATCCACAAACCAGAATTTTTTCTTCCACTTACTATCTTATCTAATAAATACTTTTGTACAGAAGCAGTATAAAAGACAATGCTGAAAAGACCAAATAGCATTATCTTATTTTAAATCTTTGTGCTTTTATGAATTCAGCCCAAATAAGCAACACATTGATTCTGTTTAAAGGATTAAAGCATGTCCAAAGCCCTTTAAGAGAAATATCCTGGAAATCGAGGCAAGATGGTGCTTTGCACCACTATGTAGTTAATATCCAACTCCCTATACCCCCTTTTGACATATTTTCTTGCAGCCTTCGAAGTTCAGGTAGGGTTTAACAGACACTGCTGTGAAGAAACTTGGAAATCGTAGGGTGAGGATCAGTCCTATGGATTTCTCAGGAAGCCATATACCTGTGGGAATTTAGAGACCATTTTACCATTAATAATCATTTAGACATCTTTTGGTCAGCTAAAAATTTTTGATTAACTTGATGTTGGCAGTGTAGAAAATCACATAAAAATGCATTTTCTCAGAAAAATAATTTGGTGAAGGACACTATTGATACTATATGTCAGATAATGTATGAGTTAGATAAGCTTTTATGGGCTGACCAGGGAATCATCAGTATCTGTAATAACAAAATTTACGAATCTATTTTGCAAATGCAACCTGGATTTAAAGTGGGTTCTTCATATAGAGCCTGTAATTTATATTACCCTAGCCAGGCTGTGAACCTCTAAGTGGGATAATTATAGTCAGGAAATAACCTGGTACAATTCTAGACCACATAAGTGGGACAGAGGTTCATGCTGTGTGAGCTGAGAGCAGGGACAAGTCACTTCTGATTATGTTGGCTGGGGAGGACTTCACCAAGGAAAGGAACTTGAGTTGAAACTAGAAATGCAGGCAGCATTTCAGCAGGTGAGAAGGTATCCCATGTGAGCAGTTATAAATATACAAAGAGATAGGAAAATAGAAGCTGTTGCTGGTAAATAAACACAATGGAGGAATCCTGTGATGTAATATATATGTAAGATTGGAGGTCTATTAGTACGTATATAGAACTTGATTAGAGACTGATTTTTCCAGGATACATGATTAAAAATTGCAAATAAGAGCAAACATTAAAAACACTTTATTTTCATCTATGTTTTCTAGCTATAGAAAGACAGCTTTTGTCTTTAATATTTTTGTGTTTAGAATAACGTCATTGCAGAAACTTTTGAATTGTTATTATTGCTTTTTGTTGGGGTATTTCTTATGTTCTCAGTCTATGTCGTGTAGAAAAAGTACAGGTAGTCTCTCCATAGCTAAAAGCCTAGGTATGACTCACTGTTAGTGGCAGATGACAAGTGGGCTCAGTGACTCTTTTATGGCAGGACACTGAAGGAGAAAAATAGGGCTTTATTTACGTTTTGTGCCAGATATTACGACTTATAGAAGAATTATTCCTAAGACACTTTCTTCTTGTCTATTTTGAATTATCAGTGCTCCATCTTTTATGTTCAACCACATCTTAATGACTTGCACATCTGAATTCTGTAACATTTGAGCAGCTTGTCTTTCACACAGAAGACAAAAAGGGCTGCTCTTTGACTTGATAACCCAGTGTCACTCTGACTCGGTAACACATGAAATGCAATTAGCATTGAACACAATATCCTTGAAACCAACCTTTTCACCTACTCCAGGTGACATCTTGATATATATTTATTCAGGCATTAGTTATCACAAAAACTTAAGGAATAAAGCAATGATGATAACCCAGCACATTTACACACACACACACACACACACACACACACACACACACACACACACACCCCTCTATTTCTGGAGTGCTTCTAATGAATGATTGAGCAATTAGGGCACAATTCTAATTAGTTAATAAAGACATATCCATAACTTTTTAAAAAGCAGCTGTGGCATAATATGGCAGTGTTGCAGGCTTCCTTTTGTAGCATTTCTTGTTTTTTTAAAACACTACATCATTTACTTATTTATAATGTTTTCCTGATTATCTGTCTTTCTCCTTGCTCTCCCCTATAGATTGTTAGCAGCTTGAAAGCAGCATCTTTGTCTGTTTTGCTCACTGCTGTGTTCAAAACACTTAGAACAGTGACAGTCACATAGTAGGTACTTAATAATTGCTGAATGAATGAATAAACAGAGAAAGCACAATTCAAAAATCACCTAAAATTCTATTCTTACTATCAATCATTTTCATTTCTGAAAAGATTTTGAGTGAATAATTTTTACAGAAAATTATTTATGATTTTTTCTTCAAATAAAAAAAACTTGTATATTTTACATACCATAAAATGTGGATATATTAAGTGGTATAATTCAATGAGTTTCAACAATGCAAACACCTGTATAATCCATATACAGGTGCATAATTTCTCCATCCTGAAAAATTCCCATCTGTCCCTTCTCAGGCAAACCTAATCTCCCATTCCAGGGAAGTGTTTTTTATTACAGAGTAATATTCTGTCAAAATCCCACAATCTGTTTATCTATTCTCCTCTTAATGTTTTGGGTCCTATTTGGAATAAAGCTTTCATGAACATTTTTTATTTATTTCTTTTGTCGACATATTTTACATCTCTTGGTAAATTCCTAGGAGTAGAATTATAAGATCATAAGTTAGATGTATTTTTAACTATATAAGAAACTGCCAAAATGTTTTTCTGTAGTTTTGGTTTTCCTGGTTTCAGTTACATCTGGTTAACCATGCCCAAAATATTAAATGGATAATTTCAGAAATAAACAATTCCTACATTTTAAATTGTGCACTATCTTAAGTAATGTAATGAAATCTAGGGCCGGACTCCTCCATCAGGCCTGGGATGTGAATCACCCCTTTTCCAGTGTCTGCACACTGTATATGCTCCCCAGCCCTCTCAATCACTTCATGGCCATCTTGGGTAGGAGGTTGACTGCTAGGGTATCACAGTCCTTATTTTACTTAATAACTGCCCCAAAGCCATCCACATAACTTTTATTACAGCATATCATTATAATTGTGCTATTTTATTGTTAGCTATTATTGTTAATCTGTTACTGTGCCTAATTTATACATTAATGTATAGGAAAAATCATAGCATATATAGAGTTTGGTACTACCGTGGTTTCAGGCATCCACTGGAGGTCTTGGAACATATCCTGTGGACATCAAAGAAAATTACTGTATATGAGTTTCATATTTTCATCAACATTTGTTTTTGTCAGTCTTTAAATTTTAGCCACTCTAGTGAGTGTAGGAGAGTATTTCATGAGTGTAAGAGAGTAGGCTTTAGTTTGAGTTTCCATGTTTACTAACATGTCAAGTGCTTTTTAAAATATGCTTATTGGTCATTTGTATATCTTCCTTTGAAAAGTATTTGTTCATGTCTTTTGTCTATATTTTGCAAAATTGGATTATTTGCCTCTTTTACTATTGAGTAGTAGGCAGGAGGTTTTCACATATTATTGATACAAATCCTTTGTCAATTCTATGAATTCTGAATACTTTTCTCATATTCTGTTACTTTGCTCTTCATTTTCTTAAAAAATGTCTGCTAAGCAGACATATAAATTATAGAGGTCTAATTTATCTTTCTTTTATTATTGTTTTTTATGTTCCATCTGAAAAATCTCTATCTATACCCATGATCAAAGACATTTTTGTATGTTCTCTTCTAAAGTTTTATTTTAGCTTTTACATCTATGATTGTGATGATCATAAATTAATTTTTGTATATCATGTAAGTTAGGTGTTGAAACTCATTTTGTTTTTATGTGTTTACCCAGTTGTTACAGCATATTTGTTGAAAATATTTTTTTCCTCATTAAATTGCCTTGGCACCTTTATTTAAAATCTATTGATTATGTGTGACTCTATTTCTATACAGCCTATTGTGTTCCATTGATTTATTTGTCTATCTTTATGCCAGTACTACATTGTATTGATTTTTTTTTAACATTACAGAAATCTTGATATCAAGTAGTGAAACTTTTCCAAATCTGTTCTTCTTTCTAAAGTTTGTTTTAAGCCCTTTGCATTTCTATATAAATTTTGTAATTAGCTTGCCAATCTCTACGTAGAAAACTTATGGGAATATTGAATAGGATTGAATTCAATCTATAGATCAATTTGGGGAGAATTTATTTAAATTCTTCATAATAATGAGTCTTCCAATCCATGAACATTCTGTATCTCTCTATTTATTTATGTTCCTTTAAATTCTATCAGTAATGTTCTGCAGTTTTCACTGTAAAATTGTAAACCTATTTGTAAAATTTACCCTCAAGTATTTTATGCCCTTTAGCACTAAATGTTATATTTTTTCAAAATTTTATTTATATATATATATATTTGTTATTGATATATATAAAATACAATTGAGTTTTGTATGTTGACCTTGAGTCATGTAATCTACACATAATTTTCTATTATTTGTATATAATTTAATAGCACAAGAATTTTGCACCTTTTATATTTTTTTGGTATTATACAATTTAGCCACTGGAAACTATAGAACTGTGTTAACATTCTTGCCTTCCTTTGTTTCAGGTGGCAGGTCAAATTTTTTAAAAGGAAATTATTCTTACAGAATAACAAAGAATTTTAAATGAGATTGGCTTAAACAGTTATTAATATGCATAACTTTAGTGTTATTCATCCCAGAAAACAGATGATATTTGTCTCTACATCCAAGTTGAAATTTAATGAGAAAAACAATCACCTCTTTCTGAATATAGAAGCCAATATAGAAAACAAAGGAAGTTATTGAATTATGGAATTATAAAGTCAATGGTCAGAAAGTACTTTAGAGGTTTGCTTTATAGTTTAAATTCCTCTTGTCAGCATAAAACATAAATATAAGGCCTTTCTTATTCAGAAACGGTGACAGTGTAAATTATGAAATTATAGCTAGGTGGAAATAGAATATTCATTTTGCAGACCTTTATCATTTATTCTTTTAAAAGTTTAGGATTGAAAAATGCAGAGTCATTTTTATTTCAGAGGAAACTAGACTATTCTGCTGTAATTCTCATCTAAAGACACAGGCAAAAGAAGTCATTTGAAAATGCCATGATGATTCTGAGCACATAAATTGATAGTGCGAGAAAGAACATCAAACATCATTGGATTTATGCCTCGTCTTTTTGCAGAGCAGGATTCTGAAGCCCAGAAAAATGATGTGACTGTTTCCTAAGTTATGATTAGATCCAGGATTCTCAATTGCAGATGTACCAGTTTTCAGTGACTCATTATTGGCTAACTGGACCTCTGATAATTAACATTTTTGTTTTAAAACAGTTGAGTTTGAGAGCATATATATTTCAAGATAAAATTCTCTTTTATACTAAATAGTACAGAATGGGCACAGTTAACTCTCAGTTTTCTGGGAATAAATTCTTTTCAAAGTACATTAAATACTTTTAATAAAAGATTTTTTTTCACACTCCTGATTCCATCTCAGTTGGGGTAAAAATAGAAATGCAAAGAAATCGTATTCTCTATTCATATGGCCTTTGGTTGAGAAGTGAAGTTCTGCACAGAAAAGACATACTGCTAGAGAGGCCCTAGAACTTATGACTCTTCTATATAATGCAATGTCTGCCTTTATTATCAGGAATGGGGATTAGTTTCTAGGGGATATTTATCTAGGATTTCAAATCATGAAAAGTAATATATAAGTCAGAATGAGCAGCCTTACCTCAAAAGAAGCAGAACACTGCAGTGAAAGATTTTTACTTTTTGAATCATCTCTGCTATGGACTTTCAGGCGATTGTGGATTGGCTGCCTTATATTTTGTTCCACTTAATCTTAGTTTGGCTTTTGCCCACATCCCAGGAAGTAGATGGCTTAGTCATATCATCCAATGACACTTCTGTTACTTTAGTTACCTAAATTACCTGTGCTGGGGGACTTGGGCCCTGGATCTACTCTAGGACCAATGAAAGAAAAGTCACTCTAGGTAAAAAATGAACAATTTTCAAAGGCAACCAGTGCAACTGTTGCTATATAACAATTACCTCAAAACTTAGTGAGTTAAAACAATAATGAACATTTTTTTTTAATCTCCCTTGGGTCCCCTGGGGGGAATTTGGGAGTGGCTTGGCAGAGTGCTTCTGGCTTGAGGTTTCTTATAAAATCTTGCAGCCAAGTATCAGCTTGGGCCACAGTTCTATTTAAAAATGGTTCATTCCATTCTAGAAAACAGATTAGTGGTTGCCAGCATTGAGATTGGGGGAGGGGGCTGACTACAATGGGGCAATAAAAGTGAATTTGAAGGGTAATGAAACTTGTCTGTATCTTGATGTGGTGGCTGTGTACCTGTATGTGTCTGTTTGTTAAAACCTTTTCTTTGTGTATAATTATACACAAAGAAGACAGTAATATGTAAAATTAAAAAGCCAAGAAAAAAAAAAGGAAGAAAATGTGGCTCACTCACAAGACTGTCTGTTGGCAGGAGGCCTGTTTCTCTCCTTATAGGCCTCTCCCAGAGGTTTTGAATGTGCTTGAGTTGTGGTGGCTGGTGTCCCACAGAGCAAGCCATCCAAGAAAGCATCAGGTAGAAGCTATCCTTTTTATGATGCTTGAAGGTCACCAGCATCACTTCCATCATATTCTATTAGCTAGAAGTCAATACCAGTCTGTATGAAGGGAGTGGTAAGGAATTAAACTCTGCCTTTGAAGACAAGGTTATAGAGAATATGAGGACATTTAAAAACTACCATGACTAGTCAGAATGCAGGTGGACAACTAACCTATGTGGCAAACACTATCCTCTTATACCCTTTGTAGACTTTGGAGTGAAAAGCATCTCATCCACAGGAGTAATTAACATATGCGATAACGCAAGTTAAAGATCACATTTAAAAAAAATCATAACAAATTTATACTTATTCTTAAAAGAACCAAGCCAACAAAAATATAGTTTCTTTGAGGTCCTGTGCTCAAGACGAGGTCTTGGCCTGATGTCGTGCCTCAGGTTGGCAGAGATGAAACTTACTTTTCCATCTGAAGGTTGCTTGAGAATCAACATATGAGTTTAAACAATCCTTTCTTCATCCAACAACCATCGTCATTGAGAGATTTTAAAGATTTTAGAACCAAATTAATTGGACTTACCAGCTTGGTTGTGATTTCTGAATCATCCAACAACCATCATCATTTTGTACTTAGCCACCTCAATATGCTTGAGGGATTTTAAAGATTTTAGAACCAAATTAATTGGAGTCACCAGCTTGGTTGTGATTTCTGAATCTCCATGTGAGATGATAGAAGCAGAAGTTCTGATCATCTGACCTAAGGTCAAGTTTTTAGAAACGAAAAGGTTGTTATATGTTATTTTTTATTTTCTCTATCGCTCATCTATTCATTCATTTTTTCTATTCATTCTGCTAATACTGAACTTCTACTGGGTAACGGACACAAAGTGCTGGGCATACTACAGTGAATAAGAGGTGAAGGTTCCTGTCTTGAGAAGGAGATAGAAGATTAACAGCAAAATGTTTTAAACCTGTGGCAAATGCTAACAGAAAAGAAGTGGAGTGATATGATAATAATGAGATGGAAGGTAGCTTCTTTTAAATGGGATGGTCCATTATAGCCTTTCAGAGAAGCTGATGTTTTGAACTGTGACCTGAAGGGTAGGAAGAATCCAGGCAAGAAGCACCTGCTCATTCCAAGCAGAGCTACTAGCAAGTGCAAAAGGCCCTTTATGAGGAACTTGGCACATTTGAGGCATAATGGCAGGCAGAGTGCTTAAAGCTAATGAGGGGGTGAAAAGTAATACTGGGATTATATAAAGTCACATAGTGTACATCCTAATAGGTTATTATAAGGAATATTGATTTATTCTTGATTTATTCTAAGTGCACATAGGTGTTTGTATTTCATATTAGTTGTGAATCCAAATGTTCCACATTTTTTTCTGTTTAAGAGCTTGATTTATTTCCATCCTGGATCACCTACTCTTCCCTTTGTCCAGGAAAGAGACCTGCTCCTGCCATTTCTATGAAGGCATCTATTACCTACTTCCTTTGTTCAAGGCCACATTTCTCAAACCACTAGCAGATTTTTAGGGTAGCAAAATTTTCTGATAAGAGGTCCATCATTCATCATGGTTTTCAGGGCCAAAACAAAACAAAACAAAACAAAACAAAACTCTAGAGTTACTTTAGTATTGAAGGGCAAGAACAATTGACCTAGGTCTTTTTAATAGTGTTGGTAAGGAGGATGGGTGGGTGGGTTGGAGAACAGAATTTCTTGACAGTCATTGAGTTGAGGAGGAAACCAAGCTTAGGAACAGCATGTTTGCTCCTGCAGAATAGTAGGGGTTTTTAAAGAAAATGCATTAGGATCATTCAGGCAATAAGGGCCTGTTTGTTCGTGGGAAAACAGACCTTACAAGTATCTACTGAAGTTTGCATTCAAGAACAGAGGCTTCTGGCCACTGACTGAGCCTTGTCTAACTAGGCAAATAAAAGAGCCTGATGGCTCAGGTGATGGTGGAAACAAAGATGTGGAACTCCACATCTGAAATCAGAAGAGTCAGGTGAGCCTTGAAGGACAACTAGAAGATAATCCAGGTCAGACAGCTGAGTAGGATAAAGTTGCAGGCTGAAGACAGAACCTATGAAAAGGCGTGGGGGCAAGAGACAGCAGGGCCCTTCGAAGAGCTATGCGGTGTAGCTGGAGCTTAATGACAGGATTGAGATAAATAGGAGAAGTAGCTGGAGCAATAAAGAGTTAGATCATGGTAGGAATTGTATATATCCACTTATAGGGAGTGATTTACAGATTTTTGGCAGGATAATTACATATTGACATTTCTGTTTTTGAAAGAGGTCTCTACAGACAGAATTGTGGACACTGGATTAGAAGGGAAATAGATGCAAGGCAGGGTGATTTATTGAAAGCTATTAATTTCATCCAGTGAGAAATTTTGCCTCCTTGAACTAAAAAAAGTGGTAGCAGTGGGAATATAAGTAAAGGGAAGAAGGTGAGAAAAAAATTGGATGTGAATTCAAAGAATTAGGTGGATAGCTCATCCTCCAGAACCATCTGATAGCTGCTTCTTCCATGTAGAGGAAGGACCTGCCTTTGAATTCCTCTTAACTTTCCATGCTACATACTCAGATACTGGCAAAACCTTCCTCTGAAGTATGAATCCCAGTGCTGGGCATTTGTTTGGTCTTGGTCTTGTCAAAGTTCCTTGTGGGAAGGGACCATGTCTCATTCTTTTTGTACCACCCACAGTATCCCCAAAAGTATACTGTTGATAGATGGTCGTGAATGGATGCCCAGTAATTTGAATGGTCTCATTCCTTTTAACCAACTGAAAGACCACACTCCACATTCTCTAATTTTTATGGTGCAGTCAAAATTATAGGTCTCAAACAGATGGTTGAATATTTGCCAGTGCTGGATACTTGTTAAGAAATTACTATGTCAAGTAAGGTGTATTTTTGCCCATCCCCTAAATCCCCTCCCCTTTGGCAACTGTCAGCTTGTAAGTAAGCTATATTTTTATTACATTTAATTACTTAAAACCAAAGCCTTAGTTTGTTTCTTATACTGATATTTTCAGTCTCTGAAAGTTGTATGTTTTTTATCTAGCTAAGAATCAGCAGAAAATAAGACCTTTAAGCAGTTATGATAATTATAGAACACAATTCTAAATTGAATGATAGGGGAAGAGGTGCCAGAAGAAAATACTCAGCTTAGATTACACCTGGTTATTTTTGCATTATTATTTTTAATGTGTTTTGACACCTCAGCTGTTACATATAGACTCATTCTGATCTTCAGAGCCCACATTTTGGATTATATAATTAAACTACTTAAATGGCTTATGTTCCTGTCATATTATTGGAGTGGGAAAATAGTGTGGTATAGAAGAGATCATTCATTCATTCATTCATTCATGCTTAACTAAATACCTTTTATGTTCTCTGAAGTTATATGGAATATTGAAATGTCTGTGACTCATCCTCTAATCTCAACGGGTTTAAAATCTGGACAGGAGGAGAGCAAGATAATGCCTTTATTGACATAAATATAACACAAAATATGAAAAAATGGGAGTTTATGCCCCCAATGCTTTAGAAATTGAAAACAGAGGAAAAAAATTACTTCCAACTTGGAGCTAGCTTTAGGGCATGTGGAAATTGGTGACCAGGTTCTTTAGAGCAAAGAGGTCAGCATGACTGCAGGCATGGAGAGATGTGGAAAAGTGTGAGCATAATTGGCAATCACGTTGAGTGAGGTTAGATGTATAAGTGAGATAAAGTTAGGGAGACAGATTAAACCAAATTATAAATATCCTTGCATGTCAGGCAAAGCTGAACTTTATTTAATACCCACTGACATTTTTTTTTTTTTGGAGCAGGGAGATGACTGATATCTTCTGTGCTTTAGGGGGATTATTGTGTGATGGATTGAAATGGGGAGATTCAAGAGGTCAGGAAACCAAATAGAATTGATACAGAGGCCCATGTGAAGGCCTGGAGGAGACCAACGTAGAGTAAGGGGAGGAGAGAAGTAGCACAAGTGAAAGATGTATTTCTCTCTGTACTGCTCAGCATAGTTTTCCTCTCAGCAAAATGAAAAAGAGCCAGAACATTAGAATTCTCAAAGATACCTTGGTTAGTCTTTTGGAACACTAAAAGCAAAGTACAAATTTAATGAATAATATGAGTAATAACTTAAATTTTTATTCATTCTCGAATCCAACAAAAAATGTAGTTGATGAATATGCACAGTAGTCTAGGGCAATTCTTTCTTTACCTGAGACAGTTTTCTGCCTATTATTGTTATTAATAAAGTTAATAAATGGAACACTGTCTAAAGAAGCTTGCTTAACTCTTCATTATCCCTGACTAGAGTCCACAAAAGATGAGTTCAGCTTTTAAAATGGAATCATTGTGCCTTTATTTATGCATGTGGACACTGTTAAATAGAGAAGTGAAAACCAACTTAAATTTCTAATTTCAGAGTTGGCTGATACATTGGAAACTGCCCTAAATTTGATACATGGAACCAATTTTCTTGGTGTGAGATGTTGACCAAGAAAAGGGCAAAAGCAACATCAAAACTTATCCATCCAAACCCAAGTCACTTAAGTGTTCTTTAGTTGCCAATTTTGACTATGTCGAGAAAGCTGACAATATTATGTGAAGCTGCTAAACAATTCATCTTTTATCCCCTGTGCTCTAGATCCCTACACTGGTATTGATTAAAAGCCTCTATTGTTTAGTTTAAGCTTAAGAACTGGATAGTATTTTGCAAGAGCTCAGCACAGTGTTTTCCTAAGGTTCTAAGAACTTGTATCTGTCATGTTGGCTCTTCAGTAGCTACGGGTTTTGTTAACGACATGTATTCATTTGACAAAATAAGGGATGCTTGTGAAAAGATGCAAAATCAGAAGAAACCTATCCTTTAACAAATAGGAAATTATTTTATTTCTTTATGAAACTATAACTTTAACTCCATGCAAAAAAAAAGCAGCCATAAGTTGTCTTTTATTTTAAATCTGCTACAGATAGACATAATTTTCTGCAGTGGATAGGACTCTATAAAGTTGGCTGTGAACTGAGATTAAGGTTTAAAAATCAAATTTCAGATTTGTCCAAAGTAGGACATACCTACTGATATATTTGTGCACTCTCTATTTTGACTAATATTTAATGAGCACTTACCATGTAATAGGCTTCATGATAAACCCTGGACTATAAAATTGACATTGTCCTTGGATGTAAAAGAAGTTATTCTTTCATCTTCAAGAAGTCCACAGACATTGTGGTTGCTATGGCAAGTGAGATGTTGTGAAAAGCTTTTACTTGAAGATCTCTGGTGTGACTTGTTTATAGAGATATAGGAGGAAAGAAACAAATAAAAGTGTAGTCCATTCTACACTTTATATCTATTTTTCAAATAGATTCTGCTACTGGCAATTATGTGAATGTTTCCCCAAGAAAATGAGGATTTTTAGTTGAGGTAAGAGAGAAGTAGCAAGCATCCTGATAAATTCTGTCAGGAACCTTTGTATGGCTATATGTCCAGTTCCAAAACTGCTACTTGAAAATGAAGAAATTCAATCCTATAGATACTTTTATAACAGAGTCACCTGAAAGAAAGATCTCTTCATTTATCCATCCATTGGTCATTCAGCAAATATTAATTATGGACATCATGCTTGATGCAATAATGAGGAAGACATAGTCCTTGCCTTCAGGAAACTTCTATGTTAGCAGGAACTGCAAGCATTTTCACATTTTTTAAAGGATGTGTTTAAAACCCTCAAGTGATTTGTGTGCCTTTTACTGTAAGAAATGGGAAAGTTTCTTCTAAAATCTTGGGAAAACCACTTTAACTTAAAAATACACAACATTAAAACTAAAGGTTTCTTCGGAAATACAGACGCTGGTGGTGTGCTGCCAATTGAAACGTTATTTACCAAAACAAATCTTTTATTTGGAAGGTGTGTTTGATGCCTACAGTAGCTAAATTGGTTCTTAGACCTGAATAATGAACAAAAATATGCAATAACTTGAATTTGGAGTCTATTTTTACAAAGTGTGACGAATAATGATACATTTACTGAAATAGCTAGTGGACCAGTGAAGTGGTAGCACAGCTTTTCACAGACACCAGCTGGCAAACTGTTAAATGATTTGAAATGAGTTATCAAGCACTGCTGTTTTGTAAATAAGTCTTGATTTCTTTGCCATTATATGTAAAAGCTACGCATCTATTACTCAATATAAACCCTTTTGGGGGAAACTATGGTCTCACAAAATCCTGGCGATTCATTAAGGTTCACTACAATAGACTCAGAGTCCTACCCTGGAGTTGGGTTTTTGTCTCTGCTACTAAATAGCTGTGAGACCTTATGACTCACTTCATCTCTCTGGGCTTCAGTCTCCTTTCCATAAAATGAAGGTGTTGGGCTGGGTTATCCACAATATCTCTTTTACATTTTTTCCATCTAGTTTCTATCTAGGTCAGTCTGAACCACAGAGTAATGCTTTATTGAGAGTCTGTGTGCTGGGGGTGTGGATAGTTTCACCTTCAGATTAGGATTTGCTATATCAGATTGACCAAGCCCAGTTTTAATGAGAAATTGACCCTACCTTAAACCCATAAGAGTTTTATTTTTTCTCCTCACTATTCTTTTTGATCACCCATGGACTTCTGCAGTCCAAGGGCAACATTAGGACTTGATTCAGGCATGTGGTCGTAGCAAAAGCTTTTGATTACTATTTGACTTGAATCTGGACAAGCCATGTCTTGACTTGCAGCCCTGAGCAAATCAACACTGGAGGAACTCCAGAGGCACCTCAACTTATTTTCCTGTGGTCTGTTCTAGAAAATAGTCCATATGCCCTTGTGAAGAATGTGTATCTTGCTGTCGATGAGTGAAGTGTTCTGTGAATGTTTCAAATCTCCTTGGTTTACAGTATTGCTCAAGTCTTTGATCTCTTTGTTGAATATTGAAATCTGCAATTATTAGAGTTGAATTGTCTGTTTTTCCCTTCAGTTCTGTCAGTTTTGATTCATGTGCTTTTGAAGTTCTGTTGTTAGGTGCATATATAATTATTATATCTTATTGATAGATTAACTATTTCATCATTATAAAATGTCCTTTATCTCTATACCATATGTAAATTAAATAAAATAGGCAACTCTAGCACCAAGAATGGAAATGTAAAGTTCTTACACTTTATGTGAAGTAATACAATATTAATTATAAATAGACTATAATTTTAAAGCATATATAGGATAATCCTTAGCAATCATCAAAAGATACAAATAGGTATAGTTAAAAAGAAAATAAATTAAAATGATATTTTAAAAATCAATGAAATCAAAAGAAACATGAAAGTAAGAATGGAGAAATGGTAAATAGATGGGAAGAACAGAAAACAAATAAAAAAATGGAAGCCCCAAATCTGACCATCTTAATAGTCATATTAAATATAAGTGGATTAAACACTTTAATTAAAAGGCAGGCATTTGCAGAATAGAAAAAGTTTTAAGACCAAACTAAACCAGTGAAGACCTGAACATTGTTAGTTTACAGTGGAGACACCTTTTTGTGTGAACTTATTCTAGAGGAGATGCTTATCTAGTGGGTATGAATAACTCACAGTAAACAGATAATGAGTCTATTAGTAAATGATGTGTATTAACCTGACAAAATTACCCGGTTACATTACTATAAACATATTACAACATATGCTATATGCACGCAACTCTACATACTATAGTTTATGGGTAATTGAAGGGTGTTCAAAGGTATTTTGCTTTTATTTTATTTCATATGGAAAATGTATTCCTCATGAGCTGTCACTCAGTTTTACTTAGATCACCTCCCTTATATGAGCTGTAAACCTTCCTGCTACACTGAAAGCATTCTAATCATATCTCAATCAGGCATTTCCCCTAATACCTTTACCTTAAGGCTCTCTATACCCTATCCATTGGGCTAAAGATAACTCTATCCCTGAAGCAAGAATGTGGCTGGGAGTAAAGTTTTTATTCTATTGCCTTTTCCCCTCCATTTGTACAAATAAAAACCCTCACTGCAACGAGCCTAAATCTTCTATGGGTTTTATTTGTCTCTATGCATTCATCATGTCATGTTAAATATATATACTATCAAAATGACTTATAGCTATTGATGTTAATCTTGACCCCTGGCTCATAATCAGACTGGTCATACTATACTCTTTGGGAGGAAGTCACTGTGCGTTGCCCACACTTATGGATGGAGAGTTATTTTTCTACCTCCTTGACAATGGAGTAGCTACATAAACTATTAGGAATTCTCTGTATGGGAAATTTGTCTCTTCTCCTGTTTACTTATTCAATCATTTATATCAGTATGAGCTCATGGATATATTTTATAGTTTTGATTATAATACAAGTCTATTGAGTTTATTTTAATTATTTTAGATTTTACCATTTAGAACACCTTTAGTTAGCTCCCATATCTCTTTAATATACTCCCGTTGTTGTGTGGATTTGCTTTGTTTTGTTTTGTTTGCACTTTCTTACTGGAACAATAAGGCACTTACTCCTCATCTTTTCAATTTTCTGCCTCACTCCTAAAAGCAAGATCTGAGTGTTAAGTTTCTTGCTTACTTTGAATAATTTTTCCCTCTTTTATTCCATCTAGTTGAATTCTTTCTTAAAAGATTCTTTAAAATTTTATCTGTGTCTTGTAGCTCATCGTTCCTTTGCTGAGCAGTCTTCTAAAATAGTCGTTCTCTTCCATCTATTTCCCATTTGGCAAACAGAGAAATTTTTATAAAATACGAATATTATTATTCTGTTACCCTGGTTAAAAATCTTCATAAGCTCAGTATTATCCTCAAGAGAAAGTTTAAACTTAATATTGTTGGAAAGGATTGAGGATCTGGTTTCTATTTCCTCTCCAACTTCACCTCTAAAACCTCTCGATGGTTTATACTCTTTCCATATTGAAATAATTATAATTCCTTATATACCTTTGCATAGTTTTATTTCTGGAATCTGCCCTTACTCCTCTTTCTGACAACAACAACAACAACACACACACACACGCACGTGCGCGCGCACACGCTCACACATTTTATTGAGTAGATAAATTCCTACTCAATTTGCAGATCTCTCCTTAGGTGAGCATCTTCTAGGGAACTTTCTCTGGAATTCATCTGGGCTGGGCTCCTTTATTAGTTCTCCCACAGAGCCCGTACTGTGGTTTCATATCGCAGTGCCCATTGCAGTGGTTGGCAATCACCTTTTCAGATGTCTCTTCCTTCTAGACTGAAAGCTCTGTATTGGCAGGGACTTTGTACATTTGTTTTATTTTGTATTATTAACACTGAACCCAATGTCTTGCACTTGATATGTACTAAAGAAGTATTTGATGAATCAATAAGTGACCTATGGGGTATTACCCATCCTGCTAGACTCAAGGATGTAGTAGTCACTGACTTATTACCATAAGAATATGTTTTGCCAAGTGTTAGATATATATTAATTTTTGCAGGCAGTGTATCCATCAGTATGTAAACATTTAATGCAATCCATCTATTGTTACTCATAAGGCAGAGTTCCTGGCCTCCCTTGTTTTTCATTTCCAAATGAAAACAGAGGGCAAAATGCAGCTTCTGGACTACTGGAGCTCAGTTCTAATCTAGAGTGTGGACATGTACTTGGTTAAACAGACTGGGAAACCAGCCATGGAGAAATGGACAGGAATTCTAAAGCTGCCAAGAAATTTACAGCGCTTTATGGCTCATAATAGAGCATGGTCTCAAAGGCATTTCCAAGCAAGTTCCAAAACTTCTACACGTCTACCCCAACAATTACACATTCACAAAGACTCTAACACAAGAACAAATAGGTAAGTTTCAACATTACTTATCCACAATCTTTTATACCAAGAGAAAACTTTGGTGTCTATTAAATCTCTTTTCTTGGGAAACTCAGACAGTCATTTTGCTATTGACAGTCACATCGATATGACTTGGATGGGAGGATTCCAGAACCACCAGAATGGAAATCATTTCTACTTCTTTCAAACTTATACACAACAGTGCTCTTCCTCTAGATCTGATAGTGTATTATAGACATTGCCTCCAATCCTCTCCTTTTTAGCTCCACTCTCCTTTAGATGGGGAAGTGGAGAAGATATTAATAGCCCTCCTTTAACAATTTTTCCTGGAGAGAGGCTAAAATTGCCATAACTTTACCAGGTCTTTCTATTAGGTCTAAAAGGAAAGTCTTTCACCTTGGTAGTAAATGGAGTTAACTGGATGTATTTATTTTAAGGAAATTAAGACAGCTGAACACACTAAAATATTCAGTATTTTTAGTCTTCTGAAAGCCATGTTGATTGTATATATGATTGTCTCTCTCATCCACACCAATTTGATTGATGAAATATTTAATCATTTTTCTACTCTTTGTCTATGATAGCTCAGGGTAATCTTTTTAAATACTCTATATTATTCGATGCTCATCTACTAAAATAATGGATCATATGATGCAGGTATGTTTTTTATGGCCACTAGGAATGTCAGATAAAATTTAACATCATCAGTTAAGTCTTAAGTTCAGATAACAGCACATATTTCTTAATATAAATATGGAAATATGCCTTTTTTGGGACATAGTTACACTAAAAAGTTTATAATCAAAAATTGAAATTTAACTAGGCATCTTGAATTTTTTTTGCTAAATCTGGCCAGCTTAATATCATGCCTAATTTCTCAGGCCTAAATATCTTTAAAGGTTAAATTTCAATAAAAGAAAGAGCAGAAGACTATCTTAGGAGGAGAAAATGGGTTCACTTCACTGTTATAACATTAACATTGGCTATCCAGGATCCTAATATTTGCAAAGTCATTAAAAAAATAAAGTCACAAACACTGCCTTCGAAAATATCATTTTTGTACAAATTATTGAGACATTTAAAGTATGTAAAAATTTCTAAGCTTTTACCTCATTCCTATTTCTTAACAAGATTTTAAAAGTCACCTACGCAAAATAAAATACAAATGTTTTTCCATATAAACTTTGGCTTTGATTAAAAACAAAATTCAACTGAGTAAATTTTAAAGATCTTATTGGCTTTATTTAATAATTCATGAATCTGGCAGCATCCAATCTAGCAGATAGAAAGGAGCTCCAGAAAGCTATACAAGGCAAGAGATTTTATTAGCAGAAGGGAGCAGGAACAGAAAGTTGTACTTGGCAGAAATAGGAGGGGTGATTAATTATTGCAATGTCACTTTCCTTTAGGGGATGGCAGAGGTTTCTCAGGCAGATTACCTAACTAGTGATGATCAGGCTATTCCCCATGGACTAAAATTCCATTTCTGGGAGAGCCGAAACTGTATTTAAGTTAAGTTTTGGCTGGGTGACATGGGGCTCAGCATAAGCAAATCAATTTGGGGCCTGTTGTGTTGTTTTTAACATTTATTTTCCATTGTATTGTAACATCGAAGTCTCAACTATCCTTTTCTTTTGAAGGGTTTTTTAATATCAATTTTGGTCAATACTAACCTTTGCTCTACTTTTTTCATCAGATAGGATATTTTATCTGCCATCAAGATATATATCTCTAGATGTATTGGCAATATTTAACACATTTATAAGATGATTCTTATTGGAAGTGAGCTGTTAGTCATTTAAAAAATATTTTAAAAGTTTGATTTGAAAAGTGAGTTTTCAAACAAGTTGTATGTACTCTGCTGTTGCTGCTACAATACGTGTTGTCCTTTTTTTTTTAAGTGTACTAAGTTGACAAAAACTAATGTTTTTTTCCAAACAAGAACTTCTCCAAACTATCAAGTCATATTTCTGATATATTTTTGAAATTACTGGGCAATAAACCAAGTATATATATTTGGTCTTTTGTTAGTTACTCATTAGCAGGCACTGATTGTTTCATCTTTTTAATAAGAACCATGCAAAGAGGCAATTTGTACAATGATGCTGCCTCTGTGCAATCCAGGTGCAGTCATTGTTGGAGCCCTTCATAACTGTGTTGCTTCAAGTATCGGTGTAATGTATGCACATACGGGGTTCTGCTGCGCCACCCTCCTAGCCTTCACATCCTCTGTTAACATTAAAATGGGTACAAGGGAAAGACAGAAGACGGGGAAGGGAGTGACTTGTGTTAACCTGTCATGTTTTCCTTTTTTTAAAACTTCCTTTTCACTTGAGTTCTCTCCTGGGTCTTTCTATTGTATAATAATGTATTTTCATTATATCATAAAAAGTATAATATAATATAAAGGTATTTAATATACTTATTAAAAAGTCTTTTTGTCAGTTTGAGACAAGTATCTCCCCTCAAAGCTATGAGAGTTAGATCCAGGCAAGCAGGAACTCAGATACAGGATTTTTTGTGATTTTATTAATGTGCATGTGTGTTCGTGTGTATGTATGTGTGCATGTGTTTGTGTATTCTTGCCTGCTCTCACTCTTCCCCTCCCCCTCTTTATTTTCTATAGGAAAATTTATTTGGGAAAATCCAACCTTACCTTGTCTGAACCTCAGAGAAACAGAGTGTTGTCTTTTCATTCTACCTATATCAAGAGTTGTTAGAACAACTCTCATGACCTAGAATGGTGGAAATTTCAAAGCTCAACAGTCACTGCCCAAGCTGGATTCCTGGGTAGGCATAGGATCCTTGTGTTGGCCTGAGGATGCAGAACCTGCCTGGGTGCATTAGGCCCAGGTGGGCCTTGTCACCTCACAGACTATTCTCCATTCTCATTTTAAAACCCATAGAAAACTTTACCAGAGTACAATTTGCATATCCCCAATTTTCACATCTAGATCTAAGCCATCATAGACAGGAAATAAACACAATAGTAAAGTGAATTCATGAATTCCTGTTAAAGGTAGCCAGCCCGTGTTACCACCTGTAGGCTTTGCTCAGCTTAAGAAGTAGCAGAGCCAAGAACTTGTCTTGAGAGTTGAGTGGCAGGAGGGGGCATCATGCAGTCTTCCAGCACAGAGTGAACTGCAGGAGCATGGTGAGCTTACTGTGACTCAGAGTAGGTATTTCATTATTATACACTGATTTACCAGTTATGTGTTGGAGTGATCACAGTCATATAATAAACTGAACTCATTAAAACTTTTGTTGTACTTAATATTCGTAATGTGCCTTCTATTCATTATCATTTTTTACTCCAAATACAGCCTTATACATTTACTCTTTGTTTCCCTATTTAATATAAATTCAAACAATGTATATATTCATTGCTTGACCTTCTTGTTTATGCTCTATTTTATCCAAAACACCAGAAGTTTTTTTTTTCTGAGGCCTTTACATCCAGGCACAGCCTGAAAATGCAAAATTGAGAAGTCGGTAAAGTTTGATTTTAATTCTCCCACTTGTTTCTTCTGATGCTTTTCTTCCCTCACAGAGCCTTCCCTATAGTACCTCTCTCCTGGGCTCTCTCTACCCTTTATTCCTTATGCTATTCATGTTCTCATGTCTGATAAACAGTTACTTTTACTGTAGATGGGACTCAATGCATTTTCTCTCCTAACAGAAGTGCTTTTTAACCCTACTTCAGCTGGGTCTATCTTCCATTAAATAAGTATAAATACAAATTGCAGACTTGTTATCATTGGCATGAATGTGTTCCCAGCAGATGCTAAAGTACAGCATCAAGTGTATGTACAGCTCTGCTCACTGGCCACCCAGGTGTTGGTACATAGCATCATGGGGAGTCTGGAAAGGAAGGATCCCTCCATCTAACAGTCACATGAGTGGTTCATGAGGTGTTTTTTTAAATAGTCATTTGCCTAGGATGTCATCATGGCCTGAATTGTATCAGTGGCTATTTCTATCTGTAGCTTCTATTTCAGCAAATAATCCACACTATTCTTATTTAACATAGCACTGGGAAAATTTATGTTTATAAAACTTAATTTTAAGAGTTCTGTGACCGAGTCTCATTAATCTCTTCCTCGTTGAGGGGAGACAGGAAGCAGTGGGTGCATAACTTTAAGGAGTTGAATGTTAACACCTGTTTTAAGTCACTTTATCCAGCCTGTGGCTGATTCAGAGACTTGAGTATAGAAATTACACACTTACAGGAATGTTAGCTTCTTCAACTCTGAGTCAGCCTCATAGTTGTTAATTCTGATTTGGTGCTCAGCAATTCCCATGATAACTGTTGACTTTTATTGTCTCTCTGAAATTGATTCCATTATGAAAATAATCTGAAAATAATTTTATGTGTTTTGGTCATATTACCATAGTGTTCTCTCTGACCCCTTCTCCAGCACTTACAATTTGGCTGAGAAATGTAGCTTCAAGACAGAGAAGATGTTTCATGAGTTCTGTGTATCCTGATGGGAATTACATAATTATTTTTTAAAGCTGTTTTATTATATATATACACACACACACACACATACATATATATACATACACATACATACATATATACATATACATGCACACACACATACATACATACATACGTGTGTGTATGTGTGTGTGTGTATATATATATATATATATATATATATATATTTGAGATTCAGACTGTCTTCCTTTCCTTTTTTTGGAACTTCTGAAGGTGGTTATTTTTTCGAGAACTACACATTTGAGCCTCAGCTAAAGAAGCAATTACTTTTTAAGGATACCTAGTTCTGCATTTGGCAACTCTCAGATCAGAAAAAAAGTGCTGTGACTCCCTCTGGAGGGAGGTGTTTGTTAAAAAGATGAAAGGTTTTCATTAAAAAACTTGGCAATTGCATCTTCTGAATTCAGTGAAATTAAAATTGATCCTAGGGCCCCAATCCCTCATAAAAGATTCTTCAATGCCCCACATGTGCCCGTTAGACTGTTACTTGATTGTCTGAGACACAAACTCTTCTATACCCATTGATCCATTGTTTCTGGTTTCTTGTTGGTACTCAAAGCTCCACAATTTAATTATGAGCTCCTCTAGGCTGTTATTTGTGATTGCCCATCCCTGTTTTTTTCTTCTTATAGCCCCAGAAGCTATAGAAGGCATAGCAAATTATCCTCTTTTTCTAAGTTGTTTATTTTCCTGAAAGAATAATAGACGAAGAAATGTGAAGGCATTTAAAGCTGACCTGAACACCAGAGAAACAACAGCAACAAATCATGGGCAGTTTTGATTGTGTCTGTCAAAATTAATTGAACACTGGCTTTAAAAAATGATGGCTATGTGCAGGACTTAAGGCAACTGTTTGACTTTATGTCAGAGATGCTGTTTTTTCTCAAACCAAAAGCTTTTGTGCACCATACTGCAACCCCTACTGCTTGGTGGAGTCAGTTTTTCTATTGCAATCAGTTCTGTGATTGCAAGCCCATTTCTCAAAAAGAAAAGGCATATGTTTGTGAGTGTGTATAACTATGTGTGTGTATTTGCACACTCAAATTTCTACTAAAGAATGTTCTCAGGCCTGTTAAATGAGAAAGCAATGACACATTGAGAAGGGCATTTGAGTAACACAGGCTTTTGTGGAAATTTCCTCAATTTTGATTGCTGAACTTTCTCACTGTTCTGCACAATTCACCTTAGAATAGCAAGCTAAGAAGCTTACTCAAAAAAAAAAAAAAAAAAAAAAAGCCTACAAGTCTGTAATTTTTAGAAAAGGTCCTGAGTCACTGACACTTTTTCTGGTGTGCAGTGATGGGGGCTCCCAAGATGTTTCAGAACGCAATCTTTTCTCAAACTTTTACTAATTAGATTACAGTTTATTTGACATAATGAAATTTTCTTTTAAAATATTGGTTTTCCGAATACTTGCACAAGGGCTCTGTTTCTTAGTTATCTACTCTACAGTAGTAAATATTTTCAAGAGCCTTTTCATTGCCATGGTGCCCATTCATGAGGAGGTCACTAACAGACTTTTCAAGGCTATAGAATTAGTAAATGATAACGCAAAGATGTAAACCCAGGACATTCAAACTGAAGTCTGGTGCTCTCTCTGGAACACTGCAGTCGCTCTCTCAGTGGATATTACTTAAAATAAATTTTTAGTGTACTTTTACTGCCATAGAATGGGGGTTTTGATTACTCAAGCCAAAGAATGAGGTATCTTGGAACCGAGCCGCTGACTAAGTATGCTTGGATGTGGGGCTTAAGTGTGTGACTGTGTTTGTGTGATGGGATGGGGGTGTTCTTTAAAGAGAAAGGAATCACAGAGAGCATAGGAGACAGCCGGGGATTGTTAGGGAAAAGGAGTCGATGCAGAGAATAAGAGAGAAGGAATAGTGATGAAATTTTCTCAAGTCATTCTCACCACTGTGTTCACAATTGTTTTGTATTGTAGTAAAAGCAGTGACCAAGACTGATTTTTTCTCAAGCCACCTTTTTATTCGTTGGTGCCTTGGCTAAGTGGACCTCTTAGAAATCACATGAATAGAAATGCTTCATGCAGGTTTGGGAGGTCAAACCTAGGTACATTATCTGTTGTTCATTAGAGTTCTTTTGAAATTAAGTTATGTATCAGCAGCTGATCAATTTACACATGGACCACTGGGAAATTCCTGCCCATGCCTTTGAGATTATGCATCATCTAATTGGAGAGACAGTAAAGACATATTACTAGACTCCAGAAATATCACTAAGAAGTCTCTATAAGTGTGTACAAATTAAAATACTACAGATGATGTGCAAGGTGCTGAATGGATGTGAGTAATGGACTCATTAGAATCTGCAAAAAAACTAGATTGCAAAATAAATCATGGTACCTTTTCTGTAACTGTGGATGGCTCTATACCTTAGAAACCTTTAATGCACAAGTGAATTCTGTGAGATTATTGATGTTTGAGTTGTTTTTTGTAAAATGATCAGAGGTAATATAAATGTAAAGAAGGTAATTGAGCTAAAGATCACCATGCTGAATGATTCCCCTAGACAGGGAACCTTTACCTGCAAACTGCACATTTCCTGCCCAACTCCTTGCATATAGAATTAGAACTTCTAGAACATCTTAATTACATGTAGAATGACTGCTTGATGCATAACATTATTGCCTTGGCTTACTTTAAATTTCTGGGTGAAACTAAAGGACGGAAAATTTTCTTTCGGTAGTATTGATGTTATTAGGAGTGTTTCTGGGCTGTGAAATATAATTCCATAGAGGTTGCAACAAATAGAAAACATTTCTCCCCAGGTACTTAAGGGGAGAAACCTGAAGTAATCACACATTCATTTGCTCTGTGCTTAGGTGAATAAGGGAAAGAAGCTTATTTATTTGTCTAAACCTATAAGGTCTTTTTTCTTGCATCTCTAACTACAGTGAGCCAAATAAGAAATTAACTTTATTCAGTCCAATGGCATTTAAATCTTAATTTTATCTGATATTTAAACATTCTTTTAAATAACACTCCATCTATAGAGTACTTAAATCATCCTAGTCAAGAGTTTTATAGATTTTTTAAAAGCATGCTATTTTCTCTCCTGCTTATTACCAACCGATAATGAAAAAACAATACTATCATGGAAATAATAAACAGTAAAAGAGAATAACACATCACTGTAGTGGATTGAATAGTGGCTCTGAAAGATATGTCCAAGAACCTCAGACCTGTGACCTTATTTGGAATAAAGGTCTTTGCAGATGTAGTGAAGGTAAGACTTTGAGATGAAATCATCCTAGATTAGGATGGTCCCTAAATTTAATGATGAATGTCCTTATGAGAGACAAAAAAAAAAAAATCCCAAAAACAGAAACAGAAAAGAATGTCATGTGAGGACAAAGCAGAAGTAGGAGTTATGAAAGCCACAGCCAAGGAATGTCAGGAGCCTCGAGAAACTGAAAAAGGTAAGGAAGGATTTTTTAAAGCTTTCAGAGGGAGTGGGACTCTGTTGACACTTTGATTTCTGACTTCTAGCCTCCAAACTATAAGAGAATAATAATTTGTTTTTTAAAGCAATTCTTGCATCTAAAACTGAGGCGTATAAAGTTGATATTCAAGACATCAGGGACCAAATCTTCCAACCTAGGAATTAGCAGCCCAACCTAGACAACCACTAGACAGTCACAGAAGCTCTTGATTCCACTTAACTAGTTATATGAGTCAGGAAAGTTTCCCCATGGTCATTTAACTTGGAAAGAACTGGATGCAAACAGAAATCTAGTTCCAGAAGGAATAGTTTAGTTCTTATGTGTAGATACAAAATATCTGCAGGGCAATATTGACTTAACAGGTTTATTCTGTGTATTTGGAGATGGAGGATCCATGTTGAACTGAGAAATTAATTGCTATAACCTCAGGATTAGGATGCCAGCTTATTCTTTGGTTACAGAACCAGCTCCAGAGACAAGCCTCAGATTTCTCATCCCAAAACTTGGAGCATGAAACCCCCTCCAAATACCTAACTCCGTTCCTCTTCCTCAGTTTCTTCATTGTGAAATGAGAGGCTTAGACTACATGGTATCATTATGTTCCTTCTATGTCAAGAGGTTTAAGACTATGATTTGACTCTGTTGCAGCCTATCTCCTTGTAATTCTATCAGATATGAAACAATAAGGAAACAGTCCAGGAAGGGGAACTGAAAATATCTTGTGTGAGAACTGAGTGGAATTAAATCACTCAAACTTTTTTTTTTGAGGTGTAGGGTCTAAGCTGTGAAAGAGTGGCATTGAAGGGCATAATCCTATGAGAATTTTCAGGTCTAACAATTCATCATGTTACTGTCTTATATGATAGCCATTAACCACATGTGGCTATTGGGCACTTGAAATGTGACTAGTCTTAACGAAGAGGAGCTATCAGTATAAGATACATAACAGATTTTAAATATTTAAAATAAAAAATTGTACATTTCTCATTCATATTTGTATATTGATTATATGTTGAAATGATAGTATTTTGAATATATTAGGTGAAATAAAATCTATTAAAATTATTTCACCTATTTAGTCTTTTTTTTTTACTATGACTACTAGAAATTTTAAATTACATGCGTGGCTCACATTATATTTCTGTTTTCCACTGCTGTTCTATAATACCTCTGAAAAACAGTTTTGAGACTAAGATCCAAAAGTCCAGAGTTATATATAGTGATCATGTGCTATGTGTGCTTTTAATTAGCATGCATATGCATGTAAATACTTACACATGCACAGTGTATGTATTTACTGTTTAGGAAATACATAAGATTTATAGAATGTAAATTTGAAAATGTAGTATAGTCCAGGAGTTGAGAATACAGGGTCTCCTACTATTTGGTTATGGAGGTTGGACAAGTAACTTAACCTCTTAGAAACTCAGTTTCTTCATCTATAAAATAAAACAGATAACTATTATCTTCTAACAAGCTATGTGTGAGTTTTAGAGAAGATAATCCACTTAAATAGATCAGTTCTAAACCTGGTGGGGAGTATGTTCTCAATGAATGTGAGCTATTGTTTTTTAATTATGGATGTAACTGTAGAGGCAGGATAGGCATTTCAAGTACAAATAAAAGTCACATGTACTTCTGTTTAAGAAAGAAGAAAAACTTTGTGTCAAATGTAAAATTTGGTTCAGTCAGACAAGACAGAATTTGCATAAATGTAGTTGAGGGTTGGCCATTCCAAGTAGAGGAACCAATATGATTGATATGAAACTTTTCAGATGGAGCAGTGAATCTTAAGTAGGTGTTGAAAATGAGATTTCTGAGGGTAAGTAGAAAGAATTAAGTTTGAAAAGGAAGACTGAGAGTAGGACTTTATCATGTAAACATTATAGGATATCTATACACGATCTTCTATAGAAATTTAGTCTTTATTTCCATTGTCCAGTGTATCTTTGTAACTGTATATTTAGATTCTAAGTAGTGGAAATTCCTTCCGATTCTCTAAGAACAGACAATTCAAAGCTGACATTTGTTTGAAACCTTCTCCTAACCTCCATCACATTTTCTCTCAAAGGGAAGCTTCCCCTCCTATTGCAGAGTCAAAATTGAGCCCTTCAAACACTCAATTCCCAGACCTCCTGACTCGTACCTAAGGGTTTACCTTTAACTCCATCCCCATCCTCTCAAAGTATTCCCTAAGAAATAGGGCTATTGCAATGACAAAGCTTTATCAACAGACCTATTCATTGAACACACAGAGTGCTCATTGCTTTATAACAAAAAAAAATGCTTCTCTCATGGGTTTAAAATCTGAGCAAGTTGGAATAATTTAAATACAAAAAATCAAATTTGAAAGTGTTTAAATCTCATAGGTATAAGATATTTTAGTTATATTCGGTGCTTATACATAGTTGAAATGTTTGAAATGATAGAAAAATTATAATTCAAATGATAATTTTAAATACAATATAGTTAATAAGTGTTACTGAGTATTAATTTTAGGAGGATATATTGTCTTCCTGGTCCATGAAGACAGTAAAACAATGAATTCTCTCTCTCTCTCTCTCTCTCTCTCTCTCTCTCTCTGTGCATGTGTGTTTGTGTGTGTGTGTGTGTATAGTTCGTATATATATGTTTGTATATATTTATACACAGACATGGATATAAACACATACATGTACATCTATAAACACGCTCACATATGTATGTATATATACACTTTGTGTATATGTATGTGTGTGTATGTGTATATGTATATACTTATTTGTCTTTTATCTAAATACTAGATTTTAATGTTTGACAATGCTACAGATATATATATTTCTAAAATACTCTAGTTATATAATGCATGATACATTCTTAGTGTGCTTAATGCCCTTGAAAATCTCAGCCTCTCTGACAGAATATTTCATAGCAGTATTCTTAAGAGAAATACATGTCTCAGATTTTCAAGGACAAACCAAATTTCATACCTCCTCACCCATTATTTTTTTATTATTGATTGGTTAAATAATCACTTATTGTATATCTTCTAGACAAGGCAAGGTTTAGTGGAGAAGATAGGTGCAAAGTTAGGTAAGAACAATGCAATTTTATAAACAGAATTATTTGGGAAACTGCAGAAGAAACTGATAATTCATAGTGGGGTTGTCAAGAAAAGCTTCACAGGGTCATGTATCCTGAACTTTGGTTTAAAATTTTAGTTCATCAAATGGACAATTCCATAGCTCCTTATTCTGTCCTCCTTTTACCCAAATTCCAAACCCAGTCCATGTGGCCTCTCTGTGAAGGGGCTGCAGTTTTAAGTGGCTCTGTCCAGCCTACCCTGCATCTTCTCTGGACTTTCTTTTATCTCCCGAGTTGAATCCTAATTGGTTCCTGTCCACCCATCTTCCATTAGCAGTCTGCAGCTTAGCTGTCTTAACTCTAAAGACACAGGGCATTTTCCTTTAGTCACGGAGGCTTAATATCATATGAGCAGGATAAAATTCTGTCTGTTCTCTAAGACAATGTGCTGTACAGAGGTCACTCACAAATAGACCCTTAAATAATCAGCTTTGCCATTCTCCAAATGTCCTGCATGTTTACTGCTCATGACATGGTGACATGGAGGGTGACATCATGGGATAAATCAAGAATGCAGGACTGACAACAGGCTAGTTTGGTCTTGGTCTTGGCCCTTTACACAGATGAATTATATATCCTTGGGGAATTTTTTTTCCTCAGTTTCCTCATTTGAACTCTAAAATTTCTTCTAATGCAGCTATTCTTAGAAAACAGCTATACAAATTCCTGTTTCATCAGAACATTTTACTCCACTGGAAAATGTTATTTTCTATTGGTTTCACCAGCTGCAGCTTTTAAGTCTTCCTGACTAGCTTCTTATGTACATCTGATTTCAGATAGCGAAGTGCTTCAGCACCTTATCCTTAGCATCTATAGCTTTTCCATTTATATATTGTCCCTCAGTACACTTAGTCAAGCCCATGGCTTCAAATACTATCTTTTTCCTGATGACTAACAGATTATTTATCTAGCTCGGATTTCTTCTCTAAGGTCTAGAGTGATTTATCTAGCTGCCTATTCTACATCTGCACTTAGTGTCTAATAAGTATTTCAACCTTAAATGTCTCAAAGGAATCAGTCATTTTCCTGCCACCACTGCCAGCCTTGCTTCCCACTTTGTTGCTATAAAGTAGTGCCACATCCATGCAGTTATTCATGCCAAAAACCTTGATAGAGTCATTACCAATTCCTTTCTTTCCTTCCAGTGCCACATTTAATCCATCCATAAGTTAATTTTTTTTCTATTTCAAAAAATATACCCATAATCTATGTTTAACTACTTCTACCATGACTCCTCTAGTCTCAGTCACTTCAGCTCTCTCTCAGACCACTGCCACAGGCTCCGTTATGTTCTTCCTCTTCCTCAAGACAGTCAGAGTCATACTTCTAAAGTGTGAACTAGATTATTATGTGCCTCTGTGTACATATACACATAATAACAACAGAAGAATGCTTAGAGTAGCATGTTGTTCACTAGAGCAGGCTCTGATTCTGCATTCTTGCCACCAAACCATGTCATATGCTCTGCCATGGTGCCCACTCTGAGCCCATGTACTCAGATGACCAGCACTAATCTCTGGCTACCCTTTTCAGTTATGTTGAATGACCCTTCCTCTGTCTTTGTAGCATCCTATGCTGCCTTCTCCAGTTTTAATTATGCTCAGTGGTAAGCAGCATCCTTGTTATTCCCCCAGCTAGACAGAAGGCTCCCTGAGGCCTCAGATGCTGTCTTGTTTGTCGTGGTGTCCCAAGCCTTAACACAAAATTTGAATCATAAGAAGGAGGCAATAAATGTTAAATGAACTATTAATGCTATATAACCTCTTGGAATCGTAACATTGAGCTGGCCTTATATACTCTCTCTAGCAAATGAGGCACAAAACTCAGAGAAGGCAAGGGATGTGTGCATGGTTGCCCAGTTAGTGCCATTATTTAAAGTAGAACTGATTTTTAATGCAGCATTCTTTCTTCTTCATAACTTTACATTAGCCTTGCCAGATTCTTGGAAGTTTATAACCTCAGCCTCAGAAAAGCCTTCTCTTAGTGCTTGAGAAGACAGGTATTTGGCCCAAGGGTCCTTCCCAGTATGTCTCATTGGGGTGCCACCTGCATATTCATTCTCTTCACTCTTTTCTTTGGGTAGATATGAGTATAAACTCTGGATGTCTGAAATAAATTATCTTTTCCCTTTATGTTTCATATGTTTAAATTATAAGCCATGGTAATTGGTTAGTAGAAATAATTATAAGGTCATTTATCAATTGAGCTTTACGTTGTGTTTTCATGTCTTGCTGACATACCATTTAAACATATTAAATACTTTAAACTGACTCTTACTCTAAGCTTATGAGAACTGTTATTCTGATAAATGGAAGTAGAGTTTCTATTTTTGCCTTAATATATTAATTGAAAGAGTCAATATTTATAGTGCCTTTTTAACAAATTCGGTGACCACCGTAACTGGTGTGTTAGCTCTGACATAACTGAGCCGTAGGTAAGGTTTTTCAAAATATGATTTGACCTGCCTTGAATAATTCATAGGTGGTATCAAAAAATCATTATAATAATTAGATCTTAGACCCTGAGTGATGCTTGGAGATCTGGTCCAAGTTGTTTATTTTATACAGGGGAAAATCCAAAGAGGAAACATGTAATAGTTTCTCAGTGACCTTAAAGCTCAGGCCACTGGACCACTTACAGATGTGGTACCAAAGGGCCCAAAGAGTTAATACCATTAGCTTATGTTACGTTATGTCACTGTTGTTGCTGCTGATTCTTTCAACTCCAACTTTGGGACTTTAAGTTCCCAGGCCAGCTTAGTACCACCAAAGTAAGTGTCTCTGCTTTCCCCTGTCCTCATTATCTTCTTCAACTCTGAAACCCTGAATCTTTTTAAATTACAGCTGCTCAGGCCCTGACTCACTTCAAAGTACCAGCTAGTGAAATTGTATCTCACTTCTGGATATCTCCCTCCAGATTTATGTATTGGTTTGGGACTATCTTTAGTCTCTTATGTCTGTATTCTCCCTTTAGTAAAGCAAAATTTGGCCTTGCCTAAGTGTTCTGACATCTTCCCATCTCTGCCTAGTGGGTTTTCCTGGACAGGTGGTCCTGGTGTATGCTGACCTGTCTCACAAGCACAAGCTCTGTGTCTGGCTCTGAGTAACTTGGCCTTGGTACTTCTCTGGCAGGGCTGAGACTAGAATCATTATGTCTCACCTCCCACCTAGCCCATTATCCTTTGCAATACGTCACCCACCCTTATTAGCCTAGAATCACTGAGACCAGAAATGGTGGATATCACTTCCTGAGTATAAAAGTTGAGGCCTCAATTTTGTGGAACATTTCTAATACATATTAGATTATAAATAATTCCATCAAGACTTTGCTGATATTCCAAATGGTCTACGAGGCATTGGAAATGAATAAGCAGCAAGGTATATATAATCAAATGTCTCTGCTGAAATATGTACGATGCAGGTTTAAAAGGAGCTTGAGCAATAAAAAGGCTTGTCTGAGAATTCCATTAAAATATAAACAGATCTGTCTCAACATTTTTTGTGCCCGCTCACATACAAATTGTATTAGGCACTATACTGCAGAATTATAACCTATCAAGGCCATTTGTAATAAGATGACTCAAATAGAAGCAATAGAAAACCAAGTGGCTAGATCAAGAACTTAATAAAATCTGTAAACAAGCAATTGGGAGTGAGGAATTGTTGGTTGGATAATTTATGTTATAATAATGTACATTAGATTTCATATTGGGAGCATCTCAAATCTGAAATTGGTCTGTCTCCCTTTGAACAAAATCCTTGATTTGCGTTAAATGGAATTCCTAGGTCTCCTAGGAAGGTTCCAGAACTACAAAATTGTTCTTTAACAGAGGAGTAACAGTGATGTTGATCCGGTAGCAGATCACCTAGCCCTGGGCAGAAAAGACCTCACTTTTCCTGGTTCTGTGCCCTGAGGCCATTAGCCCTGCCTTGCTCTGGGGAAGGATAGAGAAGAAGGGGGTGCTCAGACATGTTTCCCACATCAACCTTTGCTCCAGCATTGACTCTCTTGTTCCAAATGCCCAGAATTTTATTTTTCATTTTAAAATTTGCCTCTGCCATGACTCTTTAGGATCAAGAGTGGCAGAGGTGAAATTATCATGAGATGGGTCAGTGCTCTGGCCCTGTAGCAATTTGTAGCCGGCTACATCCCAAATGAGCCCAGATGCTTTCATATGTTAGGATCCCTCAGAATTCTATATGGCTAGTGAAAAAAATCTAGATTTATGTTCCTTGTCAAACCTGCTCCAAACGCTGGGATTTTGTTTGGCTGATAACCTAATGTTTGCAGAGTTGGAAGTTTCTGTTGTACATTTTCTTTGTGAATAAATGATTTACACAGAGAAATGGATTGAAGTATCTTGAGCCACTGGTAATAGACTGTGCTTCAAGCCTGAAAAAGACACTATTGACCATGATTAAAGGACATGCACTTGGAATTTCAGGGGTGGACGTGGTCTATGTTGATCCCACAAAATTCTTAGCAGGGTGCGCTTCTTTACTCAGGGAGTGTAGAAATGCCTGATTCACCTTCCATGCCTCTGGTTTAAATGACAGGAGTGCATAGGTGATGCTAAGAAACGGGTGAGGTAAAATTGTTGTCTGGCAAGCGCTCTTCGCTAGATGTTTCTGACTATCTCCAGGTCCCTGCTTCCCTCTGGTACCTGCCTATTTGGACCTTGTTTCTGCCGGCTACGTGATCATCCCCTTCTGTTACCCCAGTGACTGGGAAAAAGGTTCAGTTGCTACTTCCCTTCCTGCTTGCCCCTTCTTTGGACTTACAAGCACCTCTGTGAGCTCTAGTTCTGCTTGAATCCCTCCTGAATCCCACCCTTCCAGCCTGAGTCCCACCCAGCACAGCATAAGTGCTGAAGGTGCCAAGTGTGTTCCACCCAAGGAGAGAAGTCCAAATTATTTGTGCTTTTATTTTATTTCATTTTTTTACTGTTTCTTCTTTACCCTCAGGCATCCTCCTGAACTAGGAAGACTACAAAGAGTTTGAGTGGAAATATAAGACCAAGTTTACTTGGGGCCAGCCCTGTTGGTGGTCTGCCCATATTACCCCCACTTACAATTCCTCAGTGCATGTCAACTTGACTTAACACTGTCATCACCAGCATCTCTTTGTCTGAGGGTTTGCTCTGGTCACCAGAGCCCACTTTGCTTTCCCTGTGGAAGGCTGGCTGGAACATCAGAGCATTCATCCTCGGCGCTTTCCCCCAGCAATCCACCCTCAAAGACTGGCTGTGAGTTGGTATATTAAAGTCTTGCTCTTTCACCCCTCAGATGGGATTACTCTGTGACACTCTGCACTCCCTACATTCACTTCCAGAGTCCCAGTGGGATTCAGCCTTATTCATAAAGCTCCCTTGCTTGAAAACAAACCTTTCATTAGCTGTTTTCCTTACCTGTCTAATTTTTCCACCCCCTTGTTAGTGTTTCCTGAAACTGCCTCCAGAATAAACCTCTTGCATTCAATTCCTTGAATCAGTCATATCTGGAGAGAGCCAAATGAAGACACCACCCAAACAATAGCAAGTACAGACATGAGGTAGGAAGCTGTGCTTTCAGGCTAGTGCATGATCAGCCTGAGTGAGCCAGACCCCTCTTCCATCTCCTCTTCCATCTTTAGTGTGATCTGACCTCTAAAAACTGTAAGTATTTTTTCTTTTTCTAGTTGCAAGACAAATGTAATATGCTCAATAAAAATGGTTACACAATTTAAATTTTACATTAAACAAAGGAGTTCATAGCATGGATTTTAAAATATCAAAGGACAATTAAAAACCTTGTACTAAGTAGCATCTGATTTTCTGTCAACACAAGCTGTGTCCACTTAAAAGATATTTAAACCATGGTTTCATTTTTTAAATCTGGAGCATTGGTTAGACACTATGAAATATATTTGGTGTCAGGAAGTATTATTTATACCCGCTTTTTTCCCAGGCCCTCTGACAGCATTGTTTGTGAGCGTTTAGCCTCTTAGAGCAGTGATATGGAAGATAAATACCCATGGCTCCTGCGGGACTTTGTTACAAAGGAAAGTGCAGCCTCGTAGGCCTTTGTCCTGGATACCCCAAGTCAAAGAATTTTCTTCTCATTGTTATAATTAAAGCGATATTTAAAAATATATCAAAATATTGAGTCTGTAAAGTCATATTAAGATGGTGCTGTTCCCAATGGTTGTTAGGCTTGCTACAACTCACACAGATCGTGGAAACCTGGTGCCCATGGGTTAATGTGTGGAAGGGAGTGAGGGATTCATCTCTGAACATCCAGCCAGTCTCAAGCGCACCCCTCTGAAGGTGCGGGGTGGGCAGATTTGAGAAAATGTTCCCTTGGTCTGAGCTGTGCCGCATGCCTCATCTGTCTTATTTTCAGTCTGTCTATTGTCTACAGCAAAACTATCTATGGGAGGACTTCTTTTTCGAAAAGGCAAACAGTTGGCCGATCTTGGGCTTCCTCCGTGAATTAAATATTCAGGTGGCAGACTGTATCTGTGCGCATAGTTCATAGCATAGCATTTTGCCCTAGTGATCGAATCTTTTGTTGTGTGGCTTTTCTTCTGAATTATACTGTAACCTTATTGATGATGTTTAGGAAACTGCTTCAACTTTTAAGTATTCCACATGTCACGACTTAGGCTGTTTACTTAACTAATACTTTCTACCCAAAGAGGGTATCCCAAATATTTGCTCAAATAATATTCAACTGATTCATAATTTTCCATTTTATTTTAGCTTTATATACATTTTGTAATTCCTAAGATACAAATAATGGTGTTTATTTCTGTAGCGATCCAACATTCTATGATAACATTTAGAATGTATTCTTACCTAGAGCTGCCTCTGCTACAAAAACTGTAACTACTTTCTAGATAATATTTAGGTTGAACTGTTAGAAATTGCCAATATTCAGTCTTCGGTGTACACTAGTTTTGCCATGTCCAAAATACACATGCTTAGACCCTAGCCCTGGAAATCTTGATCCATGAGTCTGGAATGGGACTCTGAAATGTGTATTTTCAAGAAAGTTCTTGTATACATCAAGGGTTTACAACTGCTGTCCAAAAATCTTACTATTGCTTTTCTTTAAATACTAGTGTAAGAAAAATCCATGTGGGGAGTACTCTGTGTATTTTTTAACATTTTCTGAAAATAGATGTAATATAAAGGACGCAATCAATTACATTATTTTATAACCTCTGTGTAAAGTTCATCATGGCATCATGACAAATTTTTCCCAAAGTTTAGGGTCTAGTAATAGTTAAAATATTTTTTCTTGATAAATTTACTTCTAATTATTACTCACCTGTGAGAACTATTGTTTTCTTCTTTACTCTGGCTCCTAGAAAACCTAAAGCAAACTTTAAAACAACCACTGTAGCTTACTCCCAGTAGGCTTTTAAACTATGAATATTTATTTTTCTTTTCCTTTAATACTTGATGCAGGAAGAGGAAAATGAGCCAAGGATTCTTATCTTATTGTAAAAAGACTTTTATTTAAAGTTGTATAAAATTTTTTTGACATTTTCTTCATCCTTAATTTCCTAGAAAATAGAACTTGAAGCAAGGATTAAATGTTGATGCTTTGCTAGGTGCAAACCCAGGATAGCAGAAGTGAGGAAGAAAAAGGGGATGCAGAGAGGGATATGAAGCATCAAAAAGTGATGCATTACTGTGTGGGTTGCTGCTTCACCATGAGCTGTGAAGAGACACAGATGGTGACCCAGCAGGACTGTCACTTAGTATGTAGAATGCCTCTGGCTGGTCTGTATTTAGGAGACCTACCTTAAATGAGCCCATAAGAAGGTGGAACGAGGGGGGAATTCCTTTGTTCAGGCCTATTCCATCTCTAATTTTCTTTGGGGCAACATTGGCTCCATGGAAAGCTAACTCTTCCACACTTTCAGGTTGTGCCATCCACGCCTTTGGAGGTTGTTTGGGTTGTTAGATTCCATTCTCTGCAGAGTGGTGTTTTAGTCAGGTCTGGAAGTGGTTGAAAGAGCAGTACCTCAGCACATGTGCCTGGCCTAGAACTTCATTCAGTAAGGCCAAGTAAATTACTGGCTCCTGGGGGTGGCATCCAGTTCAGGAAACTGGCCAACTAAGGAAATCCAAGGTGACAGATAAGATTTGAAAGTGATATACAAGTAGATGAAAAAGTGAAGAGCAGGTTAAAGTTGGGGTAAGAAGAAGGCAAGAAGGAATGAAAATCAATAGCTGAATAGAGTAGTGAATATGAGGATGCTAGGAAAAGGGCATAGCTTATTTAACCAATTGATATTAGCAAGTGAATTGCTGGCTTAGAGAATGTGTGGGTAGAAATACAATTAACCAGAACATAGAAAATAAAAGAAACACATTTTGGAGGAGGTAAGAGGATTGAATGGATTGAGGTGGTGAGGACATTTTGGGGACATGTTAAGTTTGTGGTACCTGTAGGTCACACAGGTGAATATGCTGGTCAGCTATTGAATATGTAGGTCTGGAGCTTAGAAGTGAAGCCAGGACTGAGCCTGTGGACCATCAGTATGGAGGTGGTAGCTGAAGTCCTTAAGTGGGTAAGATTGGTGATGTAAAAAAAGCAAGAAAAAAGTGGGCCAAGCACAGGAACTGAAGGAATATCAATGTATGAGGAACAGATTGTGTGTGTGTGTGTGCGCGTGTGCGTGTGTGTGTGTGTGTGTGTGTGTGTGTGTGTGTGTGTTTGGGGGAGTGGGGTGGAGAGGTGGCAATAAGGGAAACAGAATAGTCAGAGATATGGAATTAGACCATTTTTATGAGTGTTACTGCATTTCCTGCCCCTTTTTGTGTTGCCACACAGACGAGTCTTTGGGTCCGTAATATTGCCCAGAACATTAGCGGCTATCATTAAGTATGCACGTATTCATAGGAGAGAGAAAAAGAGAGAATATTATGAATTGTGCTGAGTACTTTGCATATATTACCAACTTTATTCCTTCACAATAGCCCTGTGAAGTGAATGGTGTTATCTTTATTCCTTCAATACAAGAAATTGGACCTCAGTGCCTTATGACATAAGTGATGGTGCTCGGAATGGAGCCTCCGGTTTGTTTAAACCCAAAGCCCAGGTACTTCCTCTTTACTAAACTATCTCTGCTTTTCAACCATGTGGTGGGGGTCTGATCATAACAATTCTTGCTGAAAAATCAGTTCTCTATTGAGCAGGGAGAGTGCCAGATCCTACTTCTACTTCTAGTGCTGCATTTTAACTACTCATCTGCAAAACTAAAATATGTGATAGTAAAATTTTATTTTTATGTTCTCTTGAGAACTGATTTGAACCCTTTTCACTTTTACTTTTCATCTTTACTGATCTCCATTACTAGTGCTCAGAATAATGAAGCTCATTCAAATGTATTTTCCAGAAGGAACCCTACATTTATATGGTGTAGGACAGAATAATATTTTTCTAAATGCGATTACATGTCCCAGACAATAAGTTAAAGTATGAATTTCAGAAATCAAACAAATCCACAGATAATATGTAAAAGATCTAAGCAGACACAATTAATGATGACACATTGATGTATTTTAAATAGACCACAACACAAGTAATGCTGTCATTGATATGCTGGACCTGTATTTTTACTTTGAATAGTTTTCAATATTTGAATGGAATGTTTATGCTTTTATGCTAAAATAAAAGAGCACAGTCAAATAAGCTATTACATGGTTCATTAAAACTACTTTTAAGTATCTCTCTATAGCAAAAGCTTGGACAACTTTTGCATTTGCAGAAGGAACTTTCAATTAAGAACAGTCCACTTTTCTCAGAACTCAAAGAAGATTGCAAATGCCACCTTGGGTGTTTTAAAAATGATAATTGTATATTTGCTATATGGTGATAAAAAGAAATCTCTATCTATTATCACACCAATGAGCTAAGACCATTGAATAACACAAAAAGGTAAATCTGGTTATTCCGTTTGAGAAGAGGAGAAAGCTTAGTCTCGAACCACCCTGGTTTTACACACAGCTTGCTTTCTCTGTTACACACTTCTTGTCACTCCTCTTTGCTGTTTACAGAGCCTGCAAATTTCAATCAAAGGCATACCCAAGGATTTAGAAGTGCATGAGGCACCATTTCTTTTTTATTTACAGTCTCAAGGAAAACATGGCAAATATACAAACATCAAATTCTTATTTCTGGGTGAAATCCAGGCGCTTTTGCTAAGCAGAAAAGATAACAGAATTAAATTATATTCATGCCATTTATGAAAGAAATTGTTCCTGCTTTCATCTAAATGAGGCAGACGACTCATTTTGTCTTAAGTGTTTCTCAACTGGCAATCAAGCTTTCCAGACAGATGCAATGAAAAAAATGTATATGATTTGGTACATCATCCATTTGATTAGTATATTTTTGTGTGAATTTCTTTGGATATCCCTTTACAGGATGAATTCTGGCCCTACATACCTGCCTCATATGACCCATTTTTGCTTTGTAATAGTGTATCTACCTGAAGTGTGATATGCTTACAAAGGTTTGTCTGTTTGATCTAAGATAAAATATAAATAAATACCCAGATATTCCTTGTGCATGTGAAAAACATTTTGGGTATTCTTTAAATTTATTCATGTGTGCTTCTGTGGATAATTTCTCAGTTTTTGAGATTTATTAGCAGCTTTCCAAGCTCTAGATTCAATAATCATTGGAGATTTATTGGTGGATTCTTTGTAGCTTTTTTTTTTTCAAGGATTGGCATTTTTGGAAGGCACTTTTTTTGTTGTTGTTTTCATTTTTTAAACAAACTCCATAGAGTTTGCCAGTTGGAATTTGTTAAAATTGCTGTACACTAGTTAATGTTCTAACAACTATAAATCTTAGAGATGCTTCCTTAGCTTAGAACTGACTAACTGTGTCAGGATAGAATAAAGGGACCAGGGCTTAGATTTGGCCTCTGGCACAGCAGATTTTGTGATCTGCCTCGCTCTGAATCAGGCCTCTGGCTTCCGCTGGAACATGGAGTGTCTCTTCAAAGATAAATGAGTGAACTGAAAGTGTTGAAAGTTGAGGGAAGCTAAGGTCCAAAACTATAAGAAAATTTTGGAGGAATGACAGACCAAAGGATCTTGAATCAATTATTCATCAGGAGTTCAGAAAGTGAGGGTGGGTAGGAGGAAAATTGTGAAGAATCCAGAAAAAAATCTGATTGCCATTTTGTCAATATGTGTGGTTTGGCCGAGTTCAAAGTGCTGATAGTAGGTCAGAATGGCCAATATTAGGAGCCTACCTGTGGGTTTGGGGATTAAATTCTTACTGAAAGTGAGGACATTGTAACCAACCACTGCGCAGTGGTTGGCGTGTTGCTGCCAATAAAACATACCGTCAGCCACAGGGTTGCCCAAAGGGAAAAGAGGGCATGTTCCCTAAGGTGGAACATAGCTCTGAGAACTGGAGGAAATGAAAAAACTCCACTTAATTAAAAAATACTGGTCAAAATGTAGTTCATTGACTGGTACCTGTCTGAGATCTGATTTTTACTGGTCTGCAATGAGGCAAGCATAGAAATTGAAAGTAAACATTTAGAGATTTTTTACCATAACTTTGTAGGGTCATTTTAAGTGTAATGTTCTGACAAGAAAACTTTGGGTTCGTGTTTGCTATGACTTTGTTTTTATTTTATTTTCTTACTAATTTAATTTTCATTTGATTTTACAAAAGTATGGTCTGCAACATATTGAAAATTAAAAGCCAAAAAACAAAAACTCTGGTCTTTTACTGCAAATATTTTTAGAAGCACTGGCTATATAAAAGGAATAAAATAGACCCCAGAGAGTTCTTCCTACCTGATGTTGAGAGCAGCTCTTGGGATTTCTGAAGGCAAGGCTGGGTTTTGTGTGTGTGTGTGTGCGTGTGTGTGTGTGGCGTGCTTGGCGTGCAAGACACAGCGTCACACACACACACACACATGTGCACCTACCTGTTAAGAGTGGTTGGGTCCGCCTTTGAAGGAGGGACCCAAGCAGGACCCTGATGGTATACTGAGTTGTGGCAGAATGCTTTAGTTGGTCCATTTTTATCTTGGCAGAACTTAGAAGAAGTTAGCAAGGCTCAGGCCAGAAAGGAGGTCAGAATAACAGAATATCTGAATGCCAGGGAAACTTGACCTTCCTTCTGACTTTTGTCCTAGGAAGAATGATAGATGTTCCAATTTATGGAAATAAGGCAAAAAAAGAGCTTTATTCATACCTACATGCCCCCTACACACACACACACACACACACACACACACACACACACACACACATTTAATTAATATGCCATTGTTGCTTCAAAGTAGCTTTTAGTTTAGGTGGGGAGATACAAACATAGGAAAAATTGGGTTGTACTGGTTTGAATTGTTCAGGATTAAGAGAAATTCAGGATCAAGAGAAGAATTCTGTATGAGTAGTAGAAACGATCACCATTCAAGGAATCCAGAGGATGACTCTGGCACTGTGTATTGTGAGGAAGGACAGAAACATGGGACTGGTACTGAGAACTAAAGGCTCACTGGGACTGAGTGATAGGGTCCCCGACTCCTTCCATACCCTTTTTCTTATATACAGCACATGCTCAAGCAATTACTGTCCTTTTATATCCTCCTTTCAGATATCTTCAACCTACTCCCAGCTCCCCAGCCTCTAGGCATAGCCTTGGGGGAGAAAGGCACACCTAGAGCATTACACAGTCACATACCTATACAGCTCTCTGCATACTCCAACTCAGGTTCAAAGCAAGCTGACATTTCCCTAAGATTAGGTGTGTCATCATATGAGGTGTTCCCTTATTTTTACCAAAAGAAAGAGAAGCTTAGCTCTTTTAATGGAGAAGCTTCCTTATACTAGGAAAGTCCTTGTTTAGTGAAGTTTTTCAATCTTACCTTGGAAATTTAGTTCTTCAACATCCTGAAAGTCAGCGTAAAAAGCAATTATATCTATGTGTCTATGTGTATGTATATATATGTGTATGTGGCTTATGTGTATTTATATGTGTGCACATATTTGTATGTGTGTGTATGTGTGCATATTTGACAGAGTCCTCCTGATTAACCTTAATTATAGATGTAATTGAATACCTACTAGTTCCAGTTCCTATATTGGAAATATGTACATGAATCAGACATTCCTTGTTCTCTAGGGCTATAACGAAGTAGTACAGCATATTAGAAAATTAAAATGCAATGGGGAAAAAGGAGAAAGAGGAAAGAAATTACAATGAGTAAATCTAGGAACCTAAGAATTCATTTTAAAAGTATTTTGGAATAGAGATCAATGTCAGACATTTGTAAGAGTTCAGAAAATCTCAAATTTAAAACATTTGAATTTTTTGACTGTGTCTACTTATCTTATTGACTTAACTATTTTCCAGTCAGATTTTCCCACCAAACTGTAATTGTTGAAAGGTCAGTCATTTGTATTAGCTGATCCTCAAAAATCCTGTAACAATTCATATACCTAATGATAGTTACACCTGGAAAATGTCAAATGGAATATCAGAGAAGTATTTTGTAGCTGTTAGGATTTTTTCTTACTGGATTGTAGGCCTAATATTTTATTTTCCTATACACGTTCACATAGAATTTCAAAATAAATTCATTATACCTTTTAAAAGTATACATTGTACATTACTTTTTGTTCAAAATAATATACCACATATTAACATAAAAAACTGAATTGTGTGTGTGTTTTTTTTATCTGTAGTATGATCCTGTATCAGGCAATTTTAATAATAAATATGCTCTTTGCCTCTTCAAATATGTCCTTTTGGAGAGACACGTTAGAATCTTAGTTACTCGTGAAAACTCACCTTCCCCATCTACAAATATTGTTTTTAAATAACCATAACCATGAAATTCAAATAAAAGTTTAATAAATTTCCCATTCAGGTAACCGCAAAGAAAGGGCAATTTAAATATTTCTCTAAAGATTAAACATTTTTTTCAGAGTTCAGGTTACCTGTATTACCTTTTAATAATTATTCATTTTGTTTGTTCATCTATTCATCCATTCAAATATTTACTGAGTACCTCTATGTGTCAGGCATGCCTCTGAAGTTAATTAACAGAATGACAAAAATTTATGCCTTTTTAAATGTTAGATTTTAATGCAGCATTTTAGAAAATTATTTTAAAAAGTAAAATCTGTACTATGTTCCGTGCTGCTAAGTGGTATGGTGAAAGATCTGATAAAAACAAATAGGGAGTGAGGTGAGTAGGTTTGCAGTTTAACTAGTGCAGTCAAGAAAGGCTTCACAGAGAAAGTGACATTTGAATGTAGATCTGAAGGAGCTGAGGGCAAGCCATGCACAGATCTGAGGATGAGCAGACAGAAGGAACAGCAGGGCAAGGCCTTTAGCAGGAGTGTGCAAGGGGAAGAATGAAGGGAGGTAAGGCAAAGAGGCAATGCAGGATGACCAGCCAATATGACAGTGTGAGGCCACTATGATGACTCTGGCTTTTGATCAGAGTGTGATGGGAAGCCATTGGAAGGTAGTGCTAGCAGGATCACTGATTGCTGTGTTGAGAACTGTCTAAAGTAGGAGAGTAAGAGCAGAAGCAGAGAGATGGGTGTAGAGACCAATTGCAATCATTCAGGTAGGAAATTATGGGGGCTTAGACTACAGTGATAGCAGCAGAGATGTCAAGAATAGATTCTGAATCTATTTTATTCAGAAATATCACTTCTTGGTATATACCCCAAAAGACTGAAAGCAAGGACTCAAGCAGATATATGCTTACTTATCACCATAACAGCTATATTCATAGTAGGTAATAGGTAGAAGCAACAAATGTCTGTCACTGGATGAATGAAAAAACAAAATGTGGTATGTACATACAAATGAAATACTATTTAGCCTTAGAAAAGGTCATTCTGGCACATGCTATAACATGGATGGACCTTGAAGACATAGTGCTTAGTGAAATAAGGCAGATAAAAAGGACAAAAAACTGTATGATTCCACTCATATGAGTAGTCAAATTCAGAGTTAAAGAGTAGAATAGTGGTTGCCAAGGGCCAGGAAGAGAGAAGGTGGGGAAAGTTGTTGTTTAACAGATACAGAGTTTCAGTATTAAGAAAGAAAGAGTTCTGTGGGTGGATAGTGGTGATGGCAGCACAATAATGTGAACGTGCTTAGTGCCACTAAACAGCAGATTTTGTGTTATGTGTATTTTACCACAACTAAAACAATTTTTTAAATTAAGAATAGATTCTGGATCTATTTTGAGGACAGAGCCAAGCAAATGTCCATTGAGCTGGATGGTATTGAAGGAGGACTGGAAGGTGATGAGTTTTAGCCTGTGCAAACTGGAATGCAGAGTGCTGCGTGGGGAGCAGTTTTGAATGGAAGATGAAATGCTTGGTTTTAGACATGAAGACATTTTATAATTAAGTTTACCTTGCTTTTCTCCTTTTGAGGAAGAAGGGGAAAGTCTAACCTCATTTTTAGCATTTTTATGATTTTTGTATTATCACCCTACTCCACGTCACGACACTTTCCCATTTGAATGATTGCAGTTGGTCTATATACCCGTCCATCTCCCTGCTTCTGCTCTTATTCCCATGCTACAGACTATTCTTAACACAGCAATCAGGGTGATCCTGTTAACATTTCAGTCCAGTGGCTTCCCATCTCACTCTGATCAAAAGCCAAAGTTCTTACAGTAAGTAATCTGCAAGTCTTCCCATTGTCTCAACCTCCTCCAGTGTGTGTATGTACAGTCAATTCACTTTATTCAAGATAGTTACTCTGTAAATCTTTCCCACCCCAAAACTGAATTAACCAATACCGAACCATTGCTCCTAAGGGAAATATATGCATCCATCTACCTGTCTGTCTACATATCTCACATAGGTTATAGTCAAAACAGATGATTCATACCAGTAGAGTCTATTTTCTTAATATTACAAAAGAGAAAATGAGGTTCAGAAGCATTAAATAACTTGCTTGAGGCTGCCCCACTAACAGATGTCGAGTTGGGATTCACATTTCAACAACTGGCCCCAAAGTTGGAACTTCTTGCACTACACTGGCTGCTCCATACCATCTCCGTTCTTTGGTCATTTCTGTTTGAAAGCTGAAACAGGTAGGCAGAGTGTCCACCTGTTCAGTCTCAGCTGGGAATGTGCACATGACTGCTCTGAACTTGTCTGAGAATTACTGGGAAGCATCACCAGTACTGATCTGGAAATTACAAAGAAAAATTAGCAAGTATTACCAAGTAGATGACTTAGCAAATACAAATCTCTCTCTCTCTCTCTCTCTCTCTCTCTCTCTCTCTCTCTCTCTCTCTCTCTCTCACACACACACACACACACACACACACACACACACACACACACGTCACCTGGGAAATCATTTTAAGCAGTTGGAAAGAAGGTGATGCTCTTACCAGAGCCTCTGTCCATTCAGTGTTTATAAGGAACCTAGAGAACAAATGGTACTATTAGCAGAGGCTGTTAATGGAAGAAAAAAACAAGTTTTCAGATGGATCCGTAAGTGTGCTTCTTAAGAATAAAAAAGATGCAATTACAGGGCTTCCAATATACTCTTCTGCATTTTCCTTTTTATCTAATCTATGAACTTAGCTAATTACCTATTCAATAGCCTCAATCACCCAATTTAAAAACAAAGAAAATGTATTGAGATCCACTATGTCAACAGCTTTCTAAGAAGCAGTTCATGAAATGTCATATCTTCTCAAAAAAATTTTTAATGAAGAATAGAGATAATTTTCAATTCAACTCTATGCCAAGCAAATATACAGGATGATTAGTATATAAGGAAGCATTTGACCTGTCAAAAAAAGAGGTGTGTAAATAGCATCTGTGGAGAAGGCAGCTTGCCAGAAATATTGAAATATGCCTCACGATGCTAAAAAATAGATTTTTTCGGGAGTATTAAATTATTATAAAATCTCCCACTCATGAGTTAGGTCTTTATTTTTTTCCAAAGCAAAGAATTGTCATGATTAAAAATAACAGTCATAGTTTACATTTGTTGAACTGTTTGGTTCATCTCTAAGTTGTTCACCTATATTAACTTTTTAAATTTTTATATAAACTCTGAGGTAGGTTCAATTATTATCTTCATTCTATAGATTAGGAAATGGAGGCACCTGAGTGTAAATAACAAGGGCAGATTGAGGAAAAAATGTAAATACCTCCTCCTGAAAATTATCTGTATTTCATTCTTTCATGTCCTTTGTTTCCCGTATTGTCAGACTCCAATATATTTGAGAATTATGGAATCACAGTCATTTTCCAGATTTTATACAATTCTTTTTCTAAAATCAACAGTTTTTATTACCTGTAAATTATGAATTCTGATATTCTCTGTCACATTGTAAATTAGACAAGATCAGGCATATTTCTATAAAAAGGTAAAACCACTATGATAAAGATAAATAGGGAGGTCTCCTGCCATGTGTCCCAGACAGAAGTCACTTATGCGAGTCACAAATGGGGACCCATGTGTCAGGGTGCCTGTGTCAGGCTGACCCAGGGGAGAGCAGAGCAGGCAGCTATGTGTCCCTAGTGATTTGAAGGCCACTGTCTTCATAAAGCTCTCTCCCGTCCATCTGGTCAAGCCTGAAATTTCACCTCAAAAGTTGCTTTCTTCTAATGTTGAAGGCTTTTTTAGTCCAAACATCCCTGTTAAAGGGCCAGTGCAGCAGGGATGGAGCAGACAGCCATGACTTAACATAGAATGTGGCAGGCTGTTTGCTATAAGCAAGATAAAGACCTGGCCATCTGAGATAAATGCCTACGAGCCAGCAAGAGGGATTCACGAAAGAACTAGGAGGACATCAGAGGTTATAGTCATGTACCTAATGGACTGCTTGTGTGTGAATGACAGAGAAAACGGGAAAGGGTACACTGCCATTTACAAAGTTATTCAAGGGGGATATTGACAATTAGGACTTCATTGCTCTTCATATTTCACCTTTGAATCTGTTTTGGACGAGATCTCTTGAAAATTGCCATCAATGCTTCTCCTTCCTGGGACCTTTTGATTGACCAGGCAGCTGGTGCAGCTCCAAAGCAAGGGTTGCAGAAGATGCATTTGGGCTTCTAGAAGATGACTAAAAGAGTTGACAATCACTGCATCTGCCAGCGAATGCAGCTAAAAAGCCAATACCACCATTTTTTTTGACAGCTGTGGACCTATCATAATTATTGATAATCACAGTCTGTGATTCCCTAGCCTTTAAGAATAAATGAGAGATGGCCTGGAAGAGACACCACTGCAGGGCAGAGAGAGAAGGGAAGAAACATGCTCCTATCCTGTACTCCACTTTCTACTGTGCTGAGGGAGTAGCAAGTAACTGTTTGAGCTTTAATTTAACCTGTTATTTAACTTGTTGCCATAATCCACAACTTCATGTTAAGAGTGCAGTCTACTTCATGTAGAAAACACTCTGTAATCAAAAATTGTGTTGTTGAAAAAAACAAATTTTATGAAAACACTTTACCTTTAGAAAACGCTCTGCCAAGTTGTTAGTTGCTGAAATCCATTGAGATCTTGGCACTGCCAGGGGACCCAAAGCAAAACACAAATTTCATGTTCTTTGAATTTTCATTTGTATCACATCAACATCCAGACCAGGAAGAAGCAATTTTGCCCCTATGTTGTTATTTAATATATGGTTAAAAATCCCTTGAGTACAATTCAAATAGTAGATTGCTTCAAAGTAGGTTTATTTATTTGTTTTCTTAACATTCAAATCACAGAAGCAGAAAACAAAAACCAGTTCAATTATTTGTGTTCCTTGTGGTTTTCTAATAGCAGTCATAATAGTGATAACCTCCAAAGCTAAAATCAAGGCTGTATGGGGGCTTAAAGTATAAAAATGTATATCTATTCTCTGCCATAATATAGAACACATCTAAACCTTCTCCCAATAAACCAGCTCTTTAAATATTTAGAATGAACTACTCTGTCCCTTCTGAATCTTCACAGTAGGGTGACAATTTTCTAGTGCTTTCTTAGGTCAGGCATCCAATATGGTTAAAATTGTCTTTTAATTACTGAGAATAAATTTATTTCATAGCTCTAGGTTTCATTTGTTTGGAAATAGCTTTTGAAGATGCAAAGTCATTTGATTCCTGATTCCATTTGCAAGGCTTTGCATATATACTGTTTAAATAGAGAAAGGATTTTCTTAGAAAATCTGTGTTCTTTGTTTAATGGACTGTTTGGTACCATGCAGTCTATGTCTTCAGGCAGTGGGATGAACTCAGTAGGTTAAACGTTTAAACATCCTGCACATCCTAATGGCTGTAGTATGGAGTAATATAGGCTCTTTAACTGAGACTACAGCAAAACCTGACCTTACCAAGATTTCCTTAGCTTAAACGTAGTGAATGTTAAAGATTGGACACCAACAGTAACGTGGCAAAATTCAGTGGTTTTCAAATTCTGCTCCACAAAGCCTAATGTCCCTTACTTGGGGCACCGTAAGTGCAATGCCTGGAGTTTGATGGGAAACTGATGGGCGTTTGGGACTTCTAACTCCAAATTCAACTAGGGCAGTTATGCTTTGTTTATTTTACATATTTCAAATTAAGTTTTTTTAAAAACAGGATTTCTCTACTTTTCTTCCTTTATTTCCATTTTTCTTTTAAATGCCCTAATGTAGTTATTAAAGCCCCTAGCTTTGAAATCAGAAACAAACAACTTCAGATGTGTTTTTTTCACTCACTAATTCTGACTTTGATGTCTTTGACCCATGTTTTTCTCATCTGTATAGTGTGATAATAATGTTCATGAGGTGGTTTTGAGGATTAAATATGATAATGACTTTGTCATCCTTCTAGAAAAGATTTCTTCTCTCAACTTTCTCAATAGCACATCTATTAGTAAGTGTTTGATATGAGAAATATAACCAACATAATCGATAAAGAATAAGGACTAGACTTTATGCTATTATGGGAATTGGTGAGGCAGTAGATGTAGTGCTGTTTCTTCTGCAACTAGCATTGGGCCTGAAGTGAGCAGGTTCAGCAGTCAGGAAGGAAAAATGGCCATAAGGAAGGAAAGAATTAAGACAAGTTGTGCTTTTGAGGGAAAACTGAATTTCATGAGGACAAGCAAGAGCCTGTCTCTCAGTCTTAGTGCTCCAGCCTCAGTGACATGAGTGACCTGCAGATAGGCTGGGGCCTTGCACCAGGTTCCCATAGTCACACCTGCCCCAGGATTCACCACACTGAAAGTGGAGATCCGGTGGGAACTAGAGATGCTCCTACCCCATGCATCAAATTAGATCAGTAATGCTCTGATATCAAAGAGTACTAACTGCTTGAGCACTCTCCACCACTCTCTTTGCTTTACTTACAACCATCTCCATACATGATCTAAACACCCCTATGGCTTTAACTACCACGTGTATGTTGATGATTCCCTGGTTTACTGAAATATTCTTTGCCCTGACTTTTCTGTAATTTATGTTGACATGCTGGAGCTGGAATGACAGACATGAAAAGCATGCCACTGGCACTATAGCCCTCACCAATGACAGACTTGGCTAATAGCTGATGGCAATCTTTCTCTACCATTTGGAGAGAGGGTTCATAACATCTCCATAGCACTCTGGCAGCCACTGCCATCCAATCAAAATTAATAAACGAAGATTCAGCTTAGCAGAAACCTGCGTGCAAAAGACTTAGAATTGATTGACAACAGGTTCAGTATGAATATAGATGATAGTGGGTCAGGGTTGCCAGGTACACACAAACACATACACACACTCAAAGCTTTAAAGGTACTGATAGAATTAATGGTACACAAGGGCTATGACAGATCCGCTCTACTTTGTGCTCATGAAACTACACTAGGGACTTGACCATCAGTTTCAGGGTTCTATTTTAAGAATGTGATCAACAAGCAGATAACTTGAGTCTATATTATAATTCAGAACACTGTAGAAATACCAATGGACTTTAAGCCTGGTAACTAGAACCTGAGGGGATGGGATAACTTTCTTCAAGTATTTCTTTGATGTATTTGAAGAGATGAGAATAAACTTGTGCACAAAGCAGAGCTCAGGCCTGTGGGTAGAGTTCGATTGTGTTTACAAAAGAACAGCCTCCAAATGCAAGCAGATATAAACAATTCTGCTTGAAAATATCTTCATGTCAGGTTTTGGATTAGACCAATGGTTCTCTACAACTTGCAGCTTGGGATGCTTTAAAAAAAAGCAGATATCTTGATTTCACTCTAGATTTACTGAATCACAATTATCTGGGGGCAAGGCTTGAAACTTATATTGATAACACCTGCTTGATTTTCTAGTAGCCAGTGTGAGAACTACTGGACTAGATGAGATACAAAGAGTCTTCAATTTGTGACTCTATTCCCTATCACCTGTCACAGGAAGCAGTATGCATAGTGGTTAGGAGCATGGACTCCAGAGCAGGATGTATGGATTTAAAACCCAGCTGTGTCTCCAACTAGCTCTGTGATTTTGAGTAAGTCTGTGTACCTCAGTTTCCTCATCTCTTTAATAAGGATAACAACGATAGTGTCCACTCGTGGGGTATTGTGAAGAGTAAAAGGATAAATGGGTAAAGTAGGCACAAAAGTGCTTATGTGTGGCATATATAGTATTAGTTATTACTTCTTGTCCTGGAAGATAACCAGTCCATTCACAGGACATTTTGTTTAATGAATATTAAAGTGGAAGAGAAAGAAATCATTCAAAACCATTACTTTTATATTATTAATCATCTTTCAAAATGGTTCAACTTTAGTAAGCATTATAATATGGACCATATATAAATATTTTGTGTGTGTTGCAAGGTTATCAAAGCATAAATATGAATATAAAGTTTACTTTCTAAAACAGAATGTGTAGGGAGTAAATGAGGATACAACAGAAACTGGCTAAACTCAAGTTTCTAGTTTTCTGAGCTTTCTGGGTATAATCACATTGTCTAATTAATAAGTATATTCTGTAACTACCATCCAATCAAGGTAGAAAGCAGTTACCTTACTCTGAAAAATTGTCTTGCATTCCCTTCCAGTCAATTCCTATCTCCAAAAGGTAACTTTTGAATTCCATTATTACAGAATAGCTTTGCTGTTCTTGAACTTTATGAAATCATACAATATGTGCTCTTTTGTGTCTGAGATTTTTGCCTACATATTACATTGTTTGAGACTCATTTATGCTGTTGCATAAGTCAGTGGGTTTCTTTTTTAGTTTCCATATATTACTACATTGTATGACTAAATCATAACTTGCTTATCAGTTCTTGTGCTGATGAACATTCAGATCGTTTTGAGTTTTTGTTCCTTGGGTAAATGTCTATCAGTAGAATTTCTGAGTCATTGGGTAAATATGTGTTTAACTTTATAAGAAATTAACAGTTTTCCCAAGTAAGAGTATCATTTTGCAATCTTAGGAATGTGAATATTCCAGTTTTTCAACATAGTCATGTATATTTGACATTGTTTTATTTGAGGGCAGCAATTGTAGAGGGTATAAGACAACATTTAATTGCTCTTTTAATTTTTATTGTACTGGGACAGATGATGTTGAGCACCTTTTCATGTGCTTATTGATCATTTCTATATCATCTTTTATGACATATCTGATCAAGTATTTTGTCCTTCAAAATGTTTGGGCTGTTTCTGTTTTTCTTATTGATTTATAGCAGTTAATTATATATTCTGGACACAGTTCTGTATCAGATATATGTATTGCAAATATTTTTCTTTTTAGGATATAGCTCAAATTTTTGTTTTCTTATTTTTTTAATAAGTAGAAGCTTTTGATTTTTATAAAATTCAATATATTATTTTTTATGTTCAGTCTATGTTGTTTCCTAAGAGATCTGTGTCCACCCCAAGTTCATAAGATATTCACCTGTATTTTTCTAAAAGGTTTATAGTTTTATCTTTCACATTTAAATCTATTATAAATCTAAATTTTAATGTGTGTCATGAGGTGGGGGGGATCATCTTTCTGTTTCATACAATTTATCCAATTGTTACAGCACCATTTGTTGAAAAGCTTTCTTCCTACATTGAATAGCCTTAACACCTTTGTTGAAAATCATTGAAGATGGTCAAAACATACAAACTTTGAGTTACAAGATAATAAGAACTGGAAATGTAATATATAACATGAAGAGTGTAATTAATACTACTCTATGGTGTATTTGAAAGTTGCTAAGAGAATAGATCCTAAATGTTCTCATAACAAGAAAAATTTTTTTTCCCTTTTTCTTTTTGTGTCTACATGAGATGATGGATATTAACTAAATTTATTATGGTAATCATTTCACAATATGTATGTCATCATTATGGGGTACACTTAAACTTATACAGAGCTGTATTGTCAATTATATCTTTATAAAACTGAAAAATTAATTGGTCTTTTGTATGTAGCTCTAGTTCTAGACTCTGCAATTTGTCTATCCTTGTGCTTAATGATTATATAACTTTTATGATTACATAACTTTTACAGCATACCTTAAAATCCTCAAGTGTGAGTTCTCAAAATATTTTTTTTTCAGAATTGTTTTGGCAATTCTAATTACTTTGATTTTCACATAGATAAATGATTCATTTGTCTATTTCTACAAAAAGCCTGTTAAAATTTGATTAAGTTTGCATTGAATCTATAGGAGAACTGTTATCTCAACAATATTGATTCTTTTAGCTCATAGATATGATGTGTATATCTCTGTATCTATTTGGTTATCTTAATTTCTATCAACAATGTTTTGTAGTTTTCAGTCATATACATCTTTTATTAAGTTTATTCCTAAGCATTTTAAAATATTTTTGATACTATTATAATGATATTTTTAAACTTTATATCTTTCAGTTGTTTGTAACTATTTTAAGAATACATTTGATTTTTTTTTTCTAATGGCTTTGTATATTGTAACCTTATTAAATTCATTTATTAGAGCAGTTATTTTGTAGGTCCCTTAAAATTATCTATCTAAACAATCATATCTTCTACAAATAAAGATAATTTTACTTCCTTATTTCTAATCTGCAAGCATTTTTTTTTTCTTTTCTTATTGCACTGCCTAGAATCTCCAGTGCAGTGCTGAATAGACATAATGAATGACATTCTTGGGTTTCTCCTTATCTTAGGAAATTGTTCAATATTTCATCGCTTAATATAATATTACCTGTAGTTTTTTGATGAAGCTCTTTATTAAATTAAGGAATTTTTTTCTGATATGCTGAGAATTTTGATTATGGATGGATGTTGTAATTTGTCAAATGCTATTTTCTGCATCTATTAGATTATATTATTTTCTCATTTTTGTCTGTTAATATAATGAATATTTTTTATTTTTAAATGATAAACCAATCTAGTTTCTTGGAATAAACAAATTTGTTTATGATATAATGTATATATGTATGTCTGTACACATATATACATGCATGTCTATATCTACATTGTATTTCTGATTAGCTAATTTTTAGAGGGCTTTTCTGTCATTGTTTTCAGCAAACAAATGTTTGCAATTTTATTTTCTTTTAGAGTCTGTCAGGGGTTTTTTGTTGTTGTTAGCATTATGCTGTTTCAAAAACAAGTGTGGAAGTGTTTCTTCCTCCTCCATGTGCTGAAAGAATTTGTATGGGTAGATATTATACAATCTTTTAATACTTGATCGAATTCTCCAGAAACCCTCCTGGTTCTAGGGCTTTCTTTGTGGGAGAATTTTTGACAACATAATCCATTTCATTAATAGATGAATGGCAATCCTGATTTGGTATTATTAGATTCTTCTGAAAAATTTCTACTTGTACCATTGTAAAACATCTTCTTTATCTCTGCTAATATTTCCTGTCTTGAAATTTATTTTGTCTTATATTAGTATAGGCATGTGCACTTTCTTATACTGTTTGTGTGGTATGTCTTTTTTCATTCTTTTACTTTCAACCTATATGCATACAAAGTACACATCTTGAAAATACTATATATTTAGATCTTGTTTTTTATCCAGACTGACAATTTCTGCCATTTAAATGTTTAGTTTATTTACATGTAACAATTACTGGTATGGTTGAATTTAGCTCTGTCATATTACTATTCATTTTCTATTTGTTTTATCTATTTTCTATTTTTCTCTTTCTCTTTTCCTGCCTTCTGGGTTAATCAAATACTTTTTATTATCCCATTTTCCTCTCTAGGTTCTTTAGCTGTATATCTTTGTATTTTTTCCTAGGGTATTATAGTATGCATTCTTAATTGACCACTGTCTGTTTAGAATTGATATTTACCATTTCATGTAAAATATAAACTTTCAACAATATTGTTCTACCCACATCCACTCTTGTGCTATTGTTGTCATATATTTTATATGTATATACATTATAAATACCACAATACACAATACAATGTTATAGTTTTGCCTTAAATTGTTTTTGTCTTCAAATAAATTTAGTGGAATAAAAATATATTAATCATTAATATATTTATTAAGGCATATTAATTACTTATGATCTTCACTTTTTCTTGTAGATCTAAGTTTACATCTGGTGTCCTTTGCCTTCCACCTGAAGGACTTTATAAACATTTCTGTAATATAGGTCTGCTGGAAAACTATTTTCTTAGTTTTTATTGAAAATGTTCGTTACAGTTCCACTTTCAATTTTGAAGGATAGTTTTGCTGCATATAGGATTCTGAGTTGACAGTTTTGTTTAATTTGTTTCTTTCTTTCACACTTTCTGTTCCTTGAACACTGTAAGCCTATTTCCACTTCTAGCTCTCTATGCTTGCTGTTTACTTTCCCTGAACAACTCTTTAACTAGTTCTTCAAATCATAGCTCAAATCTCATCTCTCTGGTGTAATATCACACTTCTTAGAGAACTCTGTTGACCATACTATTTGACTAAAATCACCATTTTTTTCTGTTTCTCTCTCATTATCCTGTTTATGTCCTTTGTGACACTTTTATAATCTTTAATTATATTTTTGTTACTGTGTTTCTTTTCTTTCTACCTGATGAGTTCCATAAAAAAAAAAAGTTATTCTATCTGTTTTATTCTTTCCTACATTCATAGCATTCAGCAAAATACCTGGCATTATAAAAAGGTACAGTGACATTTCTCTAATGTAGAACAGATACAACTGAAGTGGCAGGAACATTTGACGTCTATCTTTGCTAGACTTGAAAAAGCACACTGAGTAGTCACGTACTACTAAACTCGCCAGGACCATCTGTTTTACACACTAGGGAACATAAACACAAAAGTGATGCATCTTCAAGAAGCTTTTCCAGACTGAGTTAGAAATAATCTCCTCTTCTAGTTCTGATAACATTCTACTTCATCCTGACTACTACTTTTTACAATCTGATGTACCTTGCAGTATTGCCATTGGTATATATATGTATATATCTTCTCTCTCCAACTGGACTGTCAGCTCCTTGCAGGCAGGGACTGTATTTAATAACACAGATTGGAAATACTGCAAAAATAACTTTAGGGTCTGCAAAGGATTTAGACTGCAGTTAATATGGTATTGCACGAAAAATTAATTAAATAAGAAACTTAGCATTTTTGTTTAATAAGATTCTCTAGTTCTCTAAGGAAAAAAGTTGCTGTATAATTCCAAAATAATTAGGATTTCAGCTGAGCATTCTACATTTCCACCAAGGACACTATGTCATGTGCGGAGGAGGGCTCCTCTGCCCCTTCTCTGCCTTTGTTCTTGTTTATATGTACTGCCTTTCTAGTTTATACTCCCTGTAGTTTACATTGCAATAAATTGCCAAACATTTCCTGCCCACGCTTCTGTTTGGCTGCAGAGCATGAGAACTGTAATGGAAAGCAACAGATCAGAATATTTTTTAGATTTGTTGGTAGTCTTAAAAATGCCCATTTTAAAACATAAATACTTATGCCAGTTGCCAAGCTGAACCTCCCCCCACCCTCATTTGTTATGAAGAGATCTTTGATTAGTCTGTAGTCTGAAGAGGACCCATGTAAAAAGTAGTTACCATTTATTATGACAAGATTGATAGAGCACTCTGGAGGTAGGAAGGCCCAAAGCTGGTTTTTATATTCTGATTCCATGCGTAAAAGAGGAGAATGGTTCAGCCCTGAATATGGATTCAAACAACTCATATTCTGGCTGTGAAAACTTATAGCCTCTGGGTTTGGGGACTACAGTAATCTTTCTGCATCATGCACACCTGTGAAATGGAAAGCGCTGTAAGCACAGCTCTTCTTTATGGAATGCCATTTTTTTAAAGACCTAGTATTGTTCTTCCAAATTCAAGTTACCAAGTGGTGTATGAGTCTATGGCGCACCACTTTTTAAAGTGTGTGTGCATGTTGGGGTTGCTGTTACAAGTCCGAAACTTCTTGTAGATTCCCAGGCCTTATCCAAAGCTTAAGGAATCAGAATCTTCAGAAGCCGTGCCTGAGAATCTGTATTTTAGCAACTTCCCTGGGGGTTGCTTTCACATTTGGAACTTTGGGAGTCATTGCTTGAGAAAATAGAAAAGCCAAAAATAGTCAGTCTTTCTCTGAACTGTCAGTCTATGCCTGGAAAATATTGAGTCCCTTAGATTGCCTAGTCCCTTAGATCCCAAAGATTCGTGGTTTCATTTTTTTCCATAACTGAATTGATTCTTAATTAAACAATTAGTAAAGTCAGTCTCCAATTATGTGATTAAAACTAAAACAAATTAGTCTTACACTGGCCAACCCAGTTTTTCATATGACATGTCAAATAGGTTTCTCTGAAACATATTCATGAGAATTTGATGGTCTGCATGAAGTTCTGCTCATTATTACATTGTCAACACAAGAATCATTCTGTTGACATTGCAACATTCAGTGAGAGACTTATTGGCTGTAATTAGAAAGTAACCTTATTTAGACCCTCCGTTGCCTTTCAAGCCATCAGTTGGGTTAATTTTTTTCTTACTTCTTGGATTAAAACTGGTGTCTCATGAATTTTCACTCACTTTTAAGCAATAAAGAGTTAGTTCTTTACTCTCAGTCCCAGATACATAAAAGTTCTGTATTATTTATTGATATGTCTAGGATAGAAAAATATTTTTAAAATATCTTTAAACTTTATTAAAAGTTAATTTTTCCCCTCCCTCAGCTCAGTTCTGCGTGGGCTGACTATTTACTGTAGGGAAAGAGTGTGTGGTAGGCTCCTCTCTTTTCCTCTACCTGGGGCTTTTGCCTTTCTTCTGAGGTTTTGCTTTTCTTCCTTTACCTCAGCAGGTTGTTCCAGGTTCCTCCAGGGCTGAAAGATGCATGGTATCAGGTTAGAAGGGCAAGGAGGCTAAAAGTGGACATAATAGGTACATGCACAAAGCTAGCACAGGTGCTGCCTGACTTGGCAGGGGTTGCAAACTGACTCTTCTCAAAAAGGATCTCAAGACTGTTTAGTACCCATTACTTGATATGAGCTAAATATTCCCTCTGGGATCACTTTAAGACCCTAGATATTCAGATGCACACTTCTAGCATCATTCTGACGCAGTCTTATTGCCCCAAGTTCACTATCTAAGACATCGCCAGACCAGTTCCTCTTATACATGTTATTCACATCGTCTGTGGGAAATATATCATTTGCTCTGACAAGCTCTGGGAATCTAGGCGGTGCCTAATCCTGACACCTCTCTTCCTTTACCATTAGTCTCTAGCTCTTTGGATCTTGGTGGTATAAAATGTCCAGTACATTGCTTCCCCAAGTGTAAGCAGGCAATCCTCAAGCTCTCTATGTAGTTCATTTAATCCTTTTCCCATGGGTTTGAGATAAGAGAGGGCTTCCCCATCTTGTGTGGAGGAGAGTAAGTAAAACTCCAACTAGTTGGAAACTAGTACTTGACCACTTCCTTTAAATGTCCTGAACTGGGGCTCTCATACGTCACTTTAGTAATGTGGGTGTAGTTAGCATCTATGTCTTAAGGCTACAATTCAGGGCTTCACCTGGGACTTTGGGACTTAAAGTGTTTCACTTTAACATCTCATTAAAATCATAGTAATAATTATGTTGATCACTTCTTACGTGCCAGATACTTTTTCATACAGGCTTTATCACGCTCTGTCGTTCCCATAATCCTATAAGGAAACAGAACTACAGAGAAGTTAGATCATTTGTATAAAGTCACCAGGTAGCAGGCTGCAAAATTCTTCCAGCACTGTGTCTTATTTTCTTTTTAGGAAAATAGAATGATTTTGTCTCTTAGAAATGGAATACTAGGTGTTCATCAGGGGAAAAATGATGCAACTATTTAGCACCCTGACTTTTGCAATGGTAAGACATAGAATTTTGGAGCAAAATTATTAACAACTCTCACTTGCTAAGCATTTTACTAAATCTTGTTCACTTAATTCATATATTAATTCTTGTAATGTGCATAGCCTTGTCCTAATTTTGTAGATGAGGAAACAGAGGCCAGGAAGAGATTACATGATTTAGCCTAAATCACACAAACCAGAATTTTAATCCAAAGTTTCAGATCATGACTCTCAGTTTACTTTTCTCTTCACTCTGAAGGAACACACTGACAAAAGGAACATGTTTCATGCAGGTCTCTGAGCCATGACAAATGTTTAAAGTTTGGTTAAAGCTGTTTTCTAACATATTTGTCTCTACATGAGTCAGTATGACAAAGGAGTCAGATTTTACTAAACTCCTTGAAAGCAAAGGGCATCTTATTCACCTTGGAATCTGTAATGTCTGATTCAAAGTTGATAGTCTATTAATGAGTTAATTAAATTAATAAACAAATGAATAAATAACTTTCTTTTAAACTCTCTAGTAGAAAGTAGGCTTTTATGTGAATTAGATTAATATATTGTTCTTCTCCTGGGTATTTACATTTTATAAGATGATCCTGGAACAGTTACCCAAATGAATGATTCTAAAGTTGTGTTTCTGATTCTGCTGTCAGAATAGAGGTGAAAGAGGAATTGAGACAGTTTTTCCTGGAGTCTCAAATTTCATTGCTGATATGACAGCTTAGCATGTGTATATGCCTTGAGGAAAAAAATAGAATGCTTCTTCATTTGGGTCATAAAGTGTCCAAAAACATTTTACCTCAAAAAAGTATGTTCAAATAATGTCCATGTGCATCATCCATAAATGGAGCAGGATGCTTCTAACATAGTCACAGGCATACTTCCGCTAAGGGACCTGTCGACTGGGCTTTGGAAGGAAGGACTGAAGTGTTGGTGGTGGTGGGGTGCACCAAATACCTCTGAGATACTCTGTCCCTGAATTTTTGGAGATATGAGGATTCATTCAGGTAGTTGATGCAAAGGATACAGCTAATAAGGTCTGTCTGTCATCTACAGGTCTGAGGCGCAATTACAGATGTACCATCTGCAGTGTCTCTCTAAACTCAATAGAACAGTATCATGCCCACCTGAAAGGATCTAAACATCAGACCAAGTAGGTACTTTCATACTTTCAATCTTCAGTCCTTTTGCATGTGATATTTAGCATGATGATTAAAGGCTAAACATTCTAATTATTTACATACATAGATGGAAACTGTATCTCTTTATCTCCAAAGTTCCCTTGATATTTATGCTACTAAAGCTTCAAGTCCACTAAGCACGACTTGAAGAATGGCTTCTTCTACCTTTTTTTGGCACAAATAATGATGGGGGGGGGGTTTCTTCATTTTTTAAGAACAGTTTTAGCACATTTTATAAATGTGAGGAAATTTTAGGCTAATCCAAAGTGTTTTTAAATCATGTTATCTCTATTTCAAGGATATTCTAGACCTCAGTGTTGCTAAGTCAGATTTTATGAATATCTTCTACCACTTCCATTTCTAGATGAATATTGTTGATTAGTATAAAAACCTAACAAATTTTCTCATATAGTAAATCATTTACATACATAATTATTTCCAATTAAATAGAAGCTCATTTTATTATTTTTTCAAAAATTCTCATGATTTTAAACTTGAAAAGGCTAATCAGGCATAATTTTACCTATATTTATACTGTGCATCTCTTTAAAAATCAATGACATTAACTTCATAGACATTTTTTAAGTAGCTGCTAGGACTGCTAATAAAATCTAATAAAACAGGAAAAAAACCACGGGATATCTCAAAAAGGTATAATTTTTCTAAGTATAATTGTTTTCCTTTCTCTCATATTTATTAGCAAAAGCATTTAACAGATTTGACTGTACCAAGGCTTCATGAATTATAAATGATTTATTCAACAAACATTTATTGAGTTCCTACTATGTGTCATACTCTGAGGTGTGCACTGGGGAAGAAGAGATGAAGTGACTCAGGCCTGCCTCCTATAGAACTGCCTGCCAGGCTGGGGAGGCATCCATGTAAACACACAGAGTGTTCTCTAATACCATGTGGACAGCCAGAACTCTGAGTCCAGGGAGGGAGCAACCAGGGCAAGCTTTACAGGGACATTGGTGCAGAAGCTGATCACGTAAGGAGGAGGTCACCTTCTCATTCTGCTCACCTTTGAAACTCCGGTGACTGGCACAATTCTTGGTGCATATTAAGGGCTTTATAGACATTTTTGATTGAATAAATGTGTGATTTTGAAACATGAGTAACAATTTTCGAGGCAGAAATCTGGGGAAGGTACATTCCAGGTAAGGAAATATCTTTGCAAGGATATTTTAAAGCAAAGGTCACAGGGGGTCTGGCTTACGTGAGGAAATGCAGGCCCAGAGTTTATTACTGACTCTTTCTTTTCATCCATATTGTGCCATCTCATGAGTCAAAGATACTTTCATGACTTGCTTTACTCTGATATACCCCAGAGCACTTTTTAATCAAGGCAATTCTTCAAAAAGATTTTTTCTGATTTGTTATGAAGTACCTAGAGAGCTTGTATTGATGAGTGGACATTACTGCGCCCTGCCCCCAAAAGTAGTCTGTTCATCATCTCTCTAACTAGTATGTTGTAAGAGGCAGCATATACAGTCTAATTAAAATGCATCTGATGTGCACACAGACACATTGAAAGAAGCTGCAACAATAAATAATAATCTTTTAGGGGTATGCATTTATTGCTCTTATTACATAGAAAAAGGTAGTCCATAGTGACTTTAAGTGGCATAACCATGTAAATAACTAATGCAGACAGTATCTCCGACTTCAGGAAAATCTCTGTCTTTCTATGTGCATGTATAAATCTTTATGTGCCAGAATTTGTGCTAGGCATTTTCATATCTATTATCTCATTTAATCCCTGTCTCTACTTCAAGATAAATACTTTTGACCAATTATTTTATTTATATGAGAAAACTAAGGCTCAGAAAGAAGTAACTTACCCAACATCACCTTGCTGATAAATGGCAGAGCTGGGACTGAACCTAGCAGTGTCTGACTTATGCTTCTTCTACTTTTCCCATTTCCCTCAGTTACCATGCACAGGCATGGAGGGGAAGACTACCAGTAGAGAGTACTATGATGAATTTTGAAAAAGAGAGCATCACTTCTCTGGTGGGATTTAATAAATATACATGAATTCCGAAGGGTACATCTATTGTGTTACTTTCTTTCCAATAAAAAAAGACATACTCCTGTTCTATCTCAGAAGCACAAAGTTGTTCTTCTGAAGAGTGAAATGAAGGACATGTGGAGAAAATAATGATAATAGCCTGGTCCCACATGCCTGTTTCATCTACCCTTATGCCTAGTTTGAAAAGTGTGTGTGTGTGTGTGTCTGTTTGAGATTGTTCCATAATTTTTTTGTAATATCCTTGTCAGTTTTGGCATCAAGTTTATGCTGGCCGCATTGAACAAGCTGAGAAGTCTTTCCTCTTTTTCTAATCCCTGAATGAGTTTGTAATAAACTGCTATTATTTATTACTTAAATATGAGAAAGAAATTATTGATGTTGCCATCTAGCCTGAAGATTATACTGTGAAAATACTTTATTAGAAATTTAATGTCTTTAATAGAGCACTGTTCATATATTTTTATTTCTTCTCATATCAGTTTTAATAAGTTGTTTTTTAGTGGATTTACCCATTTTATCTCTAGTTTTAAATGCACTGGTATAAAGCTGTACATGATATCTCCTAAGTTTATTGTTAATGTTGTAGGATATTTTTCATTTCTGATATTGTTTATTTCTGTCTCTTCTTTTTGTTGTTGTTTTTTAAATAAATTTTGTTAGAAGTTTATCAGTCTTCATTAGCTTTTTCTCATGGATAAATGTTTGGAGTTTATTGATTTTCTCTTTGCTCAGTTTTTTTTTTACTATTTAAAAAAGTATTTCCTTCTTTCTACCCTCTTTGGATTTAATTTTCATTTTCCACCTAGCTTCTTAATATCAAAGTATAAATTATTAATTTTTCAGTGTTCCTTTTTTTAATATATGCATTTAAGGCTCAGAATGTGCCACAACAAATGGTTTTAGCTATATTCTGTAAGTTATTATATTTTTGCATTCCGGAGTTTTAATATGTGGTATCCTCATTATTTCTTTTAAGATATTTTCTAATTTTTACTGTAATTTCTTCTTAAATCATTTACTCACAGTTAATTTAGAAGTGTTTTGCTTGAAATCCAATATTTATATACATTTTATGATTAATTTGTGCATGATTCTACTTTGGTCAGAGGACATACTCTAAAATGACTTTAATCCCTTGAAATTTGAGTAGACTAGCTCTGTGCCATCAGCAAATGGTCAATTTTGGTAATATGCCATGTTCACTTGAAACAAACATATCTTTTTCAGTAATTGGGTCTGTCAGTTATGTTAGACTTCTTAATCATTCAGATTTTGTATGCCTTTAGTGATTTTTTTGTTTGCTATGATTTTCATGAGAAACAGAGGTAGTTAAAAACCTCTGACTATAAATATTGATTTGCCTATGTAACCTGTTAATTCTGTCTTTTTAAAAATTTATAGTAAAAGTATATTTTTAGATGCTTATAAATTTAGGATGCTTTTATGTATTCTTATTGAATTTTACTTTTTATCACCTTTTATCATCATGAAATGTCCTTCTTTGTTACTAGTAATACTTTCCAACATCAGCTACAACAACTCTTCAAAGATTTCAAAAGTTTTTCCTTCAAATTGTAGCTAGCTTTTTCTTTGTTCTCAGGTGAAAGGTTAATGTTATGCCTATTACTCTGTCAGAGCTGCAAATGGAAGTCAGCCAAATGGGCCTCAACTATTGTAATCTGCCCAATTAAAATAACATAAGTATTAAGGTATCAGCAATTTTCAAGGTCTTATATTTATATTTTTACTAATAACTTCTAGAAAAGTGCTGAGGTGAGTAAAGATTATTAAATTGTATAGTGAAAAGAACACAGAATTTTGAGTCAAGAGATTTATTTCTACTACAACTTTGCCGCTGAGTGATCTTGGGCACTGAAAAATCTTTAAGTCTCAGTTCTCTCATAGATAAGTAATTAATGATGACAAGAACATAACAAATGTGCATCCACTTTCCATGCCACTCTTATGATCCTGGTACTCTTTCCTAATGATCCTGATTTCAACCTTAAAACAGGTCCCCAGTTAGCTTTTACCATTTTACTGGAGTTAGCAATGTGCCCCCCAAATTGTGACCACACAGAACCTTGGAATGTGACCTTATTTGTAAAGAGGTTCTTTGAAGATGTAAATAGTTAAGAATGTCAAGAAGAAATCACTCTGGATTTAGGTTGGGCCCTAAATCCAATGCCTGCTGTGTTTAAGAGAGAAGGGAAAGTGGAATTTGGACACCCAGTAAATAAGGCCATGTAGACAGAGGTTGAGGCTATGTTTCCACCAGATAAGAAGTACCAGAAGCTAAGAGGGTCTGGAAGAGGCAAGGGAAGATTTTCCTATAGAGCTTTTGGGGACAGTATGTTTTTCTTGACACCTTGATTTCAGACTTCTAGTCTCTACAACTGTGAGAGAATGAATTTCTCTCTCTCTCTCTCTCTCTCTCTGTGTGTGTGTGTGTGTGTGTGTGTGTGTGTGTGTGTGTGTGTGTGTGTGTGTTTTGTTTGTTTGTTTATATAAGCTACACAGTTTGTGATATTTTCTTAGGGCAGCTGTAGGAAATTAATACAATGTGAAGTCTACTTGCCTTATTCCAAAAGTATGCCTTCTGTCGCATTTTCCTGGGCAACTTTTTACTATGGCTGTCCCAATAAAAATGCTGCTGCTGCTACTGCTGCTGGTGATGATGATGAAGTTGGTGATGGTGGTAATGAGACCATCGCTGATAAGTGGAGTAAAACTTCTGTGCAACGAGAATACAGCAACACATTAAAATGCTTTGAAAGTGTTATCTAATATGTTCAGCCTCCCTGTAATTGACCAGATGTTCACATCTTCAGTTTATAGGTTAGAAAATTGAGTCTCAGAGAAGTTAAGTGACTTGTCCAAGGCCCCCAAAATAATCAATTGACAGAGCCAAGAGTAGAAGTCAGGTTATCAGCCATCATTACTATTACTGTTATAATAATACCTAAATAATAATATTATTATCACATTACCCTTTACTAATAGTAATGAGGATTTAGGGGAGGACAAATGTTATAAACAGCAAAATGCCAATCAAATTTTCTCCCTTGTTAAATAATCAGAGAAATATTAAGTATCTAATGAGACTAAAGGTTTAGAAATACTAATGATCACACCAGTAGATCTTTCATGGTTTCCAGGGAATCTAGTCTGCCAATTAGTAGAAATAATTAAAATGATATTTGAAGGCAGATGAGTACATAGTATAAACTAATGAACAATTTCCCTGTAGTGTACTTAAATTTGACTTTAGGGAGCACTTCAAGCCTTAGGACAGTATATTATCTGGAAGTAAAGGATATAAAAGTTGTCATTACTTGCTTTGATACTTCAGTCAGTTGAAAATGAGACACAAGTGTCAAAGAAAAGAAATCAGACTGACAAAAACTTAGTAGCAATTTCAAAATTTTTTTTCATTTGAGAAAAAGCCTAAAAGGTAATATCCATTTCATTTTCTGCAGTTTTTCCCAATGAGATGAATACTTCAGACAAAGCCTTTATATTAGTTTCCCATTGTATTCATTTATCTGTGAAGTGATTGAGTGGATATTTAGACTAATTTTCAGAGCTGTAATATGTTTGCTTTAAATATCTTGGAATTTAGTTCTGGCATTCAGGATAGTACTTCATTATCTGAGGGTGCACGAAGATAAATAAGCGAGTTTTGCAAGATATGCTAATCATTAAGGACCTTCTATATGTACGATAAATAAAAGTTGCATAAAACCCCAAGAAGACGTTCTCTTTGGAAACAAGCAAATAAATCAACATCAAATCAATACATGGACTTCTTCAAAGGCTAAAAATATAGATATTCTTTGTGAGATTTTCAATGTGGTTTACTGGTATTAATGAAGAATTCCATTAACTCAGAGGCCTGGGATTTGATATTGTTCTACATTTTCTATAAGAAAGTTTTCTTTTCTAAAAAGTATAAAATACAAGTCATCAATAAAGTTCTGAGATGAGCAGGATGTAGACACTATCGAAAGTAGAGTTGTCCTTTCCCAAAGAGTGTCCAGGTATTTCTCTTCAGCTGATAGTCATTTGTAAGCTGCTTGGAAAGGCTTAGAATAAAGAGCAAAATCTAGAACCCAAAGCAACTGCTATGCTTGTCTTATTTTATGATTCTGGCTGTGCCAAACAGCTCTTCTAGGAAGCAGAGCTTATGGTGTCACCGAATCTTTCTAGCCCACTGGACACTGTAAATAGGATGTCTACTGCAGCACAGAGATGAGGATGCAGCAGGGCCTGAGTGTCAAAGGGCATTCTTTTGGCTGTTTTTAATAGACAAAACATTCTAGTCCACTATCGCCAAGAGCTCCCCCTTCTCTGAGGAAGGCCTCTGACAAAACAGAATTCAGCTTCTCAAGTGGAAGATAGTAGCCTGTAGAGAGAAGAACTCCAGATGAGCTAGAAAAAAAATTTTTAAACAAGAAAACTATCTTTCTCTCTTTCTGTAGCATTAATGCATAAGCAATTCTACCAACTCTGTTTTTCCAGTCTCGTTTGCATGCTTTGGCTATATATGCCATACCTAGGGATACATTCTAGTTACAGTATGTGAAATGATTAGGCCTTTTGCAGGCTTAGAAAGAGCTAAGTGGGGAGCACTTTCTTTCTTTCATAGTATTTCTAGAATTACCGATGACACCTAATATTCCTTAGCTCATCCATTTCCTACCCACCTCCTTCTTGAGGGACTTATAATCATTATTTCATTATTTTGTCTTGCTTGAAATTTACATGAGTCATGGCTATCTCTAGAGTGATTCTGAGCTGATGATTCAATGTCTCACATTTAATTGTGGACTCCATTGAAACCTCTTATATTTTTTGTCATGCTGCTTCAGATAGTCATCCAGTACCAATCATCAACTTGGCTTGGTTCTGCAAAGTGCATCAAGAAAGAAAGAAAAAAACTGGAAGGAGGCTGGGAGAGTCCCAGTGTCAGTGATACTTCTCACAACCTGTGTGGCTTTTAACAATGTATTTTTAAATGGAGCTATTGAGATGCAATTTACATACAATAAAATGCGTAGATTTTAGTTATAGAGAGTGATAGTGGGTTTTGACACTTTATATACTGTGTAAGTACCAGCCCAGTCAAGACATAGAACGTTTTCATAAACTCTTTTCAGGCAATACTCCACTCCAGCCAAACACTTTTTCGTTTCTATCACCGTAGCTTAGTTTTGCCTGCAATAAGATGGTATGTTTTCCTCTCTTTCTGACTTCTTTGCCCAACATGTTTTTGAGATTCATTCATGTTGTAGCACGTATCAGTAGTTCATTTTTTCTGTGTGTGGCTTTGAACAAATCATGTTTCCTTACTGTGCTTTGGTGTCTCGTTTGAAATCTGAGGGGAATGGAATATGAAGTAGTCAAGGTCTCTATCAATTTTAGTATTCTCTTATTTTACTACTTTGAGATTTAGCTTCTTTAACTTATATATAATTTTTCAGCTGGCAAAAGATGAGATATAAAATAATTTATTAGTCTTTACTTTTCTACTGCTGGTGACCCAGAGTTGACCAAACCCTTAGGTTTGTGAGAGGAAAGGGATCCTGGAGGCCTGATTAAATGAAAGGCCAGGGGCTTTCCAATTGCTTACCACTTGGGGCAAATAGGATGAAATTGGTTATATGAGGAGAAAGTACAGAGAAAAAAGCTTATTTTAATCTTATTCCATGCTGTAAATATAGATCGCAAATTCTGGTGACTTCACAGGCAACCAAGGATAAGGTAAGATGGAGTCAGGAAGGTTCTAAACAAGGTGTTGGTCCTTTGCCTGAACAGTCCAAGCTAATCCTTTCCCACACATGTCACCAAAGTTCATTAGAGTATGCTCATTTGTAAATTATATTTAGCTGCCATTGACTTTTAGTAGAACCAAACTTTAGTAGAATATTGAATTTGGCCAGCATTTGCCTAATCTCTCAAAAATTATCATGGAACATGGAATGCCAGAAAATTGAATTAAACAAACTAAGTGCTTCACTTCATATAGGTCAGTTTTGTTGGGGAGTACAGAGAGGAGATAAGAAGGGAATGAAAACGTGGTTGTGTTATTGAGTCTAGCTCTCTAACACCTCTTTTTGGGGTACAGAAGATTGAGTGGGTCCATTTTGGCTGGGGTTTTCACAGTGTGGGTGGAGGAGTAGTGTGAGTGCTTGAGCAGATCATCCCTTCACTCCATTTAATTCAGTCTCACAACTAAAATCTATTAGGCACCTGCTGTGTATGGGCATTAAAATAGGCCTTAGAGATAATAGTAGGAGATACAGAGATATTTATAATTCTCAACAAGTTTATAATGTAGTTGAGGGGAAGCCAACAGGTAGTCAAGTAATTATAGTTAAAATCAACATAGGATATGGTAAGTACCAGAAGTATAAAATGCTGCTGAAATTCAAAGGAATAAGAAATTGTGTTTGTTGGGGACCATCAGGAAAGGTTGTTGGGAAGTGAGTATGGTAAAGTAGTTTCACTAAAGAGGTTTGAGAATGAGACCATTAGGGTTCAGTCCTGGCTCTGTCTTTTACTATCTCTGTGTCCTTGAGCAGGTTACTTAAAAACCTCTCTGTGGCTTATCTTTCACATTAATGAAGTATAAAAGATTATATAAATGCTTACATAAACTGACTGTGGTGAGGACTGAGTTTTAAGAACAACAAAATACAAAACTACTTAGATAGTACTTGACATGAAGTGTTAATTATCACCCTATATTAATGAAATTACATTTGAAATGGGCCTTGAGGAGTGGGTAGAGGGATGTTGAGGTAACACTCAGTACTTCTTCTGTCCCAAGTACTACTTCTATAAGATTGCTCCAGAATTCTTCATGGCAAACTCTATTTTTTTTGTCCAAAGTTGGGCCTTCTGGACTCTCACAGTTTCAGTTCTACTCAGTATTTAGAACCCAAAGTGACCTTAACCAGACAGTGAGATACTAAGAGTGCTCTATGACAGACCTCCAAGACTATCTTCACTCTGAGTTCCTTGTGGTCTTATGCTTTCTATATGCTCCAAGTCTTCATTTTATCATATAATAGTTTCAAGCTTGATATTTAATTCACAATACCAGAATAAACACTTCCCAAATTCTCCCAAATATCTGTGGTCTTTACATCCTGATTCCTACCCAGGCTTCCCACTTTATCCATCTGATTACTTGTTCCATTTTGTCAGTCATCTGTAATTACCACATTATTCTCCGAAGATCATTGTGTATAAACCTGGAAATTAAAAAATGAATTGAACTATGCTCCTGGATGAATTTTCTAAAATTATTCTTCTGCTAGTCTTTGAAACTTCCTGGATAGACCTTCTTTACCATTCTTATTATATGGAGCTCATTTTTCTTACTCGTTTGAATTTTTATTTTACTGTTTAAAAAAATATACATATCCCTTCTACTCAGGAATCTGTATACTTCTGCTTATACTAGATTCTTACTAATCTTAGTATAAACTGATTAAATCCAACTTTGAGCCACAATGTTCAATAAATGCTCTGTCTTTAATTGGAAGGATTTTCTCAAAAAAACAAATGTTCTCCACTTATAAGGGTGACATCTCTTTAAATATTAACCACTGTTATTTCAGATGTAACTTCATGACAAACATTTTGAAGACTCGTTTTTTTCTTCTTTGAGTTAGGATTATGTAGATCATTCTATATTGTGTTAAGACTAGCCAGATGCAACCAAGATCTGGACCTCAGTCAAAATATAAATTTGTAGAAACATTATTATAATCATATATATTTGTCACTCTTAATAGTCTTTCATAGCAAATAAGAATTGTGTATTTTTTTTATAGCTTTTAGGGTCACAGAAAAATCTTGGTTTATTTCATGCTGAGTAGTTAAATACAAATCAAAATCTATAAAGCTAGCTTTCAGAAATGTGAGTGATATATCAAGCTCAAGACACAATAAATTCAAAGTTCTACCCATAGCCTCTAGTGCTATTATACTCTCCAGAGATACATCTGTCCTTTCTCTTCCTTATTTAAGTGCCCTTTCTTCTAACAGCACCTAACAGGATAACATGTGCACTTTACTTTTTTGATTTCTAAAACTGTCACCACCAAACTTATTTCTGTTATAACAAAAAGATCTTATAAAAGCCTTAAATAGATGAGTTTCAGACCCCTGATTTTATTTCCTTGATAATGGATAAAGTTTCAAATAATAGATTTGGATTTATAACATCTTTCCAGTGTTAAATAAGATAAACTTAGTTATAGTCAAGATTTTCATGGGCAGACAACTTACTAAATTAGAACCTATTGTCCTTGAGTATCTGTATGAGGAAGGACGTGTTAAGTCTGTTATAGATGAGTTTCACTGAGTGTTCTAAACTTTCTCATTTTAAATCCAGCTTTAGGTTAGCAGAGTTCCTACTCAGGGCAATTGAGTAGGGAGATCTTTAGATTTTTCAGCAACCTTCATACTTAGAAAGTTTGAAAGCCACCTATAAGCCAACTATATAATTTCTATTTCTTAGTCTTAGAACCAGATGTCACAATTTTGTTATTCCATGAAAGCACGTCTTGGAAAAGAGATACCAGGTCAAAATGTAACCTGAGAGATTTACTGCAGCCAGGAAATTTAGTGATCAACATCTGTTGTTCCCCTTCTAAGGGTGATGGGAAAGGACTCAAACTCTCCCATACTAGTATGTCAGGAAAACATCAGTACAAGTAAAAGATTTATCGGTGCTTTTTATCAATGCTTTTCAATACATGTAGACACTAGAGAGGCATCTTTCATTTCAAATTCAACTCTTAAACCTAGTAGCAAGTAACTAATTAGCCAGCCTTCTAGAACCTGTGAGTGACATTTCTGTAGTGAATCTAGACAGTTCATTTCTGTGGACGGAATTTGCCTGGAGGTTTTCAGTGAGGCAATAAACATATCACGGTGAAGGAGCACCAGAATACTCATTGACCGGGTCAGTAGTTTAGTGAATAATTACTAAGTGACCCAGTATGTTCTAGAATCTAAATCACTTAGTAGAGAATGACAAATTAATCTTATATTTCCTGTCTTTCAAGTGCTCATTTAATTTTTTAAATGCCTAAACACTGAATCTTTATGATTCCAGAGAAAGACCCTTAAATTCCTGGGTACATTCAAATTGCAGGAGAGAGTGCTGGTGGTTTCACTGGATGATGAAGGTCATTAAGCATTCTGAACATCTCTCAGTGACATGGGGCTCAGTGAAGGCACAAATGGACCTTCTGCACCTTAAGTAAGGATGTGGTCACTAGGAATACAGACTTTAGGTACAACTTATAGTACCCACAGTAGCCTGAAACCTGATTTGGGAATTGAGGAAGGAAGATAACTCAGGATCCAGGAAGAAGTTAGGCATAAACAGGATGAGGCACCTAGAGAGTGCTGGCTGTTTTGTTGTATGGGCAGTCATAGAAGTTCTGCCTTCTAAGGCCTTACCCAAAGGAAACTACTTTATTAAAACAAAACTTTATATGTTCTGGGTTTTCTTTGAAGTACCCTTATTACTTACAGATGATGATTTAAATCTTGTAACACCTGATAGGATATTTCATTGCTATTAAGTGAGAGAAGAAACTAGGAATGAAAATTACATTAAAAATGAGTGACATTTGTGGTCAAAGAATGATGATTAGAGATGTTTTTCTGTCCAACTTTGGTTGAAAATCACTTTCTCTCTCTTCATGCTTATAATACTTTCTCTAGTGTATGGTTCTAGGAACCAATAGCAAAAGATTTGTTCCCTAAGATAGTACAGATACAAAAGAGTAAAACTGTGTCAGGTATTCTAGTAAGAATGGTTTTATTGTTCTAAAGCATATTTTCTTTTACTATCCACACAGATACTTTTCCTTTTAACCTTAAAGTAGAAGTATTCCTGGATCTTGTGATTAAAATATCTCATCCTGTGCCCATGGGATGCTCAACAATTAACATTCTTTCTTTTATCCAATGTTTAATTAGGGTTGAGGCCAATACAAAATTTGAATGACTAAAGTTAATGAAAATCATGAATATCATTCCAAAATGTTCTCTGCTAATTGTGAGTAATTTCTCCATTTCTCTGAGAGGATGTGGCAAATTATAATCCTGGCCTTAAGATGTGATTTCAGGGAATTGCTTTCTTCTCACAAAATGATATCCTTTCCCCAATACACACCTGCTGGCTAATTGTCAAAATGATCTTTTAGTTTTTGCTTTCTGTTTTATATTTCGCATATGAGTGAAATCAAAAGGTTCTTGACTTTGTTCAGTCTGACTTATTTCATTTAGCATGATAATCTCAAGGTCCATCCATGTTGTCACAGTGACGATATTTCGTTTTTTCCTATGGCTGAGCAGTATTGCATTGTATATGTACTACATCTTCTTTATCTAATCATCCATTGAAGGACACTTAGATTGTTTCCATATCTTGGGCACTGTGAATAATACTGCAGTGAATGTAGGGGTACATATATCTTTACAAATAAATGTTTTCAAATTTTTAGGAGTACTCAGAAGAGCAATCACTGGGTCATATGGTGGGTCATTCCAAATGAAACAAACGGACAAACAAACAAAAACCTCATAGACACAGACAACAGTTTAATGGTTACCAGAGGGAAAGGGGATTCTGGGGAGGTAGAAAGTGGAAAGGGAGTCAAATATATAGTAATGAAAGGAGACTTAACTTTGGGTGGTTAACAACGCAATATAGATGATATATTACAGAATCGTACACTTGAAACATACATAATCTTATGATCCAATGTCACCCCAATAAATTGAATAAATTTTAAAAATAAATAAATAAATAATTTTCTTTCACAGAGAAAAAAGTCACTTGCAAAATGGTATATGTAAATGAAAAATATCAAACTCCTAGCTGTGAGAGGTTTAGATGAGAAGGCCTGATATAGAATTATAAAGGACATCATTAATTAGGCTAGAGAAGGCAGAAAGGGGAGGCTGGGACTGGTAAGGTCAAGCTTGGCTTCTTTGGGCCCAGGACGAGACAAGTTTGAAGAAATAACACCCACTTCCATATACTCTAGACTTATAAAAAACAAACGAGAAATATAAAACTCAATAAGTTAAATATTTTTCCTACCCCAAAATATTTTAGTCTCCCTTACCATCATAGTTTTGTCCACTATAGTTTCCTCTGGCTTCTTTAACTTAGTCTTCTTAAAGCAATGATTTCAAATATTCTCTAACAACTGTAAATGTACTGACTTCATGACTCACCCATTTTTATCCTTTTGGAGGACAGACAGGGAATAACTAGCTTTATTATGATTTTTAATCAGAGAAAATTTGGTAGATAGCAGTTGTGTCGCCTCTGAGAGTTGAAGAACCTGGGATGAGAAAGTTGAGAGGACTTCTCCTCCCTTGGCTGCTGAGTAGAAAGCCAACAGCTGCCTCTGTGCGGGGTGGGGGTGGGGGGCTGACCGTGGTGAGCAAAAGCAGGAACTGAAAACCCCACTTCTGCTTCCCAACCTCCCCCATTACCCCAGTTTCTGACTGGTTCTCAGATTCAAGGGACTATCCTTAAAACCAAGCCACTGTAGTGTAATATGTCATGTCTTTATCATCTGGCCTCATATACACTGATCCAATCAGAGAGTTGGAAGTGGAGAGAGATACATTATCAAGTCATGCAGAGCCAATGCAGGTAAAATGTTTCTAAGACAGAGTTCTAAGTAAACTTTAAAATCTAGTTTAGAACATTGCTTTTTATTATAGATTTTCACTTTAAAATTATGTCTCCTAGTAGAGCTTAAAGAAAAAGATGAATTATGTCTGTTACCTTTGGATTTAGACAGCAGCAGATGGAGTTCTGATTTTCCGGCATGTTCCTCTTTTTGTAGAGCCCCAATACTTGAGAATGATTCAATTCCATTCTGTGTCTAGCTAATGTCCATATATTGCAAGGATATAGGACCAACCAAGAGGGTGATCCCTACCTTCAAGAAGCCTAGAGTTTAACTGGAGACTAAATTAAGAGACTAACATAATAGAACATTTAAATGCTAATATACGCAAGTGATTTTACATAACATCATGCAAAAAAATTGAAGAAAGGGAAAGATTAGTACAGACATGCATAATGAGAGAAATGTGCTTAGATGAAATGAACCTGGGCTAGGGAACAAGGATGAATTCAGTTTGAAGCAAACTGAGTTTCTGCGGTCTAGGAACATTCAGGTGTAGGTGCCAGTGGGCATTTAAGTCTACAGATCTGGAGTTCAGAAAAGAGATGATGGATGGAGATGAGTTTCAGGAGTCATAATCTCACAGGAAATAATTAAAGTTGATGCGGTAGAAACATGCCAGGAAATTATAACTCCATCTGCTGTCGAAATCCATAGGTAGCTGACATGATTCAAGGAAGGCATATAGAGAAGAAAGGGATAAACACACACTCATGCACATACACATGGTGACAAAGGAAGAGAAGTCAGAACTTTTGCCTATAATGGCACATTTTATATATTTTTTTCTAAGTAGGAGAACAAGACAGATTAAAAGCTAAGGAAGAAAAACTTTTCAAGAAGGAAGGCGCAGAACAGAGTAACAAGATACCAGAGTCAATAGGAGGAGGGCTTCAAAAAACCAGAGGGCTTACCAGTTAGGAGTCCTGGTTGATTTTGGCCAGGAGCATTTTTGCTGAAGTTTCAAGAATAGTATGACTATAATGTCTGGGGTAAGAATGAAGTGAGGGAGTTTCTTACCCGTGTTCTCCCGGGATGAGGGAGAGTTCCATAGAGCCCACAGATGATAGCAACGAGAAGGCCAGAGGGTGACGTCTGGTGTACAGAAAGGAAAGGGTTTTGCAAGAAAACTCAAAATTAAATAACAGTACCTTCTTTTAAAATAAATAGTAGGTGAAATTTCATAAAAACACAGTTGAATACCACCCAGTGAACTTCCTCCCTGCCCCTGCTCTTCTCTAGAACTCTGAGGAACCATTTGATAATCATTGGCGATAGGACAAAAGAGGAAAGAGTCAAGTGTTCCTCCTTTTTCCAGCCTGGGAGATGAAAGGAACCTTAGTTGAGATGAGACTATCAGGGTTTTAGTAAATCGAGTTTTAGACCATTGCTTTTGAAGTAATGGCACTTTAGCCAAGTGCCATTAAGATGTACTTTAGGTAGTTGGAAACAAGCCTGGAATGCAGATACAAGCTATGGCTTAAAATGAAGATTTTTTTGAGCCAGCTGGATAGGTAGAAGTTGAAGCCTTAAGACTAAATGTATTCTCTAAAGTAGGGAAAGGGACAGAGAGAAAGAGCAGCAGCTTGGGCTTTGACTTCACCAGAAAACCATTACCAAGTCTGTTAAGACCTCACTCTGCCCCCACCCTCTCTCTCTTTCTCTCTTTCTCTCTCTCTCTCTTCTCTCCACCTTCACCCACCCCCATGGATTTGTAACAGAGATTTGACCTTAGGCATCTGTAGGCATCTGTAGGTGCTGGTTAAGCACTCTTTAAAGGCTGTTGGCTTTGCATATGATGCTGGAGCTTGAAATACACAGGACAGGCCATGAAAGGTAAATGGATATACAGCCTGGAAGAGCAAAGGCAAACTCAAATTCATGAGTGCAAGCTGGAACCTGTGAGGATAATGAAAACTCCTGTTAGTGCTCAGTTCCTTCAGTCTTGATGAAAGTGAGTTTTCTATGGGGGAATGTGGTGCTTATGTATAAGGCACAACAGTGCTGACCTTCCTTCCTAGTATAAAAAGACAAAACCAAAGAGGGCAGAGAATTCTAGGAAATGTTCAGGCCAGCCACATTAGTATACTATAGAACCGCCACAGGACACCGATGAAGCTGCTAAATAACAATATAAGGCAGAATAGTTCAATGCCTAATGAAAAACTAGAGCATTAAGTGCTGAGTCATTTTTTGTCTCCCTTTGAAAAAAAATTAGCAAATCAAAGATAGAGTGACTTCAGAGATTTCTAATTCTCTCAGATGGAATCTGAACTTGTTTTATTAATGAATAGCATTCTGAATCTCTTTGCTTTAGGTACATGTAAACAATTATAAAGACCATTTCTCTTATTAACTGAGCCATATGCCTTTAATGAAAATGTTCAAGGCTCACATGTGTAAGATAATTAATATCCACCTAGGAATGAATTATGTCCAGAATATTAAAGAATTAAAATATGATCTGGAAAATACATGATTTTATCTACATACTGAGATTAATTTGAAGGGAAAGATAAAATTTATTTTCGCATTGATGAGCAAAAAAAGAAAAAATATTCTGCTGGTGCTATGGCTTAGGGATTTATTGCAGAGCTTCAAGGAAAATAGACCATCTGTGATCAGAAGTATTTTTATTTATATAATTTGTTTGAGACAAGCTATAATAAAATGTCCAATTTCCCCTGGTGAAATTGTCTATTTTACTTTATATGTATATTAAAAGTGTGACAGGATTATGAGAGCATTCCAAAGAAAATAACTTAGCCACTTTGTGAATGGGTGGAGCTGGAAAGTTATTACATGGCACAAATGATGGCAGTGGCAGAAAGCCATCTACTAAAACTGGCACTAAGACAAGTTAGTTGGAGAGTAGGACAGACCTCAGAGAACAAAACTATATAAAAATTTAAAACAAACATGAAGTCCTTGCCCAGTCCCAGTACCACCTGTACAATATCTGCCTGAGGAAGATTATTACAAAAGGTTGGTCACAAGGGGCTTATTCCTGGGCGCTCTATTCTTTTCTATCAGCACACTTTCCAGAAGGTATCTAGTGCAAATTGTGTGTGTGTGTGTGTGTGTGTGTGTGTGTGTGTGTGTGTACACACATATATACACACACAGATTATCAACCATCTATCTATACATTTATACTCATCTACATATGTATAACATTAAATTCAACACTGATCATTCCCCTGGGACTCCAGACTCTCTATTCAGATGTCCAACAGGCATCTCCAATATAACATGATTAAAAAGAGAACATTTGGTTTCTCTCCAAGACCTTCTGCCCCATCCTCCCCAAATCTCCCATATCTTTAAATAGCACTATCATTTATCCAAATGCTCAAAGCAAAGCCCAGAAGTTAACTTCGATTCCTTTCCTCCCATTCATTTCCACATCTAATCTATCAGCAAGTCCCGTGACTCTGCCTGTACATATCTCAAATCTGTCCTCATCTCTCCATCTCCACTATTAACACCCAAGTCCATGTTTCCAGTCTCTTTCTTTTCTGGACTCCCTGCAATGGCCTCCTCACTTGCTCCCTGTGGGCACATTTGTCTGTCTATACACCATCCCTCACACACAAGACAGAATGAGCTTCTAAAACCGTACCCCAGATTTTATTCTTCTCCACTGAAAATCCTCTGAAAGCTTCCCATTGTGCTCAGAAGAGAATCCAGACTCCTTGTGCTGGTTCACAGAGCCCCGTGAGATCTGATGTCTACCAACCTTTTTGTGTCAGTTCATACCAATCTCTCCCTGCCCACTGTGTTCCAGGAATACTGATTGACATTGCTCTGGTTTTCAAACAGCCCATCATTTTCTGCCTTAACCTTCATTCCCTGCACTATCTAGAATCTCTTCCTGATTCTAATTTTCCACCAGTCATCACATGACTAACTTCTTTTTGGCAACCAGCATTCAAATGTCTCCTAGGTATTGGTATTGTCCTATTTTAATTCTCTACCTAGCACTTATTTCCCTTTCACATTTTTAAATGTCTATCTATTATCTATTTATCTATTTATCTATCTATGTACCCATCCATCCATCTATCTATGCATCTGTGCATTCAAAGATAGAATAAAAGTTCCAGTGAAGCAAGGATTTTCTGGGTCTTGTTCAGTGCTATATCTCCAGCACACTGAAGACATGCACTGCTTTCTAATATCAAAGATGGTCAGAGACAGATAATTTTAAGATAAGATAGGAAATGCCATGACAGGGGAAAGCAGAGTGTTATGGGAAAATGGAAGAGGGGCAGCTAACTTAGCCTGTGAGAAGACTTCCTGGAAGAGATGGTACTTGACTTGAGGAGTTGATGAGAAGATGTACAGAAAAAGTAAGGAGGTTGGTCTAGAATATGACACCACCATTAATAAAGACTGATCTACATCATTAGAAAAGAGCCTGGAGTATATCTTGAGAGAAATAAGCTTGAGACATTAGCAGGAGTTAGAAGCTATAGTTAGAAGTTCTAAATGTTATTAAAGACAGAGAGTACTTATCTTACAGGTAGTAGATTCATAGTGAAGTGATGTTAGAACTCTCACTCTGGCAGCAGATTGGATAAGTCTAGAAATAGAGATAACAAACAAGAAATTATTAAGATAGTACAGGCCGGAATTAGGAATGATCCCACCTTATAGCATGCCTAGTTACAGCTGAAGGAGTTTAGAAACAGAAATACTAAGATTAAATGATAGTGACTTTATATACGTATATAATACCTATAATATCTCTACTCTTAAGTGGCACAAGTGGTCATCGGCAATTTTCTTGTTATTTTCCCTCACTCTCAAGAGTCCTCATCTGAAACATATTAGCAAGAGCTGCACCATTGGATATAATGATGAAATGAAATAAAGTATATAAAATAACTGGTGTACTTCTTGGCACAAAATGAATAATCAGTAAAAGTTTCTTGCTTTTATCTCCCCAGTGACTGTTAACTAATAATCATTGGTTTGGGAATAGATTCATGCATATAAAATAAATTTTGTTAAATTGAAATTCAGGGGTCCTGACTTCTCTTACCATCCATATAATTTTCTATGAAGTCTTAGGCAATTCATTTCATATCATCTATAAAATACAGAATAATAATTTTTCTACTTCCCCAATGGGATTGTGGTGAGGATCAAGGGATGTTAGGCATGAAATGCTATGCGAATGTAGAGTGCCATGATTTTTGTCCTCAAAGCTACCTGTGGCCAAGACAAACCTCCCATCCTCCTATCCTGTGATGAGAGTCAACCATGGCTTTGTAATTTTTTTTAATATTTTCCTACTCCAAAGTCAATGACACAACAAACCCAGCAGCTACCTTTAAACACAATCTGTCCTCTACTACTTCTAAGTAACTCTAAAATATCATAATGTCCAGAATCCCTCTGTATGAACTGTTGCTAAATAACAGATTATTTCAAAATTAAGTAGTTTAAAACACAAGTAATTCCTATTTCAGTTTCTTTGAATCAGGAATGATGCTAAGACATGGGCTTGGGCTGCAGTCATTCAAAGGCTTGACTGGGGCTGAAGGATATACTTTCACAATGGCGCACGTAAATGGCTATTGGCAGGAAGCCTCTGTTTCTCACTACGTGGTTCTATCCTCATAAGATGGCAGCTAACCTCTTCTGGAGTGATACATTCAAGAGAAAGAGCAAGGATGAAGATATAGTGTCTTGTGTGACTAGGTCTCCAAAGTCACACACTGTTAATTCTACTGTTTTTCTATTCCTTAGAAGCTAGTCAAGTCCAGCCACACAGAAGAGGGGTTGGGGTGGAGACTAGGCTCCTTCTTTTAAAGGGAGGTATGTGAAAAAACATATAGGCATATTTTAAAGCCTCCACAGTTCTCTGTAATCAAAATCAAGGTGTGGTCCCTGGGAGTCTTCTAGAACATTTGCAGAATGTGTGACTGCCTTTGCTGGGGATTCACTTAGCCTGGAGTGATTCATAGTCCCTCCACAGGACCAAGTCATTCCGCTTGCTCAAGTTCTTCCAATAGAGTTTCATTTACGTTTATTTATATTGCCTAATCCACTGTCTTTTACAAAATATATAACATCTCTGGCAAGACCAAACACAGTGCCTGGAAACAAGTATGGGTTCCATAAATATTAGTTTTGCTTATTGAAAGATTCTGAAAGCAAATTATCAGATCCTTTGTATGGGACAGATTTTGGTAAGGTGAAGAGGGAGAAAACATGCAGATCAGGAGAGTTGGAATGTAGATGAGGAAGAAAGCAAAGAGGGTAAAGGACAGAGGATTAAGCTCTCCGCACAGCTTTACAACTGCATGTGTTTACGGAACGCCAGACGGTGGGTGAGGCCTGAAGGTGAACTAAGTCTCTGCAAAGTGGCAGGAGGGCAGCAGCTTGATTGGCGGCAAGAGAAGTTGAAGAGTGGGCACCTCAATGGGGAAATTTCCAGGTGCTTTGAAAGAGCACTCCTCCAAAGTGGAGTAGGGAGTACAGCCTGAAAGAAAGAGTAGGTTCAGCAAGAATAAGAGAGGGTTACTCTGAGAAACCTTTCCAAGTAGATTTTAAGTTTTGAAAAATACCAAGTTGTAAATTCATCTCAGACATTTAAAATGCATTAGATGCTACTACAGCCCCGGCTGTCGATTCAGCCAGCATTTATTGAACAGCAATTGTGTGTCAGCCGCTGTTCTCATGGCATGCACATTTATTATCTCATTCAGTCCTCACAAACACTGTATGGGCAGTTGTATTATTATTTTCTCTCTTTTTTTTTTTTAGAAGTTCTCTGCTCTGGGAGGTTATGTTCCTTGTTCATAGTCACACAGTTAGTTTGCAAAGGGAAAAACTAGGATCGGAATTCAGGTTTTTAAATTTTATTATATCACAGCTTTCATTTCTTAAAATCAGAAATTTCACATGCCGTCACATTATGGTTTAACTAACATTTCTTAAGATTTAGCATCTCCTTAAATAAAAGACTGGTATAGGGTAAGCTATAGGCCTAGCTGATTTCATGAAAAGTACTTTGCTCTTGACAACACTGTTTTACTGCGATAACCTTTAAAATGGGAGTGATGGTCATCTTTTAGAGTCTCTTCTGCAAATTTACACTTTTCCCAGAGATGAGGTTGTATATGCTCCATCACAAATTTTCCACCTTTTTTGAACATCCAGGCTATACCCAATGCATCTTCTACTGCATAACCACTAAAACAGTGTAACATAAAATTATAATGTCTATAAGATGATTCAGTGTCTTACTTCAATCCTTTTCTGTTAGAATTTTCTCATTCTCCATTATTTCTTCAAGGAAAGAACATATTTTCTCACTCTCCCTTGTGTTTCTCTATGACCTTTGATTTCTACCCCTGCTCTCCAGGCATGTGTGCCATTCATTCATGTGTTCATTCATTTAGTCGTTAAACATCATTCCTTCGCTCTTTCAACACATATTTATTGAGCATCCACTATGTATTAAGTACTTTTCTAGTCACTGATAAAGTATTTTTGACCATGAGCCAAACAGTGTGCTCAGATCTATGGGTGCAGAGATGTTATGGAGAACACTATCATGATAGTGAGCAAATGCAATATAATAGAAGGTATCATGGCATTGTATATAGGATACAGTGGAGAAATATGAATGTTGACACCTCTAATATTAACAGTGCTATTGTTAATTGTCATGTATAACATGCTGTTATTATACATGATATATCATTTTACTGAGGGGTCATAAGCTACCTTGTAGAGGAGTGACGTGTTAGATAAAATGTAAACTCACCAGATGGTCATTGCATTAGTCTGGGACTGGGTCCTCTGAGAAGAAGGTGCAAAGAGAGGAGTAAGTGTGTAAGACTATTATTGGGGCAAATTGTGAGAGCAAATGTAGTGATCCAAGAGAAATGAGAAAGCTGTCAGAGCACACATCTAACTCTGAGTGAAGGAGATCAGGAAGGAAACTTGTGTAAAAGTGCAAAAATTTATTTTTTCCCCAAACCAACGTCTCTTCATGCAATCCTTAGCTTAAGCAGTTTTCCTGCTGTCTAGTGTGTAAGCCAGAAACCTGGGAATCAAAAACTTCTCACGACTGATCCTTAACTGATATTAATGCTACTTTTCAAACACCTTTCTGAGCTTCTGCATTTCCAGTGTTATTGCAATAGTTCAGAAGATAAGCTCTTCCAACTCCTCTCTCTGTTTCTTATCACATCTTTAAATCCATCCATTGATTTATTTGGAGGAAAATAACCTGATTAAGTTCCTTCTTTAATTAAATTCTCCAGTGTCTTCTCATTGCCCATATCCTTAGATTTATACATTAGACTTTGATTTGGTTACAGAACATCTCTAGTATTATTTCTCAATGCCTGCCCTTTTTATTTTCCCATTACCCCAACCACAAAAGAATCTTATACTGCAACCATATTGAGCTTGTAGTTTTAAAATGCACCGAACTGCCTTAAGCAAATCCTATTTTTAATCTGCCCTCTCAGCCTGGGGTGCTGGCCTCACTGTGACTTTGGTGGGACTGGTAAACTGTTCTTTCTCAGGAGATATTTTAACAACCCTTGCAGTTAGCCAGCCACCTAAAAGGAGAGTGTCAGTGAACTCGCTTCTCTTGCATCTCTGTATCTCTTTTGACCTCTGTCTACGTAGCAGAAATCAGCAAAGAAAAATACAACCATAGATTAATGTAATGACTATCAGATCATGAAATTGCAAAATGAATTTCTCACCAAATGGGCAGTGTACTTTATCAGCCCCATTCCTGTCTTTGTCTTTCTCCATTTGTTTTGGGAGAATACATCCTTGCATTCTCCAGACAGATGCTGTGGGTGACTCTGCAAACCCTGGTCAAGAGCACACTTATCCCTGGACAGGTGATGATGGACGAATGGAGAAACATTATCTGACTTTCTCTAACCCAGCAAGAAAAAAATCACCTGCAGAAATACTCGGAATCTCTAAGAAAACAACATGCTTTGGTTCTAAACTTCAAGTCTATTATTTAGGGTTCATGACATTAATTCAGGCAGCAGAAAATTTCCAACCAAAATTGTATGTATAAATCACACAGTCTTGGGAAAAACGAGAAGAGAAAGATTGTAAAGATTCTCTCAGGAGTGCAAAGAGGGCTTCAAAATTGCATTTTTAAAGCACCTTCCTATCTCAGGAGATGTGCTAAGTACTTTATATCATTTCTCCTGTCTTTTCCCTTTCTTCTTTCTCTCCTCATCCTCCTTGCTCTTCTCTTCTTCATCTTTGTTTTCATTTTCTTTTAATTCACCAAATCCTTAATGTTCAGGCCACTCCTTGGTTTAAAACACACTAATAGTTTTCTCTTTTGTTCACCATAAAGGCCTAATCCTGTACAGTCACCTTCCTGGCCCTCCCCACATTTAAACTTCCCACTCCAGTTATCTTTTTGCTCTCCTCCCACTCCTCAGCCTCCTTCCCTTGGCTCCAGCCACACTGACTTTTTGCTGCTCCTTGGAGACCTCAAAAGGTTCTTACCTCAGAGCTTTTGCACTTATTGATCCCTCCACCAGCTTTTCTCCCAACGACCATGTGTCAACTGGCAAATTCCCAGCACATACCAATGGCAGTTTCTCTGACCACTCTTAAAAACTGCAGCTCCTGTTCCCACATTCTCCATATCCCCTGCCCTGCTTTTTTTACTTCATAGCCCTTATCGCCTTCCAATATACCATGTATAATTTGCTTATTTTCAGTCATTGCTGGTTTCTCTGAGCTGAAATATAAGGCATGGATTTTGCCACTTTGATTTTCTGCTATATCCTCAGCACATTATAGCAGTGCCTGGCTCCAAGGGGGTGAATATTAACATTCCCAGTCGTAGATGGGTGACTGTTTCCCAGGAAGCTGAAACAATTTCCTCAAGTCACATAATTAGTAAATGGCAAAGCATAAGTTCAAATCTAAATCTTTTTGGCCCCAAGATCCACATCCTTTTCACTGCACTGTGCTTTCCTCTCTTTTCAAATAACCAACTATATATTTTCATGTAATCAGGGAGCAGCTTCCATACAGGGAGTTTCTGCTTTCTAAACTCTAAATTTTGGTCAGGGAGTCCAACTGTGAGAGATCTGTGTGAGAGGCAAAGAAAGGAAAGAAATGAGATCAATAACAAAAATGTGGGGATTTCTATACTCATAGGAGTTAAATGTCAGGTGCTTGATTGGAAACTGTCTTCCGGACACCCAGGCTAGATCACGCCCACAAACTGTGGGAAAACTGGTGACACATATGAGCCAGCCACGACTTCCATTTAGAGGTCATGCACAGATGTCTAACTGGAGTTTGCTGTTTATTAACATAAACCACTTTGCCATTCAGAAATGGGAGTTAATCAAAATATTGCAAATGATGCACCTTGAGAAATGTCACTTTTTATCATGATTGCATTTCCATATTTTTTCATGTTAGTGTGTGTGTGTGTGTGTGTGTGTGTGTGTGTGTGTGTGTGTGTGTATGAAATGCTTTCAAAAACTATATTGTACTCAAACCAGCCCTTGGTGGTAGGATGTGTCTGAGTCTGTTCTGAATACCTGGCAGAAGCTGTATTGAGCCATATTTCAGTGCAGCTTTATGCGCTGCACACAACCTACATTTCTGTAGCAATCAGGAGCAGGGTACTTCCTAGCACTTGCAGCTCACCGGGAGTCTTGGAGAGCCTGGCTCCCTTCTTCCTTCCTTCTCTGTCAGTTATCAAGGAGTAAAGGTCATGGGCTGGAAGCAGATAATTATGCTGCTTCAGGAATTGGTGCTTCCCTCTAAGGACCGCTGGAATATAATTCATTTCTTCAGTCTTTCTTCTCAAGTATTAAAAAAGTCAACAAAGAAGGATTTTCTTCTCCACCAGGACTCACCAGCACTGGATGAGAGCAGTCAGCATGAATTTTAATCAGAGTGTCTGTTTTTCAGCCCTGAATTTCCCATAATCAATTACTTTTTGTCTATTAATTAAAAGTGACTATGTATAGAGTTTGAAAATTCATGGATCTTGATGCCTGGGACACCACTAGGTCACATTCAGAGCTGAGCTGGGGTGTGTTTCTCCATTGAGCCTAACCTTATGCAGGAGGTATATTTGAAGATGATTTTTTCTTGTTCAAATGATTCACCCTGTGGTTCTTTAAATGGGTCAGCTAGTGCTATAAATTAATTCACACAAAAGGGAGTCAAATTTTTTTTAGGAACCATAGAGGAAGTGAGATACACACACAGATTCTCCTTTCATTGGCCTTTCTTTTTTACTGTACTGCAGAATTTGCTCTGCTTCGTTTTCCTCCAGCTACTCTACCCAACTTACTTCCTCGAGATATGTGAAGGAGGTCATGATACAAAGGGCATGGGTGACTCATTGCATTGGCCCTGTAACTTTGTGATCAGAAGACCCCGTGTTGATGGCATTTGAATAGGAACACACAGATTTATTTTTTCCCTCGGCCTTGGTGAGGGAGGTGTCAACATTTCAGAGGACTGCTGATCAGAGCAAATCATTCTTTGGTTGTTTTTGTCCTGCTCAATACACCATAATTGCACTTTTCCTTCCATTTAATAACTGTTAGTTTTCTTAGGCTGCTATAATAAAATATCACAAACTAAGTGGCTTAAACAACAGAAATTTGTTGTCTAAGCCTCTGTTTCTGGCTTCGCTACTAACTAATGATAGTTCCTTGGTGTGTTGTAGCATAATTCCAATCTTTGCATGGCATTTTCCCAGCATATATATATCTCATTGTCCAAATCTACCTTTTTACAAGGACACTGGTCATATTGGATTAAGGGCCCACCCTACTGTAATATGACCTTATCTTAACTAATTACATCTGCAAAGATTCTATTTCCAATAGGGTCACATTCTGAGGTATTAGAGATTAGAACTTTGACATATGGATTGTAGGCATAGAATGAAACAGTTTAATTTATAACACTGACCATTAGATATCTATTGCTGCTTAACAAATTACCCCTAAATTTAGTGGTTGAAAACACCAACATGTATTATCTCACAGTTATCATAGGTTTAGAATCCAGACATGACTCAACCACGTTGTCTGGCTCTGATCAAGGCCGTACTAAGGGTGAATTTGCTTCCAGTTTTACTCAAATGGTTGTTGGCAGAATCTGGTCCCTTGTGAATTGTTGGAATGAGAGTTTCCTTTCCTCAGAGATTACTGGCTAGAGGCATTTCTGGGCATAGGCAGCTCACAATGATCTGAGCAAGCAATCAGGAGATCCAGGGAGTGTGGGAACAAGATGGACATCACAGTCTTTTATAATCTAATCTTGCAATAATCCTGTTTGCATTGCATTTGTTAGAAACAAGTCACCAGACTCAGCCCGCACTTAAGGAGAAGGCAGCATCCCGTGACACAGATACCAGGATGCACAGGTCTTTGGGAACCACTTTGGAGGCTGCTCACTTTGGTCTGCCCTCTGAGTCATCTTTCCCTTTTCACAAAAGCCAGTATGTGTTTGCTTGTCTTGCTTCCTGACAGAATTTCTGGGCCTGCTGGTTGTCTTTTTCTTTTGTACTGTCTCTATTCCTTTCAGTCTGAAATGATAGTGTTTCTGCTAATATAATTTTCTCAAAAACTCTGTGGGATTTCTGTGAATCTTATTGGGGTTCACTGTACTAGGAAAAAAGTCATACCCACAAATTTCTTTGAGAAAAGCCTTGTTCTTGTTCAGGGTCTTGTTAAGAAGGCTGAGAAACAAAGCCCTTATAATTTTTAGTGGCTCTGTTTTTCCACTGAGACAACCTGTAAGGCACACCCTTAATCTCTTTAAAGGTAACTATGTAAAACCAAGTGACATCTGATCCTTTCACCCCTTTGAAGTCTTAACCAACGGTGATGTGGTCTCATTCAACTTTACCTCAAGAGCACATTTTTCTGACTGCTTGGAAATTGTTTTTAATTTTAGCATCTTTGCTGTCCAGAGAGGCTGAGAATTTTCAAAAGCATCAGATCTTCAATCTTTGTTAACAGTCTTCCTTCCATTTAACACTCTCGCAGTTTACTATAAACAGCAACGAAAACCAAGACAGTATCTTCAACTCAGCTTGAAAATCTCCTAAACTGAATTGCCAAGTTCATAGGTGCTGGTCAAGACCAAGTTATGAGATGGGAATATATTTTAACAGCCCCTCCTATACATAAATGCAATCCCTCTCCATCATTGGCTTCATTGCCCTTTACAGTTCCTTACTCTTAAGCCAAACTTTCAGCACCCCCTCAACCTGACAAATGTCTTATATCTAATAACTTAAGTATATTAGAGTCAAGTCCTTGGGCACTTAGAAGTCCATGGTGATAAAGATTCATCATATAAGCAAACCATTGATAATGCTATCATTAGCTGATCTGTTACTTCTACTACATTATCTCAATTAAAATATATAAAATAGTCTTTAAGGATAATAAAATCACATTTTTATATAAAGTTATCATCCTAATAATTTCTGTTTAAATAGTTTTACCACTAGTTTTACCATTTACAAAGTATTTCATCAACCCATTTATTCCTCACAAAAGTCCTATGCAGCAGATGTCTTGTCCCCAAATTAGAGATTAGGGAACTGGAGCTCAGAGAGATAAAATCATTTGCTATTACTCATATGACTCAGATGGTCTCACCTGGCACCAAGATTCCAGGTTCCATATCAGTGTCCTCCACTCTGTATCATAGATGTCCTATTGGGGCAACACGGAGTGTGTAGTTTTTTAGAGTGGGAGATCACAGGGGATTTTTACTGGGATGATTGCTAAATGTGACTGATTTGTCTGCATATCATTGAATCTGCCTACCACAGACACTATGGACACAGCTGTCCTTTGTAGTATATCTTTTTAAAAAAAAAAAATTTAAATTAGTTTCAAGTATATAGTACATTGGTTAGACATCTATATAGTTTATAAAATGATCCTCCCAATTGCTCCCTCCCTCCCTGACCTTTCATCTAGGCATCATATTAATGCTAACTGCTTTCCCTCTGCCATGCTCTCCATTCCTGTGACCATCTATCAATTACTAATATGGACTTCTTTAATCCTTCACCCCTTTCTCCCAACTCCCCAACCCCCCACCCCTCTGGCCATCACCAGATTGTCCTCTATATTTGTGAGTCTGTTTTCAATTAATTTGTTCCTTTTGTTCCTTAGATTCTGCATATAAGTGAAATCATATGGTATTCATCTTTTTCTGTCTGACTTATTTCACTCAGCTTAATAACCTCTAGGTCTATCCATGTCATTGAAAATTATAGGATTTCATTTTTTAATGTCTGAGTAATCTTCTATTGTATGTGTGGTTGCTTACATATCTTGGCTATTCTAAATTGTGCTGCCATGAATATTGGAATGCATAGATCTTTACAAATTTTTATTTTGGTTTTCTTTGGATAAATACCCAGAAGTGCAATTGCTGAATCAAAAGATATATTCATTTTTAATGTTTTGAGAAACCTCCATACTGTTTTCCTTAGCAGCTGTACCAATTTGCAAGCCCACCAACAATGTTTGAGGGTTCCCTTTGCAACACATCCTCACTGTTTGTTTTTTGTTTTGTTTTGGTCCATACTTAGATTCCCTGAAGGACACTTCACCAGACCACCATCTTTCAGAAAGCTCCATGAGCACATGCTGGTTTTCTCGGTCCTTTCCTTAACCTCTCAACACATTAATAAGATAGAGTTTGGCTCTGTTTGAAAAATGTACTGGTAGTTTCCAGTAGTGAATTTGGACATCTGCTGAAAGATTTGGCTGTGTTTGTAGTTGGTTAGCAAATAAACTCTGAGCTTGAAGGAAAAAAAAGAAATAGAATTTTCTCTCTACCTTTAGATTTGTCATTTTGGAGTTTGTGATCATTTAGATGAGGGTGACAGAAAACAGCTGATTTGGAATTGAATAACTTAAAAGATTGAATCTATCACTGCTGTAGTGACTTTGGTCTAGCCACATAGTTTTAGTTTTAGAAGGGATATAGAAAATGACTTAGTCTATTTCTTCATTGAATAGATAAAATTAAGGCTTGGAAAAATTAAATGATACTTTCAATGTAGCCATTTAGCGGTAAAGCCAGGACTAGGTCTTAATTTAATGCTCTTTCTGAGTTCACTTGTTCCATCACATCACATAATGTTTGGGAGTTTGATAAAAATATAATAATTATCAAATAATTTGTTATAAAAAATTGCATTATGATGTTAGTACTATTTTTATCACCAGCAGGCCAGTTGGAATAAATAATAATCAACTTTGCCTAAAACAAGGGGCCATGTAGCAGAATAAATAAAGCTAATACTAATAATGATCAAAGACAACCTTTATTTGTTGTTCCTTATGTACGAGGCATATAATACTTTTATCTATTAACTCATTTAATTTCATAGCAGCCTTTTGAGGCCTGTGCTTTTATTATATCACCCCCATCTTATGACTCAGGAAACTGAAGTAAAGGACACAGAACTAGTAAGTGCTGAATCTGGGATTTGAGGTCTAGCATTTGATGGTAGAGCTTGCTCTCTGACAACTACTGAACTGCTCCTGCCATATGCTCCACTGGTCTAGGACCTTGAGCCTGCTTAATGCCTGCCCCACATGAAAGTGGGGTTGGGCTCTGTCTACCAAAATATAAGAAGGGGAATGAGATAGATTCGCTACTGCAAGAATACAGTGCAACTTTTGGCAGTAACAGCCTGCAGTTATCAAAGACTTTAAAAGATAAGGGCACAGTCCTCCACAAGATCATTGTCACTTCAGATACCAGCTACAAGCTTTGTGGATCCCAGGCTGTCTACACTTCTGACCAAGTGACTACAAATCGAGGTATTCAACTACCTCCTCATGTTCAACAATTCACTAGAAAGAATCATAGCACTTAGGATAATGCTTGATTTTGGATTAGTTTTATTATAAGGGATAGAAATCAGGACCAGAAGAGACACACAGGGTGAGGCCTGGGAGAGTCCCAAATATAGAGTTTCTGGTGCCCTCTCCTTGGGGAATCAGGAAGCACCATTCACCCTTCCAGTACATTGAAGTGTTCAGCAAGCAGGAAGCTCAACTGAGCTTCAGTGTTGAGGTTTTATTGGAGTTTTGTTACTTAGTATCGATCAGTTGAATCATTGGCCATGTGACTGAGCTCAATCTCCAGTGTTCTTCCCTCCCCTGAGATTGGATAATGTCATGTGGCTAAAGCCGCGACCCTCTAATTACATGGCTGGTCTTTCCAATGTGGCCAGTTCCATAGGGACTTACCACCATGAGTCACCTCATTAACATAAATTATCAGGGCCCACCATGAATAACAAAATATACTCTCATCAATCAAAAAATTCCAAGGATTTAGGACCTCCACCCCAAGAACCTGGTACGAAAACCAGATAAATTTTTTATTATATAGCAGCTACATCAATTTTTTTTTCTTTCAGGTGATTAGGAGCAAGGACATAGGAATCTCTAAGTTTTTAGTGGTTACTGGACACATTCATGTACATTATCTCAATTATCATGCTACTTCTTTGTAGAATATATTATTAATGTCTGTTTTATACATGGTTAAACTGAGACTAAATAAAGTTAAAAATATTTTGCATGAATAACCATCTAGTAGCAATTGGTGTCAGATTTTAAAACCAAGTTCTCTAACTTTATATCATAAACCCTGTAAATCTATTCAAAGATTAGTAGAAGATAATAATAGAGAGAGAGATGTTTTGAAAACTTAAATGTTTTTCTTCTCTGAAAGTTCAGAATGGGAATGGACTTGCCCAGGATAAGACAGGAAGTGAGGACTGTGAATATCTTGGGATTTAGACTTTTTTTCTAATGTAGCAATAGATTCCCTCTCTAGTTTTTCCATGTGTCTATTTAGGGAAGGTTATGCATTGATTCTGTGTCAGATCTTATCCAAGTATTGAAGACACAGACAAAGACACAGTCTCAGGCTTCTTGGAAGGGAAGACAGACAGTAAACAAAAGATGGCAATATAATGGGATAAATAAACGATAGAGGAATGTACTTAAGATGGGCACCTAAGACAGGGTAGAAGGAAGAGAGAGTCAAGGAAGATTTCCTGCAAGAGATGAAGTAGGAGCTAAAGCTTAGAAATAAATAGAGAATGGACAGGCCTCCAGTTCTGTAAATGACTAGAACAGGGGTACTAGACTCTGTCGTAAAAGTTCAGGAGGCTAGTAAATCCTGGTGATCCTCCAAAGCCCAGCACTTTGCAGTCTCCTTGCTGTGTTTGCATTTACCTCAGCTGTGCCTAGAACCCCCAGTGTAGGAGGAATGGAGCCCCCCAGATAAGGGGGCAGTAAGCGTGCAGACCTCAGGAATGCTGAGGGTATATGGACGAGTCAGGAGCTTCATCAAATTTCTCTTTTGTAAAATGAGGACTTTGGACTTTCTGCGATCCCTGGGGTCATTTATGCCTCTAACATTTCATTATCTTGTGATTTTATGAAAAATGTTTTGCAAAGCAAATGAATAGTGTAAACAAGATTATAAAGAGAATGTTTGTCTTCTTAATGGACTGAATTGTTCTCAAGTACATCAGAAACATTAATTTGCATATAAACAATGCAAATTCTATATAAGCAGAGGAGACTTGTTTTCTTAGGTGTTTTGATAAGTTAATTACAAATCATTCTTGTAAGTTTTGCTACTCTATGTATATTAGGAAGTGATAGAGCTGCATTCATTTTAAAAATTCTATACTTTTGAATATTCACAGTTTCTTAAATGTTTATAATATCTGACTTTTTAAAATTATCCTGAATTTTCTTAAATTATTTTTTTTATTCAAACCCCATTATGAATAGACAGAACTTGTTTCCTCAAGGATTTGTATAAATTCATCTTGTGTTACCCAGATGTCAGAGATACTGACTAAACCCCATCCTACTTATAACAGTCTGTTGGGATCCAAAGCCCTGTCTATGCTTTTAACTCCCAGTGTCCTGTGATCTTTCTTCATCTTTCTCCCCCTGTTACTTTATGTGCTTCCTCTCCTCTTTTCTTATTAATCAGACTACATAGACCGCCACTAATAGCATTTTGCAAGTATTTTATTCGTTTAAATAACTAATGAAGATTTAGGCATCATTGGAAATAGCACCAGGCACAGAACAAAGCCACCTTCTGGTTACGCTGTCTCCATGCCTCATCCTCTGCTCTCATATTCTCTTTCTCTTCTACCTTTTCTTCCCTCAACCCCAGTCCTTCCCCTGCCATTCACCCTTCTCAGAAACAAAACATATTCTCCCCTTGTCTGAAGTATGGCATTTTATTGATCACTTCTTATAGCTTAAGCATATTCTTTTGGTTTTGTTCTCTACTTCCATGTGGCTACTCAAAATATTCCAAGTACATGTTTTGGGGGTAAGTTTGGGAAAAGATATCATAAGGAAGCATACTTCCATTGAGGGGTTGTGAAATCCAGGCAAGTAAAAAGGTGGAGGATGGATTCCGAGACAGAAGAAAGAGCCTGTGCAAACCATAGAAGCATGTGAGATTGTGACAAAACCTCAAGTAATTCTCTGTGATTGGAATTTAGAATGACTGGGGCAGAGTATTGACTGACAGATGGCACTGGAGGAGAAGACAACAGTCACACCACAAATGATCTTGGTGTACTTTACTTTTCTGCAGTAGGTGATGGGGATTTAGAGAAACACTACAACAACATCAATGTGATGGAGCAGCAGAGCTGTTGCAAAGATGCCGGATAGAAGACTAATGCAATGTCAAGGGCCTGGAATGGGGCATGGACAAAGGAAACAGAGGAAACAACATATTCAAGAGTGAAATAGGAAGCCAATAAGATTCATGGTTGATTGGCTATAATGTGAGGGAGAAAAAAGAAAGCCTAGGAAAACACTGAATTTCTGCCTTAAATCCTTGTTTGCCAAGTTAGGAAATGCAAGAAGAAAAAAAAAAGAATGAAAATTGGGAGATGTTCAATTTTAGAAATTAATTTGGTTTCATATTGTACTATCTGAATAAATTGAGCAAAGGTGACAAGTCCTTGAATGTCATTCATGGCACATCCCAGGCAGTAGGTTGAACAAGTTTGAAGTCATGACTCTTCAGTACCATGTTTATGGAAAAGGTCTGGGATATAACTCCTCATCTAACAAATTCTGGCAGTATCATTTTACATAAACCATTTCATCTTTCACATCACTGTAAACTTGGTTCATGGCTATGAGAAACTATGCTTGCTAATGGCTGAAGATGTTCTATTTTGTTTTTAGTTGATAAATCAAATGTTTTAAATTTAGCATGGGACCAATGAAGCAGTAAATTTTTCTTTAGCCGCCACCTTCGAACACACCTGGTCAGAATGCTTTACCCACCTCTCTCCACAACCTTGATAATATTTCAGAAAGACTGCATACATTTCTGGTCATTTTTAATGGTGAGAACAGTTTCATTTCAGTATTTAAGACTCTTTTTCGGGTTTTAAGAAATTTCTTACCAGTCTATAAAAGACTAATATCTCATACCCAGGTTAGAGCATCCTTCCAGGTCAGAATGGGAAAAGACTGACTAGAAGAAAGGAAAGTATTTTTATTTAACTGGTCCTGCAAATGTGATGCTTACCTGGCTTGGGGTCTTGGAATGCAAGGCTTGCGCTGCAAAGCCATCGTGTTCCTCTGTGTGGCAGGCCTTCCAACAGCCCAGAGTTCCCAGAAATTAGACAGAGCTCTGCACTAGCATGGAAACGTCTCCCATTGGAAAGTAGAGGCACCTATTCCCAGTCGGCCTAAGTTCCACTGAGTGTATTCCAAGACCCCAATTAAAGTCACTAGTAACTTTCAGTTACTTTTTTTTTTTTTTAGAAAGTGAAATGGAGGCTACGTTGTTCTCATTTTTATTCTGATACGTGTTGAAAATAAAGTGAGCTCTGTGAGTACACTTAGTATGTGTACAATGCAATGGAAATTGTCTCTTCAACTCAAATCATATTTAAGACTCTCTGAGAACAAAGATTGTTCTTCACTACAAATGGAAACTATGTAATGAATTCTTTTTTCCCTATGTCTTTCTTCAATTTTCTATTTAAAGAAATTTCTGAAAATACATGAATTATGCAGTTTATCTCTCATATGAAAAAGAATTTCCTTCTTGCATTGGATGGCTGCATATTTATTAATAGCAATAAAATTTTCCATGTTTTTTTGTATCAAATGGAATGCAGACTATAATACGAAGGAGCTTTTCCAGCAATAATAACAGTAACAGATGAATAATTATAAAAGCTATATGGAATTGAAAGGCATTTTAATTTGCCATTACTTCCGTGTGTTCAGAAGGATCTGAATAATTATTTTGACTATAAAAAGGAAAAGTGTGATATTCTTTTTCATTATGGGATGAAGTTCTTAATATACCACTTTTACTATGAGTTAAAAAAACATCTCCCTCTGGTGTCCTCTAATGATGTAATCATGACTGAAGGCTGCTCAGCTGCAGATATGTTTGGTCTTCTCACCATTATATAGGGATGCTGCATTTTGAACTCATTTTAATTAAAAAAATATTCATCTTTGCAGTTTATAAAAATGAGATCATACTCATTTGCTTACTAAGAACTTTCTACCTTTATGTCACATGAATTTATGCAGATGGCAACAACTGTAGAATTTCCTTAGGCCATGACCCTTTCAGGGTCATTTCAAGGCAAATTTTTAAAGCTATTTTTACTAAAAAGAGAGAGAGAGAGAGAGAGAGAGAGAGAGAGAGAGAGAGAGAGAGAGAGAGAGAAAATGCATGTAGTCTCCATTTTTTTTTTTTTTTTTTGGTCTGCATTTACCAGCAAACTTTTATTTGGATCTCAAGAATAAAATATTCTTAAATATTTGGATATTTTATTCTTAAAATCTAGACTATACAGCATTTTTGGAGTGGGGTGAGTAATAAAATTTCAACGTGGGCTGTGTCTTTCTAGGTGGGAGATAGAATTTTCCTTTGTAGCTCGTGGATTTTCATTTGTCAGTTTTCCACCAAGATATTTAGATCTTATTAATGAGGAGTAGGAAAAAAATCTATGCAAGGATTCTAACGAACTCCAGCTCTTCTGCTGCCCTTCTTTCTAAAATATAGCTTTAGATTAATAGTCAAGTATTGAAAAATACTGTTTTGGCAGCCTCAATGCAGCCAGAGTGTCTTCAATAGCATGAAAGAAATCCCCTGCACATAATGCCTTTTGATTCTGAGAATTCCCCTCAATAGAAGTATACCCTTATGCCGTTAATGTAGCCATTTTAAGCCTCAGTGTTCTCACCTTTAAAAAGGGAAAAAATTATATCCACATGAAGGTGGTTGTTGGGATTAAATTATTATGTAAAACAAATGTGAAATTCTTGACACATAGAAGGCATGCAATAAATGTTAGTATCTGTTTATCATAAAGAAAAACAAAACTAAAAACCCTTAAAAATTAGTAATCTATTTTATTTAAATCAACACTTTTTGAAAGTAAAACCACAAAACAAGTTTTCCTATTTTTCTAACAGAAAATTCTGAATGAATTGAGAATGAAGTTTATAAATTTTGAATTCAAAATGCTATAATCTTTTCTCCCCTCTCAACAAGAGATTTCTACAAGTAGTTATAACTGAAACTTAAAGATGAGTATATGCAGTGTGCTATAAATAAAAATCAAGTCATTATTTTTACTTTAAGAACTTTCCGAATGAATTTAGTGTCTGGATTGACAGTGCAAAGATATGTCTTTTCTTTTACATATATGGAGATGATGTTGGTAACTGAGTTATTATATACTCAGATTATTTAGAATTTAAAATACTTATGATATAAATTTAGCTTTATTTTAATTTGACGGATAAAATGATGTTGGGGTGGGGAGAGAATGGGAGAGAGAAAGGAAAGAGAGGGGGAAGAGAGATTTAACTATGTCATTATGAAAGAAGGTAAGACTGTGTTCCCTTCTGTTTTATAGCCTGAAGAATAAGTAGTGAAAACATCAATCAAGAGATGAGAAAAAATGTCAGGAGAATTTTTTCTGCCATGGAGAATTGCTTATCAACCACCAGAGGAGGATTCTTTCTTGAACAATAAACATTTCTTACGAGGATTCACAGATTAACATATGACTAATCTCAGTTTTGGAGAGTAAATGAGTTTTCTTTTCTTTCTTTCTTTCTTTTTTAATTTTGTGGTAAGTTGTGATGTTTGGATGGAATTTTTAAATCTTTCTTGATAATATATTTAGCACATATTCTAAATTATAATCCTATAGCAAACAGTGGGAGCATCATTCACAACTTAAAGACTGAAAAAAATCTAAATCTCCAGTTTATTCTAGATTTCTTTAGCATATAAAATTATTCTATTAAATCCTTGATGATTGAGATTTAAACCACCTCTATCAAGAAATAAACATTATTTTTTCATCATGTTGAACATGAATGTGGCAACATGCACAGAACCAGAAAGAATCACTATTAATAGAAGATAAATAACGGACAAACACACTCATTTCACCTTCTCATTTCACCTTCAAAAATGTGAGCCAGGTTTGCCATCTGAACAAGAATGAAGAGGATAAACAAAAGAAGAATCCTCATCTTTTTTTTCTGATCATTCAAAGAACAGTTTCTCAAGGTTAAGCCAAGTCCTCTTTGCAAGCTGCCAAAATAATAGCTTAGGAAAGGAATTAGTTTGCCTGCATGATGATCCTCTTAGGCAAAAATGTCTTCACAACAGTTGACCTTGATGAAATATTTTCCCAAAGGCATTGAAAGAAGAATTATAAACCCCAGAATGAGAGAGAAATAAATGAATATTTCTTAAATAGTTTACCTGACCTGTGGGCTTTAATGTGGGCTGCTGCTGATTTAGAAACCAGTGAGTAAATTCTGAAGAGTGACACCTTTGGGTGTGGGGAGTTCTCCCACTCCTCTGTTTCTCACTGCAGTCCTTTCACTTTGGAAAGAATACCAGTGGCCAGTGTGGCAGACTAGAGTACTATTACTCCCCTATGGTGGACATCTCTGAGTGTAAATTGTAAAGCAGTTTCTCCAGGTCTAATTCTTCTCCATCATGACCGGTTTTGGTGTCCTGCAGGCTGGCTGCAAAGCCAGGCATTCAGCCTGTATTCGTGATGCTTCTCAGTGCTCTGGCTGGGGTTACCCTATGTACATTGTGATCACAGGCAATGGATCATCTGGTGTCAGGGTTTTCTGGTCATCTGTTGTTTTTCCACAGATGAAGGTGAGGTCAAGCGGCTACAACTCAGTGAGCAATAAATGAAATGACTTAGGAATGCACAGTGTTGTTATTAAGGAGTTTGAAACTTTTTGGCATATTCTCTTGAAGAGGGGACACCGAGGAGGAACCAGGGTGGCCAATTTCTGAGCCTGTAAAGAGAAGCGGCCACACCAGCCACATGCTGTCCTCTGGGAAGGAAGGAGGGTTTGATGGAAAGCAATCTATTTTGCTGTTTTGGAAAGCACACAACAGGGCTACAAACCTCAATGATGACTTTAGTTCAAATGTGTACAATAAGGCTTTATTTGTCAATTCTGCTGTAAAATAAGCACTGTCCAAGTAAAAAAAAAAAAGAAGAAAAAAAAAGAAAAAGAAAAAAGTCTTTGTTTCTGTTTGTGTTTAGTAAGTAATCTCATACCCTCAGGTTTTTGTCTTTATTTAAATAACCTAATAGAGTATAGATGAGCCTATGAACATAGATCTCTTTTGCTTTACATAGAGGCTGTGCCAATCTCTATAAATAAGCTTCCAGATATAATAATCTGATTATTCAGAATTCCTCATCTAAGTACCATTGTTCCTTGGCAACCTGTCAAGTGAAAGTGAATATCCTGCCAGAGGTTTTGTTTCTTTTCAAATTTCTTTACTTGTTTTTGCTTATACGGATAAGGGAAATTGTCATCCTTGTGTACGACGAGGTGTCATATTCAGCTTTAAAGTAGAAGCGCCCATGAAGTTATTAATATTTGGAGAAGTCTTAAATGGAAACATCCCTGACTGGGAAGCTTGCTGTTTGTTGCTGTGGTTTTCATTTTTCTTTCTTTCTTTTTTTTAGTATGGTTATATTTGTTTAATTAGGTCATGTCTTACATCTTGGTTTCATTCTGAATGAATGGAAGTGAGAAGTAAAGTAAATATTTTCAAATAATAAAATTAATTTTGGTGGAGAGGAAGAGACCCATGTAGACTTGTCCATTGTGGAGCTACTCTGATAAGGCCACCTGATTAAAGCAGAGATTCTGGGAGAGATGAGAATAAGTCCAGGGATTTCCTATAAAATCTCAATTCAGAGGAACTAGGGGAGAACGCTATATATTTGAGAGAATAGGACTATCCAATGTATTAACATTTAAAGTGCTTTCACAGTTCCAGAGTAGTTGTAGAAATGTCAACTTAACTAACCAACAACTGCCCATTCAAAGTTTTGCTCCAATGAGGGAAAAATTGTTTAAAGTTAACATCACACACAAGCCTAATGGCATCCTGATATTAGAGTAAAATTTTTGAATTTAAAAAGACACTTGCTAAGTGGTCAAAATAGTCTTTGTTTTCTCATAGAGATAAAATACTCCTGCAGTCCTAGTCATGCCATTCACTTACTTTACAAAGCTTTTCTTCCTTAAGTAGAGAGGTAAGCTTTTGGCTAGCACTGTGCCAGTGGCCACAAATGCCATGTAGTGAAACCCAAATTAATGAGCTTTCGTTATATATAGTCTTCACAGCCAAGTGCACTAATAAATATGATCATAAAACAATCTGCTAAGTGGAGAGGACTACAGTGATCCCTCTTGCTGATAAAAGTGGTAATAAAACTCTCATCTGCAATTACTTGACTACAAAGACCAATAGGATTTGTTTTTCCTCTGCCTCTTAGATGACATATAAACATAAATTGAAGCTGCAAGAGTCTTTATACCTTTCTATTGAAGTGAGCTTATTAGACAGTCAGAGCAAGAGAAGGAAAATATGAGATAGATGAAAAATGCTAATATTTTCATAAGAAAATTTGAGCCCTGGCAGAGGTGGGGAAAGGGGTGCACCTCTTCCAGAGCTGATCTTTGAGTGAGGTATTTCTGCCAGAGCACTGTGAGCACAACATATTAGAACTCCAGTGAGAAAATAACCTTTCTAAACTGTCAGGTAATAAAATACTCTCTCCTCATTCCATCCAAGTTAAATATTCATTTCTCGTTTGACCAGCTTATACAAAGAATTGATTGTTCTTTTGTGACCAGAATGAGAAAGTCTGATCAACATGATATTGTGTGGGCAGGTCTTTTCTTTTTTTGCTTCTCTTAATTTATTTATGCTAAAGTCATGCTAAACTACCTCATAGACTTGTGGTGTGGATTGGCTAACTAATAAATGACAAGTGCTTAAAAATATAAATCTCTATATAAATGCTGCTTTTTTTTTTCTAGTTTAAGATATGCATGTCAAATTAACTATCTGGATATTTTATTGTACTATCTGTGTTGATACATTTGGCTTTAAATTTTATATACTAATATCTTTATAAGAAATGAAATATTGAGTATCCCTGCATGGTTTGAAAGCATCAAATGTAGCACCTAAGGAAACAGACAACACCTAGAAGCAAAAACAGAATGTTTTCTCAAGAAGATTTTAAAGCTTTTCAAAGGTGGTAGTGGGAGTGTGTGTGTGTGTGGGGGGGTGTCATCACTGATTTAAAAGAGTATATTAAATAATTTTGCAATATAATAGTTAAAATGCCAAAACTTGAAAGTGATTTATATTTGAAAATTAATTAGAATGTGTTTACGGTTATGCCTGTGATACTGTAAACCTCAATACCTTCACATGTTGCATAAAATGTAGAGGGAAGAGTCATAGCTAGTCCATATCTTTCCGAATACTTGCAAGAGTGATTGTGTCTGCTTTGATTTGTGTCTTCCTAGAAAAATGCTGAATACTGTTATTATTGTTGTTTTTTAAAGATACAGCTTAGAGAAGGTAACGAAATTAACATCTAATAGTTTGCTAGCAACTGCATGTGAAGGCTCTACAGCAACTAGTTAAGAAATAATTTTACTTCTGCTCTACTTCACGGCCATTTTTTCCATGTGATTAATTACTCCTTAGTCACGATTCTGAGTAGCAGTTTTATTTGCTAACTTCAAATGCCTAGATTTAATTAGCAATTTATTCTGACCTTTAAAAAACACATTTTATAATCTTCAAATTATATGGGTAAAGGGGGAAAAAAATCTAATTTTATCTATCCCCTCAGCTCCAACTATCATTAACAGTTTACATTGTTTCTGAAGAATAGTCAAGCTGTCATGTGCCAAACTTTCACATCAGCTGTGGTTGTTTGAAGTCCAGGTTCAAGGTCCCTCATTCCACAGACTGCCGTTAGGATCATCAAGGACTGATTCGGCTTCAGAAAGCTGAAGTAATGTACAATGTAGTATATTTGGCTGCTAAATTGATACATTTTTTTAATGGAAAAAAGTGAAACTGCTATATGCAATAATTAGTTCTCCTTTTTCATCCTAACTATTGTGAGAACTTTTGACACATTTTCTACTTGAATTGTTGCTCTTCAAATGATTAAAAGTTCTGACTCTAAGACCAACAATGAACAAGATAGGTTTCCATGTGTTGGCCAACTCAGTGACTAAATGTTCTATTTTAAAATCAATTTCCTATTGTATTTTCTCATATTTCTTGAAATTGTTTTTGTAGCTGATGGGGTTTGCATAACAACATTACTGCTAATGACTGTATTACTGAGAGTCCAAAGAGTTGCCAGTCCCGTGTCCCTTGGGTTCACAGCTCGAGCTGTAAAGAGCTCTAAAGAAGCTCAGAATGAGAGGATGTGGTTAGACTTCCTAACATTGGTTCCAAGGAAAGTATTTATGCTGCATATATGTAAGCAAGGTAATAGAAATGTTTTTCTAGTTTTTCCAAAAATATAATCTCTCTGATTGAACTTGAGAATAATGGGATAAAGGTGGTCATCATGCAAGGAGGGCAATCCACAGCAATTCTTATTCTCGACAGAACTGGGGGAGCGCACCCAGTAGAGAACAAACAACTCGTGCCATCTAAGTGTCCACAGTGGGTGTTAACAGTATTAATAAATGGCTTAAGTTTCCCCTCCTGTCTTCTGAATTAATTCTTCTTGTCACTTATTGAGTCTTCTTTGTGGCTTTCATGCTGATTGCCTGTGAGGACCATATATATATTCAGAACTTTGGAGTGACTTGTCCTTTTCTCCACTACTCATTTGTTTAACTAGAGCATGCTGCTATTAAAAAAGTAATTAGTAACAGGAAAATGCAGTTAATTTATGGAGATATTAGCTATTTTGGAGACATATTTTTTAAAAAGCCAACAGGTTTCCAATTTTTACCAGATATATTTTTTAAAGCCTGTCTTTATTATCCTCTTCTTCACCACTTAATTTAAGACCAATTACGAGCCCATCTCCTACCTTTTTACATTAGCTACCACCTCTCTGTGTTCTTTAGGTATAGTTTAATTGTGATGAAAATTAATCAAGTACCCTTTGCAAGGTACCCATGGGGATATGTAGTAAAAGTGGGTGTTCAATCTGGGCGATTGCATCAGCCACTTACTTTCTTGATAGTGTTGAGGTATAAGTGAACTAAATACTTGAGGTTTTTTTCCAGTTATTCACTGGTTCAGAAGTTGCCCATCTTCTCAGATAAATGGTGAACCACTCTCTAAGTGAACTTGAACTCAGTCCTTACCCATTTTTATATAGTAACACATGTCGTGGTTACTATAGGGCCTTAACTGTATAGGTGTTGAGTGCAAGACAGAATACAGCTCCTACTCTTAGGAAATGTCTGATGTTATCTGACTTATTGCTGGGATTTGAAGGGAACAAATCATTTCCCTTTGCAATTACTTCTTTAGCCAAAGTTCATCTGGAAATAGAGGTGGGTACCCCTGAGAAGGGAAACCAAAACCAATACCTATCTATCTTTTTTGTAAATATTGGTAATACAGTTTATAACAAGTTCTAAAGAAGTTCTATGTGTTATGTTTATAATATACGCATGTACTAATTAATTGGTGATTATTTATTGAATACGAAGTTCCAGACAAAGGGTATACTATAGGAGAAGTGATTCAGGAGTTAAAATAAAACCTAGGTTTAGAATATGGTTCTGTCATTTATTTGCTCTATGATTTTGGGCGAGTTATATAAATTTTTCAAACTTAAGTTTCTCAATATTTAAAGTGGGGTTAATGATACATTTCTCAAAGAGTTGTAAAAATTAAATAAATTAACTTATGCATTTCTTTTCCCCTCATTTCAACAACCCAACTAGCTAATAATTGCTCAAGGTAAAATAGAACCATTCAATGTAAGAACTAGAAGAGACCTTTAAGACTATCTTGCCCGTCTTTCTCATTTTTAAAACTACACGATGAAGTAGAAACTTACCTGGGAGAAGGTTGCTGCTAGTATAACACCAATTGCTTCCCTGAATATCAGAGTCCAGAGTGTTTCAACAGCTATCAGTGTGAATTCCCCAGTAAGACCTTTATCTGTCTCCATGTCACTTCAGCTACACCTATTTCTACCCCAGCCTCGAGCATCTCTGCCAACTTCCCCTGCCCCAGGCATCTCTGCTCCAATAGCTCAAACAGCCTGTTGGGCTTTTACTCAGTACAAGGACCCAAACTTGCAGGCAGCAAGGAGAGCTCAGGACTGGTTTTGCTGTAACATGGAAGGATATGATGTGGGGCTCCTCAAAATATTTCCAGAGGCAGAGGAGAGTTTAGCATATGTTTTTATATGGTATATGTACATAGTGTCCATGTATGCATGCATATAACTATGAATCTATTACAATATGACCTATTTATTCCTACACTTTTTTCTATTTTTTTTGATAAGATGCAGGATGAATAGCACAGCTGTGGATTATTCCCCTTTGTTCCTTTGTTTCGTGATAGGAGCCATTTAACTGTAAAAATGAAGCTAGATTTATGACTGCCAGTCTGTTTGAGTGGTAATAAATGTCAGAGAGACATTGCTGAGTCATAAACATTCTGAGTTTGAGCCAAACCCACTACATAAATCAGCTTACCACAAATGAGCCCCAACTTCAGAAAGTTGGCTGACTACAAATGGACATGAAGACCAAAGAACTCAACTCTCAAAATATGTTTGCCCCTTGGCACCCAAAGTTTTCTTCATTGTTAGCTGATAAGAATTCTCTTTGTGTTTGCTCAGGAGTCTGCCCTATGATTCAGGTTCTCCAAGTCATAGGTGCTAGAGAAGCAGGCAATGTGTTGGTGCATAGATAGCCAGAAGCCTCATCACTGGGGGTGGATGAGGGAATTCCTGTGGAGTTGAAGCTGGCTTACTTCTGCCTGGTCCTGTTAGGGACATGATAAGTTTAGGAGTCCCATCTGATCCAGTCCCCAAGCTAACAAGAGCCCTGTCTGGCAATGAGTGAGCCTGGTGGACCTGAGTTATTCACACCAGTTAGTCAAACAATATTAGGCTGTAATTTCTCTTTACAGCCCTCAGTGTGAGTCTAGCTGCCAACTGCTCTACCCAGAACCCAGCTCCTTGGTCCCCAATCCTGGAGCACCGGCCCCTACATAGAAGTCGTGTTTATTTCACCAGCACCTTCAGTCTTGATGCAGACCACTGACTCCACCCTTGAAGAATTGGGTCCTGTATACTCCTGGTTAGCTCTGTGAGTCAGCCATTCCTAGCTTAAAACCCTCTTCCTGCTATTCTTCACCAGTAGATGATAACTTGATAGTCCTGACACGAGAATAAAAGGAGACATGTTTATATTGTCTGCACACATTTAAAATGTATATATATAGTTTTGCTGGTTCAATTATCTGAAGAACTTAAATTACAGAAAATATCATGGATGTAATTTGAAACTAATTTATAAATTATGAGTTATCAAGTTGTAGTAGCAAGAAGGGAGTAGAAATTTAGGAGGATTGAGGTTTAGCCATGCTCTGCCAGGAGAGAAATTTGGTCTTTTATAAAGCAAGTTACTTTCCCCTCTTTGGGCCCAGCTCTCTTCAGTACAACAGAGGAGTGTGTATGGACTAGGTGGTTCCAGTTATTGTATAAAATAGGAAGTCAATGGAATATTAAAGTGACTATGCATTTTTACTCTTGCACATTATTATGAAATGATACCTCCTTCTTCAAGATTAATTTAGTTTTCAGGAATGTGAATTAAAGCAACTCAGAAAAATTAATGTGACCAGATCATATAAGGGTGATGCTGATATCACCTGCAATGGAATTTGCAACTTCTTTATCCAGAATATTATACTATCATAAACTCACACAGATGTTCAGAGGGTCTCTAGCATTTTGCTCAATGTCCTTAGCAGTAAGAGGATGATGCCCTGGTGCCCTCTCCATTTACCTCTCATATGATATGGCTCTGACTCATGTTTCTTTATTTTTGTGATTGTGCAAATTGTCCAATAAATCCCTGGTCTCAGCTTACACTGAAAAAGCCACATCGATTTTATTACTAAATATGTCAAATGATTTAAACAATTAAAACAACTGAAGAAAGAGCATTGAATCCAGGATCAAATCAACGTGCAGCTCAAGGGCAGCAGAAGGCAAAGTCTCATTCCAGGCTCAGTGACAGTCAGAACAATTCTGCTGCCTCGGTGCTGTCAAAAATGCAGATGTGTAGCTGCCATTCATCATTTTCAAGAGTCATCCCATTACTGCCTGTCGCAGCCCCAACAGAACGTTCTGTTGCTATTCCCCGGCTGGAGTCAGAGAAACAGCACCTGCCAGAGAGCCCTTTGAGAAGAAATGAAGCAGCATTCTTTAGCCTGGTTTTAGGCATGCTAGGAAATGTCCATATGAGAAACAGAAGAGGCAAGAATGGTCACTTGTCACAGCAGAAGCCGCAGTAGGCTTTCAGGCTCTGGCTCCTTCCATTAAATCCTGCTGGAATCTGACTGACTACTGCGAGACACAAATCGCTGTCTGCTGTCGTGGAGAACGCCCACTCGGTGCTGGATGGGACAAAGGGAACAATGGAGACGAGGCTTTGGAACACAGCATCCAGGAGACCAGAATTGCTCTGGTGAGAATACCAGCCCACATCACGTGAATACTCCCTGCGGGGAAAAAAAAATCTTTTGTGTAATAATGGTTGTTAGGACGGAGAATGTAAACAACAGGGAGAGTTTAAATTGAATATTTGACAACACTGAAATCCTGTGAACGTGCATTGAATATTTATATTTTAAAGAAGAGCTCTATTTAAATGGAAGGCCTGCAAGGCCTTCAAACAAATCCCTCTATCACTTAGTAGGGGAAATATTTTCTCTGTTCTTCACAGTTGGAAATAATAGGTGCCGTCTCTTTTGTGGAGGAAAAAAAGTCCCTTGGCAGAGGATATTTTAGGTGATTACTTAAGCCAATTTGCTTCTAAAGTGACAAGATTGGCAAACTGCCCGTTATCACATTGGCATATCAAATGATAATGCTGCTTAGGAATATTAAGACACTATATTAGTTTCTACTTCCTGAGCAGGAGGGAGGAGGGGAAGACTGGCTTTTGCAAAACTGCTATTGCTATTGCAAAGGTTCTGCTGCTGGGGATCAGGGCAGGAAAAGAAGGGGAATGAGAAAGTAGAATCCAGGCAAAATCAGAGCTTCAGGAAAGATCAAAGTATAAGTTTTCAAAGTATAAATTTCTTTAGCATTTTATACTAGTCTAAAGATGACAAATTGAACACTGAACTTTCTCAGTGTCACCTACAGTGGGGGCTGGCCAACAGATTGCACAGTGCCTGTGGGTCATCCTCCCAGGTATTCCCTGTCGCCAAGATCTTTAAAGGAGTTAAGTACCAGTTAAGCACCCAGTTCTGCCACCAGCTCTGAGATTCTGGGAAGGTCTTCTCTGAGCCTCCATGTCTTTGCCTATTCAAGGTGGGATTGGTAGGAAATGATTCATAAGACTCCTGTTCTGGTCAGTTCATTCCAGCCCCTGCTACTTACTATTCACCGGATGTGTCAAAACAGTATCAAATGTAGCTCCACCTTCTCTGCAAAATGAAGAGTATTGGCTCACGCTGCCTAAGCCTAACATTGTGTCCCAAGTGTGCACACTTTATCCACATAAGCCTTTTTAGAAAAGGAGATGCTGAGGGAACCTTTTGGTCACTAACCACTGCTGGTCTGTGTTGGAAACCTACTGAAGTTGGCCTGGCCTTGGAATGATGAGAATCATCGCATCTCAGGTACCCTCTCAAGAGAGGTACCCAGAGACCTCAGCATCACATCTTAGCAGCAACAAGGAGGTGAGTCTGGGCAGAGACCACCTAAGACTGACTTGATGACAAGGGCTTGCCACAACAAGAATTGCTTGAAGAGCTATTGCACAATTTTCAGACAATCTTGCAAACTCAGGTGTCAGAGAAAGGTATTTCTGTTCACTAGGGGGTCACAGTCTGATCATGAATATGTGAAAAACACCACGTGGCAAGAAAGTTGCCAGGCTGGAAAGAGAAGGGCGTAGAGCCAGCCTCCCAGGTAAAAAGTGCATCAAGAGCTGGTCCAGTTAACAGGTGAGCTGTCTGGGGTTGGCCTGGCTTTTCAGCGGGTGCTTGAGGGAGGGCACCCCAAAGGGAACCCGGTTTGGGTGAATGTGGAGCATGGAGCAGGGACTAGGTGACTATGACGTGCCAGCCCCAGAATGAGCAGGAGCTGAGCAAGGCTGAGCCACGACTGCACACAGAGGAGGAGACAATGCAGAGCTGGAAGTCAGAAAACCAAATGGAGCGCAGAACGCCTCGTGGGAGGCACCAAGAGGCAGCGCCAAGGAGAAGCCAGCCGCCCCAGAGCGGGGCTTGCAGGAGGGGAGCCAGCTTCTGGAGACACCTCGACATTCCACCGGCTGGTCGAATGCCACTCTAACTTTACCTCAGATTTCTTGGCGTGTTTCTCAGCAGTTTGCCTCTGAGGATTTAGAGGGCCTCTGCGGGCGACTGCTTGTGGCAGGCTAAGTGGCAGATGTCTGCTCAGTCCACACTGGCAGGACGGTCAGCTTAGCCAAGGTGCTCAGAAGCGGGGACGTTCAGATGATGCAGGCACCGCAGGGTCTGCCCCAGTGGGCACCAAGTTAGTGGTAAACAGCAAGGGCTGCCCTGGGGAATTGGCGTCGCTGAGAGGGACGGGGGGGTAATGGCTGCCTGCGGGTACTAAGCACAGCTTCGGCTCTTTTGTTTAACCTCAAGTTAACACACAAGCCACAGGCCTATTTTGTGGATAACATTCTACACTATTATATGTCTTATTTCAATGTATTTCACAGGCTAAATAGGATACAGTATACCAGCATCATCACAGGTTAAGAAGAAAGATGGGTTTGACTGTTACAAACTTAAAGTTCTCATTAAAAATGCATTTGCTAATCACGTAATTGGTATTTGAATTTATATTAATAGGAAAATGTGCTTGTTGTACTGAGGGGCCAACAGAACTGCGCTAGAGTAATATGAAGCTCTCAAAAACATAAAATGCTTTCTGTTTGATCGAAGACCAGTGTGTTCTGCTATTCACAAAAAATAATAATAACTTGTCATGTTAATTTTTTCTGAGAGTTTGTGAAACATTCCAAGCCATCAATATAAATCAGCAATACCCTAAGCATCTTAAGGCTTTAATCATTTTTTGGAATCTATGGAACAATGAGTTATAGTTCTTCACACATTTGCAGAAAGCTACAGATAATCCATGTGCTCTTTGAATGAGGAAAGTCTGTTAAATATAGTAACTTTAGCAAAAAAAAATTAGATAGACCTCATTAATCCTCCTCTAAAAGTAACTAACATGACTTCTATGAGGGGGTTGATGGCAGAAAACTGGTTATTTCCATCTATTTGTTGTTGGAGTCGTTGTCGTCTTGGAAACAGGAAGGCCATCAGACATAGAATACAGATGGTAGATGGTGAGAAGTAATTAACAAAACCATAACTAACACGTGCCCACTGAATTTGGTCAGAGTTTACTAAAAATGAATTAGGGAGACAGGGAGGCTTGCTGGCAGACACGTCCTCACCTTCAGGCTGCAGCATCCTTCTCTAAGACCAGGTCCTTGTGACAACCCTACTCCCATCTAGCTGTAGAGTTCTTAGAGGGCACTGCTCTACAGCTGAGTAAAATGAGGCAAAGGAAGGAGACTTTTCCAAGTCAGGCCCTCAGAATGTTTTCTGTACCACTGAGGTATGAGAACTTGCAAAACTAGCCCCAAAGAGAAACTCAGAAAAATATAGAGGCTCCAAAATGTTTGTAATCCCTAACTAATGATGAAAAGGTTTAACTTGCAGCCCTAGGTGTATTTTTCACAAAAAAAAAAAAAAAAAAATGATAGAGAGAAACCACCCTTCAGAAGTTAAACATCAGAGGAGAAATCTCTCCCTTGCTTATGTACACATTATATCCGCCAGCTTATCTGGGGATACAGCAGCTTTGTACACATGGAATGTGTTGACTATCCTAAAGTGTGGAAGGTGAACTACTCAGCTCATACTGGCCTTAGAGCAGTGGGCTACCAGGGCCTGGCACAGCGTTGTTTCTGTAGCACTTTCCTGAGTTCTCCAAGGATTCTTACCCATCTCATGAGCTGACTAAATAGACGCAGATGTGAAGTGTTTCTTTCCTGATTCTCTTTTATTCTCTGACTCGTACGTACTGTGTTTGCATTCTTTTCCTCTAGTAATTTGTAATTTAAATAAAACTTAACTTTTATAAAGGTTATCTTTAAGTTTTTCTAAGAATATATAGAACACTAGATTTTCTTAATTTTTAATGTTAAAAAGTTAAAAGTTAATCACTGTTTAATCCCTCCTAATGTGAATTTAAGGAATCAGAATGGTTTAGATCAAAACTGTTCCATCCTCTTAGCCCCCATACAGGAAAACCCTACTGTGAGCATTGTTCAGTTGTATTCTGAGATCTAAGGCAGAAGAAGATAAGTCTGGTCTGACTTTTGCTAACAGTAGTCTAAACACATAGTTTTTGTTTGTTTGTTTGCTTGTTTATTTTTATTTTTTCATATAACAAGAAATGGAAAGATGAGCAATCCAAGGCTGGTATAGCTATTCACAGATGTCTTCAAGAAACATTCTTCTCTAGCTTTCATACTTATGTTTCTGGCCTGATTTTTGATCTAGTGTTACATAGATAAATAAGGCACATTTCTTGTTTTCAAGGTGCTTAACTAAAAACAGAGGAAGAAAAGATTCCTCAATTCTTTGATACTGTCCCTCTTCTTGAATCTGGACTGGCTCTGACCACTAAAATAGGCAGTGCCAGTTTGGGGTCCAGGTCTTACTGACTGGCAGTTTCCACTTCCTTCCTTTTGCTGAAACCTGGGCCACAGTGTAAGAAGTTTACTACTCTGCTGGAGAGTACTCTGAAAACAAAGTCTCTGCATGGAGAGGCTGTTAAGCCACATGGGGAGACAGAGGCACCTAGCTAAGCCCAGCCTTCCAGTTGGCCCCACCAAGCTCAAATATGTGAATGAAACTGTCTGGACTTGCAAGGATAATCCAATTTTTAGCAGAATACTACCAGGTGACCCTGCGGATGCCACATGGAGCAAATGATATGCTCAGCAAGCCCTGTCTGAATTTCTGACCCATTATAATGTGAGATAAAATAAAATGATTATTTTAAGACCCTTATGTTAAAATAATTTACTATACGGAAATGAATTAACAAGAGAGATACCTACATAAATAATTATAAAATAATATAAAAATGTGGTACCAGGTAGATAATAAATTAAATAACTATAATAATTGGCTCCTCTTTCTAATCAACTAACAAAAGCTTAAAAATCTAAATGTATGTACACTTTTTTTCAATTTCACTTATGTAATTATTAGTCAGGTATTTTTCAGTGGCAGGTGGCAGAAAACTAATTCAAATCAGCATAGCCAAAAAGAGAACTTGGACTTCAGAACTGAGAAGGAATTTCAAGGGCCTGCACTCCACACTCTCTGCTTTCTTCATCAGTATCCCTCACTGCTTGTTTCATACCTCAGATGGGGTCTCTTCATGGAAACTGGAAGAGAAGCTGGCCCTTGGGAGCCCCACCAGAACTTCTTGTCCATTTTGTACTTTTAAAAACAGTCTCAGGGAGGGTGGGCCCGGCCTGGCTCTGCTCACTCCTATCTGTGGTTAGGAGGTAAGGTCTGTGGGATGAAGGAGACTGGACAAATCACAAAGACAGCTTAAAACAGAGCTTAGAGATTGTTGCTATTCTCAAGGAGATGCTGTACCAGAACTTTTGGAATTTCCAGAAAATAGGTATTTATTGGAAAATAAAATTCAACGTATTCCAGTGAATCATGACCTTAAAAATGCAGGTTATTAAGGAATATAAAAATTATTATTAAGTTCCTACTAAGTACAAAGCACAGTGTGGACTCTAAGCCAGCTTAAAGCTAAGGGTTTGACCTTAAGAATCTTCAGGTCTAGTTTCATCATAATACATAAAAGTTTAACTTTTAATAATCATAAGAGATCTAATTATGAAAAATTATAGCCTACTTTAAGCCAATTTATGAATATTTTTTCAAATGTGGTTTTATGAAAGTTTCAAAATGTAATTACCTTACATAATCTGGGAAAAAATGCTACAGAGGCAGTATCATTCACATTTTAACATGGAAAAAACTGATATTACTGATGGAATTCTGAATATTGAGAAAGAAAACATTGACTTCTTTTTAAACATATCAATATTTTGATTTCTGCATTAAATTATTAATTTAAAAACATTTTTATTATTTTAAGAATGATTCTGTTCTGTATACCCAGTAAAAGACTGAAGGTGACTGAAAGCTCTGTAGCTGGAACATGCATGCACACAGCTGACAATCAAGTGTTATACCAGGGTGCTTTACAGAAATGTTAACCTTTGTTATTCCTTCATATTTTATCTATTTTGGGGGGAGGGGGCTTGGGTGAAGAGAGATAAATTTGTCTGAAAACTCTTTGAGGTTTTAAATAACTCTCAAAATGCAAACCTTTTGTTAAAATATAAGAACCTGGTATAATGGTTAGATATTTATGTAATTTGTGAAGTGATCCCCCCAATAAGTCTAGTAGCCACCAGGCACTATGCATAGTTATGACAATATTATTGACAATATCCCTATGGTGTACTTTACATCCCCATGACTATTACATAACTACCAATTTTCACCATTTGATCTCTTCACCTATCTCTCCAACCTTCTTTCCACCCAACAACCATCAGTTTGTTCTCTTTATCTATGAGTCAGTTTCTGTTTTGTTTGTTTGTATTGTTCTTTAGATTCCACATATAAGTGAGATCATATGGTGTTTTCCTTTTTTTTGTTTGGCTTATTTAACTTAGCATAATACCTTCAAGGTACATTCATGTTATCACAAGAATGGTAACATTCATTCTTTTTTAAGGCTGAATAATATCCTGTTGTATATATGTACCACTTCCTTATCCAATCATCTATTGATGGGCACTTAGGTTGCTATCATAGCATGGCTTCTGTAAATAACACTGCGGTGAACACAGTGGTATATATATATTTTCCAATTAGAATTTTGGATTTCTTCAGATATATACTCAGAAGTGGAATCGCATGGTCATGAAGTCATTCTATTTTAATTTTTTGAGGAATTTTCATACCGTTTTCCGTAGTGGTTGCACCAGTTTCCAATCCCACCAATAGTGTGCAAGGGTTCCCTTTTCTCCACATTCTCGCCAACATTTATTTTTTGTTGATTTATTGATGATGGCCATTCTAACAGGTGTGAGATGATATCTCATTGTGGTTTTAATTTGCATTTCTCTGATGATTAATTATGTTGAACACCTTTTCCTATGTCTGTTGTCCATCTGTGTGTCTGTCCTCTTTGGAGAAATATCTATTCAGGTCCTCTGGCCATTTTTTTAGGTAGAATTGTTAGTCGTTTTGATGTTGTCGAGTTGTGTGACTTCTTTATAAATTATGGATATTAATCTCTTATCAGGTGTATCATTGGTGACTATCTTCTAGTTTTGGGTCTGTCTTTATATTCACGAATGTTTTTCTCTGATTATGTTTGATTATTGCTTCTGTTCCATTGATTCATTTGTATCACTGCATTTTTTATCTGCAGTCAAATGGGACTTTGAAAACTCATCCTCCAGATTTTGCTCTTCTGATTTTTATCTTTGCAATATTACACTATCTTTTGCAACTTCTAATGCAGATTGCAGTTCTATGATTGCATTTCATTTGTCTATAGTATTTATTTATTTCATCTAACAAATTTTTTTTGTCTCTTTCTGATTTTTCACTACCTAATTTTCCATATCAGTTTGTTGTCTCAACAGCAACAACTTGAAGTAATAGATATCAAAATATATTTTTGTTCCCTGCACTAAGTAATGAAAAATGTATGTTTATCCTTTAATGCCTCAAAATATATTCTTGGGTCAAATGTTTATTTTCTTTTTATCACTACTCATTCTTAAATGGGACAAGAGCTTTTAGAGACTATTGTTTGCCCTCAAAAAGAATGAAATTCTTAGCTCCCTTGCTTTTATCTATTTGAGTTGTATGTTATATCTCAAGTTTTGGTGCCTGATATGTGTTTGTCTAATGTGTACACTCTGTATCTGCACTGTTTAATATAGTAACCACTAGCCATAAGCAACTATAGATTAATTAAAATAAAGTAAAACTTAAAAATGTGGTTTCTCACCTGTACTAGCCACATTTCCAGTATTTCACAGCCACCGAATAGAGGCATAGAACATTTCCATCATTACAGAAAGGTCTATTCAGCAATGTTTAAGGTGAGATTCATATGTGCATACTCTACAGTTATCTGCTTATAGAAAGTTGAATTTATCTCTGTAAAATTAAAACATCTAATTTTTTTCTTGTAAGATATAGACAATGAAAAACTACAATCTCAAATATGTATCTCTTCCATTCTTGTTCCAATCTCTACCAATTTTTATTATATCTTAGTATTCTAACATGTAAGACATCCCATTTGTTTACTTCCCATGTTGACCATTACCAGGAATTTGATTTCCAGAAAGAATGTGCTCAGAAAGAGAGACTAATTTCCAGGAAGAGTGACTAGTTGAGGAATGCAGGTAAGGCTAGGAGGGTATGAAAGACCGAAAAGGCCCTGGCCACTGCAGAAGTAGTAGCTTCACATTAGAGGCATGTCTTCTGGCCTCTGGTTGATAAAGGCTCCAAGTCTCAGGAAGGAATGCACATTGGGAGTAATTAAAGTTTCCTCTGTGTCTGCATGCCTAAGTTGCTGTACCTCAAAACTTCAGTATGAGAGCATGCACCAATTTTACTATCTCCAGAGAGATTATAACTTGCCTTTTTTTTTTTTTTTTTTTTTTTTATTTTAAAGCTTGTTTCAGTGAAAAGGTAGGGAAGGGTAAAACAAGATTGTCTTTCCAGATTCAGATTTTATAGTTTATTAGACACAGCAGCAATCCAACAAATATGTATTGGAAGTTGAAATAATTATACAACCCTCTCCTCCAAATAAAATGTAATAATGCCCGAAGTGTGTTTTATAAAACAGCATATTCTGTTCCTAGACACATATCTAACACTTACTAGATGTTGAACTAAATGTTTATTGAATAGGTAAATAAATGAATACATCTTTAAAAAAAAATAAGAGATTTTTTTCTTCACCTGAGTATGCCCCTGTAGGCTTGGCTTTTCATGGCCAGCTCCCTCCCTGGGCCTCAGTACCTTTGCTTTGCTTTTCATTTCCTCTCTGGTCCCTTCCCTCCCTGTCTCCAGTTCTCTGTGTTCCCAGCAGGATACCCATTTGGAAGTCAGGAAACACACAGCATTGAGCAGACCCTTTTAGTGAGAATGAGAAAAATTTTGGCATAATCTCTCTTTACAGGAATGTTTTTACTTGTTTTCAGATACACGTCTTTTTTTCTATTCCATTTACTTTAGAAGAATTATCTGAAATTCTCATCCAGTACATAGGGAGAAACCCAGCTTGGACCAGACCGAAAGTTCCACAGAGGCAGCAACAATGTCTGTCTGGGTCACTGCTGCTTCCCCAGGACCTATGTGGATTTTTTTTTAGCCTGTAGAAAATACATATTTAATGCTTTACTAGGTCACCACGTAGAATTTTTTAATGATTCTAGGATCAACAAATTTATTTTGCTGATAGAGTCTTGAAGTGAATTTAATATAATCTTCTCATTTTATAGATACAGAAACTAAGGAGCAGAGAGGAAACAAGTTTTTGATCATAATAAGAGTACAGTGCTTGGGACTGAATTAATCTACATTCCATCACTTATTAGGAAGGTGATCTTGGGCAGTAGACTTAACGACACCTCAGTTTTCTTATCTGTAAAATGAGACTAATAATACTCGTTTTATAGGATTCTTTTGAGATAATGAACCTAGTGGTCACTCAACAAAAAATAACAATTATAATTGTAGTTACTATTTTTTGAGGACACAGAGAGAGTTAGTATTAAAGTGGATCTTCTTTTTCTCAGTCCTGTGTTCACTCTGTCTTACTTGATGTAGTCTAAACCACTTGTTATAGGAGTTTTTATCTAGAAGTGGTTGACTTGAAGTTTGGTGAGGAGGTCAGAGCTGGAGATGAAATGCAGTTAAGTAGCCAGTTTGCCTTCCTCACGCTTATCCTTCTGTTTTGTACAGAACATCAGAATATATTCAAAATGCCCAAATTCATTATCCTACTAAGAATTTCTCATGCAAAGGTAGGGCTATTTCCTGACATCACATGCCTAATCTTCCTGTAGATATAAGCATTCTGACAACGTTCCCTCCTCTTTTGTTTCAATAGTAAAAAGTGATGTCACCACCTCTCGTTAGGTGGAAGAAGCATGCAGAACAAAGGTTCATATTGGTGATGTGACAGAATACACACAGACTTGGACATGAAGGTTCTACCAAAGGCAATCCCTGCTAAACCCCAGTCTCAGAGGGACTGAAAACAAATCTTCATCCCATTATGACTTTTCTTTTTATTTCAACCCCTGTATCAGAAGACAGAAAAATTTGTTTGTAAAGGGCTGGATAGTAGATATATTAGGCTTTGTGGGTCATACAGTTTCTCTGGCAACTACTCAGTTCTGCCTTTGTAGCACAAAAATAACCATATTTAATAGATAATTGACTGTGGCCATGCTCAATAACTCTTTGTTTATGAAAGCTGAAATTTAAATTTCATATAATTTTCACATATCATGAAACATTTATCTTCTGTTATTTTTTAACCTTTTAAAAATGTAAAAATCTTTCCAAGCTTACAGGCTGTACAAAGATCATTGTTGGGCTAGATTTGAGCTATAGGCCATAATTTGCTGATCTCCTACCTTAAATTGCAGGCCAGAGTAGGACTTCTAAGGTAATTCAAAGTCTGTAAGAGCGTCAGGTAAACTATGCAAAGGTTCAATATTCAACAATTAGAACAATTGAAATATTTTGAAATATTTCACGTATTGAAAATATTTGGAAAAAAGTTACATTGTTGCTGATGTGTACTGTGTAGTTAGGTCGATGATGGATGGTTGCATCTGTACTGAACATGTACAGACTTTTTTTCTTGTCATATGCCATAAATAATACAGTTTAACAACTATTTATACAGTACTTACGTTGTGTTATATAAGTAATTTAGAGATGATTTAAAGTATATGAGAGCTTATTTGTAGGTTATATGCAAATTCTACACCATTTTGTGTAAAAACTTGAGCATCCACAGATTTGGGTATCTGCGGAGGGTCCTGGGAACCTCTACAGCAATGCAACCCACGTGTCTGCCTTCCTTGCTCCCAGTAGGTCCTCATTCCTCAGTCCTGACGGTGGGAGGATGGGGTGATAGTAACTAAAAATTAGCAGGAATCCATCAGTTTTGAATAATTCAGATTTAAGACCTCCTCTTCACTGGGGAAATATCTTTTTTCAAATGCAAATTGTTTTTGAATTGGTATACTGAGTTGGAAAGCGTCCGAGTAGTGCCAAATTGCCATTGCTTACTCCTGGCCCTTCTGCAGTCTCTGACATTTCCTCATGAAGCAGCTCAAAAGAAAAGGGGTCCATCGCTGACATCCTGTCTCGGAAAAGTTACCATCCTCCTCGCTGGCATCTCCAGTTCCTGCTCCCAGATATCGGTCTCTCTGCCCTGTTTGCACAGCCAGACTGGCAGGATTTGGGGGCCCCAGGGCTTATCTTGGGTAGATTTCCAGCCCTGAGCAACTCCTAAGACAGAGGCAGGGGCTCTTTCCTTACTCCACTTACAAAGACCCATCCATGGCTTCGGTGTCATTAAGGCAGGCCAGGATTTGAGGGACATTTCCTTCCTGTACCTGGGTCCAGGCCACTCCAGAGAACTGAGACACACCCCGTGTTGGCTGCTGTGACTAGAAAGAATAGCTGACAATTAAACCTAGCAGGGGCAGGAGGTGGCAGCCAGCAAAGCCAGTCTTGCCTTAGAGCCTAAAGGCATGGAAAAACAATAAAATATTATGAGCTTGTGTTCTAGTTCCAAGTTTACTAATAAATGAAGTACAACACAGTCACTTAACCTCTCTGGTCCAAATGGTCTATAAAATGAGCAACTGGGTCAGTGGTTTTCCATGTGTGGCAGGGAACTGGGGTTGAGGGAACTGTCAGAAACATGCTGGAATCTACTGAGGACACGTTCTAAATAAATTGCCAGCCTCCTTCCCATACCAACCCAAATGTATCAGAACCAAGGTAGGGCATAGGCAGCATGTGAACTTTAAAGAGCTTTACCAGACATCTGAATAAAAAGACCCCACCCCAGGTGAGAACCACTGAGTTAAATCCTCCCTAAAGACCCCCTGGGCTCTGACATTCTATGATTCTGTGAAAGGAATAGAGCTTTTGGTACTTTGATTTTGTCCTTCCTTAATCATCTGCTGTGAATTAATGGAACACTCAGTTTGAAATAATGTAACGCTGCAAACATGGTTTATATTGATTTTCTTTAAAAAATTAGTTTTTAGGCAGTTGGTTCCCTGCAGCCTCTACCCTTGAGATGATATTGTGAGAGTTGGCCCTACTCTGGGTTAAATTAGTTGCAGGTGTCTCTTGTAAATGGGAACATGTGGATGTCAGCAGAAGCATCCAGGCTGAAGTTACACACCATGGAAGTAGCACCCTGAAACCGGACAAGACCCACATAGGTGGGCCAGCTGTTCATCAGGACAAGCCTGACCTCTAACAGCAATAGATCATGTCCCTTGGTGGTGTTCAAAATTTTGTTACTCTACCCTGTGCTCTCACTTGAGGGACATTCTAGGTTTTCATTTTCTGATTTTCTAAAAGGTCAAGATGCTCTTTCAACATTTTATGATCCAATAGACTCTTGCATCTTTTGAATTGTGATATGCGTCACACTTGTCGTTAATGGATTGTTGAATTGTCTTCTGCACTAGAATGTAAATTCCATATGAGTAGGGACCTTGTCTATCACGTTTGACACTATGCCTAGCATGGTGACTGGCACATCATGGAAGCTCAATAAAGACTCATTGAATACAGATGCTACCTTGTTTACAGATTCTTTGCCTGAAAAGACCTTCCCCCAAAGAATCGTTTGTTTTCTAAAGCACACTGGCCTGGAGATCTTAATAATTCCCTTGCTCAGCCTATGTCCACAGACATTCCAAGCCCCCATGCTAAGTCAGGCTTTGCTCTTAAGGTAAGAAGGAATGTTGGCCCCTAATTTCATCTTTCCTCCTCCTGTGTCCTTCATTCTCCTCTCATCCTCCATCCTTCAGGTCCCCTGTGGCTCCTGGCATCACAGGTTTAGCAATGATGTCTAACTTCTCTAAATGTGTAAGTATTTGCCCATAGATGTCTCGGGGATTTGAAAACCTGTTATAATTCTGAGACAGTGAGTGACTGAAGGGAAGATACCTTCAGGGCTGAGCAAAAATGGAACGACTTTGAAATAGACAATGGATGGATGAGTTAAGACTTACCTGGAAAGCAAATGAGACCCCCAAACCCAAAATGATGAAATACGCAAGAGATGAAAAGAAAAGAAAAGAACAGCTAGATTGGAAGTTAGAGTATTTATTGGCAGTGGGCTTTGAATTTTTCTATGCATTCTTCCATCTTTCTTCCTTTCCCTCTCTAAACAATGAACCTTGAGCAAATCATTTCCAAGATCCAGGGTCGAATCTGACATGAAATTGCTCATGTCTGAAATTTTCTGTCCTTGGACCACTTTACTCCCATTCTCTGTAGCCTCAGCAGTTTAGGCATAAGTGTGTTGCCCCTAAGCACTTGGGTTGTCATGACTAGAGGACTAGTAAAAATTATGCATGAGGAATGAAAGATGCAACTGGGGAAACACAATACCCATCGGAAGGAAATCAGCAAAACAAGGAAAAGAGCATTTTAAAACAGGTTGACTTGTATTTATCTGTATTTATCCAAGTTCACGGTGTTCTTAGCAGGTTGCAAATTAATACTTTGGGACAGATTCTGAATAAGCCACAGGGACCAACACGAACTTTCATGCCTGAAAACTAAGAAGACCTAATGGATCAGCTGTCATTTTCTCTGTTTGGCTGGCAGTTAGAGTTCTTGTCAAGCCATTTCTCCACATTACAGAAGTCATGAAGTATTTTACAACTTTCAATAACACTCACCATTTGGCAGGCCAAAGCATGCCTCTTTCCCTGCCAATTTGCAAGATCTGGCTTTTGCTGGTAACCCAACACAGTCCTGGTTATCTCTCCCAGTCCAGCAGGAAAATAATGGGGGAGAAACAGAGAAACCTTTAAACGATGATGAGGGAAAGTAAAAAATTGCAGATTTGAGCAACTGGAAAAGACTTCGGAGCAAGGGTAGATCGAGTGGGGTCCCAGGGGGAGGTCCTATCTGCCCACTCCGGAGGTGGACAATAAGGAGGTGACTAAATAACTTCCAAACAATAAAAAAGGAATAACAGCCAGTCATCTTTTTTATTATCCATGCACCAGTAATTCTAAACAATGCCAACAATGAAATATTCCTCCCACTGGAGTGCCCTGGTCCTCCAGACCCCTTAGGTGCACTTGCTTGAGAGTGAATTAACCCAAGCCTCTCATTTACTGATAAAGTAAAGGAGGCCCAGGTATCTTGCCCAAGGCCCTTGGGCTGGAGCAGCTCGCAGAACCTGGCTCCCTTTGCTGCCTCCCCAGAGACCTTTCCGCTCCATTACAGTGCTTGACCCCAGGGTGAAGAAGCGTGGGGTGAACCCAGTAGCTGGGCAAAATTGAATCAAGATAAACAAATTAAGAAATCTAAAAATCCTGCGGAAAAGCTCAGCAGCTGCCCTCAGCACCTGCCTTGTTTACAACCATATTTGGGAATTTTCAGTCTTTAAGCTATTTTTTTTTATCCTTCATTTACATGAAAATTGTTTTTCTTTCCATATTGGAAAATACAAGTATTTTCATATAGGATCATTTTCGGTTTAAAATCATGATGAGACTCTTCTGATTTTCTATTTGATTGTGTAGTGGGTAGAAATCTCGGTTCTCAAACTCAGGTGTGCAAAAAATATCATTTTTTTTAATTAAAAAAATCAGTTTAATTTAGATTCACAGCTTTTATCCCACCAAACAGGCAGGAAACTCAAGCTCAGCTATTTAGCGGTTCTCCAATTTCAAGTTTTTCAGCCCATAGACATTTCTTTGCAGTTAGGCCCATCCTGCTGGGAAGTCCCAAGCCGTCTGCCTCACAGGCTCTTTTGCTTCACAGTCAATTCCCTGGCCTCATCTGGAGGAATTTCCAGTTTCCTTGCATAACATTTCTCCTCTAGTGCTATTCAGTAAATGTTTGTGGTTAGAATCCTGACATTATATATTTATTATCACGTGTGATTTTTTCCCCTCTTTTGAAGTGAATTATTTCTCTCTTAGGCTTTTATAATCAGAAACATGTTATTTAAGACCCAAGTGGAAGGGGAATTAATCCAAGGAAATGCATCCACAAACCAATAAAAAGTAAACGTGGGAGTAACTTAAGCAACACCTAGGTCGAGAGCGGTTTTATATTTGATTTATCCATATGAGGATAATGGATTCATTACTCTAGGTGTCATAGCTCCCTGAATTATTTCTCATTTTGACCTTCCTCTGCCCACATAGCCTACTTTCCATAGAAAAGTTAAAAATCATTTGTTTATACCAAATCTTTGCCTTCACTCCCTCCCTTCACATGTCAAGCATTTGTTAAATGTCAGGTCTTTCCCCTCCTATTTTGCCAACACTGAGAGAAGGAATTGGGAAAAAAAGAAAAGTGGGATACACAGAGCTGGAAGGAAGGGACGGATAAGATTGGAGTGATCGAAAGGGGAACAAAGGTTAGGCTCTGATGATTTTGCCTTCCAGACCCACTCCCCTGAGTTGCAGATCAGGAAGTGAATAAAATAATTAGAATTCCTTGTATTCCTCTGCTTCTTTATAACTTACATCACGCCTTCACATAAATTATCTCTATTTTTCTTCACAAAAGCCCAAGGAGGCAGGCATATGAGGAAATAGGACTTTAGCAGGAAGTGACCTGCCCTGGGTTATTCATGAGATTGAAAGCAAGGTAGGACTGGAATGACCAGTCCCTATCTCATATACACTAGAAATTGGAGCCTAACATGGTGGGAAAAGCAGGTTTTAGAACCAACAAAACCTTTACTTAAATCCTCACTCCAGCATATTTTAGCTCTGTGACTTTGAGGAAATTCTTTAATGATGTTCTATTGGGAATTGTCCCCATTTTTCAAGAGTTTTCTTATAAAAATTAATGAATTAATATAGATAAATCTTCCAATATAATGGTTGGCACTTAAAAGGGGCCTAATCACTAAGAATAAGAAAAACCATACTTGTGACAGGATATACAGCCTATTTTGTGGCAGGGTGTATAGACAATGAAAAATATAGAAACAAACAAACTTGATAAGAAATGAATGTACAGTTAGTTAACCATGTTCTATTTCTTACTTTTTCAAACTAATTTAGAAAGCTTTAGCCTTTAGACGATCAGTTTAAAATTCTTGTGTAGCACCCACAGCCTGGAACTGACATAGCAAGTTACTATAGCTCCAGCCCTTCAACACTAGTGCTCTGCAGGCCCCAGGCTGCTTTGCATGCATGCATCCCGTTCTGCTGGAGGGTTGCAATTCTAAGTGATCTTACTGAGCTTTTCCCAATGTTTATCTAAGCTGCTTTTCAGAAACTGGAATGAAACAGTTGTATCATTCATGTCTTTGTCTAGTCCCTATTTTGGAATCAAGCATATATTTTTTCTCAAAACCTCCGATCTTTGATTGGATATTGCTTTGACCTTGATTAGGTGAGTGACAACTAGGTGCGAAGATGAGGAAAAAATAACATAGGAATGTTCTGAACCTCAGTGGGGACGAGATGAATGGAAACTTTCAGGGTTGGCACAAGGATATCCTATGTTGTGGAGCATGGTTATTTTAGTCCCACCTGTTGTGTTCTTCCATGTGGGAAAGCTTAGGGAGTATAATGTTCCTGGCTCTTTCTGCTCCTTTGCATATTCTGCTTCTGGGGAGTTAGATTAACTAACCTGGTTGGAAACTTTGGGAAGAATCAATTACTTTGCTCGCTTCATCACCTCCTGTAGTCCACCATTGACTTCCAGGGATGGTATCTGCCCTGTCTTGCAGCGCAATAGGTGTGGCTACCCTGGGTCAGCACGCCCATCACCAGATTCAAGCTAGAATATTAAGAAGGCTAAATACCCACATATATATCATATCTTTCCACCTCTCCTTTCAGTAAAAAAGATGATATTTAGCAGCTATCTCCCTTTATCTAACTGCTTAGTTTGTTCAGAAGTAAGGCAGATAAAAAGAAATGTTATTTATTGCCCTCCCTCAAGGCCTTTAATATTTGTGATTGTTCAGATCCTAGCCTGAGCCCTGTATCCTAAATGTTTTACTTCAAGTGTCTATAGAAGTATTAGGGCTAAACTGAGAAATGGAATAGAATAATATAGGACTGGAGTACAAGGAGAGATGGGCTCCGGTCTATGTTGAATGTATCTGTGGGTATGACTGCCCTAACCATAGACTCATTTATATTGAAAGTAAATGTATCAAACCAAGATAGGACCCAGTGCCTCTGATGGTTAATGTGTTTTGTTAAATAGGCCAAAATTGTGAGTTCAAAGTCGATTATGTTCAGTTTACTCTGTAGAAATAAAAACCTCTTTGATAAAGTTATGGCCTTAGGAGCCCATCTCATAAAGCTGGTTTATCAGTCACAGTGGAAAACCTCATGAAACTGTGTAAATAGTTCCACATGAATCCATTCCCATCAGAAGGAATGCAGCTTAAAGTGTGTCCTGTGTATAAAAAAAAAAAATAAAACTGATCACTGTGTTGCATGTGTTCAATGTAATAGCATTCAAAACCACTTGCAGACAACAGTATTAAAAAGAAAATGTATTTATTTAAAAAAATTTATTATTTATCTTTGGTGGAGGTAGGTGTCTGGCAGAAATCCATGAACACAAGGTAGGATCCCCAGTAATACTCAGCTACCAGGATGTAGTATGAGAAACATGGCAGATTAACTAACTTGAGAAGTAGATATAAAAATGTATCAAAATAGAGAAATAATGGATGAATGCTAGGAAAGTTCCTTATGAGGTTGGATGGTTAATGGAAGTTCAGAGACAATAATAAGTGACATCAGGTTGATGGGAGCAGTGATGAGGGAGATTCCAGGTAGGAAACATTACCTGGGCAATGGGCACAGAGTGGGCAGGAGTTGTAGGATGAAAATTAGAGGAACAATTTACAGTGGGCAGATTAACCTCAAATGAAAATAGTTTTACTAAGATCATGTGAGAGATCAGGTGAGAAAAATGTGTGGGGACCAGATCATAGAATGGCTTGAAAATAGAGTGAAAAAGTTTGGACTTTATTCTCTAGATAATGCCAACTCCTTGAGGATTGTCAAAAAGAGGAATGTGATTAAAAATATAGATTTTTAGGTTTTAAGAAAATTATCCTTGTAGCATACAGGATAGATTTATGCAGAAGAAACTGGAGAGAGAGAAACTGTTGAGAGATGATAGAGTTGAAACAAGAGATATAACTAGCATGGTAGTAAAAGACTTGGGGAAGATGGAAAAGGTATTAATCAATAAAATGAAAGCATAATTTTTCAGACTTAATGATGGCTTAGCTATGAGGAAGGAAATGGTGGAAAGTCAAACTAAAACAGCTTTTAGTTGAGATGTATGAGAAAATGGCTTAGAGATTTATCACCATGGGAAGCTCCTTTAGGAAAGATTTTTAGTTCAAGCAGGTAGTGCTTCTGTCAGTCACTGCTCACCTGTGCCGTGCCCTTGCTCTGCTTGGCCAAAAGCACAAAGGCCTGTGTCTTGTGGATCTAGCCCATCCTGCACCACTGGGAAACCAGACGTTAAGCTCTGCAGGAGCCCTTTTTCTCCAGCAGGCAGGCTTTATCATTGTCTACTATTCTCATGGCTTCTAGCTACAATTTCCACAATTCATGCCCACTCTGAGAGGCCAGCTCACCTAGAATTAGAATCAGATGTTCCTATTCCAGGTCTGTATTGGGTCCAAAACTCATTTTTAAGACCAAGGTCACTTCGAAGACTCTTTGCCAAGTTCCTGCTGGTCTTTATCTCAGTCCTACATATTGCTCTGGCTTACTTTGTCTCACCTGGACTTACCGCATTAATTTGTCATTCTAGTATCTTATTGATATTAAGAATTTCTACGACTAAATCCTCTATTCCCAACTAAATGGGGCTCCTTAACTACAGATGCCAGTTTGAGATAGATCTGAGTTTCCATCAACCCTCAGGGTAGGTGATTTGCAGTCTTAATTGTTTACTTCTGCAAGGATGATTAGTCTTTCTTTCTTGACTGGTTGCTATCAGTCTTTCTTGGGTATCAGAACCAATCCATTGTTTGGTTTCTTGGAACTCTTGTCAGATGAGGGACTGTGGCTATTTGCTTCAAAATGTTTAATAATAAAATCATGGTATATAATTAAAGATGTTAGGGAAGTAGTTCAGCATAAGATTTTGAAGGTGACACAGGAGGTCAGAGTTAGACATCCAGATTTTGTAGTCATCTCCATGGAGAAACACATCATTATGGTTAATGCTAAAGTAAGGGTCAGAAACACATGGACAAATGAGTCAGCAAGAAATGCTAACAGCCAAACTTTGTATCACGAAACATTTCAATTCTTATTATCTTTTTTTAAAATAAGACACTGGTGAGAGTAGCTATATTTGGGAGAGGACAGAGCACTATTTCTACCTCAATAATTTTTTGAGAAAAGAAGATTTAAAAATAAGCAGAGATTAAAATCCTGAACATCAAGAAGTTTCACATTATGGACATAGAAAAAAGGAAAGAGAAGAAGAAGAGACACAGATGGAAGATGACAGAGCTGGACAGGAAGGTGAGAGGTGGTGTAGCTGTGGGTGTTCTAAGGTGATAATTCCCTGCCCCAGAGAGACTGTTTTGTTTGTTTGTTTGTTTGTTTTGTTAGTCTGTTTTTTTTTTCTCATTCTTGCAACTTTTTCTTGGGAAAAAAAATTGTGATGGCAAAATAATATAGGAAAACAGCCTTTGGTCTTTTATGTTGATCCTCAGGCAGAGGGTCTGAGCAGGAGTCATTTTCTGCCTGGCAGTGATCATGAGCAAATGATAGTTTGGTGGAGTTGTTATGGAAGGCACTGTGGCCATGGAGACTTTCATGCTTCTGTGCCTGTATCTGTAAGACTAAATCTCATGGGGCAGGAATAGAGAACAAGTAAAATGTTTCCAATTCAATATCAAACAAAAATATATCACAGCCTCTAGCCAGTAGATATTCTGGGAATGGCCTTTTTTCCAGTCCCTTAAATGTAACCAGCTGGAAGTCTTTTTTTAAGTGCTGTACTATTCAGCCTCTGAGATGAAGGATTTGCCATTTAATGGGGAAGCTACTTTTCACTGTAGAGATGGAATAATGAATCTTTAGCTTATTCTCTAAAGTTTCTTGATCCATCTTGATAAAATAGGATTTACATGTAAAGACCTGTAAAGGGGTAAATATGAAGATATATAGATGTGCAGATTTGAGAAGTATGAGACGGTAATCTGTATCCTCTGATGCAAAAAGAATAAAATACCTAGGAATAAATAATTTAATGAAACATGTGAAGGACCTATATAATGAAAACTACAAGACCCTATTAAAATAAATCGAAGAAGATACAAAGAAATGCAAAGATATTTCGTGTTCTTGGATTGGAAGAATTAACATAGTTAAAATGACTGTATTACCTAAAGCATTATACATATTTTATGCAGTCTCCATCAAAATCTCATCAGCTTTTTTTAAAGAAATAGGAGAAAAAGTCAGATTTATAAGGAAGCACAAAAGACCCAAAATTGCCAAAGCCATCCCGAGAAAAAAGAACAAAGCTGGAGGCATCTCTCTGCCCAACTTCAAGTTATACTACAAAGTGACAGTAATCAAAATGGCATGGTGTTGGCAGCAAAACAGACACATGAACCAGTGGAACAGAATCAAGAGTCCAGAAGTAAAACCATATTTATAAGGGCAAATAATTTTCAACAAAATGCCAAAAACATACAGTGGAGAAAGGAATGCCTCTTCAATAAATGGTGCTGGGAAAACTAGAAGGCCCTGCAAAAGAATGACACTAGACCTTTGTCTATTACCACACACCAAAATGAACTCTAAATGAATTAAGGACCTGAATATAAAACCTGAAAGAATAAAATGTGTAGAAAAAAACATAGGAACTATGTTTTGAACTTAAAGAGGATTTTATGAATTTGGCCTCAAAGGCAAGGGAAATAAAAGCAAAACTAAATGAATGGGACTATATCAAACCAAAAAGCTTCTGCTCAGCAAAAGAAACCATCAACAAGTTAAAGAGAATACCATCTGAATGGGCAAATATGTTTTCAAGCAACACCTCCAATAAGGGCCTAATATCCAAAATATACAAAGAACTCATATGACTCAATAACAACAACAAAACAAATGATCCAATCAAAAAGTGGGCAGAGGACCTGAACAGACACTTCTCCCTAGAGGACATACAAATGGCAAACAAATATATGAAAAGATGCTCCACATCACTAGCTATTAGGGAAATGCAAATCAAAACCACAATGAGATACCATCTCACACCTGTTAGAATAGCTATAATCAAAAAGACAAGTAACAACAAATGTTGGAGAGGATGTGAAAAAAAAGGAGCACTCATCCACTGTGGGTGGGACTGCAAATTGGTACAGCCGCTATGGAAAACAGTATGGAGTTTCCTCAAAAGACTAAGAATTGATCTACCATAGATCTAGCAATCCTTCGACTGGGTATGTACCCCAAAGACTTAAAAACCCATATCTGAAAAGATATTTGCACACCAATGTTCATAGCAGCATTATTCACAGTGGCCAGGACATGTCAGCAACTGAAGTGTTCGATGATAAATGATTGTCTAAAGAAGCTGTGATACATATATGAAATGGAATATTACTCAGCCATAAGAAGAAGTGAAATACTGCCATTTGCGACAACATGCATGGACCTCAAGAAGTCATGCTAAGTGAAATAAGGCAGTCAGAAAAAGTTGAAAATCACATGATATCACTTATATATGGTATAGAAACCTAGAAGCAACAAATGAACAAGGACAAACAAACAGAGACCCATGGACATGGACAATGGACCAGTGGTTGCCAGAGGTTAGGGGGTGGGGGAGGAGAGGGTAGGTAGATAGGGTAAAAAGGTCAAATATAGGGGGGTTGGGGAGGGTGAAGTGGGTAAATGGGATCAAATATATGGTAGCTGAAGGAAACTGGACTTTGGGTGGTAAACACACAAAAAATAATGTCAAATTATAGTGTATACCTGAAAATTATATAATCGTATTAACCAATGTTACCCTAATAAACTTAAAAAAAATCCAACATGAAAAAATAAAAAAAGAAAATTCAAAAGAAAACATCTGAATTCCTATTTCACAGCCATTATGTGTTTCTGTCGAAAATTATAGAAATAATTGGGATTGGGTAGTTTTAGAGTTATTTAATTTGTTTGTAAGGAAAGAAAGTCTCAGTCAAGGTGAGGGAATGAACAGGTTGCAAAGTATAGCACTAAAGAGACCATATGTAGGTCAAAGACATGAGTTCAAGTCATATCTCTACTCCACTATTTGTGTAATTCTGTGAAAATTACTAAAATTCTCCGAATCTCAGTTTACTAATCTGAAAAGTGAAAATATTCATACGTGCCTTAGGATTTTCACAAAGATCGAATGAGTTAATACGTGAGAAAAGCTTGGTAAACTGTGCAAACATCAGGAAAAGTCATTTTTACAGCACAATTGGCTAGAGAAAGGTCTCAGAATTCAGAATCAAACTTTCAGGAATTCAAACAACCAAAATGTTCTGGACAAAAATAACAGGGATCTCCATGATTGATTTTATTGGCAGGTGGAAATGAAGAACCCTGTTAGAAATGGTGTGAAGGAAGCTGACACGTTCTCACTTCTCACAGACATTGCTCCAGATGTAGATGTTGCTGGTATTTGCTCACTAATAATGACAAACCACCTGATCTGTAAAAAATGTTTCCTTTATAGACATTTTTAAATGGACTCCTCAGAAGGAACTCACATTTTCCCCTGGTGCTTCATGAAGATCCATGCTGTACCTGAGGTCAAGGGAAGCTCTACGTCATTACAGCTTATTTCAAAATGTTTTCGGTCATTCATAAACTGGGTGACTTAGGATAAGATATTTAACCTCTTTCGTTTTTCATCTGTAAAACAAGTAATCAATAGCACAACCATGTAGGTTGTGGTGCAGATTAAATGGAATGACTAAGGGAGACCAAGGCTAACACCACTAAGACGAGAACATGGAACAATTTCAACATGATAGCTTCCTTTCCTTCCTCCCTTTATTCTCTGCTCAGAGGTTTAAAAATAAGCAAAAGATTTCAGGGCAAGTAATATTGTAAACGCTCTTCTAAACATTGCACATGATTTGCAGTTAGTATTTCTTTTTTAATCTTTCCTTTGGAATGTATTTTTACCTCTAGACTGATGAGCAAAATTGTTCAGTCAAATTCACAATGAGAAGTCTCCTGACTGGGCTACAACATATATATCCTAACGCATCGACAATGAAAATCAATATTGCCTTTTCCAAGAAGAATATTTAGGATTTCTTGCAGAATGTAAAAAATGTACTTAATTAGGATATTTCAACTTTAGTATCAAATTTTTAATCGACCCAGAACAATAGCAGCAACCACATAGTAGGTTGCCTCTGAGTATGTCAAGGTGTTTGGTCATTTTTTTTCCTATTTAAAAATAAGACCTTGAATAAATAAATTTGAGTCATGTTTGAAACAAAGTAAAAAACAAAAACAAAAAAATCTTTCTATCATATTTCTGCATGGTTGTTAAGTTTGAATAAAATAACAGAAAATAAAGGGCATTGTGAATGTGGTGCAAAACTCTCAAATCTCTTAATTTCATGGCCTGCACAAGCCCGAGGGAAAATCTTCAAGGAGTACATGCAATAACGTGAATGTCCACCCAGCATGCTCACCGGGGCAAAGCCATCATCGCCTCCTTCCCCTGACAGGGCTGTCCTGCTGCCACAGCTAGTACTCTTTACCCTGTCACTTAGCATCCTTGTTCCCCCAGCATTGCCTCTGAAACTTCTGATGCCAGTCTTGCCACTATTTGACCTGCCATTGTTGGCCTGGTAACTCCTTTGAATGGCTGACATGGAGCTGGTCCCCATGCCACTGCTGACACCGCCTTTATTCAGAGATGGAAAGTACCTGCCACTTGTATGATAATGTTTATTGGGCTCTCTTAGAGAGTGACTCTGTCTCAACTTCCTATAAAGGGGGCTTGATGAATAATACTTTCAAGGTTGGGCTGAAGAATATTGGCAGAACCTACAGAGCCTGACACTCCAAAGTGTTCCTTAGGCTGTGTTTAGTTTTCTAGGGCTGCCAGAATAAATTCCACAGATTTGGTGGCTAAAAACAACAGAAGGGCATTCTCTCAAAGTTCTTGAGGCCAGAAGTCTGAAATCAAGGTGTTGAAAGGGCTGGACTTCCTCTGAAAACTCTAAGGACATTCCTTCATTTTTTCTTCTGGATACTGGTGACTACTGGCTTTTTTTGCTGTTGCTGAGGCTGCATCACTCCAATCTCTGCCCCAGTTTTCACATCACTACCTCTTCTCCTTAGATCTCTTTTGGGGATCTTTTATAAAAACACTTTTCATTGGGGTTAGGGCCCTCCTGATAACCCAGGATGTCTCATCTCTAGGTCCTTAGCTTAATTTTATCTGTAAAGATCCTCTCTCCAAATGAGATCACATTCACAAGTTTTGGAGGTTACAACATGGACACATCTTTTCGATGGCTACCATTCAACCCTCTGCAGCCTGCTGCATGAATTATAGACTTCAGAGGACATGTGAACTAGGGTCCCTCTTGAGAGGCTAGTAAAATACTGCAGGCAAGAGATAGTGGTAGCTTGGACTAAGTGGTTGTGGTGGTGGCCATGAGATGTGATCATATCTGTCTGTACTTTAAAGGTTGAGCTGATGGTAATTGTTATTGTATCAGATATGGGTTATAAAAAAAATAAGAGGAGTCAGGGAAGGCTTTAGAGTTTTTGGCTTGAGCAGCTGAAAGGAGGGCTTTTCCCTTGAGCTGTATAGCATTTGGAGAGGAATAGGTCTGAGGTGAAGATCAGGAATTCAGTTTGGTACACATTATGTTTGAGAAGTCTGTTAGATGCCCAAACGGAAATGTGAGGTAGTCAGTTGGATGCACAAATCAATATACAAAAATGAATAATATTTGGTTTTCCAGAGCTAATGGTCATGGTTTGGAGAGACACACATATAGACGGATGATAATAATCTACCTTGATAAGAGCTATAGAGAGGGCTTGGAAGGAGAGTTTGGGAGCTGGTCTTAAAGAGTTTTGGTGTCACCCGGAAGGAATTCCTCAGTAGTCATGGAGAAGCTCCATGGCAAAGAAGTTAAGAGAAAACAGAGTGAGAGGTGGAACAACATCAGGGAAAGGAAACCGCGACAACACAGATGGTACCTCTGAGATCTCTTTTATAGGCAGAGCTCAGGGCAGTTCTGCTCTGCTGACTTGTCAGTGGCCAGGAAACCTTTCTGGCCAGCACCGAGGGAGAAATATTTTCCCATCAGGAGTGGATGAGAATGTTACTGGAGAAACTGAGGATTCAGCCACAATTTACCTGGAGAAACAGAGAATGGGGGTGGAAGGGGACAGCTATAGTGCATGGGACAGGAAGGTTGCACACACCTAGGAGAAGTTTTGTGACTCCTATAGAACCAGAGGGAGTGTTTGGGACTGACTTTCACATAAATCTGCTCCTGGCCAGACATGAACTTCTGCCAGTTACTAGCATGTGTGTCCCTTTGTGTCGTCAGGCTTCATGGACTGGGAAAGACTTTCCAGATTTATCCTTTTCCTGGATGGCTAAAGGTGGAAGAGCATTCCTGAAAGAAGAACATGGACAAACACCCAGAAGCCTAAAATGCCATGGTATATGTAGGGTACTGTAGTGTGCCATTTTGGCCAAATTCAAACTTAAATTCTTTTACTTTATAGGAAGAATTTACCTTTTAATTGACTTTTCCTAGATTTGGCGAATGGGTGTTAAAATGGGTACACACAGAACTATATATATGCCTTTCGGTGGTAGCTTTCTATCTATGTCTTCGTATGCATGTTGTTTGTGTATATAAATCACAATGTGTATACCTAAGAGATGACAGTAATTAAGTAGCAGAAGAGGAGAAGGAAAAGAGATATCTGTGCCTGTCACATACACATCTACTTTCTTTGTGAAGTCTTAGGTTTCCTCCCAGTGAGAGGGGTCAGAGCTGAGAGCTCTGCTTCTGCAGAAACCTATGAGACGGGATTATTGCCGGCAGCCAATATTGAAACAACTATCCATCCAGTGTGAAATCCTGTCAGGAATCAAACAGGACATGCTGCCCAGAGCTTTCCATTTTGTCAGAATTTTGGGCTTCTGATGGTCATGCGCTGGTGTAATATTTTTTTGGAGCATGAAGAAGAAAGGTGGGCAGAGAAAGAAAGAGCCACTATCCAGATGCTCCTAGATCTATGCTGTCGGCCATCTCTGTCTAGGACCCTGTCCCACCCTCCATAATCTCACTTTCTGCACTTTCTGTCAGGTATGTCTAGAGTCCACTGCTCAACCCTAAAACCATAGAAAGCACAAGTTTCAGATACAAAAATTGAGGGGATCACTATTTACTGAAATTTGCATCATGAAGTCACACCGAAAAGTAAAAATATGACACTTGATATGGCAGCTATTTTAATTTTTTACCCAAAGGTTTAAGAAAAAGCATGAAGTTAAAGAAATACGCAAGAGATGTGAGTCTCAACCAAAACCAGATTTTAAAGTAGAGAGCACTCTCAGAATCCCACATCGGGGACATTTGTCTTCTTTGTATTTCCTCCATTTTTTTTTATTGCTTTATGTTTCTCTATTTTTCTGCCATCACACTCAAAAAAGTTATGCTGAATCCAAAGTATCAGATAATTCTATTTTTAAAAAAGTAGAAATGAAGAAACATAAGATCTATCCAGGTCCTAGCTTCTGATTGGCAGGCAAGCAAAAAGGTGCTTACATATTTTGGTGAAGCAGCCAAGCCTGCACATAGTTGCATTGATCCCATCCAGAGTCTGCTGACTCAAAACTGATTTATGAGTAGTAAAGTAGCAATATCACTCAGAAAAAAAAAATGCAAGTACATCTTGTGGTTCATAGGAATTTATTGATACAAAAATGCTTTGTCTCTTATAATCAGGAGGAAAATCTCACAAGCACTGTTGTCCTTTTTAAAAATAATTATAGCTTGTCAGTCTTAAGAATGGTCTAGGCTGGGAAAATGTCCTGGCAGGCCTAGCAGGAGAGAGGGAGGGGGATGCTAGTGAGGGTGAGTGTGGAGAAAGGTGTCAGACCTTTGCTAAATCACAGTATTTTGACATTTCCAGGTTCAAGCATGTGGGTACAGGCCAAGAAACGTGGCCTTAGCAACCAGCATGGGCTTAAGAATGAGATCCCATTCCTCACTATGGGGCTCCATATTGGTGAGTGTGGGAAGCTCATGGCTATTCTCATGGCACAGAGTCAACAGATTCCTGACAAGAAAATATGAGGCCCAGGAAGGAATTTGGGGGCTGAGATTTCCTTTTTCATTGGCTTGCTTCTGTAATCAGTCTTTTAGATTTTATAATATTTTGAGAAAATAAAACTAAAACACAAGAAACTATTAATGAGCAGTTGATGACAACATTTGGACATGATAAGTATGACAGCTAAAGTTATACAGTTAAGCAAAATATTAAAGAATTCTATTGTAAGGTGTTTTATACCATAAAACTTGAATCTTATGAATCAGATTACATATACTGAGATCTGTCATATTTGTTGGATGAAACTTTAAATGAACCTTCTTTTGTCATTTCTCTGCATATACCATCATCTCCTCTGTTCTGGTCATCTCCCAAATCTCATGGTCAAATGCCTACCTCATTTCAGTTAGGCAGGAATAAACTGCTTCAAGATCCTGATCTATTTTGATTGCTCCAAGCTCAGGTCAGACAAAAGGTAGCTTTGGTAAATATCGTGAATATTGAGCAAGATTTCCTCCTATAAAAAGGAAGGTCACACCACACAATCATTTTATCAGTATAGTTGTCTGGCATTTGCTTAAGAAAGTGAGACCCAAATATCTGAAGCAGAAGAAAAGATACTGCAATCAATAAAGCAAGGTCCCCCAACATCTTTTTTATAGCTCATTACATACCTTGCTTAGAAATATAAACATTATTACATAAGAATTGAAGTTTCCCCACTTTGCTTTCCAAATTAGTGGTAATGTTCCAGTCCCCAATGCTCAATTTGGAAAGATTCAATGAACCTGTACATAAAATGCATAACACCACAATCAAATTCTTAGCCCTCCTGAAGCTGTTAAGCCTCAATATATATGTTTTTAATATTAGTTTATGTGGATTTAATATAAACTAAGTATCCTAGTTAATTAAATGTGTTGCTAGGGATATTTTCAGCTTAATTCAATGTCATATTCAATGGCCTTGGGCACCATTTTCATATCACTGGAGCATTATCAGTTCATCTTGGATAAGTAATAAACACTAGGAAATAGACAGTGAATAGTGTGTATTTTCCTCATTTTCCTAATACTAGCTATTTAGAAAACAAAACCAAACCACTGAATCTTTAGAAATTGTCTTAATGGGAACCCATATGATTTCTCCCCCTCCACTTAAAGAATCCTTAAAAAAAAAAAAAAAAAATGAAACAAACAAAAAACAGAAGGATGCTCCAACAAAGCAAGTCTAAAAAGCACACTACCATGGCTGGACCTTTAGAGACTTTGTCCCCCAGAGTATAATTAACAATGTTTAGAGATACTTTGGGTTGTTGTGAAGGGAGTAGAGAGTGGGTTACTATGACAGTTATTTAGTGAGTAGAAACCAGAGATGCCGATAAGCATCCTAAAAGCACAGGACCATTTCTACAACAAAGAATTACCCTGTCCCAAATGTCAATAGTGCTAAAGTTGAGAAACTTGCTCTGCAGAATGAATTTGCTAAGCATAAGTTGTCCCAGACATTTTAAAGGCAGCATCTCAGAGAGAAAACAAGGGCTTCCTCTCCTTCTGAAATGTGAACACACTGAAGGGTCTGCACGCCTGTACCTGCGCAGATTCTTCAAGGAGCAGCTCCAGCCCTGCTTTCTTAATTAGCTTTCTCCTGGTGTTCCTGTGCACACTGATATCTTCAACCTCTGAACTAATGACTTATAGACAGGTGCTACTGTAATATAATGTGTATCATACCCACATTATTAATTTTAATTAACCAAAATAAGTACATGTCTAAGACTTCTCAGCTTTATCTCCCCACTTAGATCATATGCTTCTTCTCTTTCTTGCCTAACAAAACACATGTCTCTCTGGCATCCAGTACAGAGCTAAATTTCAAATAAGGTTTCAATGCATACTTGTTTGTTGAAATGACATATGCTTACCTGAGTGTATTTATTTTCCTACATTTACAATAATTTTCTCCCTTAAATAAAACACAAAACCAAAACAATCAAGTCACGATGGAAGACTTTTTAATGCCTCTCTCAAGAGAAAAATTCCACTCATGATCTGATTAAGATGCATGATCCCACAGTATTTGAAAATCTGGCAGAAGAAATCACGTATTCATTCATTAACCATTTAAAGAACAGCTACAATGTAATTGGCTATTGGGAACATAGGCATAAATGTGTAATTTTTTTTTGTTAATCGGTCTAGACATCTAAGAAGGCAAGTAAATCACAAGTTAGAAGGGAGAGTAATAATTCGTATACAGGTGCAAGGTGCTGTGAGAGCCTAAAAAAAGAGAAGTCTGCTCTTAGGATCTGAGAAAGATCTGAGAATATTAGGTATAGATGGATGAGTAGAAATTATCCAAGTGAATAACAATAAAAGAACTATATTCTTGGCAGGGGAAAAAATAGATGCAAAGATCAAGACCTAAAAACACTTTGGAAAGTCAGACAGCTGTTATTAGTCCACCAAAACTGAAGTTTCAGATGAGTTAGGTGGGGTAAAGCTGAAACTGTAAATTGAGGATGGGTAGTGAAGGGCCATGTAAGTCGTGCCTAGGGCTTTGGCTTTTGTCTACAGCCACTACCTAAGGAGAACTCTCTCTCCTTGGATACAAGGCGCTGTGGATGATGGTGGAAGGTTTGCAGCTAGAGAAAGCTTTGGAGACTGGGGAGGAGTCAGATGGGTGAGTGGTTAAAATGTACCTAGAAATCGTCAGCTCGTTTAAATAGATGCTGAATCTACATGTCTAGATGATATTGTTCTCTATGCAACTGGCAGACAGTCAAGGAGTGATAATTGAGACATCATTGCAGTGTTACTGGCAAAGAGCTTTCTTTTTAGGAGCTGGCACACCCATCAGTGAACACCTGTCCCTGCCCGTGGCAGGAATTCATGAGGATGCATGTCTGCAGTGAAGCAGCCACAGGATGAATGCTGACCTCCAGAATTCACTATCTGCTTGCTGTCAATCACCCTCTGCTTTCTGTCTTTTCTTGATAGAATGAATGAAAGAAAGCCGAAGCTATTGGGCCTCAAAAAGCTACAAAAAATGTAGGAATGAATAACAATACATAGATGTGGGTGAGGAGTTAGTATTAAACCAGGTCTGTCACTTTTGAATTATCAGGCTTTCTTCCAACAACTGTGGTAATGTCTTGTCAACTTTATTCTCTTTATTTCTTCTCTTGAGAAGAAATTCCTCATTTCCTCTTTTACCTCTCTAACCTTCTTTTAAAAAATCAAGATTTTTTTTTAAATTATAAAAATAGTATACACTTATTAGTAGGAAACTTGGAATATATAGAAAAATATAAAGAAATGAAAAAAACAAATAACTCATGTCTCCTATTTCCAGAGACAATCACTGTTAATATTTGGGGGGCACAGTATAATCAGAAGAAGGGTTTTATTCTATTTCAGATAACGTCTAATGCTAATTTGATAATTTTGTATTTTATGGGAAGCCTTATTACTAAATAGAGTCCATGAATTAGAAGGACAGGAAAGGGCATCACAGCTGTCACAAATCTTTACCTATCTTTCTTCAGGTAACCTAACACAAGGCAATGATGAGCTAGGCCCAACAAGACGTGCACCGGCTCTCAGCATGAGGCACTTAGTTTATCTATGTGGTGTTAAGTGGACTGGAACATAAATGGGCCTTTTGTGGAAGAGAGAGTTGCTGTCTTTCAGTTTCAGGCTCTTGGGTAGAATGCAGTAACTGTTGAAGACAATGATTTCCTGGTCACCATTTCAAGTGGTCATTGGTCATTAATGTCAAATGTCATCGACTTATTTCATACTGACAGCTATTTTTTCTTCATTTCTACTGCAGCCGGAATAGCAGGCAATTGAAGGATCGATCAATTGTTAAATGAGACTCCTTTCATTAAGTGACTGAAAGATTTGGGAGACGACATTCCCTCCACAGCTCCTGGTGACATCTGGAGTCAAATCTTCTTTCATTCAGGTCAAGTTATTTCCCTGTTAGACACAACATCATTGAATGAGATCTATTGGAATCAAGATGAGTTATTGCTGTCTCAGTTAATGTGATAAGAAGTCCTGTGGTTCACTCAGTCCCAGTGGTTTTGAGGAACGGTGAACAGCTGCCGGGGAGAGCCAGGTCCTGGCACCAGCAGTGAGGGCAAGTCCCTTCTCAGTACGGCCCAATGAGGCTTCCACATATTATCTAACTTTATTTGCCCCAATTTTTTTGTTTTGGTGACACTGGAGGTCTCACATTCAATGCCAAGAGAAATAAAAAAAAAGAAGAGATGATATGGGGAAGGTAAGAAGTAGTACTTTTTGTACAAACTGCATGTCAGGGGTCTTGCCTCACTTTCTTCAGAGATCTCTGTTTGCAACTTGATATACTTGTTCTTTAGCTTCATGATATGGTGGCTCTCAGTCACATTCCCTTGCTTTTGGCTTCTTTCTGTTATCTCTATTGCTTGGTGGTATTGGATAGAAAACTATTCACTCTAGCCCTATGATTTTACCAGCACGGTTCTGGGGATATTTTACCTTAAGCCCGATGTTATTCCACTCCCATTTCATAAAGTATCACTTGGGAAAATAACACAAGCAGAGTTTTCACCACTCCACTGCTGGACACCCTTCTCTTAACAAGTGAAATCACTGATTCTGACCTCCAGACAACTATTGCTCTTTCTCTTTTAAAATCTTTATTTCTATTTGGGAGATCTGGAAGGAGGGGCTTAGTCCAAACTCTATGAGCACTGCCTCTATTCTTACTAGATAATGGTCTGGCCAACCCTGAAGGTGAGACTGACAAGAGAAAAGCCTCAGGGTTGTGCTTCTGAATTAGCAAGAAAAAAATGTTCTGCCAGGTTTCTGGAGCAAGCCCTGCCTTTTCAAGGGTCTAACAGCACCTTTCCTGGATAATTTCCAGGTTTCAAAGTACTACACTGACTTATCACCAAGAAGAGAGTCTGATGCCAGGAAGACAGGATGGTGGTGCCCAGTCAATAAGTGATCTGAACATTGTCTCACTGCTGCCACCCAAGAGGGAGCTGGCCAGGTCAGGTTCTCTATCATCCCTCCTACCTCCCCTCCTGGCTTCCAGCTGCAAGACTTGTCATTCTGTAAGGCTGAACTAAGACTGGAACAATAGAAATGAGCAGGAGGTATGTAATCCAATAATATTTAAGAGGTAGAATTGATCGGAGCTTGGTGACCAATTAAAATTATGTGAGTTCTTTCGGTAAGGAAGCTAACTTTCTAGGATGACTAGGAACTCAGCATGGATGACAGAAGAAGGAACAAAAGTGGGGAAGAAAAAAATTTGTCTTATCATCCATTTAGTCTTTTAACAAATATTACATATTGCTAACATGTTAAATAATATTTAGTATTTAACTTGTCTATTGCTTTAAATTTATTAACATTTAGGAATTTTCCACTATATGCCAAGCACTAATCTACATGATGAAGATTCATCAGTGAACAAAACTGACAAAACTTTTGCCACCATGTAGTTTATATTTTAATTAAAGGAGGAATACAATAAATAAGACAAATAAGTAAAATGTAGATTACACTTTAAGGTAAAGACTATAAATGAAAATCAGTCAGAGGCCATGTGTGGGCAGGAAATACTATGTGGGGCAGAGGTGGGTGAAAAAGGAGCCTCAGGGAGAAGTGACATTTGAACCCAAACCCACAAAAGATGAGAAATGGCCTGGGCAGGAAAAAAGTCCTAAGAAGAAGAAGAAGAAGTTCAAAGGTGCTCACCTGTAGGTGACTTGGCCTGTTGAGGAAGAGGAAAGAGGACATGGTAGATGGAGTGGAATGAATGGGAGTGCAGTAGACGAGGCCAAGGTAATGATGGACCAAACCTGACAGAGTTTTGTGCGCTTCTGTGTGGATTTTGGTTTTTACCATGAAGGGGTGACATGCCTTTGAAGGGTTTTGTGAGGAGTACTATAATATGTCTGATAAAGGTTGTAAGTTGCCAATGATTGTAAGATCTCTACTGATTTCAGAGATGTTAAACTGTAAAGAAAAGCAAACTTGTAACTTAAATTGATAAAATTGTTATATTTTAGAAGGATCACTATAGATGTCATATCAATAATAGATTATAGAGAGCAGAGAAGAGCAAGAGACCTGTTAGGAAGCCATTGTAAATATCTATGGGACAAATGATGGTGGGTTGAACAGGGTTGCGAAGGAGCGGTTAAGAAGGTAAATAGTGGTCAAAATTTGAAATACTTTTTTGGAAGAAGCAGATGCCATTAGCTGGTGGGATGATTATAGGATGTGAGAAGAGGGGGGAAAAGGAGTAGAGAATGACCCCAATATTTTTTATTAAAGTGTCCATAAATATGAAGTCACCATTCATTGAAGTTAGGAGGTAGAAGAATCGTAAGGGAGTATTTTGATTTTGGACAAGTTGAGATGGTTTTTGGATATAGAAGAAGAGATGCTGATTAAACAGTAACATATTTATTATGGCTTTCAGGGGAAAGTCCTAAGTCAGAGATATAAGCTTTAAGTCCTCACTAATTAAAAACATTGAAAGCCATGAGACTAGATAAGGTCGCTAAAGAAGGAAGTGATGATACAAAAGAAACGAGCTTTAAAAATGGATCCCAGATCCCTGCAACATGAAAAGGTCAGGAAGATGAGGAAGTGCTGGAAGAAGAATGTGAAATAGAGTAGCCTGTGAAGTAGCAACAACAACAACAACAACAACAACAGCAACAACAACAAAACAGAAGAATCTGATGTCTTAGAAGACAAGTGAGGAAATGTAGCATGAAGAATGCTGCTGGGTCAAGTAAAGTGAGGACTAAAGATTTCCTATTAGATTTGGCTGTCTGAGGTGGTCATTGGTGATTCAGATAAGAAGAGTCTGGTTTTAATGAAGGGGGTGGAATGAACACTTTATTGACATGAGGAGGAGGAGGAAGAGGAGGAGGAGGAAGAGGAGGAGGAGGAGGAAGAAGAGGAGGAGGAGGAGGAGGAGGAGAAAAAGAAGAAGAAGAAGAAGAAGAAGAAGAAGAAGAAGAAGAAGAAGAAGAAGAAGAAGAGGAGGAGGAGGAGGAGGAGGAGGAGGAGGAGGAGGAGGAGGAGGAGGAGGAGGAGGAGGAGGAAGAAGAGGAGGAGGAGGAGGAGGAGGAGGAGGAGGAGGAGGAGGAGGAGGAGGAGGAGGAAATGATTGAACAATGGTGAGTATACATAACTCTGAGAGATTTCTCAAAAAGAATCGGGGAAATAGGGATAATAACTGGAGGGGGGCATGAAGTAAAGATCAATTTTTAATTTTCTTTTCTGAAGATGGAGCAATATTAACATGTTTATAAGAAAATGATAATGACCCCAGGAGAACTGGAACATTGGGGGTGACTTCTAGACACATGTTTCTGAGTAGATAAGAGGGAAGGACATTATGTATGCTCATGGAAACTTAGGCTTGGTTAGGAACAAGTAGTTTATTTTCATTAATAGGAAAGAGGGCATTGTATATGGGCACAGAGAGAGATAAATGAGTAGTATCGTAGTGAGAGATTATGGACATTCTTTCTGATTGCTTCTGTTTCTTCAGTGAAATGAGAAACAGTCATCAATTGAGCAGAAAGAAAGTGGAGAAGGTTTTAGAGATTTGGAGAGAATGAATTAAATAAATAGTCACCTAAGAGAGCAAGAGAATAAAAAGTATGGTTACTGAACAGCCCTGAAAGTTCACACAAATCTCACATTGAGATGTGTGCTCCTACGAGAACAAAGTTTAAAGTGAGAACAGGGAGCACGATTTGGAGGTCTTTTCTAGCCAGGTTCATTCACTTGGTGCCAGTGCTAAATGGAGGAAAGTCAAATTTAACTAAAGATAAGTTTTTTGCTAAGTGATTTTGATAATGGGACAAAGAATTGAGGCAGCTGTGGAACAATAAAGGGAGCGATTATTTTAAGCTAGGTCAGGAGAAGAGTAAGAACAGGAGTGTAAAGAGAAACTGAAAATACAATGGCACTGATGGCTTATAGGAAATAAGTGGATAGGAAGTGATAAACAGAGAGTGTGCTGCTTGACACTGAAATTTGGAGCTGTTGCAGCTACTGATAATGCCGAAGTCTGAGACATATTGAATTTGAGTTGCTTACAAAATATTCAGATTGAGATTACCAGAAATGATTTGCAAAATAGATCAGGAAGATTAGGGTTGACGATATGGTGATAGTATTTGGTACAAGTATTCGTTAAAACCATGGAAGTGGAGTGGTCAGAACTGTCCACTGAGAAGGAGAAGGTACTAACTTCTCCTGCCTGGTGCTCTAGAAAGGAGAGCAAGTTTTTCTAAGGTCAGGAAAAAGTAGAAGCAAAACTATAAAGCTCATTTGGAGATTCAGCCCATTTGAATACATGCACAGTGAGGTCACAGATTGAGACAAGAGCCTGTCTTAGGCTTCAACATTTGCAAAGAAAGTTGTACTGGCTTTTCACCTTTCCAGGAATTACAAATTTTATCAGCATAAACGCTTTTTAAAATTGTCCATCCAGAAAGAAGAAAATGGCTAAGAAGCCACAAAGTCAAGTTTGTGTTCCCTGGCAAAGGAAAGTTAAGCTCTCCTTGGGCGGCAAGACCCAGTCAGAGTCATATAATTAGATGAGACTTGAAGCACCAAAGATTTTTAGAATATTCTGTTGCAACAGAACTCAATTTTTTATTGATCTCCTTTAGGAAAAGGCTAATTATTTTTGATTCTCTTGACTGAATCGCCAGCAGTGTGGTTTTTCAGGCCTATTGCTGCCATATACATAAAAAAATTATTGCTCTTCCTGGTGAGATCATAGTCTGCCTCAACACAAGAGAGCCTTGACCTTTTAATTTTCAAATGAAATCACCAGTCACAACACTCTTCTCACTATTCTCTTTGTAGTGCTTGAAGGGAACTGTGGTAACTTAAGGGGAAACTGCTAAACCCAGTCTGTATAGACGAACCCCTACCCTACAGCTTCTTCCCCAATAATCTTCAAGACCACCGAGAGTCACAGTGAAGGGCTTTTTAAAACAGTTTCCTGGGCTCCGTTCCCAGAGAGTCTGACATAGTGAATTTGGAGTAGAACCCGGGAATTTGTATTCTAACAAGTTAACAGTTAATGTCAATTCTGCTGGTCTGGAGACCACACTTTGAGCATCACTGCCTGTACCACAGAGGAAAGAACAGAACTTGCATCTTTTTGTCTGATGTGCTCAACTCTCAACAGAACCCTGAGGTAAAACCCTAAATACTGGTATACACTTGTATTCATTTACTTAGGCTGCCATAACAAAGTACCACAGATTGGGTGGCTTAAACAACAGACATTTACTTTTTTCACTGTCTGGAGACTAGAGGTCTGCAATCAAGGTGTCAGCAATCTTAGTATTTTCTGGCCTCCCTTGGTGCCTTGTAGATGGCCATCTTCTCCCCACGTCTTTGCTTGGTCTTTCTTCTGTGAATGTCTGTGTTCTATTCTCCTCTTATAAGAACATCATTCATTGGATCAGAGCCCACCTGAATAATCTCATTTTAATTTAACTACCTCTTTAAAGACCCTACCTTCAAATGCAGTCCCATTCTGGGTTTTTAGTGTTTAGAACTTCAAAATATAAATTTGGGCAGAAGGCACATCATGCAGCCTAGAACAGCACCTCCCTGTGGTCTTAGCTCCACAAAAACACTAAGACTTTCTCACAAATACTGCTGAGAAAAGTTAGCATTCAAAAAGCCCTCTAGTGGTCTCTGCAAATTCTGGAGAGCCTCGTGGAAAGTTGAGAAGGATGAATAAGACAGCAGCAGATGTGACCCAGGGTGGTATCTGAGCAGTGAGACTGGCAGGCGTAGCTTCATGCAGAAAATTCCCGTGATTAGGTACAGCTCTGGTGCTCCCAGCCTAACTTTTCTAAAAGCCTTTCTTCCTCCCAGGCTACGAATTATAAGTTCTATTCACTCAATTAAGGTTTATTGTGTGTCTATCACATCCCTGGCTGTGTTCTAGGATCTGAGAATGCAGTGGTAAATAACGGCACCCCTGCCCTCCTGAACCTTGCAGTCTGTTGGGGAGACAGACTATAAACAAGCGTGTAAGTAGACATTATATTGAGCAGTGATAAATACTATGAAGATGAGTAAAGCAGAAGAATTGAGAGTTGTGAGTGATGGAGGTTGCAAGATGATCCTCAAATGCCCACCCCTTGACTTTCCAGAATCCAATGCCCTCTTTTACTACACAAAACCCATTCTAGGGGGAAAAAAATCTATATGTGGAAAAATCTTGAGCAGCCCAGTCTCCGAGAAATATAAACATACACATGCAATAATGTAAAAGGTCCTTTGAAGCTATTTCATTCTCTCAGACTCTTCAAAGCCCTTATTTTAGACCAGGTGTTAACACCATTTAATAAGGGTTCTCTTTGAGAACCCAATGAATTCTATTGATATTTTGCCCAGAATAATGCACATGAGCCTAGGTGGGCAATTTTATGTATAGCTTTAGGGGTTTTACAGATTCTTTGAAGTCTTCCATGAACTCAGATTAGGAACCTCTTTGTAAGGTAATAATAAGAGCGGTTGGAGCTATAAATTTTAAACACCAGGCAGCCTGCTAAAGAGAGTATATCCATTATTTCATTAAATGCGAACAAGATAACCATATATAACTATTGTCATCCTATAAGCCTGTTGAAGGTGAGTAAAAAGTGAGTCTCTAAAAGAAATAGCAAGGTCATAGACCAATTAGTGGTAGGACAAAGGTGTGACTCAAGATTCACAGTCATAGTCACAGTTTCCTCTGCCATTTTTCTTTTAAGTTTTTACTTTTATGGAATGACAGAAGGGTAATAATGATAGTACAGAAACTTCTCATATATCCTTCGTTCAGCTTCCCCTAATGTTAATGTCACACAACCATGCAAGATTCATCAAAATAACAACAAAAAATGAAACTGGTTAGCTTAATTAATGAGAAGACAAAAAAAAAAAAAAAAAAAACCCGAGATAAGCAGACAGAGGAACAACAAGCACAGCTGTCTTGGTTTGTTGGCAAAAGATCTCATTTAATTGAATTTGTCTGTGAAGTTTCATTGAATGACATCAGGTTATTTGGGATTCACCGCAATGATTGTGCAATATCAAGAAAAGCAGCTTCTGCACAGCAAAAGAAGCCATCAACAAGGTAAAGAGACAACCATTCGAATGCAAAAATATATTTGCAAGCAACGCCTCCAAAAAGGACCTAATATCCAAAATATATGAAGAACTCATACAACTCAATGACAACAACAACAAAAAACAATCCAATTAAAAATATGGCAAAGGACCTGAACAGACACTGCTCCCAAGAAGACATACAAATGGCCAATAAATATTTGAAAGGATGCTCAAAATCGCTAGTTATTAGGAAAATGCAAATCAAAACCACAATAAGATACCATCTCATGTCTGTTAGACTAGCTGTTATCAACATGACCAGTAGCAACATGTGTTGCAGAGGATGCAGAGAAAAAAGAACCCTCAGACACTGCTGGTGGGACTGCAAATTGGTACAGCCACTATGGAAAACAGTATGGAGTTTCCTCAAAAAACTAAGAATTGACCCTACCACATGATCTAGCAATCCCTCTACTGTGTATATACCCCAAAGACTTGAAAACATGTATTTGAAAATATATTTGCACACCGATGTAATAGCAACATTATTTACAGTGGCCAGGACATGGAAGCAACTGAAGTTTTCTATAATATATGATTGAATAAAGAAGTTGTGGTACATATATACAATGGAATATTACTCAGCTATAAGAAGTGATGAAATACTGCCATTTGTGACAATGTGGTTAGACCTTGAGATAGCCATGCTAAGTGAAATAAACCAGACAGGAAAAGTTGAAAATCACATGATATCGCTCATATGTAGAATGTAAACCTAAAAACAAAAACAAACAGAAACTCATGGACATAGACAATAGACTAGTGCTTACCAGAAAGTAGAAGAGAGAGGAGGGTTGTGGAGTAAAAGGAGTCAAAATGTTGTAACAGAAAGAAATCGAACTATGGGCAGTGAACACACAATGCAATATATATGCCTTATTGCTGAATTGTATGCTGGATTTTATTAACCAGTGTCACCATGATAATAAAAAGTAAGCAGTAAAGGAGATATTTTTTCTCAAGGATCAAAGATTACTGTGAAAAAATAGGAATTGAAAGAGCTGCAATAAACAAGGGAAACCTAAATAGAATTCTATAGATTGACTGGTCTATAATTGAATATTTACTTAATGGTAAAGGTGAGATTGCAAACCAGAAGGAAAAACGTGTTATTTAATAAATGTTCTAGTTATTCAAGCCATAGAGAGAATTCTTGTTGGATTGAAAACTATATTTCAATTCATTCAGAATTTTTGTATGGTTTATATACATAAATATATACAAATATTGAGTATATAAGCAAACATATTTGTGTGAAAGAATGTAACTTAGAAAAAATAATTTTGGGATGAAGAATGCTTTCTAAGTAAACACTAAACCCAGAAATTATAGGAATGTAGTAGATGTGGCTACATATATAAATAATTCTCTATCATAAGGGCTCTTATATTCAGTGTTGGAAAGTCTTCTAAAAATCAATAAAAAATTTAAAAACGAGACATAGCCTACTCCCAGAATAAAATATGACATAGGTCAATACATTTATAAAAGTACGACATAACACAATTATTCAGTGAAATTTAAATAAAGTAACACTGAAATGTCATTTTTTCCCACCCAGATATCAAAATATCAATTTTAGGATACATATATGCTAATACATTGTAATAATATTATAAATTAGAGCAGTTCTTTTAGTGAACAATTTAGAAGTTTCTAGTAAATTTAAAATCCTCAAATACATAGACCTAGCAATTCCATTTCTAAATATTTCACAATATTTCTCTACACTAAAATGTATATAGCAAAATCTTAATCCTTGGTACATGTGAAAATATTTCTAAGGAAACTCTATCTTCATCATCATTATGTGCTTAAATAAATTATAATGCATTCATGCAAAAAAAAAAATTAGTAAAAGTCACCAGAACTTTCTTTTTCTGGTAGTACTATTTGGGGTTCACAGGGAACAGGAGATCTAGAAGTATCTGGGAGGGAGAAATGGAATATTAGCAAAATTTTATAGAATAGTGGTCAAGCATAAAGGCTCTAGAATGAGGCTGTCTGGGTTTGAGTTTATTAACTCTGCAGCCTTTGGTTTGTTACTTATTGTCTTTATGACTCCACTGTCTCATCTATAAAATGAGAAGAACAATGCTCTTACTTTAAAGTCTTATTGAGAAGATTTACTGAGTTAATATATATTTAATATATATTAATATATATTTAAGGCCCTTAGAATGGTGCATGGAATATAATAGGTTCCCAATAAATATTAGTTGTAATTATAATTATAGTAATAATACTATACACACACACACACACACATAATGAAACAATAGTATAGTAGTTTATCATGAACACTCTCAAAGTCCCACATAAGTTTCTTTATCATTTCTTAATGGACTTCTAGTAAGTCCTTTGGGATAAACCTAGGTTAGTTGCCCAAAGTATCCCATTAGTTCCTTTTCTCAATAATCTCTACCATCCTTTAATTTTCCTTCATACTCTTCCTTCCATCATCCCAGTTTTATTCTGCCATAACCCTCAGATCTAGAATCTTAGTATATACATACATTCTTTAACATGCAACATGCTAAAGAACTCTTTTGTTTATTGATTTTCTCTTAGAATAACTTTAATATGTTATTAAACTAAAAGCAACTGTTTCCCTTGTGTAAGAAGGGCATGAAGAGTAAGCTTTCCACTTTTCCACTCTGTCTGCCTTTCATCATTTCTAGAGCTTTACAACCATAAAATTTTCCTCTTTATGACAGTGGTTACTAAATATGGCCCACAAGCAATTATATCAAAAATTTCTTGTGTACCCAAGAACCTATTTTTATTTCCTTGGGGATGATTCAATCTGCATTGAGAATGCATGGTCTAGGAAATTCCTGTATTAGTTAGGGGCTATATTAGTCCAGACCCTCTCAGCAGCAGATGTGAAATCGAGTTAAACATGCAAGAATTTTATTAGGAGAACTATTTGTATGAAAGTGAATGCAGAGAGGGAGCCAGATAAAATAGTTTCTCAGGCTCAGACCAAAGAGGCCCATTGGATATGGTAGCTGAATGTGGACCAAACGTCATTTATAGGCGATTGGCAGGTGTAAATATCTGATAATGCTGTCCAGCACTGCTTGGCATTTCTCTTCCCAGTTCACGTGTGGTACTGTTAACTTCATGGAGAAGGGACTGAAATCTGCACTGGGAAAATGCGCTTGGGTCGTATACATAGAGCAGAATCAAGAGCTTCTTGAGTTTGGCTGGTTCTCACTTGTGACCCCAGGCCCTTTGTCTGACTGCACTTGTGCTTCTGAATATTTCCATAATGTCATCTGCCAGCAGTGCTTTCCCACTCACTAAAAGTGGAATATGGGGCTTACCTTGACAAAGGAGCTCCCATATATATGCCTAGAGGTCAATCTTTATTCATGAAAGGAGAAATTTTTAAATTTTCTGCTTTATATTTTTTGCCTCTCTCCTCAGTCCTGTCACCCTTCGTTTCCCTGACTGTGGGCAGCTTCATGTCTTCCATCTGAATCAATTGAAATAACATAGTGAATCCTTTGGACCTCTCAGAATGCCTGAGGTTGGTTAGTAGAGCTGGGATTTATGGAATTTCCAGCAGCCCTTGCTTAATGCTTACGGAATTTATCTCACCCCATGACACCCCTTCTCTTTTCAATGTCATATCTAAAAATATTTCTAACCTCATCAAAAACTGGGAGTACTTTCGTTCTTTTTCTGCCAGGTGGTCAATAATTTAGTACATGCTTCCTCAGCAATTTTTAATCTGCCAAAAAATTGCTCTAGAGCAAGCAGTTACTTAAGTTTCATGACTTTTACACCATGTACCACCTCTAAACTTGTCATGATCCCCTGCCTTTCTTAACGTCACAGACATCTATTCCTGTACCAATTCCTAGTTATGTTTAAATTAGACTTCAAATTCCTTATCCCCTGGTACCTACTGTATCTCCTCCCCGCCTCACCCACTACTCATTATAAATTAAGCTTTATTTTTAGGGTAATTCAAGTGCAGTTTGCTTGACTTATCCTGTTTCTGTCAACTCAATATCCTGAAGAAGACCAATGTAGATCTGAAGTGGAATGGGGTCCTTCTGCAAGACTTATCATGTCACTTATGGATCTTCAACAGTCTGAGTAATACAAACTTTAAAAAAAATCTAGTAGGATACTTACCATCTCTCAGCATAACTTTAACAATGCTATTATTTTTAAAAGATCTCTTCCCCATGGTATCTGAATGGAAAATAAATATAGAGGATGAAGGCAAGAAAAAACTATGTCCTACTATACCACCTTTGTCTCTGGCTGAGTCTAAAAATCCCACTTTTGAACAATAAGGGAGATGCTTCAATTTTGCATTTCCATAGGACACAAAAGAACCACACCTTAGAGTAGTTCTGGATTGGAGAATAGGCCAGAGTGACTTGCTTCCTAGGACGAAAAAGGGGGTTCTCTTCTATTGATTTATTTAAAGAAGTTAAAATGTCCAAGTATTCCAGCTTAGGGGAACCTCTGAGGTAGGTATGGTTGAAAGACAAAGTTACAATTGTCACTTTATATAAGGTCCTCTTGTTCATAAACAAAAAATTTAGGGGCAGAAAATATTAAATCATTGTATGAATCAAAAATGCATTAAGAAACATAAAACAAAATCTGATTAAGGGTGGCTCAAACTGTATGACATATATTTTGTGTTTAATAATCTATAGACAGGTGACTTTTGCATTAGTACAGCAGCTTCGACCTATAGTTGGTGGATGTGTGTGAGCTTTTCTTGGCATTTCTTTAATGTTGCCAAGTGGCTAGTTCAGCCTCAGAGGTTTAGGAGGATGACCAGGGCAGTGGGAGAGAAAGGAGTAAAAGAGCAAGTGGAACAGAATTCTTCTTGTGACTCTCATTCATCAGAGAGGAAAATCTTTACCAGAATCTCCCCAGTAGATGTCTCCTTCCATCTCACTGGTCTGAACTGAGCCAGTACTTACCCCCACCCCACCCGCCACCACCACGACCAATCACTGACAGAGGGGATGAGATGCTGATGCTTGACTAAGGACAACCACAGTTCTCTTGAGATCTGACACATTGAACCTGAACAAAACTGAGCACTGTTGGCAAAGAGAAAATGGAGGCAAATAACAGTATTTGCTGTGACCATAAAGGCAGAGCTGATCATCAGCTGGCACATGATGGTGGTGTATCTTTTGGGACTTGGCAGTGAAATCTCTTACTCTTTGTAAAATACTTTGAAAATTACACTTAAATGAAAGAACTTTGGGGATTATCTATTCTGAATTCTTGCATGTTCTTACTGAATAAAATCATTCAATTATAGTTACTGAAATTGTATATAGTACATATCATACTAAAGCATAATACAATGAGCTGCACAGAGATCAGGACTGGACCTTCACCTTCATTTCCCGAGTATTTTTTATTGTGTTTAGCAAATAAAGGACACTCAGAAAGGCTTTCCTTTATCGTTAATGGAATGAACTTTTATTGAATAAGTGAGCAAACTTAGGTCTCCCAGAAGAGAAGAAGTCCTAGGTCAACTAGCTCTTCCCAGAGCCAGAACCACAACTTGGTTCTGACTTGTGGTTTGACTTTAATTTCCCATTTTCACATGAAACTTGTCCAAAGGAGGCACATAAGGATCTTTTGGGTGCACTCTAAAAATCAGTTGCTCAGGAAAAGCTATGAAACCAGATACATCGGAGGCCTGCTGTCTCACCTAAGATGGCCTGTGGAGCTCAGGAAAGAATAAAAACATGATCTTGGAACATATAAATCTCCTAGGAAGCCAAAGCTGCAGATGGGATTTATCTGGAAAGTTAGAGAAATAAATGCTTTTCTTCTCCTATAAAGAGCTCTGCCCAAAGGTTCTAGCTGAGCATGACTGCACTCTCCCGGAAGACCCGAGCAGCACTTGCTGGCCAGCCTCCTAACTCTCTGAGTCAATCTGCTTGTTTTGATATTTTTTATTGATTTCCCTGGAATCTTTGAACTTTGGTGGGTTCTCCTAAGTGAGAGGGTAGTAGATGAGGAATGAGAAGGACTCTTCACATAGTCCTGTGTCTTTTCCAAACCTTTTTCTGCTAGCAGAATGACATTTATTTCATGATAAATGGATGCTAATGCACTTTTAACATGCCATTGTGACAACTGCAACCTGTAACAGAAGGAAGTTTATTGGAGCTGATTGTAATTTGTGATTTGTTTTCCTTATTATAAAGAGAGCATATAAAAGAACTTTCTTTTCCACTGCCTTGTGGAGACACCAATAACCCTTTATCTCTGGGTAGAAACCTTTATTAAGAAACCCTCTCCCCTGTGTCTGTCCACATTCCACCATCTAAAACAGACTGTCTTTTGTGGGTCACCAGACTAGGTTGACCAGAGGAATGGTCTTGCCAGACTCCTTACCTGTTGTGTTCACTCAGTAATTTACCAAAATGTTTTTGGAAAATCATGGTGTTTGGGAAAGTCAGTGTTGGAGAACATGATGTTGTTATTGGAATCAGAATGAGGAATAAAATTGGAGCTTCTGGAGAGGTACAGATCAATTTATAGAAAAGACCAATGACCTAAGAGTTAGGTTTAACTTTATATCTGAATCACGAACTGTATGATACATTCTACCCTCATTTCACATAACGGCTTGGCTAACGACAATGAAATTGCAAGTGAGCTCACAAAGATTTTTCTTAAAGTTTGTATTACTCAAGACAGGTATATTCTGTTCTGAGTTTTTTTCAGAGCTGAGTTTGTATGCACTCTGAGAATAGTATTATTCTCTACTTTTCCCAAAGCATTTGATGTGCATCTGCCCCTTCTTCCTGTTCTCTCCTCTGTACTATCTTTCTTCTTGTTTTGGTGCAGCCAAGCTTCAGAACTTGCTAAGCATATCTAGCATCAAGTGTTTACTGACTGTGCTCTCTGGACGAACATTTCTTAGAATGAGTGCCTCCAGGGTCCCTGTCTTCCAGAACTTTTCTTCTACAGGATGATAACAACCATAGACACAGAGTCTTGGACTCTAGAAAGAATATTAGCTCACTTCAGAAATATTTCTTGCCCTGCCTGTGGCGCTGAGCTGTGAGAGTACGTTCAGAAAAATTCTGCTCATGCCTTGCCAACACAGACTCAGGAAAAATAGAAAACAAATTTCATTTGGTATTCAGCTGAGTGCTATCAAATTCTCAATAAACCAATCTTCCTTATGCTTTCAGTCACATGAGAGAATGTTACTCCAGCATCTCAACAAGCTTTGGCTGGGACAGCATGGACCTGTCAGTCTTATGAAAGGCCTCATGTGCAGTGGGCAGTTTGTGGCTGGCAGGGAACATGGACCATGAGCTGGGTAAAATTGTGGTGCTTGTACTCCAAGCTACTTTCTCTTCCCTATACCCACTTGGCACCTGAAATTATAAAAAACAAAATTATTAGAAACAAAAATCTATTTCAGAAAATACAGAGTACATATACAAAACAATTACTTGGAAGAAGGAAAGTGTGCAGATCTACATACTCCCTGCACCCTCAGCCCCTTTCAGGCTGAGACTGTTTCACAGGCCAATTATTTCACACCTTTAAAGAATAGATAATTCCTATACTATTTGACTGTCCTAGTATTTGGAGAAAAAGAAAATCCTCCAGACCGATTTAATAGAACCACCATAGTATTGCTAACAAAACCTGACAAAGTGTGGCTTAAAAAATGCAGGCAAATCAATCCTATTGCTGTGCATTTTTTTTTTTTTTTTACAAAATCTAAAAATCTAAAATTAAACACTGGTATACAGAATTGTGAAGCATATTAGAAGATTAATATATTACATCAAGGAATGTTGAGGTTTGAATATTATATATCTATCAATGCTATTCATCATGCCAATACATTCTTTTTACTACATTACTCTGGATGATGTATGGTGAGGCCAAATGAAGATGAAGAGAGAGAAACCAGAAGAAGTTTTACAGTTTTTTTTATTCACAATTCCCCTGGGGAGAACACAGCACACTCACTGGGCCACTCAGGGGGAGCACAGAGTAGATCAGGAAGCAGAGGATGAGGGGGTCATGGCAAGAGTCTTCATTGTGGTTTCTGGGCAAGGAAGAAGCAAAGCAGCGGAAGCAGGTTTAGGATCGGCTTTTTCAAATCATGTCAGCTGGCTCTGGGTCATATAGACTGTGCCAGAGTGTCTGGTAACTGGCCCTGAGGTGATTAGGGTGGGTATATGGTGACTCAGAGTGTAAAATCTTCATAAGAGAGGTGGTAGGGATGTGGCTTACCTGCGCAAGAAGGAGAACTGACAGGCCTTAGCCAGGGCCTTAAAACTGGGTCAAGACAGCATTTAAACAATGATATTACAACAGTAAAAAAAATAATAACGTATTGTTTCAACAGACATTAAGAAGATATTCAATAAAGATAATGGCTTTACAAATTAAAATAGCAAACTTAACAAAAAAGGAATAAAAGGATTAAAAAAAACAAACTATTAATAAAATTTAAATATTTTCCTGACATGATTTTATGTATAAAAGCCAGCACTGGTCTTGATGAAAATACTAACAAAGTTCTTCATTGTAGTTAGAAACAAGACAAAGATGTCTATTACCAACACATTTCAATAATATTTTGAAGTATTATCCAATACATAGTGAAAAGAGAAAGAAATAAGTACAAAAGTTACAGAAGAAGTTACTATTTGCAGACAGTATGGCAGTACACCTGGAAAATCCAGAATAGCTATTAAAATGTTGCAACAACATGGATTGATCATGAGATTATTATGCTAAGCAAAATAAGTCAAACAGAAAAAATTGAGAACCATATTATTTTACTCATACTTGGAATATAAAACTAAAATCAACAAAGAAGATAAGCAAACAACAAAAACTCAAAGACACAGACAACAGTTTAGTAGTTACCAGAGGAAAGGAGGAAAGCGGGAAGAAAAGGGTAAAGAGTGTCATATGGTGATGGAAGGAGATTTGACTTTGGGTGGTGAACACATAATGATATATACTGATGACATATTACAGAATTGTATTGAAACCTATATAATTTTATTAACAAATGTCACCCCAATAAATTTAAAAATATTAGAAAGTATAACAAAGTTTATTAAGGGGCTGGTTACAAAATTAATATACAAAAGTATGTATTCATCATCAGTGATTTATAAGGTATAATAGAAAAAACAAGATGCCATTTAAAGTAGCAACATCATACATAGGTGAAATAGCTAAGAATAAATTAATATAAATATAGAGAGCTGATATGCAGAAATTATAAATTCTACTAGTATGTCAAAATAAGAAAGTTCACTAAAGTAAAAATTATTGATACATGTTCTCTAAATTAATCTATACATTTGGTTTTGGTCTAAAAACAAGATGAGGTTTTTAGGGGTTGATAAAATGATGTTTTAAAATTAATATCTCAATCCTTAAGAATATATAATGGGATAAAGAAAGTCTCTGTGATAAAAGGTGTTGGGAAAACTTGACAGATATATTGAAAAAAAAATGAAACTAGATGACTTTCTTACACTTTATACAAGAATAAACTCAAAATTGATTATAGACTTAAATTTAAAACCTGAAACCATAAAACTCCTAGAAGAAAGCATAGACATAAACTCTCTGACATTGTTCTTAGTAATATATTTTTTAATATTTCCCCTTAGGCAAGGAAAACAAAAGAAAAAAATAAACAAATGGGACTACATCAGACTAAAAAGGTTTTACAGTGCAAAGAAAACCATCAACAAAATGAAAAGACAGCTTACTGAATGAGAGAAGATATTTGGCAATGATACAGCTAATAAGAGGTTAATATCCAAAATACATAAGGAGTGAATACAATTTAACATAAAAAAGACAAACAATCTGATTAAAAAATGGGCGGAGGACCTGAATAGGCATTTCTCCAAAGATGGTCAATAAGCATATAAAAAGATGCTCGATGTCACTAATCATCATAGAAATGCAAATTAAAACCACAATGGCAAATTACCTCACATCTGTCAGGATGGCAATCATTAATAAATAAACAATAAATATTGGTGAGGATGTGGAGAAAAGGGAACTCTTGTGCACTTTTAGGGAGATTGTAAATTGGTGGTGCTCCTATGCAAAACAGTATGGAAATTCCTCAAAAAATTTACAATAGAACAATCATATATAATCCAGCAACTCCACTTCTAGGTATTTATCTGAATAATCCGAAACACTAATTCAAAAAGATACATGCATCTCTTATGTCCATTGCAAAATATTTACAATAGCCAAGATAGCAACATGAATATACCTACAGGGTATTATGCTAAGTGAAATAAATCAGGCAGAGAAAGGCAAACACCATGTGATTTTGTTTAAATGTGGGCTCCAAAAACCAAAATAAATGAACAAACAAAATAGAAACAAACTCATAATACAGTGAACAAACTGACAGTTTCCAGATAAGAGAGAGGTCGAGGGGACAGGTGAAAAGGGGGCGGAGATTAAGTACAAATTGGCAGTTACAAAATAGTCACAGGGATGTGAAGTACAGCATAAAGAATTTAGTCAATAATATTGCAATAACTATGTGTGGTGTCAGGTGGGTACTAGACTTATTGGGAAGATCACTTCATAAGTTATATAAATGTCTAACCACTATGCTGTATACCTGAAACTAATAAAATATCAAATGTCAGCTATAATTGAAAAAAATAATTTTTTAAGAATAGCTGTATCTTTTTTAAAAGGATGAATATCAAGGTAAAATAATCTTAACCAGAATTTAAGCACACTGAAAGTTTTCAGTGTTTATTTTGGTATAGTAATAGATATAATGGATAAATAGACTAATCAATCTCATACAATAGTAAGGAATACACCCTAATATAAATGAGGATTTTTGTGGATGATAAACATAGCAGTAGGGGAAAAATATATTATTCAAATTATGTTAAGACAACTTGTCCTTTTTTAAAAAAATTCGTAGCGGATTCATTAAAGAAGTGAAAAAGAAGGAAAGAAATATAGGTGTATGTTTTTACATAATTGCTGTATGACAGACATTTTTAAACATAAAAATACCTGGAATCATAAAATAAAATACCTTTGATTTCTTGAAGATAAAATTTTAAAGTATCTAAACCAAAATATAAAACAGTGACAATCTGGAAAAATACTTAACATATATGAATAAAGGATTATTTATATATATGAATGATTATTTGAGACTGGGAAGACAAAGAACACACAACTTATTATGAAATGGGAATCTAATAATTATATTGCTAATAATTTACTCTGAAGATATATTCACACAAGTATGTAAAGCTGTGTTCAACAGTAAAATAGTTATAGTGTTATTCTTAACAGAAGAAGGGAAAAAGGAAGAAGGGAAGGAAGGAAGGAAGGAAGGAAGGAAGGAAGGAAGGAAGGAAGGAAGGAAGGAAGGAAGGAAGGAAGGCAGGCAGGCATAGTGGGGGAATGGAAATGAGGAGAGAAGGAGAGAGACAGAGAGACAGAGAGAAACAGAAAAGTCTTTAAGACAAGACCTTCTATCGTTTAGGAATAAGCTCTGGATAATTAAAGGTTTTTTTTTTTAGAAAAATATAACATTTCTTTCTCTTTAAACCCATTTGTGCTACCTGAAAAGTTTTGGGTCTTTTAGAATTTCTACTTTTAGAAAAAAAATTTTATTTTTATGCTCCATACTCACCTTGTATTATAAAGATTCAAAGCAACATAAAAGCTATGTAAAATTCAGTGAGTTCAGATAAAAAGTGGCATTAGTGAAAATAGAGGAAAAATGAGAAAACAAGCCGAGTATGAAAATATTATGGCAAAAGGAGCCATGATTTAAAAATGTTGTTTTACAAATTAAACTCTGAGTTTCTTGGTGCCCAACCAAAAAGATAAGAGCATAGGAAAGCACACAATATATAAGTACTTTTTAATGTTGAAGATTTTCTTTACTCTTGAGTTTTGATTATCTTGCGTGGATTTTTAGATTACTTATTTTTGAATGTTGGAGACACTGTACAATGTAGCTAAATTACATAGTTTCAGCACTATTATTTCTATGTTATATACTGTAGCAGGTTGAATTGAATAAACAATTCCAGCAATTTCCATGACCATTTTCAAATGCTGCTATATGGCAAATGTGTTTCTGGAGGAATGGTATATAGAGAAAAAGTGTTGTAAGCCCCAAGAGTCAACAAAGCATAGTGATTTACAGATAGAGCAATGACTCTGAATCCAGATGGCTGGAGCTGAAATCTTAGCTTCTCCACCTAGAACAAGTGTAATTTTTGGAAAGTTGCTTAACCTCTTTAAGCCTCAGTTTCCCTTTTTAATCAAATAAAAAATAATAGCTAGCTCATGCAGTTGTGATGATTAAACTACTTAATATGTGTAAATGTTAGAACAATATGAGGTATACAGAAAAAATTAAAGTGGTGTTAACTAAAGAATGATATATTCCATCATATTTACTTTAGAATCATATCCAGAATGCAAAAAATTAGAAACAAGTTTTAAAAAATGTTACCTTACTTGCCAAGAAGAATAATAGTTCACTTTAATCTTTGCACATTAAAAAAATAGTTAAATTCTAATCTAACAAATATGTAAGAAGCTATTGTACATTATTTTAAGATTTGTTCTTTTAGTTTTCTTTCTGTAAATCCATTAATACTGAGTATTTATATAGTTCATTTTGTGAACAAAAAGAATTTAGATGGTTAAAAGTGTGGAAAGGAATTTCTATTAGGACAGTAGCAAGTCAGCTGGCACATTTAGAAGCATGACCTTTGCGTTCCTTGCTCTGAATTCGGAAAACAAAAGTTTCAAAGTACCAAGCACTTTATAGAAACAGGGTAACTTTGAGAATAGCTTTCCAGTATATCCCGGAAGAGCCTTTTCTCTGCCCCTGAATTTCTGTGTCAGACTAGTTTCTGATTAGGGAGTGATTGAAGCTGTGTGACCAGAAGATTCAGGCCAACCCACCACTGAGACTTATGGATCAAGTAGGGTCAAGAACCTCCATGGTTAAAGTTAAGTCACATCTGGGTAAAAATATCAACAATTCAGTCTTTTCTCTGTGTCCCACAGGCCAGTGCAGAGTTTCTTAGAGCAATTTAAAAAATACATATCTAGGCCATACCCTGCAGATAGTGACTAAGTTGAAATGGGTTACATGTTTTAAAGACCCCCATGGGATTCTGATATGTCTTTCAGATCGAAGATTATTACTTTAAAAATACAGAGTTTCCACATTCAGTTCTATAAATGCAGGTGGCCACAGGGGAAGTTTAGCGCGCAGAGGTTTTATAGGTATTATTCAGAATGTTAGCTGGGTATATGCTGCCCTTTAAGTCTGGATACAGGGGTTTCAAGTCCCTAGTCCAAATCCCGCAGAAAATCCAGTGTCTACTGTGATTCCTTCCTATTTGGGGATATTATATTTGCTTGGTGACTTGTGGCCCCAAACTCCAGTTTCTGCTGAAATCATACCTTTTATGGCTCATTTGTTTGCCGTTTGCACGCTTACCTTGTTTCATCCTACATCAAGCTCTGTGTACAGTTAAGTTTCTATCCTTAATTTTCATGAAAAGCCATTCACAGATTGTCGCTTATTTCTCAGTTTTGTAGAAGGTGGAATGAGGTTATGATGCAGGAAGCCAAATAGGTTCCGATATTAAACATCCCTGATCTTGAGAAGTGGGAGCCTTCAGTGCCTTCCTGAACTCCACTAGAGTGATATCCACGTTACTCGACCTTCCTCTTCTCTCTGTCTTCCTGACTCTTGATTTACCATTCGTTTTTTGAATTAACTTTATTAGTTTATTTTACATAAATCAAACTTTATTCATTTAAAATGTACAATTTGATGAGTTTTAACAATTGTGTAACACAGTAAAACCCTTGCCATAATCAAGGTGAAGAATATTTACGTTACCCACAAAAGTTTGCTCATGCTTTTTTACATTCTAACCTATCTCTGTCCCCAGCTATATGCAATTCCTACATGCAAGTGACTTCTGATCATTATTGATTAGTGTGTATTTTCTAGATTTTTATTAAATTTTATAAAAATAGAATTGCATTTACTATTTTGTGTTCTGCTTTTGTGCCTGGCTTCTTTCACTCAGTAAAATGATTTTGAGATTCATCCACATGCATTCTTTTTTATTAATGAATTTTTTACTAATAGTATCCCATTGTATGGATGCCCCACACTTTGCCTTTCATTTACCTGCTGATAGACTTTTAGGTTCTTTCTAGTTTGGGACTACTGTAAATAAAGCTGCTGAAACATTTGTGCATAAGCCTTTGTGTGGACAGATATTTTTATTTATCTTGGGTAAGTACCTCAGAGTGGAATGACTGAGTCATATGATTGGTTTACGTTTTTCTTAAGAAATTGCCAAAGTGGTTGCACATTTTACAATACCATTAGCAGTGTCTTAAAGATGCAATTACACTATATCTTTGCCAATAATTGGTGCTGTCATTTGTTTTGTTTGTTTGTTTTAGGAATCCAATGTGAAACGGTGTTTTATTTTCCAATTTTAAAATTCCCCTTTGATTCTCTTGTATGTTTTCTATCTCTTTACCAAGAGTCCCTGTTTTACGTTCATTAGAAGTTTACTTTCCTTTACCTCATTGGACATGTATATAATAGTGGTTTAAAAATCCTTATCTAATAATTTCAACACGTGAGACTTCATAGAATCGGCCTCTGTTCCATGTTTTTTCCCTTGAGAATAAATGCCATTTCCTTAGTTCTTTGTAGATTGAGTAATTTTGCAGTATACTGAATATTATGTTATGTTATTTTATGACAACTTTTGATTCTGTTATTTTTTCTTGAAGATTGTTGATATTTTGTTTTAGTGAACAACTACTTTGGTTAGAATCAGACTTAACCCCTTTCTCATCTGTAGTGAGCACTGCTCAGAGCTCAGATTACATTTCTTAGCCTTGGCTGAAAGCCACTCTGAGTCTGCTCATATGTCTATTTGTCAGAGATCAGTCAGAAACTCAGCAGTTTATTTACAGTATTTGGGGCTCTCCTTTATGGCTTTCTCATTTTCAGGATTTCCTCTTCACTTTTTTGTGGCTAGGGTTGACTCATATTCTTCCCTTTGTCAGTATAGATAGACAGTTGCATTTTGTCTCCCTTTCAAAATCTTTCTGCTTTTGTTCATTTTCCAGTGCTTTCAGGTAGTTGTTTTTTGTACTTTGTGTGAGGTTCATAGTTATCTGTGGGGTGGATTAGTCTGTTAGAGGTTTATGCTTTTCTACCACAAGCACAACTCTTCCATTTTATGATAAGAAGATAAATATCTCTTCCAGCTTTTTTTTTTTTTGGGGGGGGGTCTTATTCCAATCCATCTTTTCAAGGTCTTACCTTCTACCCTCAAGTGACTGATGGTGTTTTCGAAATAAAAATAGTCCTATCTGGATACTAAGACAAATTTGGGTGCCAGCTGTTAAAATAGATAATATTCTAATTCAAGATTTCAAGATATGAGCATAGATAAGTGAGCTTGAGGCAATAAACACAAGACTGAGCATAAAATATTATAAAACATTCTATGCTTCTGCAGCCTATGATAGACTGGGGAAAAAAGAAAAGAAGACCAAGAGAGAACAAGCAGTAAGTGAGGTCCAGAGAATAAAATTTGCAATAACTTTAACTAAATCAGAGAAGCAGCCAAAAGTACAAAGCAGTTATTCTCTAATGAGGCAGAGAAGGCCACTGGATACCAAAGGATGACCAGATACCAAATAATTGCAGTAAGGATCTGCCGTCTATGACAGGTCGGCGGCAGATGACAGATAATGACACAAAAAAAGCAGAAGTAGAACTGAAATTTGGAGTCATTTGCAGGAATATAACTATTTCCAACTCCCTAACAAGGAAAGATCAGAAATTAAAATGAGAATGGCATTATTTTAGCGTGACGTGAATTAGTCGAAGTATTGAGTAAATTTGTACATTTGGTAACATGGTCACCTATCAGTGGTTTGTGTATGTCTCTTCCCAAAGTCTTAGAGGAATAATCCTATTCCTGTTGGGTTGGAGTAAAAAAAGTCTCTGTCACCGTTGTGCTGTGCATTCAGACATTTCATTCCAGGAGGCTCGGAGGGTGCTAGTGCACAAATGACTCCAGAAGGGATGGTAGAGGGAAACCCAAGGGGCTTTCACAGGAGAATAAGGTTTTTTTCTGAAAAATTAAAAATTAAATTATTTAAAATGGAATGTTTACTGGGCCAATCTGCTGGTTATTACTTTAGTAGTAATGCTAATCACACACACACACACACACACACACACACACACACACACACACACACTCCTCCTCTTAGACTCTCCAGGATCATTGAACTTTTTTTAATTCTCAGTCACTAAAATCTATACAACTGCACACATCACTGTCATGCTAAAGATCACATTTTCAATCTCGTATCTTTCTCTAACCTGAATGCCAACACTCCCTTGTTCTCGGCCAAATTGCTTGAAAGAATAATTTACCTTTTTTGTCTTGACTTCTTTGTCTTCCATCACTCTTGGTTCATTTAAAAATATTATAAATACTTAAAATATTCAAAAATATATGTAAAGTACATATGAACTATGCATATTAATATCTGTGAAGCTTTCTCCCATCCTAAGAAGCAGAGTGTTAGCAATATTGTTGGAGACTTGCATATCCGTCCACAACGGCATCTTTCTCCTGCCCACCTTGGGGTTCCACTATGTTCATATTCATGCTGGTCATTCTCTTTCTATTCACTGATGTTTTACTTACATGGAATTTGTTTATTTTATTTTGCAATATTTTAACTTTGTATAATTTATATCATGTATTTTCCAATACTTTCATTTTCTCTCAAATATTTTTAGTAAGAATTATCTGTTTTATTATAAATGGCTGTAGCATTTATTTCCATTGTTCTCCAATATTCCATTGCATGGCTATAGTTCAATTTATCCATTCTCTTTTTGAATGACTTTGAAATTCTTTCAGGTTTCATCTTTATTTTTATTTTTGTCTTTTGCCACACATTTTTCTTGGGAGACTTTATCAGTTTTGTAACTTTTACATATATTTCTAAATTTTAATTTCCCTCATCTTCAGATTCAAACATCTTAATTATTTTGGGCATTTCGATTTCTGTATCTCACAAGCACATCAAGCTCACAAAACCTGATTCTTCCCTAATCCTTAATCTGCCTCTAACTGATTATAAAATCCTACAAAATATTCTGGACTCCATTTCCTTCTTGACATCCCCTTATGACTATCCAAGTTTAGTATTTTACAATTTCTCACTTGGACTTTCGATATACCCACCTAGTGAGTTTCTCTGCCCTCACACTTGCCCTCTTAGTCACATCATTGACACAACCACCAGAGTGATTTCTCTAAAACACAATTTGACCACATCATTTCCTAATTATAAATGTCTCCTGGCATTGAGTCACCTACACTGTGAAATCCAAGCTTCTACCATGGTATCCGGGCACTTTACTGATCCTTCACACTGGCTTTCTCTCCTATTTACACTTTACATACCAAAGAACCAAAGATACGTGGTTCTTCAAATATGCTATTTTTTTTTCTTCATGCCTTGCATATGTAATTCTCTCTGCACGGAATACTCTCCGTGTCTTTCTTCAACCAACTACTACCTATCTATCCTTCCAGATTCAGCTCATGTGTCACCTTTTTAATTGCACCTGTTCCTACTTCTCTCACAGACCTTAATACATTGTGCTGAGAATGCTAGTTTACCTGTCTATATTCTCTTCTAAAATATGAACTAGCAAATAGAATTTCTTTTATTTATGTTTATGAACTCAACATTTAGTATTGTACATAGCTCCTAATATTTTCTTAGAAGATTAAAATAGGACAGTTGACCTGAAATAGAGAGTCAAGATATTTCATCAGACCCTGTCACAGTGGCCTGAAAGAAATACCCCTGAGGCCACCAATCTTCTCTCCTTCAATTTTTAAGCAAGTTTCTGATGTAGAATTAGTTTTTCTTAGTACTCAGAACACACAACATATGGCCTCTATGAAGGAATACATACTGTTATAGATTGAGTAAGTTGGTGTCAGATTGTATAACACTTAGTGTTCCTAGTTATTATTGTTAAATAACAAATGACCCCAAACTTTATGCAGTAAAACAACAACTATTTTATTGTGCTCAGGAGAGGCACAGAAATTCAGACCTGGCACAGAGGGAATGAATGTCTTGTCTGCTCAATGTTGTCTTAGTCCTTCACTCAAGCACCTTAAACAGCTGGAGGCAAGAATGGACAGGGGCCTTTTTCGCTCATCTACATGCCAGTCTAGTACCTAGGCTGGCATCACTTGGAGTCTTAAAATATCTACATATGGCATCTTCAAGTGTCTCAAGCTTCTCACCGAATAGTCACTGGCTTCTGAGAGGAAGCCTCCCCAAGAGAATCAGATGGAACAGCATGTCCTTTTGTGACTTTCCTACAAGCTCATTTCTGTCCTATTTGATTGGTTGAAGCAATCATAACTTCACAGATTTGATCCTCTAAGTACTAATAAAGTATGGCGTCTGGACATCTGAGATTAGCATCTAGGCTCATATACAGAAGCCCTTCTGAGTGCCTAGCTGGCACCATTGGTTGGCAGACCCCACCTGGGAGGAATGATTGGTTTCTTATTGATCTGGCCTACCTGGAGACACGGAGCTATTGTGCATTCATGAAAACAAAACTTTTCTTAATTTCAAGGTGCTGGGATTTATTTGTTTCAAAGGCAACCATAAATTAAAGATTGCTAATCTGGGGAAATAAACATGGCCTTCTTTGATATGTCTGAAGGCCTCCCGTGGAGAACAAAACAGTGACAATATTTCTCCTGTGTTCCCAAACAGTAACTTTCCATGATCTCATTCTTTTTTTTCTCTCCTTTTGTTATCAGTTAAGTTTCTTCAGGTCTTAGAGAAACATCTTATTGCCCAAAGTGGACAAGATATTTTCCATAAATGCAGGCTTCATCTTAGTGTCAAAACACACCATATTTTGGGATCCACCTCCTTACTCATTAACACTGGGGTTTAGCAGCCATGATTTCCTAGAGCTTGTGAGCCCAGGGCCTGCTCCTGCATCCTCACATGCTCTAGGCCTTGCCATTTCGCTCTGCACACTGGTTCCCTTTCACTGTCACCACTGCTCCTTCTTTCCATGGGGGTAAGCACTACTGCTTTCTCACCCCAGGGCTGGCTTTCTTCTGGACAGAGCTATGTGTACAGTCCCAGTCCATGTGAAGATGGGCTACATGCAGCCCATCTTAAAAGCCAGACCATTTTGCCATGTCAGGAAAATTTCAGGGTGTGCTTCACAGTTTCTTGGATACATTGGCGTCTCTCTGAGCTGCACAGAGGTTTCTGAGCTCCTCTTCTTGATGGCTCCTTTGCTCTCAAAGTTGCACCTGTTTCTTGCCATTCAGCCTCAGGGCTGGGTCTCTGAAAAGGCCACCGTGAAAAAGCCCACTCTTAGACTGTTTTTTTAATTCCCAATATTCTTCTTTTCCCAGTGATGTGCTTAATGGTTTCTCCACCTGCTTCATTGAAAAAAAAAAAAAAAGAACAATTAAATAAATGCAAGGAGGCAGTCAACAATTACAGAGACATGAAAGAACAAGGGAAGAAGAAATGGTTCGGTCCTAAAATAGAAGTGCTAATGCACCAAGAAGACAGGCATCATAGGCCCCAGGATGTATAAGCTATTTTGTTATGGGAAGTTTGAATTTGTTTTGATTCTATTTTTTTTTTTTTTTCCTACTGGCTTCTGTCTTCATAGATATCATTCTACTTCAGGGCAGGGGTACTGGTTGAGCTATTTTGCTTGAAGGGAGGAAGCGAGGACTGCAAATCTGGTTAGCAATTCTCGTGCACCAAAGTTAACAGTTTTGTCCCAGGGCAATTGGTGCCTGTTGCCAGGGTTGGCTGGGCCTGTAGTGTAGTGACTACAGGACTCCTGGCCCCCTGCTTCATTTTCTAAATGAGATCATCCCACAAGCAGCAAAGCTGCTGCCTTTTGTCAGGCTCGCTCGGTGCATCCCTTACACGTAAGTGGGCTGCAGCTCCGCCATATGGGCTGCTAATGGTGCAGCTGCCCCAGCAGAACAGCACACCCAGGGCTGAGGGAAAGGGGTGTGCTGAACAAATGGTCCCTGTCTTGGGAAGAGCAGCACACTGTTTGTCTGGGAAGTTTCCTGGGGCTTCAATACATATTGATGGAGGAAGCCAAGCAGGATATCTGAGAAATCCTACCTGCTGCAAGCCCAAACATGCCTGCTCAGAGCCTAAAGTGTCAAATATTCCATGCCACCCTCCTTGGGATTAAGTGCTTTGGCTGTTTAGTGGGGTACGTACAGACGTGAACTCTGAAACAAGACTGGGTGGGAATGCCCCCGCCTCTTCATAGCAGTATGAACTAGGGCAAGTAAATGAAATTTTCTGAGCCTCAGTTTTCTTGTTTATAAATTGTGGATGCTAATACCCATCCAGAGTGTTGTTATCAGACAAACCTGGGTAATAATCATGGCTCTGCCACCGATGGGCAGCATAACCTTGCTAAATACCTAACCTCTTAGAGCCTCAGTTTATTCATCTGTACAATGATTGTTATTCAAATTAAATGACAATTTATGACCATAGGAAGGCATTGGACACTCTTTAGAGTCATAAATGTGCTGCTTTCCCGATTCTTTGTCTGCACAGCTTGCTCTCACTCATCTGGAACCTGTGTAGGAAGTGATGCCTCCACTGCCATCACCAATCTATCAAGGCCAACAAGGACTTGGCTGTTCAGGACCCTGCTGAGGATTCCATGCCTCCAGTTCACAATTACAGCCAAGAATGGATTTTCTGCCTTAAGACGGCAATAAGAAAAGGTGCATTAATGTGGAGCCTTCGAACTATACAGTCACAAAGACTGATAACTATCCCTAAAAGGCACAGCCCAGAATTATATGTGTGATAAGTCGCAGAGCACCGCAATGAGCTCAAGAGAAAATGTATGAAAATCACTTCCCTCTGTTTACAAATATGGAGCCTAGGCTATAAAGCATAGAATAACAAATAAGCTATTTCTGAAGGGAAGAGGCATTTGACAAGAGAAGAAAAAGACAGAATAAAAGGAAAAGAAGACAAAGGGAAAGTCAACAAGGGCAACTAAAACAGAATGTTCCAAAAAGAGTTCAGCTCCATAGAGGCAGATGAATTAACACAGTGACAAAGGGAGAATGACATGAAAGGCAAAGAAAAGGAATTGAGGCAATTGACAGCTCTTTGTACTCTTCTAGCCTTTCACTGAGGTGAGTTGCTAGGCTAAGAAATGGAGAGAGACCACCCAGGCAGGGGCCCTGGTCTTTGAGTTCTTCATTCAGTGTGCTGCTGCTGTGTGCTGGTGTCCCTGAGGGGCCTGAATAGACTTGGTCAAAGAAAGCCTCAGATGTCCCAGATGTCCTTATGCCACTGATGTAGGAGGTTGAGTGTAGGAGAGACACATGATAAATTCTGTGACTAAACCTCAAAGCAAGGTGGCAGAGCTGGAGCATGGCGCTGGAAGAGGGAGTCTGGGTAATGATGAAAAGCAGACACAGGAATTGTCTTAGGCATTCCAGGATGCTCTCAGCCAAGGTCAAACTCTGACTCTAGAGTCAAGGTCAGAGCTTGGAAGGCACAGGGCTACTTGGAGACTTTCATAGCTGTTATTTACATCTGACTCTTGTGTATCCAAGAGTTAGCATCTGGGCAGAGAGCTGCAGTAATTTTTCTTTTATTTTTCAGAAGGGAAAAGCAAGAATAGGCATTATTAGAATCATAGAGTATCGGAAATAAAGAGATATTAGAGGTTATTTATGCTTACCGAAGGGATTTGCAATGGCTCAATATAAACAGAGAGACCCATATATACTGAAGCTGTTAACACAGGCTGAAAAGGTGAAAGAGACAGAACAAAAGAAAGAGACAGAGACATAAACAAACCCAAACCTCAAACTCCTCTTTAAAATTTATAGCAACCAGAGCTTTAAGCTTCCTATCAAGCAAGAAAAAGAAATGAGCTTCAAGTCCACCTAATCCAGCCTCCTCATTTTATGGATTAAGAAATGAAGGCCTATATTATTTTTTAAAAGCTTTTCATCAATGAAATGTGTTTCTGTAGTTTCTGTGGCTAAGCATGGAATTATTTCCACTTTAATGTTTCCGATTGATTTTTCCAAATGGGCTTTTTCATGAAGCACTGCTGACCTCCCAGAAAGACTTACACGTCAGAGTGGTTCAAAGTGCTACATGAAAAGTTAACCTTCAAGGAGCTGTAACAGTTCAGACAACAAGAAAACAGTCCGTTTACTGCGAGCACCATTCTGACATCTGCAAGCCACATACTCTAGAAGCCCTCTCTGCTTCCTCCCCAAAGCCTTTGATCCTTTTATCTCTGTTTTCATTCTCACTACACTGTCCCAATCCTCCCCGCCTCCTCCGGTTCTTCACTTTTGCTCATAGTTCTTGGGCTTCGGGTAAAGTGAGAGGGGCCCCACAGGAACCCTGGCTTGTTGTTGAGTATTTGCTGAAACTTACTCCAGGAGCTGGGCAGTCGCTTTAGCAGGTCATCTGGCAAGTGAGTGATATAGATGAGAGAGCAGTCTCCTCCCATCCAATCCTTGGTGGCGCACCAGACAGCTTTTGAGAGGCGGCAACTGGACCAAAGGAAGTTTGAAGCTTATGAGACAGGAGAGAAGAAATCCTGTTGTGGGAGAGCCCATTTGTTATCACTGAAGTGATGGGAATTGTGACCCTTGGCTGCCAGGCATTGTGAAGACACTGTACAGTAAAGCAAGAAGTTATCAAGGACTCTGCTTCTGTGATTCTTACTACCCAAGACACAGTGTCTGATCTGCTTTGTCTCACCTGCTTCTTGTTCCCACTGCAGGAAGCTGTTCTGTTAGGTGAAAGCGCCTTCACACAGGTACAATTTAGCAGCATCTCACCCCTGTGTTAGTTACCTCTTATTCTCCATTTCAGGGCTTCTCTGCTCTATACCTTGCATAAGTGACCGGTGGAGTAAGACTTCAATTAGGGAGAAATAGGGGAAATATACAGCACTTCTTGGTAAATGGCCCTCCACCAAGGACAAAACAACCAATCACATTTAACAGTGACTGTTTCATCAATGTATTTTGGATCGTCTCTCCTTCCTTCTCTGCCTCATGGTCCTTACCCCTCTTTTCTCTTCTATGAAGGTCCCTAGTGAATTGAAAGCATAAAAGCCTCTACTTCAGGCTCAGCTCCCTGGGAGCTTGGGCATAAAACAGTACTCACCTTCTGGGCCATTTCTCTTGCTTTCAGTTAAATTGGATTAGGGTTTTCTGACAGGCTTGTTAAATTTTTAGTTTTCTCCACCTAGATTTTGTTTGCTTTCTTTTAGAAAAGGAACCTTTATTTTCTACTGGTAATTACGTCTTCTCTACTCCTGGTTATGCACATCCAATGAAGTTCATTCCAAGTCTAGCTTGAGGAGTAAACATGTTGTTTGGTTCCGGCCAATCAGAACATTGTGTACCCTGCAACCAGTGTCTGGTCAAGGATGGTCACATTATCCAAACTTGATCCAATGGGACGCAATGAAAAGTTTTGTTAAAACTATTGATTAAAAGGTATATTTTTCTTTCTACTACACTCAAAGGCCTGAACTTAGAAAATGTGGTAGAAGAGCTGATGTAGCTAGCCATTTTTCAGGGGGAAAGCCATCTTATGATGGATCCAACATGGAGAATTTGGTGACATAATTTGACCACACTCTTGCCTCCAGCCTTCCCCAACAAGCTATGATTAAAGCCTTAGACTTTTTATTTATTTGAGCAAACATATTCCCTTTTTACTTAAACTTTTTTTTTGCTATTGTTTACTTACAATCTAAAGAATCTTGACTGGATATAAAGTTTTTCCCACCTCAAATTCCACCTTGATTGTCACTGATCAACTATTTTCTAAAATTTATTTTTATCAAATGCTGAGGATACAAAAAGGCTATGTATAAGATTTAAAGAAACAGAAATCTTTTCCAGCTCTATCAAACATTTTTTTTGCATTCCTATAAAACAAGAATTGTTTTCTTGCTATAATTTTTTATGTTATTCATCTATAATACTTACAGAATTAAAAACTACCTTCATCAATAGTAAATAACAAATCAAACAAAGAAAAAGATTCCAAGAGGAAATTTTTCTGTGGTGAACCAGATAGTAAATATTTGGGGCTTTGTGGCGCACAGGTTTCTGGTGCAACTACCCATCAGTATCTATGAAAGGAACCACAAATGATATGTAAATAAATGAGCATGACTGTTTCCACTAAATTTTAATTGTGAAAAAAAAAAGTGACTGTAGTTTTTGACTTGTAGGCAAAGTTTATAAAGTCTGGCCTGAAGAATTGGATAATCCACAAGTCAGCTAGCCAGAAAACATTCAGAAATACACTAAAAGAACATCCTGTCAGCCCTTTTGTCTATTTTTACACTGGCTGTTGTTCTTAACAGTTTCCCCTTTGATCATAATCTCTAAAAATTATTCTTGATCACACAAAAAACGCTGATCTCATGGTGTTTGGGCCTAATTCATTTACATAGTTGCAGTAAAAAGTGTTAATTTACACTTATAAGCCGCTACTTAATACTGTCAGTGAATCAAGAACCGTATGGCATTAAGCAATTATAATGCCAGAAAATCAACACAAGTCATTTCTACTATTTTAGAGCTGTTTTTCATTGCTCTTATTTTCTCTTTTAACTTGAGAATAGAGAATCAAACCCAAGAAATTCATCTCTACCAGTTTTGCCTTCACTGTCTCTAAAGATGGGTGAAATCTCTTCCCCTTTAAGATATCTGGCCAGTCAGGAAGTAATCTTCCTTTATAGCAGGGGAATAAATAAATAAAGCTTTAAACCTAGGGTCAGCAAACTCTCTGTAAAGGGCCAGATTATAAATATTTTAGAGTTTGGGAGCCAGAAGATCTCTGTTGTAACTATTCAACTCTACTCATATAGCTCAAAAACACCATAGATGATATGTAAACAAATGTGTGCTTGTGTTCTAATAAAACTCTATTTACCAAAATTGTTGATGGGCTGAATTTGGCTTACGGTACATGGTTTGCCAACCTTACTATAAGTCACAGAGCAGGTACTAGCCCAATTTTTTCATCAGATATCATAGAAGGTAAAAAAGAGCAGGCCAATATTCTAAGACAGATTTTTCATTTTAACAGACAAGCCTTAATTCCTGTTTTGCATCAGTATAATATTTCATAATAAAGAAATCATAGCTGTTTTAAAAAATCTTTTAAATAAACTTATTAAAAGTGAGTCACCTTTGGCAAAATGTTAACAAATTTTATTGCTTCTTTTTCAGGCTTATTATTTGCACACACTATAATCTAAACTTAGCAAACAAAAACACCTCTAATGACCTTGCATACTAAGTTGTACCTCTCTGCAATTATTGCTCCTAGTAGACTACCATTTATGCATGCTGATTATAACTTTTCACCAAAGTATGAAACATCTATTTTACAGGAAGAACTAAGAGGTAGGTGACAACGTCATATACAAGCATTTTAACAGACCAACAAAGCTCATTTACGTATATGACTTGTGCAGCACAAATACCTTTTTTACACATTTTTACCTTTTTAAAATACTAAAAATGCATACTTTTTAAAATATTACCCAAGGATATGTAATATCCATAATATGTAAAATTAGCAGCTAAGATTTAAACATTATATAACTAAAAAACCAATTGAAGAAACCAAGTTCTCTAATATCTCTTACCCAATATATAACTAGAACCCTATCTCCATCTGAAAGAGTTTACCTAATGGTCAGACCAAAAAACCAGCCCATCAGTAATTGTTGCCACCAGTGCCAGTGCAGCAATTTGCAAATCAGAACTAGAGCTAAACTCACCCAAGAACAAAAAGCAAAGACAAAACACACACAGTATTAAGGAGGAAAACAAAAAAGAAGGAAAGAGAGAGACTCAGTTTCAATAAAAGCAAACTTGTATTGCCTCTGGGGATTCATCCTAGAAGTAAAGGCATGTTAAGGCCTAAACAACTCATGAGCGGCACCTCTTGGGCAACTGAGTTTAATTAACTATAGAAACTAAGCCAACTGGACATCTCAGTAGGACCTACACAAGTGCTAAATACAATTTTCAAAAGTTAAAAACCATGTCTCTAATGCAAAAATAAAGTAAGCATGTGTTAAAAGATTTATGTGACTCATTAATAATAGAAGCAGCTAGGTGATAAGGCTGGTTTTCTAATCTCCACTTAAATATTTATTGGCTCATTTCCTTGCTCAAAACCTTTAGTAAACCTTTTTCTTTTTCTGTGTATGTAATAGGCACGGAAAAAGATAAAGAAAATCTTGGTTCTCATGGAAAACAACTTTCACAATAAATTTTCTACTTCCTTATCAACTCTTTTGACTCAAAATCCCGAGTTCCTTCTACTGCACTGTAACTATCTTTGTCCAGACACAATCCTTGTCATCTAGGAGCTTATAAAACTTTGGGAACATGAACAAACTGAACATATAAAGAACTCAACATAAAAACTCAGTGGTCATAACAATTCATGGAGCAGGCAGGAACTGAATGGGTTCTGAAAGTCGAAAGTCTTCAATAAGAGACGTTCGATGGAAATAGACACCATTGGATTTCATTTGCTGTAGTTTGGAAGAGATTTAAAACAAGAAGAAAGTGAATTCTCAACTGACAAGCCAAAAGTTGGCCTTTTGTGTGTTTCACTGGTAGCAGGCCTTGACTTTCTCAGAACAGTTGAATTATAAAATATATCTGCTTCTCATTTTTATTAAGAAAGCTCCAGACATGAGCAAGTGCTAAATTAATTCATATTCCCTTTTTCTTAAAAGTAAAGTGAGTTGGTACATCAGCTTTAAGGCAATACTAGAAAAACCTTTATTTGAGACTTAAATAATGGGAAAGAAAAAGAAGGGAGATAGAGATAAAAGGGGATGATGAAGAGAGGGAAAGAGAGAGGGGGACAGAGAGGTGGTGGGTTGGGGGAAGTTGAAACTGTCTTTTCTGCAAAATAAAAAAAAAAGGAAAAAACCATCTCCTAAATAAATAACTTAATGCTGAGCAAAGTGAGTATGAAAATAAAAAACACACACAGAGAGACAAAATAAAAATAAAAAATAAAAATAAATAAACTTAGCAGATCCCGAAGTCCAAGATGTGGCTAGAATAACTTCAGACTTAAGGCATGTGGGAAATTTGGGAGAACTTGTTAACATCAATTCCTAATGGGTCAGATCAAGGTAAACATGAGATGTTTAAGGTGAGTAAGTGAGAATGGGTGCTTCTTTCTAAATGAGTTGTTGATTCCTGAGCCTTTCTTTTGTTGCTCTCAACTTCACGGAAGAAAAGAAATATTGTTTGCAGATAAGTCCCCTGCGGAACCACCTGCTGTAAAACTTCTCTGTAGAACGCTCTTTAAATAAAAGATAATAGCATGCAGGGTAAAAATCTCTCCTCAGAGTAGTCTTTTTTGAAGAGTTTGAAACAAATATGACTTGACAGTTCTTTTCATTAAAAGATTTGAAGTTTAAGTTTATATTTCATATCATTGTAGTTCTCCTGCCGAGTCCAAGTTCAGGCTTTCAGTTATTTTGTTTTATTTCCCATTAATTGTATCTATACTCCCCAGTGGTTGTGGATTATGGCCAGAATTAATGGACAAATTCATTAATGAATTGTAGAGAATTTTTAAAAGGGTCCCGTGGCCTCAGGATATTTTATGTCAATAGGTCTAGAATAAAAAATCAGCATGCATTTTTAAATATTACTTAGAATTTCTGGTGATTAACTGATTTAGGGGGTATTAACTAAGAATGCTGGGAACAGAATTAGGGTATAGGTTAGATTTCTTACTTTGGAATGTGCATTTCAGAGGTGCTTTAGAGGCAGGGGAGCAGCGGGAAGTTGGATCAAGAAAGAGGATATGTGCTTAATATTTGGGTTTAAGTGTAAAGAAAAAAATTTAAATGATCTGACGAGCTTATATTTTAGGCAATAATAAAGATAGCAGAGAGATCTTTAAGTTAGCCTCAAGATAGCCAAGATCAAAATTTCAGATAGCTCCCTCAGGCCACCTAGGACAAGACACAGACACAAGAGCAAAGGCCAACAGGTATACTGCATGTATGCTCAATGCAGTGCACGCTCCCGGACCATTAGAGAATGGTCACATGTTAAATGGCCACATGATCTGATAAATCAAATTATTCTGTCCAATCTACATACAGTACGTTTCTGAAAAAAAAGATCAAGTTTAGGGAAAAAAAACTTTTAGATAAGATAGAATTTGTTTTTACTTTTATAAGTTATCAACTTGTAATTTAACGCTTGATGTACCTTAATTGAATTTTCTCAATAAAAAAATTTGAGAAACTCAAAAGTGGGTCTAATAAGAGTTACCGAAGTGGAAATGTAGACATTAACTAAGAAAATAAGACCTTCTGATAATGCCTCATAGTGGGTCGAATTGTGCCTCACTCCCTCAAAGATATGGTCATGTTCTAATCTCTAGAAACTGTGAATGTGACCTTATTTGGGAAAAGGGTCTTTGCAGATTTAATTAAACTAAGGATTGTGAGATGAGATTATCCTCGGTTATCCTGGATAGGACCTAATCCAAAGGCAGGTGTCTTTATGAGAGAAACAGAGAGAGGCACCAAAGAGAAGTCCACATGAAGACAAAGACAGAAATTAGTTATGTTTTCCACAAGCCAAGGAATGCCTGTAACCACACCAGACGCTAGAAGAGGCTAGAAAGGATTCTTCTCTAGAGCCTACAGAAGGAGCACAGCTCTTACCAACACCTTGATTTTGAACTTCTGCTTCTAAATTTCCATTGTTTAAGCCACTCTGTGTTAATTAGAGCAGCACTAATGAACTATACATGCCTTTATCATAACAAAGTGGAGATACAGTTTTCTCTCACCACTGTCTTGTGCAACATGAGTGAGATAGAAAAGGAAAGAATTGATGAAGCCCGTGAGGAAGTAAGCGAAGGTCTCCACTTATTAGGAATGGCAGATGGTCAGAATGATGGTAGAGGGATGCATTCCAAGGACGACACTAGGAGATGGAATACTATCAGTGATGTGGACATGCTAGTCATGCAGCCAAGAAAATGGAAAACAGGACAAAAGCCATGGCAGAGGAAACAAGAACTGGTAGCTTTAGAGAGTCTCCATGGCCAACTGAATGACCAAATCTGTTCCGAATTACTCCTTAAGAATGGAGGATTCATGTATTTAAACTTCTCCATGATTCTTCTGGTGGGAACTCCAAGGAAGAGATTACTACATTGCACCCCTTGTCTCAAGTATCAGGTGGCTAGAAGAGGGACAATATTAACTATGTGCTCAGTGCTCATTCATTGAATGTTAGGTGCCAGTATTTTCCTGAATTATCCTCGGACTGTGTTAGTGTGTCCAATAAATTGAAATGCTTCTTGAAGGAATAATTTTGAGAAAGGGAAAAGTGGCTTGGGAGAAATTTACATTTTGGATGTTTATTCAATCTTCCTCCTGTGCAGCTTGAACAGAGGGAACATTTCTCCAGTCACATTGGAAAGATTAAGGCTCAGTTCCCATCAAGGCCAGATAAACACAAGTCGTACCCTAGACAGGATATTATTTTCAAACTAATATTTCTTATATATTTTCACAGTTTATTTGGAAGAGGAATGAAAAAAGGTATTTCTGTTAATAAATATCTTGACAGAATTTGATACCAAGTTTTTAAGGACATTCTTTTCTACTTGTCAATATGCATGGAAAAACAAAGAAACAATTTTTGTAAAATGTTTTATCATTTTTCCATAATTATTTATTTTCCTGTTTACTTTCATTATTTTCAGGATTAGATAATTTCTTGAAATACACATTAATGATTTAGAACATAGGTAATTAAAAGACTCATTTAATTGAGGTAAGCCCACTCTACATCCTGCATTGTTCTGTTCAACCTTCAGTTAACTATAATTGCCAACATCAATCTCAATCTCACACACACACACACACACACACACACACAAACACACACACACTTCAACCAACAAGGTCAACAAAGAGTGTTTTTAAATGTCTGCTTTAGTCTTGTCTCCTTCTACTGAGTTAGAAACAATTTGTTGACCTTTGGCTTTCCCCCGAGACTTGTACCTATTGACAATTAAAAGGCTGTGAAAATGCCTTCCTTGCCCAAATTGTCTCCATCATTCTAGATAAAATGCTCATCCTGCAATTTCCAATGAGATTCATGATGCTTTGTTCACACCAATCCTTTTCTATCAAGCTATTGCAACTATTGTGCGAGTTAATTTTGGAACATAGCTATTTAACATTTTTTATTAAAACTGAGTTTACAAAGTGCTTATCATAAATTATATAGCGTTTTAATCATTATGAAAAAACTTTGAGGCAGATTCTTTATTATTATTATTTTCTAATTTCAAGATAATGAAACTTGAAGCGATTCGCTCTTGGTCACACATGCATTGAGCTACTGCCCCAGGATGCTAACCTGGATGACTCACTCATCTATTCATTCACAAATATTGCATTTCATTGATTTAAGATGCATTTATTTGTTTAAATTTTAACATCTCTAAAGTTGGTATGATGTGTTTAAATGGTGCTGTTTTTTCTGAAGGGTAGGAAATATAATGGGGTTTCTTACAATATTGTATTTATTAAGGGCTTACCACATGCCAGTCGCTGTGTTGGGCGCTAGAAATAAAACTGTGAGCAACACAGTTATATTCCCCACTCTTGTGGTGTTTCCAGTGGTTTACTTTGTATCATTATGCCAGCAACCCTAGCCTGTTGTAAATTGCTTTTATTTTGTCCCATGTGTTAGAAGCAATAGTCTTAAGATTAAAAACCTCTTGAGGTGCTGCGTCTGGCCGAATTTCCTTCCTAGTAGGCAACCTGTGATACCTTCCCAGTGTATTTTTTCTGATACTTATCTTGACTTTCCACACCAAACAGAAGGGGTCCGAGGTGGTAGAATTATTATCTTGATCCATATTTTAAAAATATTTTCTCTAGAATTTAGGAAATCCCAGCCGGGTCAGTGACATGGAGACGCATCTCTGCAGTTTTACTGCGCTGTAATTTGTCAACATTTAGGATCAGATGCTTTTGAAGCCTCTCCTCCCCCATATGTATTGCCCCAAAGCAGCACCACCACACTGCCAAAAACAGGACAAAACCGAAACAGACTGTTTCTTCACAGCAGTCTTGGCATTAGCGACTGCCACAGGATGAAATGCAGATAGGTTCTGAGAAATCATGCAGCTGAGAACCTGAGCTCTAGTCTGGCTTTCTTGCTAACGGCCTGTTAGTTTCTGAACCTCCATTTACTTGTCTCTGAGATGAATGTATTACACCGAATTATCTCCAAGTTCCTCCTGGCTTTAACTGTATAAGAAGTCAAGGCCCTCTAAAGCTTGGTTTTATTTTTCTACCATGTGCTTCCAATTCGGGCTTATCATTTAGCAGATGCTGCCTCCATAACTAAAGGAATGTGACAACAGTGGGATAAGAACTGGCTCTGGAAGGTCCCAGATCAGCAGAACAAATGTGGCTTTCACAATTATTTATTAATCATTGCAGGGGCAAGAGGCAGAGGAGGCTGGTGACAAAATGCTTTCTTGACCCCCTGTCTCCTGATGAAGAACAGAGAGCATGGGAAAACCAGTAAAGGTTAGGTGGACAAATAAAACTCTATTACAGAGATCCATGTCCAGCTTCATTCCTGCTTTTCTACCCAGCTCACATTTCATGGTAGTAAATCCATCTTCCAAGCCAGTACCATCATAGGGATCTCAGGAGACATTACTTTTGATAATCAGAATTCAAATACAGATTAAAACTGTATTACTTTCTCTTTATTTAAAATCTTGACACAGGAATATACTTGTATGGATGTGTCTTTGTTAGAAATCACATTCCACAGGAAACAATCTGATTGTTTCACATATGCAAGGCCATATTTTCTATCTCTGGACATCTGATCTCCGAGAAGAGGCCAAGGCATCTGGATCCCTTGAAAAGATCTGGGTCCTGATAACTTCCAACTCATCCTAGTTTATTGGAGGCTGGGGAGCAAAGCAAGTGATATAATCAAAACACAAACCAAAAACAATGACAAGTTGGAAGGGCCCTAGAAAATGGTCTGGTTCAATGGCTGCATTTTAAGAATGTGCTGATGTGATTTTCCCAACGTTGCTTAATTCTTGAACCTACACTCCCTTTTTCTTAGTTCAGTTTCCTTGTTCCACCATTTAACCTCCCAGAGTCCACGACTGTGCAAAGTGATGAGATACAGAACTCTGCAACCAAACAAAGCTGCTCTGGTTGTACACTTATCCTATTACAAAGCACCGAATCAAGAGACAGTTTGCCCAGGAAAGTATCTCAGGAGTAGAGGTTGGGGGCAGGGGGAGGCAGAGCGTGATATACAAAATGGAACACTAGGGTGTAACCAGTAGAAATATAAAATTAGAATATTCCCTAAGACTTTTGTTGTGTTCGTCTGTTTTATTTTCTCAACTTAGAAGGAGAGGTAACAATGTTGGATGGAAAGCAAGCAGGCACAGCTCAGCTTTTCTATTCGCCAGCTCAGCAATACAACGTAACAGGAAAAGCCTCCAGGATGGCATTCAAATGGAGCTTAATGAGCCTTTCTGCAGGACCTGCCAAAAATCTCTCTCTCTCTCTCTATCATCTATATCTATATCTATATATGTCTATATACGCACACACACACACAAAAGTCTAGTGACTGTCTTTATATAATGTTTATATTGCTAAAGATGTGATAAAAAGATATATTTCATAGATATTATATGGATTTTTTAATTTTTTTCTCCATATTTGCCTCTATGTCTATATATTTTTTGACAAGAAAATATAAACATCAGTTTTCTTACCTTTTTCAAATAGGAATATTCAAAGGAAATTATACAATGTGTTTATTGTATAGTAGTAGCTCAATAAACATATTTTCATTCCTCTGAGTGACCTGCCATAATTTATTTATTCTCATTGTCTCCATTTCTTCGTAAAGAAAAGGAAATGATGATAATAAGCCATAGTAGTAAAAATTAAATGTCATAAAATATGTACAAATGCTATAGATATTAAAGGTAATACTATGGGATATAAACTCTGAATATAATGATATAAAACATTTTATACAACCACTCAAATTATAATGTTGTGCTACATAAATTGACATAAAATTAAGCCTACTCCACAATAAGATATCAGGATGGCTAAATTTTTTTTTTTTAAGTGATCATTCCAAATGCTAACAAATGTGCAGGGAAACTCATCATAGATCACTCATACATTGTTGGCAGGAAGGTAGAATGGCACAACCACTCTGCAAACAGATTGGCCATTCATTATAAAACTAAATACGCAATTGCCATGTAAATCAGTCATTATACTCTGAGGCATTTGTCCCAGAGAAATTAAAGCTTACATTGGCACAAAAATCTGCACATGAATGTTCCCAGCAGCTTTATTTATAATAACCACACACTGGAAACAATCTACACATCTTCAGTGAGTAAATGGTTAAACAAACTGTGGACACTCGTACCATGAGGTAATATGCAGCAATAAAAAGAAATGCACTACTGACACACACAGCCACTTAGATGAGTTGGCAGGGTATTATGTTATGTGAAAAAATGCCAATTTTGAAAGGTTACTAATTATATAATTCTATTTATAGTAAGCATTCTTGAAATGACAGTGTCATAGAACTAGAGAACACATTAGTGACTGAAGGGGTCAGAGACTGCAGAGGGGATTGAGAGGAAGATGATTGTTGCTTTAAAAAGGCAACACAAGGAACCCTTGTGTGCTTGGAACTATTTTGCACCTTGACCATAGTGATGGAAATACAAAGCTGCACTTGTGATAAAATTTCATAGATCTGTGCACGTGCACACACACACATGTAAAACAGAGAACATCTGAATACAATCAAAATGTTTCCACGTGAAAAACTAAGCAAAAGGTACATGGAATCTCTCTGTGTTGCTTATTACAACTGTATGTGAAACAAAAATTATCTCAAAATAAGATAAATTAAAAAATGATGCCTTTAGTATTTATTCTCTGAAAAGGCAGCCTGCTTTTATAACACATTTATACTGACAGTTGGAAGAATCCATCGTTAGTCAGGGAAGCTGCTACAACCACTGCTGGCTCAAGACCCACTGTTTCAGCTGCTATCACACCAGCAACACTGTGCTTTGTGCCAGGCATGGACCAAGCACAACATGGACCCTGTGCCACTGCCTTTACTGATTCAACAGCTGCGCTGCTGTCAAGAGAAACTATAGATGCAGCAGAAGCACCAATTCCATCTCATTCCCACCTTCCAAACCCCACACTGTGTTTTGGCTTGGGGGTAGGTAGGTCACACAGAAACCTGAGGTTTAAGAAAGTCTGAGAAGCATGTGATCTGCATTTCCAGCTTCTAAACTGAAGTAAAACTTGCTATGGGAATTGGAATGTAATTTAGCGAGCCATTTCTGTACTGCCTGCTACCCATACATACTGAAATTTCCTGTGCATCTCTATATTATGTGAGCATATACCTTTTCTTTTCTTTATTTTCCTACCTGGTTTTCTATGTCTGGTTTAGAAAAACACAAAGAAAATGATATTAACAAAATCTAAAAGCCATTCCATTTTTGGAAAGCCAAATGGAACAAGTATTCAATAAGCAAGTGTCAGGGGTGGAGGTGGAGCCACAGGGACTGGTCCAGATCATTTTTACGGTACCTTTTAAGTCCAAGAGCCCATGTTTCCATGTTAAATGGCCAGCCCAGTCCAGAAAGCTTGAGGTCCAGGGTTGAAAACTGAAATGTCTGCAATAAAAAGTAATATATAAGGGAGTGATACCAGTGTCAAAAAATAATAATACTAAATGGAGCCACTTTAAAATGGAGCTGCCATGCTAGGGAAACTGCCTTGCATGTCTTATACCTCAAAACTTGGAATGATGAAACAGTGCAAAGTAATCTTTGAATGGGGCTTAAAGCAACATGTCTCCCCAAAAAACTGTTCACAAAGATAATAAGAAAGCAGTTATTATGACTACTGGACTAATAACTACTGGACTGAAATTTTAAAACACTGTTTAAAATTAACATGTTATTTTATCTGTACCAATAGAAATGCCTTCCTTCTATCAATATAATTGTTCCCCTTCCTTTTCTCATAAATATCCATTGCATTTGTCTTATGATTGAAACAATATTTGGGCTTCTGTCTGAATTAATGATTTCCAAGTAGCTATTCTCATTGATCTTAAAGAAATGCTTGTTTGTGTCTCATTTTGAAAGGGCTTTTTATTTTTAGGTTAACACAGGCCAGGTGAGGCAATATAAATGTTGTGTGGAAATTCAGGCCCAGTGTTATCTAACTTCTGATTTCTTTTTAAAGAAAAGTAGGAAATAAGGACTTTTATGGAAGATACTGTGATTTAAAATGTTGGTTTCAATGCATTTGAACCTTGACTTCTACTATTGTGACAGACACAGCAGCTCCTTGATAGACTGTTGTTTGGAAAGTCATAACTGGAAGCTCAAATTACAGTATTTTACTAACATTATGAAGTTTAAGCAGAACAGCTCTGCAATCTAGACCTGCCCAGAGAACCACCAAATAGGAAAACTCTGCCTTAAGCCCTGGCTACACCTGCACTTCTGTTTTTGAAGTTCCAGTAAATGCTTTTCTGGACAACACTGACTGCACTAGAGGAGACCCAGGCAGGCCAATGGGTGTAGCTGCCATGATAAGAACTTGTGGGGTTTGATAACTTCCCAGATCACCTCTTGGGACCAAGACAGAGATGAGCTTGGTTGCTATTTAGTGGGACTTGCTTTGTCTCTGCCTCTTCCTGAACATCATATCACTGGTGAGGCAGAAGACAAGGCACAGAGCATGAGTGCTTGAGGCATCATTTGGTACTAAAGTCAGTATGCATAGCTTCACCTTCAAATATATTCCTGGGACAAAACAAAGGATGAAGATGGGCTACAGGAAAAAGCAGAATTGGATATATACAAGAAATGTCACAACTTTCCTCATAATAGTGATAGGTAACAATTAATGGTGTTTTCTGTGTGCCAGGCATTGTCCTAAGCACTGTACGTGCATTAACTTATTCAGTCTCACAATATCCTCTGAGGTAAGTGAGTGGTTGTTATTCCCATATCAAAGATGAGGACACAGAGAGATCAGGCAATGCACTGGTTTCAGCCAATGCATCACTGGAATCACGGCCCCATCTGAGCAGAATTGCTCTAGTGATGGCCAGCATTGCTCTCAGCATCATGAAACCAGGTCGTGGATGCTGTTGTTTCTGCACCTAGAGGCCAAGGGGCCACGTGCAGCAGCTTCTTTAGCCCTTCCTGCTGCTATGAGCACAACCCCACAGTTCTTGCCTTGATTGGTCTACAAGTTTCTCAGCTCCTGTCTGGGGTTCCCTGCAGCCTCTAAGAGGTAAAGTGAGACCTACTAGTCATCCATATATGGGCAAGCTAGAAGCCCAGGGAAATTAACTCCTCATAGTGGTGAACTTTGATCAATGGAAGTTAAAAATCTGCGGATAAATTCTGTTGTACCCTCAGGGAGTAGTTTCATAGCATTTCTTCAAAGGTATCTAGCAGGACTGCAAAATCAGCCTGTCAGGAGGCTATGATCAGCCCAGTGAGAGACTTCTCTGTGTTCGCTTTCTTTCTTTCCTTGTCTCACTTATCTTTTCTTTTATTTGAGTTTTAACGAAGTTGCATTCCCCAATAAAGTGTGAACACCTAAACTGGGGCTTCATGCTCTGAGTTTAGGGGCCTGGGCTAAGACAAGTCACTCATCCAAGGTTTCAGTGTAAGCCCCTGTGCCAGGATTGGAGCCCAGGAGTCTGTTTCCCAGAGTCTGTGGTTTTTTGACTACTCAATCTATTACCTTTAAAGGAAAAAAATAAAACCTAGGGTTACAAAGTCAACGCCATCTTTAAAAATAACCTGTCCCTTTCTGCCAAGTACATTGCTGCAGTTTCCTAGCTCAAATCTAACCTGAACTTTGCTCCAGGCTGTGTGCTGAAAGGTTCCTATATAAACTACTAACTCTCTTTATTCTATGTCTTCCAAATAAAGAATATCTGCTATTATAGGGCAAGATGTACTTGACTACAGTGAGAAATCTCAAGAAATGTGAAATGTAAAAGCCATTAAATGATGGCCACACAGTTGTGTTTCAGAGTACAGCTTAGTTTCAGTTAGTGAATAATCCCAATCTCCCTCCAAACAAACAAACAAACAAACAAACAAAAAACAAACAAACAAACAAAAAAACAAAAAGCACTTACTGTGTTCTTATTATGAGGTCAGGTACAAATATATGAAGTTGGGTAAAACAGTCCTTGTGCTCATAGAAACCTCTGTCTAGTGGGGAAGACAAACAAATTTAGCAGTGTGATCAAGTGCTATACTTGTATTTTCTCTAACAGGATTTCATTTTTAAAGAGAGCTTTGTTTTTGTTTATGTGCTCATTGCAAAGCTTCAGGCAAATAAGTAATAATAGTCCTAACATTTTTTAAAAGGAGTGACATCCCATATCTGTATAGGGCAGGAAAAGCATGTGCTACTCAGAAAAGACCAGCAGAACAACAACATATTCTATCTCATCCACAGGTAAAGTCACATTCAATGGCCCATTTGATAAATGCTGACATTGCTATCATGTCTTTGCTCTGTGTCAGGCTTTTCAAAGAATTTTACCTATTTTAACTGTTTTGAGTCTCATAAAAGTAGTATAAGGTACCACTACTAATGTATTAATGTGTTCCTCATTCTGTAGGCGAGAAGCTGGAGCACAGAGATATTAAATACTTAGTCCAAGGGCGCACAGGAAGCGTGCATATAGTCAGCATCTGAGCATGGTGAGTTTCACTGCATGGTCCCCCTGTGCTCTCCATGATACCAACCTTCCTCTTTGAGACCAGCTCATCCTCCTAGGCATAACCTTGAGTGGTTGGATATCTTCTAGCTTCTCGTAAAAATGATTTCTGACTTCCTTTTCAATATTAAGCCATTAACCTTTTAGAAATAACTTTAAATTTCTCCATATATGACCTCTTGAGCTGATGAGAATACTACGTAGTGACCAATTTGGGACACTTTAGAGAATGAAAAAGCTGCACTATTAATAATTAAACCAGAACAGCAGGCGAAATCAGGACTGTTCCAGGTAAACCAGGATGAATAGTTTCCTGAACATATATCATTTGCCTCCAGAGAAAAACAGCAAATCAGTGCCATGTTGTATTAAGAAGATTTAAGCAGAAAGCCTCACTTGGAATAATACAGAGCTAGGAGAAAAAATTGAGGGATCTTTAAAATGAAATCTTTTAAAGTCTTTGCATTTCTTTAAAGATAAAATTTCAAACTTTTTAATGTATCTTAAAAGATCCCCTGCTATCTGGTTTCTGCCTGCTTTTCAATTTCATCTCCAAATTCCTATTCCTTCCTTGACCCTGTGTTCTGCTCAGTGAGTTAGGTCAATTTTCCATTCTTTCCATACTTCTATGTCTTATACATGCTGTTGCCTTTTCTTAGAATGTCATATACCTTGTTTCATAGGCAGCAAACTCCTATGCATCTCTGAAGAACCAACTCAGAGCTGACCCATTTCTTTACCTTTCACTAGAATGTGAATTCCTTGCATAGAAGACTGGGTCCAAGTTATACAAATAAAAAGCAGTAGAGCCCTGAATTTAACTGACTCCTAAGTCAGGTGACCTGGCTCTCAACGTTATTAAGAAGGAGTCTTACATGCAGGAAAGGGGTGGGATGTAGGGGAGGGAGGACTAGAAACCCTGAGAAATAAGAAGCAAAGCCAGCAAGGAGGCAGAGGCCAGGTTGTGTAGAGCCTCGTGACCTGTGCTAATGCCCCTCAGAGGATAGAGGTCTGTCAAAGGTGGTTCTACTCTACCAGCAGTTTAAAAGCCTGCTCATTCTGCTGCTAAATTTCTGAGTTTCATGTTGCTCTTGGGATGAAATTATCAAATCCCTCCTGTACACCATAAAAAAGAAAATAGCCTCTTCATCTCTATTATTGCTTGATTAGAAAAATGTTATTAACCTTTCAAAAACTTTATCATTTTTTTTTAAGTTTGGTCAAGGTCCCACATTTATCTTGAAAATGCTAGTTTCTGCACTATTTTTAATTGAAAGACTTTAGGGCAAATTCAATTAAGTCGTGGTATATGAACTGAAACTTGCAAACATTAAAAATATTTTATTGCACAGTTAATCAATTACCCAATTTCTAATTTGAGTCCCATTGTCATTCCAAATTTGCACTCAAACTCAGGAAAAATGACTGAGGGCTTCAGCAATCACAAATATATCTTAAATGCACCTGGACTAACTTAAAGACAGTCTGTCTAGAATAATACCAACCCCAGGTGGTACTTAGAGAATCACAAAGCTGGAAAGGGTTTCAGAAATCTCCTTTCAAGTTCTTTCTCTTATAGATGATCAAACTGACATGCAAATAGGGTGACCTATTCAACAAAGGAGCTAAGAGCATTGGCCTTCTTAACACTTTCCCAGGAGTGATTAGCTTCCTACTTGTTTTCTTGGGTGACATTCACTTTTTAGAGGCCCTAGAATGAGAGTCTTTATGCTTTAGGCTGGTGGAGCAATGAAAGAGGTAAGCAGGGATGAAGCTATCACACAGCTCTATTCTGATTCTGGTTCTCTCCTTCCTGATTCCTTACAAACTATGTCATTGGGCTTATATTTTATTGCCACCAGCTAGAACAGGACCCAACCCACTCCCATACAACACGCTCCCAAATTGCCTTCTGGAACTATCTCCCTACAATGTCCTGGTGAAGTCTGAGGAGAGAGAGGAGGTGAAGCTGGCATAAGGTTCTAGATGCATGTTTAAGTCACTGTGTACTAGCAATACCAAAATGCACTTCAAGGCTAAATTGGAATTATCTATTAGCAATTGTTTTTCATTAACCACAGCTGTCTGCCTCTTGTTAGCAAAGCCAAAGCTGAGCCAATGAACAGCTGCTTCAGATCCCTTCACAATTGCTAGGGCAAATGTCCATAAATCATTATGCAAATTTGCCGACTGTGACTATGTTGATACAATGGTTCTCAATTGAATGTACTGAATTCCATGTGCCAGGAAATTTTGGGGCAGGTGTACCCATACTTTATCCAGAATAATGTTTTGCAGAAGTTACTAGGAAAAACTCACTACAAGGACAGGGCTAAATTTTCCCCTGCTTAATAAATATTATTTATTTTTAACTAAATACATATATTTTTAACTAAAAGTTTTGATAAAGAAACTGTAATACCAGTAATCTTGTCACTCAACAAAATTATTTTTATTTTTTCCTATTTTCTTTCCAGGCTTGAAAATTACACTTGAAATATTTAATACCATCAAGAATTTGCTCCCTTGCAATTTTGATTTTAAAATATAGTAAATAATAAACACTTTTCCTTATTTCTAGTTTTCATTTTTTATTTTAAATAACTCTAATATTTTATCATCTTGATAAACTATAATTTTTGTGATGATCTCTCTTGTTATTATTATAAATTGCTGCTAGAAATATATTCTTGCTTTATTTGTTTTCATAGAATTGTTTCCTTTGAAAAAATTTTCATGTTTGAAAAATTTTTATGGCACTTTCTATATATTATTATATTGATTTTCAAAAGGGATATACTAATTTGCAATGCTACCAACAATATACACATGTGCCAGTTTGCCAGAAATCTCACCATCTTGTCTTTTATTCATTTATTTAAAATTTTTTACTAAATCCTTATGTAGTAAAATGCACTCAGGTTGCTATACATCATTTATTTGATTGACTGACTGATTCATTCATTTAACTAGTCAGTCAAGAACTATCTGTCCCAGACCACCTAGGAAGACAGGTGCTATAGGAGTAAAAAAAAAAAAAAAAAAAAATCTATCAAGTGAATGCTTTGCTAAGAGCTGGAGAGAGATTGATGAAGTCCTGTGCCCTAAAAAAAACCCTGAGAATTTAAGTTAGTGGCATAGCACTGCATTTATTGAGGAATGTCTTAGAAATTATGGTAGAGTTATACACAGGGCACTGTGAGAGCGTCAAGAGTGGGGCATGTAAATTGAGTCAGAGATATAAAAAGGATTCTATAAATGAAGTGACAAATGGGAACATGGATATTCCAGGGAAAGAATTAGAGAGAAATCCTGGGCCAAGGCAAGGATGGAAGCATGAGAGGGGAAAATCAGCTTGGAAGACTCATATGTCCAGATGGAAAGATCTATAGACACAGTGTCATAAACCTGGGGTATGGACTGCATGGAATTAAATCATGAGAGAAGACACTGGCATATTAGTTGGCATAATTTTGGTTTTAAGTGTCATAAATGTCAACTAGAAATAATCTAAGAAGGAGGGAGGCAGTAGAGAAGGAGGAGGAGAGTTACTTGTCATAATGAACTGTGGTATCACAGTGAGCCTAAGGATAGTAATATGTCCAGGTCTTAAAGCAACTATAATCAGAAAAGAAAAGATGAGAAAAGAAGAAAATAAAGAAAAAAAGAAAAGTATATAAAGTGCCATGGGAGGATTGAGTTTCTTTACCCCAAAATTTTCAGTAACACTTTAACCATAGGAGCATATTTAAAAAAGAAAAAAGAAAAGATAAGACATCTTAAACCCTGGCAGGGATTTCTGTTCTCTTTCATCTCTGTTTCTGTCTGTCTCTGTCTCTCTCTCTGTCTCTCTCTCTGTCTCTGTCTTTCTCTCTCCCTCTCTCTCTCTCTTTTTTCTCTCTACCTCTCTCAGCTCTACAATTACCGTTTAGATATCTAAACAGAGACTAGCTCACTCTCTTGGTTCTAGTTAAAGGAAAAGTCCTCTGGTTGCCCTGACTTGAAATAGAAACCCACCTCTGAAACAATTTACTGAGATTGTCTATGTGAAGGCAGAGCATCAGAGTTTTATACAAACAAGGAAACTCCTCTTGAAAATGTGATAGTTCCAGGTGGAAGTGACTATTTCAAAAAAGGGGTAGGTGGGTGTTGAGGTGCTAGGAAAATAAAACAATAGGTATCCATTATTATTAAAGAGAAAGTCTAGGATATTATCATAAATGACAGTGAATAACATGACAAGGATTGTTAATTTTCTATAGGCAATACAATTTTATCATTTGGCCAATATGTATATCTCCTACTCTTATATTTCTCTAGCCTTCAGCTTGTTTTGGATGATTTTGTTTGCATGGTCCACTTTTGGGGAGCTGAAAATAGAGAGCTACCACCTAGGTCTTCAGTATCTGCAGGGCAGAATATAAATTAAAACATGCCTTGCTCTTAACCTTGAAAAACACCCTTAGTCTCTGTCCACACAGTCTTATTGAGAGACTTACTCGAGCTGGACCAGAGTTATTTAAAGGGGCTGTTATAGTTTCTAGTCTTTTGGGTTCTGTCTCAGCCTCTTTCATGACCTGAAGCAATGCTGGTCCCTTCATCTTTCTCTAATTCCACCCCTTTTTAAAGATTCCCAAATAAATGTAAACCATAAGGTTATTTTACATTAAGTGGTGGTAAGAATGAATGAATGAATGAATAAAAATACAATTCTGAAGAGATTTTCAGCAGAAGTCTAAGACAAGCAGATTTCTCCTCCTTTTCTTTCTTCTCCTTCTTGTCTTCCTCATTTTAGAATGATGGCTCTGGCAGCTACAGATGATACATTTTTGTACATTGAGGTTGGAGGCAGAAACACCAGTTAGGAATATTGGTCTATCAATCCAAGTGAAAAATTATAAAAGCTGGAACTAAGACAGTGGTGGTGGAGATAACGATGGTGACATAGACATTAGATATTGATAAGACTTGGTGAATCATTTAGGGAAGATTTTGAAACAAATAATAGAAAACAAACATCACAAACAAGCTTCCATAATATGGTGGGATTCACTTCCCCAGAACAAGTGGGTTATGTGTGTGCAGGAGAAAATCTAAACAAAATTATTAGTTTTCTATAAATCAGGTGATTAGGTAGATTCATGAGGATAAGAGATAAAGAAGGATAAACAGATTTGGACAGAAGAAAATGAGGCACATCCATGTAAAGATGTCAAATAGGCAGCTAAACATATGAGTTTGAAGCTAAGAAAAAGTTTTGGATTAAAGATACATATTAGGATGTTATCAGCATGTGGAAGTTACATAGCACACAGGTGCACAGTGAGGCCATTGTTGAACAAGATTACCTGAGGAAGCATTCAGAGTGAGGAGAGACAAAATAAAGAATTTTTAGTGGGAAAGAAAAGGGGGAGGTAGATAGGGTAAAAGGGGTCAAATATGTGGTGACAGAAAGAAATCTAACTATGGGAGGTGAACATACAATGTAAATATAAATATATGCCTTACTGTTAAAATGTACAGCTGAAACTTACCAGACATCATTAACCAATGTCACCATAAAAAAAATAATTAATTAAAAAAAACAAAGATAAGAATCTATCTCTAGAAAAGGGCAAAGTATAAGGCTGGAATCAATGTATTTGCATATCAAAGAGCTGTTTCTTGAATTTGGATAGCTATTGCGGTGAAAATTTCTACATAACTAAATGATTTCTAAACTCCATTTGACAGCTCATTATTTTTAAAGCAACATTCTTCCCCAAGAAAAGTCACACTTAAGAGTATGGGAAGGACTTTGGAGTTCCTAGCAATGGGATTTGACCTAAAGCAATAATAATAAATACTTTGTGGATTTCAAAACTGTTTGGAATCCTTTTATCACACTCACACACACACACACACACACACACACACACGCACACACACACGCAACCAGCTATGATTAACAGACTAGATGGCTTCTCTTAGAAAGAAGAAATATTTGTTGAATTTGTAGCTGGTGACTTTGCTGTTAGCTGTAAGGAATTAAGCTTGACAATCTTATAGGAGGGCCTCAGCAAAAGTGCAAAGAATATTAGGGTCAAACCCAACTGAAAGTATGAGGATCTCATTCTACTAAAGTAAAAGTGAAAGAACAGACATGTTGCAGGAAGAGAAATCATCTGAGATTGCTAGATTTCTGGGAGCTATGAGGACGGCAAGCCAGCTCTCTTTGTTTGCAGGTCCCTACATGGTAGGCTTACAGGAAACCTCCCTCCCAAGTGTGCACGCTCAGCCTCAAGAAGCAAAGCCCTTTCTACTGGCAAGAGCTGCCAGCCTGGGATGAGGGCAGAGCCAGCAAAACCGGATTGAGTAAAATACTCAGGCAGTCCCGACTTCAGAAGTTTTGGTTCCTTATTCAGGAAGACATTTCCCAAATACACGAGTAGGATCTCATGGACAGTTTTCCTACGCCAAGGGGTAAACATTGCTTCAGTGCTAGAGAGAAGGAACTAAAGGATTGGTCCTGGCATAACGTCTTCAGAAATTCAGGTAAAGTTTAAATGGAGGACTTTCTCCCTCTCTGCTAAGGTGAAAAATAGAATAACTGAACTTCTTAAGAAAGGAGAGAGTGGACATGAGGAGAGGGAAGAAAGATTTCATGAACTCCAGACTTTACCTTCCACCTCTGGAATTCTGTGCTTCTGCTGTTGACAGGCACTAAGCTATAGAGTAGGAGAGATGGACTGGGAAGACCAATGTCACTGCAGTTCAGCTGCTCCCTGGCCATGTTACCTCGCACTCCATCATATTTTCTTGGATTCACTTTCTCCATTTGGAAACTGGGTAGATGGAGTGACTCTTTGAGGGAGAGTCAGTGCAGTGTTTAAGGGCAAATTACCCAAACTCACATCCTGGCTTTACCACCTCTGAGTCTTTGGGGCGAGTTAGTTAACCTCCCTATGCTTTAGATTTCATGCCTATAAAAAGAAATTTGGCTCCTGCAGCACCCGGAATAGCACCTGGTCCACAATGAGCATCATGTAAATGTTGGCTACTTTTAGTCCAGTTCTACTTTTAAGTACACTTGTAATTCTAGGCCCAGGACTTACCATGATTCTTTAGGCCCATGTCAAGGTTCCTAAGAAATTAAAAATGCTTCTATAGACATGGACACATCTTGGACTATTCCACAAGCAGAAGCCAGTGTTACTAAATTGCCTTTTTATCACTTTTAAATATTTCTAAATCCTTTTGGGGAAAGTTGTTTTCAAAGTAAGATAAAGAATTTCAATTAGGCTTTGCAATATCTTGTAAAACTCTGCCCTAAAGGATTTCTCTCCTTTGTATTAAATGGAGCTATATTAGAATTAATTACCAGAAGAGATAAATGAGAGTCCCTTGGTTGTTTGATGAGAACTGTCACTGCTCCTGGCTAAGTAACTTCCATACCCCAGAGTGAGGTCCACTCTAAATGCAGGGGGAATAGGAAAGGAGAGAAATGATTCACCTCAGAGAGAAGAAATGTTACTTTAACTTTCTAGCTAAAAAAAAAAAATGGCATTTTAGGTTATATCATTTATTTATTCATTATCATTCATTTATACTTCTTCCCCCCTCCTGTAATAACCTTTTAATTATTAATTTAATAACCATTGAGATTAGGAGATTGCAAAGAATAATTTGTGGTCGCATGTTAAAATGTAGGTTCCTAATGCTTTCTGATCTAATAGAACTAGATTGGGGCCAACAGCGTGCACTATTAATGAGTGCAGCAGAAGGTGTGGGCTTCAACTTGGAAATATTACTTAACCATGAAACATGGTGAAACCAACACTGGACAGACTTATGGGCAGTGTAAACAGAAAAATAATTTCGTGCCTCTCCAAACTGATTTTCTTTAAACACTTACTATTCAGCATTTTATACTATGACATTTATTCCATGAAATATTTATTTAGAAAGTTATTCAATTAATATTTTTATTAATAAATATTCAGGAAAGATTTACCTAATAATTGATTTCTACCACCACAAGCCAACTTCATGCTGTAAAGAAAGCTTAGTAAACAGGATTATAACATGCATTATTCTGATCTAAAACCTAGATTTTGAATGTCAGTTTCAGAGGACTATCATCTGATTTATCTTAGATTTGCACTTGCAACATGCAAGCATTTAATTTATAATTTTTAATTTTAATTTACCTTTGAACATGCTCTGCAAGGCAGGCCCAATTAACATTTCACCAGTTATCTAATAAGTCCCTGTGGAAACCCAAGTTAATTGGCATCACAATTCCTATTTATTACAGTGATATTTTAATGTCCTTTGAAGATTGGTATGTTGAGTGGTTGCCCATATTATCTTTTCATAATCCAGTCTATGGCTGGTATCTTTTACTAAGGGAATTAAAGAGGAAAGCCTGGAGTTTGGGCCAGGCTCCAGATATTAGTCTCAGTGTTAAAAGTCACAACTGATGATCCAGAGTGGTACTGTTGTTCATTGTGTCCAAGGCGCTGGATGTCAGGATGCTCCACAGAACTCTCAGGAATAGATGGTGGCAGTGGTTCAATGTGAACTACTCATTTGGATAAGATCCTAGCTTGCATTTAGCCCTCTAACGAAGCAGGATTCCTAGTAGAGACACTAGCGGGAGTTAGACAGGTGTTAGGGATCCATTGTTCAGGCATAGCCCAGTCCTGGAGCAACTGGCATGAGCTCCCATATGGACGGTGTGTATCAGGACTGCAGAAACAATGGATATCTAGGTATTCAGGACCTATCCTCAGGCCATAGCCCATGTTTTAGAGAAGGTGTCCAAAGTCCACTCTCAACCCTGCTAAGAATAAATAGAAAACTCTTTTCTATCAGTTGAGAATGTCTCCGGATATGGGAAGAATTGTCTTAGAACTTAAATGTTTCTATTTCCCATGACTGAGAAGAGAATAAATGGGTAACCCCCTGCAATAGGGCGTCATGAAATCATCACCCTGTTTGGAAGATATGTGCTATTTCCAGAAATGATAACTTCCAAGGGTCAAGTGTTAGGGAACGGTGTGATCTCCAGGTTTAAATACATGACTTCCCCTTTAAAAGCCTGAAAATGTATACAGCAACGAATTCTAACTTCCGCAATTGCAACATTTCTCCTCTGTGCCCTCCATGTCATTTACTCTGACTTAGGCATTGTGCTAAGTGCAACATGTGTGTGAGAACACACCTGTTTCTGACTTATTCCTCATGATAACCCTAAGACAGCATTGTGACTTTGTTTTATGAATGAACAAAATGAGTCTTAGAAAGGTTAAGTAATTGACCCAATCACAAGCGAGTGGTGGCACGGGGATCTGAACTCTCAGTCTGCCTCTGGATCCTGCCCCTTAACCACATTGCTCTGCTGTTGACAACTAACTAATCATAGTGCATGTGGTGAATGTTATTTCATGTACAGAGCATAATGAGGACTATATTGTGTATAGAGTATATAGTGAAAGCTATATCATGTGTAGAACATAGAACGAAGCTAAAGAAATGCAAGTGGAGAAGACAGGGCTCTAAGTGGCAGGTCTGCCTTTAGTAAACTTCCCTAATTCCCTTATCTTCCACTCATTTAAAAGAATATTTGTAGAGTATCTTCTACGTCCCAAACACTTTTTAGTGAATAAAACAGGGAGAGTTCTGTCCTCAAAAAGCTTAAATGACATCACAGGGTACAGATGATAAACAATAAACCTAATAAATACATTAAAAAATATAATCCAAACTATTATTACAAATGACAAAATCAATAGAAAAGTAAACCTAATAAAAACAAACATTATGCTATTAATGAGAGATAAGTCCTGTGAAGAAAAAAAGCGCAATGAAGGGACATTGCAAATGGGCGAGGCAGCTACATGGCTATTTTAAATATGAGGATCAGGAGAGTCTCTGGTTCACTGCAAACTGACATTTAATTTTTAAAAACCTTGGGGAAAGTGAAGGAGATAGTCAAGCAGTTATTGGAGGAGAAAATACCAGGCAGAGGACCTGGACAGTGTAAAAGCTTTAAAACTAGAGTTTACCTGGAGTATTTACAGGATAACAGGTGGCCAGAGTGGCGAGAGTGCTTAAGGGAGTGACGTCAGAGAGCAAAGAAATATAACTTGTGAAGTGCCCCTTAGATTATTGTAAGGGATTCAACTCTTATTTGGTGGGAAATGGGTAGTTATTGCAGGGTCTTGAGCAAAAAAGTGTTGAAACTTAAACTTAGTTTTAAAAAAGATTATTCTGGCTGCTATGCTGAGGATAGCCTGTAAAAAGTAAGAGCGGAAGCAAGGAGACCCATTCTGATGAGGCTATCACAGCATCCAGGTGAAAAATGATGGTGGCTTGACCTGAGGTAGGAGTATTGAGGGTAAAAAGAAAATTGGTCAGATTCTGGATTATTTTATGGGAGAACCAAGAAGTTTTCTCGATGTATTTGATGTAGGATGCAAGAGAAGAAGAGGAATTAAAGGTGACTTCAAGGATTTGGAAATGAGCATCTGTAAGGAGGGTGTCATCTCAACTGAGATGGGGAATACAATGAAATTAGCAGCTCTGAGCTCAATATTAGGCGCTCACATTGGAGCATGTTAAGTTTGAAATAACTACGTGATATCCAGATGAAGTTTTGAAGTATTTCGTTTGATAATATGGGCCTGGAGTTGAGCTTGAGACGAAGGTTCAGGAGTCATCAGTTTCTAGATGACAGTGGTATCAGGCAAGCTCCTGCAGGAAACAGTGACACATTCAAAGGCTTTCACTAAAAAGAATTTAATAAAGAAGCTATTTACAGAGATCTTGGCAAGATTAAAGGGATTTTCTAGGGACAGTGGGCATCGAGGGAGCAAAGATGGAAAGCCATTATTACTTTTAGACCTGAGGAAGAAACAGGGAAGAAAGAGTGTTCCTGAAACCCGGTGAGAGGTAGAGCCCTGGAAAACTCTATCTTCTATCTTCTGCAGTTACCTCCTATCAGCCATAGTCTGAAGCCAGTCAGCAAGGGAGTCTAGGGAATGTCATGTGCACTGGTCAGCCTCCTGAAATACAGGACAGGGCAAAGGAAGGTGAGGGAAGGATCTAGGTGTAGAGGAAGTGAAGAATCGCCAGCATAGATTATGTATAAAATCTGAGGCTAGATAAGTAAGATCTTTAAGGGAATGAGACTAAATAGTGAGGAGAAAAGGACAAAGAACTGATCCTGGGGCTGTCCATCATTAAGAGGTTTGGGAGAAGAGAAAGCACTAGCAAAGGACACTACAAAGAAATAGGCTTGAGACAGGAAAGACAGCAGAAAGCATGGAATCCCGGAAGCCAAGAGAAAAACGTTTATCAAAGGACAGAATGTGACCAAGTGTGTCAAATGGAACCCAAGTGTCAAGTGAGATGGGAGCTGAGAACGTCCCCTTAGCTTTAGCCACATGCTAGTTATTGGTGTTATTGACAAGAACCATTTCAATGAGGTTGTGGGAACAAACTCCTAATGGGAATGACCCCCAGGGCTAATAAGATGAGGGATCACTCACAGCAAGATAAACAATTCTTTCTAGGAGTTTTGCTGCAATATGAAGCACAACAATGGGATGGAGAGCAGGGAAGAAACAAGGATGAAGAGAAATATTTAAAGATGGATGAATATTATTGTGCGGCGTTTCGAGACCCCCACGAAGGACAGAGACCTCCAGATAAGGTGTTAACAGCAAGCACTTTATTCACGGATAAGATGTTACAGCATGCTCATTATTTACGGATTCGAACCTGGGCCCCCACCAAGGGCAAGAGCCCCGAGACTCCCTCTCCCCTGAGTTTTATACCCTCTCGGGGGGTGGTTACGTGACCTTTTCCCTGATCGGTGGGACTCAGGTGCGTCATTGCAGTTACATGCGTAAGCCAAGCGGAACGTGGGTGAGCTATTTTCCCATTAATTACTGTTACTGGCATTGTTGGGTAACTTCTTCTATTGTCCCTTGCGGGCTGCTGGCTAGGCCAGGGGCTAGGCCAGGTGTTAGCTGCAGGCTTAAATGGAAAATTCCTATAGGGGGATTATCTAAAGGGCCAGGGACAAGATTTGAAACAGCCTTTTACAAATATAACAACATATTTCTTTGATAATGGTAAAGATCCAGTGAAGAGAAAGAAAGGAATGATTCAGGATTAAGAGGGAAGAACACATAGTTCATGTTTCTTCTGTGAAAATGGGGTCAGAATCTTTCTGTCATCTTTGAAGGGATTTTTGGAGGGAAAATGAGATAGAATTGACTAGGTAACACCCTCCACCAGTGCTGCCTACTCTTAAATCAGCACTTCATACCTCCCCTCCTGGTATTCAGATCATCCATAATCTCCCCTCGGGGACAGGAACAGGCTTTATCTGGCACAAGCTAGGGATAAGGCACTTTATAAACATTAACTCTAATCTTCACCACAACCAGAGCCCTATCTCTAATTTCCAGGACAAAAGAAGTGGCATGGCAACATTTCAGGGACCTTAAGGAACTTTTCAGCCATAGCTTCCAGGAGGTAGAACCAAGACACAAATTTTGGTCTTTATTACAAAAGTTTTATTCTATTTCTCTGACCAGCCTCATATTCTATTTTTCTTTCCTCATTCTCTCGGGGAGCTTCACTATCTATTCCTTGTTCTCCAAAATCTCTACCTCCTCATTCCCAGCCACTTTCTCCTCATTAAAAATCAGCTCTGATAACATTAATACCTTAGAGCAACTAAGTTCCTCACCCAAAAAGAACTATTTCTTTTCTCAATGGGAGTGTCCTGCAAAGACAAAGTTTCCACCACTTCCCACAATGACTCTCTAGTGCAGGATTTTCATGTATGACAGTTGTTGGAGGAAAGAACAAAGATCTCAGAAGCTCCCAAAATCCAGCTGTGAAGACCAGTACCTATGTTCCTGAAAGACTGTTCTGTCTCTTCGTGCTTTTCGTTTAGACTACCACTTATTCTTCAGTTCAAGCTCTCTATGACTCAGCATCTTGGCAGGTCCACATTGAGGTGCTTATTTTCTCAGTTTAAAGCTAATCAATGCCATTGTCCACTCCATTCTAAAATACACTTTTCTCTCCAACTCTTCTCTTTTCCTGTTGCTCTCTCTCTCTCTCTCTCTCTCTCTCACACACACACACACACACACACACACACACACACACACACACACACAATGCTCTTGCTTAGAACTTGAGAGGATTTGGGGAGGATGGAGTGACCTGCCACTGTTGCTAATAGGTCAGATCAATATCACCAAATGTGGCACATCCTTCTTCATTTTTTCATCATGCAGCGATCAATAGCTTTGCCTTGCCTGTAAACTTTTCTCAAAGGTTCCACACTTTTCGTTTTCTGCTGTTGTTTTCTAGGCTGAACCTCTTCTTTGCAAGACACTGGGGACAGAATAGGAGAAGCTAGTCCTAAATTTGACGAGTTTGAGTGGCCTGTGTTCAACTGCTGTGTTGCCCCATGGCATGTGCCAGTTCACAGATGTACAGGTGTGTGAATGAGCGTGTGTGTGTGTGTGTGTGTGTGTGTGCACACGAGCATGTATTTCTTACATGTAAAAAGACCAATAACATCTACTTTCATTTGCCCTCAGGGACCTTAAAGTGTCAGAGGAGAAGCAAAGTGCAGAAGCACTTATTCTTCCCTGTAAATTAATATCATAAGGAAAAACTCCTTTGCTCTAATAACTTCCTGCAGCAGGCACTTGGAGCAGGCAAATAACATGACCTAGTGTTCAGTGATGCTGCTCTGCCCAGTTTATATTGCTCACTTTGGATCCCAAAGCTACATGATATGATAAGAGTTTTATGAGATATATCTGACCTCAGGCAGAACCAGCAAATGTCAATATGTTGCTTTTTGAAGGACTAGAACATTTCATTTACGTCAAACAGAAATACATCTCCCTAGGGCCCACCACAATACCTCAAACTCCCACATAATGGACTAGCTAGGCCTAGGGATTGAAGGCAGACTGTAAAAGGGAAATTTCAGTGTTTGTGTGCATGTGTGTGTGTGTGTGTGTGTATGTTTGCATTGAAGGAAAATATAAATTCATTCGCTCCTGATTGTGAATTAGTATATCAAAGTAGTATTAGGTGCCTAGAAAATTCTGAGGGAATTGAGTGAGGGAGGGTGTGATATATACAATAAGGACACACCCAAAATGTTTGCATCTGAATCCCTGGCACCTGTACATGTATTACCTTATGTGGGAAAAGGCACTTTGTCGATTTCATTAAGATAAGAACCCTGAGATGAGGAAATTATTGAAATTATCTTGGATTAATTCAGGTGAACCCAGTGAAATCACAGAAGTCTTAAAAGTACAGGAGGGAGGCAGAAAAGATGATGTGAGGACTGAAGCGAGGTAAGAATGATGTGACATGAGGAGGACTCAACTTACCTTTGCCAAATTTGCAGATGGACGGAGGCAGCTGTGAGCCAAGGTCTGTGGGTAGAGTCTCTGGAAAAGGCAAGGAAACAGATTATTCTTTGGTGTCTCCAGAAAGGCATTCCGCCCAGCTGACATGGCGATTTTTAGACCCCTGAAAAATTGTGTTGGACTCCTAACTTACAGAACCATAAAATAATACATTTGTGTTGTTCTAAGCTAAATGGTGGTGATTTGTTATGGTAGGTGTAGGAAAGTAATACAAAAGGAAAGTTCTGAAAGTGAGGAAAGAGTCCAGTGTGGGCAAGAATCTGGGAGGGCAGGCTAGATTGATGACTTGAGACCTGGAAAGACAGAAGTTAGGACAGGAATTTATAGAGAGAAATAAGAGATGAGGCTAGTCTGAGCCAAGAAAGGACAGCTCTAGTTTGAGGGGCCTGGTAGGAGCCGCATATGGGAGATGTATTTGTGGGAGGCATGATCCTGAAGGGTGCTGAAGGAGGCAGGGCTCAGGGAGAAACATGTGAAAAGAGAAGGCTTGTAGCTACCTGTCTGAGCCCAGAGAGAGGGAGTAACTTGGTACATTGTGCCCTGGCTGCCCATGGCTTTTTTTCTAGATCGTTAAAGGCATTCATGTTTCTGTTTCAGTAGCCTCAGTGTCCAATCTGGACTCATCATCTGATAAGGGATGTCAGATGTGGGCCAGAAAGGACTTTCTCTTAATCCAGGCAAAAGACTCAGACATTCAGGTGATGAGATTCTGTGACACGTGATAGGAGGCTTATTGAATATCTCTTCAAACTAGGACACAGAAAGAAAGATAACACGGGGAGCTGGATAGAGCGATGTATGTTTCGTAAACTGATAAATAGATAGATAGATAGATAGATAGATAGATAGATAGATAGATAGATAGAATGATAGATAAATAAATAAACAAAATGTGAATATATATGTAAAAAAATATATGTAAATATATATATCACATCTTTTGGGGCTGCTTGGGCCAGTATGTGCTGCCATATAATTTCCAGTGACAAAGAACTCACAACTTGGAGCTTCCAGAAAGACATTTTACTTCCATTTGTTCCTGGATCTTAAGTACTGTCTACAGAGTGAACATCTGATGTGAGGTGATAGGTGAGGATGAACCAATGTAGCAATGTTGATCTTCCTAGAAATTCTCTTTTCTTATACCCAAACCTATTGAGCAAGTATGAAAATTATACAAAAGGAATGGTGCATTTTATATAGTGACAAGAGGTTTATAATTTAAGCAAAAGGCATCTTCCTCTTCTCTTTCTCCTTAAATATTCCAGGAACGTAAAACATCTGAATCAGTAACCATGTGGCATAAATTCCTCTAGGTGATTTGTTTCATTGGCTATTGCCAGGGAGCATCCCTCACCCCTATCAATGCACCCTTGAGTATGTCTGAACTGTGGGCAATCGCTCTTTTCATGATGGAATACTAAGAAATGTAATAAACAGAAAATACTATACAAAATGCCAAGAGCATAGACTACAAATAGAAACTGATAATTTCTAGTTAAATTTGGCTATGAAACCCATTAACCTCACCCATCTCCATGGAAAATGCAGCTCTTTCCAGATGGGCATTCGAAGCCCAGACATGTACTTGCTTCGGTTGTTAGCTTCTCAATTCTTAGGAGCCCCATGGGATTTAGCACTCTCTCACCTCCACCCTGTCACTGGAATAATAACACCCTCCATCTCCAGGCTTACTGGGTACAAAACATGCCCTAACCGCTATTACCAAGCAGAAATACCCTCTTGGCATGCTTCGGGGGGTCCTACAGCTGTCATTCTTAAAAATTTATGAACCACAAAGTGATCTCCTGATGCCTCGCTAACACTTTCTCATGTCACTAAACCTTTCTTCTACCCACCCCCACCACCAGGAGATGAGAAAGCTCATGTTCTGGTACTCTGCCACCTTACTGTCTTTCTGTTTCTGTTCTATCCCTACCATTTGTCCTTTGCATACTTAAGAGTTACTTTTAATCTCTGACAACCTCCCTATCATGCTTTTCTGTTTCTCTGTCCTTTTGGTTCACAGCCGCTCTCATCATTAGTCTCTGCAGCCTGGGACTGCCAGTTGGTGACAGTAATCTATATCCTCCTTTTTCATGTGCCCACGGTTTCAGAAATTCAGTAAATTTTGGCAAAGCGATTAGATTTTACAGATTCAGAATCTATTGCACTGATCCAGTTAGTAGAATGTAGTGGGATGAAAAAGGGGGAACAGGAAAAAGAGGAAGAGGAAGATAGAAAGCAAGAGGAGGAGGGAAAGGTGGAAGAGGAAGGGGGAGATCAAAAGGGAGGAGTGTAGAAAGGAATAAGTAGAAAAGAAAGAGAAAGAGGAAGATGGGAGGATTTTTTTTTTTTTTTTAAAGCATTAACTTCTCAATCTGAAGAGGAGAAATGTAAGAAGGATATTAGCTAGCAATCAGATGTAATAGGAACTGGTCCTTCAGTTTCTCCACAGGCAAGGAAGAGCAAGCAATGTATATGCAAGGCATTCATTTACCAACAAGACTTATGAAGGATCAGCTCCAAGAAACACGCAAGTCACCTTGCCATTCACCATGGCCATTGGCATCGAGGGGAGGCACTGCACAGGTGCCAAGAATGCAAAGCCATCTGCAGCAATCCTAACGGTCCCTGCCAGCCTAACACTATGCTCTGTTCTCCCTGCAGGATACTTGTCACAAGGCCCGTTTCCTTCACTCTCACCCACCTCTGTCCGTGCCCTTCCCCTATTCTAAGTGGAGCCCAAAGCTGCAGAAAACCCCAAATATCAGAATCACACATGACTTCCAAGTCTGTAGGGTACTGATGGGTAAATAAACCACTGAAAGAGAAGCTATAGAAAATAGACATCGATCCAAACGTGGAAGTGAAGTGTATGAAATTGTTTATAAATTGTTGAGATAATTGAAGGCACTGAAGTGAGACACCAGAGCTTCCATCATCTTAGTTTTTTCACAACTTTAATTAACTTTCAGACAGGAAATGGCATACTTTTCAGAGCCAGGCAGAACCGGATTCAAATCCTGCTTTTTAATACTTACTAGTTTAATTTTTAGAGTAGTCACAATTTCCTTAGATGTAAAATGGAGATAATTGCTTCTTTGAGGGGTTGTAATAAGACTTAAATGAGAGAAATTATGTAAGACAAGAGTCGAGTTTGACATACAGGTGCTCACTTAATGTTGACTTCCTGGGCTCTTGAACTCTGTTAGATCTAGAGCCTCGAATCTCTGAATCTTCACCCTGTATAAACTACACATCGTTTTCCCCCCAACCCTGCTCTTCCTCTCTAACCCCTTATCCACATGAAGTCACATAGGCTGGACAGCTTACCCCTTTACCCACCTTTCCCACTGCTCTCTGTCCCTAGAGACTTACCTGTAAGGACAACAACAGGCTCCCATGCACTTTGTTTCCAGTTGGAGGTGTAAATAGGGAGACTGAATACAAGATCAGAAGGAAGTAGGAAGAGGTCAGGGTGTTTTTTCCCTGGCTCTGTCCCTGGGAGTTCAACTTTGGCTGACAATATCCTTTTTTCCAGAGATTCATGTTCCCCTCAAGGTGTTCTGCTCTACAGGACTTGCCCTCTAGATTCTGATAACTGTTTTCTTTCCTATCTTTTTGAATCTAGCCACAAAGTTGCTGGGCAGAAAAACCTCTCAGGCATCCCTTAGGGGAAGTTCTTACTGTACAGTCCTTCATGATGGCTTTGCACCCTGATGATACCTTTGTAATTAGACCCCTTGTAAAACAAAAGAAACAAAACAAAACATCTCAAATTATTGTAATGTGATAGGTCGTCTGTTTCCTCTATTAATTCTAACTGATTCAGAGCCAACATCTGCCCTGATGCTCAAACCAAGAATCTGGAAGTCATTTTAATCTACCCTCTCTTGTACCCTGTCAGGTATGCCACGCAATATTACTGGAAGTGGGCATTTCCTTTCTATCCCAGGGATTGTCTTATTGGCTGAGATATTAATAATTGCTTGTTTGGGTTTCCCAGCTCCCTGTTAAATGATTTCTCTGCCTCCGTTTTTATTCCTTTTCAATTCATCTTTTATGCTTCCAACAGGATGGGATGCAGAGCCCTTCCCAGATCCCCATTGCCTAGAATACAATGTCCAAAGTTCTCAGCATGGCACACAGGACAATCACAATATGGCACTTGAACAACTTCCTCACTTCTTTTCCAATGCCTCCTCTCTTGGTGCTCCCAACTGCCTCCCCTCAGGCCATATGTGAACTCTGCAATCCAGTCATTTGTGGTTACAGCACAGGGAGATTTACTAATACAGCCTTGGCATGAGAGAAACAGGAATAGCTAGAGGAAGCAATAATTTAAATAAATGGTGTTTCTGCCTCCTGTTGTGCCAGACAAGCGTTTGTCCCGAGATGAGCTGAAAGACAAGAACTGTAAACCTGCTGGGCCCCCTCCTGCTACTCTTTACTCCTTTGCTTCTTTTAGGGTGAGTGCCACCACTCAGCTGAGGGTTTGAAGACACGTATGTTTTGTTGAGCATAGCTGCAAAACTCAAGCCAACTCCTTCATCTGCTGTTAAATGGAAAAACAGAATCTTGTTTCATTATTGAGAAGTGATCACTGCTGGATTTTGTAAGAAATAACGTCAGCCTCCTAAACAGTTTACAGGAGTATTTTGACTACCACCATCATCCTTTTATATGCAGTCGGGTTACTTCTGGCTTTGGGATGTTCCGTACTCCCTCACACCAAGGTGCGTTGTCATGGTCGTGTTGCTCATCGGTCTAGAGCATCCTCTCTACTCTTTTCTTACTAGATTAAACCTACACATTCTCCAAGACTCAGCATAAAGCAGGCAGGTATTCCTTTCTTTCATCCCTGAAAGCCCTGAGCAGGTATTTCATTCCAACCTCACCTCATTGTGCTGTAACTGGCTCCCCACCTATCTCTCCACCAGACTGTGAGCCTTATGAGGGCAGAGGTGAGTTTGCCTCTGTGTCCCCTGTATACTCTCCTTTTTCTTGTCAGCTGCCATTTGGTCTGCTGAGGTTCCAACTACGGATTACTTCACCACCCTAGAGTAATGTTAGCAGCAAGGGTACAGAGCTGGGGTTATTTATTGAGCAGGTCTGCTACTTCTGTTCCATGGTCTGATAGAGACATAAATGCCTCAGGGAATCACCAGGCACTTTGCTCCATCCTGTCACAAGACAGAGCTTCGTCATGATGTCAAGGCATATTAACCTCTCAAAAAGGCTGGAGTGGTCAATCACTTGCCCTTTTGAAAGTTTCTTTCCTTTACAAAAAGCCCAGTCAGTAGCACCAGATAGCTCCACTCAACTACTGAAGTGGAACTTGACTAAGACTTGTTTTTATAAGTAATTTGGATGGACAGGTTTACAGAGACGTCTCCATATTTGCTTATGAAATTCATCATTTTATACATGTAAAATATTTAGCAGACAGACACAGATAAACTTTCCAAAGATCTCTGCCTGCATTGAGAGATAAGAGGTCTTGAGATGAAGGTTAAATGGCTCTTTCCAAGTCATCTCTCAGGGAGGTATTACAATGGTGGGTTGGGTATGCTCATGAGTTCCAAATTTTCTCGTTGTCCTAGAGTCAGTGGAAGCAGAAACACACTCACACTAAATTAAAATGGAAGTGCATTAGGAGATTAAAAGCTTGTTAGTGCTTTCAATAGAAGTTATTTTGATCTAATAAAAGAAATTCTCATTCCTCCAGCTGGGGGTCAGTCGCTTCCTGGAGGGGTCAAAATAAGAACTCTAAGGCTGCAGAGTAAGCATAGCATCAGAGCAAAGAAGGTGGAGAGTTTGGGAAATTTTTATCCTGGCGATGGCGTGGTATGATGAATCATTTCTACCCTCTGCTACAGAACACCTCTCTGGTAATTAAATTAAAGTTGTCTTGCAGATTCAGTATCTTCTTAGCTTGGACAATGCTGGAAAAACACTGCCAAGTTTTGTCCTATTGAATTACACAGTAAGCCAGATTGTCCTTTCATATTCATGTATTACAATATGATCGCCCTTTTGCTTACTAAATATTAACCCCATTTCTGTTGTGCCTCTCTGAGGTCCAGGTCACCTTGTGTGGAACTGGGGGACGATGCAAATCCTTTGGTCACATATTGACAGAGTCTCTTATTTACCCATCCAGATTTCTAAATATTATGTGTGGATTTTACTAGTTGAACCCTTGGAAGCTAATCTTATTTCTCTTACCTCCGAGTTCTTAGAGAACTTTTCACGCTTCCTCCCCACACCCACAACATAATGTTCTGCTAGAGGGCAAATAAACTTCATCGTGAATAAAGGTAAAAGAAGATCTATGTCTTACTTATAATATAGGTAGAGTCCAGGGCATTATTTGTCATCCACTAGAAGCAGAGAGTACCCCTTAAAGTTTGAAGACAGTTTCATTCAAGGAAATTCTTTATCTTTCTAATGAGGTAAAATTACAAAATGCATTTCCTAAATAGATAATACAAGTTAAAAATGTAATAGACACACAAAGTTCTCAATAAATTCTTGACAGACATTTATAGATTATTAAAGGGACAGCCACAACCTATGAAGCTGTTGTTTTCAGTGAAAGCAATGAGGTGCTCCCACAGCATAAATGCCAGGTACTGCCATTAGAGAGATGACACTGGAACAGGCGGCTTATGACCTAAAAAGGCAACCTTTACTTTGCTTCCTCACCACGCAGGCTGTTGCAGGTCAGTTTTCCCAAAAAACAGACTGAGACTTTAATTAGTGTGCAGAAATTTTACTGGAGAAATACTTTAAAAAATAATTAATAAAATAAATAAAAGGAACAGGTGGAGGTGGGAGGAGAAGTAGGGCTGTGATACAATTTGAAAAACTGGAGCTAGAATGTCCCTTGCCAGAAAAACTAATGAAATTGTCTTTGGTGTCCATTTCCTATGCTCTTCTCTACTCTGGTGCCAGTTGCCCTTATTATAGCCTCTCCTTCACCTCTTTCTCTCTCTTACATCAAACCACTATCGGGAATAAATTTATTGGCATTAGGTGTTGATGACTCATAATCATCGTTTCTCCCTTTGATGTCCCACAAAATATTTAGCTTAAGTCTTCTGGCAATCACCTATAATGCAAATGGGGCATTGGTCATACTCCAGGCAGTGCAAGGCAGGGAAGAACAGAATTTTTGAAGAATGTGGAAGAGACTGATATTTCTGCCCAATATTATTTTTTCTCTTCCTTTGCTAACAGAAACCCATTTTCATTTTGAGTGCTTATGTGCTAAGCTAAAAAAAAAAAAATACATTTCCCAGGCTCCCATGGAGTTAGACGTGGTAATAATAACTGCGAGTCATGTATATAACAGTCTCTGGAAGAAGCAGAGGAAAAAATTTCAAAATAAGCTGACTCAGCTGGTAAGCTTTACATTTTATTCAGCACTCCTCCCTTCTCCTTTCTTTTGCTTGGTATGTGAACATGATTGGAGAGTCAGCAAACATTTTGAACAATGAAGTAACCTTGAGGATGATAGAGCAGAAAGGTAGAAGCAATCAAGTCCCTAGCAACTGAGTCCCTAGCAACTGAATCCCTAGCAACTGAGTCCCTAGAAAACTCTAGAACTACTATACCAATTCTAGACCACCAGCTTCCTTCATGTGAGAGAAAAATGAACTTTGACCTTGTTTAGATCACATCTTTGGGTTTTCTGTCATACACAACAGAAAAGAATCCTAACTGATACAGAATTTGGTTCCTAGAAGTAGCGGGGTAGAAATGACAGAACCAAAATATCAGTCTGCCTGATGGAGGAGATGGGAAGGCAGATATTAAAAATTCTTCACATATTATAGTCTGAAAACCCTACTGCCTTTGTTACTGCAGCAATGAAACATTTTGTCAATCTGTTGCCTATTATACCTTGGAAATCAGACTGCATGCTGACCAAAGTTGAAGTGTTGGGAAAATGGTAGAAAATTTGAGATTATTGGTATGGGCAAGCTTCTTCCTGTTGCTCCCTGCAGAGTCTTACAGGGAAAAAAAAAAAAAATTTATACGAGAGTTAGCCACACTATATGCACAGATGGAGAGAAATACCAGTTTACTGAGAGATATATTTCTGCTTACACTCTGCAATCTGAGTTGAACAGGAGTCTCATAATTTAGGTCTTGCAAGGTTGAAAAAGGGAAATGCTTTGGTGCCCCAAACTGAAACAATTATAAATAGTGGTGTAAAATTACTGTCTTTACAAGACTGATATTCTCTCACAGGAAGTTAGGAACCTGTTGAAAAAAATAAGATTAAAGGTATTATATTCCAAACCAAGCTCATTGTACAGATGAGTCCAGGATCATCAATTTGAGAAAACAAGGCCTAGCAGAGCGCAGAGACCAGTAAAAAAAAAAAAAACCACTAAGCTTGTCCTGCTTAAAAGCTCTTTTTAGTCTACTATTACTTTGCATAAGACAGAATAGAAGCAAGAAGGCTGGAAGCTTGGTCAACTTCAGAGAAAACAAGATAATAATTATAATAAACTGAAACATAGCCATCAACAGTCTGAGATATTTTTTACCTTTGAAGCAATCCCTGAGCCCTAAAATTACACAGCGGCAGGTGGTCTATGAGAGCAATGCAGCACCCCAAGCGAGTACTCTCCAGTATCTACTTCTGATGTCATGAGAATAATGAGCCATGACAAGACATATGGTAGAACTGCACGTCATCCAGATATCCTGAATATTGAGCTGGATATAATAATTTGATAAGAATTTGTAGTCCTCATGGATAATGGGTAGTGAAGGAGCAGATTATGCCAAAAACAGATACTTAACCAATATCCATGCTCCACTTTTTTTCTCACAGAACTAGAATAAACTAAAATGTTCTTTGAGAAAATGTCCCTGTTTAAAAAAAAAAAAAGACTACTTTTACCAAATTTTTTTAAGCCAGGTAGGGGTGACTAATGAAATATAAGTAGTAGTCATGGGGGTCTTCCAAGAAAGCTCATTAAAAGGGGATGATTCTTCTGGGAAGTGTGCTCTTTTGCATTCACTATTTTTTCCTCTTCTGCCAAAAATATGGAGATAATGGCTGGAGTTTTGCCAATCAGCTTGGACAACAAATCAACCTTGAATATGAAGTCATGCCCTAAGATGGTGGAGCAGAAAGGCAAAAAAAGGCTGACTCTCTCCTAACCATACCTATGTATCAATCTTTATTATCTGCTGTCAGTTTTTTGTCTGTCTGTTTTATTTAAGAGAGAGATCAATAAATGCATTTATTTTAGCCACTGTGTTTTCTGGTATCTAAAGATTAATTGAGTCCTGTCCTGTAGCAGGGATAAGCCCATGCATGCTTCATACTTCAGAAATTGTTCCTTATTTATGTGGCCTATCTATAAGGCAGATCTAGTAGTCACAAAACTTGCAACCTTAGGCAGTCCCTAGACTTCGAAACCCTAAATCCTAGGTTTAGAAGAAACAAAGGAACAAATCACAGAAACAAAGCAGGCTATGTATGGGCCTTCTAGGCCTGCTGGGCAACATAGTTGTTGATCAGCTAAGTTCAAGTACTCATGAGACAGACATTGGAAATTTGTGTTTGAGCTAGCATGCCAGCAGTCTACGAAGCCTAGATGGCTGTAAACATATTAGATGTATATCTACTAGACCAAGAGTCTGGGATCCTGGGTTCTGATCCCACTACCAATAAGGGATATGAGATTACCCAGATATAAACAAATATTCTCTTTGCCAACCCATCACCCACACTTTTAAGGCCTGTCCTGGTAAACAATACACTAAAAAAAAACAAGGACATGTACCTTGAAATCAACCATAGTGTGACTCAGCAGAGAACCAGGGGACACTCAGTTTTAGAAGACTAGCCATGTTTGAGATTTTTATAAACAACATCTTCTATCTTAGCCTTGAACTCTTGGAAAGAAAAGTTTCATTCTTTTTGTAAACTTTTGGAAGCTGAGTTCACAGGAGGATGATAAAGATCTAGAAGGTAAGAGGTCATCTACAGATGTGAAACTAAACATAAGCACAGGAAAGAAGGATTTTTTTGAGGCAAAAAATTGACGAAGACTAGAAGGCAAACCCAGGAAGTTTTGATGTTTCTAAATAAAAAGTAGGAGGCCAAGAAGTCTACTGAGACCAGAAGTAATAAAGGATTTAGAAATTACTGACCAATCCTGATGAGAACGAGAATTTTGTAAGAATTTCTTTTAATGTGACATATGTATGGTACCTTCTATCTTTTGATTGGTAGAAAAAAAATCATAAAAAAACCCACAAGCTAATGATGTTATTGTGGGAGATATCGAAGGAGTAGGAAGACTATTTCTACTGCTTAGCCAGTGATGATGATGATCATTATCACCAACATGATCATGATAGCAATCGTCATTTCTTGAACATTATATTAATTTTTAATGGCACTACTCAATTTGATTTTTTAAAGAAACCCTATGAGGGAGATACTAATATTATATCTCTTTTATAGATAAAAGACTTGAGACTTCGAAAGGTTAAATTATTCTCTGAAGTCACAGACATAGTCAATTATTCAAATAGAGAAAGTTTAAATTATTGCCTCTTAGCAAACAAATTAATCAACAACAACAACAACAACAACAACAACAAACACTTGAAAACAGGAAACGTCACCATTTAAAAAAGAAAGAGACAGGCGACAGATTCCCTTGGAGTTTCTGTAATAGATGGAAAGACACACGGGTTGCTGGCCAGTGAGGAAATCTGTGATGTTTGTGAAAAGGAAGAACATGGTAAGCACTTGACAGCCACATCTCCCTGCCTGGGCCAGGATGAGTACGTTAGGAACCTCGGTCTTTCATGGCCCCTATCACATTTATCTGGCCTATGCAACGGAAACTCTATCTTCTCCCTGTTTAAAACATTGCCTTTTTGCTTTCCAGAATACTCCCTCATGCAGAGTGGGGGGTGGCTGTGGCAGGCAGCGGGAAGGGCCTTAATCAGGAGAGGAAGCATCTGTAAGCCCAGGAGCCAGAGCAGGGAGTTCTTCCTAAGACAGTAAGAAGTGCCAGGGCAACAGGAGAAGACTAAGCCAGAAGCGGCAGATAAAAACAGTCTGTAGCTGGATAACAAAAACTACAGATGGATACAAAAGTCTAATCTTTGGAACCAGAAAATCAAGACCAAAATAATAAGTTGGGGGCAAAGGAGGTAGGCAACCTGGGTGGCTGTTTTGAATGCAGCTTCGTGCTTGACAAGGGCTTTTGTAAGCCTGGGGGTTAATATGTATAAATGTGTTGGTTTTGTGTAAAGCACAGGCTTCAGCTGGCACTGTTGGGACTGTCAAGGCTGAGGCCCTGCTCTGATTGATGGGAGACTAAATCCTGGGCTCACAGCTTGCCAATCTCTCTCTCAGGAACCCTGCCCTTTAAACTACTAGCTGCTAGCTGGAATCCAGCCCTGAAATGAGCTGGCCATTGGGAACTACAATGCAGTCATAATGTCACATCATAAGAATCTCCTATAATTTTCATTTCTGCTGCAGCCTTTTTTCAACCAATACCATCAGTTTTTACTCCCAGACACCAACACTTGTTTATGTGACCTCTGACTTCCCACTATACTCACCCATTGCCTATGTCCAGGTCCACAGTCACATCCATTTCTCCTGGCCCCATTTCTGTCACCTTCAGTCACAGGCATGTCCTCTGTGCAGAAGGAAGACGTCCCAGGACAATGGAGACTTCTTTAGGAATAATAGAGGTTGACAGGATGAACTGCTGTGCAAGGTACCATTTTTTTGCCTGTTTCCCTCAAATTAATTACCCCTCCCTTTTCTACTTTGACTTGTATTACAAGAAGCTGACTCCTGAAAACTACATTTCCCAGGCTCCCTTGCTAATTTGTTGAGTACAGATAATGAACGTTATTGGCAGGAGACTAGAGTGTAGAAGGAAGGGAAGGTTCTGGGATTTCCCTCCCCCACCTGCTTTGAGCTGCTTCTCTGAAAATGGATATGTCTCCTCCAAGGTACCAGCTCCCTCCCTTCAAATAATCCCGGCTCCTGTAGGCAGCCCCTGATACTGGCCCAGCTTTACTGGATAGCTCAAGCTCCTAAATTTTGAAAATTCCATCTCCTTTTTGTGTTTGTCAGCTCTAGAGATGATAGCAGTTTCCTGCTAAATCTTTGGGTTGCCTCACATCTCCTCTTTGAATTTCCAGCTCCTCCAATATTTTGCAACCATTTCTCCATATGAAAATATCACTATTGACTGCATCCTAGCTGATATACAATGAAAGAAAGGCTAATTCAACCAGCATAGGGCAGTGGTCTCCGGGGATCGGTGCTCCTATGAGAATCTAATGCCTGAAAATCTGATGTGGGACTGAGGTGGTGATGTTAGTGCTGGGGAGCAGCTGCAAATACAATGAAGCTTCATTCTTGTCTGCTGCTCAACTCCTGCTGTGTGGCCACGTTCCTAACAGCCCAGGGTTGGGAACCCTAGTATACAGAAAGGAAAAATTGGGAGTGAAAAGAAAAAAGGATTGCCCCAGGGCTGACCCTAATGCAGCTGGGTGGGCAGGAGGCTAAATGGGACACTTTGAGGCTTCAAACGTAGTGGTCACTAACTTCTAGAAAATGTCCAAGGTTTCTTTCTGCCATGTAGACCAGACCAACCCTAACCAAGGTTTCCCAAGAGGAGGTCAATCTGGGCCACCTTCCCTCTGTATAAGTCTAGAAATTCCTTGTTCTTAGGAAATGTTTTGTTGAGATTCAAATACTGTCATAAAATATCTTCATCACAATAAAAATGCAAAGTACAAAGTTGCTGTTCTGCACCACATCACAGAAGGATGTGGAGACATTATTCAAATGTGTTCAGGGCAATTGCTGCACATGCACTTGCAGGCTGACTGGGACTTAAAAATAGCACATTCCATTAAAAGGAAAAAAAGAAAGGCTCTTTGGTAACAAAATAAGTGACTGTTCTCTTTGTTTCTTTTTTGTACAGACACCAGCCCCCTCACTAGACTCTTTGTAGAGTTGCAGTTTTCCAGGAAATGTAAGGGACAAGCAATAATTATAAGAATACTCGGGGTTGGGGACAGACAAGCCAGGGACAGAAGAGCTTAGGACCACTCTACTCCTCCTGTTGCTTTTATCTCCACACCCACCTGCACAACTTGCCTTCCATTGCATGGGTACCTGGGATTGATGGCGCTACATGGGACTGCCGAAAGAAACGCTGCAATGTGTGGTATTGGAAAGGAAAGGAATACTTTGTAGAAAGTCAAGTTGTCAGTCATTTTGAAGTGTTTTTTTTTTTTTTCACTTATTCATTCACATTACAAATGGAGGAAGCAGACCCAAAAGACACGAGTGACTTATCCAGGGTTCCTCAGCTAGTTAGGAGTGGAACAAAAACTTGGGGTCCCAAACTCATGTTCTTTACATTCTAATTTAGTATAGTGGTGAGTCTAAGGAAGGCAGGTTTAATAAATTGAATTTCAATTTTCATCCCCACATACATCAATAAAGGTGGAACAGCTGGTAGATGATAGACAGATGATAGATGATAGATTAGATAGATAGACAGACAGACAGACAGATAGAGAGATAGATAGAGTATTCATCCTCAAAAGATATCACAGGAAGACTCCCATTTAGAATTTGTTATGTTAGAGGAGTACACAGAGGATCAGACAAACACTGAAAAATTTTAGTGCCAGTTCTTTTTGACTACTTACTTCTAGATGATGAAATTGGGGCATATGATCTCTCTGAACTTCATTTGCCTCATTAACAAGTTGGGCATAAAGACATGACCCATAACTGCTTTTGTAGGTTGTTATGCTGCTAAAATAAATCAAAGCACAGAAAAATGTAAAAAATACATGTTTGTAGATATTAGAAAAAAACAAAGGTCAGTAAACTTTTTCTGAAGGCTTTCAAACCAAATATAGTCTCTATCGCAACTATTCAACTCTGCTATTTTAGCACAAAAGCAGTCAGGAATAATACCCAAATGAATGAATGTGGCTGTGTTCCAATAAAACTTTATTTACAAAACAGGCAGAGGTTTGAATTTAGCCTGCAGGCCATGGGTTGCTAATCCAGGGAAGAAAGTCCCACTTTGTTCAGTGCATCTTCACTGAAAAAACCTCCTTGCCTCCTCCTCCACGTCCCTTCCCTAGCCCAGGGCTCGATGACTCAGCCCAAGACTTATTTTGGATCACAAGCTTTTTAAGGTAAAACATAGCTCACTAGAAGGTTTTAAGACACATAGTCATCTGCACCAGAGAGAAAAAAAGAAGCTAAAAGCATATTTATAACCATTTATAACCACAGTCACAGCCATCTTTCTTTATGAATATGTTTATGTCTGTTTTTGGACACACAGCTGCATATATAAAGTGATATAGAAAAAGAGCTGTAGCTGCGGATAGAAAAATATATCGGTGGATTTCTTTGAAGCTGTAATGTCGGACTAGATATAAGCATAAATAACAACACTTTATATTTATATCCCTTTTTAAAGCACATTCACATTTACTTTCGCTATCACTGTGAGATTATGAGGGAGTTTTGACAGATTTAAGAGGAAACAGGTACTTAGCTAGAGCCATAATCCTACTGGTTGCAGATCTTGGAGTCATTCACACTTAGAGGCTCTGTCTTGTGAACCCAATCAAGCACTTTCCCCTCAGACTGAGATCTGTACTTGGCCATGGAGTGGCACTTTAGTCATGGTCATGTTTCTTATCAACTCCCTACCAGAATGTCATTAAATCAATCTTCTTTGATGACATTACTTTCTCATCACTTGCTTAAAATTGTGATTGTTAAATTTAAATGAAGAATATTTTATCAGGGGTCTCCAACCCCTGGGCCATGAACAGGTATGGGACTGTGGCCTATTCAAAACTGGCCACACAGCAGGAGGTGAGAGTCTGGCAACCAAGCCAAAGCTTCATCTATATTTGCAGCTGCTCCCCAATATGAGCATCACTGCTTCAGCTCCACATCAGATCATCAGGCATTAGATTCTGATAAGAGCACTGGTCCCTGGTGTCTAAAAATTGGGGCCTGACGTTCAGTTGCTCTGGGACAGGAAGGAGAGCACATAAATCAATCATCAGTAAGGACAGAGGTTTGATTATTTCTTGGACCATGGGTATGCTAATCATGTGCGGGTGGCCTGAAATTAGAAATGCGTCTCAAGCTAAAAGCATAAAGTTAGATATGTCTTTAATTTCCACTGAATTTATGATGGGAGTCCCCACTCTTGGAACAAAAGGGGTAAGCGTCTGCAGCTGGCTTCAGAAGAAGGATAAGGAATGCAGCCAAATACTGACTTCATCTTAGAAGGAGTGAAGAAGCTTCATGGTGGGTTGGAACAACTAAATCAAGTAGCTAATGAATATGCCTCAGATAGCTAAAAAGGACACCATGCTTCTATGATCGGGCCACACAACTTACCTAGAGGTAAAGAAGTTGCTTATCATGAAAAGTGCAGGCTGGTTTCGACTCCAGGGGAAGATCGTGGAGTCACATAAAAAAGTGCTTTCGTGTCAGATGGAGCCTGATGTCGATGACCACGCTGGGGGTTGGAAAGGCTGAAAAGAGCCAAAAAGTGCTCTGCACTACTAACATGACATGCATATCTATATTAAGTTGTAGTCTTATATTTTTTTCTAGCATCCATCTGAAATCAACATTAATTGAAATTTAAGTGGGGAATCATAGAGAAGGGAGAACAGGCTAAGCACAGTCTGTAATAACATGTGGTCTGTAAGCATTTATTGTAATAAATCGAATTTGAATACAAAATTTGTCAAGCACTAGTTGTCCTTAAAATTTCTGATGATTATATTTCTTTCAATTTTTGTTCCTTCATGTGACCCTATGGTTCACATGTGCTTAATGCTTGCTTTTGTAAGGAAAAAAAGCCAGGACTTCCGATTTAGAAAACTGAAGACATTTTCCCTTAGGGACATTGAAATATATTAAGAATCTTAAAGAACATTAGTATTCAAGAATATGTGGTCTAAAATAGGCCTTTACGACTTGTATAAGCCAGCCAACCACGCTGTGGAGCATTGTTTCTCTGAAAAGTCGTTCCAAACAACTCATTTATAAATGGCTGCCATCCCAGAGGTTCATTTTTAAGTTTAGGACCCCTGATCTGTGTGTGTGTGTGTGTGTGTGTGTGTGTGTGTGTGTGTGTGTGTGTGTGTGTGTGTTTATTCAATAGCTCCCAAATCCCCTTGCTGTCCTACAGAATGAAAACCTCCTCTTTCAGAAGCCTAATCCTCAAATCATTATATACTTTTAAAGTCCTCCTATGAATTTACTCACTTATTTTCATTGCTTCCCATCTCCCACCAGATGAAAAATTGTTTGCCAAATCTAAATGCTTCCGGCAGCACCTTCTACTCTCAGCCTATTATATTCCCTGAAGAAATCTGTAGTGCTGCGCATGGGTTTTATCTCTATTGTATGGAGTAAATAGAATCACTGAAGCTATATTTCCTTTCTATTTTCAATAGCAACCAAAAAGGAAATAAGGGAGAAGAGGACTCATGTGATTGTTTTCTGATTATACTCACAACCAGGGGGATGGAAACCATCCCAGGGAAGGCAATGAAGGACTTTGGTGCACATCTACACATCACAACCTTCCAACTCAGATGACTGGTCAATTCAGGGGGGAAGGTACCCCAGTTGAAATATAGATCTGACCAGCAGATTTTACTTCCACCCCTTCTCTAAAGTTGAACCTCTCCTTTTTGGAAGTGAGGGGAAGAAGGGAAGGCTATTAGAAAAACATGTGTTAAAATTACAGCAAATCATTAAAAATAAGATAGAAGAAAGGAAGAAAAAGAAACTCAGCTTTTCTCTTTTACTTATGAATCCCACAAGGAAATAGACGCCAGGGTTAGTCTTCCTTGCTACCCTCTTTAGTCTTACTGTGGGTGCACAGAATCACTTTTGCCATCTCTAACTATATCTCTCATATAAATCAAGGCCCCCTGCTCCTCAGAGCTCCTGGGGCTAAATTCATTTTCTCACAATTCCCCATAGAAAACTAGACTATACAAAAATTGGGGCTAGAAGGTTCTATTTCTTATTTAAAAGAAAAACAAAACAAAACAAAAACAAAAAGCTGGTGTGATTTGCCAAGTTATCCAGCTCAGAGTTTCACAAAGAGAATTTAGAGGATATTTCCCCTGGGGCCAAAATGAAGTGATTTATGCTGATTTGTTGAGAAAGGATGATTGTATGTTTGCTTGAGAGGCCAGAGAGGTCAGGGGTTAGAAGAGAAGCTGAACAATCAGGATTGTCCATCCAAATAGCTCACAATATCTGCACTATAATGGAAAGTATATGGAACTTCAAGTGAGAAAACATGCAAGCAAATTCTAGCTGTACCACTAGTACATAATAATTGTATGACTTTGAAATGGAATTTATACTTTCTGAGGCTCAGTTTCTTCACTGATATGTACATTAGTGATAATGTGTTCCAGTTAGTTTCAAAGTATTTTATGCTAAATGGAATAATGCATTAAAAGCATTGTGAAAACTGTCAAGTGTGATGAAAACAAAGGTTTTAACAGTTCATAAGGAGCTTAAGAAATCCAGGTGTAGGTCCTGATTTCCAGCCTTACAAAAAATGAATTCTGAATAAAATTGTTATTGAGACTTAGCTAACATATAAGTAGTTGTTTTAGCTATATAACAAACTTATTAGTTTGGTCTTTTCCTGTTCATTAGTTACATTTCATAGCATTGCTATTTGGTTACTTAGCATATAAATTGATAAATGAACCATTGTTCTAATTTAATTAGATTTTGGAACAATAATTTTAGCACATAATGACTTTCTAATTTATAAATTTACATTTAGGTTTTTGAATTAGTATGAGTGAGTTCATAGTTCATAGTTCTATAGCATTTCATAGTTTACCAAACAGTTTCACATGATTTTAACTCATTTTATTCTCTCGAAAACTCTATGGAGTATATAGAGCATAGATTATTATATCTATTTTGCAGATGATAAAGCAAAGACTTTCAGAGTTTATACGACTTTCCCGAAGTCACACAGTAAGTGACCAGATGCGGGCCAGGAATCCATCAGGGAGACAACTCTCCCCATTGCAAAAGAGCATTTGTCCTTAATTCAAGACCCTAATACCACCACCTGATCTTCTCACACCTGAAAGATTTAGGCTACCTGTGGCCAGCATGAGAATAGGTAGGTTTGTAAATTCATGAATTTGCTGCACCACTGCCACTCAAATAATGATAATAGCCATCTCTCTTTTTGGTGAAGGGGGAAGATGGTCGGAATGGCAGTCACACACCTGGATTTCTAGTTCTATCTGGATAAATATTGTATCTCTAAGGTGCCTCACCAACAGGTTCCCTGGGATACTTTTTTAAATGTGGTTCTACAACTTTTTCCCTGGGGTCAAGATTATCCTGCACTTGCATTACAGGCAACTTATTTTTCTCTTCATCAAATGGCCCAGCCTCAGATATGAGAAAGAGCAACCAAAATGGAAGGCCCTGTGACCTTTACAACCAAATTTTGATAGGGATATGCCATTATTTTTGTTTTGTTCTATTGGGTTGCACAGACTAACGTTGGTCTGTCATCTGACCTAGGAGACAGAGACTATGGGGCTTTCTTAGAGTCTGGCTACCCCACATAAGGTGCGGATTGGGTATTAATGGCTTCACAGATGTTGTTCAGGTCATCAAGGGGTAAGTGCTGTTAAAGAAATAATGACCATTCTCTCTGGATCCCAAGAAGCAGCCACTATTGTAGCATTCCTCCTGCCACCATAGTAAGAAAGAATGAGACAGGTTCTGCAAGTAAGGTTCCACATGCCCGTGGGGAGCTGTGGAACCATTTCCCCTGGTGTCTGAGACGGCAATGCTCTGACCCTGAGAAGCAGAGGGCCCCGGGCAATCTCACGGTTGTTGTGAGAGAATATAGTTCCAGATAATGCAAAGACCACTCCTGCTGGAGGCCAGATACAGACATGATGTTGTGATGCTCTTTAAGCCAGTTTGAGTTCTTTCTGAGAGATGACAGGAGTCACCAAAACATTTGAGGTGAGTGAGGAATAGCCACAGTTCTGCAATCTTGCTATGAAATTATAATGAAAACAAGTCTTAAAGAGAAAAAATAAAAATTAAGCAAGAAAAAGAAAACAATTCTTAGACTAAATTTTTCCCTACATTTGGAATTTACTAATTAAACATTTGTTAGCAAGTAGGCATAAAACAATCTGATAAATTCCAACTTTCAGTACTTAAAGTTGATCAAACCAATCCTGAATAAAAAGCTCACTTAAAGCAGATAGAACAATATCCTAAAGACAGGATTTTGTTGTCAGTAGAGTATGTTTAAATAACCAGACTCTTCTATTCCTACAGCTGGTCACAGGATCATGTAGCGATCAAGCCCTCAGTGTTATGCTTTAGAGAAAAAGTTGCAAAGGAGTAAGATATTTAAGCAAAATTGACAGATGTCTCTGCAATATTCTAGCCACCCCACACATTTTGAATACCGCTAATCTCATTTTTGAGAATCCATCATGCTAATTCCTGAAGGCTCTGATGGAGGCAGATGAAGATACCTGAAGTAACTGTCACATTATTCGGATATTAATATGACAGTATTTTCAAAGCATACAACCCAGTGCCTACGAATTTGTTCAATTTAAATATAAGAAAAAAATAGTAGCTACCTCTAGAATGTGCCAGCTTACAATGCTAGGAGTATGAGTTCCAGAACTATCCTAAAATAGAGTTTTAACCAATATACAAATTATATCACACTGTTTAGGCTGATGTAATTTTTAGTAACTTACAGAATTCATGGAGGTGCTAAACAGTGTGATATGATTTGTGTGTTAGTTAAAACTATATTTTTAAAACAAAATTTATAGTGACCAAAGATCAGATGTGGAGAGCTGCATCTCAGGTGCTAGCAGAAGACAGAGGATGGGTGCAGACCTGGCTGCTTCCCCTGCTGATGTCACAGAAACGCCCCCTGAAAGTCTGAAGAAAGGATGAGCCTGACAAGATGAAAATTGCTCCAAGTGAGTAAATTAAGTTCCCTGTTCCACAGGTTTGGGAAAAAAAGCAATGATTGCTCCAGCTTGTAAACTTCTTTCATAAGTTCTTTCAGATTTTACAGTGGCATTGGTCATTCCCCTAGGGATGAGCTCAGCACTGTGGGATACTCTGCATTCTGCACGCCAATATCCCTTAACCTAAAGGCTATGCACTTTATCAGATTTTAATTTCCATCCCATTACCCCAAATCTGATGTTATAATCCCTTTATTGAGTTTTGGGTGGGAAATAACTATTTACATTCTTTATGCCCTTGATACATTCTCTCCCAAATAAATTCTCATTGCTCCCTCTCTCTATGGTAATCAGCAAGTCTCTCCCTCCAGTGACAGCAGCTGTGTCTAAACCACCCATCTGCTGTCTTTCTGGGGCACTGCCACATTCTGCTTCATGCCCACTTGCAAGTGTATCACATTTCTATTTAGAAACATACTGCCTATCCTGGTATTTTTAGCTGCTTATCAGTGTACACCTCTTTGGCATTCAATGGCATTGCCGAACTCTCCGGCCCGCAGTCTATAAACTGGGCCAACAATGGGCTAAGATTGTAAAATTGAGAGGGTAAGTAAAGCTTCCGGCAGCTGATGCATCCAACCGTGGGGATGGGGCTGGTAGGACGGTGGTGAGGGGACAGGATGTCTCAGTCCACTTCAGCTCCTATAACAGCATACTGGGTGGCTTATCAGCAACAAAAGTGTATTTCTGACAGTTCTAGAAGCTGTATCTGAGATCAGGGTGCCAGCATGGCTGAGTTCTGCTGAGAGCATTCTGGGTTACTGCTTCTCTTTGAGCCTCACGTGATAGAGAGGGTCAGAGTTGGGCAAGAGAGCTCATAAGAGTAATTTCTTATAAGAGCTCCACCTTCATGACCTAATTGTCTCCTAAGTGTCTCACCTCCTAAAACCATCATATTGAGTGTTAAGGTTTCGACATGGGAATTTTGAGGTGGCATAAACCTTCAGTCCATAACAGAGGGCAAAGAAAGGGAATACAAAGCTAAGTGCTGCAAGCTCTGCTCATGTGTCAGCAAAGTGAAGATTCACAAGGGTTCATGAGTACACACAAAGCCCTTCTTTATTTATTTATTTACTTACTTATTTATTATTCTTTATGCCTACAGCACCTGGTCTTCCTAAGTGGTCTCCCATCCAAGTACTAACCAGGCCCGACCCTGCTTAGCTTCTAAGATCAGATGGTTCAGGCTTGTTCAGGGTGGCATGGCCATGGACCATGGACTGTGGCTCCACTGGGGCATGAACCCAGGACTTTTTCTGTGTAAAGCAGACGTGCTAACCACTACACTATAGAACCACAACCCCACCCCCTTTTTTAAATTTAAGCAAAATTTGCATAACAAAATTAACTATTTTAAAGTGTACAGTTCAGTGTTATTTCTAATATTTATAATGTTGCATAACCACTATCTCTATCTAGTTACAGAATATTTTTATTAACACAAAATAAAACCCAACATCCATTAAACTGTCAGGACCCACTATCTCCTCCACACAGATTTACCTATTCTGGATATTTTGTATAAATGGAATTATACAATATGTGGCCTTTGGTGTCTAAGTTCTTTCACTGAACGTAACATTTTCAAAGTTTATCCACACTAACATGCATCAGAGCTTCATTTATTTTTATGGCTGAATAGCATTCCATTGTACGTATATACGATATTTTGTTTATCCATTTATCCCCTGATGAGCATTTGGGTTGTTTTTACCTTTTGGGCATTGTAAATTATGCTGCTTTCAACATCCATGTAAGAATATTTGCTTGAGTACCTGTTTTTAATTACCTAGGAGAGGAGGTGCTAAGTCAAATGGTATTCTGGGCTTCACTTTTTGAAGAACTACCAAATTGTTTTCCACAGCAGCTGCACCATTTTACATTCTCACCAGGAATGTATAAGAGATATAAGCATTCTCTTTTCTCCACTTCCTTGCCAAAACTTATTTTCTGCTTTTAAAAACTTAAAATTATAGCCATCCTAGAGGGTGGGAAGTGATAGCTCATCATGGTTTTAATGTGTTGTTATGGACTGCAAGTTTGTGTTCCTCTAAAATTAATATGTTGAAGTTGTAATCCCCAATGAGAGGATATGTGGAGATGTTATCTTTGGGAAGTAATTGGGTTATGAAGGCAGAGCCTTTCTTCCAAGAGAGAACACAGCAAGAAAGTGGCTGTCTGTAAAAAAGGAGAAGGTCTTTCACCAGAACCTGACGGTGCTGGCACCCTGATCTCAGATTCCTCAGCCTCGTAGTTGTTCAGAGTGAGTGAGGCTAGGGTGTCTGGGAGGAGCAGGGGATTTTGAAGTACACATAACTGCTCTGAATGGGGATATGAAAACTTTTTCCCTTTAGTTCCATTACCACATTGCCAGGAGTCGGAGTGCAAGACCTTCTCTGGGAGAGGGTGGCAGTAGAGAAAGATGGTTAGTATCTGGGGTAGCAGGTGAGAGACTTGATTATCTGATAGACGGCATAAAGAAATGATGGTGCCGCAGACCTCTGCAGACTCAAATGGAAGTGTAATCTCCCTCCAGGGACTGAAAGTGATGCAGAGTACAGCTTCTTATGAGATTTGCAGGGACAAAGGATTTGCAATTTCTTTACTTCCTATTGCTAAACAAATTATGCCGTTTGTTTTTCTTGACTCATAATTAAATTCCTGTTTCCTACATAGTGGCCAGAGTATTTAGAACTCAAGGAATAGCAAGCTTGGAGTAGATGGAGCAGATGTCCCGTTTTGAGACAAGGGTTTGCTCCTAGACATAAAAGACAAATTGCTATAATGTTGCCACTTTCTTTTTTTTTTTTACAGAAACTTGGGTATAGAGGTTACATAAAATAGCAATCCAACCTTCCCTTTCCTGCTGTGGCTATGGGAGACAGCAGTGCTGAGTGCAAACAATGTTATAGAGGGATATTCAATGCATTAAAAAAAGAGATGTTATGTGAGGATGCCAAATCCCAGATGCCTTTATAAATCTTTCTAATAAACTGAGCCAGAGTGTTGTTCTTCCTTGAAGAGTTTCAAAAGAAAGAAAATTCTCAAGGGAGAGAAAAATTAGGTACTATGCAATATCTTTCTTTTAAATGAGAATGAAAAACTGGTTCATACCTTAAAGCAAAAAATTTAAACTTCCAGGGTCCCTGTACCTACCACTCTAAAACAAACATGGAGCAACCAGAAACAAAGACAAGAATGAGCTAATGACACTGAGTGATGCTAATTTATGCAATTAGAAAGATGGAGAGCAAACACTCTTAATTTGAAGGCTACACATTTTGTTCACCTCCTATGATCTCAGGTCTCATTTTTGCTGAACTCATCGGTCTGCCATGAAATTATAATTTCTTCCCAGTGAACTGGTAATGAAGAGAACTAAAATTCAATTTCAAAGTGGGAGTTACTACATAAGACCATTGTTGATGATAGATTATGGAGTTTAAAGGAATGTCTACATCATAACTTTTTTAAGGTTATAAACTATCAGAAAGAAATGTCCTCTGTAACACCCTAGTGCAGAAGAAGCCTAACATGTTTTTGAGAAAGTAGCTGCCTGTGAAACTTAATCAACATCTCATGGACAAGAAAGGCTGAAATCCTTTTAATATCAAAGCCTCCCCTCACCACCAGCACCACCAGGGAAGGATGCATTGGATCTGGGTGGGTAAAAAAACGATCATGTCTCTGTTGAGGATGTTGACAACCACGTATCTAGTGTTTCCTCTCCCTTCTGGACCACAGCCAGATTGCATTCCCCAGGCTCTGCCTTTGCCTGTATGATTACATGACTGGATGCCAGGACATGGCATGTGATTAGAAAGAATATCCACTATTCCCAAGTCTTGTCTATTATATCTTTAACTCAATAAATTCCGTGCTGTTTCCTCATACTCTCCTTGAAAATCACAGGTAAATATGACCTAGGTAGAAGACAGAAGGAGCCAGGTCTCTGAATAATTAAATAGAAGCTGTCTACTGATCAGATACATACTTCTGCATTTTACATGACTGAGAAACAATCTCCTACTAGGGTAAGCCACTGAGATTTTGAAATTTATCTATTATATCAGTGGTGAACTTTAATTATATTATTCTTTGGTTTGATTAACAAATAGTTTTGAAAAGTGGTTAAGAACATGGGCTTTGGTGTCAGATAGATCTGAGTTTGAATACCTGCTCTGCCAATCTTGACCATGTAAACTTGGGCAAGTTGCTTAATCTTTCTGAGCCTCAGTCCTCTCATCTGTAAAGAAAGATGACAATGCCCCCCTAAGGGTTCTGGTACTAATTCCGATGTGTGTAGTGTCCCCCGTTCTCCACTCCCCATACCACTAATTTTGGTGTCCTGCAATTCAACTCAATTCTGACACTACCTAGAGATGTCATCCGCATAGTCCCATAAACCTGCTCCCCTCCACACTTCAAACTCCAATCTCAAGTCCAGGTTGATATCTGTGCTCCTGACCAATTGGCCATAAATTGATGTTCACATGCCCCCCTGAGTTTCATTAATTTGATAGAGTGGCTTACAGAACTCAGGAAACTCTTTTACTCACTAGATTACCAATTTATTACAAAGGATATTAAAGGATACAGATTCACAGCCTGGGGAAGAGATGCATGGGGCAAGGCTTGGGGAAAGGTCAGGGAGCTTACCTGCCTTCTCCCAAGCACACCCTCTGCCAGCACCTCCATGTGTTTGCCACTCTTGAAGCTCTCTGAACCCATACTTTTTGTTTTTTTTTTTTAAGGAGGCTTCATTACATAGGCATGATTGATTAAATCATTGGCCATTGGTGATTACTTCTATCCCCTCTTCTCTCCTTTGAGGTCAGGTGAAGGAGGCGGTGGTGGGACTAAAAGTTCCAACCCTCTAATCACATGGTTGGTTTCCTAGCAACCAGGCCCCATCCTTAGCTGCTTTCCAAAAGTCATCTAATTAACATAACAAAAGGCACCTTTATTGCTCTCAGCACTTAGTAAATTCTAAGGGTTTTATGAGCTCAGTAGAGAAACAGAAGACCAAATACATATTTCTTATTATAAATCACCATATCACGCCACCTTGTGATATTATTCTCACATTACTGTGAGAAGGTAATAAAATCATAAGTGTCAGACTTCTGCATAGGGCTGGCACATGATAGATGCTTACACTCCTCTTTTCCTTATCAGTTTATTCCATTCAAGAAATAGGTGCAGCCTTGGCTCAAGCCAACTCGCCAAAGATTAGAAACCCAGAATTTGGAAATCCTTACGTGAAATTATACATCTATTGTATTTTTATCTAATGCAGAGATTACAAATTAGAGGCCTATGGGCTGAATTCAGCCTTCTTTTATATTTTGTGTGTGTATACAGTGTTACAGGCTTTTAAATTAGATGTCTATATTTAAAAATCATGATGAAAATCCAATTTCTGGTTTTTTAAAAAAATAATTAAATCATCTGGAACATTGAGCCCACATTCCCACCTTAATCACAATGGGGTGAGAAATCTATAAAATCCCAGGTACTTTTTACCATGTGCCAGGTACTGTACTAAGCATTTTGCCTATAATGTATTTTAATACTTATAATAGATCTACGAGAGAGGTACTCTTATCAGTCCTAGTATTTAGAAAAGAAAATTGAGGCATGAGACGATTAAGCAGCTTGCCCGAGGTCACGGCAAATAAAAGAGGCAGAGATTGGATTCAAATCCAGGCAGTGCCGGCAGCCCATACCTCTGAGACTGCTTTACCACATCGCCCCTCATATTAACAGGACTGCTTTTGGTGCTGTAAACAATAGGTGCATGTGCAATACTTTTGCTCAGTCCTTTTGGTGGGCAGCTTGCAGGAAAAGCTAGATGGAGATTCATTTTTTAAATTAATTCCTGAGAAAATACTGCAGAGGACTTTAGTGACTCAGTAGATGGGAGTTAATTACCCATGAGTTCAGGCAGGTAGAGAGAGTGCCAAGTGAAATGGAGAGAAAGGCAGATTCAGACAAAAGGAAATATCTGCCAGATGCTTCCTTCATCTAGCTATATAGGAGAAATAAACTACAATGCAACAAATATCTATATTATTTTACCCTGTGATAAATAGGAGGTAACTTCTGAACTAATTTATTCATGCCCCCCCTCATTTCTAATTATGTCACTAGCTAACATCTCAGCAGTGAAAAAAAAAAAAAAAGTAAAAAAAATGCCCATGTGACAGCCTTACTTGGACTAGTGAGTGTCCTACAATTTGTGAGTCAGAGGATACAAAAAATAGATATGTAACTATAGGAAATCCTGAAGTACCAGGTTAACTGACTCCTCTAGGCTCACAATAGCCCCTTACCCAATGCTCTGGCACTCTCTCTCCAGGATTCCAATAATAATAACAACCCCTAAATTAGTATGCTGAACGTGGAATTGTTTTTTTCAAAACTGGAAAGCATTTTTATTTAATTTTGAATCTCATAGCAACTCTATTGCATAGGTAAAACAAATTTATCCAATTTTTCTAATGGCAAAATCTGACCCTAAGAGAGATTATTTGCCTTTTGTCACAAAGCGTACAGTAACAGAGAAATAACTCCACATCATCTGGATCCACCTGCAGTGAATATTCTATTAGATTAACTTGTTATGTACCACTTTCTTCTTGGAGTATAGACTTCTGGAGCTGTTTCAGAGGAATGAACCCAAAGACGATTTACCAGAAAGTATCCCTGCATCAGGAAAGAGGCTAGTTTCAATACAGATAGTCTGATAAGACACAAGTTCAGGGTACCTAAAAATAAGAAGCAGGAAGAAAATGCTGTCAAAGGGTAGAGAAGCCAAACCTGAGACATCCGAACAGAAAAAGCCAGGGAGAGTACACAAACAGCATGGGGCAAACCTTATAGGAGAAAAGCATTGAGTATGGTTATGAGGGCTCCATGTGACAGAAGCCCAACCACAGTGACTCATACAAATATGGATGTATTTTCTTATGTAACAAGTAATCTGGAAATTGGAAGTCGAGGCTGATACCATGACCACTTCAGTGTCTTAAAGCTCCCAGACTCCTTAACTTTCTGCTCCTCCATTTCTAGCACAAGGCTCTTGTGCTCATGCTCAAAATGTAGGCATGGCATCTACTGTCCATGAAGGAAGAAGGTATAGGGCTAAAGAAACAGAGAAGCAAACCAGAAGAACCTGCCATCCCCTTTTATAGAGCAGTTCTAGAAGTCCTCCACCCCCCTCCCAACTTTGGTTGCTTCTCAGTGGCCTCAGTTATATCACATGACCTCTCCTGGCTGCAAGGGAGTTGGGTTAGCTGAGTTTCAGTTTTAGTTTTGAAATCATCACATTGCTATCCCAAACAGAATCCATCTCTGTAAGTATATCAGCCAGCATTCAACAATAGTTTGCATCTTTAAATGAAAAAGTTTAAGCCTATCTACAGCTTATATGCAATGGTGTGACAAGGTGTAGGGCATCCTCGAGGATTGGTATAGTAGCCTAGGACCATCCCTAGACCTAAAAAGATGAAAAGAGAGTGATGCAAGAACCAGTACGGGCTGAAGAAGGTAGAAAATGGCACTTTAAAGGAGAAGTGCCTTGATCTGATTTTTAATTTACCATTAGAAGAATTTTGTTGTCATAAATTTAATGTTAAGCTAATGTGCAATCCTAAGAAATCACATGCCCTCTAAGATCTGTTCTTTCCTACTGAGTAGGATAGGACAGCCACATGACCCAGATCACTTAACACTAAATGCTGCCTGATGGGACTCTACTCCATGAGAAATCTGATTTGGGATTAAAAATCAATTTTCAAACCAAACTGTCCACATTCTGCTTTTTATTTTGTTTTTATTTTTTGTAATTGCATGTTGACTTTAATGCAGTGAACATCAGGGCACTTCTCCCCAGCTGCCTGCTACTGCGGTTCTTCTCCCTGTGGTCTGACCCAATTGACCAAGGGTTGCTGCAGCCCTAGGTTTCCTTACAGCCATGTGATTTGTTTCCATCAAGATTTGGAGGAAAGGATATTATTTTCTCTGTTTACATAAAACAGCTCTCCAGTGTTAGGAACCATAGCTTTGCTAATATTTCTACTGATTGGAAAAAAAAAACACACAAAATTCCAATTCCAGAATATAGCGCAAAGAAAATGTAGTTGAGTCTTGGTTCTAACACATTGTAAGATTCCAAAACTCTAAATCACTAAATAAATATACAATGAATTCTTTGTCAAATAATTTATGGAACTGAATGGAGTCTAGTTATCAAAATTTCTCATTTTTCAGTTAATTAAAGTCTTTATAGGTTTTGACTTATCCCTAGCTATAATTACACAGCTAGGTAGTGTCCGAGTGGCTAATAGAATACAAGCTTCATAACTCCTGTTCCAGAATTATTTTCTTAGTTTTTAGATACTCTTAATTGCTTATGGAGTTTTTCACCCTTACTACATTTAAAGTATATTTTAATTAGGGAAATTCTGATGCAAAGAGAGCTTGTTTGAAACAATCTGTGAGGCAAAGTGAGACATGCCTCTAACATAAATTACATACATTGTTATTTAGCCTGAGGATTGGTTTGTTAGAGAATTGCTTAAAAGCTATGGAAAAACAAAAGAAAACCAGCTGTTTAGATTATTTAAGTTACATTATTGATGTTTATTCTACCAATTTTCACTTCTCCTTCCTCTAAGTCTAGCCCTGTTTTTCATGTGCTATGTTCATGTACAGATGAAGCAAATAGAGAAATAAAATATACTCTTGTCTGATGCATTTGCTTCTAGGAAACCATTCTGTCTCTCCACCTTGCATCCTGAGGGTGGCTTTCCATCCATAATACAGGTTATGCATTAGGATGATCAAGGGCTGAGCCGTTGCCCATTTCTTTCAGAGCAAATCATAGCTTTTCATGAGCCACACAATCAAAGGCTTTACTGTAGTCAAACGTACACTAACCTTCTGAAATTCTTTGAACACTCTAATGTCCAATGAACAAATGTTCTCATTCAGATCTCTTCCCTTCCTAAATGCGGTTTGAACATCTGACATTTCTCGCTCCACGTAAGAAAGAAGCTGTGGTTGTATCACCTCAAACATCACTTTGCTTGCACGGGATAGGAGAGCAATGCTCTTAGAGTTACTGAACAACTTAGCATCTCTACCTTTGAAAATTGGGATATATATTGAAGGTTTTCAGTCTGTAGGCCATTGTTTTAATTCCCACACTTGTTGATATATTCTTTTTCTGATATTGGCAGGTTCAGTCCCTATGACTTGAAATAATTTTCCTGGTGTCCCATGTACTCCTGGAGATTTATTATTTTCCAATACTTTCTCAGAGCAGCTGTCACTTCACTTTCTAAAATTATAGGTTCTTCCTCATTATTATCTGCCATCCTTTGGTCTCTTCTGTAGAGATTTTCAGTATACTGTTTCTGCATTTCTTCTATTTTCTTCTGATTAGATAATGTGCTTCCTTGTTGGTCATTCAGCATTCCTAGTCTAGATTTGAATTTCTCTTTTATTTCTTGAATCTTCTGGTAGAGATCTCTTGTTTTTCTTTCTTTGTTTTTGTTGTTCTCTTATAGCTTACATTGGCTATTGTATTAGTTGTCATTATTTCTACGTGATTAATGCTGAAAACTGCATTCAGGACTCTGACCCTGCTTTTGTCAGTGTATGGTCTATGTTGTAAATATACTATGTAAAAGTGAAAAGAATGTGTTCTGTAGTTCTCAGGAATAGTGTTCTGTAATCTTTAATTGACCTACCTGTCAATTGAAGAATTTCTCTTAATATTTTTTGTAGTACACATTCAGGGTAACAACTCTTCAGCTTTTGATTTTGGCATATTGTCTTTACATGTACTTGAAAATAATATGTATAGTTTACCATAATTGTCAAATTAACTGTCAATTGAAAACTCTTTTAATAGTTCTTATAGTACAGATCTGTAGAGATAAATTTTCTCAACTTTTGTTTGAAATTGTTTTAATTTCATTTTCATTTTTGAAGGCTATTTTTCCTAAGTATGGAATCCCAAGCTAAAGGATTTTTAAAATTTATTCTTTCATTACTTTAATGATAACATCTCATTGTCCATCTGTTTGCATTGTTTCTAATGAAAAATAAGTCTACATGCTTATCTTTGCTTCCCTTGAATCCTTTTTGTCAGAAGCTTTTAAGTTTTACAATTTGTTATCTTTTTTTAGCAATTTAAATACGATGCGCCCTTATGGATTTTTTGTTTATGTTTCTTGAGTTTCTTGGATCTATTGTAAAAGTTGGGAAGTTTTTGGCTATTAGTGCTGCACACATTTTCCTTTTTGTTCCAATCACTTCCCTTTCCTATTGGGACATAATTACACATAAGTTTCTCTGTTTAATGATTCACCAGTCACTGATGCTCATGGTTTTATTCCATATTTTTTTTACGTATGATTTAGTTTGGATTGTTATTATTGTTCTGGCCTAGTTTCTATTTATCTAATGAGACGTCTCATTGTTTCTTTATTATACTCATATTTTCCTTCAAATCCTTAACTATATTAATAGTAGCTATTGTAAAGTCCTTGCCTCTTTAATGCTATTATGTCTGTAAGCATGTGTGTCTTCTATGGATCTGTTTTTATTGATGCATTTTTCTTTTGTCCCTCTACATATATAACATTTTAAATTGAACTTTAGACATTGTAAATACTAAATCATTGAGCGTTAGAATTTCGTCTTCCTTTGCTGAGTGTTGAGTTTTATTAAGGACCATTTTGATTATTTTAGAATTTCTTACAGCTTTGTTAGGGAGAATCTAGAACACTTATTGGATGAGCTACAGTAACCCTATTCTAGGGGTGTAACCTTTATCAAACATCTACTAAATGCCTGGGTAATTAAGTAAAGTCTCTTCACTCAGGCCAGTCAGAACTCCAACATGTCCTAGTCCTGTATGAGCTTCACAATCCTTATTTGGCTGAAAGCTCCTCAATGCTTACTCTTTGCTCACAATCATAAAATATTGCCCAACGCATGAGAAGCTTAGTATTCAGCCAAGACTCAAGGGTAGCCCTATGCAATTCTCCTCAGCTTCTTCTCTGCAAAGCTTCCTCCTCCGTAATACTCTACCTTATAAATTCTATTTACCTCAGCTATCCCAAACTTTAATTTATATATTTTCAACTCTGCAAGACCACAAAGTCTGTATAATCCTTTTTTATATGGACCTGTACAGAATCTGAATTTGTATGAACTTTAAATTCCTTAGCTACTGTTTAGAAAGGACCTCCAGACACAAATCCAGGACAATTATTTGGCTCCCTTAATTGTTTTTCTTTCTTTCTAGGATAACAGTCCCATGCTGTTTTCTAAAATCTGAAAACAGTTGTTTCATATATTTGGTTCATTTTTATAGTCCTTATGGTGGAAGATTTAGTCTGGTGCCAATTACTCTGTAATAATCAGAAGCAGAGGTCCAGCATATTAAAAAATAATAATAACATAACATCCTCTTATTATTTCTTTTATTCTTTTTTATTTCAAAACCCTTTAGAGAGTTTCTATCTTATTCAGGATAAAAGTATGTCTCTCTCAAGGCCCTTATAAGGTCCTGGATATTCTCTCCATTTTTATTTGACTTCATATCTCATTATCTCATCCTGAGAGAATGAGGATTCTCTCAAAGCCAGACATGTTAGCTTTCTAGATCTTCCTCAAATACATTAACCTCATTTCTTAGGATGATCACTTGTAGTTATCTAACTAAATGTACTTCGCCTTGTTATCTAAATAATTTATATCCTCACTTCTTCCAGGTATCTGCCCCAAATTTACCTATAAATATATCTTTTCCCCATGATCCTATCTTCCCCTCCCCAACTCATTACTTTCTACATCTCTTACTATGCTTTATGTTGTCCATAGCACCTAGCAATGCTTAACACACTCCATAACTTCCCAGTCTCACACAAGCTCAGGAACCTTTATTTGACTCAAAACTCCCCAATGATTTTCTATGCCCAATATTATGGAGTCTTGCCCTATATTTCAGCAACTTAGATTTCATTTGAGATGCAATTAACTCTTTTGCAGTTTTATTTGTTTGTTTGTTTGTTTGTTTGTTTGTTTTTGTGGGTCCGTTTCCATTTTTCCTACTAGACTCTAGGAACACAAACATTTCATTTTATCCTTGTTACCTTGAACAGTGCCTGGTAATACTAAGTGTTTAATTCATAATTGTTGACTTTCTACATTAAAATATCTCATGCCTTTGGAGAAAATGCCATCTAATTTATAATCATGAGTAAAAGCACAGAATATTGAGACAAAATAATAAATGTTTGGTCTTACTATTTTAGGTAATTTAAGAGGAAGTCAACTAGAAATGATTAAGAGAATTTCTGAAGAGCATTGAAAATCTTCTTGCAAAGATAATCATAAATTTGTGATGGGCCCAATTAATATAGTTAAATCTCTTTTTCCCACCAAGTTTTAGCTTCTTGGGAATAGAATGAGACTAAGCTGGTCAAAAAGTAACAATTAACAATGTTGGAAGAGCTGAAAGACAGGAAATAAGGAGAGCAAGGATACTGATGAGTAGTTAGGGCTGGTCAGGAAGGTAAGAGAGACTATGGGAGGGATTACATCCTTAAACAATGAGAAAGGATCAAAGACTGGAGGTCATGAGAGGGCAAAGAACATGTAAATAGAAGTGAAAATAAAACCCAGATAGAAGATACTGGTTAAATTTTAAATTTCTCTGGGTTTTTTTTTTTTTTTTTAATTTTTATTTTTCTGAGTTTACCTTCAATATTATTTTATATTAGTTTCAGGTGTACAACATAGTGACTAGAAATTTATATAATTAACAAGGCGGTCCCCTATAATTAGTCTAGTACCAACCTAGAACTTTTCATAGTCATTACTCTGGCTTGTCTCTGAAGGGCTGAGAGGATCTAAGTGGTGGCTTGGCCTAAGTCACTCAATTTATCAATGAGGAACTTAAGGCCCAAAGTGATGAAACGACCCCTCCCTGAAGTTTCTCAGTTAAAAAAGGGTCTTTCTGAACATAGCTCAAGTCCCTAGTGACCAATGAAGACCAAGTCTGCCATTTCGCAGCTTTTCTCACCCAACTGTTCCTTCCAATATGATCCCAGCTATAGCCACTTAGTCTCCCTTTATTTCAAAACTTGAAAATTTTCAATGATGAAAAAAATATCTAAACTAGAGCCCTGTACCTTTTTCTCTGTGGTTCAATAAGTTCTGGGCTTCAGAGCATTTAGAAGTTTGTTTTTGAGACAAGTTACAATGTAACTGCCTCCAAGCATTTCGCTTGCCAGCAGGGTGCCCATCTTTGTGTTGTTTGGGTTTCTAACCTGGTTGTCTGACAGCAGGGTACTTTTCAATATGATCAGGGACAATGGGCTCTGGATCAGCACTCACCATTTATCAGGTTTCCCTCAGACTGGAAAAATCTCACAGTTACACTGGCTCCTGGTTCAGCTAAACCAGGGGAGATGCAAAAATGACTCCCCTGGGTTTTGAGCTACACAGGAGTCTTCTGGATTCAGTGTGGTATCTGTGGTGAGTCAGAAGACCTGCAATCCAGTCTCCCTCTACTATCTACTTGGTACTTGTTGTAAATAAAATCACTTCACCCCATTAAGACTTGGTTTAATCATCCCCAAAGCTGAGGAATAGAAGAAATAATCTTTAAGGTTTATTTCTGTTCAAAATTCTGTAATTATGTGAAAATAGAATTTTTTTCATGCAGGGACCTATGAGATAAAACATGAGTGAAGTCTCTGAGGAAATTCCTATTACTGTTACTGCTGGTTATTGATTATTATGCAAAATGAGCTAAATCTGAACCAATGACAGTGAAAGCCAGGATTCTGAGGTAATTTCAGGAGAGTCTGAGAGATCCTAGCATCCTGGCAAGGAAGAGGTTACTCCCCTTCTGATGAAGCAGAGAAGGGTAGGGAGGCCTGAGTCTGGACCTCCAGTGAACAGAGTAAATAAGGCCCAATTCTAGAAAAGAGACATTTGCTGATAGCTCTGTTTTACATTAGAGATAAATTGCTTTGGATCTTTGGATGTTCATTGTAGCCAGAAAAAGGCCAGGACGTTGCAATAGCATTCTATATTCAGAAAAACACATGATTTGGAATTGATCAGACCTGGAGTCAAATCCAGTTCTGCTACTAATTATCCATCCTTTCTGAATTCAAATTCTGTCATTAGTAACTTGGGTATAATTATATCTTGAATGAATTTCATGAGGATTAGAGATAATATATGCAAAATGGTTGGCACATGGTAAACATTTGCTAAATGGTATCCAATTTTATCAATGAGACATGAGAAAAGGGACAAGAAATTTAGCCTAAATAGCAACACAGATATATTGCAATTTTACTGAACTTGGCACACCTGGGGATATTCTCAATTCCACATGTGATTTTGTAGAGACGTCCTTGACACAGCTATATGAGGAGAGCAGTGTTCTCAGGATCTAGGGTGGCAGCTGTAGAAAGATGCACAATTCCATGCCTCAGAGCTTCTGTTTGGGGACTACAGAACATGGTGACTCCAGGATTCCTACAGAAGAGCTTCAGGGTGGTAATTTAGTTGAAATCAGAGTATTAGGTATAGCTGAGCCCCTTGTGATTTTATGCCTCCAGTATTTTTGACAGCTAGAATTAAATAATTTAATTCTTAATTAGGCCTTTGTTGACATGTTAACCGCTCTTCTTGCTCAACTCCTTTTGTTCTCACAGTATAATTTTGTGTTGCTGATGTGCTGTTTCTTTGTCAAATAGGAGAAGAGAACTTCAGGGCCTTGAGGGGAATTTATGAGTTTCTTTTGCAGAGGGAGGGAATGTCTCCAAAGTAGCTGAGACCAGCTGCTGGCATCCAGGTATCTGATGTGAAAAAAAGCATTATCTGTGACTAAATAAACACAGACCTCTCAGTTCCCTAGATCTTCCCCTCCCTTTCTCCCCTTGCAAAACTCTTCTGCTTTCACCAAATCTTGGGAGATGGTCTTTGGACACTAGTCTGCTGTCTTCCCAGGCTGCCGGCTTCTGGAATAAAGCAACCTTTCCTTTTAGCCCACCATTTGTATTTTGAGTTTTGGTTTTCCAGTGGTGAGCAACCAAACTTGGGTTGTGTTTGTTTGTTTGTTTTTTTTTTGTTTTTGGTAACATAGGGATTTTCCTTGGAATATGTTTGGGTACAAGTTTACGAATGTTTGGTAATGTCAATTGTGCATATCGAAGAATTGAAGACTTACAGAGTGGCGTGGAGATGACGAGCCAAAAACCCCACCTCACTGCATTTCTTGATGCCCCCACTGTTGTCATATCTAACAGTATGAAAGCAAAGTTGCGATATGGAGTTTCATGCTAGTTGGGACATTAAAAATCATATCAGTTGCTTAACTCTATAGTTAAAGACAACATTTATCATAGAAAAGAAAAGCTATTGGCCAAATGCTAATCAAGGAAAAGGGATAAATGTCTGTAAAACTTGATGTTTAGCTTCAACATCCCTCCCTCTCACCCCTCATATATATGCATGTGTACACACACCCTCCTTCCATCCCCACAGAGCCCAGTTTCAGCAAGAATCCCGAAAAGCTGGTTCAAGCCGTAATCCTCCACCCTCAATCTGATCACTCTCTATATCTGGCTAAATCCCTCATTCTCTACCATCCCCCAGGTGATCACTTTGGCCTGCCTTCAGCAAGATACTATTAGATCAGTATCAAAGAATTATCCTACCTTTTTAGTAAATTTCCATCTGCAGACTACTCTCCTTTTAAATAATCCTTCTGCCCGATTCTACTCCCGTCCTTTAAATCCTCACTTTTCCTTGTTAAATTCAGAGATGAGGCCAATCTCTCTCTACAGTAACCCCCACTTCAGTAGTCCCTATACCTATCACGATCATCCTGAATAAAGTCTGTCTTACTGTTTTAATAAGAGCCAGAATAATTCTTTTTCCTCTAACAATAAACATAGAAGAAGTAAACTAAACTTTAAGCAAAGATGTTCAGAGAATCAAAAGCAGCCTCTCTAAATCCAGGTAGCTGTCATGAACAAAAGAATTATGTTAAATGTAATAGACGTTAAATTAATCAAATATTTGCTAATTGTTTTTATGCAGATTCAGAGATAAAAGTTACTCTCAATAAGCTCCAGTCTAATGTGCAATTTAACTGCATGCTTGTATAGTGGTTTGTTGCCAACATGGAGCATCGGCTGTAATTACATTAGCTACTTAATAGACAAGTGACCTTGAGAACCTGGGAAGGTGCTTTGAGGCTTGGTGTCTTTATCTTTAAAAGAAAGGTATTAATACCCACATTACTAGATTGCAGGGAGAATTAAAGGAGTTCCTGTAAGCAAAGGAGCTCTTTAAATCTTAAGAGGCCTAGACAAATGATAATCATTGCTATCCTCTTCTGTCTTAAGAATGCAGTTGGTCTCCCAGATGAAATTTTTCAGAAAAAGGCAAGGTTGACCCTGGGTTTCAAAAAATTGCTCTTCCACATATAATCTATAAATTATAATTTAGACTTAAAAAAATAAGAATGCATAGCTTTCAAAATATTCAATTATGAAGTATTCTATCTGTTCTCCTTCCTTTATTTCTCATTGTCATTTCATGCTGTTTCCTAAATTTCAGCTCCTTCCTCTCTCTTCTTCCTGGTGAGAATTTTCTCCCTGCTTTTCTCTCCCTTCTCTCAAACCAAAATCTCTGAGAGAAGAACTGGCTAGCTAAGAGACCTCCAGAAACCTCCAAAAACATGACGATTATGAAACACCAACAAGAACAAATTTAAGGTGATCTTTAAGACAAAGTTGTTGTCAGTCATGTTGTAGAAATGACTGTAGCTGCTTCTTTGACGTAACATTTTATTGGTCACAATATCATTTCTAAAAGCATACTGCATACCAATGTCCTAAAATTAAAAACACACAGGTAATTAACTGAAGACAGGAAGTAGAAAACTGAGGGGAGGGATGGGGCTGGCGATGTTGGGCCCTGCACTGATTTAGAGAATGCAAGCGCTGCTGCAGGGAGCTGCTCTGCCTGCCTTCTGACATTAGTCTGAGGTGGAATTGAGGCTCCGTTATAACTGGAGCAATTCATCTGGGTTTTGTGTGAAATTCTTTGCTTTTGAAATGTTGCTGATTGATTAAGGAAACAACATAAAAGTCCAACAATGCTGGGGCTACAAAATATACACTTATAAGACATCATGGATCTGCATTTTGGCTTAAACAAGCTGGAAAAAAAAGAATAGAAATTCATCATCTCAGATCCAGCTTCATTCAGAGTATACACGGTGCCACTTATGATTTTAGGCTTTACCATGGTGTGAAAGTGATATGCATTCGGTAGAAACTTCGAATTGTGAATTCTGACCTTTTCCCAGACTAGCGATCTGCAGTACAATACTCTCTCAGGGTGCTGGGCAGTGGCAAGCAGCCACGGCTCCCAGTCGGCCAGGTGATCACTAGGGCAAACAACCAGCACTCTACAATGTACTGTTGCCAGCATTTTTGGACATAGCGTACTGAGCATATTTAAGGCAGGCTAGGCTAAGCTGTGGTCGTTGGTAGTCTAGGTGTGTTAAATGTATTTTTGACCTAAATATCTTCAATTTACGATGGGTTAATCGGCATGTAACCTCATCATAAATGGAGGAGCAACTGTATATGTACGACTGCAGGTATGTAAAGAGCAACAGCTATGGGCTTTAACGGTTGCTTGTAATTATTTTATGTAAACATTTATGTTGACTCATTTGTTCAGCAAATATATAATGTGCAATGCAAATTTCTGAAAAAAGTGCTAGGCAAAATTCAGAGAGAAGTGAAATAACATTTGGGTTTTGACCTCGAGAAACATCTAATCTAAATAGAAAGATGAGGTGTATAATAATGAAAATAAATAATATAATGAGAATTAAAATGATACAAGTTCACATAATGTAGTGATTAGTAGCATTGGCCGTGGAATCAAACAGATGTGGCATCAAATCTTGGTTCTTACTGGGGTTTGTTTGTGACCTTGGCATATTACTTATCTCAGTCTCCTCAACTGTCAGTTAGGTATAGTAATGGAACCTGCCTCATAGGGATGCTGTGAGCATTAAATGAGATAATACACGTAAAGTTAGCACAGTATTCAGTACCAAGTTGATAATATCTGTACAAGCACTAATAACAATGATAATAGTAATAAAAGAAGTGAGACTACAACTGAGATGTCACAAGGCAGCAAGTGACGATAATCATGAGTGGCATATGGACCTGAAGCTTCGGTATATCCGGATACACTGTTAGGAATGTAGAAGCTCAGGCTCCACTCCAGATTCTCTGCATCAGAATCTGTATTTTATTTAGCACTTTTCCCAGGTTATCTAGATGTACATTAAAATGCAAGAAGCATCACACTAGATATCAGAGGCACAGTGAACAGTGTGAACTGGAGGTGAACAAAAGCCTCCAGGATGAGACAGTGATGACCACATCAAGTTTTCAAACGTTTTGATTTCAGAAACCTTTTATACTCTTGAAAATTATTGAGGACCCAGGGATGTTTATTTATGTGTTTTGTTTATCTGTTTAATGTCTAACAATACAAGACAGCTGGATTTTCACATCTGTTTCAGCCCTCACTCTGCTGTGTTATGTTATTTTAGTGAAAGTATTTGAAGAAAATGTGGCATGACCAAAATACATAGCTTGAAAGAGCAGGAGTATTCTGATACCTTTTCAGATAACTGTGAGTATTTTGTTTTGTTGTTTCACTTATAAAATTGCTATAAGTAGTGTTTATTATATTTGTGGAACTCAAATGTAATGAGTCAACATTTGGAAGACTTAGATAACCTAGTGAACAAATAATTTCCAAATGATCAGCTCATGCTGTTAAAAAAAAAAAACAAAACAGAACAAGGGGAAAAGATCCTTTCAAAGTAGACTAATGGATTTTAATGTGACAATACAAATATCGACTAATGGATTTTAGTCTATACAGACAGATGGATTTTAATGTACCAGTACAAAAGTTCATTCCACAAGTGTTTTTCCTTGAGACAACCATTATACTTAGGTATGCAGAAGAAGTACTTTCTGCATTCTTCCTATTTCCTCACACAGAATAATAAGGTACTTAAGGGTCAAAGTTAACAAAATTAATAAAGCTTACTGTTTCATCCAGAGCATTCTTCAGTGAAACCAAGAGCATGGTGGTAAGGAATGCAATGACTACTGGTGTGGCTTGGGACCACTGTCTTGATTAATGCTACACACTGGCTTGTTTCCCTACCATTGCTTCTGCACCATCTGTACAAATTTTAACACTGTCAAAAAATCAAATAAAATCATAGTATTATTATAAAAATAGTTTTGACCTCTTAGATAGCTTTGAAAGGATCCTTGGTAGTATAAGAGTCTTTAGACCATATTTTGAGAATCACGGGACAGAACATTAGAAGACAGGGGTTCGGTGAGAGGCTAGGGGACTTGAAGGGGCCTACCAGACAAATGAAATTATGTTACTGAAGGTCTGGAAATAGGGTAAGCTAAGTGGGTTCTACCAGTCTACATGGAGCAGAGCTTATACAATTTAGAAAGAGCCACTGGACCTGCTTTGTCCTGTACTAAAAATAGAGACAGACACAAAAAGGATACTTTTCTTTTAGCTTGTTTATTGAATCAGCCTCAGGGAAGCAGACTCAACTTCAACGGGTCCACATTTTGCTACTTGAAGTTGAAAATCTGGGCAATTGGTTAAGGTTCAAAATTCAGAGAAGACAAACATGGATAAATCTGTTTTGCCATTATGCCTAACTAAAAAGTTTTACTCTCCTTTAAAAAAAAAAAAAACAAAAAAAAAACAAAAAAAGGAGGAATCATTTATTATTTTTAAAGCGAACTGCCACTTTAATTTTTTAGTTTATATAAATACTATTTTTCTATATGAATTACAACCTCAAACACCCAAGAGGGTAGGAATACTATAACCAATACTTTATTTTATGTACTTTAGAGAAAATGTTTATAGCTTAGAAAAACCTAAGGTATTGAATTTGAGATTGTGGGTCATCTTCATTTCTAAATGTATAACTATAAACCTTGTGTATTTAGGGGTTTGCATTGTTGACCATGGGGAACATGATAGTAGAAGATTAAAACAAAAATCCCAGTGCCTTGGCTTCTATGTTCCTAAATTTCACCCCACAGAGGAGAATACTGTGATATAACAACAAATTACAAGCTAGCCCTTAAAGGGTGTCCCTCAGGGACACTTGTTACATTGAAATTGATTACTACCTATGAGGTCTGTAATTCAAAGACTATCAAGCAGGATAAAGACATAACAGCTCTAGGATCTGAAGATCCCTAAGAATCTCTCATTCTCTCAAGCTGTGGTCATCTCTAACTCTCAGTCTCCAGTCCAGACCCTATAGGGACCAGATTTAATGCATTCTGACCTCCCCACTTCCCTCCCCACCAAAATTCTGCAACCCAAACAAACTCACATCTCCACCTGATTTACCTGTGTGACTAGTCCTGTGCCATCTGTCTTGCTAGCTGCCTGAGAGCGTGTAACTCAGAGAACAGTACAGTGAGGCCCCTTCTCTCTAAGCTGATGCTTTCAGAGCTTGTGCCTGAGGCCACTCTCATTTTCTCTGAAATAAGCTTTAAGAGGTGCTCGTCTGTTTAAAAATCATTAGTGAAAATAACTCACAGGAGGACTTGAGCTAACATAGCTGAACATGCCATTAGAGTCCTATTCAAAATCCTATTCTGTGTGCTTTTTATTTTCTAATGTGACTTAGGTTTTTTACCCTATATTCAGAGAAATTGTAAAAATAATCTTTCTTCAGATTATAAAATGGATACTTATCTATTTTAGATATTTTGAAAAATTATCAAAAAAAGAAGAAAAATGAATTACCTATTTTCTTGTTAATAAAAATAATTTAAAATTTGGAAATGAGACATAAACATGGGTGGCATGTCTTTTTAACATTTTATGAGAGAAACGGTCTACCCACCAATTATCTAGAACCAATAAAATATAATGTAAAACATAATTGCAAACCACTAATTTTCAAATTTCCAATACTCATATTAAAACATAAAAATAAATGGGTAAAATTAATTTTTATAATATAACTGACTTAAACCAATAGATACAAATTATCAATTTAATATATAATTATTATAAGAAATTATTAATAAAGCTTTTAAAATTTTTATTGTACTGAGTCTTTGAAATCTGGCATGTACGTTATACTTGTAGCACATCTATTTGAGCTAGCTATATTTCAAGTGTCAAAAGCCACCCGTGACTAGGGCTACTCTATATCCAGGGAAAGGTACTTTGTTCAACTCACTGTTTACTTTTAATTAAAGTTCCCAGTTTTAGTGAAATCACAAGTTAACTTGCAGAATTTTGTTCAGTAGAAAGCCAAGTACATTCTGTTCAACAGGAAAGATATCATCAATAATTATCCTATGTGGTAGAACATTAACCAGTTTTGTATCAAACCCAGCAATCACATTCTAACATTCTTCTGTTAAATTGTCTATAAATATCTCCTTAAACATTCTTTGATGTTTAAACAGCCTTGATGTCTTACTGGTTCCCTCATTACTTAATAAACTGAACAAAATATTGGTCATGTGTTCATTTTATATTTTTGTAATGGATTATACTTTGTTTAAAATTCTACTTTAACAATTCCACTACCCAGAGCCACTATTAACATGTTGCTCTCTCTTTTATTCTCCCTCTATAGATCTGTGTAACGTATATTTTACATACACAGCTCCATTATCTCAAGTTCTACCTATATAAATATTGAAAAAATGCATTAAGTGAACATATATGTTTTGCTTGTCTGAAATGAAAGAACTTCATGTATATGACCAAGATTTTTTGATACCAAAAACAATTTAATTACTAAATTGTTCTGAAATGTTTTATCACAAACATTCTTATTATCAGATTATAAAAGTGCCCCATTCCTTGCTGTCTAAAAACTCTTCACAAGAATCGATAATATCACCCTTCCCTTTTTCAATCTAGATTTGCTTTATCTTATTACAAGGATGTTCAGAACATTAAGTGAAATATCCATAATAATATTAGTAGTAATAAAAGGAGCTTTCTTTCATCTATGTCTGACTTAGCAACATCATTAGTATTCTATGAGTGAGGTGAAATACTTGCTGTTGTTTTTGTGATTTTTAAAAAATCATATTAAGGGCATATTTCTTGAGTTCTATTTTACTATTTTTTAAATTGAAATAAAATTTAAATTCTATTAAATGCATAATTTTTTCCTTTGATTTTCTAACATTATAAATTATGTTTATAGCTATTCTAATATTTAACCATGTTTTTAGATTAAACTTTATTAAACAAAGTACATTATTCTTCTAATATACTGATATATTAATATACCTTAATATGCTGATGACATTGATGAGCTCTTATATTTTAGTATAGTTTGCATCTATATTCATAAATGACACTGTCCTGTTTTATTTTTAAAACAATTTTATCTATTTTAGTATCAGTCATACTAACTTACTAAAATGTAACTTAAAAGTTTTCAGTTCTTTTGAATTCTTAGGAACTGTTTAAATGGTGACAGATAATGGTAAAAATTATCTATTCCTTGAACATTTGAAATGACTCTTTCATAAAACCCAGTAACATCTTTCCTAGAGGTTATTCTTTCATATACTTCTAAAATTCCTTCACAGTTTTGGTTTTTCCAATTTTTGTCTTATATGTGGTCATTTAAAAGCCTTAAATATAATTAAATTGTATTAAGATTTCTAATGTAGGTATGATATTATACTTATATATAATTATATCTGTATATGTATAATTATATATGCATATATGTATGTATATAAAACCATTACCTGTGTAAGTATATTTTATAATAGTTCTATATTTATATCTTCTTTTTAATTTTTTAAATTAAATTAGACAGAGATTTAACTTTTTTTCCATTAGAATATCTACTTTTAATTAAAATTGATCAATTTTTAAGTGTTGATCAAAAAAATATTTTTGGATTACTTTTTCTTCTGAGAGCAATAAGACTCCACCAAATAGTTTTAAACAGGGGAGTGGTCTGAGACTGTACATGCTTTGAATGATCATTCTGTCCAGTTTGGACCCTATGGGTGGGGAGAACAGTAAAGGCAAGGTGGGTTCTCAATCTCCAGGGCCCAGACTGTTGGGCAAGAGGGACTCAGGGATTACATGGGGACAAGGCCAGGAGAAGAAATGACTCAGCTACTGAATAATGCTGTTCCCTGATGGGAGGATGAGGTGTGGGGAAAACAATATTAGAGGATTTTGACTTATATTAGAAGATTTTGACAGATTCAGGGCAAGCTTAATAACTTAGATATGTACAGCATGACTGGCACTTTTCTGAATAAAACGAGGCAGGCATAATGATTTATTAAGATAGGAGTTTAGCCAAGATCTTGGGTTAAGAGATGCAACCTCACACCCACCAGAGGGGTGTTGTGATATGGCAACAGGACTGTCACAAAAGGCCATACATTCTGTGCATGCACAACTCTGAAAAGCCTGATTCACATGAAATGCAGCCCATAGAAGTGTGCAGTGCTGTGGGCACAACTGCTCTGGGAATCTGAATAAGACCAATTAAGCAGCTGAAGACAGGAAGAAGAGGGACCTAAGGCAAAAACCTGTCCATATGTACTGGAACAACTTGGTGAGGGTATGGGAAAAGTTGCAAATCAAAATGTGTCAGGGAGCCCTGATTTCAATCCAGGAACATGGTCCTACAAAATTGACTTTAATTCCAGACTTCAGCTGCAATGATAATGAGACTTCTATGGTACTCTAAGCACTAGAATAGACCAAGAAATGAGTTCACCTAGTGAACCTGGTTGAAAAGGCCAAGTGGTCACAGTTGAGAGGGATGGCCTTACTTCCCTAAGGGTCATGCTCCCACACCTCCATAAGCCACATGACTTCTTTCCCTTTTTCTTTTCTTCAGTTCTCTCCTTTATTTCACATTTTCTCTCCAGTTCATCCTTCTTCTTTGTCTATGTCTTCCTGTAACTCCTGATGTTCCAGACTCTATGTCTGGACTCAGAAGGTTTATTTGAGGGTTAATTTAAAAAAAATTGTGTGACTGTGCTAATAAGGTCATCAAACTCTGGTTACCACCCCCTAAGAAGGAGCACCAAGCTGATGTGCCTCTTCACTCTAGAGCAGGGCTGCCCAGAGAATCATTTCAAGATAGTTATCTGCCATAGAACCATGGCATCTGCTGTTGAGAAAAAAAATGAAGCTACTGCTAAGTAGAGCAGCACAGCACATAATGGTCTCATTGCACCAGGGAGAATGTTTGATGGGGAAGGCTAAAAGGCTAGAAATGATAAGGTCTTCACCCATATTGCCTACAATCCCAAAGCAGCTGGCTATGCAGCTGCTGTGGAGTCTGGCACCCTCTACATTGCCGGAAATCACCACAGAGCAGATTCAGGTGTTGGGGAAAATCCAATGAGGCAGGAAACAGATTGACCAGGAAAAGCTTTTCTTGCATGTCAAAGTGGGGTTACTAAAAGAAAAATCTGTAAAGAAGTAGTTTTGAGGGCAAATTTAACACAATTTGTTGCAGTGAGATCAAAAACAGGATATGAATAGGATGTGACAACCTTTCCCATTAAAACAGGACCCTTGTCAAGTGAAATAACCCTCATGAATTGGCTGAAAATCCCACAGCAGGGCAACTGACCTCTTGGTCATTTGGCAGTCACAGGAACTAAAAACTAGCTCCAATTAATTTTTTTAAAAAAGACAAAAAGCATTGTGAGTAACAAACATATTTCTCTGAGGCAAAGGCTTATATTTTTTCCTTCAATGACCTTGGAACAATGAATTGCTGAGTTCCCTCTACAGAGGATAAACTGTGAAACTTCAAACTTCTCTGACATTGCTCTCTTCCCTGCAGGCTTCCAGCGAGGCTGAAAAGGCTGAGAGGTTCTTTAGCATATGCACCAAACTATGGTGTAGGAAAAAGGACACAAACCCGAGTTTGAATATTAATTTCCCCACATATTAGCTATTTGACTTTGGTCTAATCATTTAATCACCTTGAGATAATTTTGTTTGTTTAAGGAAATAATAATAATAATATATTCTCATAAGGCTTATGTGAGAGTTAATTGAAAAAATTCGTGTGACTGTGCTCAGCACCGTGTCTAGACTATTTCAAGGAGTCAGCAAACATTTCATTTTCCTTTGACTTTTTTTCCTATTAAAAATCTCCATATCCCAAGAAACTAATACAGCACTTGGAACAGAATATAGATCAGAACATAAATATGTAGGTTAATATACTGGACACCATGAGCTGTACTCTGACAATGATAGTTTCTGAACGTATTGTAACTATTTAGTCCACTAATAAAACAAAAGTGCACAATTCGAGTTCATTTATTCACTCAAAACTGCATCTTAGTTGTCTGTGTTGCATTATGTACTGTGCTAGGCATTGGGGATACAGTCGTGAAATAGATAAACATGGTCCTGACCCATGTTATTCAGGAGGCTTCTGGTTCTGTGTAACAGAACACTCAGCTCAAAGTGACTTAAATAATAAAAAAGGATTATTGCCTTACATAACTAGAAAAGCCAAAGGCAAAAACAGCTTCATGGATGGTTTATTCATCAACTTACGGAGGTCCCTGGGGGACTCTTTTTTTCCCATCTTCACTTTGCCTTCTGCAACATCTAGTTGCTAGTTGCTGTCAAAGATATAATAAACACCAAGGCTACATGCTTATTCTTTCATACAGAGAGTTTCATGTTCTGGAAGCTCCCAGCCAACCTCTCTTTGCATCTCCTTGGTCGTAATGGAATCGTACCCACCCATGAATATACAAAAGATGGGATCATGCTAATTAGTTGAGGTCTGAGACACATGCCCTACTCTAGAGCTGGAGTACAGTCGTCTAAAAGCAAAACCCATGAGCTGAGGGCAAGGATCAGAGACAGCCAATAAGGTTGGGGTGGATAGGAAGAGAAGAGGGATGCTGCTGAGAGGTAGTGACTGCAAGAGTCATATTAGTATCCTCAGAAAGCTTCCAGTAAACTTTGGCAACTTTACATAGTAAACTTTTAAGAATAAAAAATAAGACTGTGTGCTGCTTTCTGGGAAGAAGTGCATATCAAGAATGAATAATGTCACTTCATGTTTATTTTGGAATCCTTAATACATTGTATAGCCAACATATTTAATAAATGGTTCTAAGCACTGTGAAACATACAGAAAAAAGAGCAATTAGAGCTGCTATCATTACGAAGGCAACAGTACAATAGATAAAATACTTTATTCACTTATGAAATAACAAATAGTAAAATGAGGCCATGTATTAAGAGTCCAGCAAATGGAGCAGACATTCATTTTTGTAGGATTCTAGGATTTCAAACTATGAAGTGCCTAAGAATAACCTGGGATGCTGTTTAAAATGTAGATTTTTTACTCAGAAATACTGATATAGTGATTTGAGATGAAGCTGATTTTTTTTTTCTTTTTAATAAATACTTCAATGAAAGCAGTGCAAAAGAGGGAGAGATTGACTAAGGCTTCTGTGTCAGACAGAGCTCCTTGAAGGAAGCAGCAGAAGTCATGAAATAGTTTTGTGCACTGGACTGTCAAAAGAATTTTTAGGATTCTGTGAGGAGAATGTAAGGTCTCGGTTTCTTTAGCACTCATGGCAGTGTGTACATCACTTAGAATAGTGCCTCCTCCAGGGCAGATGCTTGCAATGGATTAGAATGAATTAGTTCACCAATGATATTTTTCATGTTGAGATGGAGTGGAGAGTTATCAGAAGTAGGGGCATGAGTTCATTGTAATACTCTTTGAATGGAATTGGCCTAGAGGGCATAAAAAGAAAAGAAGAAATTTCTATTCAGAAACACTTCAAACGCTATAGTTTCTCAGCAGATAATTTACACTGCATAGAAAAGTTGGCAGATGTTTTAATTAATTTAAAAAAAAGTATAAATGAATGAGAAAAAGAAACCCAGTCTCTCTCATCAGAATGCTACTACATTTCATTCTGTGTTGGTGTGAGAGAGAAGAGAGTTCGACTGGGAGACAGGAGACTGGTTCCAGCACCAGTTTTGCTTCACAGTGGCCCTGTGACCTGGAGGAAATCCATTCTCTTCTCTGGAACAGTTTCCTCACTGGTAAAACGAAGGAGTTGAACCAGATCATCTCTGACGTCCTTTGTCTCTGTGATGTAATATCACTGTGTGCACTTCAGTAAAAATTGTATGGTAAATTTAGACTGTTAAAATAAGTACGGCTGAAAACAAAATTCATATTGTATTCAATGTGGGAGTAATGGTTTTGTGCTTTCTAATTATCTGCCTAAGCAGTGTAACAAGCGTTAAATTTATGATGAGAAAAGCACAGCTATTGGGCTGATCAGGTTGTGGTAAATTAAAACAGCTGCCCTTATATTAATTTTCAAGACATCCCTCTGCCACCAGCAACACATGTCTTATCAGCATATAAATGAGGTCTATTAACACAACAAAAGTTGTATCACGTAATGTCAAAGCCTATGCTAGACAAGTAGTCTCATAAACCTTGTGCTTCTAAGGAGAAATTTATGTCTCTTGTCTCTGTCACAGGCCCAGCTTCTCCTCTATCTGTAACTCAAAGAGACAAAGTAAAAGTCCAAGAAAACTTTTCTTCTCCTTTATGAGAGTTGCAGGCACCCATTGCTGGCATGGGTGTGTTATACTACAGTCAAGGCCAACCAAATGTTTAAATATCTAGACCAACCCATTATTCATTTGAAGATCAATTTCCATACAAAAAGATTTTTCTGTTTTCAAAAAAAAATTAGCAATGGATTTTATTACGGGCAAATTCCTAAGTGTATTTTAAATGGGATTCAATATCTAGAAGCTTTATACTCCAATTTCAGAGATGATATTACCTAAATAACAATAAAAGCTAACTTTTTAAGCCCCTACAAGTTGACAGAACCCATGTTAATAACATTACTCTTCCTAATCCTTCTAATTAACTTGAAAGATAAGTTTGTGTCATTGCCTATCTATAGCTGAAACTCAAGGAGTTTAAGTCACTCGCCCAAGGTCAAACACAAGTAAGAATTCAAATCTGAATCTATTTGACTCCAAGGCACAAAATCATTTCTCGAAAAGCTGGTGCTTAAAACGAAAGAAATTCACAGTACTCTTTAAAAGCATACCATTCCCTGAATCATTCCTAATTGTGAGATAGTAGCTTTCACTGCTTTTAGGTCTAGTGCGTATTTTCTTTGTTTTTCACTATGTATAGCTAGAGTTAATAATGTACATTTTTTATAATTAAATATTTTGTATCTTGAATGTTTTTATAATGCTGAATAAAATATGAAGATTCATTAAGTCAATGTAATACTTTAAAATTATCTCTAATATCTATGCAGTAAAACCATTTATATAAAACTCTAGTCGACTCTGCATTGGAACTAGACTACTTTTTCTAAATGATTTGTATTAAAATAAATGTTGAGGTAACTCAGCTGTGAACTTACATACAAGAAAAGGAAATATGAATTATACTGCAATACAATTGTACCATCCCACAGAAGTATACGTTGTACTTCTCCACAATCCTCAAATCCAAATTAGATTTTTAAAAATAAATTTTTGGTAAATTCCTTAGGTTAAAAAAAAGTAACTGATGAGAATATTCATATATTTTATAGAAGAAATTTTAATGGATTTGAAGATGAGTGCATTCCCCTGAACCTTTTGAGGTTGGTTATGAGATATATAGTACATACCCATGGTGTCCTAAAATCTACAGTCGGTAGGGATGACCTGTGCAATCATTAGGATATTACAGAAATCTTGATGGTGACTTCCAAGACTCAACAGCAGGAAATATTGCTGTTCTGCATTTCTCTCTCTTGAATCCATTCACTCAATGGAAAGCCAGCTGCTTTGTCATGAGGCACCTAGTCACCCTATGTAGAGGTCCAAATGACAAGGAACTGAGGCCTCCTGCTCACTGCCAACTGAGTGAGCCATTTTGGAAGCAGATCCTTTAATCTCGGTCAAGTCATCAGATGAGTGTAGGCCCAGCTGACATCTTGATTGAAATCTTATGAAAGACTTGAAGCTAGAAACATCTACCTGAGGTGCTTGAAAATTTTTGATCTGTTGTGTGACATAACGGATTAATTGTTATTTAAGCCAGTAAGTTTTGGATAGATAACAAGTATATCTGGTTTTTCAAGTTGCTGCAAAGTACCTGATTCCAAGATTAAAAAGGAGAAATGTGGGTGAATAGATTAATTGGGTTATTCAAGGAATAAAATACTTAGAATATGCTGTTTAGGAAGTAACTTTCAAATTTTGCATAAGACAGAATAACTGATAGACCAGTGAGAAAGAGAATAGGATTTATTTGCTCTGATTTATATAAACAGTTCTTGACTCACTTGACATTTTTTTTTCTTGCTGTAGGTTCCTATTTTCTGCAAATGAGGGATAAAATTTGGGATAATTAGATTATTCAGTCCAAATCAGAAAACACATAATAATTGAAAGTAGAATATCTGGGTTTTCTTTTGTTGTTGTTGTTGTAGTTGTTGTTTTTTTTAATGTAAGCAAATCTTCCCTGTTCAACTGAAGCCAAACCACTATAACTGCCTTCCACTGTTCTGAGTAACTACAGGAAACACTTACATTCAGAAAAGAAACTGAAATGTAAAAGGGAATATACTTGATTGAATTAAACTTTAGTCACATATAATTTACTATAATTAGTTCAATTTTCTAAGTTATTGGTAAGTTTTATTTAAATATAATATTAATAGCTTTTTCTAGTTTACAACAAGTAAACAAAAATGTGAAGGTAAAATACATGTTATATTCTTTAACCTGAAGAAAATTCAAACTTCATTGTAGCACAAGGTGATATAAAAATGGCATCTAAAATTCTTGCTTAAAAAGGTAATATGAAATTTGGTCATTCCCTGCGCAAATCAGACTAACCATAATGTGCCCGAAGCTTTTTGGAACAAGAAAAAACACATGCATGTATATAATTATACGTAAGTTTACATATTTTTAGCATAAAATACATAGTTTAAAATTTTTATTTGTAAATCAGTGCTGTATACAAGTTGCCCGAAAATTTAGTAACTTAAAACAACAAACATTTATACTCTTATACTTTTTGTGGGTCATATATTTAGAAGCCACTTAACTGGGTGATGCTAGCTTAGGTTCTCTCATGAAGTTGTCATCAAGAAGCCAGCTTTGGCTATAATCATCTGTAGACTCTACTGGGACTTGATTTGCTTTCAAGATGGTTCACGCACATGGCCATTGGCAGGAGACCTCAGTTCCTTGACCACAGACCTTCCCATAGGTCTGCTTGAGTGCCCTCACAACATGCTAGCTAGCTTTCTTTAGAGTGAGTGATCCGAAAGAGATAGCAAGCAAGGGTCTGTAATGTCTTTTATCACCTCTTCTCAAAAGTCACTCATTTGATGATGAGCAAGGTAGAACTAACTGTGTTGAACAGGTCAGACTTTTCCCAACAAGTCATTTTCTGTTGAAGTTTGGATACTTGGCTACACATTTGCCTGAGCAGACACAAAGCTCTTCCCTGTTTTTCTCAAAAAGCTTCTCTCTTATTAACCAAACTTAATGCCTAATATGTTGCACTTGGAGTCTCATTCTTTCGACCAAGAAGAATTATATTAAAATAGATAGAGCCTTAGTGTGGACAAATTTACTAAAGTCTTATTCTGCCCAGTAGCTAGTTGAAAGGAAAGATACAGAGAGAGTACACATATTTTATGAGGAATTAGAACTCAATTAAGTAGACGATGTGGGTCTCTGGGGGCAGTTTAGGAAGACCACGTGGGTGCTTTGGCCTCTTAGGAAGAACATCCTGCAGCTAAGAAGGGCATGAAATGGAAGGTGGAGCAGAGAGTACTACAATGATTTCTCACCTCTGAGGCTCCTTTGATAATTAAAAAAAAAAAAAAATGTATGAAGGAACTCTGAGTGAAGAAGGAGTATAAGGAAACTCTCTGGATCTTGAGAACACTAACTGCTACTCGGTCCAGAGAGTGACCTGGGTGGTCACCTTGCCCTTTTTTATGTCCATCACTGAAATAATTAAAGCTAGGATGCAGATTCCTGACCAGAATGCCGGTAAACTGTCCCTTCAAAGGCTGCCTTTTCTATTTAGCTAAAACCACTCAGTAACTTGTATTACTGAACTATAATTGATAGCATTTTCAATTGTGTTTATACACCACCAACTTTCCCCTTTTCCCTGGGTTTTCTTGCCTCTGGACTCTAATATTTCCCTCTAAGATTATATTTTTTTCTAGACTGTGATAGTCAGAGCTCTGCACTTTTCACTGACTCAGCAATGTTTAAGTATGCTTGTTCCAGTGATGATGGGGAAAAAAGATGAGGAAAGAGATAGATAGCAAAGAGAAACAAAAGTTATCTAGAGAAGCACATTTTTATGTTACAAACATTACCGAAAATCAATACCCTTCCAAATAAACTTTTTTCTACATTTCTAAATAGGAACTTAGGTTGGACTATCCAAGAAAATACTTATTTGTTTGAGAAATATTATTTAACTACTCACACTCCCACCTCTGCCCAAATATCTGGTTAGAAGATAAGATAAGGCTAGTGCCTGCAACATGGTGGCAGACCAAGAAGAGAGAAAGCCAGCAGAGATGCTGGTGGAAGGGTACAGTAGCCAGACTCTAGGATATTTAGCACTAAGCTTGTTTTTATTATTATTATCATTATTATTATTATTATTATTATTTTATTAATCATCATGTGCTATCACTATGTCTTTAGTAAAACTGTATTAAATGCCAAAGGAATTTTAAAAGGGGAGAGAGGATCTTTCTATGCTTAGAATGAATCACAAGCGGTTTGAGGCCTTCCTGGCATTGATCTTCTGAGCCCAGTGTAGCCATACCAGCATTTTCACTAAAGCATGGCGGTTTCAGAGGCACAGGCCAACATGACAATAGTGATAGGATAACTCCCTTACCTGCTCTTTCCTATTATTAAGAGGTAGAAAATTTTGAAAGGAAAAAGCTAAATACTTTGCAGAGGAAGGGTATACGACTTGCAGTTATTTGGCAATGCACACACCTTTTGGTCACTGTGTAAAACATATCCTTGTGATGTAGATTTCCAAAAAGTCTGGATGGCCTAGCAATGGCCAAAAAAGCAAGAGCAATCCATGATCAACCAGTGAGAGGAAGGAATTGTGGCTGACACACATAAATCTAAAGAGATGCCGGGAAAATCCCAATCAATTTTTAAGCCTGGAGGTTGCATCTTCTCTGCTGGTTAAAAAGTTAATTCATACGTGCCCCTTTCATTTCATTATTCATGCAACACAAATTAAATGGCTTAGCTGTTTCAATAGAGATTAATTACATTAGGCACGAAGCACATTTCCAGTTCAGGCCATGGTTTCTACTTCATTTAATTCATTATCCTATGTGCAATCCATTGGCATCCTGAAGATAACAGCTAATTTCAATCACATATGTCTTTTTCAGCACTCTCAGATATCTAAGAAAATTGCTAGCTAGAATTATATAATATGCCTGGACCAAAGAAATATTATTCTAAAGGTTTTTTTCCTTCCTTTATCTTATTGTATGTATTTGCTTTTTGTTTTTGTGTCTTCTGATTAGGATGACTTAAAAAAGTATCACCAGGCCTCCTGGGGAAAGACGCTGCTTCTGCTCCTGTGCTGTGGGGTACACCTAGAGGAGGAACTGGGGGTTTTGTTTAGGGGGAATGAGGGTGTGGATGGAGACCACTGCTTGTGACTAACTAAGATCAAGAGGAGAAAGTTTAAGCCCTCTGCAGATCTGTCTAGCTTAGCCTACTCCTTTCCAGGTCATTTTCACCCTCCAAAATGATCAGAACTATGTATCTGTCTGCATGTTTTCCGCTGAGTCCTTTCAGAAGATAGCTCTGTGGAGATTAACTTCTGAAAATGCTGAAATTTCTTTCTTAGCAGCTGTGAGTATAGGTTTATAGCAAAAAGAAGAGCCCAAATCTAGAGTTGGAATATTTACATACATGCAAATTTCCTATGAAAATGAAGTTAAAATGTCAGATTTACTGAAAGCAATTTGGGAATTATCCTCTAGATTTAAGTCATACTATTTTTTTAAGGCCTTTTCTGTGACTTAAGCCTTGAGAAATTTCTCAAGGACAGAGCAATATAGGGTCTGGCATACAGCCTTCTGCACCCCCAGAAGATGGCCAGTATAGGGAATACGAGATAATGAAAATGTTATTTGTACTCAGCTTTATTAAGAAAAAAAAATTACGATTTATTTACCTTTTTGTTTTTAAAAATTCTGAAACTCGTGGTTTGATCAAAAAAATTCTAGGTGAATTTTTATTCCCTCAACCCAATTTCAGCTTATTTAAGATACTGGAAATGAGAGTGCAAGTTGATACCACTCAGGAAATTATGATGAATATACTGGAAACATCTTTTTTTCTTCTTTTGCTATGGTGGCAGCTAACTTCTCCTTACTGATTAACTGCTTTCCCAATGCCCCCACATTTATATATTTAAGAACAATTGTGGGAACATCCCTCAGGACACTTTGTTTGCAAATCCAAAGACTCTTTGGATGATTTAGGTGTCTGATCTTGGAGCTGTGGTTGCTTTTTATAACTTCTGAGGACACATAAAAAGAGAAAGGAAAAGATAATAAGAAACCATCTAAAGGTAATCAAACAACCATTAATCCCCCCTCTTTTCCATATACTATAAACATTAGCTGTAGCTCAATTAAACGCTCACAATTTACAAGCTGCAGTTCGCAGACATTCACAACGACCACCTGCAACAGCGCTCTTCTCATTAAGGTGGTTTGGGATGGTGAGAGCACCAGCTCCTCCCAGCCAGGGAGCCAGGGAATGGAGAGAAACACAGGTAAACAGGCGTGCCTGGTATACCAAGCAGGAGACAGCTGCCTGCTCTTTCTAGAAAAGGTGCATCAGCAGGATTTATCGTCAGTTTTTTCCCCCTAACACATTACCCACTGCCCCCCTTTGAGTCATTAACAGTGAAAATACAGGAGAACTTGACAGAGGCAGAGGCCAAAAATGTGTCCCTGGAGCCTGGAGCCATCTGGAAGAAACACACGTTTTCCCTGCGCCTGGGAGCTGCCTGAACAGAAGCCAGTTTGGCTTTCACATAGAATGTGCTTTTTTGCCTTGTTCCTTCAGATGCCCCAGACACTTCAAACTATGTTTCCTTTGGGGAAATTAGTTCCATAACAGGGATATGGAAGGTACTGGAGACGAATTTTAAGTAGTTCATTAGATATAAAGTGTCAGTAATGTTATCCCTTTCCTTGAAAAGCAAAGAAATAATAAACTCAGTGAGGAGGGTGCTTCAGTCTCAGAGACGGGATGTTCCATGTTCCTGTCAGTCGGACCTGAGCCCAGGTGCTGCCCTTGTAGGCACAGCCACGGCACCAACCTACACAACGTGTACTAAGACCCTCTGTTCTCTGGAAGAGGCTGTGGTTACAGTCTCTGAATAGGTCTTGTCATTTGTCTGACTTTCATGCTAATAAATGTCTCGGTGTCTGAAGACCTTGGCTAAGATTACACAAGCATCTTGACTTTTAAAGAAGTAACAAAGCCATTGTGAGCCCAGGAGCCTCAGCTCTGAAAATGCCAGGATTTCCTGGCTGGGCTGGATCCTTGTTGAGAAGGATAGATCACTTGGGATGTGCCATTGTGGCTGCAAAGGGACATATTTGGAACAGGAACTTTGAGTCAGATTTTCTCAGTCACCTGAGACCTGGTTTCAGGTGAGGTCAGTCATGACAGGTCTTCTGTGACTGACAGGCAAGACTCTCTCGCAGGACAAGAATCTCCTGAAGGAGCGATCCACCATGATTGGCTCAAGCTTCCTGATATTTTAACAGAACTGTTATTAAGTGCAGAGCAGTGGAAACCTTCCAAATTCTGTAAGGTCAAATTTGAAAATCTAGTATTAAAACTACATCTAGGAAACAGAAAATTCCAGTGCTGAATTAATTAGGGATTAACCCTGTCTTCAGTAAAGGAAATTAACCCAATTATTTATTTTTAAAAAATGTTTTAAAATACAAAGGATTTTAATTGTATGCAAAAAAATTCAAATGTGGTTCATTCAATAGTTCTGCTAAACTTTTATCAAAGGTAGTGCTATTGTTTTAACAATTATCCCTATCGCCTTGCGACTAACTGGGAGTTGGAAAAGTTATAAGCATTGCTCTAACTCTGTGCGTAGCACATCCCATTAAGATTGGTATTAGGCGAAATTTGTCTTTTAGCACATCTCTCTCCGACCTCTGAAACCCAGTTACCTGCACCCCCATCTCCAGGACAAACACACACAGATAAACAGATTCAAATTGGAGTCCTTTCTGGTACGGTTGCTTCTTATGTCTATCTTTTTTTTTTTTTTTTTGCTTTTTAACCTTTTTCCCCTTTCTCTTTATGTCAAAACACATTTGTCTTTTGTGCTGGAGTTCCTGTGGATTCTAAGACTGTATGATAATCACTCTTTGTGTTCTACATACTCTACACTTTATTTAATTGTTAGCTAACTGTGGGTGAAAAGACCTAGGAGGGTAAAAGAAAAACACAAAAGGGAGACTTGCAGGCCCAGCAGTGTGTGTAGACTGAGGACAAAGAGTGCTTCAGGGCTGTACCTACATTGTCTTGGGGCTCAGGGATTCTTTCGGGGTGGAGGTCTGAGATGTCCAAAACATCCCTGGGTAAAAGAAACATTTTAACTACAAAATAGATCACTGGATTTTAATGTAACAAAGTGAAAAAAAGTACATTGTAAATGTTTCAGGTTGCATATCCCACCGCAACTTACTTTTAAGAAACTAACACTTATCAAGTTTTAGGTATAGTATTGAAGAAGAATATTCACAATTATCGGAAAAGATTACTAATATACTCCTTCCTTTGCTAACTATATGTCAGTGTGAGGCTGGATTTTCTTTACAGTCTGGAACCAAAACAACACAACACAATAGCTTAAATGCAGAAACCAATAATGCGCATCCAGCTGTCTTATATTTACACAGACACTAAAGATATTGGCAAAAATGGAAAAAGCCATCTTCTCACTATTTAAAAAAATATATACTGACTTTTAAAAAAGATATGTTACTTATGTTAACATGTAACAAATGTATTATTAAGTGAATTAGTAAAATACATTTTTAAAATTTCTGTTTTAATTTCTAAATGGTAAATATTGATAGATATAGCCCACACTTAAAATAAATTTTAGAGTTTCCAATAATTTCAAAGAACATAAAGGGGTCATAAAACCAAAATGTTTAAGACTCCACAGCTCAGGATTGTCTCTAGCCATTGCATCTCAGCACCCAAAGCATTGTACCTCCAACAATCACTTTTATTTGCTATCCCAAGAGTTATCTCTGGCCTTGCCTATTATTAGTTTTGAGCTATGCCTTGAGAAGAGCTCATTTCTGTTTGCAGGCTGTACTACAGTTAGCACTGTATCGGAGATCTTCAATCTAGGCTCTGCAACTTCTAAAATTGCATGAAGAAATATATCTGTATGATTGCACATTTTCTAAGGAGAATTTTCCTAGCTTCTCTAAGCTTCATAGGACTTCATGACCCATCAAGGTCAACAACCACAGCTCTAAGCAGGGAGCCAAGCCTCCAGCAACACTGAATATAAACCACAGGTACTCTTCAGAGGCTCAGCTTTGAATTATTAGTGATCTAGTTTCTGTCAAAATTCACCTGACATACGGTTATGTGAGTGTTGAGGAGGGGAGAAGAAGAAAACTATGAAATTTTACAAATACTATGAATGGAGGTTATATAAGGTTATTTCTACAAGAATAAAGATTGAAATGGAATATACAAAAAAATTGCTTTGATAATTCTGGAGAATTATGCTTTCCTCATCCTCAAAACTTATATGAAAAAAACTTTACATGTTACTTTTACTACTAAAAAGTGATGATATGAATGCTGGACATAATATTGTGTTTTTCCTTCTAAGTCTTCTAGAAACACAGAACAACATTTAATATCTACATGCAGTAACTCTATTAGCGTACATATATCTAGTTTTCTTTTCCCCATCTATAGTTTTTATTATTTTATGATTATTGCAGTTTCTACATTTTTATCATAAGTCATGTTGGATTCCTTTGAAAACAAACTTTGCAGACAAATTTGGTGAATTAATCCTCTTCATGTATTGTTTCTTATAATGATGGCAAGAGTGCCCTGCCAGTGAGAGCCTGGCACTGCTTTGCATTTTCACTGCCTGCTTGGATAACAGGGTATATCCTCAGACAAGTGTCCCAGCTAGAAGAAAGAGATTGGGAGGAAAATGTAAAAAAGGGTCAACGAATCTGTTTGCTCTAATTGTCTTCCTATATGAACCATGTTCCCTTTTAAAAAACTGGAATGATAATAATTCTTGAGGTCTTTGGAAATCTTGGAATGCCTTGAAAAAAAATGCTCTTATGCCTCTCATCTGGCATGAGGACCACTTATCCAAGGTTGAATCCATCCAATTTGGTTAGGTTCAGGGACCTTTGAACACAATTTGTCTCTTCAGCTTTCGACATGGCACATGCCCCCCTGTGAGGACCACATATTCTCAAATGAGAACTTGAAAAAGGGCCTCTGAGGAGATCCTGGTTCATCTCAGGCTAAGTTAAAAGCATCGGCAGTCCTAGCTGCTGTTTTCAACACAGTTCTTCATTGTTTAAGAATAAAACAAAGTTATAAATAGTTATAAATATTTGCATTTGAAACCAAAACATTTTGACAACAATTGCAGCTGCTAAATGATGTATGAAACTTGTGAAATCAAATAGAGAAAGATAGAAGACAAATGTGTTGCTGTTAAGGATGGTCCTCCTGACTTTGATTTAATAGATGATGCAGGTTTCCTAGAGTTAATTATATAGTAATACTTCTTAAGGGAGTTTGGTTTAAAAATATGATACACTTAATTGACATTTGATCATTAACATTTTGCTGTCATTAACCTTCAGCTGACAAATTGCCTACTTAGAAGAGATATATTTCAATTTAAACTGTTAGAGGAGATTGTGTACTCTATGTATTTGGGTCAAAAGCCAGATTTATGAATAAAAACACTGGGTCTCAGAAGGGAATATCTCAGTATGGCTTAAGTTTTCCAAAATACATAGGTAATTCTCAAATAATTAAATGTGTAATCAACAATAAAATGCCTATTTTTGTAAATTTTAACATTATTGGTCAAAATGTACAGATAACTGAGGAGCCTCAGTGTTTAACACTGAGGTTCCATCCAATGGAATTAAACTGCTGGCCTTGTAAACTTGGAGTTATAATTTATGTCTTCTTGGGGATTTTGCTCCTCACTCAGGAACAGGCCTGTCAAAACAGAAATGGCAGGCATACTTCAGATTCAGAAGACTTGAATTTGGATCTGATTCCTGACTTTTATTAAGTAAGTGGCCTGGGGCAAATTAATTAATTTCTCTGAGTCTATTTTTTTCACATATAGAACAGAAAAAAAGAATATGTCCCTCTATGGTAATGTTATAAGTATTTAATAAGACTATTTAGGTAAAGAATCTGCCAGCTTAATAGAAGTTAAATAAATAGCAACTCTAATTGTTATAAAAGTTTCAAAAGAGAGCTTTGAAATGATTGACCTCAGCTCATATTTATTTTGTTTGCCAAGCGCAGAAATGTGTATAGAGCAAATTGGGGACTTCAATTAGTGAGGTAGATATTCAGAGACATACCTGGTTCTGTCAAAGAGTAAGTGTCCATCTCTGAGGTCACAAAAACATGCATGAATCTATGAATCCAGGAAGAGGAAAATATAGCAGTGGAATAGAGATAAATAATAAAAGATACTGAAAAAAAGAACAGAGAAGGGCAAAGACGGTAGCAAAGATGGTTACCCATACCACTCAGTCTAGCACGGCAGGCACCAGAGTTGTGGGAGAGGAGTGGGACTGGCCCCTGGCACAGCAAGCAGGAACAAGGATGATCAGAGGAGAACTGACATTCTAAACAAACAGAGGCCCCAGATGAGCTATAGGACCTGGTGCACCCTACCCCGCAAAGGTGGGGACCTGCCAGCATGGCCAGGAGCTATGGCAGAGCAGGAACTGTAAGGAGGACCTGCTGCCCTGTGCGTGCGTGCCACACACACCTGTGTGTGTGTGTGTGTGTGTGTGTGTGTGTGTGTGTGTGTGTGTGTGTACATTAAAAAAGAGGGAGCAAGGAGTCAGAGGGAATAAGACCACCTGCTCACCCAGAATGGTAGGGCTTCAATATATCAGTAATAGAAAGGTAATAATGAAGGTTTGAAAAAGTTCCACAGAATGACCAGATAAAGGGGCCCTGCTGCTGAACAGCTAGCCCAGCCTGCTTGGCTTCTGTGTGAATTAAAAGCATCCTGTCCCCACCCCCAGTGGTATGCCAGGAAGCTGCTGAGAGAAAAAGCCAGTCCTTGCCATGGAGAGCATACACACCCAGAATTATTGAATTCCTTCCTCCTTCCTCAGGTTGGTGGCCCCCAAAATGCTTGTGGTGAACAGATGATAAGTCGCAATGAAAGAAGATCTGTAATTGACTTGGGCTGTCAATTGAATCAAGATGACAAAAACACTTGGAGGTCCAAATAAACTTTATTTTCAAACTGACTCCTGAAGATGGGTGAAATTAAGATTTTTTTTAAAAAAATTAAAAGCCAAATTAGTATGAGCAAAAACATGAGGGCTAACGCATACACTTGCCAAATTCAGAAGTCAGTAACAGTGCTTGCTATTAGGGTCGGTCATATAGGCTAGAAAGGTAGGGCTCCAGACATGGATAGCTTTGAAACACATCCTGAGGCACTTGATCCAAAGCCAGGAAAACAAGCAAATATTGATTTTTAACTGCTCATTAAGCTCTATTATACATGAGAAAATTTCCCAGACATATTTTTTTCCAAGTGGTCTTTGCTGACAATGACATTTTCAAAATCAGCAAAGACTGATTGTAAAAAAGAAAATAATAAAATAATAGTTGTTAAAATCTATTACGTTAATGATTACTCTCACTGGTTCCTCCCTAAATGCCTGGCAGTGCACAAAGAAAGATATTGTTAACATTTAATATCTGCTGCAGTCACCTTGGCATGACAGAAAGAACACAGACTTTAATGGCAATTTAATGAGATTTACCATAGGGAAGATGTCTCATAGGAGATGCGATGTTTCTATATTTAGAAACCTGTATGACGACATGAATAAATAAAAACACATGCACACACACACATGCAAAACAAAATATTATGAAAGCCATAGCAGTTATTTCTCTTTCTTTTCTCCTTGCAGTTTAAATACATATGGTGTTGTTCGCCTGTAGTACGAGTGTCTAAGTGCATTTAACATTTATGAAAGTTGACTACATTTGGAGAGGAGGGTAATATGCCATGTTATGAGAAGGCGGCAAATTTCTAAGAAACATCTTTAATTGATTCTTTTTGTTCAATGAGAAATAAAGGCAGTTTTATCTCTGCTCTGAAAAACATGTAGAAATTCCACCAGAAACTCGAGAGGTAGCAGATGAGCTCTATGTCCAAGAGATCCAATAATATATAATAGATACTATTTTCCCCAGCTCTACAGAGACTGTAAACTTAAGGGATCTAAGCATGTTTTTCTCTTTTTCATTTTTAACTTATGCCATAGAGACTAAAATATTTCTTAAGAGAGTCAGGGATAAAGGAGAGTATGTGGAAGGAATATTTTCTGAGTCATTTCTATAATTTTCACATAAAAATATGGGTAGACACTTGGCAGTGATATCTATACTTGCAGTGGGAGCCACATGCCAACTTAGAGCATCCAGGTGGTTTCTACAAGACTGAGTCCTGCCAGTGCCCAAATCCAGCAGGTGGCAAACCTCTTACTGGAAGATCCTGGAAAGTTGCTGATTCCTCTGGAGCACTTTGGAAGAAGACACACTGATTCCTAAATGATAACTTAAGGAATCTTCCAGATAAGTTAGGCAAAACTGGGAACTTCCCACATATAAGGTAGAGATTTTCTTAAAATCTCTTTAAAGAGCTTTAAAGGTATAGAGAGTTCTCAGCACATCAGTGCACTGAGAAAATCAAATTAAGTATCAGTTCAATAAGCTCAGTGAGGCCATTGTCAGGCCCTAAACTAAACATTAAGGTTGTGCTTCTCTTAGAGCATTCTGCAGATCACCTTTATGAGACTGGAGAGTAGAGGAGGCTGTTAATAATACAAGTTCCTGGGCCCACTCAAGTCTATAGAATAAGAATCTTCTGAGAATGGGGAAAGGACTTGATAATGAGCATTTTTAACATCTCCCCGCCCCCAAGGTGATTCTTATATGTATAAAGCTAAGGAAACACTCCAGGACAAATCTGGAAATTTAATAAAGAATAGGAAAGAATATCAAGGTTTCATTTACCTGTGGTCAACTGCAGTCCAAAAATATTAAATGGAAAATTCCAGAAAAAAAAAACAATTCATATGTTCTAAATAGCACTCCATTCTAAGTAGTGTGATTAAATCTCTTGCTGTCTCACTTCAGATATGAATCATCTTTTTGTCCAGTGTATCCATGCAGTATGTGCCACTGGTCCTGAGTCACTCAGCCATCTCAGTTATCTGATTGACTGTCTCTGTATGGCGATGCTTATTCTCACTAGCTTTTATTTTACTTAATGTCTTATTCACCTCATTTTACCTCATTGCATAGATATTTTATTATTTCATGTCATCACAAGAAGGGTAAGTAATAACCCAATAAATATTTTGAGAAAAAGAAGACCACATTCACATAATGTTTATTACAGTATATTATTATAATTATTTCATTTTGTTATTAGTTGTTGTTAGTCTCTTACTGTACCTAATTTATAAATTAAATTTTATCATAGGCATGTATGTATATATAGGAAAAACACAGTCCATATAGAGTTTGGTATTATCCTCCACTAAGGGTCTTAAAACATACCCCCATGGATAAGAGGAGACTATTGTACATGATTTATTATATCCAATATAAGATAGAAAATTAAGATAAGATTTACAGATAAAATTAGATTAGAAGTCAGATCTTGTCCAATGTAAGTAGCAGTCAGGGAAAAGACAAATCAGAGAGGAAGTGAAAGACCATTGGGCCTCGTCCAAACCAAATGTCTAGCTAATTTCCCTGAGTAGAGAGATATACAATATAATTTTTTTAAAAAAGAGAGAAAGGAAATTTAAAAAAAGAATCTAAGTGCACTCTAAGTCCTAGAAACAAAGGTAACTTCTTCTAAATCTAATCAAAATCTAACATTCTGTATCTGTTTTTCATTAAAGTTTATGTATTTAGGAATGTGAGTTACTGTAAGGTGGTCAAGCTGCCTTAAGCTAGTTGTTTCTATGTATAGAATAAAACACTGGAACAGCCCCATAAAATCCATGACACTACTCTCCATGGATTTATTAAAAAGACCCCTGGAGAAGAGAGTCATAAAATTTGATCAAGTCAGCAGATCCAACTGTGTAATTGATACCCATTATTTTCTATTGACTGCTGTGCAGCACTTCAGTTTCCGTAGCATAAACAGAATTCCCATTTCTTTTGCAAAGAGACTGCCATGGGATACAGCTGAAAATAAGTTTCATCAGCAAAATCATTTCATAAATGCCCACAGAGTCTTTTGGGAAACCTCCCCAGAGCATGGTTTTCTATAAATATACTTCATCTCTATAAGTCATTTTTATATTTCAAATCATTACATTTGTTCTACATGATTCTTTTTCTATGTTTAACATATAACATAGACAGGGCACAAACCTCTTGAAGGATTAGGGAACAATTAAGTAAAAACAGGGATGTTGGAAAATATCCAAGGCTCCATTTTTCCTTCTTTTGTCCTTCAGATTTGTAAAAGTTAGAGAATACTATACTCTGCCAAAAACAAAATGATCCAAACATTCCATACTTTATAATTATTATTGCTTTCATGACCCCAAAACAAAACTTCCGGTTTTATCTTGGAGGTGAAGGGCAACAGAACATTCACTACAAATATGACTCTTTGGCATAATAAGAATTGTTTTGAGCTGATTAATTTATGAAAGAGCAAATGAAAAAGAAACTCTGAAAACAAAAGTAGAAGTTACTCTCTTTTAAGGGAAATTTACCTTTATAAAAGAAATCTCATTTGTAAGGATGTCTCTTTCTCTATATCAGGAAGAGAAGGATGACTAAATCACAAAAGTAACTCATCAATGGAGAAGACACTGACTTAAATCTATATAACTAACCTTACCACTGTTGACCATGCCTTCTCTGGTAACCTCTCATAACTATCTCACCCCTAACTATCTCACACCTGACTTCTCACCCCTACCTCAGCCGTACTCTTCCTTCTTTTGTTTTTAGCTAAAGATGTTACTTAATGTCGTGGCTTAGATCACTTCGGAGAGATACTCATTCTCCCTGGTTATCTCATGTACACATGAAATATACATGTTTTGCTCAGGCAGGCAAATTATGCTTAGAGACTGAGACTGTCTTTGCCAATAATTTATTTAACACAGACTTGCCGTGGGAATTACAGTAATTTCACAAGTCAGTAGCATCTAATATAATGTCTCTTAATAAGCCAATAAATAATATACTCTAAACCAATGGTAAATCAATTATACTAATGTTCCAGGCAAGGGAGAGATGAAAGAACTAATGTCTAAATTTAGTTTGAGGTGTATCTTTCTATGAGTTGGTTCTCAAGAGAGTCCTCTTTGTCCGCCAAGAGCTGAGGTCTAGCTATCAAGCGAAATTAAAGTTTCTTGCTCTTAGAACATGTTGCTCAGGAATGAAGGTGTTGGTGTCGGCTGGCAGGAAAATCTCCTTCATTGGGCCACTGTGTGGGCTTTGTCCCTGCTGGTAAATAAAGAGTCACTTCACCCAGCCTGGAGCTAATGCAACAAAGTCTTTCAGGAGCAATTTACATTAGCCAAGAGTTGCCTTGCCCACAGTAAACACTCTCGTGTAGTCCTCACAGACTCTTAGTATTTATAATCTAAATGTCCCCTAACCATAGTTGCTTCTCCATATGTCCTTATTCATAAGCCCCTAGCTGCACCCCTCACAGCTGAGGTACCCAACGCTTATCAACAACTAAAGATGTTGATGACAATATTCTGACACAACTTCATTCTTACATCAAAACAACTCTATCTATAAAGCCAACTTTATTTTTGTCATAAACCAGTGGATTTGAAATTATATCTAACTAATGCATAACACAAGTGAATAAACTCTTTGTTTTTATCACACTAATCTCTCTTTTATTATAGGAGGTCTCAGCTAAGAACTCAGAAAGGTAGAGGGCAAATAATTTTTTCTACACTACAGGGAAAACAGGATTAACTATTTTCCTGATAAAATCTGTTGTACCCAAGAAACACTTTCTAGCAAGACCCATTCTTTCCCATGTTAATTCATTTCAAAGGACACTCACCATGATTCAGACAAAAGCTTTCAAGTTCTATTGAAGTAATATGAATTCCTCTGAATCACCAAGATTGCTTAACCCCAGCTATGACCTATAATCCTTTGAGTTCTTATATTTGCATTTCTTATGGTTTTATATTGAGAGTTTTATTAGGCAAAATGAAATATGTTTGCGCCCTCCAGTCAGATCCTTTGCATTCTTATTTTTCTCCGGAAGCCATTTACCTATTGTAATTTTAGTTTCCTTGGAGGACTGTTAGTGAAATTACATCTGCAAACTTTTTTTGAGGAAAAGAGGGGAGTGTGACTTCAGCAGAGAGTAAGATTTTGTAAAATTTAACTTATTTTTGTTACGGTGTTGTTGGTTAACAAAATCCAGTCAATTTCAGGCATACAATTCAACAGTAAGGCCCATACACATGCATTGCATTGCGTGTTCACTCCCTTAGTTATATTTCTTTCTGTCACCATGTATTTGACTCCTTGTACTCCATCTTCCTGCCCCTCCTCCCCTACTCTCTGGCAACCACTAGCCTATTGTCCATGTCCATGGGCCTCCGTTTGTTTGTCTGTTAGTCACTTTAGAAATTTAAGTAAAGACATTTTTCAAGCTTTTTGACTGATTCTGCTCATGATCACTATTTCTCCTTGAGCAGAAACTATTACACAGTGATTAGTTTCTGCAGCTAAATATCTTCAACAGCATTGCCCTTTGGGAGTGTAGATACGATAGTTCTACCCAGTAGATGAGATGAGCTCCCAGGCATGTTAATGTGTCTTGTTTGTTTGTTTTTCTTAAATATATTAGAGGTGTTTAGAGAGAGAATTTTGGGTTTCAGTCACAGAATTTATAAAGCCTGCTCCTAGGTAAAATATAAGATAGGAAGTGGCAACATTTGTCTATGCTTTTGACACTTTCTGTCTCTTAAGCTCCTTGCTACTCATCAATGTCTCTTTTCCCACCGTACTGGGATCTTGCTTACTCATCCCAGTGGTGTTAGATATTATGTCTTCTGTTACCCTACCTGTCTTCCTTACATCCCCTACCCCATGTGCTCCACCCAGCTCCTCCACACTATTTCCTCCTATTGCATACACCCCCACCTAGATCCTCTGCCTCACATTCCACCCCTTCCACATTACCCACCAATATACTACCCACCCCCCTCACACATACATCTTTCCCACCACAGCACATCTAGTATATAAGTTTAAAAAATAAATTGGGACATATTTAAAAAAAAATAAGTTTATTTGAGCAAAAATTGATCTGAATGAGGCAGCATTCAATTTAGCATATAGTAGGGAACTACAAGGAACTGTACAACATGAAAAACTTTTATAGGCAGAAGGGAGCTGGAACAAGGAAGTTATACTAGGCAGAAAAGCAGATTGGTTGTTACAAAGTTATCTTCCTTTAACGGGTGTTAGGGATCTATCAGGCAGATGATTTAACTAGTGTTGATCAGGTGATCCTGGATTGACTGGTTTAAATTCCATTTATGGAAGCACAAAACCTGTAAAATAGGTCTCAGTTTGGTGACATGGAGCTTAGCATAAGCAACTCCATTTTGTCCTATTGTCTTTTCTTTAACATAGTTTAACAAAGCTCTTAATACAGTATCTGGTTCACTGTAGGCACCTCAGAAATGTTAGCAAGGTCTTACTTCCCTCTTCTCCTTTCCTCATTTCTCCAGGGATCTGGGGATCCTAAGAGAGTATGTACCGAGAGAACAATCACCAATACATAGGAAAGTTACCCAGAACTTGCTTTTTAGGCACAGGAACATCTGAATTTTGATGGAGGAGAGAAGAGCTTATTTATTAAAGTCTCAGCTTTGTGACCTAAAAAATAAGGCTTTTGTATTTCTCTTGGGTGAAAAATCATGTGTGTTTCTGATTTTCATTTTGCTTTATTATATTGACAATACAGAATCCTTCAGTGTCTGATGCAGTATCATCCACAGCCACTGTCTGTGTACCTGATGGGGAGCCAATCTCTCCTGCAAGGAGCAGGAATACTAGCAAAAGAGTATTTTTATATAGATATTGTATTTTCCATTTATCCCATATATTGCATATTCATATCCAGGAAATATTTTATATGTATTTCCATACAACTTCCATTCTATCAAGGCCTCCAGCTTTTCAGAAAAAAAAAAAAAAAAAGATTTGATACGAGGTATCAATGGTCCTTGTTGCTAAGGAAAAGGAAAAAACGTAATCACCCACTTCACTTACTCAGCTGCTGTTTTGGGGTTTGAAAGTCTCTTCTGAAGGGGCCAAAGAGAGGACAGCGAAGGAGATGGATGTTTTACTTTGACCAGACACTAGCTGCAGAGGAAATATGCAGGACCCAGCCACTGCAATTTGCTTACATATTTCCCTTTTCTTACATTAGGCTCCTGAAAAAGAGCAAAGACACTGAGTTGGTTAAACTTCAAATAAAATTCTGGAGAAACATAATAAAACAGCAAGAGCAATAAGTTTTTTAAGGTCTCCAGATTTTCCTTATCTTTCCTGATTCTGGTCTCTGGGTTACTGTTTTTGTCTTAACTGTTTTCATAGTTAAGATTTCAGTTCCTTGAACTTAACACTATATTCTACTATAATGGCTTAAACAAATCAGGGAGAATTTTTCTTTTGTAATAAAAGGTCCTGAAGAAGGCAGAAATAGTTTTGGCTTACCTGTTTAGTGACAGTATCAGGGCCCCAAACTCAAACTCTCTTCATAATTTTTTGTTTCATCTTTAGAAAATTGCCTTTTGACATCATGTTTTTCCCCTCATAGATAACAGATGGCTTTTTGCTGCTTCAAGCTTTGCATCCATGATTCAAGGAAGAAAAGAAAGTTAAGAGATGCCCAGGTACCTTTGCCACTTTGATTAGAAAAGCAAAAACCAATTTCAGAAAATTTATTCTTTTAGTTAATTGATTAGAAGAGGGCTACACCATCACTTCTAACTGTAAAGTAAACTTACAAAGGAACTGTGTGTTGTTGATTTTTTCAGTCTTTGTTGCAGAAACAGGCAAGGAAGTGACTGCCATCACACTATATGGAATTATGATCTGATTTTGTGATCCTGATCCTTGTTAGAGGAAAAAACAATATTTTCCTCTACTCTCTTATGTTCTATGATAGGAGAGTAAAAATTAACATGAAAAAATACATAACAGCAAGAGATGATAGAGTTTTATTCACGGATGTGTACATGGGAGGTTGCAGAAAAATGTGAATCAAGGACATGGTTAGAAGTGAGGCTTTTATGCCATCTTAATACAGGAGGGAGAGGAGAAATGGGGCACTTCTGAGAGATAAAATGCCCTTTTAGAAAAGGAGAAAGGGCATTTACAGAAAAAACAAATGATTTTTTTGATAGTTGATAGATGACAGATAGATGATGATTAATGATGATGATGATGATGATAGATAGATAGATAGATGATAGATATAGATAGAAGACCCGTAGTAGAATAGATGAGAGATATGATATTTTTGTGACAATGTTTGAGTGCCCACTTCACATCTCACAGAAGATAAGATTAGAGTTGCCTCCAAGGAGAATTGTGACAATTGAGCCTTTTGGGATGCTCTGTTTTGGGCAGATGAGGAATTTTAGGAACTCTAAAGGCTTCAACTCAAAATAATTTTTATGCCACAGTGACTTATTTTGGACTCTTTTATTCTCAATCTTGATTTCAGTTTCACATTTCAGATAACTCATAGAAACTTTGCATAATGACTCAACATTCTTAATCCTAAATTGTACTCAGACTCCATCAAACCCCACAATAGCATATCTTTGAGAAAGACCTAAACTCCTCTTCTGACACACCAGGCCCTCTGGATAAAATAAGTAGTTACACAGTTATCAAATTAAAACTTGCTTTGATGAGGGCATAAAAAATAAAAATCAAGGTTACTTCCTCCATCGAAGAGCAATCATACATAAAAGATGGATTCATTTCAGCGAGTGTTACTATTTCTTCCCCTTGCAGATATTTAATTATTCATGGACAAACTATAAGAAAAATAAGTGACCCTTTGTCACTAAAGGGATGAATCTAAATAACTTGGACCTGCCCACTGTTGAATTCTGCCCCTTGTTTCTGATTATGTTTATCTTTGATTATTTCTTGAATACCATTATTATGACCTGAGAGAGAGAGATGCTTCCCTATGCTGTTAGTTATGGATGCCCACCTAGGGAAGGAGTCAACTCCTACAGAAAAAAAGTTTTTGACAATTATTTTTAGGTACTTGTTCAATTCTGTGGCATTTTATTCTCCTCTAATAACTCTTTCCAGTGCCGACCGATTTAGGAAACATTTTATAGCAAGGCCATTATTACAAAGACTAGAACACAGGTGAAATTTATGCTTCTCTTTCAAGGTGGGGCAAAGGTGTTTTTCTTTAAATGTATTATCCACTGCTTATCTAAAATTAATCATAGCTCAAGGTCACAGAGGAAATATCCTGTGTCCATAGTATGGAATCTTCTAGCAGACAAAACAGTAAGTTTATACTTTAATTTTATAACTCTTATAAACTCACTGTATCTCTCATTTTATGGATCAGCCCCCAAATAATTAGTGAATCAACTTCTAAATAGTTTGTGATAGAGAGAAGCCAGATGGTGATAGTCTGCTATTACAGCATTTTTCAAACAGGATTCCTCGAGAGAATTAAGCCCTAATGTCCTAAGGCATCCATTGAATGTTATGAATTAACTTCATTATTATTACTCTAGAATGATACTAGCTTTGTATCATTCCTGGGGGAACTGAGTAAATAGTTATGCACATTATTTTATGCTTTCTGTGATTCAGATGAGTCCCAGTTGAGAAAGGCTATCTGGGAGTCATTTATAGCTGAGCTGATGAGCAGCCTCATGTGTGACTTGAGGCAAATCTTTTTAAAATTTAGTAGCCTTAGTCTCCTTATCTAAAAAAAATTGATTTATTGCTTCAGATAAATTCTAACATGCCTTCTAGCTATGATAGAAGATCTACTCTATAGAAAGTTGTTCTAGCAAAGTTTGAGATATTAGGGAACAAAATCAAATACTCTATTTAATCACATGTCCTCTTTTCTGTATCCCACTAAAAAAAAAAAGGTAAGATAAAATTCAGGAAATATATTTTCTGCGTAATTCCTCTTTTTGCACCTTGTCCTCATTATACTATCTCTACCTTGCCCCTCATTTCTGCTTTGAAATTATAGATGCCTTCATTAATTAAGTAATCTTTGTTCTTTACAAGTTCCAAAAGGTTAAGCTTTTTGATGCTGGCTAAGTTGAGAATAAATTCAGCATCTGTTCCTCTATATCACTGTTCACCTGCTTTATTTCCCAGGTCTGTCCCTCTTTAATTCGAAAATACAAAACCATTAGTCCCCCACGGCACCTTTTAATTGCAAACAGAGGCCTGGAGACATGAACAGTGTCAGAAGTTGTAGATGCATTTATATTTTTTATCTCTATTTATATTCATGTTCATATTCATATTTATTTATATTTATATTCCTATGTGTATTCATATTCACATTTAACATACATTTATATACATATTATATATATACACATTTTAACCAAAGTTGTACATTAACTCTCACATCTGAAATAAAAAGAAAAAAAAATAGGAAAGAAAAGAGCATCTGATATCAAAATCACATCTTTGTCCAATTATCTGAATATTGCCTCCCTGTTGGGTTTTTTTGTTTTGCTTTGTTTTGTTTTTAAATTTCCCTTGAATTTTCAGGATGAGGAGAGACTGGTTAATAAAAAGAGCAAATAGTGAGAAATTTGATTATAAGCAACTCTTCCATTGATTCCTGTGCTATTCTTAATTAGTGCCTGTCCTTTGGTAAGTGAAGTAAACAATGAGAAAGAAAGGGGGCTTTAACCTAATCAGATAGACACAGAAGTGGGCATCACAACCCTATCTCTTGCATAGCCAGTGGAGATAAGTGTATATAAAGCTGACAGTAGCAGAGGGATTTAAGATGTTCACAAAAAATTTTCACTCTGCATTCTAGAGATAAACTATTAGGAATAATGTAGGAGAGTGGAAAATGTGTAGTAAGGACTCAAAGGTGAATATAATCTCTATGAAAAAATAACATGATTGTTAATGATGTCTATGGCTCAAGTTAAGAGAGAACACTATGAGTCTTTTGTGGCCTTGTAGATTCCCTGTCTGCCCTCAAATAAATTACATTTAGCCTACAAAGCAAAATTAATCAAATCTTGATAATGCACAATCTTCCTGATATGCAACTGATTTAAATTTTGCCCTCTGAATCCTAAAAATTACTATTATATTACTAGAATCCTTAAATATTCATATGCTATTGGCCAAAATGGCTGGACAAATGACATTAGTGTTATTTTTAACCTAGAAATTGTGTGATCCAATGAAACCCTGATTTTCTATCAGAACTTCTTTTTATCTGTCTCCTTCATTTTTATCTTAACACATTTTTTAATAAGACAGTCTACAATCAGCGGTCCCCAAACTTTTTGGCAACAGGGACTGGTGCTCTTATGAGAGTCTAATGCCTGATGACCTGAGATGGAGCTGAGGTGGTAATGCTAGCCCTGGGGAGCAGCTGCAAATACAGATGAAGCTTTGCTCCCTTACCCGCTGCTCCTCTTTTGCTGTGTGGTCTGGTTCCTAAGAGGCCATGGACTGGTACTGGTCTATGGCCTGAGGTGTGGGGACCCCTGGTCAATCTGAAGTATTACCTACTTAATAAGATTACTAGCTGATTTCTTATCATAAAGGCCAAACACGACATATTTAAAGCTCTAAAAGAAAAAAAAAAACTCCCTCCTCAATCAAGATTTCTATATCTAGAATAAATTTCACCAATTTTTTGCACACTTCCAAATACCAACTATAAAACTACCTACAGGTATACGTTGGAGATATTATGGGTGGTTCCAGACCATTGCAATAAACTGAATATTGAAAAAAAAAAAAAAGCGAGTCACACAAATTTTTTTTGTTTCCCAATGCACATAAAAGTTATATTTACTCTTTGCTATAGTGTGAAATACCATTAAAAAACAATGTATATAACTTAATCAAAAATATTTTATTGCTAAAATTGCTAACTATTATATGAACCTTGAACAAGAAATTATTTATTTTGCTGGTGGAAAGTCTTGCCCTAGTAACATTGAAGTCACTGATCACAGATCACAAATATAAAAATAATGAAAACGTTTAAAATACATGAGAATTACCAGAATGTGATGTGAGACACAAAGTGAGCAAATACTGTTGGAAAATGGCACTGATAGACTTGTTTCATGCAGAGTTGCTACAAACTTTCAATTTGTAAAAAAATCTGTGAAGCACAATAAAGTTAAACACAATAAAAGAATGCATACTTCTATTATACAACAGGGGTGGACCACTACAAAGCCCACTTGCTTGGGTGTTTTCCTATAAGGCACTGTAGGGTCTTTAGAAGTGGAGTTTCTCTTCCTACATTACAGGCATCTTATATAGTGTCCTTCTCCAGCTTCCCTCTGTTAAGCTTTTTTGATTTCAAAAGTTAAAAAATATATCTTTTTTCTCTTCCTCTACATCAACATTGTCCAATAGAAACATGTTAGCCACATATGTGATATAACATTTTCTAGTAGTCACTTTAAAAGTTTTCAAAAATATTCAACCAAATTGTTCAAAATATTATCATTTTCACATGTAATTAATATAAAAATTATTGAGTTTTTTAATGAGATATTTTGCAATTTCCTTTATAGCCAGCATGTATTTTATAGTATAGCACATCTTAATTTAAATTCTCCATATTTCGAGTGCTCGATAGCCACATACAATAGCCGCGTATAGCTTTTGGCTACCATATTGAAGTGTACAGCTCTGTATTGCAGCTTTCATCATATATTACTGTGACTGACTCTTTAAATTCCATTAGAATGTTTGTATGGATGTTGATCATAATATCCAGATTTGATCAAGCATTAAATAAATAAATACACAATTTAAAGTAAAAGAGGTAAAAAACAAAACAAAACAAAACAAACAAACTGAGGTACAGATTAAATAATTAATAAGTTAAACCTCAAGTTTTGTCTGCAGATATATAATTCTTCCTTAGGCTTCCTCAGACCATCCCAGATAAAATTTAGAGGCTAGAGTATCTTAAAATGTAATACATGCTCAAATGTTTTTTTTTTTTTAAGTCATTAATTCGATCAGCTTATGAAGCCAAAAGTTCTATCATAGGTAGGTGAGGTTTACTGAAGCAATTCAACACAACTTACTTTTTATAGATACTGCTTAACTGAAATGTCTGCAAGGATGTTATGTGCCTATAAATTAATCCATAAGAAGCAGCAGTGCATGTAAGACAGTGAGTTGTGGGAAGAATCAGTGCAGTTTCAAGTGAGATTGGATATGAAATAGGGAGGGCATCTCATGATCTATAGATTAGAATATATTAGATATCAATGACAAACAGTTGTCTACTGCCATTTCGGTTACTGACAGTCATAATCCTAAAGATCTTTTTCCATAGCAAACTACTAAAAAATGTTTTGTGGAAGGCTGGTTAATTATATGTGATAAATGCTATGGGACACAGAAGAGTATAATCAAAATAAAACTAGTATATTTTCCATGTTCGTTTTCTAAGTTTAAATTTTGATATAAATTTATCTCATGGAGGAGACAATAATTTAATACTAGATATTTCAAGATAATTTTAGAATTTTTTAAAAAAATACACATAAATCTACTCAGAAACCAAAAGAATATCCCAATTTTAAGATCTGTGTGTGCATAAAGTGTAGACACATAGTTTTCCATTGATGCATGTGAAAACATTCTTTATGGAGAGGACTTAGCAGAACACACTGGCTTTGATCAGGTAATCTGAGCTTCAAAACTTGTCCTTATATTTTCTGGTCCCTGCACAAGTAGGTTAAATTCTCTAAGTTTCAGGCTTTAATTTTTTTGTTAATTGATATACTATTAAGTCTTTTATAGGCATGGTTAGCCTTGATAACTAAGGAATCAATATACGTTAACTATTGTTGCTAATGATTTTAAGAAAAATATATCTTTGGCTATTTTTGAAAGTCTGTGAAGTCTCTTCATTTATACCTCTAAAAGAGAATAAGATACCTACTACAGTGAAAAGCTAGGTAAGATGCCTGAATATATAGCTTTCTTGATTCCTTGTTTGCCTTGATTTCTAAAATCTCTTCTTAGACTAACATGTCCATGAAGAAATAAAGACCAAATAGACACATATCAATTAACTTAAACATTTTGAAACTGAGCATTACTATTTATCTTCCATATTTAGGTTTAAAAATTGGAAGAAGCAGAAAAACAGATGGCTATGAAAATTTACAGTCATCTCTTATTTTTATTCTTAGTGTCTTGTCTATGGCAGCAACTTTTGACTTCCATATCTTAGAGTGTTTCTCAATTATGCCAGAGTCATCATTTTGTTGGAATCTATCAATTCTGTAAAAGATAGAGATGATGATGGTACCAGCTTATACATCTCAAACAATATCTCAGATCATAAGGGAACAGGAAAGTTGATCTTATAAGGTAATTAACTGCTTTATCCTCCATGAATTGAATTAACAATCTAGTTTTCAACATATCCAGTCTAGTTGATTGTTTCTATTTGCAGCCCGATGCTTTGTTCTCAGACTGCTGTGTGGTAAAGGATAATTAAAGACATTTACACTTATATTGCCAGCAAGAACAGCTCTTACTGTTAAAGAAAAATTCCAATCCAATGTGATTTATATTCACATAATAGCATGTTACAATATCAAAAACACTCAGCTGAAAAACAGAGGAAAAATATTACAACTGGAGTTTATAGAAAAAAAAGTAAGGTCATGAAAAATCACTGTTCAAAAAAGCTTATTTTATCAGTTTGCTCCAACAAAATTAAGCCTATTTTCTCTTGGAAGTGGTTAACACATAATGGAGGCAACTCTGTCAAATATATGTTGTATGGAATTATTTAGACACCTAACTGGCTTCTTAACTTAGGGTTCCACTTCTCTCTTGGTTGGGTGTAATGCCAAGGAGAGACAGCATTTTAAAATTCTATTTTGCTTTCTTTACCTCCTGTGAATCAGAAGTGAACCAAAACAAGTCATAATAATTTATACAAAGGAAGGACAAGTTTCCAAAGGAAAACAAAAATGAGATTTATCATCTCATCATTTATTTGAATTGTAATTTTTGAATATCTATATGTTCCAGTTTAAAATCATGTTAATAAACTGTGATTCAATTGTAATTATTTGGATAATTCTGGTATCAGGCTTATAACTTAAAAAATATTTCTAGCCATTCCATTTATTTCCATATATTAGTAATAATCAATAGAAATTAAAATTTTAAAGTACTACCAAAATATAAGGTAGTTAGGGACAAATCTAACAAAATATGTACTAGATATAAGTGCCAAAAACTACACAGTATTGATGAAAGAAATACAAAAAGACTAGATAGTCATACTATGTTAGTAGCTTAGAAGACTCAGTATTGTTACTATGACAATTTCCGCCTAATTTACCTATAGTTTCAATTCAATATCAAAATACCAACAGGCTTTTATTTTGTAGAAATTAATAAACTGATTCTAAAATTTGCATGGAAATCTCATAGAACTAGAATAACTAAAATAATGTTGAAAAAGAATAAGTTATAGGACTCACACCATCCAACTTACATTAGAGCTGCAATTATCAAGACAATGCGTTATAGCCAAGAAGATAGACACAAAGGTCAATAGGACAGAACAGAAAGTTCAGAAATGCATCTCACATAATATGGTCAATTTGTGACAATGATGTCAAAGCAAATCAGAGGAGAAATATTTATATTTTTCAAAAATTGTGCTGAAACAATTAGATATCTATATCCGAAATGATGAATGTTGACCTACACCTAGCTTCATAATAAAAAATTAAGCCAAAATTATTTGTAGTCCTTTAGGTTTTAGAAGACAATGTTTTAGAAGAAAACATACAAAAACTTATTGCATGTTGAGATAGACAAATGTTTCTTAGATAAAACACAAAAACTTCAAAGCATACAAAAAAATAGATAAATTAGATCATCAAAAAAATTTTTTTAATCTCTCTTTAAAAGACACTATTGAAAAAATAATAAGACATGAAACAGACTAGGGGAAAATATTTGTAAAACATATCTGATAAAGTACTGGTATCCAGAGTATATATACTGATCTTTTACAACTTAGCAATGAGAAAAGAAACAACTCAGTAAAACTGGATGGAGATTTCTACGGACACTTCATCAAAAAAGATTATTGAGTGAGTGGAACTTTATTCATTTTAGCACATGAAAAAACATACTGAGCATCATTAGTCATTAGAAAAACAAAAATTATAACAACACTGATTTATTATGAAGCACCTATTAGAATAGACTCAATTAGAGAACAAAGAAATGAGAGTAACAAGTGCCTATAAATACATATGCAAGCAAACTGGAGCTTTCCGATATTGCTAATGGGGACACAGAATTGGTATGGTTGCTTTGGAAAACAGTTGGCAATTTCTTATAAAGATAAATATTTACTTATTATATTATCCAGTGATTTTACTCCTAGGTATTTACACAAGAGAAATGAAAACATATGCTCACAAAAATGCCATACAGAATTTTTTTAGTGACTTTATTACCAAAATTGGAAATAAATCAAATTTTCATCTAGTAAAACATGGATAAATAAACATCTATAAAATGAAGTACTAAAAAAGAAACAAATGTAATAAGGAGTTACTGATAACTGATGGTAATTCAACATTGAAGAATCTCAAACACACAATGCTATGTAAAAAATTCAGGACCAAACAGCTATATGCTGTATGATTTCATTTACAGGACATTCTGGAAATATCAATAGGGACTAAAAACAGATCTGCGTTTATAAGAAGCTGTAGTTGAGAGCAGGGGATTGACTAAAAATGGACAAGGGAAAATTTCGGTGTGAAAAAATATTCCGTATTTTGCTCGTGGTGGTAATTATATAACTGTATGTCTTTATCAATATCTGTAAAATTGTACATTGGAAAAGATGATCTTTACTGTTTGTAAATTATAATTCAATAAACTTGAGTTTAGAAAGAAAAAAAAGAGACATGTATAAGTAACATTTTCTTCTTTCCTGCAGTGTTCTAAGAAGGCCTTGTATTATATGTTTCCTTCAAATGGGTAACAATTAAATTATATACTTAAATCTCACAAAAACGTAGTATTAGATGACGTTGTAAAGAAATTCTCATTATCTTCTCTTTAATCTCTACCATAGCACTTAATACAGTGCTGAGCATAGAGTGCCTAGAAGACCATGAAGTCATCAGATGCCAAGTTTTCAACAGTGTGATTGTGTCTGTATGTGGTAGATTTAATTACTGAGTGATCTTGAGATTTTCTGTTATTTTCAAGTAAAAAAGTTTCTAGTAGCTGGTAGAATTTTTTTTTTGTTTCATGAAATCATTTTAAGCATGTAGAGGAAAGTAGATTAAATTGTGTTTGACTGACAAGTATAAATTGAGACCACTTTTTTACCTGCTTCTACTTCTAAACTGACTAGAGTCTTGGGATTAAGGCCATTCAATAACTTGGTTCTTAGAAAAATTAAATATTTGTAAAGCAGATGATGTAAAGAGAAATAAAAACTGAAGGAGTATTCAGTTTAGATGATGAGACTGCATAGCAAGTAAACTAAAACTGCATTAAAATAAAATGAGACTTAAGATATTCTTTTGCTATAAAAGACTAAGACATCAAAGCCATTAAAATGCAGATGTGCGAAGTCAAAGACTTAGGAAGTTGATATTGCTAAGAGTTTAGAAATGCTTTGCTATGGGAGACATAACCAAAGGTCATATCCTTGAGATTAAATGTGTGGAAAATAGTTCTTTCTACAGAAAGGGTAACATAAACTAATGTGAGGCCAATCAATGTGCAACGGTAATTTCACAAATAGGATTACCGTGTAAAGAGATGACAAGATAGAGTTGGAGGAAAAAAATGTGTCTTAGCACAGAGAAGACAGAACCATCAGAGAAGAGAGGAAAAAACAGCAAATATCTAATGGTTTAGACTAGCGGAGAGATCCAGGTTTTGGGGAGTCCTAGTGCTCATACAATTTGGGTGACACTCTTTAAAAATAACAAACACTATGAATGAAAAACTTGGTATGAGAGTGAATATTAGAATGAATAGGAATCATAACCTATTACACCTTTATATAATGTTACAAATATTATAAAATCCAGAAAGGATAAAGGCTAATAATTAATAGCCCGATATATTTCTATAATAACTTTTGTGCATTTTTACTGCATATTATTGAATTGTTTTTTCGTATGACAAAGATTTCCTATACATCATTCTCTAAAAAGAGAATAGAAATAGAAAAACAGAAATTTTTCTAGCATCATCAGTGAAAATCTTTTTGTTATTAAATAGTTTATAAAAGCCTTTCTACTTCAAAACTCAGTGTTGGTGAAGTCATATAAATTATTAGGATTGTTGTCAAATTTGGAAATCCTCTCCCAAGTTTATTTCATATCTGAGCTGTTACAAATGTAGTTGTTGTTTGTAGTACTGCTACAGATTTACAAACAAGAACTTGGATAAATTCTGTTTTGCACAATTTTAACAAAAAAGAAAAAAAAACTTGACACTTTTATAATTATATATGCAGCTTACGAATATATTCTTGACACAAGACAACTCTTTTCACTAGGTGTTGTGAAACAGAATCCTCTGCTTATAGGAAATGATTAGGAAAAAATTCCCACAGGATACTTATAGTTCATGTTTTCCAGATTTCTTTCTCTTTCACTATCTACATACTTCTCATGGTAGACACTTTCATATTATGATACAGCATTTATATTATAATACAAACTATGACCACAGATGACTCACAACTTAACTCAACCAGAAGTAAACTTAACCACACTAAGTCCAAACTAAATGTGTCCTCAGGTCAACTGTGACTAGCCAGAATCTCAAAATGGCACAGCCACTCCTATGCTACCCAACAGACACAAGGGAAAGTGTGATACATCAAGTTTTAATATTTTACAAAAACATACGACCATGTGAACGAATTACAGGAACACCTATGAGGGCCAAGCAAGCAAAGTTCCTTGAAGCAAGGGTTAAATATTCATCTATTTAGAAAAGGATGCTATGAAGCTTTTACTTTTTGTAAAATGCATGTAAAACTTATAGAAAAGTCTCCATTTTTAAAATTGTGAGATTTACTATATGTCAGGGAAGTGCACATATTAGTCTCCCAAAGCTGCTGTAATAAAATATCACAGATTGGGGGGCTGAAACAGCAGAAATTAATATGCTCACAGTTCTGGAGGCTGAAAGTCCAAGATCAAGGTGCTGGCAAGGTTGATTTCTCCTAGGACTTCTCTCCTTTATTTGCAGATGGCTGCCTTCTTGCTGTATTCTCGATTTTCACTCTGTGAGTATAAATCCCAGGTATCAATTCTTATAAGGAAGGACACCAATCTTAATTGATTAAGGTCCCATGTTATGACCTCATTTACCTTTACTACCTCTTTAAAGGCCCTATCTCCAAATATAAGGCTTGAACATATGAATTTGAAGAGGGGAGGGCAAAATGCAACCCAAAATCATGCAGAAAATATATATGTACATTTTAATGAATAATCATAAAGCAAACATACCTATAACCACCACCCAGGTCAAGAAATAAAACATTGCTATCATCAAAAACTTTCTCACAAAATAGCCTGAGTCCTGCCCTGATCATAATATCCACCCTCACACCAGAGGCAACCACTCTTCTGACTTTTGTGATAGTTATTTTCTTTGTAATTTTACCAGCTATTATGCAGCTTTGTATAATATATGCATGGTTTTGTCTGCTTTTGATATTTGCATAATGGAGTTGGGCTCACATGTATTGTTTTGGGTCTTGCTTTTTTCACACAACATCTTTGCAAGATTTATAATGCATTTAGTTTGCTCATTTTTCTTAAAGAGAAAGTTATTAAATATTTAGGCTTTAGGATCATGTGGTCTCTGTCACAGTTCTCTTAATCAGTTCTGCCATTGTATTGTGAAAACAGCATATAAATGAATGGAGAGGGCTGTTTTCTAATATATATTTACAAAAATAGGCAGCAAGCCTACAGGCCATAGTTTGCTGACCTCTGGTTTATAGCACCCTCTATGTCTGATATGGGTTATTTACACCTCCTTTCTGTTTTCCATATCAATCTCAACAAAAGTTAATATTTATAGTATTTGAAAATAAATTTTATTTTTGAATTGATTGATTCTGTGGACATAGGCCTTTTTAGATTCTCTGGGAGTAGATTTTTTAGATTGTCAATACTTTTCTTTTAGCAAATTAAAAGTATCATTTTATTATTTCCTGACTTCCATTGCTGCTTGCGAAGTCAATAATAGCTCTAACTTTGCTCCTTTGAAAATGATCCCTCATTTCTTTGCCTGTTTTTAAGATTTTCTCTTTTTCTCTTGTTCTCTACTTTTATTATAATGTCTTTTGATGGGAAATTTTAAAGAAACAATTATTTGCTGGAGATTCATCAAATTCATAAATGTCTTTTACTGTGTCTGGAAATTTCTCATTCATCGTCTTCACACATTGCCTCTGCTCTTTTATCTTTTCCTTTAGGAACTTCTGTTAGATACACACTATATTTTTCATTTTGTCTTCCATATCTCTTAACTTCTATGAATCTTTTCATTTATCTACTCTGCTTTCTGTAAAATTTCCTCTGACTTACTTTACTTTTTGCTCTTTATTATGTTCTGTACTTTCAAATCCATCTAAGTTATTGTATTTTAAAATTATAAGCAATTTTCATTTCCATAATTTCTATTTGGAACTTTTTATACTATGCTAGATGATCCTCTTCATGGCAGATACTATAAGTTTTTTTTATTATAGTAAAATCGATTTTTTAAATTTGTTTTACAATCTGAGTGATGATTCTACTATAAAAAGTGTTTGTAGATCTGTTTGTATATTTGTTTTTGATATATTTTGCTCATGGTTTCTTTTTTCCTTATGTACTTAGTTGTATTGCTTTTGAAAAATTACTTAGGAGTGCTCTTTGAAGCCTAAGATGAAGGATAAAATTCCACTTCTACATATGATGCCTAAGGCAATTATTAGTTATTAATTATTTGATTTTTAAATTTTTGAAAAAATTTTCAATTACAGTCATTAGTTTTAGGTGTTTAATAGTGGTTAAACATTTATATAAATTACAAAGTGGTTTCTGCATAAGTCCTGCACCCACTTGATACCATATACAGTTGCTTCAATATTATCAATTATATTCCCTGAGCTTATTTTACATCCTCACGACTGTTTTGTAGCTGCCAATTTGTTCTTTTTAATTTCTTCACGTTTTTCATCCAGTGCTCTAATTCTCCTATATGGCAATCATCAGTTTGTTCTCGTATGTATGTTTGTTTCTCTTTTATTTGTCCATTTATTTTGTTTTTTAGAGTCCACATACAAGTGAAATCACATGGTATTTGTCTTTCTCTGTCTGACTTATTTCATTTAACATAAAACCCTCTAGGTCCATACATTTTGTCACAAATGGTAAAATTTCATTCTTTTTCATGGCCAAGTGATATTTCACTGTCTATATGTACCACTTCTTCTTTTTAAAAAAATTTTTATTGTCCAATTAGAAATGACATTTAATATAGTTTTAGTTTCAGGTGTACAGCATAAGGATTAGGTGTTTATATAATTTACAAAGTGATCCCCCCAGTCTAGTCTAGTACCTACCTGTTACTATACATGGTTATTATAGTATTATTGACTACCCCATGCTGTGCTTCACATTCCTATGACTATTTTGTAACCACCAATTTGTACTTTTTAATCCCTTTACCTTTTCATCCAGTCCCAAACCCCTCACATCTGGCAATCACATTTATTCTCTATATCTATGAGTCTGTTTCTGTTTCATATGTTTATTTTGTTTTTTAGATTACAGATATAGGTGAAATCATATATTTGCCTTTCTCTGTCTGATTTATTCCACTTAGCATAATACCCTCTAAGTCCATCCATGTTGTTGCAAATGGTAAGATTTCATATTTTTATGGCCGACTAATATTTCATTGTATATATATATGCTATGTCTTCTTTATCCAGTTGTCCATTGATGAGCACTTAGGCTGCTTCCATATCCTGACTATTGTAGATAGTGAACATATGAGTGCATATATCTTTCTGAATTAGTGTTTTGGTTTTCTTTGGATAAATATCCAGGAATGCAATTTTTGGGTCATAAGGTAGTCTTATTTTAAATTTGTTGAATAACCTCCAAACTGTTTTCTATAGTGGCTTGTACCAGTTTGTAATTTCACCAACAGTGCTCAAAGATTCCTTTACATTCTCATCGACAGTTATTTTTTGATTTATTGATGACAGCCATTCTTTAAAGTGTGAGGTAATATGTTATTGTGGTTTTCATTTGCAATTCTCTGATGATTATTGACATTGGGAACATTTTCACATGTCTATTGGCCACCTATATGTACTCTGGAGAAATGCTTATTGAGGTCCTCTGCTCGTTTTTTCATTGGACTGTTTTTCTGTTTGTTTGTTTTTGTTTTTGCTTTTGTGTTTTTTGATGTTGAGTTGTATGAGTTCTTTATAAATGTTGAATATTAACCTCTTTTCAGATGTATCATAGGCAAATATCTTTTCCCATTCAGTAGATTGCCTTTTCATTTTCTTGATAGTTTCCTTTGCTGTACAGAACTTTTTAGTTTGTATAGTCCCCTTTGTTTATTTTTTCTTTTGTTTTTCTTGCCTAAGAAGATATATCAGAAAATATATTATTAATGTTCTTCTAGGAGTTTTATGGTTTTGGGTTTTACACTTAAGACGTTAATCCATTTTGAGTTTATTCTTGTATATGGTGTAAGAAGGTGGTCCAGTTTCATGATTTTGCATGTATCTATCCAGACTCTCTTCATCCCCTTATATATTCTTGCCTCTTTTGTCATAAATTAAATGACCACGTAGGCATGAATTTATTTCTGAGCTCTCTATTCTGTACAATTGATCTATGTTTTTGTGCTAGTACCATAATGTCTTGATTACGATAGCATTGTAATATAGTTTGGTATTAGGTAGTATAATACCTCCAACTTTGATACTCTTTCTCAGGATTGCCATGACTATTCAAGCGAGGTTTTTTATGGTTTCATATAAATTTTCAGATTATTTGTTCTAGTTCTGTGAAAAATGCCATTGGTATTTTCATGGGGATTTCATTAAACCTATAGATTGCACTGGGTATTATGAACATTTTAAAAATGTTAATTCTTCCTATCCATGAGCACAGTATATGTTTCCATTTATTTGTATTTTCTTCAGTTTATTTCTTTAATGACAAAATTTTTCAAGTACAGGTCTTTTACTGCCTTGGTTAATTTTATTCCTAGGTATTTTATTGTTTTTGATGCATTGTAAATGGGACTTTTTTTAAATTTTTTTTTCTGGTAGTTCATTATTAACTGATTTCTGAATATTAATTTTGTATTCTGCTACTTTACTCAATTTATTTATTAGTTCTAACAGTTTTTTGGTGGAATTTTTAGGGTTCTCCATATATAGTATCATCTCATCTGCACATGACAGTTTTATTTTCTTCCTTTCCAATCTGGATGTCTTTTATTTATTTTCCTTATCTGCTTGCTGTGTCTAGGACTTTTAATACTATGTTTAATAAAAATGGTGAAAGTGGACATCTTTGTCTTGTTCCTGATCCTAAGGAACATGCTTTTACCTTGTATCTCTATTTCCTTCACCAGATTAGAAAAGCTTTTCATCATCATTTCTTCAAATAAGTTCTTTATCTCTTACTCTTACTTTCTCTCTTCTTGTACTTCTATGATGCCAATGTTGTTATGCTTGATGTCATTCCAGAGGTCTCTTAAACTTTCCTCACTTATTTCCTTTAGCTGTTCTAATTTAGTGTTTTCTGTTACCTTGCCTTCCAAATTACTAATCTGATCTGTTGCTCACCTAATCTACTGTTGATTACTTCTATTGTATTCATCATTTTGTATTTTGAATTCTGCTTCTGGTAGGTTACTTGTCTCCATTTCATTTATTATTTTTTTTCTAGAATTTTCGCCAGTTCTTTTATTTGGGACATGTTTCTTTATTTTCTCATTTTGGCCGTCTCTCTGTCTTCTTTTTTTTTCATATACATACATACATACATACATACATACATACATACATACACACACACACACATACACACACACACATACATACACACACACAGGGTGGATTTGCTATGTTTCCCAGTCTTGCCTGGGTGGCTTTATGTAGTGGGTATCTTTATATGGTAGGTGACCTGTGTGGTTCAATTGTTCAGTTTTCCTGGTCATCTGCTCTGGGTGCTCCGGGAGCATCCTATTATGTGTTTTTTTTTGTGTGTGTGTGTGCTCTCCTGCTGTATTTAAGCCTTGATTGTTGTTGGCATGTCAGTGGGTGGGATTAAATCCTAGGCTGACTGGCTTTGTGGACTAGCCACACCTACAACGTATGAGCTGCTATGTGGGGACTATCCCCAGGGAGTGGGATTTACCCCAACAATTGTGTGTGCCTATTGAGAACACCCTTTGGATGTGTGCTGCTTGTGGGGCTAATCAGGTGGTACACTGCTGTGGTCTGACACCAGTCTCTGAGTGTGTTTATTTTGGGGTCTTTTGGGAAGGGCTTCCATGTAGGCCAAGGTCAGCTGCTCCTTGTAACTGGGCATGGCTACATGATAGAAGCTATAGAGCAATCTCCTGCTGCTTGCTGCCTGTGCTGGACCAGGAGGCATGTGGGGGAGCCCACATGGCAAACCAAGGCCAGCTGCTTCCAGCACTAGGCCTGGGGAAGCTCAGCAAAGGTTCCAGGGCACCCCAAATTCTGAGGCCACCTTTCGGCTTTCTGCAAGGTTCAGCAGTTGAAGGAGTACCAGGTGGTATGTGAGTTGGATGAGACGAGGTCCCAGAAAGTCACCAGGGTGGGACAGGCAGTGCTCCCAAAGTTAGTGCGGACCCAGAGTTGGTGTCAGTTCTGAGCCTGTAGCTATTCATAAAAGTATATCAACAATGCCAGTCACCACTGGCCCATGGCCCACAGACCCCCAAGATTTATTTAGGAAACACTGTAGCTTGGGCTGGGGCTGGTTGCCTGCAACCCAAGTATTCTCAGGAGGTTCACAAGTTAAGGCCTGCCTATTGTTGCTGAGTTTCCTGCCAAAAAGACTGGCAGGGCTGGCTGCCCACCTAGGAATATGTCTCTGGCAACTCGAGAGTTGGGCAGGGCAGAGTCCCAGGCAGTCATGGGGTGGAATAACCAGATTTCACCAGGGCAATGCAGATTCAGATCTGGCTGTGTAAGGCTCAATACAGGTAAGATGGTGCCTGTCTGTAGGATGCACAGGAGGAGGCTCAAGACAGATATGATTTTTTGTCTCTCCAGTCCTCACCCAGAAGCCACACTACTCTCTGGCACCTTATGAACTGCCATCCCTCATCAGAAAATAGGGTGAGTACCTGCAAACAAATGAATCTGTGCACTAGCCCTTTAAGAGGATGTCTGGGTTTCAATCAGCCTTCTGTTTCCCTTGGATTGTTGGAATTCCACTGATTTTTAAAGCCAGATTTTGTGAGGACTCCTCTTCCTGGCACTGGAACCCTGGGCTGGGGAGCCCAGTGTAGAGCTGGGGTCCCTCACTCTTCTGGGGGAACCTCTGCAGCCAAAATATTCCTCCCAATGCTCAACCACCATTAGCAGGTGTGGACCAGTTCCTTTTGTATCTTCTCTTCTCCTGCCAGCCTCTTCTTTATATCCTAGTCTTCAAATGGTTCTTCAGATTGAATGTTCTATAATTTAGTTGTAATTTTAATGTGGTCATTGAAGGAGGCAAATGCAGTTTTTACCTACCCTGCCATCTTAACCAGAACCATCATAATTGGTCTCTTGATAGGCTGATAACAAAATGATCTCACTTTTTCTTTATGCATTCATTTTTTGATTGAAAAATTTAATCTATTTACATTTAAAGGAATTAATGATAGGTATGTAATTACTACCATTTTGTTATGTTCTGATTTTTTTGTAGTTCTGTGGTTTTTTTTTCATTCTCTTGCTCTTTTATCTTGTGTGTTGATGACTTTCTGTAGTATTGTGTTTGAATTTCTTTTTATTTCTTGCATATTTCTTGTGGATTTTTGGTTTGTGGTTACCTTGTGCTTCATATATATCAAGCTATGTTAATAGCAGTCTATTTTAAGTTGATGGTCACTTAAATTTGAACACATTCTAAAATTACTACCATTTTACTCACCCCTTCTACATTTTTGTTTTTGTCATTTTTTACTTCTTGTGTGGTGTATCTTAATGCATTGTAATTACACATGATCATTCTTCTTTTGCTTTTTAATCTTTATGCTAGCTTTAGTGTTTGTTGATCCATTGTTTTTCTTATGTTAGCCTTGTCAGTAAGAATTTTTCTTTGTGACATTTTCTTATTCATATTATTTTATTTTAATTTTTTTTTTTAAAAAGTCCCTTTAAAGTTTTTTGTAATACTGGCCTGGTGGTGATAAACCCCTTCAGGTTTTTCTTGTCTGGGAAAGTTTTCAATTACTTAAATAACATTCAAAATCTAAAGGTTTTTGTTGTGGTGGTGGTCGTATTGTGTTTGCAGGTTTTGTTTTGTTTTTTTCATTCAGGTGATGTGAATTTGGTTCAAATCTTTTAAAAAATCAGCTTTTGTTTACAAGTTCTCAAGAACAATATTCTCTCCCATCCCTTGCTTAGGATGAAATCAACTTTCCTAGAAACCCTTTGAAATTTGAGGATGGAAATAGGTTTATATTTAGTCAATTCTCAATTTGAGAGGATGATTCTTTGTGGCCCCAGCTTGATAAGGTCACCTCTTATACTCCCCAATTAACATATTCTATAAAACTAGGCTTAGGTTAGTTTTCCCATGGAATATGAGACCATCCAGCAGAAAGTTTAAATGTTCTTGGGTAGAAAAATGCTTTCACAACAAAAATGGTTTCTGTCCTTTCTTACTTCTCCAGATTCCTTCTTTCCCTTTGATTTTATCCTTGCAATTCTTTTCTACATGTTTATATCTTCAATACCTTTAATACTTAAGAAAACTTTTTTAATCCATTATTTAGTTGTTCTCAGAAAAAAAAAAGATTAGTCTAAACAACCCAGACCACATTACTAGAAAGTAAAGTTTGAAAAAAAATTGGTAGACTTTTTGATACCTTCCTCTTTACTTTGTATTTAGGAGTTTTAGTAGAAATGAGCCTACGTTTTTTTTTGTTTTTTTTTTTGTTTGTTTGTTTGTTTTCATCTGTGCTTAATTAGGAACATATTGTGAATTAAGACTGCAAATGCTTAAACTGGAAACTTATCTATTAGGGGTATAGTTCTATTTTCAAAATTTGGTATCTGAAACTAAAACACAGCAAATTTTTATGTTTTTTTGTGTGCTATTTTTGACCTCTAGCACCAAACCAGAGCTACTGATAATAGTAATAGTAGTAAATGTGCTGAAGAATATATGTAGCCTGCATTGATAAACTCCTGTAGTCACATTTGTCAACATCTGACCCTGCCTCTTGTATTGTGTCTAATACAAGTCCATTGGTGAAAAAGTTCTCTCTGTTCCCCTATCAAAAAATATCTGCTGCAGTCTGATTTCACATTCTGAGAAATAAGCTGGCCTCGTCATACTCCTCTAAACTCTAAAAGCAACTGATGTCTGTACTATATACTTGGCACCAAGAAAAGAGAACCATAGTGCTCAGGCATTTTCACCAGCCTATGAATGTAAATACAGTAACATTAAATTTTATTATACAAATTATAGTGATTCAAGTTCTTGCCTTTCAGGACAGAAACTGCCCAAATTATATCTCAGAGTGCCCTTTGTGTTGAGGGATAGAGCCCTGCATCTTCTCTTTTTGCCTTCTCATCAAGTCACCATGACAGTGCCTTATAGTTAGTAGCCTGGCCCTCACTAGATGACTGCTCCACCAGATACCACCAGCCTTTGCTGGTATCTACTACTATTGCAGTCTTTCTAGTCTTCAGTAATGAGGCACTGTTCTAGGCTCTCCTTTTCCATCCAAGGTATGCAAGTGACCCTTAGACTAATTTCCTGTTGAGTAAGTAAAAGCAGATTGCAAATTATGACATTTCAAGTATATAAGAAGGAAAGTGTTATAAAGAAAAACTAAAATGCTTCTGGAAATGACTGTGTTCTGAGACTACAGATTCAGACTCATTCTTAAGGAATTTTACATGATATCTCTGTGTCTCTTTGTGTACTTGGTCATTCTGTTCTAACTCTCTATAAAGCCCCCATGGCTTTTCTACATTCTTTGAGTCAGTTCCTCCTTCCTAGTCATTGTTTCTGTTCTGCAATCTAGGCCTTCCCTAGGGACTTCTACACTAACAGAATTTCTTACATATCCTTTTACCAAAATCAATGGATTCGTTTACCTGGGTGCATCAAAACCAAAGGAGATATGAACAAGAGTTTGCAACAAAGAAAGTAGAAGTTTATTTAAAAAATGGCACAAGCCCAGAGACACAGGTGAGCTAGGGCTCTTAAGACCTGGCTCCCCCATGACATGTAGGTTATAGATTATATAAGGCAAAATTACAAGACATTGTGGGTTAGGGATTCAGGTTTATGTTGAGAGCTGATTGGTCGGAGATGAGGTACAGGTAATGAATCATTTTTCAGATCTTGAGGTCAGTTCTGAGGTCTTTTCCAGAGTGTCTCTGTCTAGTCTCATGAGAAAGTAGCCAGGGGGAAGTTCCACCTTAGAGCTCAGGAACTGAAACATGACTTAAGCCAAGATGTTATCTTTAGCCTGCCAGGGGTCTTGAACCCTGTGACCATTAGTCAGGACCAGGCTCTGTCTTCTGCTGCTGCAAGGATTGCTGATTATCTGAGGGAAAGGCTAAGTCTCTGAGGGGCATAGAGAGATATGATTTCTAGAGCTAGAATTTAAACTAACTAAATCAAAGTAATAAGGACCCTCAGTTTCAATCATAGAGTGACAATTTAATCAGAAAACGTCAGTCAACTATTTGTATGTTTTGGATTATTTCTAATGACACCAGTAGTACATTCCAAGTTGAATGTCATGCATATAGACAATACTTATTTTATGGGTATTTTATGATGTGTAAGGCTGTGCAAGGTGAAGATTTTTTCTGCATGCCATTCCTGCAGTCTCTAAGTCATCCTTAGGTCTCCCCCAAGAAACTGCTTAAACAAGAACACTCACATCTCCACAAAGATGAGAAATAATTTGCAATCTAAATCCGTACTTGGAAATAAGTCATTTTTTTCAGGCAATTTTTTTGTTTGTTTTTAAATTATAGATTGCAACTGTTGAGGAAGAACAAATCTTTTCTCTACCTTCTTAGGATTAGTAGTTGGGCCCTATGAATTAAATTGACAAAGATAGAGATTAACAGAAGAAAAGATTTATTTCCTATGCACACCAGAGATCTCACAGAGAAGAAGTAAAAACCCTAAAGAGGAGGTTAAACTTGGGGACTTATGTGTCATCTTAATAAAGGATGGTGAAATATGGAGAAATGACTAGAGAAAAGAAAAGAGGGGTTTGGGCTTTGAGGATGAGGTAAATTGTGGGAGTGTGACTAGGAAATATATGGCAAATAGGTAAATGAGAGTTGTTTGGTAAAGTTCTTACCCAGTCTCAGGTGATGAGTTATATTTGGTGACAGAAGGTTGAAGAGGACACTTTTACAAATGGAAAGTCTCTTTAGAAATGTTAATTTTCTTTACTCAAGGAAAATTTATGTCCTGCTTTGAGGAAGAAAGGGGGAGGACAAAGAACTCCTGTATTTGCTGTTTCTTAATTGCCTTCAGCTCAATGTAATTCTTGTTCAAGTAATTCTTCACTAAAATAATTCTTTAGCAGATGTCATATTTTCGGGTGGCTATTCAAGTGGCCTTTACAACCCAATAGATTTCTTGAAGTCAATAAAATGGATCACCATAGACATTTAAAAAAACTTAACAAAATAGTAATAGAAATTATCAAAGACCTGTGTGTGATAAGTGAAAATGTTTTGTAAAACAGGGGTGTGTTTTTATACTGGGTCACATGTGCAATGTAAAATATATTTCTTAGGAAGAGTCTATTAAAATGCTCTAGAACATTGTTTTCATGAAGTAACTCATCTACATATGCAACTTTATCGACAACAAAGATTACCTTTTATTTTATTCTTTACAGTAATTTAGCTTCTTTGAGCCAAAGTTTTTCAAGCATCCATCCCTGCAGTCTCTTTGCATCACATTTGCTTTACTAAAAGTATCTAAATAATTTTCCTAAAAGAAAATTCCCGAAAGAGTATTATTTTCTATTTCTAGTGGGAAAAGCATTCTATCTCTTTTTAAAATAATTTTTCCTCCTCCAGCTTCTACCTATCAACGTTTCCAAAAAGTGTGTGAGCCAAATTTCAATTTGAAGGCTCTAAATACTATATTTTCTCCTGTTTTTTTTTTTTTTTACATATGCTTTCATGGGTTCATGTCTTGATCTTCCATTAATATAAACTCCTTGAGAATAGACACCCTAGTTATATTTATTTAAATTTTCCTTAAGAAGGTACTTAATAAATATAATATGTAATATATAATACAAATATATTACATAATATGTAACAATATAAACTCTATTTATAGCATAATTGTACCTATATATTATATATTATATTATATTTATTAAATATAATTAATAAATATAATAAATACATATAATTTATTAAGGCCATAACATGATTAATGAAGTCCAGAAATTAAAATGCAGGTTAACATTATTGAAAGGGTAATGAAATATATGAGCTGATTTAGCTAAGATGCTGCAGTACCAAAGGTCCATCCCTATTATTCAATCTGTCCTTGTCCAGGTAGTGTTTGATGCCATCCAGCGGCTGTTGTCTATTCTAAATATCTCTGGAACCAATCTGGGTCCTGTGACTGACTGGAGATCAATTTCCATGGTCATAATAGGAATTTAAGGAATCTCCAGGTCAGCTGGTACACACTTCATTGGCTGCTTTCATGATAAATGGAATGGAAAATCTATAATAGTTTAGACCCAACATTTACCTCCTGGCTTCTAAGCTGAGGTTTTCCCTGCCTGGCCCTACATTCCCATCCTCACCTCCTTCATCTCCATCTTTCCCACCACTGTGCTGGAGAATAGATGCTGAAAGAACAATGTTGTTTCCATTAAATTTTAGTTCTTGTTATAAAGTGGTTTTATAGTACATGATACCTAATTTTAAAAAAAAGTACTTAGTAAAGACAGACTTTATTCAGAAGGCATACCACAAGGGGGAGTGGCGGTGGGGGAGAGACTAACAAAGTAGGGATTGAGGGATTATTACAACATTAGAACTTTGTGACATAAGATCTGCTAGCATCTCAAGGACTAGGCAAAAAGAGTTTTCTCTTAGAGAGAGGAGTAAGCAAGGCTAGAAATAACTGGATGACAGGTGGCATGATCAGGACAGTGGATCAGAGAATGTTTGATACTAAAACCAGCCTATTTTCTGAGACAGGATGAGCTGTATGCTGGCTTGGGCTGAATGTGAGCCACGTTTCCAGGCGGGATCCTGGAAAGAGAGAACCTTAAATAAAATTTGGTTTACAAGCATTTTGTTCTGATTTATCAGTGTAAATAAACAACTCAACTAATCATTTTTGAGCCCAAGAATAGGAATTTGGAGGGTTTGTGACAGGCCTTGTCTTAGGTAAACAAGGGGCATCCATGATTCTTAAATTAGACATATGAAGAATGATGGTTCTTTGCATTAAGCCATTCTCAGGAACATAATAAAGGCTCAGCAGGTTTCCAAACCTTCCTTGTTTTGCAGAACAGGGCTTAAGTGAAAGTCAGCATTGTAATGATGAAAGATTAATCCCCCAGGCAGGGAAAAAAGCAGGTCCCCCTATCAGAGCCCCAGAGAGAGAAGGGGACTGTGTAGAAATGGGGTCAAGTGGAGTCTTCACATCCACATCACTGTTGCCTGATATGACACTGCTGCTACCACTTTCTGATAACAAGATTTTCCATATTGGTTTTCATCATTGGGAATCTCTCATGGGAAAAATAAAGTATCTCTAGGGTGTTCCTCTCTAGACTGCAGAGTGTTCTCTGAACTATCAATGACAACCACATAAACCCATTTGTAACAGTAACCCTGTCCTGGGTGGGAATTTCAAAGGGGATCTCAGGCAAGAGAGTTCATATAAGCAACTTATTTAAGGCAATTTAGTTAATCATTATAATATTTTAAGATTATCTTACAAATTATTTATTCTTATAAATAAGAGACCAGGCACTATAAAAATCCCTGAAATACATTCTGAGGAGTTATGTAAATTGCTTAGAAGAAATGTGAACTATAAAGTAATGAATTTAAAGAAAATATTGGCTAATAACATAATTATTTTAAAAAATGCAGTACAGAATTATTTATAAATATATATATATATATTTTTCAATTGACAGGATTTGTGGGAAAATACCTTTGAGAGAAACTTCTTGGGATTTCATGCACAGTGTACCTGAATTACAAAGCCATAAAACCAATTTGTCAAAATTTAAGAAAGCCTTTACATTTGGGTTGCAGAAATATTGACTTTAGATCTTCTTCATTTATTTTTATCTTGCTTGCCTTTTTTCTTTCCTTTTTCTCTTTCTTAGGTTGAGATATAAGTAAAACACTTGTAATTTATTTTTACATGTCTTTTTTGCCATTAAAATAGAGAGCTCTGTGCTTATTTGTAATAAGATTTTAACTAATGACAGAAATAAGGTCAGTAAGACATCAAAGAAGATAATTTTGAGAACATGTCTCTTTATGAGTAAATCAATAGCTTAAGCAAATTGAGAGAATTAAGAAAAATAAAGTGTTGAGCTTATATTAAAATGAGAATTTAAATACTGAATTAATAAAAATGATGTAGGGTAATAGAGAGGTTCTTTTCTATCTTCCAAATACTGTGTATATGTGTATGGAATATAAGAATATTTTTCCATAAATAAAGAAACCTGTTATGATATAAATAAACTGAGTCATATAAGATTGCAGCAAGGGAGAATACTACCCAGACAATTACAAATGACATTTTGTTAGGAAAAGTGAGTGTATGGTTTTCATTTCTTACTGGCCTGGCTAAAATGTCCTTAGGGTGGAGTATCAGGAGCAGAGTGAATCTTAGGACTGATTGATTTCCTAAGGTCAGAGTGAAAACAAGTGAGGCAAAATTCCAAGCAAAGAAGAAAGCATTATGCAAGTCACAAGGTATTTAACAGTTATAATTGTCAAGTACAGGGGGTGGTTGTTCAGATTCTCAAGCATTATAATATATACCACCTTGAAATGTAAGATTAAAACTAGGGTCCAGGGTCCATTTAAATATGGACATCACCCTTTTAAACTTTTTTTTTTTTTAATCAACAAGTACAAAGGCAGAGTGAGTTCATCCTTAGACATTCATCCAAGAGCTAAAAGCAATGTACAAGCTTCCTTCCATCAGCCTGGTATTAATGCAGCTAGAACATACCTTTATTTTATTTATTACTGTATGTAGCACACGTAAATGGTTGAGCAGTAAAATCTGATGATACAGTAAGAAGAACTGTTCATTTTTTGAATCACCAATAAAATAGTCAATGGAATAAGAAGCAGAGCCGGGGGAAGGGGGGAACTGACATTAACGTTTGTAACCAATGAAGGATTCTGCTGAGATATCAGAATCTTTGAGAAATTTCTAGATAGAATGCTGATGGGAAGAAGTGAGGCAGTTCAGTGAAAGTTGACTTCCAGCAACCTCTCTGAATAAAAATAAATGTCAGTTGGAAGCATGTAGAGCAGCTCTTGAAAAAATAACCCCTTAAACCTTTTGATTTAAAGAACCTGTGGCCGGGGTTGAGGACTGGCTATCAGACCACTGGGGAAAGTGCTTGTTGGATATTTATTTCCTAGTGCAGAGGGGCAGCTCATGAAAACTGTGGTTCACAGAGAGGCCAAAGCAAACAGAAAAACAGTTGAACGTTGGAAGCTTAACCCCTTCAGTACAGGGAGCAGTCTAGGAAGCTTTCGTTTTAAATGTCAGAAACCAACTCTGAACAATTTAAGCAAAACATAAAATTAGTAGGATCTTAGGTCACTTATAGATTCACTAAAACTGAGATTATAAAACAGGCAGGTCAGGGACTCAACACTGGACGCAATAATTTGTACAATGGCCACCAAAAATTATTGGTACTAAAGGCCATTGTTAGTTCTGTTGTTTCTGTGGCTTCTCATAACAGTGATTCTTTGTATTCTTCACAGTCCTTGCTTCTTTGCGTCTTTGGCTAATGATTATAGAGCCTGGGCAAGTACACCTCATGTCTAAGTCTATGCTAGTGGGGAAAAAAATCTAACCAAATCAACATTAGGTCATCTTGCTGAACCAGCTGTGCTTCTAAGAAAACAAAAGTTTCAGATATACTGTTATTGAACAAGTGATCAATCAAACTTAAAAATGTGTAAATGGGAAATCTATGACAAATAAGAACTAGTGGTGAAATCAAAACTAGTTAGACATGGAATTAATCATAAATTTCTTTAATTGTGCAGCAATATGGAAAACAAATATAAAAATAATTCTTTACATATAACATACACAATATAAGAAGCCAACAATAATAGTGACTAACACCTAAATTTATGGAAAAAAATTGAAAAGTTGGTGGGGTGAAAGCAAAAGTATGCTCATTTCTTTATATAACATAGATTATATAACATTTATATAATGAAGTGTTAGATATTGTTTTATTATTACTATTGAATATTAGGAGCAAATAGATTAATTTTATTTGAAACTAGTAAAAAATATTAACAAGCTCCATATCTTCTAAATTTATTTAAAAAATGAAAATAAAGTAGTTTCATAAAATGATAGAACACTAAGTATAAGAAACATTTTAAAAAGTGACATTGAAATAAAATACATTAATTTTGACAATAAATAAAAATTAATGTGAGTTAATATCCTTTCCTATTTAAAGCCAAAGTCTTTTAAATTGAGAAAATGTATTAGATGTTTAGTTGTATTTTTAATATTTATTCACTTTCTCTTTTCTAACAAAACCTAGATATTTTTAAGATATCCACGTTATTCCCTCATTCTGAGGATAATTTTGGATAACTTAAGCTAATTAGTGCATAGAGTTGCCTTCCAAGCTCTTCTTAGTCCTTCTGTGGACCCCTGGTTTAAGCTGGCCTTATTCCATTGCAGGAAAAAAATTAGAGTCTATGCTGTAGGCCATCTTGAAATTATAAGGAGAATGAGGTTTAGGGTGGAGTCATTCCTAAGATGGAACATCTGGGAGGTAGAAAGTTCATGGGTCTGTGATGATGTAATTGGGCTATTGATTATACCATTTAGGTTTCCAAATATGTGAGATAGCACATTTTCACATCTTTAACGCCAGAGATTTCTGTTACTTTGAGCCAAGACAAGACTCAAATAATAAATCTAGTTTGCTCTCTATAGTCAAAAATCAAACTCCAATTTTATGCCAGCTACAAAGCATATATATTCATCCTAGAGGCTTGGTAAATTTATGGGACATATATAGTAGAAGACTATATACCTATTAAAAACAATGAAATAAACTTTATACAGAAGGAAGTTCAAGTTAGGTGATAAGCAAGATAAATAAAAGTATGTATATTTTGATAATATTTTATAAAAATAGTACGCTTTTTATAAATTGTCTCTGGAATAACTGAATTCACTAGAAACTTAGAGGGTGATGCATGGCTGGGGCAAAGGTGAAAGGTAGTTTACACATCACCATCTACTGTCCTGTTCCTATTCCCTTTGAATTTTGTACCAGGTGTTTACACCATTTAGTCAACATGTAAAAGTGAAAAGGAGAAAGATAAAGATTAAAAGGGTAAGAAAAATAAATGAAACAAATGGGATCACTAAGTTAATATCAGCACAGTAAATTTTAAAATAAAAAGTACAGATGATAAAACATTAAATTCGTAATAGAAATAATCAGCAATAGTAGTAGTATAAATATCAAAAACATTTATGTGACAACTAAAGTTAAATATACAAAAATCATTTAGAAATATATAAAGATATTTTAAGAAATGCAATATTCAGAACAAATTTTAAGGTTTCTCTTTATTTCAACTGATTAGTATAGGTAAAAGTATATAATAACATAACTGATAAAATGATACTGTCTCTAATGCTGATTTATAGATATGTAAATATTATGTTAATATTTTGAATACTACAGTCAATAACTCTTGTAAAAGTGCCTATGAAACACATAGAGTCACCATATGTTAGGTCTGTATTAGTGTAGAGTATGTCAAGTACCTTAAAATGTGCCTAGAGAGGCTCAAGTACCTTAAAATGTGCCTCAAGAGGCTCAAAACGGTTTTTTAAAAATTTTTTGTTTGTTTTGGGTCTTCTTTTTTTTTTTTCTCGCAGAGCAAAATGTCCAGATGAAAAAAATTACTGATGCTGGTTCAGAGGCTCAAAATTTCACACTAGATTTCTTCTGTGCTTTTCTTAGCCTTTCCTTCAGGGTTTAATATGGCTGTTGATGCTATTAGCAACATAATGTCTATGTTCAAGGTAAAAAAAGAAATGGATAGATTTTTTTCGAGAAAGTAAAATTCTTACCAGAAAACACAATAGATCATCAATTTGGAGACATGTCATATGGTCCCCTGCAGCTGGAATGTGGCAAGGTAAGGGGCTAGAAATTGGGTCAGCTAACCAATATTGTTCATTGACTATAAGATCAAGAAAGAGACCTCATTCAATTTTAAAAAGCAGAAATTATGCAAACTACATTTGAAACAATGTTATCAAAGCATAATTTAATATTAAATGTCAAAAGAAAGAAAGAATATTTTTCAGATATTAAAAATTAAAAATACTAATCTAACTAACTCTTTGGCCAAAGAAGAAATCAGCTCTTCAATTGCAAACTCTTTAGAAAATCATTACAATGAAGATTCTATATATAAAAATTTATAGTGAGTTACTAGCATTATGCTCAACTTTATCTTTAACCATTTCCTGTTTGCTCTGAGAATACTTGCCAGTGGCTCTTGTGGTTTCAAAGTTTACCCTAAGATAACTTACAAGTTACAATCCTAACCTTACCCTCAAAGTTTGTCACAAAATAGTTCACTTTTATTATTATTTTTGCATCTCTCTAGTATATTGATAGTCTTTGGAAACAAACGATATCATTCTATGTATATCATACTGTTTTTAGTAGTGATATTTCCATTTACAAAATATAGTAATTCTCAATTACTGAAAATATCAAATCCTAGAAAAGGAGCATTTTCTGCCTGATGTTGACATCATTTTTGAACTGTTGTTAGCCCAAGTTTTATTTGATGAATCCAATCTATGTATATATTTCTGTTTAGAAATAACTCTAAGAACAGTTTTTATGTTTTATTTTCACATTGAAATACAGGTAGATTTGCTTCAGCCTCAAAGAGCATGTTTATGTAAAATTAAATTTATGCTAGCAGTGAGCTGCACTTTTTTTTCTAAAGGGGAAATGGGTTAATGTTTTAAATACATGACTAGTAAGCAAGAATAGTTGTAAAAAACTAATCTATTTTAAACTGGTTATTTTTACTTTTATATTTTTAAGGAAAGCAAGAGTATGAAAGTCAGAAATTAATAGAAATTACAAATAGAAAAGAGAAAAAACAACAGAATAGATACACCCAGAATTGTTTCATAAATTAATGTAACAGGCACACTTTTGACCTTCTTATTATATCATAATCTAACATTTTATTTTTTTATTTTTATGTTTAAAATTTTAAAATTACAGTTGATATACAATATTGTATTCATTGCAAGTATACAACAGTAAAATTTTAAAATAGAGAAAAGAACATACACAATTTTATACTAAAAAGCTATAGACTTCTGGTTATGAATGTCAAATTGAAACCTGATTGTATCTCATCTCTTTGAACTTCTAGTAAAATTTCAATAAATTAATAAAAAGATTATCCCTCTACAAAGAGAAAGAGAACAGGAGTGGAAACAACAGAATATTAATGATGCTAATTATTATTTGGAAACTGAGAAAACAATGAAAAGGCATAAGATGAAAAATAAAAGGGAAAAGAGTAAGAATTAGGAATAATCAATCAAAAATTCAGATCAAATAAATAAATGTTCAATACATAATGAGCAGAGAAAATGAAAAATAAAAAAATATAAAGGATTAATTCAGGAATATTTCTAAAAACTGAAGGATTAGAGTCTAAAAGTTCAACTAATTGCTCAGATTAATGATTGAAAAGCTTCATCATTATGAAGAAATAAGCCAGAGAGCATTTTAACTTTCAAAATCAATACTGGAACTGGTAGGACAATAGAACACTTACTTGAAAATTCTGAAGGATATGGTTTCAGTCTAGAATTTTATACTAAGTCAATCCAGCAATCAAGCACAAAGATGGCATAAAAACATTTCTAGGCATTTAAGTTCTCAAAAAGAAAAAAAAAGGGAAATAAGGGAGGAAATGAGGGAGGGAGAGCAGAAGAGGAGGGAGGAAAAGAATGAAGAATAAAATATTGAGGTGATCTATGTCTACCTAGTTTAATTATCAGGACTAAGAACAGAGACACCCCCTCCCTATCAAAATAACGTTCTTCTTTTGTCCAGGAAGATAACTAATAATGTCACCATTTTCTTCTGGAAATTTCTGGAAACCAATTTGTTTACTAAATTAACTTCTTCATCTGGGCAAGTATTTCTTTTATTTTAAAAAAGAGAGAGAACCACTAATTTATCAAACAACAACATACTTACTAAGACTCACTTGAAAAGCATTGTCTCTTGTTCTATACTATTTTTCATTCCCAATCTCAGTAAATACCCAGCCTTCAGGCATTCAAGCTCAAATTTCAAAGTCCTATAAAGAACTTCCTCTAAGTTATCTTTGCTGAGAAACCCTTATACTGCCAAGGCTGTATTTTCTTTCATATGTTCTTTCTTGCAGCAGGAGGTTTAATAAACATCTTTACTTGATTAACAGGTTATTCTGGGAGTGCGCACACACGCACGTGTGTGTGTGTGTGTGTGTGTGTGTGTGTGTGTGTGTGTGTGTAAGGGGTATGCAGAGTCAAGATGGCAGAAGAAAGAAATTGGCAGATTATCTGATTAATTTGAGAGAACAGGACAGATGTGTTGAAGGAAATCTTGGTATATGTTACTTATAGGATATATATCATTTGTTCTGTGGTATAAATAATAAAGAAAAGAAAATATTAGAGTTAATAACTTCCAGAAAATTAATAAAAATATAAGATATAAAGAATAATCATAATCCTTTAATTAAATTAGTAGTAAATGACATTTTTATTGTTATAAGGTAAAAACTGAATTGAGATTTATTTGAAAATTGTGATATAAATATCCAAGGAAGGAGAGCAAGATTATGAGAGGGAGTTGTATTTAAAATGCTAAGTCCTCCTCTACTTAATAGGAAATAGATAAAAGAAGAGTATACAGCACATATTAGTAGGCATACAACAGCAATAACAAAAGTAAAAGATTTGGAAGCATTGCTAAATGGACTGGACCCGACAGCTGACAGAGTGCTGGAGGTGATACTGTGTGCTGGACTGATCAGAGGTAGCAAGTATAAAAGGCCCTCTTTTTGTCTGTCTGTCTGTCTGTTTGTCTCTACCTACACAGAGAGATGTCTGGAAATATATTTCCTATTGGCCATAGTTGTTTCTGAGAATTTCTTTTACATTCTCTTTAACAATTTTTCTATAGGTAAAAATTTTATTATATAATTAATTCTTACATATAATAATTCATCATTATATAATAATAGCATAATTCCATTTATAATCCTTTTTATAATTCATAGTAATAATTCATTTTCTAATTTAAAAGGAATAAAAATTTGAATAAATTCTAACAATAATAGGAAAATAACCATAAGTAAAATAAAATATACCTTTGGCTAGAACTCAGTCACTGGACCACATGGAACTGCAGGTCAAGCTGCAAAGGGAAGCCTTGCTGTTGTGCAGGAATCAGAATAAATGGGATTGGTGAAAAGCTAGTCATTCTCTCCTGCAGTTTTTTGCAGTAGCAGAATATATCTAAAATCAGATGATTTAATCATTTACCCCTCTTACACTGCTGTACAGAAGGGATCACAAATAGCTTTGATTGACACTTTAACATAGTAGACTTCCTGAGTGTTAAGTCATCCAAAGAAAAGCTGGTCAAACCTACAGGATGCCTAGAAACTCTTTAGTTCTACCTGAAAATTAGACATTTGAAAAACAGAGCTGATAGTCCAATGAAATTTGTTTCATAAAATTATTCTGAGCCCTCCTCATTTTTCTTTTTTAATATCTATATGTTGCTTTCTCCTCATTCAGTAATTACACAGACTGCTGCAAGTCAAGATCAACTCTAGAGCTTCTGCAGAATTTCTGATGCTACCTTTATGAGACTCCTGGGTGTCTTTAGAAGAAACAAATTGAAGGCCTTCAGTTTGTATGGTCTCAGGCAAAGCTTCTACCAATAAAATATGTTGTAATTTTCAACTGGGCTTAAATATGATCAATGAAACATTTCTGTGAGATTGATTTTATACAGGATCTTGGGAAATTAAACTTCTCAACATATCATCCTTTACTGGCTGCCAACAGAATATGATAGATTATTTACCTTGTCTGTATAATTCATTGTGGCTGAGGATAGGGAACATCAATGAGCTTCTACTTGGCATGAAAAGAAGAAGGCAGATGAAGAAGATACAGTGCTTGAGAATTTTCAAGATTGTTTTCCTACTATAATCATCATAATTAAGCATCTTTTCCTCATCTGCTTTTGACACTTACATGAACACAGAGCTATGACTGTGCAGTCATGAGTTATCTCTTCTGCTCACCACCCTCTTCTCTCTAGTATTACATGTCTTCTTAAGGACCATTAATTGACTGAATACTGTTGAATATTGACTTTGTTTACAGCATCACTGATGGTAATACCCTTCCCCTTATCCCAGAGACATGAAGGCCCTATTCGGATAAATTTTACACTAGTGAAAACATATCAACTTATAATAAGCCTAATTCCTCCTGCACATAAGTATTACCAGCAAAAAAAAATAAATAAATAAAGTATTCAAGTGATAGGTTAGCAATAGAACTTAGAACTCTACTGAGAACACTGTTCGGTACATGTACATGTTTTGCAAGGGCCATTACAATTATCTGGCAGTCTCTTGGGGAAATGGTGTACTTTATTAGGTATGAGTGCATACTTTAATATCTGAATTTGGATCGGCTCCTTACTAGCAGTTTCATTTTTGACAAGTTGTGTAATCTCTCTCTGTCATAGGTGTTTTATTTTGAAATGAAGATATTATAAAAATATTTACTTCAGGGTTTTGCTGTACAAATTAAATAAAACAATGCATGTAAAGTTTCAGCCAAACCTTGCTACATTTAAAAGTCAGTAATGAGGAGGAAGAAAGGAAGAAATCCTAATTCTATTTAGGCACTTGGTTTGTTTCAGTTGTGATCTCTACTGCTTTCCTTTCCATTCCTTCCAAAAACCGAGGAATTGGACTAAAATTTTGTTTCAAATATAATCACTTGTTAAATCAAAAGGTAGTTAATGAGATATACTTAGCCATAGCAGACAAAATCTAAAGAACATGTTTTAGTGTAAGATATTATAGCGTACTAATTAAGAACATAAAGTTTTCAGGAGTCAAAATCATACAATTCAAATCCATTTGTTATCTGTGAGCTTGGAGAAGGTTACTTAATCACTCTGTGCTTCATTTTCCCAAACCACAGAATGGAGAAAATAATAATACATTATTCATAGGGTTGACCTAAACTCTGCAAATTTTATTTATATAGACTTTTAAGCCTGTTTTTTGAAGCTGGAACTTTCCTGCAAAGTCTGAGATAAGTATACCATTGTTTACAGTCTCAAAATATCTGGCAGAATTTTTACATCAGAAATTTGAAGTGCTTCATTTTTTTTTTTCCAGTTGAACATTTATGTATTAACTACTATGTCCCAGGTACTATGACAGGGAAGCTGACAGAATATAAAGCGTGGCTAGTCCACTGAGCAAGCTTACAAGTAGTAATATCACAAATCAGGAAAAGCTGGGAAAACAGAGATATAGCTTTGTTTCTGCATGATTTGGGGTATGTTATTTAACTTTCATTGGATCATTTTATTTCACCTTATTTGTTGTGAGTGTTTGTCTCCTTGAGGGACCTAATGTTCAGGTTGTTCTGCTTAAATTTTCAAAAAATTCTATCTCTACCAACTCTACCTGACTTTAGGCTCATACTGTTATTTCATTTTATTGTTTCCATCTCTCCCTTCATTTCTGTCTTCCCTTCATCCTGCTTTCTATGCTTCCTTTTCAAAATAAAAATCTCTCTAAGAGATTTTAATAAAACTATCAGGCAATTCCAACCTAGTATAATAAGTTGATCAGAGCTTCACTACAGCAATAGCAGATGTTGAGGAAATCAGGATTTTTCTGGAAGGAAGAAAGGGGAGAAAGATATAACCTGAAGGCTGAGGCTGAGTGATTGAATTCTTGAGTTGAGCAACTTGTCATAATGGGATATCCAGAGGCCAAGAAGATGACTCAGAGTTGCTAGAGAATGGAGGAATGGCCAGAGGTAAAAGAACAGTTAAATGTTGCCAGAAGGACTCAAAATTATATTTTATTATGTTGATTTTTTCCTAAAAGATCAGGTATTTAATTAGGTTCTTCATAATAAATTTAGAGCACTAGTTTGTGAGGATAAACCCCATTTGTGAGTGCAAACACAGAGCAGAGGTAGCTCTGAAACTGAGGAACAAATTTCGTTTTTGACAGGATTTGCAAGTGCGCGGCTTTCTGGTCAACCTTACATTGCCCTGTAATCTAATATTCTTCTTTTGGTTGAAGATCTTACCCTCCTGGTGTCTGGGTTTGCACAGCTTCTTCTTTTTGAAATAAGCATCAGTGAGATGTTTAGGGATTTTCACACCACCGAGGTCAATTTGAGTGGGGGTGGCAGTGACAAATTTCTGGTGTGTTCTGTGCAGAGGAACTTAATTGAACTACAGAGGTCTAGCCACTGCTCGGCTGCTTCAGAAAAAACACCCTCTTTCCTCTGTGGCACCCAGTGAGAATGATCAGAATGCTCTCAGGAGTGATACCAGCCTAAAGTTTTTTCACAGGTTGACTGAATAGTTTTGTAGCTGTAGCTGAACAATTTTCAAGGCACAACCTAAGCATTTTACAAAGTTTAACTACTCGAGTATCACCGTTCTTGTCACCACCAACTGGTTATGTGACAGAAACAAGAACCTTCTTTATTTCCTTTTTAATCCTGGATTTACCTGATGAATACTTCCTCTTGTGCATGGGCTTTTGGGAATACATAGTACATAAGGAATGTCTGTCCATTCCTCTAACCAGGACAGGGTTTGGGTTGCAGTGGGGCTTTCCATTCTTAGGTGTTTTGGCCTTGAGGTTACCCTTCTTAACCTCGCAACCAGCATCAGCCTTCTTGACTTTAGTCTTCTTCTCCTTCGTGTCCAGCTTTGTATCTTTTCCACCTGCCATCTTGCAAGATGGAAAAAAAACATATTCCTTTTTTTTTTTATGAATGCAAACATTGAGAAAATATATGGTGGTGGCAGGAATGGGGAGAGATCTGAATTGCCAGCTCTGCTGTACAATCTTTAATTATAGATTATAACAGAGCCGGCAATTAAGCAAATTATAATTAGATTATAATTTTATATAATCTGAAATGTAATTTATAAAATGTTTGTTGACCATTTATTATATGTAATGCATTACACCACATGTGGAAGATAAGGTTCAAGGGTAAGTGAGTGTGTCTAAAAAGATGTGCTTCAAGCATCTTTTCTCTTTAGTAGTTTGAGGTACTACAGAAGTTTTAGCCTTTTTCCCTCCTCCTCAACATTATTCAGGGATAAAACATCATGCTCAGTAACAGTGACTCAGTTAAAGCAATGATTCTCAATGAAGAATTTGGGGAAAGAAGAACCAAACTACATTTAAGCTTGGAGCTTGTTGGTGGTGCATTCTGGTATATGTCAGACATGTGTAGTTTGGAAAAGAGTCCTTATCATTCTGACGTTTTCACTTAAGGGTAGGAGTTATGGGGGCATCTTCTCACTTCTTTCTCTTTTTATAAGATTACTATATGTGACAAATACCCAGGTCTCATAAATCCTAAACACCCCTGTAACACACGCACCTTGTCCTTCTTGAGTATTCCATATAAATCAGCTGCTCTCCATCCCAAAGTTGCTAAGTAGTCAAACAAGAAAACAAATAAAGCACTATCTTTACAGATCACTAAATCAAGGTTTTTGATCTTTGATCAAAACCCTCTTTCTCTCCAGCTTGCTCATTAAGCTCTTTCCTTTGTAAAAATCATCAGAAAATCCAGTTTTATTGTTCTTTTAAAATGTTTAAAACTATTAGCCCCCTATTTTCTTCACTTTCATTCTTATCTAGTTTAAATTCCATAGTTCAACATTTTAATAACACTATTGCTAATACTACAAATTCTCTTGCCTTCCTGTGATTTTGTCACAGCCATCTGGCAACATACCTATTCAGGATGAACCCAACAATATTTTTTCTCTACTTTACATCCAAGTATACAATTGCAACTGGAGAAATTCATGTATTGATCAGCAGCCTCAAATAGAAAATCTTCAGTGCCCATGAACTCTTAGACATTAATTGGATTCATTTGCTTTCCCACACAAATACCTTGCTACCTACTTCACAGAGAAAACTAAAGTCAGTTAGATGGAATAAATTCAAATTTCTGCTACTAATCCTGCAGATCCATCTCTTATTACATTGTCAAGGATGTGCTTTTTCCTGAGACTGGCACCCCATTTCCATCTTCCTAGGATTCTTACACTAACAATTATTTTATCTTTCTCCTTTCTGTTGAACTTCTGCCTTCCAGTAAATCCATTCCATCAACTATTGAATATGTTCATACTTAAGATACTACTATTTTATATGCAACAATTCTAACTACCACCTTACATTTCTCTACCCTCTCATACCTATCTTATACCCACTCTGCTTAAATTGTTTTTGCTATACATAGTCTTTAATCACACTAATCTCGCTAGAATTTACATCATTCTTTAGAAACTGTTTTTGTTGATTACCCTATCTTTATGTTACTAAATTCAATGGATTCTAAATCAGTCTTATTTTTACTCGACTTATCAGTAGAGACTATTGGCCATTCTATGGTACACATTTTTCTTGAAACATTTTGTTCCTTTTGCCTCTGAGGGCTCATGTTTTTCTCTTTTTCCTTTTCTGCTCATTTGTTTGTTTGTTTAACTCTTACAGCTCCTGGTATTCCTAGGTGGTCTCCCATCCAATTACTAACCAGGCCTGACTTTGCTTAGCTTCCAAGGTCGGCATGTTCAGGGTGGCCATAGAAGATGTTAGCCAATCATGGCTGAACTAGGGCTTGAATCTGGAACTTTTCTTTGTGTAAAGCAGACGTGCTAACGAATACACTATGGAACTATGTCCTCTTTTCTGTCCTTTTAGCTAAAGCTAAAATATTTAGTAATAAAGTGTTTCCATTTTAAGTGTTCATTCTTCCGCTATGCACTTTTTCAGGCTATCCTAACCATGTCCATGGCTTCAGCTTCAGCTATTATTTAAAGTCTAATGACTCTTAAATTTACGTCTTAGGTCAAAACCTCTTTTTTATATCCACATATGTTCAACTACTTACCTAATATTCTCATTCTGATGTCACAAAGACATGCCCCAAAGAGATTTTCTTTTTAAGTCTAATTCTTATCCAGTGCTCTCTCTCTCTCTCTCAGAGAATGAGAAAAAATATATTCTTACTCAAAATAGAAATCTTGCAGTCACTTTACACTTTACCTTTCTCATACTTCTCCAATCTAAAATCCAGTCAATTTTAAAGTCACCATTAACTTTTTTGTAGCAATTTTTAACATTTCCCTCTCCTTACCGTCTTATACACTTAAATAATCATCAACCTCTACTGATTTTAACTCATACATATTTTTGGAGAAAAAAAATATATTATCTCTAATCTGTTTTCTCAAGAGCCACTCTGGCTCCAATCAAATCTATCTTCTAAATTTCAGCTAGAATGATTTTTTTCCCCCAAAACATAGTTGTACTTATACCATTCTTAAGCTGGTGGATGCTTATTTTATTTTTGATTAAGAATAAATACTTATCATGACGTACAGGCTCTATATGCTTAGGTGTATATACCTTTTTCTTCAATCTAATCTTAGTGCACTTTACCCTATGTTTTCTGTACCTCAGCTACACAAGCCTCCTTCAAGTGTCTCAAATAAGACTTGTGAGCTAATCAAGATAAAGTGTCCCTAGGGCAGCATCAGATAGGTGTGTGAACAAAAAGATGGAACAATAAGAAAATCTGGCAAAGTAGTACTAAGGAAGTGAGGCCATTTTTCCTGCAAAAGGTTTTGTTATCCTAATAGGTTAGCTAAGGAGATTGTGCTGCTATGTGGTCCATCAGGGGAAGAGAAATAAAATGTACATCAATACTACGTATCAGCAATGACTATAGCGTATTCTTAAAAGGGAGTTAGAAGAACATCATATTTAGAAATCTCTTTAAATTCAGGGAGGCTATTTCCCTTTATATCTTTGAAAAGTGCAGGTTTAAGCCCACTATTGTTGATGTTTTGGTAATTCTCCAAATGTGATGCCTCTGTCATGCTCAGTGGATCGAGAAAATTATCTGACCGGAGAAACCAAATATTATTAGGTTTATTAGGGTTGTCTCAGAGGCCCTTTTATGATGAGAGACACTCATAGGGATATGCTCAGATGAAAGCCCAGAGAATTGCTAACATCTCTTATTTTCAAATGGTTGAGCTGTGTGGAAAATTAAAGATGAAATCAAATCTTTGTCTTTCTTCCCTTTAAGAGCTGGGTTCTATTTCACCTCCTTTTCAGAAAGGGCTGGCCTGTGACAGCTTTGACCAATATATAGTGGAAATGATGTTATACCAGTTTTGGGCCCAACTTTTTATTTTTTTAATTTTTATTATTTTAACATTTTATTTTTTATTTTTTTCTTTTCTCCCTTCCCCTCTCCTCTGGTAACCACTAGTCCATTGTCCATGTCTATGAGTCTCTATTTGTCCTGTTCATTTGTTTCTTTTAGGTTTATATCTCACATTTAAGTGATATCATGTGATTTTCAACCTTTTTTGTCTGGCTTACTTCACTTAGTATGATTATTTCAAGGTCCATCCATGTTGTTGCAAATGGCAGTATTTCATCTTTTTCTTTTGCAGAGTAATATTCCATTGTATATATGCACCACAGTTTCTTTAGCCAATCATCTATCATAGGACGCTTCAGGTGCTTCCATGTGCTGGCCACTGTGAATAATGCTGCTATCAACATTGGTGTGCAAATATCTTTTTGGATATGAGTTTTCAAGTCTTTGGGGTAAATACCCAGTAGAGGGATTACTGGATCATATGGAGGATCAATTCTTAGTTTTTTGAGGAACCTCCATACTGTTTTCCGTAGTGGCTGTACCAATTTGCAGTCCCACCAGCAGTAGATGAGGGTTCCTATTTTTCTACATCCTCTCCAACATTTGTTATTACTTTTCCTGTTGATTATAACTATTCTAACAGGTGTGAGATGCTATCTCATTGTGGTTTTGATTTGCATTTTCCTAATAACTAGTGATGTTGAGCATCTCTTCATATATTTCTTGGCCATTTGTATGTCCTCTAGGGAGAAGTGTATGTTCAGGTCCTCTGCCCCTTTTTTGATTGGATCATTTGTTTTTTGTTGTTGTTGTTATTGAATCATATGAGTTCTTTGTATATTTTGGATATTCAGCCCTCATTGAAAGAGTTTCTTGTAAATATATATTCCCATTTAGATGGTTATCTCTTTACTTTGTTGATAGTTGCTTTTGCTGAGCAGAAGCTTTTTAGTTTAATGTAGTCCCATTCATTTATTTTTGCTTTTACTTCCCTTGTCTTTGAGATCAAATTCATAAAATCCTCTTTAAGTTCTTGACTTTAGTTCCTATGTTTTCTTCTATGCATTTTATTGTTTCAGGTCTTATTTGCAGGCCCTTAATCCATTTAAAAAGAATTACCCTTATTCTCTGGGAAATTTGATCAATAAAATAAGAAGTCAGAATTCTGTAGAAGAAGGAACCACATGGAGGAACTCTAAGACTTTATGGAAAGAAAGACAGAGTGATATAGCAGAGCCTAGACTTCTAGTTACCTGACAGAACACTAGGCATTTAATAATGGCATTTTTGACCCTCCATGCCAGGCTAGGCATGAGCTGAATAACACTGAGTTACTCCATGTAGTATAGAAGCATAGCCCAGCTGATCTGTCACTGAATTTCTGGCCCACAAAGATATAACATTAATAAAATGGTTATTGTTTTATGCTACTATGTTGGGTATAGTTTGTTACACAATAGTAGTTAAGTGGAACTGTCTAAGAGTTAAGGATAGGTGATCCAATCACCACAGTATTCATGAAAGTCATCTTTTACTTTTTCTCTGCTTATGTGATATCACTGAGAGACTACCTATAAGGGTAACTAAATTATATTTTTAAGTTATTGGTTATAGAAACTCATCACTGGATGTGTCAGAGTTCTCTGGATGGCCCAGTGTGAGCTACCATGACCTGAAATTCTAGCCCTGCTTCTAGGTGTGTGTTAGATTTCATATATGTGCTGAATAAAATGCTAAATCTATTCAATAAATTACATAAGAGGAGATTAACATCTGAATTTGCAGAGAACTTGGTGACCTTACTCTCCTTTTATGTATGTATGTATGTATGTATGTATGTATGTATGTATGTATGTATCTATCTTTTTATCATTTATTTATTTGTTTGTTTGTTTGTTTGTTTGTTTGTTTATTTTTAGGCAAGGCCATTCTTGGTTGATCTCACAGATTGCAAGGACCTTGTCAGCTTACAATTCCTTATTATTATTATTTTTTGTATACCTACAGCACTTGGTCTTCCTAGGTGGTCTGCCATTCAAGTACTAACCAGGCTCAACCCTGCTTAGCTTCCAAGATCAGATGAGATTGGGCTTGTTCAGGGTAGCATGGCCATAGATCTTACTGTTCTTTTAAAACAACAAAAATACATGTAAAACAATAAAATCTAACCATTTAAAAACTCTTGTCAATTAACCAAAATCACAGAATGAACTTCAGCTAGATGAGAGGAAGAGAGTCTGTTAAGTTTTAATTCAGGGCTATCTATTTACATGCCCTCTCCCTTCCCAGCTCAGTGGCATGGTAGTTAAAACAAGCAGCATTGCCGAGAACAAAGAGATATGACCTATTTTAAAGCTTCTTTAAAAACACTATTCCCAGAACACAGCCAATGTTTTATCCAAACTTGCAGCTTGCTGGGAAATCTCTATTCTTAGAATATAATAGCTATGTGATTTGATCCAGAGTTCAGCTCAGTAGAAGTAGAGAAAAGAAGGAATCCTACTCCTAGGTTATTACAAAAACAATAGCAATTCCACAGAATGACTCAGCTTCCAATGCCTGTGATATCAGTTGAGGAAAGCAAGAGGTTGGCTGGGAATTTAACAGGAAATCCAATAGAAGAACTAGACAACCATAAGGAACTTAGAAAAGTTTCCACATATTCCTGAGGCCTAGAAGACTATGAGAAAGCTCAAGAAAAACACAGGAAAGGAGAATGGCTGAGTGCAAGGTCTTATGTAAGCAGGAAATTAAAGCTAATGTTGTCTTATAAACTACCGGCAGAATTACTCTGGGAAAGTTACTAAACAAATAAGCACCAACAATAAAACAGCAGCAACAACAAACCAACAACAAACCTTGGTGAGACAGAAAAATCTGGTATAAAATATGAAAGAAAATATTATATAAATGTCTAGTTGTCAACAAAAAATTGGAAGAAATGTAAGGAAACAAGAAAATATGGCACCTACACAGGAAAAAAAAAAAGTGTCAACAGAAAATGTCCCTGTGAATACCCAGAGTGCAATTATCAACAGAATGTGATCAAAAAACTAAAGTGTGACAATTATATTTGACCAAAAAATATCAATATAGAGACAAAAATATATTTTAAAAATAGAAACTCTGTAATTAAAAAGTACATTGACTGAAATGAATAATCTCTCAAAGGTCCCAGTAACAAGTGTGAGCTGGCAGAAGAAAGAATCAGTGAACTCTAAGATAAGTCAATAGATATGGTACAGACTGAGGAGCAGGAAGAAAAAAGAATAAAGAAAAATGAACAAATCCTCAGAGAATTCTTGGAAACCATCAAGTATATCAACATATGTATAATGGAAGCCCTAGAAAAAAATATTAGAAACATTTTCCTTCTACTTTTGTTTTGTGTATAATTTATCTTTTTTCTTCTCTGTTTTGCACTTCTTTTCAACATTAATAGCATCAGTTCTGACACACCATCCATAACTCATGTATACATTGTAACATCTCTCCTGATTTTATTCATGCTTTTAGCTTCCTTTTTAACTGCTGAGATTCTGCTGTATACTTCTCAGACTTGTCAGCTTTAATAAGATTCTTTCAACAGTGGCAAACTAAACTAGAATTAGAAAATCAGGATTAAATCCTTTAACTTATTCTTGATTTGGTAAGTTGTTCTAACAGATAGTTGTTTTTAAATCTTCTCTAGCAGTTATATCTTTTTATAGCTCTATTCTATAGCTTTACTGATAAATGAATGAAAAGAATCCAAATGAAAACAAATAGTGACAAATATGACTCAGATGTGTAAGAGAATTTTTACATGATTTTGAAACTTCTGCCTTGCTCTCTTCCTTTTGTTATACACTAAGTGGGAACCCTGGATTTCTTAATATGTGTAGGAATTGTGACCAGAGCCCACATCATTTTCCTGGATAAAGATTTTATTGAATTGAAGATTTTTTTTTTTCTGATAGCATTCAAATGTATGAGTCACTAACTTTACAAAAATTAAAGAAATCCTAATGGGGCATCATAAAAAGCCAACTGTGAGTTGCAATTGATTTTCCATGAATCAAGCATGTTTCTAAATGGTCATGGATGGATGCAACTTTTCCACCTTATATTGAATTATTTCAGAAATAGCAAACCCAGAATCTGATTTAATTTGGAAGACAACAAAATTATATTCTTCTGCCAATTCTCCAGGTGTTAGAAGTAGATGAGGAGTTTTTCCTTTTTATTTTTTATTTTTATTTTTTTTGCATTTTCCACCAGTCCTCCCTAAGTTAATTTGACAGAAATGGCTTTTACAAGAAGACAACACGGGATAGGAATTGCATCAAGAATAATGAACGTGTCAGACAAATGGCAAAGCATAATTGGAGTAGCTTGTTTTCTTTTCACTGAAATTGTAAAGCATTTGACAAACCAAGATGTTGTGTCTGCTATGGAAACATCACTAGGGCAATTCTGTGATAAGACTAACCAGTTGATAATAATTAATAACAACAGAAAGAATATTCTAAACAAAATACTTTTGTGGTATATAGGAGAACAAAATTATATGAACAAGGCTAAAATCAATGTTTTTATTTCTCTCAGGATGAGAAAGTGAAATTTGCATTGAAGATATATTAAACATAAGTGAAAACATAAGGCTTATGTTTAGTGTTATAGCAATTAACTATGGCACTTTAAGCAAGTTACTTTTCAACCATTTTGCACATATTCTTTCAATATACATAGTTTTGTATTCTATGCTAGACCTCTTTCTAAGTCCTGAATACAGAGATCAGTTAGGCTTTTTAAAAGAAGTTCATCACTTGGTTGCAGGAGCTGAAAGTTTTGAGGAATTTAAAGAAATTGGCATAATAGTACCAACAGATTAAAAATAAAGACCCAATATTTGAATGGCTTAAAAGAAAAATTAAAATATTTTATTACTTTTGTCATGTATAAGTCTCAATGAGACCTGTCCAGGTTATAGGGGAACTGGGTTTCTTAAAGTCTGTCAGGGCCTCATGTTTCAAGTCACTGCTTCATCATGTTCTTATGGCATATGTTACTATCTACATAGTAGAATCTGGGCCTCTGTCATGGGAAGAGAATGTGAATGGTCAATGCCCAAAGATCAAAGCTTGTGAGTGGTAAGGTATCACTCCTATCCCAATGACAAGGGCATAGCTATGTCCAAAAACAAGGGAGTTTGGAAAATTTAGTCCAGCTGAGCAGCCATAATGGCCAAGAAATAGGGAGACCAGATTTTAGTGATAATCAGCTCTCTCTGAGAAAGAAAATTTAGAATGCACAGTAGTTGCTGTATTTCTCATTTGTAAAATAAAATATTAAATTTAAGTTAATTTAATTTAAGCCATTGAAAGAAAGTTTCTTTGACAAAAAAGATCTCTAATGTACTCATTTTGCAAAAGAACATAAACACTTAAAATAAGAAAATTGCGAGTTTGAAAGAACAATAGAAATACATTGAAAATGTGATGCTCTACAAATTTTAAAGCCAAAAATAATTAAACTGTGGACCAAGAAATGCCCTCTGTGGCTAATTACTTTTTCTAATTATGATTGTAAACAATCTTTGTCAAATAACTAGAGTTAAAATTGTATCATTCTAAGCACATCAAAAATATATTCCTAGCAAATTTTAAGTGTTTAACCTTTCTGGGCTAAGTTTAATGTGGCTCTGCCTTTATTAGCTTCAACTCTATAATGTTGCTAAGATTTGAAGTCATCTTAGATCTTTTAAATTATCTCTAGGTCTCTTTCCTTTCAAAGAGCTTCTAGACGTAGAAGTAGAGCTTAGGGTTTAGACTGGCTTCTTCTTCTTTTTCTTCTTCTTCTTCTTCTTCTTCTTCTTCTTATTATTATTATTATTACTGTCATTAATAATAAATACATAAAATTATTATTAACTAGAAGAACTCGTTAAAATCACCTAGCAAATATTCAAATCATATACACTTGGTTCTAATGCCAGAGACATTGATTCAATAGAACTCTATAGACTCTAACGGCTGTATTTCTTATAAATTCATAAGCCTGGTTGAGAATTACTATTATTGTGACTTTAGCAAGAAAAAAGAGTAATAAATTATTTTTTCCCAAGTCTGAGATGTCCTAAAAGTCTTCAAAGGCCTAAGTTGAATTGGACACAGGCCCTTAGAAGTGAGATTTGGAAAGAGAGAAAATGGAAACAGAGAACACCTGCCACCAGCTGATCTTGAGTCTCTGACCCTGTACCCTACCCAGCTAAGCACTTGGTACCATTCTCACCGCTTCCAAGTTTCTCTTTCGAATCAGATTTGGAAAATGTCTTTTCCAAAGAACCCTTTTTATGTGTTAAACTACTTCAGCTAGAATGAAACTATTTCTCTGAAAGAAATCCCAAGTTTCCTAGGGAAGATTTGCTTGCTTTGAGCAGATTCGACACCTCAGTGTTGAGATTAGCACTACAGAAAACTGGAAAGAAAATGGAGAACAAAATCCAACTTCTCATGCATCTCTTTGAACTCTTTCAAAAGATAGTAAAGAAAGAGAGTACTTTCCATCTTTCAGAATTTATCAGTGTTACCCAATAAACAAATAACCTCAGGGAGATACTATTTTCATCAATGTCTATTCCCTGGGTTTACTAATGTATATTAAATTTTCATTTACTTTAAATTTAAACATTCTAATAACTCATGATATTAGAACATGTAAATTCTTTTTTTAAATAATTTTTTATTTTTTTTTTAATTACAGTGGACATACAATAGTATATTAGTTTCAGGTGTACAACATAGTGATTAGACATTTATATAACTTATGAAGTGATCACCCCAATAAATGTTGTATCCATCTAACACCCTACATAGTTATTATAATATTATTGACTGTATTTCCTAGGCTATACTTTACATCCCCACAACTATTTTGTAACTACTAATTTGTACTTCTTAACCCCTTCTCTTTTTTTACCCATTCCCTCAATCTCCCTCTCATCTGGCAATCACTAAAATGTTTGTTTCCATGAGTTTGTTTCTGTTTTGTTTGTTCATTTGTTTTGTTTTTTCAGATTCCACATATAAGTAAAATCACATGATATTTGTCTTTCTTTCTCACTTATTTCACATAGCACCATACCCTCTAGATCCATTCATGTTGTCGCAGGTGGCAAGATTTTATTCCCTTTCATGGTCAAATAATATTCCATTGCATATATGTACCACTTCATGCTTATCCATTAATCTATTGAGGAACACTTATTTTGTTTCCATATCTTGGCTATTGTAAATTATGCACAATGAACATGAAGGCGCGTATGTCTTTTTGAAGTAGTGTTTTGGGTTTCTTTGTATATATAAGTACCCAGATGGAATTTCTGGGACCTTTGTCTCTTGTGTTAGCCTTTGTTTTAAAGTCTATTTTGTCTAGTATAAGTATTTCTACTCCAGCTTATCTTTTTTATTTCAATTTTTATAAAATGTTTATTTTTTCATCCTTTTATTTTCAGACTGTGTTTGTCTCTTGATGTAAAGTGGGCATCTTGTAGGCAGCATATGCAAAGGTCTTGTTTCCTTATCTTCTCAGACACCCTATGTATTTTAATTGGACCATTTAATCCATTCACATTTAAAATAATCATTAATACATATGCAGTTATCACCATTTTATTATTCACATTTTTATCTTTGCTTCTTCTTCTTAAAGAAGTTCCTTTGACATCTCTTGTGATACTGGATTGGTGGTGATAAACTACTTTTTGTCTGAGAAACTCCTTTATCTGTCCTTCCATTCTAAATGATAGCTTTGCTGGGTAGAGTAATCTGGCTTGTAGATCCTTGCTTTTTGTTACTTTAAATATATTGTGCCAATCTCTTCTGGCCCACAATGTTTCTGTTGGAAATCAGCTGATGATTTTATGGGAGGTCTATTGTAGGTAACTGACTGTTTTCTCTTGCTGCATTTAAGATTCTCTTTTCATTTTTAACCTTTGGCTTTTTAATGAAGTTGTGTCTTGGTGTGGGCCTCTTTGAGTTCATCTCATTTGGGACTCCCTGCATTTCCTGGGCTTGTATATCAATTCCTTTTGCCAAATTTTGGAAATTTTCTGACATTATTGCTTCAGATGTGTTTTCAATTCCTTTTTCTCTTCTCCTTCTTGTACCTCTATAATGCAAATGTTGATATATTTGATGTTGTCCTGGTGGCCCCTTAAAGTATTCTTATTTTTTTATTTCTTATTTTAATTTTTTTGCTGTTTTCTGCTACCTTATCTTTTAAATTGCTGATTCAATAAGCAAATGACCCAATAAACAAATAACAACCCCAGGGGAATATTTAGTTTCTTCAATGTCTCTCTCCAGGGCTCACTAATATATATTAAATTTATCATTGCTTTCATTTTATATGTTTTATTAATAACTTATGATACAAGAACATTTAAATTCTTGAACTCAATTAATTAGCCTGTCTTATTTTGTAGACCTACCTTGCTGGAGGTGATGGTACAGAGAGGGATGAAGTGTGGTTACAGAAATTGAGAAGAATTAAGTAAAAAGTCAGAATGTATCTTTGTGCTCTCTCATTCCTTCCTATTCTCTCCTCTCTCTACCATTATTCTCCCTCTCCTTCCTTTTTTCTTTCTCTAAGCTCGTTTGGAACATCTATATCCTCAGCATTTTTTTTTTTCACTAGACTGTGTTGGGATTTAATACCAGTGGGATCATTTCCACCCTAACAAATCATTTAGTAAGTCTTGTCTAAGGTGCTCAATTGCTTGAGTAGAAACAGTGTTTAATTTGTTTTCAAAAGAACCCATCCTACTGTGAAAGATGACTACCATATTTACTCATATAATTTCACCCTTTAGTTTACTCTTAAGAAGGAAAAGTTTATAGTTCCAATAGTGATGAATATACATGAATATACAGTGTTCACATGGAGAAAAGCCTATTTATATTTCAAGATTCAGTTAAACATATTTTTTTTATGATATAGTCCCTTAAAGACTCTAACTTTCTACTCTTAGGGGAAGTTAGCTTCTTTTCCCCTGCTCTGTAATACTTTGGCATTCTTTTATTACATAACTATACTTATTTGTATGCCCATCATCTACTCTAGACTAAGTCATGTCCAATTTTATAAATTCAGCCACAAGCCTGGTTTGAATTTTTCTTTGGACTAATTAAATAAATTTAAAAAGCGAATACAGTTAAAGTGGGTTGGTCTTTTTTTGTGGGGGAGGGAGGAGCAGTCGCAGTGGTGTAAGAGAAGCTAATTTTTTCTTTTTTCCCTTAAATTTGACTTAATTATCACTTAGTATTCTAAATTTCAGGACTAAGGGATATATATTTCAGTAAATATTTTTTCTATTCTATTTCCTGGAGCTAGGAGAAGCAAATAAAAAAATATTGTAAATATAGAAAGTAAAAACATTCAAAGTGAAATAATTTAAGAAAACAATAAAAGGTAGTATTCTATGTGTATAATGCATTACAGTTTTGATTTCATTGCTTAATTTGACATTGACAACATCTCTTCGAGGTAGTAAATTATTATTTCACCATGGTATAAAGAAGGAGGGTAGGGGTAAGGGACTCATCTAGGTTACATAGCAAATAATAGGACAAGAACTAATCTAATTTGAGATTCCTAGTGAAGTATTCATTTCATTACATTTCTTCATATATACTAACTGTGAGGATTTAGCTGGCATACTTAATGAAGAATAAATCGCATTCTCTCTTTTCAATCCAGAGTGTGTGTTTGTTTGTTTTGTTTCATTGTATATGTGTATGTATGTATTTTAAGTGGTCTGGGTTTCAACTGCCCGTCTAGGGTTCCATTCAGTTCACATCTATAGATAACATCTTGTAGTTCTCCCTGAAGGTCCAACAGACAGAAAGAAAACCAAACAACATTTTTACCCTTTAAAAAAAAAATAGTCATCAATTTATCATTCACATAATCCCAGAGCTGGCCTCAACTGGGTGACTGCAGGCAAAAGTTGCTACTCTTCTCTGCCAGGACTGATATTTGCAGAGTAACCTAAATCTAAAAATATAATTGATGATGACACAATATTTTGAAAATTTGCTCCTTCCTTCAGGGTTAAAAGCTGTCTTTTAATGTTTGGAGAGTTTCATTTAGCAATTGTCTCTACTGAATTCCCTGAGATAAATTATACTGCGAAGGCTCTTCCCTTTAATCATCTATATATTTTTGGTGTCTTATTAAAATAAATACCAAGAATAGCCTCGACGGGAAAACCAACAAAGAAGGGACATCAAAGTACAGTAAGACCTGATGGGGAACTGTGGAAGAAGTGAGATACTATTGCAAAGTAGCTTGTTCCAGCTTCATTTATATTACTTTAATGACTTCAAAGTGTCTGTGTGAGTGGAGGCAGTTATACCAGTGGCAGCTAAGCCACACAAAAAAGCAAAAGACAGCATATAAATACAAATTGTCATCATTACATGCTTATTCTCTGACCTCCTGTCTCCTTATGTTACACAGCAATTCCGGTGACTTGGGACTCATAAAAGTATAGACACTCCAATTTACCAGTTCACTGAGATAAGTTCATGCTGAGGAGAATGTGAGTTCTTGATTGGCTTTTCAAACAAAAGAAACATTTTCCTGATGTGATTAACAAAGCTTAGAACAACTGTAATAGCAGCTGGTTTTTTGTCCACAACTTTCTGGTCACTACTGGAAATAGCTTACAAAATAGGAAATCTTTTCATGTTCCAGGTGATCTTCCAGACTTATTTGCCATGAAATGTCACCTTCTCAGGTGAGAGAACAGAATTTATCACAATTAAAGAAAGCATTGACGTGTGGCTTCAGGTGGTTAAAAAGTCCCTTTTAACTTTAGATCTCTACACAATTTGTTAGCTGTGCACATATGCATGAAAAATTTATTATGACTGTAAATGTTACATGTTCTCCAAGAATGATTATGTAATTTTTATTGCTTTCAGAAATGTCTGCAGCAAGAAAACTTTCTTGTCTTTGAGAAACTAACGAACCATGTTTATGATCTACAAATGTGTATTGAGTAGTGAGGTAATATTCGCTGACCTGTGGGGCACTCATTTTCTACCTTATGCTGTGTTACTACACAAAGTGAACAAAACAAATTAGGATAATTACTAGAGAGAGAGGCACATGATGCTTTCAAGTATAATTTTCTCCAAAAATTGACAAGGAGTGAAAACATTAACATCTAATTCGACTATATATTAGAAATGGACCACAATTTAAGTACCTCACAGCCTTCTTAATCTGGGATTGTTACATCAACTTCTAGCAAACTTTAATGGCAGGCACTTTTGCTCTCTGTAGTCATCAGCTGTAGAATTTGATTCTTGATTGTGCTAGCTTTGGTCTATTTGAGATGCAAATGACATTCCTCTTTTGTATCCAAGAACATTGAGAAGTAAAGAGGCAAATCGGAGTCAACTATGGTATTAGTTTCCCAATGGTTTCTCAGCTCTCAAAGTATAGGGCTCCCTAGTAATTTTGAATTGGAAAAAGTATCAAGACTTGCTACCTCATTTCTCCAAATAAACTCCTCCAGTGAAGGTGGAGAAATGTCAAACATGCCCAAAGAGAAAGACCCTTCCCTCATGAGCTTCTTGCATGGAGACAAGAAACGGAGGAGAATGAAACCACCCACAAAGATCCAATCAACTAGCTCCTATGCTATTTCAATTCAATGGACCCAGTTCCTATCTAACATTGTCCAGTGGAAACCAATATTCCGACATTTTGCTCTATAAGGAAGATTGAGTAATGGGATGAGATCTGATTCTGTCCATGTGGCTCCCTCTTTCTTGTAAAAGAGAAGACAACACTCTCATTATTAATTTTTATTCAAAGGGTTAGCTTTTAAACTTCAAATACTTCTGTTTAAAAGATCCACAAAGCTGAGGTAAGTCTAAATACAAATAAACAAACAGTAAAACTCTGAGAAACTTTCAGTCTAATTATATAGGTAAACTTTCTCTTTGACTTTGGAGAATTAGGAATCATCAGGTCCTACTCCTTCATTCATTGTCCTTAGGAAACAGTGCTAACCCACTATAGAGCAAACTGAAGTTGCAGCTGGTGACAGCAGGTCAGAGTAGAAATTCTTCTCCCCTGATTTTCACAACTAAGTGCAAAACACTGCTATTCACTATTTTTTTTGAAACATATACATGTTGCCAGATAATACCCGTATAAGTCTGCCTTCAAACAGATTTCTTTAGTCCAAGGGTAAAAGGAAATAATAAAGTAAACCAAAGTCTTAGTTTCACAATTTTCAATAATAAGCAATCAAACCTAGTGAGAACACTTTGAACCAGAGGACCTGAGTCCTTCTCTACCTCTGTCTAAATGCATGACCTTGAACAAGTTACAAAAGGCCCTTGACACCATCTTTATACACTCCAAAATAGAGATCTATAAAATATTAGAGCTGGAAGAAAATTAATATGTAACATATTCAAATCCCTTTTTCTACAGGTGAAGGAACCTAAGACAAAATTTATGGGTCTTTGTCAGGGCCGGATCAATTAAAAGAAAAACAAGAATAAACCTTGAGTCTTGCTTTATAATGCCTTTTCTTTTAGTGCAGAGCTAGTATGAGGGTAATCTGAAAATATGTTATGTTAAAGAGTGACATTGACATTATATAAATGTAAATGAACATTGCTAATGTTTGCATGTGTATCACTGGGGAAAAATTCTAAAGATTAAATTTTCTACACTGGACTGAGAGAAACATGAAAAATTAAGTTTACAATAAAAAAAATGAGTACGCTGCAAAAATTCATTTTAGTATTTAGGAAATAAAATAGCCCATTGAAATGTTTAAAATCACAATCAATAATTTCTTTCCATTTAACATTATTATAAATATTTTCTTACCTGCATTCATTCTGTTTTGTTATATTGATTTGACTCCTTTGGTCTCTGCCAGTTTAGCTTGACATACAATGAGCAGGGAAAAGTTATAATCTAAAAATTCTTTTAAAATATACTTTATTTTGTTTTTTATTTTTAAGCGACGACAGCATCTGCTATTCCTAGGTGGTCTCCCATCCAAGTATTAACCAGGCCCAACCCTGCTTAGCTTCTGAGATCAGATGAGATGGGGCACATTCAGGGTGGCATGGCTATAGACTTAAAATATACGTTAGTGAGAATCACTAGAAAGGATAAGACTAGACCCAAAATCTGTGCTTTTAAGACTCTGGAGAAATAGTGGTGTTTAAATGAGAGTCATCACTACTTATGTCATTGGTGTTCATAACCCTGTTCTGCTGAGAATTTGCCACAAAAAATAAAAATTTAATGGTATTCTACAGAGAATATTGCAATAATCATCTTTAAAAGGCATCAGTGACAGTAGTTTTGTGATCTGCAGTTTCCTTGAGTTTGCCCTTGTGAAAGTCCTTCACGGGAATGATCAACTTCTGCCTCTCCTCTGAACCACACTGACACGGATGAGTTGTTCTCATTTAATTAAATGGCATCCAACCTTTGGTATTCCTATACTTCTCTCATTTTTGTCCTCTAAGCTATCCTGAATGATCACCCACTGAGTGACCACAGCACAGGTATTCTCAGCTGCTGACAGGCCTCAGTTTACGTGATCAGTGTCTTCAAAAATTGTATGTGGACTACATTCTGATAAATTAAATCACATTTTAAGCTAAAAAGAACTCAGTTTTTCAAAATATTCCATAGTGAATCGCTTCTTCACCACCTCTCAAATTCTTAATTTAACTGAATCACAACTCTGAATTCTTATATATTTGGTATATTTAAAAATTTGGTTAACTGTACTTTAGCTTAATTGTTAACATAATCTTCAATACAATCAATTTTTTTTCAGGGCAAGGAAAGAAGTGTGGAATATTGAGGAAATATAAAGTATTGAAACTAGCCTTTACTTTTATATTTATAAATGTTCGTAGCCAGTGTCTGGCACTGATTCTTTACTATAGTTTACTTAAAAACTAATAGTTGATGAATAAATAAAATTCTTTAAAAAATGTGTAAAATTAATCATGTGGAGGTAGATTATCAAATAACTCTCAAACCAGGAATGCCATCTTATGCCTTTTAAATGTAATAACCACTTTATATATTACAAATGAATTCAATTTGCTTTTAAAAGTATTTTGTTTCATTTAACTGTGACAGTAGTGAAAGGTTAGACTTTGCAGAATATTTCATTATATTTAGCATTTATCACTTGATTGAACAAACCTTTTGCCAACAAATTGAAGAGGTGAGGAATTTGAAAATAAACTCTGTATATGTTCAGTCCGAATTGTTTGCTTAGTATTATTTAAACTTTAAGGGATATTCAATTTTATATGAAGTAATGAGTTCTCTGTAAATGGGAATATTAAGAAGAGTTTGGTTGAGAACATTTTTGCATTTTGAGGAATATGTTTCCTAATTAATGGTTTATAACCTTTGTTAGACTTTGGAAAGAGCTTTATGGAAAAAAGAGCCAAGTACTTGACTGCATTCTTTGTGATTGGATCTGGTCATTAGCATTGTTTAAAATCTTCCCCAGTGATTCTGATGTGCAAATAGGAGTAAGAACCATTCCTCTTGATTTATTTTCTTTAAACTTTTAAGATTTTTGCTAATTCAAGGCTGAATTGTACTCTATACTAGCTAAAAACAAGCAAACATGAAACAAGAGTGTTAAGTTTTTTCATTAAAGATAAAACCAAGATAGAGTCGTTTATGACCTAGGTGACCTAATTTAATGAAAAATAAAAAAGCAATGAATTTTTACATAATTGCCTATGTTCCAGGCATAGTATAAGTACTTTACATGTATTAGGTCACTGAACTCTTAGAATAACTATGTGAGGATGATACTATCATCATCATCATCACCATCATCATCATCACCATCCCATTTCAGGTAAACTGTTATTGAGATTAAAGAACATGTCTATCTACTAATTATTGGAAAAACTGAAATCAGGCCCTTTGGCTTCAGAGGACACATAACTTATCCAAAATACTGTACTACCTCTTATGATTTTACAAACAGGACCTGACACAACATATACACCCAAATCGTTCTTCCAACCAAATGGCCTCCTTTAGGACATTATAAGGCACTTGGGAAACCCTTGATTTGTTTTGAATGAATGAGTGCAGAATTCAGCCTTGTCAGAAAGAATGAGCTTTACTCTCCAACACCATCTAGGCATTCCGTTAGAAACAAATCAAAGACAAATGGGAATTCACCTTTGTTGTGAAACACTCCAGAAAATGATGTTGCGCAATATCCCAGAAGTAATATATTTTAATATCTAGCCTCCTTTTTTTCTGAAAGTTTCTTCTTATATCTAATCCAAATCCCTCATGTTCTAATTTAGACTGCTTTGTTTTATTATATTCCTTTCTATCTGCAGAAAGGTTGGGGGCGAAGGGGAAATAAAGTCTTATTAAAGTGCTGTTTCCTTCAGCCAATAGCTGGAATATAGGTAGAGCTCTGTGCTCCATTCCTATCAGGTAGCTAGCTAAAAGTGCTGCTCCAAGGATTGTCAGCTCTGATGGTCAGGAGGGAGCATTGCCTGAGGAACCTAAAAACTGGCCCATACCTAGACCTCACCTAAGACCAATTTCATGTTGTGGTTATCTTTCCATGTCAGAATAGCTATCCACTTGGTAATTGTCAATGTCTCAAATTATTTGCTGAGCTGGCACTTATATAGATAGATAGATGATAGATAGATAGATAGATAGATAGATAGATAGATAGAGATAGAGATAGAGATAGATATAGATATAGATATAGATATAGATAGATATATATTGCAATGATTATTTGCTAGTCTGTGATGCATTCCATAGGTAGTTGCTCACTTAGTCTTCTTATAAGGCCAGTTCACCCAGAGAAGATGATCTCTCATCCAAGGATCACAGATGTAGATAACCCACAGTGGCATGAGGTTAAGTCCAACCACTGCTGATTCACAGGTTACCAGATGCATGTTTTAAATTCCTCAGCTTTTGCCATGGGCAGAGGTAGTTATCTCAGTTATGGCTGTGGGTATGGATTCCTGAAACACCAAGATAAATGGCTGATTCTTTGCTACTTCATTTAGCATTCTTGGAAAGTAAGGCCTGTGATATAACAGCTAAGCCTTTGAAATGAAGCCCTCATCCTGGTGGCAAAACTCAATTAGAGTTTGAGCTATGAAACAAAGTGTGAACCAAGAATATAAACTCCCTCACTTCATTTTTTTTGTTAGAGTTTCATTTGACTCACATAAATGTTTGATGTTTATTTCCAAAATGTCAGCTGAATCCAGTTCTCTGTGTGCTATGCTAAAACGAGGCAAAAGAGAAATTCTCCTCCACTTTTTTGCAGTGTCCTCTTAAAATACGTGTGTTTTTTTTCTTAAATAAAAAGAAGATTCTCTTCTTTATCTTCAGAATTCATCAAAGGATTGATTGTAAGCATATTTCCACATTGTATATGCAAAACTAATTTTACATGTGCTGTAAAGTTAACTGGTTGTCAGGCAGCTAAATATTTTATTGTTTTCTTATTTACTAAATAGCAGGATTTTTGAAAACTGGAGAGTATATATTATACAATTGTGTCAAACAAAAATAAATCCACATATGATATAACAAGAGCTATTTTGAAAAGTTAAAAAAGAAGTCTTGATAGAACAATAAAATCAAAGCAATTGCTCAATGCTTCAAACAATAGATCTGTTTGCTGTAGTTATTGATTTAAATCAAAATTATTCTGAGGTATAAAATAACAAACCAAACTAAAAGACCAACACCTACACCTATTCCTATGAAAGCAAAATGACAAGAACACAAAAGCAAATGAAATAAACACCACAAACATCAACAATAATAACAGTAACGTCCCACACAGTCTCAGAGCAGAGGGAGGAAAACAGCCTCTAAGGGGCAGCTGAGGCCGACACCGCTGTGCACATGGCTGGAATGAGAAGAGGAGGAAGGTGTCCACTTCTAATTTTTACCTCAGGTTTTTTCAGAAGAGCTGCCAGTTCTCTCCTTGGTGATTTATTACTCTCACTTCAAGAGGAAAATTTCATATTTGGTTTAGGAAAATGGCATGAAATTAAAGGATACTACTGAGAAATGCTCTGAGCTGCTCTAGGGAGGATAAAAAACATTTTGGAGGTTTCTGTGAACTGCAGGTTCTTTTTTTGGAGAGTGGCAAATTTTCATAAAATCTGCCTTTGGAGTTGCAAGTTTCTCTTTTCTGTTCTTAGAGGAAGAACAAAGTCCCTGGGCTCCATCAGGAATCTTGGAGCCTTTGTGAAAAGGCAACAAGTAGGAGGGTCCAGTACTGTCTTCCCACCTTCTGCGTGACAGGGAGCTCCTTTGGAGGCAAGCACTTCTTGTAGGGTTACACTGATCCTATCAACCAGCATCTCTAGAAGGCTTAATGTTTCCTTCTGTTTTTGTTGTGAGCAGGCAACAGGCTTGGTATTCTCCTGGATGTCTAAGTAGAAGGAATGGAGGTCCAGAGATATGCAAATAGAGGGTCCCTGCAGCCCAATACCTCTCGCAGCCCAAGCTGTCAGTCCCTGGCTTCTTCCACTGTTCCCAGGGAGGCCAGACCTGCCTATCAGCTTTGTGTGCTCAGGGCTAAGAAATTCATATTCAGAAAATTTTGATTTATTGTGGGCAAATCATAATCTTTCTGGGCCTATTTCTTACCTTTAAAACAATGGATGTGGATGGATAGAAGTGAACTAAATCTCTACAGGTCTTTTCCAACCTTGCCATTGTATAATTAGTGACTTAGAGTGTCTTTTCACACACACACACACACACACACACACACACACACACACACACACACTCATATATTTCAGCTGTTTGAGAAATCATGATGCAGTGTTAATAGCTATAGTTTTTTATCCACAGGAACATTTAACTAAATTAAACAGAGGAAATTTTCTAATGATTCATATTCACCACTTCTATTTTAATATACAGGCTCTAGGATAGCTTCTCTGGTACATGTAGCATGAGTAAAGGCAGAGAGTTACCAACATTGTTTTCAGCAACTAATTATGGATAAAATTTTGCATATTAGCTATATGCTTAGATGAGTCAAAGATTATTAACTTAGAAGTGTCCCCAGCCTTCCAACCTCCCCCAGTTTCATCCAGAGTTTGTTTGCCTCTCAACTTTTCCATCCTCAGGAGTCCTCTCCTCTCTCTCTAAGTTTATATCAGACTTTAGTTTTTATAATGCAAAAATTGAGAACATAATTGAAAGAGAAGTCAGGATGTTAGAGTAAAAAAAGGAAGACTGAGAACACATCAATTGAATTAAATAACATAAAAATGAAAGGAAGAAGACAGCAAACGTAAGTTCTGGAGTAGAGAATCATTTTGTTCCTTTTAAGAGAAGAGCATCTTAGCAGCTTTAGAATACAATAGAAGAAAATAAGAAGAAAGGTGGGTTTATAAAGTTGCCTTGGACTGTATATTTTTATCTTCATGTTTTTTCAAGAAAAAGAAAAAAAGACTTGAGATTTCTTTGTGTTTTATTGATTGTTCCATGACTCTGAGACTATGCCTCATAGTACCAGGCTGTTTACAGATTTTGGTTATTTTTACCTATGTAATGACAAGGTAGCTCATAATATTAAAACTTTGTTTAGCTCACAATTTGTGCCAATGTTAGTTATGAGAAAAATGTGTATTCCCTCATCCCCAAAGGAAAACAGAAACAACTAGCATTCATTAAATCTTGATTTCAGATCATGTTCTAAATGCTTCAGGTACACACTTTCTTAACAGAGATGGCCCCTCTCCTTCAAGTGCCCTTTTTCCCAGATAAGATGATAATTTTGATGGCTATAGAAAGTGACCCTGTTATTCATGCTTTTGGCATAAATGTGTGTCTGTCATTGTGCCAATAAACAACCCAAGGCAAATGATAATGAGATCAATTCTGAACTCAATCCAATCTCACACAATGCTTCCTGAGCTATGAATCTCCAACACATGATTTGTAATTTTAATATAACAACCAGGAAGTTATCCCCAAATATCCAGAATGTCTGATTGGGTTGGAGATATTGTTGCTGAGATAGAGGAAGGCAATGTGATAAAGGAAGGGCTAGGAGTCCCAGTCTCCATTTCAAGTTATTGGTAAATCAGCTATCTAGACAAGGTTGAGTATGCTTTTTTTTTTTTTTGTGCAGCAATTATCTGTGAATGAATTCTGTGAATCTGTTTTTTTGGGGGGAAAAAGCTGTTACATATCAAACTATTCATTAATGAACCGATCACTTATAAAATTAGAACCCAGTTAACAATCTCTGTCCAACAAAATCACAGAGTAAAAGTACACATTTCTCAAAAAGGTAGGATGACATGTAGAGAGCAAGAGTGGTTTTTGAAAACTGCTGGAATCACAAACACAGGCATCGACGAATATGGATCTGGGAGAACTATTCCACGTGAAGACTAGAGAAAACGAAAAAAAATTTTGAAAAAAAAAATGGATTTTCAAACGGGAATGATCTGAACATCAAAAGATGAAAGAGGCCTTTGGGAACATGGATGAATCCACTGAATACTTTTGCAACCTGATCTATGATTGCATTAAAGTTAAACCTGAGGTGATCAGCATGTAGCTTGCTATCACGTAATCTGTTTGAAAAACCATTTTTGTACTCTAAGATTTAGTATAGAATGCAATTATATCCCATATCTCTCCAAATATAATAAAAACTTAATTTCATAATTGTAATTATGAAAAAAAATTGTGATTTTTTTCATAAGAACATCTGACATAAATTCATCTCTGTATGTATGTATATGTCTGCCTGCTCAGTGTATAATTATTCCGTGCTACCCGAGAATCTATACCACCTCTCAGATCTGATAACTGATTTTCGTGGCAATGGAAATGGTAATTCTGAGATAAATCAGGGAATTGTTAGTCTAAGCTGCAACTTCCCTATCAACACGAGAGTTCTCCACTATAAGGCATTGTGCAGTGTCAGCCATTAGGGGGCATCAGTGTTGCAAAATGTGTTACTTTGCTGCTTCCAAGCAGCTGGAGTCCTTGTTCAGCAGTAATTTTTGTCAGCAGTTTCCAGAAAAGGAACGGTTGCTTTTGATGCTGGCAGGAAATGACCATTGGTAGAAGTCTCTATTGTATTATAAAAGAAGATCTTAGCCTATTAGTTTACGATAAACAAGTAATATATTTGGCTTATCTCTTTAAAAATTCCCTCCCTTAGTTATCAAAGATGCTAACCCCAAGCCATCCAGCTTTTATTTAAAAAGACAACCTTTGAAGGTTTTCTGCCATGCGGAGAGGAAGTATGAAGAACCCATCTAATGCAATGTGAAGGATATAAATACGTCAAATAAAAAAAAACATTAAATATTGGTGAACAGAAAACTATAATTATAAATTATTATAAATTCTACCGTTTTAGTAGAATTAGGAAATAAATATGTTGAAAAGATTGTCAAAGGACACCATCTCAAGGAGGTAGTGATTTGAGAAAGTAAACTAATTTCATCCTGGTAGAATGCGATGGAGCCAGGGGTAACATTTCTTGTCCTGGTGCTTATATAGAAATGTTCCACTTTGTTAAACTAATGTAGTTAGATGAATGTGACAATAAGCAAGTGATGTCCGTTAGCAATAGTAGATCATTCCCTCTGCAGATTGTTCATGAAAACCTTTAGTCTGATCTATTTATAAGGGAGAGCAGATTAGTTTTATTATGGTCTGAAAAAAATGAATTATCTTTTTCAAATTCTCATTATAATAGACATAATTGCAAAGACTATAAGAAATGACAATTGGATTAGCTATTCCACAGTTCTGTTTCTTTAATGCAGATAACTGATATTTGAATGTAATTTGAAAATGTTACTTGAAAAAGTAACAGCCAAGCAGAATTAAGAGCAGATAGATCAATAGATAAGCCATTAGGTTCTCTATTCAAATTATCACTGTGGAGTGCTACCGTCCATGTGTTTGTACCACTGTACCATTTCCTCTTTTCCTTCTGTTCATCACTAAAACTTTGTTTCTCAAAGGCTGAGTCTATCAGTCTGAGTCATTTCATTATTTTCTGGTCCTGTTGATACAGCTCATTAGAAGAACATGATGTTGAACATGAAACCTAGGTTGTGTGTTTGATTCCTACAATCTCAAGATGGTAAGACTGGTAAAACCTTATTTGTATTGCTATAACCTCCTTGAAAAGACTCTAGCCTACCCTCTTGTCTATGAGTGGCTCTCTATGTACATGCTCCTTCCTATTCCAACGAGTCCAGACTTGATTCCATTTTTAGCTCCACTTTTTCCTTGTTGATGGGATTCTTTTCCAAATTTCATATATAACTTTTGAAAGCCTGTTCATTATTTTAGATCCAGGTAACATGCCACATACTGTATAAAGGCTTCCGTGATCTCCATAGCCTAAGCAAAAATTTTCCTCCTCTAAACTCTTATGACATTCTCTTTCTTACCTTATGATAGTTATCTTATTTTGCTTGTGACCTTATCTTTATTTTCTAATACAGTTCTTTGAGGATAGGAATGGTTTCTTCTGTTTAATACTGCCTACACCAAGGGTCCCCAATCCCTGGGTTGGGGCCAGTACTGGTCTATGGCTTGTTAGGAACTGGGGCGCATAGCAAGAGGTGAGCAGCTAGCTAGTGAAGTCTCATCTGCATTTACAGCCACTCCCCAGTGCCAGCATTACAGCCTCAGCCCCACCTCAGACCATCCGGCATTAGACTCTCATAGGAGCACCAGTCCTTGGTACCAAAAAGGTTGGGGACCTCTGCTTTACACTATTAACATGTTGCTTTGTGAGAATTAGAGGCTCCAAAAAGATTTATTAAGTGTATTAATACATTAACTGAGTTAATAAATTAATCGATAATGGTACATTAAAAAATAGAGCAAACTTGACCTGGTACAGCTACTAAAAAGCCAATTAAATAACACATTGAAGTAGCAATAAGTCTGTACTCTCTTTTTTTCTCCTTAAATTATAGTTGTACTGTGGACTGTGAACTGGGAGGTAATGGAACACCATGCTGAATACAGCCAACAAAGTCAAGAATAAATATGAAGTTTCACTCTTCACACTTATGCTTTTATTTATCTTCGGTACATGCAACATGCAAAGAGATGAGTGATAAGAGGGCTAGTTTATGTTTTAGACTCCGGCTTCCTCTGCCTGGAGAGGAACAGAGAGAATTCTTTAAGGAGTGGAAGGCAGTGGGGCAGTTTCTTAGGCAGAAGAACCTAAGACACTGAAGGAACACAAGAGGGAGCCCTTATCAACTAGTCAGAGAAAAGAAATACACCCTGGGTTCTAGAGATGCTGAGCTCCCTAACCCTTAAGGAGGCATCTGTTAACACTTGTCTTCACTTTTTGCCTTTTTAAATGTCAAACGCATGCAAAATTTAAAAAATATACAATGAAATATATTGTTATCAAAAGTAAGTTGAGATATACCTAAAAATATTCTGTTAAAATTTTAGTCTTTCAATTTTATTCTAAACACAACTGAATTAATTTCATAGAGAAACAAATATTTATCTCAACTTAGATGTACATGTGTAAACTGTGCATGTTTATCATTTAATGTTTTTTTTGTATCATCCATGATTTAAGAAAGAATATTCTGGCTTAAAATTCAGGAAATCTGAATTTAATTTTATTTCTCCCTTTGTATGACCTTAGATAAGAGAATCAACCACTTTCTTCTTCCATTTCTTAGTCTATTAAGTCAGAGAGTAGAATCAGATGGTTTGTAAGGTCTTTTCCAGATAATTAAATAATTTAAATTAAATAATTTAAATAAATTAAATAATTTCCTGGGTCTATGAACTAAGATGGCTTTATTAAGTCTTTGATAAATATTTGGAATATGGCTATCAAATGGATATAAGCTACAGATATCTAACTTTTAGGTCTCTTATTAAAAGAATCAATATAAACTGAATATATTAAAGACTGTTTTAAAAACTAAAAGGGGGTACTTAAACTTTGAAATCAAAATATTTTCATAAATTTTCTACACAATGTATTACTCATATGGTCTTGAGGTGACTCGGTTTTGGTGACTATTTAGTTCTATAAATACATGAAGACATTACTTGACCTTTGTGATTAGTGCTTTGGTTTAACTGATTCAAGAAAATGATTATATTTGTCAAAAGCAGGGGTTGGAGGTTGTGATGACTAGTTTTTGTGTTTTCTTTCTTAAGTGGTGTTTTTAAAAAGGAATTTATTTAAAGGACATACAGAATAACTATCTTATTTAGGGGTAGACAGCATTATTGCTATAATGTTGAACTAAACTGCTTCTATTTTGTCCTCAGACCATGGATATTGTTATCATGCTAGCTCTTGCTATTTGTTCTCCACCTCATTTTGTGTGGGACATGCTTCTTTCTCCCACCACCTTCCTTAACTTGCTCCTTTTCTCCTTTTGGTTCTGAGTATTTTGCGTTTTTCTATCAAGCCATAGAAAGTTTTGCTAAGTATAGCCTGACTAATCCAGTGGAGGAAATTGAAGATGGTGAAAGAACAGAAGAGGATGAGAGCTCAACAGGTTATTTTCTGGAGGAAAGTAAAAGTGCAATAGCTCAGGGATTTGGGGAATATAGTGGGGAAGATGTATGTGGAAAATGATGTAAAATACGTCACCATAATGTGCAAGAAAACTGGAATGCATATATAGTCTAAAGCTTAGGAATGCATTTTCTTCCTCACTTCCTTCATTCATTCTCAATAAGCATTAAGAATCTTTTATTTGTCAGGCACTGTGCCAGTACTTGGTATCAAGGCTGAATTAGATGTATTCTATGGTTTTAAAAGTATTGGAATTTAGACAAGAGCATAAACAGGTGAACAAAAAAGAATGAAAAAGAATAAGCATACACCAAATAGAATGGTGACACAAGAGAGGAGTAAAGATTCTGCTTGTCTAGAACATGGAAGCTTCACGGAGGAGGAATTGGCGGTGTTTAAAGCAGGACAATTACTAGTTTCAGGCAGGTTTAAGGAGGAAGGTCACTATTAGCAGAAGGAAAAGTTTTGCAACTGTACCAGGACAAAAATGGCACAGCGTGTTCAGGGAACTAAAAGTTGTTTGGTGTGGTTAGAAACCAAAGTTCAAGGGAGGGAGTTGAGGGAGGTGACAACTACTGAATCAGGTATGAGTCAAACCCTAAAAAGCCTTGTTAGTTATATGAAAAATCCAAGATAGTTCATGTTAAAGGTGATCCATTTTATGTAGGGAAAAAATGATAAGATAAACATTTTAAAGAGAACACCACAGAAGTTCTGAAAGATGCATTTGAGTGATATAAGAATGGACGCTCTAGGCAAGAGTTGAGGATTGATTGAGAATAAGGTTTATAGTAAAAACAAGCTTCATCCAACTTTTCTAGCTTTTGGTTTTACAGAAGTACACCCCTCTTTGCAGTGGTCTATTTGAGTTTGAGTGTTTTGTAGTTTTAAAAGCTTTTCCTTCTACCTGAACTTATTCTGTTCTCCAAGAAATGTGTCAAAATGGCATTACCAACCTCATTTTATATGTGGGGAAAGTAGGTAGAAAATACATAGTGAAGTTAGAGTTAGAACTTGTACTCTGAACTCTTTTTCTTTCTTTTCGTTCTTTAGTTCGCCCTTTCTCCCTTTCTTCCTCCCTCTCCTCTCTCCCCCTGCTCCTTCAATTACAAGTCATTTCCCTCCTAAGTAGTTAAAGAAAGAAATTATGTAGAGATGGGGCCCAAAATGCAACCAACATGGTTGCTGAAAGACTAAACAATAATTAATGGAGTATATTTCACTGGGTGAAAAATTCAGTTGCCAAACACATGTTGTACACACGCGTGTATAAGTGTAAATAATGTGTGTGTGTGTGTGTATACGTGCCACATTGCATACATGTTGTGTACTTTCTGATGCAGAAGAATTTGGGTGCACATGGTCAAGCTTTTTCTTGGTTTGCTATGTATGTGGGTTAAGACAAAACTGTAAACTACATTCAGAGGCATCTGGTCACTTGGAGATAGAATTTTCCTGTAGGCATCTTTCAAATGGAAATCAGTGAACAAGAACTGTAATGCCAACCATGTGTTTTTCTGCAGCTAGTTTACAAAGAGTCCAACGAGCAACGCTGTTACTCAGAGAATAAATTCCTTTAAAGGCCAGATTTCTCAATGAGGATTCTTTCTAGCATTTTTCATATAAAATCTGCCCAACAAGAAATATTTTTGCTTGTGTTAGCACCTGGCTCCAATTATGAGTTTTTTGTTTGTTTGTTTGTTTTGTTTTGTTTTTCGTTATTAATGGCTTTAAAGAGGCAAGTTGTGTAACCGGGCATGAATTTTCACAGCTAAAAATAACTTAATCCCTGTTACCGGGTCTTTGTTCACAAAACAAGGATATTTTCTTTGTGTAGCACTCATTTGTTGAGTTCGTTTTTTACTTATCTGAAGTCATGCCCCTTGAAGGGCAGTTAGTCATAAGGCTTCTGGCACCGAGTGTTAGCAAAAGTTGTAACCACAGATATCAAAGAATGAAATTCTCTGGAAAAACCAACAAGCTCCTTAAGAGTTTCCCAGATATCTCAACAGTACTATGTAATAACTGGCAAAGGCGTCATTGTCCTCTTGTTTGACTAGGGTGTTGAGCCCTGGATAATGTATATTGGTATTACCTTAAGAATGCTGCAGAGAGAAGCAAGGATTCTTTTGGATCCATGCTGAGAGGATAGATGCTCTCATCCTCTCTTCATTATAATTGCAGTCGGCTCAGAAAAGTTTATTAATCTGATTAAGGTGGACCTGGCTTAGAAACAAATGCTGTACTGACTTTCAAATTGTGGGGTTTCTCTAGAGATGAAAATAAGCAGGGGAAGCACAGCTGTGAAGCACTCAATAAAGAAAGATTAAGGGAGGGATTGCTCTTTCTCAGCTCCCATTCTGTGCCTGCTTTACCACCCTGTGTTGTTAGGGCCTATTTTACACCAGGATTGGAATTAGTGGAACTGTTCAGTTGGGCTACATTATAGAGCACTCACCTGAGAAACTCTAAGGAGCAGAACTATAAATCTTATCATCAAATATTGAATTATCTCTAATTTATTTACTTAGGGAATTGAGAACCCTGAGTTCTGCAATCAAATGCAGAAAGATTTATGATGAAAAGGCGTTTTTAAGAGCAGGAAGAACAAAGCATTTGCTTTTCCATGGTAGAAACACCTCTAAACAGAAAGGCTCTTAAAACTAAATCTAATTTAGAAAGTAGGAGCAGAGTTACCTCCTTGAGGCAGCCACTGAGCACACTGCAGCAAAATCACCCTCAACGGTTACTGCCCAGCTCTCTCTGGCTGTCAGTCAAAATTGAAATGCAAATGTGAATACATTTTTCCCCATGAGCAGAAACAACATGAAGATGGTTAGAGACTGTTGTAGCTTTTGTTTGCCCTCTGCTCTTCCTGTGTGAAAAGAGCATAGAAATTATTCCAGAGAGGACTTTCTCACTGTCCCTGTTTTATAATCTCCCAATAAGGTAGACAATTCTGACAGCTCTATATTTGTTTGCTCCTATTTCTTTAAAGGTGCAGAATTATAGAGTACATTGTATTGGATTTTACAAAGGATCAATGATTATAGAATCTGAGGTATTCCACATATGCTGCACCACAAATTCTATTACTATGACATCTTGAATTAAAAAGTGAGGCCATATAAAATATTCACCAACATAAAATTTACCTCAGATACTCCTTAGGTTTTTAGAGGTGATTGATTATATAAAATATCAGATGGAGAAGTCAAATGTCTTAGTTTCAAACAGTGAAGCCTCAGTTTACAAAATATAAGCATTAAACAGTTGCTTTGAGTCTTTATTAGTAAAACAGAACTGGCATTATAATGGATAGATGAAGGTGGAGATGTGTTTCTGAATCACCAGCAGGACTTCCTGTGGTAGCAATTGTCACCTCCAAGTGTTCCAGAATCTTTGATGGGGAGATGGGTTCAAGGTTGTACTGAGATGGAGGATATATAGTTAGACAGTCTCATAGGCTATTCAGATATGAAAACCTCCACCCCAGTGCCTGCCCTCTATCCCCCTAACACACACATTTTGAAACTCCATTAATTTAGAGCAATGATTTTCAGCTGAGGGTGATTTTGGTTGTAACCACAAGAAAAGTAGAGGTGGGGGTACTACTGGCACTTAGTGAATAGAGGTCAGGAATACTACTAAATACATGCTCAGGTCAGCCATCTATAACAAAGAATGGCCTGGCCAAAATGTCCATAGGTTGAGAAATCCAATTTAAGATGAGTTTAGATCAAAGGTTGGTACACTACAGCCTATGGGGCTAAACCTGGCCCTCTGCCTGTTTTTATAAATAAAGTCTTATTGTAACACAACCATGTTCATTTACTTTTGTATTGTCTATAGCAGCTTTCAATACTACAAAGAAACAATTGAATAGTTGTGTCAGATTATGTGACCCGCAAAGCCTAAAATATTTATTATTTGACACTTTACAAAAGACCAAAAAAATGCATTTTATAATGTAAGTAATCAATTTATTTTTTAATTTTTAAGGTAAATTTAGGTAATAATTATAATAATAATAATATTCAATGAGGGCCCATATGTAGGAACAGATCTAGGTTCTGTGAGGAATGAATGATATGAAATTTTAGATGACCTTTTTTAAAAACTTTGATTATGAAAGTAGGAATAAAATGACATTTATTTACAATAATAAATCTTTAGAAAATAAATTTAGGAAATAAATCTTAAGTCATTGGAGCATTACAAATTCAAGTTCTTTTTTCTCTAATGCCTATTTAGCCAATTTTTCAGAAATGCTTGTATAAAACAGCTTTCTGGTTGTATTCTGGCTTACCCTTTCCCAGAACACTACATCTCGACAAGTTCCAGCATCCATCGGGACTGGTGCAACCCAGAAGCTCTGAGCCCCTAATTAGCTTCTCTATATTTTCACCTCTGTACACGTGTGTCCAGCACAATGTTCTTTTTCTTTTTCAATGATAAATGAAAAAGAGTTGAATTTTAAATCTAGCTTTACCACTGTGTGACCTTGAGCAAGTGAGTTCATCTCTGTGTCTCATTTCCTTAAATAGTTAGAATGTAGGCTGTCCCTTTAAGTACATAATCTCTATAAACTATTGCTCAATTTTCTTTGATCTAAAAATTTTGGATGTTTTTATATTTATCTTAGAAAGTTTTTATCATCTGTTATATTGCCCCCTCATCACCCACCTCCCTGCCCCCAGTTAAAAGAAAGTGTCTTAAGACCAATATTTTCAGTCGGTTTTAGCTCTATTCTATTCCTAGACTTTTAAATAGTTCTGAATTGTCTATGAATCATTACTATTCCTTACGGTTCCTCCCTTACAATTAGTTCAACCAAGGCTGCTTCATCAAAATACATGTTTTCTATTGTATTTATTTTTCATAATTAGAAATGTGCTTGAAGTGTTCCATGAAAGAGGCACAAATAATTCAGCTGTAAGACTCTAAGAAAAGTTTCTTTTTTTCCAGAAGATTTTTTAAAACATTTAAGTGTTTACAAACTTTGCCTACTTTTTTCCAAATTATCAGCAGATTAACTCTATGTTCATGTTTCAAAGATGAATAATCCTCTCCACTGGGTTTCCTCACCCAAAATAGTTCTCTAGTGAATAACTTCAAATCAGAGTCTATTTTTAATTTGTTGTTCAGGTCAAGAACTAAAGAAAAAATTGCCATTTTTGAGGTAGGCCAAGGATTCATCCTGCCCAAAGTACTGCCTCAGCCATGGCACCACAAGAAATTCATGGGGGAGGGAGATACGGCATTGATGCTGGACGGGAGGTGGGAGAAGGTGGCGATGTGATAAAAACCATAGTTATTAAAAATTGTCATATTCATGATGTCTCCAGATTTTAGATTTCCTACACAGAATGAATTTATCTACTCTTACACCTATGACCATCACTGATTCCCACCCAGCCCTTATCATATCATAAGGTTTTAAAAGAAAGTATGACTAGAAAGTACCTTAGAGATAGTTTCCTATCTGGGTACGTTTTGCGATAGCTAATTAAAAATGGAATTATGCTTTGGAAGCAAGGTTTTGAAATCCTAGTTGAAACCCTTTTAAAAAAATAATTAATATTAATTTTAATTTTAATCAAAGTAATAGAAGCACATAAATAAAAAGTGTGAAAAAACTTTTGATACAAACAATTTTCCCTGACTCTCCTGATTCTCCAGTTATGCTTCTCAGAGACAAACACTTTAGCTTAACTGCTGGGGCTTTTGTTTGTTTTTTATTTGTTTGTTTGTTTTGGGAGGGGGTATTTACCTCTATAATCCCAAATGAGAGACTTTTTAAATAATTTCCTGATTTCCATTAATGAACATAATCTATTACTTGTTGGTTATGCTAACTGACTTGAGGGGCAACACAGGGTAGAAGTTAAAAACAAGAACAGTGAAACCAGAAAGCCTGGGTTTACATCATGATATCACTACTTCCCAACTGTGTGACCTTGAACAAATAATTACTTTATCAGTGTACATTAGTTTCCTTGTATGTGCAATGAACATAAGGACTATACTTCCTCATTGGGTGGTTGTGAGAGTGAAATGGATGAGAACGTGTAAAACATTTAGAATAGTCTCCAGCACACAGTAAATGCTCAATAAACAAAAGCTGTTTTTAAATGAGGGTTTAGCAGTTATAGGCCATTCCTTACCTCTCTGGTCTCCCAATACCACATTTACAGTTAAATCTCTAGTGAGGGAATACATAATTATGATCCAAAAACTACTTATGAACACTAAACTATGTGACTCTTCCAATTTCCTTTCTTGACTAAATTTTTATTTCTTTCCCAAAACTGCTTTTTTCAGAAATGAATAGTACCTTCATTTATTTTTAATTTTCTTTCTTTTCATGACACTTACTTTAAAGACACCTACAGAAATGCTATATTTCCAAGGAAATGTTTCTTAACCAATGACTCTTTACATAAAAAGTAAAAAATAAATTTAAAAAATCAAAGTTTAGCAAAGTGTTACATCTGGATCACTTATGCTCCAGTCTTGTAATATAAACATTCAAGATTCCCTGTCTTGTGAATCCTGTGTCTTTCTTTTTCTTTTATATTGTCTCACTGTAGGAACATATTTTTCAGTGCCTTTTAGTGCTCATGGAATATACATATTTGACAGCTTGCCCACATGGATTGGCCTTTCTTCTATAATTGTACTTGATTGACAGCTTGGGTATGTGTAGATTGAACATAATTAACTTTGGAATATTTAAGGTGATGCTTTATAGCTTTTGAGGAATTTACTACTCTTCTAATTAATGGTATTTGTTTCTAATCTATTTTGATTCAGAAATTATTTAAGATCTCTATCCTCAGTAACTTTTAATAATACTGTGACAGCTTTTCATTTGTTTGTTTTTTAGTTTATAGTGCTTGATACTTGGTGATTTATTTATATTTAGAAACTCATGTTCCTCAGTTTTAGAAAGTGTTCTTGAATTATTTTTTTTACAATTTTCTCCCATCCATTTACTCCATCTTCTTTATGAAATCCCTATTAGTTAGGTAATAGATATCCTGGATTGATTTTCTAATTTTTTTCTGTCCCACTTTTTAATGCATTGTTCATTTTGTTATCAGAGAAATTTCCATAACTTTATGTCCTAATTTTTCCATAAGCTTTTTTAGTTTTGCAATCAGGTATTTCAAGAACTCTGATCTATTCTCTGACAGTAAGCTTTATACTTAGCATTTCGTTTTTATTTCATGGCCTTAGGACAAACAAGGAGAGGTTCACTGAGGTTTTAATCAGGCTTATATACCCACTATTCTTCATACCATGGTGATCATAGTCTTGGATCCAATCCTCAACCATATAAATTTAAAGTTAATAAGGTTGTAAGAGATAAAGTCTCAGGAACAAAATACATTAAAAATTAATTTATAGATATAGATCTGTCAGTATGAAAAGAAATTGAGATTCCTTCACTAAGGCAGTCTTTCCCAGTATCAGGAATCTCAGAAATGTTCTAAGTTTGATAAGAATAAAATTTTTGAGTAATTGTTCTGTGTAATATGAAATAATAATAACTTTATTTGCCCATGAAAATGTTAAAGTATGTCCTTATTTTTGATGTCTATACTGGTTCTAGCCATGTTGACCTACCTTTCTGCTCTATCCTCAGGTTTGAAAACAACCAAAGAACCTAAAAAAATTGTGTGTGTGTGTGTGTGTGTGTGTGAGAGAGAGAGAGAGAGAGAGAGAGAGAGAGAGAGAGAGAGAGAGAGAAATCCCAAACTTGCTGGATTAGATTCTTTAGGGAATGGTCCCAGCATCTCTTTCAAGTACATGCCTGTGATTCTGTTCACATATACTTGAAAATCCCTGAAATAAATTCTCAGTCTGGTTTCCATCTAATGTTTGTGTCAGATGTAAGAGTTTACCTCAAAACCAGGTTCCCAGGAGTCATTGTCTTTTCTTAGAACAATGAATCTACTTGACTCTGAGCTAGCAGCCAGATTGACTTTATTGTCAAACAGAGATGGATTTTCATCCCATTTCTACTAAGATATATGATCTTGGCTAAGTTATTTAATCTTTGTGTACCTGAATTTACTGATCCTTAAGAAGGAAACAATAAGGCACAATGTGGTAGAAAAATGCCTAATATATGGTAGAATGTCAAAAAAAAATTATAGTTTTTTTCTTCTTTTGGTGACATTTTGGGTGAGTGCTTCCTGACAAGTTAGGAGACTAAGCTTGCTGATAATACATCTCGAGCTACTGGATATGCTGACTTGCTCTCTTGTACATCGTGAGTCCCATCCATGGGGTGGGGGTCTTCCTCAGATTCATTCCCAGACAGTGGCACTTCCTGATCTGAGTGCCTTATCCTTTTCCTGACTTTGCGATTTCCTGACCTTGTGCATCTTGAGAGGCAGCCATGGTAGAAAGGAAATAGCACTAGGATTTGGAGATTGTCATGGCTTTTTCATCTACTAACTGCATTATCCTGGAAGTTTTAAAGAGACATTCTTGGACCTTTTAACATGAAATAGCTTTCATCTGATTTAGTTTTTCTTAGTACCTATTTTTTATACCCCTAGTAATTTATATAATGTGGTTATTATACATATTTTAGTAATATATATTACGTGTGAGTTGGCTTAATGTCTGCCTGTTATTCTGAACCCAGAGCTCTATGTCTACTTTGCTCATCACCGTATCCCCAGTACTTGTATAGTGCTGATCACCTAATAAAATCTCGAAACATAAATGTTGGATGAATGACTAAATTAAAAGACAGATATAAAATCACCTTCCCTTTCTTCCTCATGTGGTAATTATACAGATCAAATGAGATAACATATATGCAAATGCTTTGTAAGCTACAGTAATACAAGTATAAAATTCCCTAATTTTTTAACTATACCTCTCTGCAATATTGTTGACAGAAAACATTTGGCCTACAGCACTGCTACTCAAAGTTTGGTCCAAAAGTCAGTGGCAACAGCAGCATCTAGGAATTCGTTAAAAATACAGATTTATAGACCCTACCCAAGACTTATAAATCAGAACCTTCATCTGAAGGTGGAGCCCAGGAATCTGTCTTAAGGAGCCCTATAGGAGGTGATTCAGACACATGCTAAAGTTTAAGTATTACTACCCTACAGAACACTCTTAACAGAGTTTTTAAAATTGCACAAAGTAAACACAATTTATCTTTAAAATTATCCTTTTATTTATTTAAGTAACTCTTTTGAATCTCAGCTTCCTTTGATCATTTAGGTCTCAGAAAGACCAAACCATCAGAAAGTCCTTCCCTAGGCACTCATTAACATTGGTGTCTTGTATGTTAACTCCATAGATAACAATTTATATTTGCTTCATTATTTTCTTGTTTTTTTTATCTGTCTCTCTGCCAAAAGTTAAGTATTCCACAAGAAAGGTTTGAGTTTGCTTTAATTGACAACTGTACCAATCCCCAGTTTCTAACACAGTGTTTGGTTCACAATAGAGTTCAGTAAATATTTGTTTATTGGACTAATGTCCTTAACAATGTATTTATTGGCAAAGAGTGTCTGTGGATTGAACAAGTACAGAATTCATACCAAAGGTCATGTTTTGGCTCATTAAAATTCATATCTGCTTCCAGGTTCCTAAGGATCAGTACAGATTTGATAGATTCTTAAATTCTCTAAATTTTAGTTTTCTAAAAGAAGTTGAGATTTCATCCAGTGCTAAGCACTGAATTGCATTCATGCCCCATTGCCAACACTATTCAGTCATTTTGGCAATAATTAAAGGTTTCTCAAACAGTGTTTCATGTACAGACAAGTTTTGGTTATCTGTGGGTAAATTAGTTATTATTTTGGCAAATCTCACTTTTAAATTCTTGATAAAATTGTATAATTTATTTTTTTGTTTCTTCAGTCAGTCTAAGTAGAATTCATAGTGGGGTGTCTTTTTAAATAAATAATCATCTCCTTTAAGATAGAAATATATTCATAATAAATAGAGAAAGTTTCTTCAGACTGGCATGAAAAGTGAGGGTGCCTTTGGATGCTTCCTTAGCTGGTAACTAGGGGGTATTCTGAGCATTTGAGGCAACCAGGAAAGATACCATCTTTCTCATTTGGCTGATTTACTTTTTTCTCCAGTGAATGTTAATTATACTAAAAGATTTAGGCTCTAACTGGTCACTAAATCTACTCTTCATTGGAAATAGTTTTTAAGAAAACGTTTTCCACTGGATTATAGAAACTACATCTCTGTTCTATTTTTCTGGCAAATCAAGGAAAGATACTTTATATAAAATTGTATTTGGAATACCACCCTAAACAAGGAGCTTTAGCTTCTATTTAAGAATAGTCCAATTAGAAAATAGGAAAATAATTTTCTAAGAAACCCAATAATATCTTTCAAAGGAAGGAGATTGCCTTTATTGAGACCTCACTAAACGTTCAACACTTTTACATATGTGACTTGAGTAGTGGTGGCCCTTTCCTCTTAGGACCAGGGTGGTTGCCAATGAATTTCTTTCTTCCCAGCTGCAGGTACCATCTAATCATGCTTAACCTGCTCCCTTTTCCTCGTTCTAAGCTACCATGACTAATCTTTGTGGTTCTGTTCTTCCCAAGGTGAGCTCTGATATGCTTCTTATCTCCTAAAGCAGGCACTGAAACATTTCAGAGTGAAGGTTTAACTACTCATCAAGAAAAAGCAACAGAAAATATCAAGGGTAACAAATGTGGAGGGAGAAGTCAGAACATGGCTAAAACTCTTGGTCTGTGGTCTACAGTTTATACTTCTAAATTGGTAGCTGAATCACCCTTGGAATATCGCTTTCTGTCTTTGTTTCTAATGAAGTGGCTTTGACAACTTAGCCCGTTCTTTCTTTCTTTCTTTCTTTCTTTCTTTCTTTCTTTCTTTCTTTCTTTCTTTCTTTCTTTCTTTCTTTCTTTCTTTCTTTCCTTCCTTCCTTCCTTCCTTCCTTCCTTCCTTCCTTCCTTCCTTCCTTCCTTCCTTCCTTTCTTTCTTTCTTTCTTTCTTTCTTTCTTTCTTTCTTTCTTTCTTTCTTCTCTCTCTCTCTCTCTGTCTCTATCTCTCTGTCTCTCTCTCTGTCTCTCTCTCTGTCTCTCTCTCTTTTTCCCAAAAGAGCATTTGAGCCTCTTCTAAGAAGGTTCCAATTCCAGCCTAAGGAAAAAAAATGAAGAATTTTCCCTAATGTGTAAATCACATTTTTGACAATCTTTAGACTAGATATCACTTATCTTTATAGGTCTAAGCTCCACATAGAAATGATCCTTTTAGGTGTATTTCTTCATATGCTTTATGAAGTATATATCATCATCCCAATGTTTCAGGAAATCAAATAGCAGGATTTTAAAAGCTTACTTATATTCACCAAATTCATACAGCCAGTTATCTAAAGGAGGATGGATTAGAACAAGGGCTGCCATGTTGTAAAACTACAGAGATGAATCGCAGCATGGTCAATATAAATGGAATTGGGCAGTATGCAGCCTATACCACTGTGTGCTGGCCCTGCTTTGACCCTAAGGCTTTACCATACCCCGCTGCTTCATGCTATCTTAAAACAGTGTACTCCATGAAGTGACTTGTGCTGAGAATGACCATTAATAAAAATAAAGAGAATAAATGTTGATTGATTGATTGATTGATAATTAATAGACTTCATTTTTAAGTGCTGTTTTAGGCTCACAGCAAAATTGAGTGGGAAGTACAGAGCATTGCCACATGCCCCCTCCTTCCATGTAAAAACAGCTTCTTCCTCTGTTAACATCCTCCATCAGTGTGGTAAGTTTGTTACAATCAATGAACCCACATTAACATATTATTATCACCCAAAATTCATAATTTGCATTTGGGTTCATTCTAGGTTTTTTAATTCTATGCGTTTTTTGACAAATGCATAATGATATGTATCTATTGTTATAATAATACATAGAATAATTTCACTGCCCTAAAAATCCTCTGTGCTTTATCTCTTCAACCTTTTCTATTGCCCCCTCCACCCTACTTGCCTGGCAAATATTAATCAAATCATACTATTGCCTTTTCAAGAATATCTTGTAGCTGGAACTATAGAGCATATGGCCTTTTCAAATTGGCTTCTTTCATTTAGCAATATGCATTTAAGTTTCTTCTATGTCTTTTGTGACTTAAAAGCTCATTTCTTTTAATGCTAAATAATATTCCATTTTATGAATTATCACAGTTTATGGCAATATTTTTAAATTCTGAAGTTAAAAAGAGTTTTTCTTTGAAGTAGAGAAATTAGTTTTGTTAAAAATAAGTCACTTTAAAAATTCTAAGTACTTACAATAAGATCATTAAAGTTTCTTGTTTTCTGCTCTCTGCTGAAATTATATCACAAGGTAATATAGATTAACATCTTCATAACATTTTTTAAAAAATTGTAGCAAAATGGAACAAATACTGGACAATAAGATAAAAGGCCTGGAATTAGTATTTTCTTCTCAACCTGACAGTAAAGATCAAATCAAATCACTTATCTGAACTGAAAGTTTTTAATTAGTAAAAAAGGGGGTTAAGGATTCCCAGTACCCCTAATGGTCTAGGAATCTAGTTCACAAACCTACATTTTATGATAAATAATATTAAATGCATTTTATTTGCATTTTCTAGTAATATTTGTCTATTATTACTCTATCTTAAAATATTAAAATTCATATGTGGAAATAAAAGTAATGTATTATCTACATAAAATAATATTTTATATACTAAAAATATATTATTTCAATAGTATAATTTTTTTCACCATCAAACATTTTACCTCTTTTTATATTCATTAGACAAGCAAGTTTCTTTTAGAAGAGAAATTTTAAAAGATCCCAGGCATTTTATTTTTTGCAAAAGATTATGGATTTCTTCAGGAATAATAAATTACATCTCCAAAATTCTGAAATGCTATGCATTTTTCTCTTTAACTCAACGTATACTTATTGAGTATACACTATATGTCATGCCAGATGATATAATGGTGAACAAAAGAAACACACAGTCACTGCCCTCAGAATATATGCAAATATGTGAAATTTCTGGCATTAAACAAGGAGTTGTACAAATGGATATACAATTACACAGTATGATAAACATCATGAGCATCATGAGAGAGAATGTATGCATTGGGGAGACTTCATTTAGACTAGGGTTGTTGAGGGAGACTTCTCTGAGAAAATGAATGAGACATGAATAATAAGAAGTTGCAAGATACTTCTAGTTATAAGTAAGAGCTTTATGTTTGGATATTTGAGTATTCATTTCCTGGTTTATGGATTTAAGAGTTATACCATGAATTCTTCAGATTAATACAAAAATCAGGAGCTTGGAAGAAAGATCTGGCTGGAAATAAGAGGTTGTTTCAATCATGTCCTGACCCATAATTGGACAAACATATCTATACACTAAAAGTTCAGCCAAACCAGTGAGTACGAACTGGGCATTACCAATAATCTAACCAAAAGGCAGTATTCCCAGATGATCTGAGCTTAGTGATTTACTGGCTACAGAAGGCCCTCCTTGGTATATGCTCTCAAGAGCTGCAGCTCAGGTTTGGCAATTGGTCTGAGTGATGACAGCACAGTGTGAGCCTGTGTAAGCCCTCTTTCTTCTAATTTTGTATATATCCATATTGATTGATAAATCTATCTACTTTGGAAGTTCATTTCATCCAACACAAGTCTGCCATTTCTAGAGAAAAAAAATCTGAAGTTTCTGAGTAGCCATTTGGTAATAGCATGTAGTAATTCACCACAGAGAGTACAAATAAAATAATAATAATTGAATCATGGGAATTTTTACGTGCAGGACAACGGCTAGTCTTGTTAAAGTCCTCAAGTCATACTCTCTTAAGGATTTCTTTTTTTAAAGGATGACAAAAAGTACTGTCAGTCCCACTGTAATTAAAAAGCAAACAAACCATCACCAGAACACACCCCTTTGATTTTACAGGTGAGAGCAATGAGTATCTGAGAAGTTAACAATCCTTTAAAATTACATAACTGCAAGAACTATAACCTAGATTACCTATTCTTTTGGATATATAGCCTACACAGCATGTAGCATAGCACTGAACAGGAATAAGAGCATATAATTTACAGCAAAATGAACCTGGGTTCAAATCCTATCCTATGATCTAAGGCAAGTTATTTATGCCCTTGTGGCAAAGGTTGCCCACTCCACATCTAGAGTACATCTTCCCCCTCCCTCCTCACTACAGAATGCCATTTTGCTTAGTTCCTGGGTGGAGATTTAAGCTCTTTTTCTGCCAAGGATTATCTTATCTAGATGTGATTTCTAAAATGTGACAACCACTGTGTAATCATAAAAGGAATGAGCTGAGGACAGGTTTAAATACCAAAGATACAGAATAGAAATATGGAAAGAATACAGATTTTTGGCATATCTTTGAGCCATTAAGTTAACCAACATTGGAATTACCCTGCATCTAGATTAGCTACTATGTGTAATTGTACTTGTTTAAGTCATTTAGTGGTGGTGGAGGGGCGTTCTTTTCTTCCTGTCAAAAGCATCCAACTATGTAACAAATTTAGCATACCATTCTAAGTGACAAATCAAAGATTTAATTCCCTGCTTTATTAAATAAAGATCACAATAGTTATGTCATTGAGCTGTTATAATATGTTAATGACAAAATATTTACAAATTATTTAGCATGGTGGTTGGCATAGAATTCTGTACATGATAGTGTCAACCTATGACAATGTTTCTTTTATTATATAGCCCTGCCTTCTAGAGAATTTAGAAATGTAAACAGGTGTTAAATTAGAAATTACATTTGAGGCACCAAGATATAATAGACATGATATTCCAAGGTAAGGTACAGACCAAAATATAAAATTTCAAAGATTTTTTTTTTTAAAGAAGATCTATGACTCTTCAACTACTTGCCTACATCCATAGTGAAAGGCTTGAGGAAGGAATGGTCAGGAGTATCTCCTTGGAGAGAGTTGTGATACGAGTTCTCCTTGCTACCTCAATACATGAACATCTCAGATGGGAGAAACATTCTCCTACCATCTTGAGTTAAGAGAGGAACTTCAAGGAAACTAGTCAGAGCATTAAATATACATGGCCTGCAGTATGTAGCAGGCTGGGGAGAAAGATAGAATTGACTGAAAGATAGAATTGGTCTGAAATATATACAAGGTGAAATAAGAATTGACTGTCTGCTGCTGACAGGTAAGCTGAAGAGAAGCTATAATGAGTTTGACCTTCTTTGGGGCAAAAGACACGTGAATATTTCCAGTGAGCCAGATGTGGGCTATCTATAAAAAAAGAATATCTAAAATTTTTCAATAGAGCCACCAGGAGGGGCCATCTGTCTTCAGCAGAGAGAAGCTGAAGTGCTGCTGTATTCCTAGAGGACAAAGAAGGAAAAAGTGACAAGTCAGAAAATTGTAAATTATTCATGTCAAAAGAACTGCAGAGAGGATCTCTAAAGAACCTACAAAGGCAACCATGAAAGAAGAGGTATGTAAACCCCTGCCAACCCAGAGAACACACGGCAGTCCCATTATAGCGCTGTGAGAACTCTCTAGCTCTTCCTGTACCCTCTCTCCCCAATTCCTGCATGTTTCTGGCCTATTGTTGGCCTTAGGTAGGAGAGAAGACTCTACTTCACACAAAGATGGAATATTTCTCTGTTAGATAGTTTTGGCATTCTGTATACTGAGTTGAGACTGTTTTCTGACATAAAGGAACTTTAGAGCTTTTAAGTTCCTTGGGCCTATTCAAGTTTTATTCAAGACTGTGGGGAAAGTACTGTAATGAACAGGTTTAAAGGAAAAATAAAAATCAAAACGAAGTTGCTTCCATGTTTATATCCCATGAGTTCAACTCTTTCAATGTACCAATTACACAGCTTCCCATTATATACATATTATGCACTTTGCACTGAGATAAGTGTTTCAGAGATAAATAAAATCAGACACAATCACCATTTCACCAAATTTAATACTGCTGGGGGTACAGAGATGAGCTCTTATCTATTATTGCATGCATTTTAGTAGTTAACACAAAGCTTTTTTTTAAAACTTTGCAAACCACTGTTGGAGGTGGAAATGGCAGTCATAAAATAATTAGATGACCTGAGTTCTAATTAAAGTTTTGCTACTGAAAAGTAGTGAAACATGGCCTAATCCTCTACTTTTTCAGATACTTCTTTAACATATCTGTAAATTGAGAGAGAATGGGATGGATAAGCCATTTGGTACTTGTAGGTATAAAATTCCACAATTCTATAGCAGAATTATTGATAATAACAAAACATTAGGAAGAAAACAAATGTCCAATAAATGATGAATAGATAAAGAAAATGTGATGTATCCATACAATGGAATATTATTGGCAATACAAAGAAATAAAGTAGTGGTACATGTTACAGCATGGGTGAACCTTGGAAACATTATGCTAAGTGAAAGAAGACAAACAAAAGACCACATATTACATATTCCCATTCCCTTGAAAGTCCAGAAAAGGAAAATCTATAGACACAGAAAGTGGATAAGTGGTTGCCAAGAGCTGGGGAAGAGAGGATGGAGTGGAGAAAGGAAATAATGATAAAGGGTATGATAGTGTTTGTAGAGGTGATGAAAATGTCCTAAAATTTATTGTGGTGATGGTTGCACAACTCTGAGAATATGCTAACACTCATCAAATTTACACCTTAAGTCAGTGATTTGTATGTATGTAAATTACATTTCAACAATGCTGCTATTTTTTAAAATTTATGATTTTTGTGTATAAATTGGAGGGAAGAAAATCAGAGAACACATTGAGTTAAATAATGCAGTAGCCGCTCAGTAGATTTAAATACGATAAACTCTTTTTCTAATGACATCACATTTATTAAAAGAGAGAATATTTTTTAATATTTTTATTTTTTGCATTTTAGTAATATACCTAATCTGGATTTAGGTATAACTTATCAGAAAATGAAAGAAAAAATAAATCTAACCTTCTATTGTCTGAAGACTAATTTTACCATTTTTCCCTTTTAACTCTTTTAAGTTCTGACAGTAAAATTGTTCTCATCATTGGTGGTAAATGTTATTGATGGATGAATGATAAAAACACACAGGTAATTCTTAGACTTAGTTTTTTGTTTTAGTTTTTTTTAAATTGAAAATAATTTTACTTTAATCTTCTACTATGGAGAAAGCAAAAGGATGTATGTATGAGCTCCCACTATGCACTAGGCTCTGTACCAACTGAATTTATACATATCTGATTTATTCCTTACAGCAGGATTTACCAAAGGTAGAGTTAATCCAGTGTTGTAGAAGAGTAAACTGATGTTTAGAAAGTGTACATTATTTTCACAAAGGTACACAATAGCACTTAGTAGATGTGGATTTTATTTTGTCTTTAAAATTTTAGAAAAATTGAATATCAAAATTGACTTATGTTTCAAATATTTGTCTTCATTTCTACAATGACTCTGTAGAGCCTGACAGGTACATTATAAACTCACCAGCCTAACACTTGATGTTTTTGCTAATCTGGCCCTTTTTCTTACTATCTCTCAAGACTTAAATTATAAATTCTGAAACCCATCATGATTTTTTTTTACTGTTTATCAGCTAAAATTTTGTTTTTATTATTTAAATAAGATCTATCTCCTTAGTGGAAGGTCATAGCTAGAAGTTAAGGTGAGATTCTGACTTCTCTGAATATGTTTATTAAATTATGAACAAGGCCTTTAGGGATTTATTTTCATAAATATTTGTGGCTGGAAGAGAAGAAGAGACACAGTAGGTTGGTAAGGGACAATATTTGTCCCCCTCTAGCGCCATGGACTAGTGTTAAGCTTTACAAAGAGAAAGTCATAGGAAGAAGCAAGAAACAGGTCTTTTCTTGAGGAACTACAGTACACAGGGTCCAAAAAGTTTACTTCAAAGCCCAAATAACACATTTTTAAATGAAGTAAGGAAGAAGCACGTTCTTTCCATAATTACGAAGAACACAGCATAAGCATGGACCCCACAAAGACTGCTGGCTCTCAGCAACACTGTCTCGCCTAGAGAAGATGGCATTTGGAATATCAGGAGAAAATACCCGCCAAGATTATAAACATGAGTGTACTCACTCCAAACACCAATTTCTCTAGAAACGATGAGTGATCATCCCTAAGGAACCTCACAGGTGGCCAACATCAACAAAAAGAATGAAATTAAGGGCCTGAGAGACTACAAGGAGCACACATAAAACAACCTCTGTTGATTCACTCAAACATGTGGATGAGATTTTGCATGGGACTAAGTTCCTGTAATGTGAGAAGGCACAAATTAGTCAAATGTAACTTATTATTGTTAATGTGACTCATTAGCATGCATAGGCTTTAGATGACAGGGGAAAATAGAACTTTAATTTGAATTCTACTCACTTTATCAAATGCATCTGTCATACTACTTCATATTTGTCTTTACCTTGCATTATTCTCTTCCTTTGCAGAATTTAAAAAAAAATAAATGTAAATTTCTTGGGGCTAGTAGTCATAGATGTTGCTTCCTTTGTATTGGCCAAAATGCCTGGCTCCGGGATTATTTATTCCAACCTTCTCAGTTTATAGTCACAATTCATAGAAGTTTAGTCAGTTGTTCAAGTTAAGTCATATAGCTAAAGTTAATGGAACATCTGAATGGAAGTCAGGCTCTCCTAATTATGAATCTTTTTCACCCCATTATTCCACGTTCTCTGCCTATTAATTCACTATTCATGCTGCCCATATGCAACTGAGAATGACCAAAAACAGTTAGTATACTGAAAAGGAAAAGTAATTAATGCCGGTTAAGTGTCTACTGTATATAAGGAACTATTCTAGTAATTTGCCCATTTAACTTGCTTAGTCTTTATAACAACTTGTGGTGTAGATGTTAATATTACTATTTTATAAATCCAGGTCTGTCTGGTTAAAATTCCTTGCCAAAGAAACCACAAAGTGCACAATTGGTCTTTGAATAATCAGGTGGCACTGTGACCATCAAACTTGTGCCTGAGTTGCAAATATTTGTAGATATCAAAGAAGTTCAAGTAGCAAAAATCTGTCAAGAATCTCTTTAAAGTGCATATTTCCTAAAGTAAACCTAGTGGCTATTAAGATTTGACTGGAGATTTCGCCTAGAGATTGGGACAAACCCAAAAAAGACAGTGTAAAAACTTCTTAAATTCTTTTCACATGTGTACGGTTTCTCTGTTAGCAAGGGAGCAGCTTTGATCTAACAATCAGATAACCCAGGATGTAATTTAAAATTCTTTTCAATATCTATATTATCCTCAGGGCAGAACACAAGGGCATGTCTATTATTTTGATTCACGTGAAAAGAGCAGCGTGGGCTGTAGGCAATATTGAGTTCAGCTTCCAATTTGAACAAGGCAGGAAGTAGGTAAAGATTAACAAAGTAAGCAAACTTGTTTGCTGTGTAAACTATGGGTACTTTGAGGCTAACTGCAGGAATTCTGAACCCTTGGGCTGGGCTGGGTGGTTTCCATAACGACTAATGACAGAAAATGAGGCAAACCAGTATGACTCATATAAAATGTTTCTGTCCAGTTCCCAGAGGCCAAATTTGGTCATTAGGAGACCTTTAAAGAATAAAGTCATCTCTGTCTTACTAATCACATTCAAAGGCCATACTGTTCCTCAGCAAGAGTGGCTCTCTCCATGAGCGACCAAGGGGAACAATGATGTGTCCCTACTATTCATACATGGCTACTCCTTCCAAAAGCCCCATTGTCAAAGGGGATGTTTCTGGGCACTGGAGAACATCAGTATTACTGCAGTGACTGATTGGGGTCAGGTCCACAGAGAACTGGACAGCGGCCGGCAGTCAGCATTGTTGCATGAACCAGATTCACTTCTGGATCAGTGTGGCATCGGTGTAAGAGAATGAGGGAATTTGTTTAGCTCTTAAAAAAAAGTCTGAAGCTACAATCGGTCTGCAAATCACCTCCTTGCCTGTAACTGCTACACGTCACTATTATGGAGGCTGCCTCTCTGACTTCACGTACTGCTGACATTCTTTGCTATGTCCCAGGGATTTTGTGCACAGCTTCTTTGTGACAGATTCTTTTCCCGTTCTGCACTTCTAGCCACTTCTTTCATTTTTTTTTTTTCTTTTCCACATCATTGGTTAAGGCTTCCCCAAATGCTCATTGCCACCACATTTTCCTTATTCTCTCCACATCCACTCTTGTCTCCTATCCTATCTACTCTCCACACAATGACCTCCATGAGCTTTTAAAAATATGGATCTATTTGCCATTCCTCTCTTTGGAATACCTCACTGACTCTATTCTGAGAGCAAAATCCAAATAACATGAGCTCTACCCCAAACACCAGGCTTGCCTTCTATTCCTCCAAGCCACTATGCCACCTCTTTAATCTTAGGGCTTTTGAATACTCAGAGCCTTCTGCCTCTTCCTCCCATTCTTCACCTGCTTGAGACATACAGCTTTCCCTTTGAAAGTCCCATTCTCAGTAAGACCAATGTAAATTAGATCTTTCATGATAGTCTCACTTGTAGCACCCTGTACTTCAGACTTATTACCATATTCTGAAATGATATATTTATTTACTTTTGCAACTAATATTTCTTCTTGCAAATAAAACTGCAAGGTGACACACATCTATTTTGTGTCGCTTTATACCCATGGCTTAGCACAGCATCTGGCTACATACACATTAGTATTAGGAGCAATATACACATTAGTTAAACTGAATTTAATTCATCCCATTTAAACATAATAGAGGAAAAGTATGAAAGTGAAGTATTTACACTCCTAGGTACTACTTGTCCTTAGATAGAGACTTTAAAAGTATGCCATGCAAAATATATCTTTTATCTCACAATATTTGGAACCTGTTGAATCACAGAATAGGTTATTCAGGGAAGTTTATGATGCAAATTCTTTTTCGCTTATGCCCAGGGGAAATAACCACACTTGTTTTGGCTAACCCTGGTCTTGAATCATTTCCTGTTAGCTATGGAGATGTCTTGAGTGCAATATCAGACTTATTGGGAAGAATATAAGTCTTCTTCACGTTGGTTTGGCTCTGTGATGTCAGTCCTGTGATACAGAAAGGACCTCCATGATCCAAGTGCATGCACTTCTCAAGAAAGCCCTGGGAAATGGAATTGATGAATCAGTTTGAGACTGCTTAAAAATGTGCCAAGGAAAGATTCTCTGAAAATGATTTTGCATGGTGATAAACTGCCTTTTTCTCCTCCCTAGAACAATGGTAAAATGACAGAACAAATTCATTTAGAATAAATTTTTATCATAATAAAAAATTAAAAGTGAAATATTTAGAAACTGAAATGTTGATTGTTTCTGTTCTAATGTTTTCAACTATAAGTCAGAAAGGAATGATTGAGAGCAGGAGGATTGGAAATTATTGAACAATTACTCATTAGTTCATTTGTTGAAGAACAAGCTTCTGAAATAGGTAAAATTATCTTCATTATTTAAATAAGGAAAATAAAACTGAGAGGTTAAATGACTTGCCCAATGTCATGGAACTAGTGAGTGACAGAGCCAAGATGGAAACTCAAAGCACAGAATGGGGTCCAGTTCTGCTATGAGTTCAGTGGTCTCAGGGGAATACAAGCTTCCAATTAACCGAGAGAAACTGTTTGTTTACATATCTGGTATAAACAAAATGTTGAGAAATAATGTGGAGATATTTTTCTTTCCAAAATATTAAATTAAAATAATTGAAATGAAGTATGCTATTATTCTCTTTATTGAATAACAGGTTTTAGTATAAATCACAAGAAATTGACATTTTTGTAACTCAAAAGCAGTGAAATGTTGGCAACTTTAAATTACATTTGTCTTTGAATTGTCTTTCTCTCCTGACACTATATTTTACCTCTATTTTTAGCTCTTAGCACATTGCTAATGACATAGTAGAGACCCAATATATGTTTATTGGAAGAACAAACAAAACAAAGTTTTATTGTCTAAGATACAGACATACTTGTATGTTACACTTTTTACACAGAGACATAACACAGTAATAAAATAGATGGTAGCTTTCTAAAGGTATCTTGATACAAAGAAAAGTATGTGGGCTTTGGAGATAGAAAGAAAAGTCAGATTTTCACCTCCAGTGTTCACTATGTGAGTCCTTGGGCAAGTTGCTTATATGCTCTGATCCTGAGTTTTCTCATTTATAAGATGAGAATGACAGTAGATACCTCCAAGGAATGCTATGAGGATTGAACAAAATTCTATTTCAACTGAGCCAAACTTATGGTGGATACTGGCAAATGTTTTTCCCAACTCATATCTCTCTTTTTGAATCATTATTTAAAAATAATTGTTACCACTTAATTCTTAAGAGGAAAACATGAAGTCCTAAAAAGTTTATTGTTTATAATGTGGCTTCAGCTTTAGTCACTAAGCTATAGTGACTAAAATGCTTAATAGGCACTAGAAATTTTTTAAAATTTTGAATTATTTTAAAAATCATCATTCAAATAAACATATGCAAAGAAGCAATATTTCCCAAGTAGGAGTTGCATGAATACCTTAGTATACTAATACAGCATAGTAGTATCAACTATTTTTAGAAAATAAAAATTCTAGTTTCTTTCTTCTTTGTGAGAGTACCCTTGTAAAAAGAAATTCTATTTTAATACTGTGAAATGGTAAACTTCCTGTGTTTTAAGTTCATTATCATTGCTCCGCCCTGTGGAGATGATAATGGTCAGCAAAACAGAGCTATTTTGGTACCAAGTAAGGCTGCACAATCTTCCTCATCAGCAAAATTGAAGGGAGAGACAAGGAAAAAGCTTTTATGTTTGCAATTAAGTTGGTCTCTTTTGATATTTAATAGTAAAAACAAATCCTTTTGTTGATCTAAAACAATTTGGTATTTTTCGGAAAAAACAATTCATATGGAAAATGTCTTAGATTTTGTTTTGTTGCTATGTATAAAGATATACTTAGTGGAAAAAAATAATGTGGATTCTCTATAGGAGATTTTCAGATTACTTTTGGCTATCCAAGAATATTGTTTGTTTTTACTTTATTCCAGAAAAATGAGGATCTTAACATAGATTTAATTACTTAATTTTCTAGGGGTTAACATTGTAATTATTCACAGAATTGAAGTTTAATATCTTTTCACTTCATTTATTTAACATTCAACAGGTATTTATTGATTATTTACTATGTGCAAGGCACAACCGTAGGCTCTGAGGACCAGAGATCTACAGGAAAAAAAGTGCCTTGCTTATATTCTTTAAGCTTATATTCTTCAAGCTTATTTTCTTGGTGACTGCTACCACCCTGATAACTGTAATCTGTGTTTTATTATGATTTATGGTGGCACAGTACTATAATGACCTGGTTTGTCTATGTCTTATGATCTGGTCTACCTACATTGATTAGGGTACACGTGCGCTCACACACACACACACCTATTCCATACACAATTATATTTTAAGCTCCATTTCAATTCAAACTGAGCAAATATTTATTGAGGCCCAATTCCATAACAGACACAATCCTGGAATTTGGGTAAATCAAGTCTAGATGAATTAAACCAAGCCCTTCCCTCAAGGAACCATCAACTGGGGAATACTGGGAGAAAAGGCTGCCAGTGAGGGCAGAAATAAAGAGCAATGATGCTCAATCCTGAAGTTTAGGAACTATCTTCATAAGGCAGACATTTGACTTAGCCCATAAAAATATAGAGGATTTAAATAAGTGGGAATGGGTGTTTCAAGGATGCGTCAGTGACCTTGCTACTCAGGAAAGCAAATGAGCAGCATTGGCTTCATCTGGGGGCTTGTTGGTAATGTAGAATCTAAGGCCTACAAGAGACCTCCTGAGTCTCCTGTATTTTAATAATATTTCAGGTGCCTTGCATGTATATTGAAGTTTGAGAAGCACAGTGCTAGAGTCCAAAGGATGAAGAGTATAGGCCTGTTTGGTGACAATAACCTGGGCCACTGTAGCTGGAGCAGTTTTCAGGGTGTGAATGACAGATGGGCTGGACAGAGAGTATAAAAAAGCTGAAATGGAATCAGAATAGTAATTTTCAAACAAACAAAGACATGAGCAAATTCTAGTCAACCAGTAATTTTCTAGGCAGAATTAACCACTTTATCTTGTGATTTATTGTTAACATGTATATTTTTCTATTGTTGTTCTTACTGCTTTATGTTCTAATTATTTGTTTATGTATCTGACCTCCTTCCACTCCCCTAACCTCACCAATAATGTTTTAAAGCAGAACCTATTAGTCTTAACATCTCCTGAAACAAGTATTTGAGAAATTATTGAAGCGAATTAAATTTAGCTATGCAATCATTAAGAGTGAGACCATAGTTTACTCCAAAATTACTTAAAGCACAATAATGTAGCTAGATAAAGTTGTCAACAATTTATATTTTTAATAATTATTTACTGAATGACAAGCATTTTCCACCTTCTCTTTCTGATCCCTGAGCACTTTTTCCTTTTGGCATCTTGAGTCTCTAAGTTTATCCTATGCTCTGTATGAGCACATGATTATTGATTACATAACCAGCAACAAACTTTCCATACTGAGCACCTTCTCAATAGAAAATAAGACTTCTATGGTCACCAACATATGAAAAGATTACTAGTAATTGATGGCATAACATGCCCATGGGTGCTGGAGACAATGGCTAGTTTTGCTTAGTATGAATTTAAAGACTCATCAAAAGCTTCCTAAGAAATGAATCCAGATCTAGGACAAGAAAGAGTCACATTTACAAAAACAGCAATAAGGGTGAAGGCATTTTATGAAGATAGAATGAATGAAAGTGTAGTGAAAGGAATACTTTATGATAACTTGTTGGAAGTAACTAATCTGGCCTGAAATAAATGTTAAAGAATTTTTTTTTGGATGGAGTCCATTTTCAGGAGATGAGGTCGATACAGTAAGAGAGGCCATATCAAAAAGTGTTTTGTATGCCAGGCAAAAGAAGTTAGACTCAATGTTGTAAGCAATGGGGAGACTGAAAGTCTTGAGCAGGGAAGTTACATGTGTAGAGTGCATTTTGGAAGGCTAAATCTAGCTATAACATGAAAGACATTTAAAGAGGCAAGAGCTGAAGTCAATGAACCCAATCAATATTAACAAAGCTCTAGTGGACAATAATGAGGCTGTGAGTGTGGCACTGGAGAAAATGACTGATTAGGAAATAACACAGGATTAAGCCAATGCATTTTCAAATCCTGTTGATAGTTCCTCCCAAATTATCTCTAAAATTCCAACTACTTCTGTTCATCTCCACTCCTATGTATTCTAAGCTGAGCAACTACAATATCCACCTAAAAGACAGACACTTTCATGCTACAGTTACCCACTGGCCCTTTCCACAAAATGCTGCCATATCAACCTTTTAAAACCATAAACAAGAATATTGCCATTCTCCAAGGTGAAATTCTTCTGTGGCTCTATTTGCTTTATGACACAATGCAAAGTCTATAACCTGGCCTCAAGTGATTCAGCCCTGCTGCCATCTCCACTTCTTCACATGCTGTTTTTTCCCCTACTGTTTGGGTCCAGCAACATCAACTTATTCCCATTTTTTTGACAATCCATGCTTTTCCCATCACAGAATCTTGTTATAAAATATCTTATTCTTTGAATTTCTCTCTTCTCCATTTGTCCAAATGACTTCTACTCATCCTATTATTGTGGCTTATATTTCAAGTGAGACGTTTAGTCATTAGGCTTGTAAAGTCACCATCACTTTGAAAGTCACTAAAAGAAATTTATAAATTAAATAATAATTCTAATATTTTAATAAAGAGGAATATTCTTATATCTTGTTACAAAATTCATACTCCATTTTTAATCTCTTTTTTATTGTAGTAATATATCCATCATATAAAATTTACTGTTTTAACCATTATTAAGGTATAGTTCAGTAGCTTAAAGTACAATCACATTGTACTCGATAATTACATTGTCGAGCAGTCATCACCACCATCTATCTCCAAAACCTTTTTATCTTCCCAAACGAAACTTTGCACTCATTCATTAAACAACAACTCCCCACTTTATTACTCTAGATATCTCATATAAATGAAATCATATAGCATTTGTCTTTATTACTGGCTTATTTCACTTAGCTTAATGTAAAGTTCATTCATGTTGTAGCATGTACCAAAATTCCCTTCCTTTTTAAGGCTGAATAGTATTCAACTGTATGTATATATCACATTTTGTTTATCTATTCATCCACTGATGAAAATTTGAGTGTTTTTATCTTTTGGCTATTGTGGATAATACTACTATGAACATGGGTATACAGATACATGTTAAAGTTCCTACTTGTAATTCTTTTGGGGACACACCGAGAAGTGGGATTGATGAATCACATAGTAATTCTATGATTAATTTTCTGAGGAACTGCCTACAGTTTTCTACAGTGGCTGCACTATTTGACAGAAATGCACAAGGATTCAATTTCTTCACATCCTGGCCAATACTTCTTATTTTCTGTTTCTATTTTTGTTGTTTTCTTTTGTTATAGTAGACATCCTAATAGATGTAGTCTATACCACATTTTATAACATAGTTACACATTTAGGAATTAAAGGGTCTGTTTCCTCATTTTGTCACAACAGTCAAGTTATCAAGAAGGATAAAACCCTGCAAGTTAAGTGACTCTTCCCACAGCATATATCAAGATGGAGCTAGCACCAGATCTTCTGCTTTCAAATGTTTCATGGGGCCTCTTGAACATTGAATACAAAGTGGAGAATAAGGGATAGTTCAGGGTTGAAATTAAATCAAATATGAAGTTGAGGCAGAATTCTCATTTTGTACTTCTTTACATTCTTATGAGGTTAGAGCAGCATTGGTGAAGTTGGTTAACCTCCAGAGCCTCAGTTTCTTCTTCTAAAAAAATTGGGATAATAAAATTTGCCTTATAACAATATTGAAAATATTAAATAACATTATTCAGCATCCTTTTTAATGCCTGACACTGTGAAAGCACTGAAAAAATATTAATTTTCTCTCTATAGCCAATATTGAGCATAATACTGGGCACATGTTTGAAGCTAAACTAAAGTTTGCTAATTTGCCCTGCTTTGACAAGCAATATAGGGTCTAAAACTGCCTTAGGCTTAGCTTTATTCTGGTAACTTCTTTTCCAGTTTTGGGTGGGTTCTAACAAAAGGTCAGAGAAACAACAGAAGCAGATGGCCTTCCTGAAACGTGCGCCAAGAGGATTCGCGTGTGTCTTAGGGGCGATGTCTCCACCCATGATGCAGCTCAGAAGCTCAAGGGCAGATCCCCAACATTGTGCGTGTCCCTTCCTGAGCACTCCCTGGTGCAGACTCCAAGTCTGACGAGGAAAATGTGCTGTGATCATCACATAGGGAGAGAGCAGCTGCTGTGAGGTGGAGTCTATTGTCAAGTCTCTCCTGGTAACAAAAAGAGGAAAAGGCCTATCAAAGCATTTCCTGCTTGCAGGAGCCATGTGCTTCCATTAATTCTTTTCCCTGAGTCAGTCTGTCTCCCTCAGGCTAGTGTCTCTCAATGTCCACTTTTCCAGAGAACAGAACAGGCATTTTTAGCAGTTAAATTTACACCCTTTCCAAACAGAGTTTTAATGAGAGGAACTAGCTCAGATGTTCAGTGACATGTGCTTATATATTTCATAAGGAATAAAAGGTCGTGGTTAGGATGGTTATGATTTTTCAGAATTCTGCTTATAATCATTAAACTCTTTGGCACTGGGATAGGTACATGGAGATAATAGTAGGTCAGAGATGACCTCCCTACACTATCAAGCAATTATAGAAAAACAACACTGAATATCCTTGGAATATGAATTTAACATTGTTTAATTCATACTTTATGGAAGAAATTAATTAGCCATGGAAGTCAGTGAAAAAGTATTTTTAAATGAAGGACTAGTTTTGTGAATCAGAATTCTAAATGAATGTCTGAGTCTTACGAACCAAATTAGCTAGCTAAGGTGGTTAGTAAAACAATGTATTTCTAAATGAGTTTCTGAGTTTTATGAACAAATCTGGATTTGACCTCAAGAAGTAGTCCTGGAGTAAGACAATCATTAATAAGATAAAGTATAGCTTCTTACAATGTTGCCTGTTCTGGAAAGGATAATGTATCAAAGAAGGTAGATGATGAGCATGGTGTGTACATGTAAGGGATAAAGAAGACAGAAAGACAGAATTTGACAAATGTTTATCAAGCACTGTTATGATGTGAGTCCCTAAGTGCTTTTATCGCAAAAGGCAGCAGAGAATAATGAAGACGTCCAGGTCAATAGCCTACCAGACACATGAGTGAGTCTATCCTACATCATCTAACATCAGGTGGGCTTCAGCTGACTACAGACACATGAGAAAATACAACAGGGGACAGATGAGTTGACCCAGGCCAGAAGAATCCCAAAGTTGCCCCACAAAAGCATGAGCTAAATAGAGCAGTTGCCATTTTAAATCACCAAGTGTTAGAAGGGTTTGTTAAGCAACAAAAGCTAAATGTTGAGGTAGTCAGTAGATAAGAGTCTCTGATGTGAGGCTAGTTCTTCAAACTTTACCAAAGCCAGGGGGACTGACCTCAAGACACTGCCTTACCCTTTGCTTTTACTTAGAATTTGTTTTCCTGCTTGGTGATTAAATTTCTCCCATAAATGAATAAGTTAGTGGTCCTTGTTTATATGGTAGACCGTAAATTTGATTAGAGTGAGTGAGCCTTTCTAAGTCTCTCAACTTTGATGCCCAGAATATTGAGTTTATGATCTTTCTTAGTTGAGAAGCAGAATTTCAAATGTGGATGTCTCCAGTATGTGTCTGTCCTGCCAAGCAACCAGCGCTGTTTCATTTGTCTATAATTTTTGCAAACCTGTCTAATAGCAACATTGAGCTTTTGAAATTGAAACAGAAAAACTGATCAGTTTCTTATATCAATTTCAAAATAATGAGAAAAAGTTATAAAAGAATAGAGGTTCACTGAAATAGAGGTGAAATGTAATCAGTGGGATAGGGGGTTCCGGTGTTTACATCTTTCGAGGAGAACCCATATGCCAGACCAGGTAATCCTGAAAGAATCACATACCTTTTTTATCCCATAAGAAAAGTAACAATGTAGATATCATCAAAATCCAAGTGTATGTAGAATAAAAAGACAACACTAGTTATGCCTACTCAATATGGCCATGATAAATTTAAAGTAAAAACCAGACTCTAAGATTGTTATTTTGTCTACATATTATCCCATACTCGTTTGGCTGACTTATTTTAGTCACTTTATTTTATTATATAATGTTTTTTAGTAGTCTGCCATGACAAAGTAACTGCTTGAGCTAAATTTAACCCTAAATGATGTTTTTTAAATGTCACATTAATCTGGTCTTAATCATTGGTATGATATATGCTTATTTGTTTTTCATAATTGAAATCAGACAATGGCCAATGGTATTTAGTTTCTAAAAACATTTGCAAAGCTTTTTTACATAAAGGTTCCCACACTTCTCAAGTACAGGTTAAGGAACTCTCTAAGCCTTTGCTATTCTTTCTGAAATTTTTACTTGATAAGGTAAGATGTATAGAATTGCTTTGGAGATCAGCGCGGTATTTTTTTTTTTTCAGTTTATGTATCACTTAGAGTTTTTAAGCCTTTCCGTCTTCACACTTACCTACATGAAATGCCAAAGTTTTGTCAGTTATGGTTATACTAAGACTCTGAAGCTGAAGAAGAATAAGGGAAAACAATACTTTTCTGATATTCATAACTATAGATAAAAATTTTGTGAAGAATAACAGAACTAGAAGCTTTTGGCAACTCAGTTCACAGATATTCAGCGAACTTGTTCACTTCCACTAAAATTTTGAAGCCACTCATGCATAATGAGAAACAAATCAAATGCTTAGTGGCAGAAAGGCACCTGACATGACTCTTTCAACATGAACTATGGCTCATGCCTTGGTTGTCGTTTAACACTGGTAGGTCACTGTTGACTGAGCTCTCCTTTGAGATACTGAGGAGACAAAAAGGATATAGATAATCGCATGTTGATTTCAGAGATTAATAAATTAATACATCAAACAAATACCTTATGCTTATGTAAAGTGTGTATGTTCATATTTAACAAACACTTATGAAGTACCTACCCTATATTTGGCTCTGTACTAGAAAATTATAATGTTCTACCATGAGCAAAGCACCATCCCTGTCCCCCAGAATCTTAACCTTTTGAGAACTTGAACTTCTGACCTTTCACATGCATTATCTTATTTTATGCTTATAAAAATCAAGAGAAATAAATGTGGCAGTGTTATAAACTTAATTTTTCCCCCTCTAAATTCATACATTAAAGTCTTAACTCCCAGTACCACAGAATGTGATTATATTTAGAAACAGGGCTTTCAATGAACTAATTAAGAGAAAATAAGATCCTTAGGTTGGGCTCTAATTCAATACACCTGATGTCCTTAAAAGATGAGGAGATTTAAAAACAGAGAGAGTGGACCATGTGAAGACACAGAAAAGACAGCCACCATCCAGGCAAGGAGAGAAGCCTCAGAAGAAACCAGCCCTGCCAACACCTCTAGTCTCTAGATTTGTGAGGAAATAAATTTCTTTGTTTAAGTCACTTCATTTGTGGTACTTTGTTATGGCAGTTCTAACAAACTAACACAGGAGGTGTTATTATCCTTATTGTATAGATGATAAAGCAAGGCTGAGAGAGATTACAATATTTACTCAAAATTTACACATAACTAATAAATGGCTGAGTCAAGATTAGTTCAGTCCTTACACCCTAAACACTGCTCTATTTATCTTTCTACCATCTACCATATGGCACACTCATCCATCTAGCTACCTAAAACAGCCAAGAACAGTACTAAGAAAAATTGGGGAACAGATGCTTTTCTTCAGGGCATTACCACCTTTGTTTTTTCCTTTACACATTTCAAGTGTCCTTTATCCTTGGTTTCAATCTTCCTGCTTTAAAAGTAAAATCACATGATGTCAGTGGAGGATATTTGCTGTTAGAAAGAATTTGATTTGTTAAGTGCTAGTTATATAAGTGATTATTAGTGATGCATGCTAAGCCTTCCTTTTTAAAAGAATAACTTTAAAAGAATGACTTATCTGGATGAAGAAATGAGTTTTCCAGAATCGTAGGCAAGTGGTGGATATATATAATGGGGAGAAAGGCTTTCTATTCACTTGAAAATGTATTTTAATTGTTAAAACAATGTGCCTTATGGAAGTTTAATTAACGGTGATTGGATAAGATTTATTAGAACTGATAAAATTTACAAGCAAAGTCAAAATACTGGTATTATTTAAATGAGAGCTAATAGGAATAACATCCCAAGATGAGGTAATAGTCACATCTTGGGTCAACAGTTTGTTTAGTCAAAAATGTATTGAGGCCTGAGATGTGCCCAGGGCAACATGGATGAGTTAAAATATGTTACATCTCACACCGAGCACAGTTTGTGACTTTAATCTGGGTCAGTGGTTATCAATCTGACTTTGCAGCAATATCAGCTGAGGAGTGGTTTAAAAACAGAGATAGCAGGTGACCAGCTCCAGAAATTCTGAATAATTAAATCCAAGGATCTGGGTTCTAAAGCGTCCCTCAGGAGATTCTAGTGAGAGTAGGTTTGAAGACAACTGCACTGCCAGAGGTATTCTACAATACCAGTAGGGGAAGATGTTCTTATAAATATCACTTCAGATACTGTGGCTCCTTTGACATTCTGAGGTCAGCAGGAGTCTCCAAAATCTTTCAGGTGATAAAACTAGATGGAAATACTGAACATGAACAACTTGCAGGAAAATAAGAAGAAAAGTTAGTGGTTAGAAAGCAGATTTTCTCTTGCTAAAAACATACATATATCAACGTAGGCAGATATTAGACTGATATTCAAAAAAAGAAATCCCAGAAAAAGTAATGAAAGCATTCATCTACACACATGGCAATTACTAAAATTCAAGAAACGTTATATTTTTCTCAAAATATATTCTTTTGGGGTGTGATTTTTCAGTCAATGACAGAATTAATATTGTAAGAAAAACTCCAGCTAATGCCATAAAATCAAATTCTTTTTAGTCTTATATTAAGAAATGTCATTAACAGAACACGCAGCTATAACATAAGAAATGGTTCCCTACATCCAATATTCTTCATGGCTAACTATGGAGCTTTGTAAAAATACCCATTACTGGGCTCAATGCCCAGAGAGTTTGGGACCACAAATCTATATAAACATTTTTAAATTATTTATTTATTAAAGACTTAAACATTTTTTTCAATTATGGTTGATATTCAAAATTATATTAGTTTCAGGTATAAAGCATAGTGGTTAGACAATTATATAACTTACAAAGTGATCCCCCTATAAGTCTTGAATCCACCTGACACTATATATAATTATCATAATACTATTTACTATATTCCACAAGCTGTATTTTACATCTTCATGATGTAACTATCAATTTGTACTTCTTAATCTCTTCACCATTTTCCTCCAGCACCCCAAACTCTCTCTCATCAGGCAACCATCAATGTATTCTCTGTATCTATGAGTTTATTTTTGTTTTGTTTTTTCATTCATTTTGTGTTTTAGATTCCACATGTAAGTGAAATAATATGGTATTTGGTAAATATAAAGCACATGATAAGGACAAAACCAAAATCTAAAAGAGATACACAAGAAATAAAGAAAAAGAAATCTAACCACAATACTACAGAAAGTCATCAATCTATAAAAGAGAGCAAGAGAATAAGAAACAGAGAACTACTAAAACAATCAGAAAACAATTAATAAAATGGCAATAACTATATACTTATCAATGATTATTTTAAGTGTAAATGGATTACATACTCCAATCAAAAGATGAATGGATAAAGAAGAGGTGATACATATATACAGTGGAGTGTCACTAGGCCATAAAAAAGAATGAAATCTTACCATTCCATTTGTGACAATATGCATGGACCTAGAGGGTGTTATGCTAAGCGAAAAAGTCAGACAGAGAAAAGAATCTAGTTTTCAAAATGACACAGACGATTGTAATTCTCACTCATAGTGGCTGTCATTGCTAGGATGTGGAAGAGGTATTCATAATATTAATAGCCGGCCCTGCCATAGGCACCCACCAGAAAAAAGGCAGGCTATTAAAAAATGCAGATGGATCCACAGAAAGTTATTTCCCTCACATTCTGCCTTAAGCAATCATTTTTAGTAATCAAAACTTTTAAATTAGGCTTTTGTCTTATTTAAGAAAAGTTCTTACCATATATGAAATACCAACTAATCCAGAAAGAAGTCTTATCATTTAAGGTGGCACAGTTATTATTTTCCATTTACATAGAATATGAGATGGAGAAGTTCATAGACATCACTCTCTCAAATCCCTTTTGTTCCCCTAACAGATGAAATCCAGAGATAAAAAAGGAATTTGCTTAAGGCATAGTTGGGAAAAAACCCAAAACTTCTATCTCAGTTTAGCAGAATTTGCTTAACAGAATGCTGCTGCCTACAGATGAGGATAAAATGCTCAGGAAGTAAACTGCTGTATTCTTTGAAGGATTGTAAATGTTTAATGTATGTGCGTATTATAATTATTTTTAAACATTTTCTGGCTCCTCTGATAAGAATAGAGATCTATTCTGATCATGGTAGCCCACACGTGTGGGTGCTTACCATAATTTTGTTATATGAATAAATAAGGAACAAACCCTGATTACGCTTCACAGTTCCTCATATGTGAGAATGGGAGTTAAATTAACTAAGTTTTGTGGCATCCTAGGAAACTCTTATGTGAAGTTTAGAAGGCTAGATGATAAACCCTGAAAGGCCAGACGATTGCTAGGCCATGATTTAATCATTTGTTTATTCATAAGGCTTTCCAAGGGACCCTCAATCACATCCTCTGATTACCCTGTGGCAATGGGAAAAAAATATCAGACAGTTGTGTGTCCTGGGCCCCTTTTTCAGTAATTCCCATTTGTTGGAAACTCCTATAGTTATAAACCCTCCTCTTCTATGGACCAGGGAGGTAAACTAAGGGGCTAAACACTGACTGAAATGAAATAATGAATCTATAGATTCTGATCTTCCCTAATGAGCAAACTGAGACCCAAAGCATTGACTGACAACTGGAAGAGCACTTAGATGGGGTCTTTCATTCCAAGGTGACAAACCAGGTATTATTTTAACTGCAGATTTGAAAGGCTACATTTAAGAAACCCTTGATACAATTAAAATGATTAAGAACCTTTCCCCACATAATTCAAATGCCATATAAATTGACACAGGTCAGATCAAAGTGATTTCTCAGAAGTCATGCCTTTCTGTCTTTCTGACTTACTGGTATATGTGTATTTATCATTTCAAAGAAAAAAAAAGAGAGAGAGAAGCTTAGTTTCTTCTAGAGAAGCAGTCTAATCTAGTGTTTAGGAATGAAGGTTTTGGAGTAAGTCTTCCTGGATTTGACTTCTTGCCTCATTAGCTGTCTGTGTGTTGTTTGGCACGTTACTTCATCTCTCTGTGCTTCAGTTTCTGTGTACTATATACATATGCAAAAGCATGCACACACCTGCTCTTATGTCACAGTACTAATTAAATGATTTAATTCATAGAACACTTAGAAATTGTCTAATGAATAGTAAACACTGAAAATTGTTATTATCACCCTAATGATACAAACATTATTAACAAGCTATGTCACCTTTGCTATTTTTATTTCTTCTATTATAATGAAATATCTTGAGATATATTTGGCCATCCCTATGCCATACAAGGGTTTCTGAACTGAATTAATTCTACCTGTTCTAATGTTTACTTTCACTTCGCATTAAATAATACAAGTATTATGAAGTTAAAAACCATCCTTATACAATCACATTGATTCCAACTTTGTTCTCCATGAAGAAAAGAACAGCATGTTGTGTAAAAATCTCCTGAAGAGATACTGTTCTTCACACTGTGTGGATCATATCTCAATTGCTTTTTAAATTTGTTTTCCATGTTATGGCCTTGTAATCAGAAAATGATGATACACTGCAAGAAAACTGAGCCCGAGCTAATGTGAAAAACAGATAAGATTTACATTGGAAACAACAGAGCAAATTGTTGAGCATGCATGTATAATAACTTCAACCTTTGAACTATGTTTAATATCTAAATGTGTTTAAAGTATTTCAATAGAGAATAAGTTAAACATTTTCATTAGAAATGTGGAGTATAATAGGTATTCTGAAGGAGTAAGTTGCTAAATTTCGTTTCAAAGTAGTTTATCAATGTCTTTTGGGGATTCCAGGTGGATAGAGAAAATGTGTCACCGAGAAGCCCTATCAGAGGCAGGAAGTTTATTCCTGGCACCTGTGAAGAAACCTTAGGTAAGATCATTAAGCAAGCTTAGTTGGTAAGAATGGGGACTTAAAGTCATGGAGAAGAGAACCGCTCTTTACAGACTTGATTTGGATAATCCCAAAATACCATTACCAGCTGAGCCTCCCACCTGTCATGCTCTTCCTCTTTTGTTCTTAATTTACTTTGGTGTCATGGATATCTTTGTAAATATGATGGAAATTATAAATACTCCTCTTAGAAAAATACAATTCTGCACTTTAATTTGTGGTTTTCATAGATGCTCTTATGTAAAAAAATGTCTTTTTAATGAACTAATTTTATATTACCTTCAGTAAACAAATTAATTAACATTTAAAAGTGAATTTGGTCACTTAATTTCTTTTTAAAAAATATATTATTTAAAATCATGACTAACTCTCCTAAAAGATTTTAGATCATTCGCTTTTTTACTATTATCAGTTCTTTCAAAAAACTTTGTAGATGTTTCTGCAACACTTAATTCCTGGGGAATTTTTATATCTCTCTGCCAGGAAAGTGTAGTAGGCATTGCTGTATGCCTTCTTAGAAATGTTTTATTATAATTTCATGAGGAAACAAGCAAAGACTATAAAAGTTATTCCCATATTGGTTTATATTAAATAAACACTGATAACCCACAGGGTCTTGATCATAATTCAGACTAACCCCAGAATATGTTGTTTTGAGAGAAATAAATGTACAAATGTATATAGCTAATGTAGCCACAGAGGAAAATTTTCAAAAATATGGTGAAAAAAGCCTTTTAAAACTCACCCTTAATGGATACATGCATAAACAACATTGATGAGTCAATCTATAAATTTCAGTGTCTATATCTTATATTTTAAAGTCAGGACAATAAAACTGCCTGAATATTAAGTATAAAATTTTGTTTTGAAAAAGTTCAGCAATTAATGTAAAGCCAGTATAAAATCATCTTTTACTCTTAGAATAAAATCTTTAGAAAAGTTTATAATAGTTTATGAGAGTTTATAGTAATACTTTACCGTCTTATTTTTTTCTCTGATACCAATCATCACAGACCGAGAGCAGCCAAGTTTATAATAATTTATTACGGTTGCATATCTTTCATCATGTATAATAAATTATAGACACCATAGCATCTTTATAAACTATTTAGCGTATCATAGTCACTTCCTAACGCTCACTGCAGTAACTGCAAGAAATGTAATTAGATTATACTTTAGCATTAACTAGAAGATAAAAAAAATTATAAAAATTTTTCACAGTACTTCGGACTTCTGAAAGACCCCATGATTCTAACTTTTGTGCAACCAGTTTGAAACACATAAAAACCCTTTACAAACCAGAAGGTGGTATCTGGTTTCACTGAGCTGCTGAAGGTGCAGCTGCAGCTCCTTCACTTTGTACATGCACCCATGTGGTGCACTTTTCTGCACTGTAATAAAATGCCAATAAATAATCAATTACTGATCTCTAAAAATCCATACCAATAGACAATAGTGAAGCTTGGCAACATGTCAAACATTCACATAAAAAAAATCAGTCAACAACTGGAGCGTGGTATCCTCTCTCCCTGTTTCCCCTCACCCTTTTTCTCCCTCCCCTTACCCAGTTTGGTTAAGAAAAAAAACAAAGTTCAGGTCGAATTTAAGTCCTAGGGCCCGACAAAGAGACCCTGGCTGGAAATCTTCCCCAGCCATCTGTTTTCTTCAGCTTCAGTTCTCATTACATCCATCCAGACTCTTCTCCTGACACCAGCATCAGTCCTTTCCTGCTGGGAGAGCGTTCAAATCCTCGCTAACAGCATTTTGTCCTCCACTGTCACAGCGCAGGCATGAAATTGGTTGGAGTCTCTGGAACCGGCTTGCTCTGTTCCTTTCCAGCCTCTGGAGTCCTGACGGAGGAGAAGCTTGCAAGGCAGCACCCCAGTGCTGCATGGTAAGGTCTCACCAATTGACTCACAAATGTCTGTTCCTGGATCATGTCCTTATCCACTCTCTTGTCCTCAGTGAACTTTGATGGAATATTTCCGCAGTTTCAGAAATTGGAGAAGCTTGTCTTTCGTCCTCTTCTTCAGAGCCATCAGGGCTCGAGTTTTCTCCTCCAAATCTTGATCTATGGCAAAAATGATCTTAGCTCTCTCCTCTGCTTTCTTGTCCCCAGAGTTTCTGAAGAGCCTCTGCAGTGATTCTTGATCGATGTTTTCGAAGATGTTGCCCACAGCTTTCTTTCTCGAAGCTGTGTCGAAGTGGTAGCCGTGGATGGAAGGGCTGACTCGCAGAGAGGTGGACATGACGACGACGGCTTGGTGGCTCAGCTTTGCTTTCATCGACGTAGAGATCTTTGGGAATTCAGCTCCTGCCAGGGCTCTCCAGAGAGTCTGTAGCGAAATCATTCCCGAACTGCTATTTAAAGTGTGAACAAAAGCTCCAGGCTCAAATTACACTGGTGACATCAGAGTAATCTCAAGGAAGAATAATCACAGACAGGTTTAACAGTTGAATTGCCAACATCCTGTTCTTGTACAAAATTTACTAAAAGCCGTGTTCAGTGATGGGGCAGGGATGTGAGGACTCCTTTTGACCCATAAGTGGCAATGAGATTATACAGAGTTGGGCCCATCTTTGGGGGAAAAAAACAAACAAACAAAACAAAAACAGCTGAAACCTGGGAAATATAAAGATAAGATAAAAACAGGGTGGCTTAAACTCAAAATCTTTCCAAACAACAACTGAAACAAACAAACAAACAACGGTCTGCTAACTCAGGAAAGTTTTAATTCCCAGAGAAGTTATAAAAGTGTACTCCAAATATTTGACAGCCCACACCCATACCAGTGGCCTTTGGACATTTCTATCCAGGGCAACTCTTGAGCTGTAGAGAGGTAGCTTAACAATTAAAGATGTTAATCTGGAATGTGTCTGATTGTAAAATGGGATTTTAAGTACAAAATGCTGACATGACACAGCCGGAAACTATGACCTTTCAGAGACAATGTACAAGTGCTAATCTGTAATCACTGAATAAAAGTGTAATTTAATAATAACAATATGCAATATCTCCTCAACAAAAAAAAAAAAAAAAGAGAAGAAAAATAATCGGGTACTTTATGTACACAATACTCAAAAAGAATGAACTGAATTTTTTTTTTGGTATTTATTTTGGCAACACCCACATATTGTCAGAACGACGGCTTCTTTGAAAGTTTCTATATGTCCTTCCCACCTTCCACAAAATTCAACCAGCTAGTGTCCCACTGATATGCGAATCACTTAATTCAACCAAATGATATATGTTAATTTCAAAAGACCCCAGAAACTTCTTTTCATGGACCTTCTGCCTGGTCCACTTTCTAGTAATCCAAGAAGCCGGGCTGGTCTTTTTGTCTCATCTCATTGAGTCAGATCTAGAAAATGCACGAGAGTGTGGGGAAGGCACCGCACTAGAAAACTGAGTTAGAAATTCTTCTTATATATTCATTCATTCATTCATTTATTCACTCATTATTTAATCAAATTTATTGAAGGTCTACTTTTATCTAGAACTTTTCTAGGAATCAGAAATTAAACAGTAAACCAAGGTAAACCAAATAAACAAAACAAAACAAAACAAAACTCTACCTTACTTTAATGAAGTTTACATTCCACCTGGAAATATATAATAGGAAAAGTGTAAATTTATAATTTTGACGATGTCAGAGGATATTAAATGAAGTAGAGTTATTTAGGAGGGCAAGGGAAGGGTTGAAATTTGCATAGGATACCCAGAGGCAGCTTTTCTTAATGTGACCTTGTGGAAAAACTTGAAGGAGGTAAAGGAGTAAGCTATGTAGACATCTAGAAGAAGGGTGTTGTAGACAGAGGGAACAGCAAATGCAGAGGCCTGAAGATAAGAGTTTGTGTGGAAGAACAGGCAGGAGATGAATGTGGTTGGACCAGAGTGGCCAGAGAAGAGTGGGAGGTGGTGAGGTCAGGGTGAGACGGCAGTGAGAAGAGGGCAGAGGCAGATTAGTACAAATTTGTAGGATTATTCATGAATTTAGTGTTTACTTTGTAAGAGATAGACAGCATTTGGAGAATTTGGAGCAGAGAAATGACTTCATTTTACTTACAATTTTAAAAATAATTGTCATTTCTTTGTTGAGAATAGATTTTAGGGAGGCGTTCAGGGCATAGGAAGCAAAAGATTAGTTAGAATCCTTCCAAAATAATCTAGGCAAGAAATGAAGGCATCTACTAGGGAAGACAATGTGCAGGTGGTGAAAACTGAGCAGATTCTGGGCATGCTGTGAAGATTAAGGAAAAAAGGTTGCTGAAATCTCTGATGTGAAGAATGAAACACAGACAGGAGCCCAAGATGATTTCTTTCAAAATAATGCTTTATTGAAAGACATTTCTAGGGTAGCTGGTGTTCAGCTCACTGACTATGGCAGCTTAAGCTTGTTCCAGTTTTTCAATGAAAGAATGCTATTTTATGCAGCTTACAATTGTGGATTTACTGGCATATGTAGCACTTCTTTGGGGCAGTCCACCTCCCTCACTGATACAAAAAATAGGTATGTTATGACAATGATTTTTACTGAGTTTTTAATAAATGCCAAAAGCAATGCCAAAAAATTTACATAAACCCATTTTAATTGTTGTCATACTTAGGGCTTTGCAACCTTCTCATGTTCTGCTCTTTCTTGAGGTGATTCTTATATAAGCTCATGCTTTTTATCCCCATTCTTTGATTATTCCCAAGTTTTGATTTCCAGCCTACCCCTGTTCTCTGAGGTATAGGCTCATTCTATTAGTTAACTAATCAATACAAATGTATACAAATTTGATATAAATATCTGTTCAGTTATAAAAGTCGGAAGCCCCAGCTATAGTCTTTGATATTTCCTTTTCTTTCTCTTTTGGTCTATACCTTTCCCTGTCCCTCTTCCCACCCCCTTCCCCTCAATACATCTGTTGCCAAGTTCTGTCAATTCTATTCACAAAATGTTTCTCAAATCTATCCACTTTCTCTTCATTTTCACTGCCACTATCTAGGCAAGTCTCCATAAGGTGGATGCTGTGATACACAACCAAGAACTCCCTGTAAGATTTCCGTATAGCTCAGCTGTCAGCCCCCTTCAGGTACTGCTACCACTTAACAAAGTCACCTTCCTTCCAGGTCCAGCTGTATCTAGTGACTGCTCAACATGAGGGAGTAAAAGCCCACTCCCTTTGCCCTGACCTAGAGGGGTCACCCACACTTGAGAGCATCCTTTAGGGTCAGCAGAGACCTCCCTCTGCTTAATTCTGTTCCTTTCACATCTTCAGGCATTGATCCCAAGAGCACTCCATATTAAATACATCACTTGCCTGCTGATCTCTATCTCAGAGTTTACATCTTAGGGAGCCCTGTCTGCAACACCCTATCTTCTCTCACCTGGACTAAACCAAACTCCCTTCCCGGAATTCTCACTTCTACTCTTCCCCTTCATTCTCTATGTAGCACCCAGAGCAATATTGTCTCATAAGCAATCTGATTAGAACAACTTTGCTATTACTTGTAGGATAAACCCCAAAATCTTAAAAAAAAACCTTTTAGAGCATGACCTGCTCTGGTCCCTGACTACTTCTGTAGCATTCTAATTTGCCACTCTGCCTCCATGCTTTTACACCTTCCAATTCCTTGTGTGTACCATGCTCATTCCTGTTGTGGGTCTTTGCACATATTTTTCCAATCTCTGAAATGCTCTCCTCTACTTTTTATCTCAGCTAAGTAACTCTTATGTATTCATAAAAAAACAACAAAAAGCTGTTTGCTCAGAAAGAACTTTTCTGACCCTTTTAGACTAGATTGGTACTCCTTGACAAGGTATCCTTTACTATTCCTTAGCAGCACTTATTACAGTTTGCACACACACATTTATTTCTGTGGTTACTCATTTAAAGTTTATTTCCACCAAGAACAGGGGTCAGATCTACCTTTCTCATTAATGTGTCTGAAGCTCCTGGATTATTTACATGTTTTCACAGTAGCGGTAAATAACAATGCATGCAATTCTATTTAATTCTCATAATAACCCTATGATTTTGGAATTATTGTAATCCTAGTGTTACATATAAGAGATTTGAGGCCATTTCAATTTACTTCATATTGTTGACTGAATAATGCCCCCATAAAATGTCCATGTTCTAATCCCTGGAACCTATGAATCAGGCATAAAGGAACCTTATATTGCAAAAGGGACTTATGGTGCAAAAGGAATTTAGCAAGTGTGAGTAACTTAAAAATCTTGAGATGTGGAGATTATCTTGAAATATCTGGGTGGGCCCATGTAGTCATAAGAGTCTTTTTAAGAGGGAGGTAGGAAGTCAGATAGGAGAAAAGTTAACCTGCTGGCTTTGAAGATGGAGGAAGAGGCCAAGAGCCAAGGAATGCAGGCAGTCTCTAGAAGCTAGAAAGGCAAAGAAACAGATTCTCCCATAGATCCTTTGAAGGAACATATCACTGAAGGTTCATTTTAGACTTCTGGCCTCCTGAATTGTCAGGTAATATTTGTGTTGTTTTAAGCCACTAAGTTTGTGGCAATTTGTTACCTTGGCAATAGGAACTTAACACATTCTACGAATCCTTCAGCTATAATAAGACAATTTGAAACCTGGGTTATCTGACTCCAAAGCCCATGATTTTAAACTCTATGCTGTATTGCTCTCAAATCAGCTGCAAGCTCTGCCTTTGAGAAGCCTGAATAATGTTTCTACATGACATCAAACAGCTCTTAGTTGCGAATGCCTAAAAGCATTCAGATGATTTTGAGAGATTAAGGAGTTACAAAATTGTTTAAAGGACAAGATCATCCACAGGGAAAAAATGTTGATTTCTGTTTCCCAGAAATGCAACATAAGCCTTAAGGATATGATTTTCTGGTCTTTTGCCAACGTTAACTCCATAGGTGCTTGAAAAAGCTTTAATTGCTGTGACCCCGTTCTCTTCCTTCTTTGTAGAAATATTTTCAGTGAGTGATGTGGACAACAGGATCTAAAACGTTATTAGCAAAGATTCAAAAATTACATGTGAACAGGATCATATCAAAACACACCTTACATACTTTTTTCACTTTTTGCAGTTAAGACAAGAGATAATGCAGGCTGTTTGAAAGTAGCAGCTTCTGGGTGTATTGTCTTCTGCGCACCAGTTTTCCAGTATTGTTTCATCATACGAGAGACTGAATGTCTTTTTACTAATAATAAGTATGCTAAGTTAGTCTTGTGCCTGATGAAAAGATGTGAAAAAATAAAGAGAAAGAAGAAAACTAATATTAATTAAGTGACTTGTACACCTAATTTTCTTCATACGCTATCTAAATTCCTCTTTGTAACAATACTGGAGGTAGATATTATTGATGTCCATTTTCACCAGAAATAAGGAATTGGCTAAATAACCTGTCCAAGATAAATGGTGAAAAATGAGTTTATTTTCAGATTTATTTCTATCCTCCAAATCTCTTCTAAGAAGGTTTTCCTAACCTCTTGCTGGGTTACTTGCTTCTTCTGTTTGTATCACAAGAACACTAGGTTTACCTGTTGAGATGAAAAAATATGACTTATTTTTATTTATATATTTATATTATTAAAGCTATAAAGGTATAGTGGTTGGTACATAGAATGTATCCAATGAATATTTATTGAATTATTACATGAATAAGTGAAAGAAAATAAACAGAGTGAATTTACTTTAATGGTACCTTTGTGTACCAATTTATCTCCCTGGTAACTTTCTGAATATGAAGAATATAGAAGCCAGTAACTGGAAATTTATACGTAAACTTCAACTGAATTACCCCTGGCCATTTTTGTTTTAACAACAGAATTTTATACTGCATTACAATTTACAAAGTGTTTTCTCATATATTATCTTATTTGAGTTTCACCGTATTATGGGTATTTTACAAATGAGAAAAATGAGTATTACAGAATGTAAGTAAGTTTCTCCAAATCTCAGAACTAATTAAATGACAGAGCTGGCACCGTGACTGATTTTCTGATCCTAAAAAATCCTAAACTTTTTACCTACCATTTCATAGCTTGAGAATTTTTTTCATTATTTACTTATATCCTATATTTTGAAAATTTTACCACTAATATCTTTTGTTTTTCTTTTCTTTTATGCATTCAGTAATGTATAGATTCATTTGCAAAGAAATTGTCGAACACTTACTATGTGCCAGGTACAATGCTGTATGTCCGAGGAATACCTTGGGAAAAATTGACACCATTTTTATGTTTATAGAAAGTGAGGTTTAGAGAAGAAAAGAGATTTTAGACAAATAAGTACACATTTAAATATATAGAGAAAATTTTTATGTGCTGGAAAATGAAAAGCATCAAGTGATATAAAAAAGGAAAAAAGGCAAAGCTGCATTTACATTGTTTGAGTCATGAAAAGAGAAACATGTAGGTTGAGATGAGGTAAATGTTGAAATTAACCAGGAGAAGGGGAGGGCAAGGAGTCTTGGATGCAAAGGGAAATCTTGTGCAAAGGCCTTGAGGTGAGAATGAATTCAAATGGCAAGAAAACAGACACAAAGACAATGCAGATGGGAAACAGAAACTAATGAGGAGAGTAGAAGAAGATGATGCTAGATTGGTAGGTGGGGCCAAATGACATAGAGTGTTGAAGGACTTGTTAAAGAATTAAAATTTTATCCTAATTGCAATAGGCAGTCTTAAAGGTTGTATATAAGCATGGAGAGAGAACGGTTGAAGTTTTTAAACTTTTTAGAAAAATTACTTTGACCATTGAGTCATCAAAGACAACAACTGAAGAGAGCAATTATGGTTTCAGATCATAAACAGATCATTTTAAATGCATTTTGGAAATAGATTCAAAGGAGTTTTATGATGAATTGGAAGGGGAATGGGGTAGGCTTAAGGGTTGCTCCCAGGTTAAGTCTTGGGCTGTTTGGTTGGGAAAGTTGAGATAGGGAAAGAGAGAATTTGGGAGAATGATCGAGAATTTGGTTATGCACATAATAAATCTGAATTGCCTGGGAAATAGCCAAGTAGATATTAAATATATGAATATAGAGGGAAAGTCTGAAATGTAATTTTAATTCTTTATCTTTTTTCAATAATAATTGTCAGGAAATTAACAGTGACTTAAGCTTTCTTCACTCTACTTATACATAAATCCAGGACCTAGAACAATGCCTAGCATGAAGTAGACTTTAAATAAATAGTTTTAGAATTATTTTACATAAGAAAAAGACTAAAGCCTAGCGAAAGCTAAGTAGTGTACAAAGATGAACTAGGAGGTCAGTAGCCATTTGTTTTTTTTCACCTGACTTTGAAATCTTCATTTTTCTATGCTTAACTGAAATGGCAATCATTCTTTTCAGTAATTGTTTTGAGGGTCTCTATTAAATTCCTTATTTTTATGTACATCCTATTTTAGATTTCTAGTCCTTCTGTAGCCATAGTTAATCTCTTTTTAAACTAATCAGCAAACATTTTTCTTTCAATAAGTTTTATTAAATGCATTTTTAATCTTTAATTATTGTCATTGAGAAAGAATGGAAGAATGACAGTTTTCCTTAGAAACTTTGATTCTGACATTTATTTTTGATCATAAAGAGAAACTAATTATAAACTCTGAAGCAATACAACTTTCAAAAAAAATGAGGGAATGCATTTGCAAAGGCTTTTAGTCAAAACATGGGAAAAATCTACAACTTTATTGAAAAGAATTATAGCCAAGACCATTTTTTAAAAATGCTTCTTTTTAAATCATGCGTTTGCATGTGAAATAAAACAGCTGTCTTTGCTTAAGTTGTCAGTCTATATTTGCAATGTTTCCTAAAAAAGGAACTGAAGATAAGCTTTTCTTTTTTAAAATTTTAATTAGCTCTTCAGATTCAGATATTGAGCCCCTGATATTTATAGCTTCTTTAAAAGAAAACAGTTGTGAGTATAAACTAACATGTTTTTCTGAGGAAGTGAGCATGAGATATTTATATGTATTTATAGTAGCATGTGTGTTTCTAAAATCCATGATTAAAGCCAAAATAAGTCTTTACGAACCATCTCCTCCCACTCCTAGCTCCCACTCACTCAGTGCATGCTTCTGGCTGAGAGTCATGATGCTGGCATATTTCAGTCATTCTCAAAAATAACTACTTGGAGAAAGAAGAACTTCTTGCATGTGCTTTCTGGATTGTATAAATTGTGTTGCGAATGATACAAGTGGCCACTACTAAAGTTGCTTCTTTTTTTATTTTGAGCAGGATACAGTCACATCTGGCTCCTCTTTCTCCGGACCAACCTAACTCTTCTTGACTTTCTGAGAACTATATACAGCTCAAACTCGTGAGGGACATAAAGAAGTCTGGTCAGTGAAGGTCCTCAAAGCCACTGAGGGACAACTGAAGCCTTTGATTCTTGATGAGGTGAAGTACACTTTCAGCAGGACAACACATCTCAGTTTAAATAATAATCGAAGCATTAGTATGTGGAAGAAGAATTAGACTTGGCTGAAAAGTGCCTGGGGGTAGAAGTAAGGATGATGCAATAAGTCAGCTCCTGGAAGACAAATATTGAATTAAAGGCATTTATTCGATGAATAAATAAGCAGTGAGAACATTCAAGTATGGTCAGAGTGATCACTTAGGAGGTACATTGTAGAGTCATGTAAGTAGTGGGGATGGACCGGTGCTTATTTTTATTTATTTTATCTTTTTTTCTGCCTGTGATCTATAGCCTGTGTCACCAATTGATACACACACGAAAAAATGGGTAACATTTTTTTTTTCAGTGATTATACATAGGAACACATATATGTCATATATGTAAATAATGTACGTATATAATTGAAATGTAAATTTCAAAAAAGGAATTAAACTTACTATTTTACGCACTATGTTTTCCATTCTACTGTATTCTATCCTCTCATTATATAAAAATGACTGGTCATAACCCATTAAACTGATTTCATAATTTACTAATGAGTCATGACTCGCAGTTTAAAAAACATTGGACTAGACGATTTTAATGACCCTTCCAACGCTAAGCAGAGGCAATAGTCATCCTTTTCTTCCAAAAATTTATTAGTAGCTTTGTTGCCACTGCTATTGTTTTTGACAACTGGGGATAAGAAAGATTTACAACATAGTCACACCGTAATGATAGACATCCAGTACTGCTGTCATCACTATAATCATTTTGAGAATTTTTAAAAAATTTCTCTAGAACTAGATTGTAGAATCACATTTTAAGGAAAAAAACTATCTCAGTTGTTTAGATCATAAAGGTATTTATTTATTTATTTTTGCTCATTTATTCGATAAAAAATAATTTTATTTTGAAAGCCTCCCATCTACTTTGCTATGTCCTAAAGAAGCAAATACTATATATGCTTATTAGCACTGTTTGCCACTCTTTCAAACATCCCAAAGTATTACCTCTTTAATTTAAACAGAGATAATGAGACAATAGCTGGAGGACCAAGACAGTAAGAAGGGAGTCGTGACAGAGGGCAGTGATGGTGATATTGGGTATGGGGTGGAGGTCATGAATAGCCTTGGGCAAAAGGAGACAAAGTATATCCAAACAGACTCCCAAGACACTCAACAAGAACCTGTTTCTGAATGTGTGGGTTGAAATATTGACCATCAGCTGATTTATTATTTGTTGACACATAAAATGAGAGTCCCTGAAATTTTGGGAAAATTGCACAACTGCTATGAAATCTAAGCTTGTATCTCCATAGATAAATCGACTTTCCTACTCAAGCATGTCACACCTAAGTTTTTAGACATCCTGGAAAGGTAGGGAAAGTAACATTTAGTATATTTGTGTGTTTCATTCAGAGATAATAATTTTTCAGAGATAATAGCACTCGATAATAATTTTTCATGAATTTTATGTCTCAAGTGTGGAAGAAATGAATTATGGTTCCCACAGTTTTTTTTTTAAAGCATTGATGAGTTCATCAATGGTCATTGAACAATACTGACTAAATGTTTAGTGATCCCCTTAGAATATATTAACTTTCCTATAATCTTTCTTTTAAAAACTTGCTTGACGTCAATTTACTATATTGTCTTTTTATCCTTTTTATTTCAAGGTATAGTATTCTACTCTTGCTCCCAAAACTTGTTAAATGTTAATTCTAGTTAATTATGTCTTCAGTTTTACTGCGCATTAAATAATTCCTGAAGGGTTAAAAATGGATTCAGTTGAAAGTTGGCAGAGCCAAGGCATCTGTCCTAGCCTACAGATGTGACCAGAATGGCACACATACCTGTTTAACTGATTAGACACAGAAAGGTGATGACATTTTCTGAGGGGCATAATCTGTTTTCAGGTGGCTCAGCAAGGGTTAAAGCAAACCAACGGTTGATCTGCAAAAGCAGGTAGTGTGCAGTTTGTCTTGAATGTCTCAGACTCTTCCTCTTGCTTCTTTCCAGGTAACAAACGCCTCCCCTTCCATTCAAACTTGCTCTCTAATGGGATGGAGAATCAGCACTTTATAGTTTGAGGCAGAGAAGAACAACTTTCTGTGGTACCTTTTAGAACAGGTGTTTGCATTTAAGTCATATTTCTCTCCTGGCCTAAGGCAACCTTTCAGCTTCTTGCAGTGAACAAACACAGCTTGCTCTCCTCTCCTACGCAGTTGCTTAACTATGGATCTTTTTACAGGATTACACACCTGACCAACTGTAGTTATTAATAAATCACAAAGTATATGTTGAGGGCCTAGGAAGTATCTAGCCCACTTGTTTTTGACTTTCAAAAGAAATGGACATAGCCCAATGCTGAGTTAAACTCACTTGACCTCTGGTGGTTCTCTCTCCAATTCTCAGCTCATTTCCAGCATTCTGTTTGTCTAACCTTAAAGACACTGCAGAACACCAAGTTCCTGGACCTCCCTCTTGTCCAATCAGGCTCCGAGTCCCACAGTGTACTGTAGTTCTTGGCAAGTTTATTCACCTCCAGCTCCTAATCCAGAAGGAAGCAGGGAAGCACAGCCAGAGGCTGCAGCCTGAGCAGCTGCGAGGTTAACTGCTCACTGGCCCTTCGTTCTTCTCACTGAGTCCCAAATCCCTGGGGTTACAGCAAAGGTTCAGGCTGTGCAGAAAAAATGGAATCTGCCCTTTCTGACATCCTCACCTTCCTTCCTCTTTGTACTCATGACAGGAAGTCACTGATATAAGATGACACTTAAAAAAAAAAAAAAGAATATTAGAATGCTGCCTAAACCTCAAGTTTAATTCACAGTTGTCTACTTGTCTAGAAGCCAGTAAAACTGTAAGATGCTGTCAGATCACCCTATCTATTAATAGCTATTTTGAGAATGACCTTGTTATTGAACACCTTACACTAAAACCAAATACTGTAATTGCTGATTTTAGAGCTTATGGGGGATGTAGAGTCTTTTAGAAAAGAGATGTGGAATAAGGCAGAGTACTGTGATGCAGGGTTCAGCTCATCCTCTCTCTGCGTCTGCTATTGTTTCTCTGAAGCCTGTGTGGCTGCGTTAGATCTGTTGGGACTCAGGGCAGATTGCCCCAAGATTTCTCACAATGGCATATTGATTATTTCAAATTAAAATCACTTGAGAAGCAGTAGGAGTCATAGGAGCTCTCAGACTCTCCTCTGTCTCTCTAAATGCAGGAAATAATACTTCACATAATAGTTGCCCTTCCTGCTCCTGAGAGCTGAGAGACAACTTTAGCACAGAGTTAAATAAAATCCAGACTCAAAAAAGCCTATATAAAAACACCTCGTAGCATCTTTATGAATTTACTACCTAAGCCCAAACCTGGCTTAGATTCCTTTCTAACGAGCACTAATTTTTATTATCTTGTTGATTCTTCACAAATTCCTTGTTTTTCTGTCTAAAAAGTGTAAAAAAGTGTCTAGTTTGATTATTTCTGTGAGACTCTTTATGATCTGAGCATTATATTTTGATTCTCCCATGCACACATATTAAATTGTTTTTCCTCCTGTTAATCTGCCTTGTGTCAACCTTGTTATTTTATTACTAGTCCAGCCGTAAGAACTAAAGAAAGATAGAAGGGTAGAATTCTCATCCTCCCCAGGTGACCCAACACTCAGTTTTTCAGAGATGCCCAGAATTTCAAGGGACAAAGCATTTAACTCTTTGTCTCCTGCCGTTGACCCAGACCACACAGTTATCATTTTAAGCAAACAAAACAAACAAAAACAAACAAACAAACAGTCATTGTTCATGAGGTTCCTTCATTCCAGACACCTTGAATATACTTTACAAATTGTCACCAGTGTCTTGTAAGAGAAGTAGTCAGATATTTGTGGGAATTGAGGTTCAGTTAATAACTGAATGCACAAGGTCTCATTTTTTGTGTGAATCTACCTGAATCTAAAACCACAGAGAGCCTTTCCACCAACTGCTACATCCACTGGTCTGGGCTTTTATCTTTCCTCTCTTTTTCTCTTATATCTGCATTCATGGTGTGCTGTATCCACAGTATCATACTTTACATATTAATACACAGAGTAAGTCCTCACTTAACATTATCATTGAGACTGTAAGCCAAGTGACATATAATGAAAGCAATTTTACCACAGGTTAATTGATATAAACAAAAGCTAATTTCCTGTGGCATCTCATCAACATTATAACAAAATGACGTTGAGTAAAATGACATTATTTGAGGACCTGCCATATGTGTGTATATTAAATTCTAAAATGATTCTCACAGCAACTCATTGAACTCTTGAGAAAACTAAGGCTGAGGAATGTTAAAATACTACCTAGATCTTTAAGTGGCTGAGATGGAATGGCTGTCCCAGTTCGGTAAGGCTCCACATTCCTGCAGAAAGGGTGGAGAAGACATGAATGGAGTCAAGAAAGAAGGAGAGTCATGCGTCGAATGAAAAATCTCACAAGGTTTAGAGAGACGGCTAACGTATATTTTAAACGTTGTTCAAGTGCTTACTCCGTGTCATAGCATCGCCATCTCTCTACTCAAAAATTTATGGGGGGAGACAGATACAGGGAAAAAAAAAACTAGAATGAATCTCCACTCCACCCCTGGTTCACAAACTTATTTCTATTCTAGTCCACCTATCTTAGTTAATGGTACCTACACCCATTTCACTCAGTGGATGCTCTCTTCCCCCACACCTTGTTTCCTTTCTCTCTACCTTACATTCAATTCAGCAAATTCTGATGGATCCACCTCCCAGAATACATCTCACTAACACTATTGCTGACACTACCTCCTATGCCACCATCATATTGCTCTTTGACTACCACACATTTTTATTCTCATTTACAACACCTAGAAATTTTCTTTTAAAGTATAGATCACATCATAATTTTTCTGTGAATAATAATCTTTCATAAGCTACATACTAAATAGAATAAAATCTGAAGTTCCTATATGAGCCTACAAAGCTCATTGTGATAATGGTCTTTACTCATATATATGGTCTTTATTTCTCTGTGTCTATCTCTGTCTCTCTGTCTATCTGTCTGCTTGTCTCTCTGTCCCTACCCCCTTTCTCCTTTAGCCACACTAACCTTTCTGCCTCCTAATGTGTTAAAAGTTCTCCACCTTTTGGATTTTTATACTGCCCTTTGCATAGAATCATTTCCATCTCTCAAACTGCCATCTGCTACCTTTTTTCTCACCAGTCAGATTCCATTTCTAATGTCCTTTTCCCACAGGGATCTTCTCTTAGTATTTATTATGGGTTGACTTATGTCCCTTGTAATGATACACTGAAGTCCTAACCTCCATGTGAATGTGACCTTATTTGAAAATAGTTTTTACAAATGTAATCAAGTTAAAATGAGGTCATACCAAATTAAGGTGGACATTGATGGTACCCATTAATAAAGGAGAAAATTTGGACATAGACACAGAGGACACAGTCATGCAAAGACAAAGGCAGAAACTGGATTGACTCATTTAACAGCTGAAGACTTCCAAGGATTACTTGCAGCTGCCAAAAGCCAGAAGAGAGAAGAAGTCCTCCCCTAAGGTCAGCAGAGACAGCATAGCCCTGCCAAATCTTGTTCTCAGACTTCTAGCCTCCAGAACAATGAGAGAATAAGTTTCTATTGTTTTACACAACTCAGTTTGTGATCATTTATATGACAATTCTGGAAATTTATATAAAATTTAATCAAAAATTCTGCCCAACTATCTATTCCATCACCATTATATTTTATCCATAACATTTATTACTTTCTGAAATTACTATTATGTTGTTATATATATAATTAGTAGATACAATTATAATGTTTACACTATTTATTTATATTTATACTTGTAATATTTATATATTTATACATGTATAATATGTAGACATTTGAAAGTATAAAATGTATCTGTCCAGTTCACTCACCACCTAGAGGACTGTTTGTGTATCGCAGAGCTATATAAATATCTGTTGAATAGATATTGATAGAACTACGCTCAGATAACCTCTGACACTAAAACCTTTATTATAAATGCTGCAACTTTTTGTCACTGAAGACAAGGTTATCTCAAATGTAAAATATTGCATCAATACTTCATTTGATAAATCTAACTCTGTGAGCACTAAACTCAAATTCTGTTCCATTTATTCAAAAGCCCAGAAAGATGAAGACAGTTGTAAAGACATGATTTTATACTGGTTAAGGGATATATATGTTTCAGTGTGATTTCTACAGCAAAGGTTTTGATATGAAATAATAACAATAACTAGTTAATACAAAAAGAACCAAGAAGACAAATTAAGTCAAACATATCAAGTAAAAGGACTCAGTTAATTTACTTTTAGCTGTTCCCATTACTTAAGAACTAAAACAGGAGATTCACAAATGACTATGGTTTTTCCTATGACTTGGTAAAAATAAGTTTATTTTTGAATCTGAGTTTAACTTCGACTTAATTGAGTATGGCAGTTTATGCTCTAATTCATCATGTAATCTGCTTAATTAAGTTTGTACTGATATCAATTTCTGTTTCCTAAGTATAAAGACTTGCTGATATGTTGAATATCATAGATTAGTCCTAATAGAGAAAAATCAGCGGGCAAAGCTCAGGCTTCAAAAGTCAAAACTCTCTGATTTCATGATGCACCACATAATCACAGGTAAATACCTTAATTTTTTGAGCATGACATTTTGTTTTACATGTCATTTTTTAAAATTGTCATAAAGTAAGAGAGATTTATAATAACAATTTAAAAAATACAAAAAAATATATCGCCAAAAATATCAATCGGTCGATCTTACCAGCCTTAAATAACAACTGTTAACATGTTAATTTATTTTGTTCCAGTTGGTTTTGTGTGAACATATTCAAAAAAATATATGCACAGAAATATAGATGTGTTTCTCACAAAGTTAAAGAACATATGGTATACAATATACAGTGTTTGCTGCTTTCTTTGGGGTTATATAAATGTTGGTTTCTTTTATTCACATTCTATGTGAATTTTTTATGTGTGAATATGACTTTAAATGGCTGCCCAAGATTTAATTATATGAATACATTATATGCTAACAAATGGTCTATTGTTCAAAATGTAATCTATTGTCAATTTACAAATGATCTTTCAGTAAATTTTTTTTCATAAATCTTCATGATATTACTGATTATTTCCTTGAGGTGAATTCATATAGGTGGAAACAGAGTCCAAGTATTATAAATACTTATAACATTTTTATACTAGTTCACCATTCCTTCCAAAAGTGTTTTAATAGTCCCTCCACACACACAACATATACATATATACTGAGTTCTTAGCTAAGTAAAAATAAAATTTCATCATTTTAAAGTATTTTTGAATAATAATAAGATCAAACACTTTCTATGTTCATAAGCCTTTTGCATTCTTTTTCTATCTATTCATCATACATTTTAAAATAGTTACTCGGGGTGTTAATATTCCTCTTACTGATTTATATATTAAATAAATATTACATATATTAACTTTTTGACAAATATTTTGCAAATGCTTTTATTTTATTATTGTCTTATAATTTTATTATTGATGTTTTATTATGCACATTTTTTAAATTCACAGTAGAAAATGCAAATAAGATACCACTATACACCTATTAGAATGGCCAAAATCCAGGGAAATGATAATACCATATGCTAGAAAGAATGTGGAACAAAGGCAACTCTCAGTTATTGCTGGTGGGAATGCAAAATGGTACAGCCACTCTGGATGACAGTTTGGCAGTTTCTTACAAAACTAAATATACTCTTACAATATGATCCAGCAATCATGCTTCCGGTTGTTTACCTAAAGAAGTTGAAAACTTATATCCTCACAAAAACCTGCATGTGGATATTTATAGCAGTTTAATTCATAATTGCAAACTTGGAAGCAACCAAGATGACCTCCAGTAGTTGAATGGATAAATAAACTGTGGTAAATCCAGACAGTGCAATGTTATTTAGCATTTAAAAAATGAGCTTTCTAGTCACAAAAAGGCAAGAACCTAAAATATGTATTGCTTGATAAAAGAAGCCAACATATACAACTATATGATATCCTGGAAAAGGCAAAACTACAGAGACTGTTAAAAGATCAGCAGTTGCCAGGAGTCAGAAAAAGAGGAGGGATGAACATGTACAGCACAGAGAATTACTCTGTATGATACCATAATGATAGCTATAGAGTATTATATATTTGCCCAAACCAATAGAATGTGCAACATCAAGAGTGAGCTATAATATAAACTATGGACTTTGGGTGATTACAGTGTGTCAACATAGGTTCATCAATTGTAATAAATGTACCACTGCAGTGGGGGTTGTTGAAAATGGCGGAGGTTATACATATGAGGGGGCAAGAGGTATATGGGAAATCTCTGCACCTTCCCCTCAGTTTTGCTGTGAACCTAAAACCACTCTAAAAATAATAAAGTTTTAATTTTAAAAAGCCTACTGCCAAGTTTCTCAATCATTTTGATTATATTTTCTTCAACTTGTAGTTGGAAAGAATATCTTCACCATAAAATGACATGGAACATTTCTACTGAGCACCTATTACATAGAAGACACTGGTCTGGGTACTGAGAGTGTAAAAATGGGAGAGACTCTCACTGAGTTACAACCTAGTGTGCTAAATTTCCAATAAATAATATAAACAGCTAACCAAATAAATAAATTGTTATTTTGTGATAAGTTCGAAATTCTGCCTACAAACATCTTATTTCAGCTTATCTCTCTCTATATTAATACATTATTTAGGACTAAAATTAATTAATTGGTATTTTTAAATTCTGCCTAGAAATCTCCATAACCAAATTCTGTTTTCAGGTATATTTTCTATATTTTACATTACCATAGACCATAGTGTCAAAATGTCTACCATTAAATAATACAAATTTCTTTTTCTTCTACGTCCAATAATTTTTCACTGTAATTAAGGCATGTAGTCACCAAGAAAATTCTAGTTTTTGCTGACCACACAGTCTCAAAGAGAATGCCACATGTTTTACTTTTCCCTTTTGACCATACCCTAATTCTGGGCACCACTTTAGGTATCAGATAGGGTTTGATCAGGCAAATAAAACCAAAACTAATGTGCAGTAAAAAGGTGTTATAGAAATTAGGCCTTATTCATTTATGGGAACTGGTGAAGAAGTCTATGAGAAACAGTGTACTTTGTGATAATGGCAATGAAATTCCTGGTGATCGGTAAGACCAACAGTAAGAAAGAAAAACTAGAAGTGAATTGGGGAAGAGTGAGGACATATGAACATATGGGTACAAATTGGAATCCATAGAAATAAACTGCAATTCGTATCTCTCACTAGTTCTGACTTTGACAGCCTTTGGACCTGCAATTAAAACTAGTGTCCTTTGCCAAAGAGCTATAGACATACAACTGATTATGACTCAAACAAAAGCTGAAAAACAAATCCAGTGGAAGCTGGAGAAACTGGAGGAGCTACAGACCCAGTTGCTGTACTTGCCTACAAGGTAAGTCAGCAGAGGTCACAGTGTGAGATGCTTTGGTACCTGGTACCCTACACCTTTAGAGTGAAATGGCCACTGTGTCTTTTCTACATTCAAAAAAAAAAAAGAAAGAAAAAGTTAAATGAAAGGTGCTCTGTTCATATAGCTGGAAGCAATAGGAGGACTCACATTGATTTAAATCTGTTCTGTGTAATCATGATTCACACAATGCACATTTTATTATGGGACCAAAGTCCAAGAGAAAATGAGGTCTCTTAATCCAATGGTTCTCTCTCTTAATAAGATAATGAAGAATTGATATTTTATAGATTTTCACTTTTCAACTTTTGCTTTGGTTGCAGCAAGTTCATAGTTAAATTGTGATATTCAAATTTTTAAAATTATCTTTGGTCAGTATTTTCTGGTTTAAGTGTTTCCCTTTTATTAAAACATTTTAAAATTTTTATTATTATTTTAATGTTTTAAATATTTATTTTATAAGCTATCTTAAATAACTTCTGGAATTAGGTTGAATTTAAATATATTTGTGGTAGTTGTACAGCTGTGCAAAGGTTTTTTTTTCTTTCTGTCTCTCTACCTGTAGCTAGTAGACCTCTCTCTGTCTCTCTGTCTCTTTGTCTCTGTCTCTCTGTCTCTCTCTATATTTCTCTCAATAGTTTTTAGAATTGAGAAGAAAATCTTGGATTGAATGCAGGTGTTGTTAGGTGATTTTTCAAGGAAGACAGGTCTAAGGGCTCATTTTCATTTTACATTTTTACATACAGAGAAGATAGAAAACCCCTGAAGAAACAAGACTGTTCCAGTGAATAGCATAAGCCAGAAGCTTCCATTTTGTCAACCTGTCTTCACCTCTTCCTTGTCTTATACAAGTGTAAGTTAATCACTTTATGTAAAACCAAACAGAAAAGAATATGATGAATATTAGATTCTCATTGAGAATTAATAGTCTGATACTTCCCATAAAATCAGTGCCATCTCTTGAGTTCCTAATAGTGCAGTACATGACAAGATAAATTGCTAGTGACTTTAAGCAAATTACAGAGTTTTACCGATCTTATAAGCAAAGCTGAAACTTGTGACATTTTAAAAGTATCCACAAGGCAACATGAAAGAACTTTCAATTAAGCCAAAGAAAATGGCAACTGTGAACCTACACGGTTCTTGCTTCATATATGCAAACACACACTCCTCTCTTTTGTCATTTTGCACGTTTCTGCCTCAGAAGCATCTAGCTTTATCTGGCTAAGAAGCAATCATGTAGAAGGATTAAGAATAAACACAGACCACTGTCTTTTCCTTTTTTTTAAGTATGTTCCAATCCCTCTTAGTTACTGCTCCATTAGACCCTAAGTTGCCCGAAGACCTCATCTGAATCTCAGTCATCTATTTATCTTTCACAGTGATTTACATAGTTCATAATGGAATCTAGATAAATGTTCATTAAATGAATTAATGATGTTGCATAGAAATTATCTTAAATGGACAGAATTCTCTGTGAGAGAGAGAGAGAGAGAGAGAGAGAGAGAGAGAGAGAGAGAGAGATTTATTATGGTTATCTGCTTCAAGTGATACCACCAGCTAGAACTAATGGAGCCTCCTTGGCTGGAAAACCAAAGTAATGAAAAAGATACAGAGTCTAAGACTCATCAGTGGAGTACAAGATTACATATTCCAATTCTCTCTCTCTTTTTTTTTTTTAAGAAGGAGATCGAAAATTTGTTGTTTTGTTTTTTTCTTTTCTCAGCTCTCTTTCTATGGCTGATAATAAAAACCATTAGGCTTCAAAAACATGGACAGTAAGACCGTGGAGGCAGGAAATCAAGAACAATAAATGTCTAAATACTCTGGTTTACTGTAGGGAGAAGAATACACCATAAAGGCTAATTGGAACAGGACACTGTTGATTCTCATATTTGTGGTAGTTGTGTTCTATAGAGTCACTATGAACACTGAATTAGTGAATACTGAATAGTTGCTCCTCAGGGAAACATGCTGTTAAGTTCCTGAGAGTCTCTGGTCACATTTTCATCAACCAGTTAACACATACCTTGTTTTACGTGTGTTTCTGCTCAAAGACATCTCATTTAACATGCATAGGTGATTCATTAACATTGAACTCACGTCAAGAACACTATAACTCATGTCTGAATGAAGTTTATCTAGCTCATGTTTTCTCCTCAAGGGACATCACACCTGATAGCACTTAACATTACATCAAGGAGCCATTTAAAACAACAGAAATCATCAACCAAAAGCACAAGAATGTGGCACTAAATTGACCACAAAAGAAGATACTTATTTAGAACATGAGAGCTGGAACAAGAAGGCAGAGATGTCTCCTTGTTTGTTATCAGTTAGAGATCTGTACACAGGGTGAAATACATTTTCTGTCACTTTTACATATCTGCAAGGGACCATGAAAATGCAATGAATAGCGATAAGTTTTAGCAAGTAGGTGAATTTACAAATGCAGAATTCATGAATAATAAAGATTAACAGTATATACATTAGTGGAAAAACTGAGACTCCTTAAATTGAATCCAATTGAATGTTCCACATTTATGGTCAGCATGGATTCAAGAGGAAGGAGAAACAAATGCTTCCTAAGACATGTTTCCTAGTGAATGTGTTTTCCCAGTAAGTGTATGATAGGTGAGAAGCTTAACTACTTAACAAAACAATGAAAATTGTGTGTGTGGGGGGAAGCCTATACTATTTAAAAGCCACTGGCATAAATGGAGAATATAAAAGGGTTGTTTGATAAATGAAAACAGCAATGGAGTCCCTTGAGGAACTTTGTGCCTAATGCTATTTTAGTGATGTTTGAAGGATCTCGGGGCTAATGTGATCCATCAGATGCTACTTCTGAAAGAGAGATAATGATCATTTAACTGGGCAAAACTACAGGAGATCTGGACCTTGCTTTTAGATAAGGCCAAAACATTCCAAAGAGATCTGTCCCTAGATTAACATCTCAAAGAGTCCGAGTAAATTTCAGTGCAAAACTTTCTTTGAAAAAGCTCATTATAGATAGGCCAAGTAGTTTGTCACCAAACATCGCTGAAAATCCTAAATAATGCAGCAGAAAACAATGAACACAAGACAGGATAGAAACATCTATAATGAAGATACTTTTATACCTATTTTATACTAAAAGTTTGTTGCTGTTTTAAGGATTTTTAAAGTATTGTATAAATGAATAATTTTGGCAAAGATAAGAATAAAACCCATAAGGTAGTAATGATGTTCACTGTATTGTAGTTACTACTATTTTCACCCCAGTTGTGAGCTGAGCAGTAATTTACAAGGAAACAGAGGGCCTTTTCAGACTGCTTTGTCTAGGCAGGCTGTGGACTAATTATAGGCATTGCCGTGGACTTCTCCAGTGTAGTAGAGACTGTTACCTACAAAATATCTATTCTCCCTCTTTGCCTTTCTAAGCTAAAATAATACAATCTCCGCTTTGCTTACAGTAAAATGGAGCCATGCGACTGAGTTTCGGCAAATTAGGGATAAGTGAAAGTCACTAAGCAGGACTTTTGGGAAAGCTCTTTGAAGGGAACTAACACAGTTGGCACATGATTTTCTTTCCCTTCTCCTCTTCCTGGTGGCTCTTAAGGATAATTTGAGAGTGTGAGGACAAAGATTACACCTTAAGTATGGAGGAGCACAAAGCTAAAAGGAGACTAACTCCCACTGAAATTGTGAAGCCTCAATACCAATCCCACCTCCAGTGGGAAAAATAAATAAATCCTCAGTTGTTTAAGTTATTGAGTTTAGGGTTTCTGTTACTAGCAGCCAAATTCAATTCCTAACTGACAGACCCTGGGATGATACCTGTGACTGCAGCTCAGGAGTATCTAGTAGGTCCCCTGTGTAGGATATAGTCAAGACATACAACCATCTGAGGCAATAAAAGTGGTTATATAGAATGTGGGACTTTGTACTGCTCTGATTTGTGGATTTATATAATGATTGTTGGGTAGTAATAGATAACGGCATTGAGTCAATAGAAGGTTAGATTTAAGAAACAGCTTTTTCTCCTTTTGTATCTTGCGTTTAATGTAGAATAATTCATACTGAAAATTATGGCACAATTCTTTTAGAGAGGTGAGCTTCCAGGTTTTAGGCCAGATATTGACTCTGAATAATCTTGTCAAAAATGTCATTTATAAATAGATATTTAAGTAATCCAGGGCATGGTCCCTGATAAAATTTAGATCACTTAGATGAATGAGTTATGTCTCTTTTTGGAGTTGATCACCAATTCTTCCAGGTATTACTTTACATATCCTCATTAATTCTATCCAGTTTCTGCAAGACCAGGCTGAGTTAAAACTTTTCACGTCTTTGCCTGAATTTAGATGATAGCCTACCCCTCCCAGTTACTGAAAAGAATGTTACAGATTTCCTGTTTAACAAATAATGGTGAAGAAGAGCAGAAGATGAGGTGTCAATGATCCTATGAAAATATGGCACAGACTTTGCTAAAAAAGAATAAAGATGAGAGATTTCTAAATGGCTGTGTATCCATCCATTGTTTAGTGCAGGCGACACTGACTCACTGTCCTGATGGCTAAGGGAAATCCTGTATTTCCCTCTTTGGGGCTTCTGGTTTAATTTTAAGAATGGCAGACACTATTGTTCTGCTAGAGCCTTGGTGCCTCTATTCCAAACACACTTACATTAAGTTTTAGGTGGCCTCTATAAATCATGTCACTGAAACTTGGGTGCATAACTTTTTCCTCTTCCATTGTTTGGACATTGGGTAGCATTTTGTTTGCATGCTTTTGTGCTTCTTTCTACTCACCTGGTACAATTGAGCTAGATCCTCATGGAAATATCTCCCATATTCACCTTCATTCTCAAGAAGGCCTACTCTCAGTGTGTCTATCAAATTAGGAAAACTCTGTTAACTGGCAATTATTTATTTCATCATATTAAGAAAATAATTTATGAATTGTCAATTATTTACAATATCATGTACTCAACACTATTTCCATCAATTTATAGAGAGGAAACAAAAAGAGTTTAAGACATAATGTCTGCCTTAAATGAATGAAGAATAAAGTAATCAACTTGAAAATAACATGGCCCAGAACTAACATATTTCCTCAGTCATGTAACTTTAACTGAAAACTGCAAAGGATTCAATGAGAAGTTGCATGGACTATAGTCAGCAAAGATTTCTCTAAGAAGGTGATCAGCCACTTGAGAGATGAGAGTTTACATAGGTTCTAAATAGGAAGTGGGGAAGGCAATTTCAGCAAGAATCAGACTGTACAAAAGCTTGGAATCAAAATTAAATACATGTTGGAAGAGAAGAGTAAATTAAAACCCTGTCTTAAAAAATTTTTTTAAAAGAGGATTTGCAAAGAAAACTAATAGCATCTTAAATCAGTTATTTAGGTGATGTTGCATTACAGCCAGTGTTTGAGCTTCATTCACTAGGAAACAGAGAACCTTTAGAAATGTTTAGGGGCATGGTGAAATAATGTTTAAGAAGAAAATTTGACAAGTGTTCATGCTCACAGAGCATCTAAATAATGAGCTTAAAATTTAATGTATAAATGTTTAAAATTACTTAAAAAGAAAAGCTGTTCACTTAAAGATCTATTTGTGAATAACTAAGATACTGTGTTCAAATTACAGAATGATGAAACTGGTAGGACAAAAAGAAGAAATTACTTCTCCCTATCATCTTAAAAAAATGCACACTGATGCAGGTCATATGACTTCCATAATTTAAACTTAAGCTAGGTCTTGGAGCATGGTTTTATGCTCTAAACTATAATTAGTTGGCAAAGCTGCACATATAGGATGCCATTTAAAGGGCCATGGTAATAAACTGAGCTTGTTGCTCATGTCCAATTTCCATTGCATAATTTGTTTTTCAATTCAGCTTCTCCAAACAACAATTTGCACTTATTTTTTCTTGAAAGTCCAGTTATTTGATACATTTGAATTTATTTCACTTAAGTTACGTCTCCCTCTACCCTTTTCACCTAGCTTATAGCTTATTTTTTTTTTTTAGTATATTCTTGCTTATTTTTTTATGTTCAATGAGCTAAGCTTAAAATCTTATAAAATTTGATAGGTTTAAACTTTCTTATCTTGTATCTTGGTTATTTTTGTGGCACTACTCCTGAGTGCTCCTGAGTGAAATTTGACTCTCATTTGTCATTTTGAGAGAAGCCTGCTATTACAAAATCTTCCAATATCTCTGTTGGATCTTGTGGATGTTACTCGCAGCCATCTGTCAGAGCTCTTGGCATGTAGGTTCAACTACAATAATTTTCTTCATTACTATACAAAATGTCTTCATTCAAGAACTTTAAATTTAAAACAGTCACCTGAGTAATAACAAGGTCAAATCTCAGGATATAACTTTTTTCAACCTGGAAAAGAAATGATTTCATTTTTAATTTAGAGAATGTTTTGGCTATATGTGACCTTTTGGTTTCCAAATTTTCAATTTGCATGTTCTCTCTATCATTTGCATATGAATTATATATTGCAGAGTCTTCTACTCACATTAAAGTTTTAAGATTAAAAGGTTTCATTGTTATTAAGTCTCACTGACATGATTTGAATTGCCAATGCTAAAATACAGTGGATCTCAGTTAAGAAAAAAGAATCTAAGAAACAGACAAGGATGATTTTTTTATTGCTAAAAAAATACAGCTTCTCATATTTCAAACTTTTTAATATACTTATCTTCTTGCATTAGAGGAGCAATTTTTCTGTTGTAGTTCACCATGGGATCTGATTTGATTTTGATTTTACCTATCAGGAGGAGCCATCAAGCCTCGGTGACTAGCGTTATATTGAGCTTCATTATATAGGCAAAATTGATTATGGCCAGTTGATTCAACTCAAACTCTGTTCCTCTTTCCTCCTCAGAAGTTGGGATGCTGGGCTGACCTCACACAGTTAAAACCCCAACCCTCTAATTGTAAAGTTGATTTTTCCAGCATTGCCAGCCCTCAAATTGAAAATATTTAGGGCTTCCTCAGGGTCACTTCATGAGCATAAACTCACCTGTGGTCCCAGGAGTTAATTATGAAAAACACACTCTATCACTTGGAAAATCTCAAGGATTTAGAGTCTTCCTCCTAGGAATCAGGGACAAAGACCAGTCAAATTCTTTAACATACAACAGAGTTCAATAAATTAATCACATTTATTAATGTTACTATAGCACTAAGTATCATAATAACTTTGTGAGGCAGGGAGAGTTTTTATGTAAATTTCACACTATGTTTTTTAAAGATGACAAGGAAGTGTAGATGTGAGGGTGTGTTTATTTTAAGATAAAACTTCTAAGACTCTTTGAGAAACAAAACAATTTAAGAAAGTAAAGAAGAATGTTAAGTACTTCCTGTATTTTAAATTTTCAGATTTGTAAGCAAAAGAGTGAAAGGGTTAACTGTAACTTATTTCTATAAATTAAGTCAAATTTTAAAAATGTATATTTTAAGTTTGTGCTAATTGTGTATAACCGCTATTAAGAAATAACTTCTTTGGGAAAGCTTACTAACTCATTTTTGGTAGAAAAAAATAGAGACAGAAGGTAAACCAGATCTTCCAAAATACAAGATACAGATGTTTGGCATATGCTGTTTATAACTATTATCAATGGTGGCAACTTAAAGAAATGAACTTCTGTCAAAATTTCTTAGATTTCGCTGCATCACTATAGGTTTGATTTACCTCCTATTCCTCCGAGAAAAGCAATAACAGACTTAAAAGATTACATTAGCATCTTTATCCTTTGTCACAGTAGGATAGGTGATGGCTTTGCATCTTAGTAAGCAAAAATAAAGACATGTGAAAAGTGTTCTGCTGCAATTATAAGATGTAAAGGGTTTTATGCTTCCTATTTACCCCAGAAGGAGTCTGACTCTCAGATGAGAGATGCAAGAAATGGGACTTGCTTCACGAAAGAAAGGTACAAAGGGGAGTGTTTTGAGAAGGAATCTGAAGAGTATCTCTTCTGGCCTCCTTCCTTCAGACAGTTACACAATTCAGTAACATTTTACACATGAGACAACTAAGGTCAAAAACTACATAATTAGATCAAGACTTTACCGTAGATCTCTTTGAAATAAGAATGCTACAAAAACAACATAAGCCCCAGAGTTCATGAGTTTAAAACATGTCTCAGCAATCCATTTACTTTATATAAAAATGTAAGTGATAGAAACTGTTAAGACACTATATATGAAGAAATCGAGACTTCTTCTGAAATAAATTATCTTAAGGCATTCCAAGTTTACCCATTTTGTATCACATTTAAGTAGACACTTGTTAAGTTACTTGTGTCAGTTCAACATGATTTATTTAGGTGATTATTTTAAGTTTCAAAAGAAACTTGATCTTTTGTGGTGTTGGAAACACTTTGTTAACATAATATGTCAAAATCATATACCATCAAAGGGGACTGTTTGGTTACCACGTGATTCCAATAGAAATTACTTTCTCCTCTTGCTTCTTGAAGAAAAGACTAGAGAAGGAGGTTAGACCTAAAAACAGAGCCCGATGCAAAGCAGTACAAAGGCAGTAGAACGCTTCCACTTCTGGGTAAAAGGCAAAGTAAGGCGAAGTCCAGCTATAAGCAATGTAATTGGCTGCCTTTGTGGTATAAATATAGAGTTCTTAAAAAGCCCCTGTTTGTGTAGGATCTGGTTTCTGAAGATTTTTTTTTTTCTAACACTGACTAGTTCTTTTACCAGGAACAGTTCATGACGTCTGTTTGTGACTAAGGTTCTTGTATATAAAGCTCAGGATTTTATATAGAAACATATAAGATGAACAAATAATTCATGTTTTTTTATGTATAAACAACTCACATATATATATAGATGAATACCCAACCAAAATATAAATGAATAAATTGAATGTAACAGGCAATTTACAAATGGAAATATACTAATAGCTATTAAACATTTGGAAAGGTATTCAACCTTTTGAATCAATTAGTTCATCTAGTAGTATGATTTTTAAAATAGTTAGCAATTTTTATTTATCAAATTGGCAAATGTATAAAAATAATATAATCTCTACTTAATGCTTGTTCAGAGCTTTCTTTATTGTAATAACTAGAGAGCAATATGATAAGTGAGTCATCTGTCAGATTTTTATATTCATAAAACAAAATACCTATTTCAAAAATTATATTATGTAAGAAATTACAAAGATGCCCTTGAAAAGAGTGTTCGTTATGATGGTAATTTGGAACAATGTAAACTGTTCCAATTTAAGAAGACTTCTTAAATTGTGGGACATCTTTATGATGAAATATTTATCATAGATAATTGATATCATATTCTCAAAGTATATGTGAAAATATGTTCATAAAATATTAAGTGGAAAAGGCAGATTTAAAAAAAGAAGTATGACTCCTATTTTGTTGTAAAAAATGATCTGCTTGAAAAAAATACTGGAAGCATAAGCTAAAATTTTAACATCAGGTGTCTCTGGGTATGAAAATACATTTTGATTTTTGTGTTTTTCATAAATTTTGATTTTTGTAAATGAAACATGAATTACTTTTAGAGTCATAGAGGACAGTGAAGGTTATTTTCCTGAAAGCAGTAGGATGGAGTAGAGTGATCTCTAACAGCCTCTCATCATCAAAACTTCATAATTCTTTCTTTGGAGTGAAAGAGCAGGTTAATACATTTGTGAACCACTAATTAGTTGATGGGGGTTTGATTTGCAAATTAGCTACTCCTACGTAGTGTGCCTTTATACCGAATAGAAGTGAGAAAATACACACTTCAATTTGGGAGAAAATGAAGTCCAAAGTTCCGGAGGCATTGCAGCCTTACGGGAGGAGAGCGCTGACTAAGTGCTGGCCTGGAGCTGGGTCCACAGTTGCAGAAGAGAAACCTCTATCATTGTTCCTTCCAAACTCTGAGTGCAGAGCTTTGCCAGACAGTGCCTGGTGCTGTATTTCTCAATTTTAAAAACACTACCCACTGTAATGAGTAAGTTTTACAAAGCAACCAGCACATTTGAGTAGAGATAAGTGCACATGCAGACACCCACACACACAAAATAAAAGCTTTAATCACACATAAAAGCTTACTCTGCCTATCACATACAAATACTATTAGTCTATTTTATTATAAAAAAGCTGGGTATAATAGCATACAGTTTTACATTTTAAATGGAGCTCAACATATCATAAACACACAAAAAAAATAAAATAAGCACTAGGGATAAAGGAAAGTTCTAGAATCTCCAAAGTGAGATTCATTGAGGAAATTAAAAAAATAAAACATTAAAACATTTATTTATTTTTATTTATTATTTTAATTTTATTTAGGTAAGTTATGATTTATATATTACTATTATACATGCATATAATTTATAAATAAATACAATCAAGAGAAGTATGCTCAATTATTTTTTTCCTTGATAGGGCTCTGTGTTCAAGTTTGGAGAAGAAGATATGGTAAATATATACAAAAGGAGCTGGGAAGAGAAGCGATTTGGGGGAGTATTTAGTTAGAAAAGTTCCCCAGAAAAGAATATTATTTAATTTAAGCCTTAAAAAGTAGACTATATTGGGCCAAATATATGTGTAAAGATGTCATGTAAAAGTTTGGTGTTCAGAGCATCAAGTTACAGGACAATGGGCAGAAGGGACTTTGAAAAATCCCCGAAGAGATGGCAATTAGATCTGAAGATAAACCACATAGGAAAATAGGTATGGAGAGGAGATTAGAAAGTTCTCCTTCCTTTTAAAGGATTAGGGCACTGTGGATGGTTTCTGAAGCTCTTCTAGTACTGGTGCCTTAGGAGTTATGACAGATGCCTTTATTTACTCATCCAGACTTATCCTTCACTTGTGTCTACCTGCTTAATGACCCAAGAGGCCAAATCATGGCTGCAGGAATGGATTCCCTTACCCTGTTTTCCCCTTGGGTTCTTCACCAGGGTGAAGAGTGAGCATTAGGGGATCAGAGGTAAAAGGGAAGGTGAATTTGGAGTATGTACTCCCATAGCTCTCTCCCTGCCAGATCTTCTTGATGGATGTGTCTCTCACAAAAGCTACACATAATCTCAGGCTGTACCATGCTCCTTACTTCTGGGCACCAAAAACTACTCCATTCTTCAGCTTCTTCAGACCTGGAAAGTAATGTTTGTCCTCTGTTGCTAGCCTAGGGATAATATATTATTTTCTATTGATTTTCCTAAATCCTGTTTATACCTTTGTAGAAAAGAAAACATATTACACTGTCAAACAGTCTTCAAATTTACCAGTTTGGGTTTGTTATCTATATCCTGGGACCTTGACTGACAGAGGTGCAAAACAGTTGGGGCTGGATTTCTAGAAGGCAGAATGTGGATAAGTGTAGTTAGCACTTGGAGGCTGAACAGAAAAGGAAGAGTGATGCAAGTTAGTTGGGAATGCAAATGAAAGGTTTATTAGACCATTTCCAAAAGTAAGCATAAGCAGAAGAGTCCTAAGGAAGCAGGTTCACTCACTCAGCCCAGGGGAAAGAACAATAAAAGGGAAGGACCCTTAAGGGCTTTCTGAGGTTCTGGCAGTGTTTAATTTCTTTATCTGGTGTTCAGTTTATAGGCCTTCATTTTCTTATTTATTCTTGTAACTGTACATGTATATTTTAGACATTCTTCAGTATGTTTATGTATTTTATAATTAAATACAGGGAGAGGAAGAAGAGTGAATAAGGGTGTGGTGAACAATATTTCAATAAAATATCTGAATATTTTATATACTTGCTGCTATGTAATCCTCATTCTAGAATTGTGAGGTAGAAATTTTCATCCTTTATTTCCAATATTCACGAGAGTATGGGAAAGTGGTATATGTTAGCTGGCAGTATTTTATGAAACAATTTAATCAGGAAAATAATTGTAAAATATTGTTCAGACTATGGTGCTTTGCTTTGCAAAACATCCTTACAGGTCATCACAGATCAATTTGTGAGCCAGGAGTGTTTTTAATAAGTAATTATTATCTTCTAAAAAGAGTCTTTAATCATTTACAGGAAAAGTTAAAGTTCAATGGATACAAAATCATAACAATTGCCAACTTGTGAAATAAACCTTAAAACGTCTAGCTTAAAATATTTACCATATTTTTATCAATCTAGCTTTTTAAACCTAAGAAAATTTCCAGTTTTTTCTCAGTTATCACAATAACGTAGAATGCTTATAAAAACTTAAGCAGGATAAAATTGGAAATTATATTTGATTTCTAAACAGAAAGTTCCCCAGTACATATGTACAGAAAGTCCCCTTAAGACTGACCTAGCAATGGAGAATAGTTCCAAGGATAAAAACAGAAAAATATTTATTATACTCATTCCCTCCTGAGAATATAAATGAGTAAAGATATTATTATTAAACACTTTTGAATCGGATTTTTTCTCCAACAACTCACATTTACTACTGTTAGTTTCATTTTAAAGTCACTGAGAATTCAAATGTGAGAAAGGAAATGCTTTATTCATGTGAAATTTCTGCAGTGATTTATACAGGAATGCTTCTGGCAAAAAAAGTAAGATGAAAGTACTTTATTTCCCATTTAGAATTCTTTTCCACAGTTCAGAAGTAAAATTCTTTCTCACTATGGTTATTGAGTTTAAAGCCGCTTAAAGTCCTGAAAAAATCATTGAAGAGGTACTCTCTGCTTGGACTCAGTCCTATCTTACTACAGAAGTTGCTTACGCAGAAGATTTGGAGTCTCATAGGCAAAAGGGGATATGAGAAACTAACCAAGATGAACAAAAGACACATAGTAGACAGTTTCACTTGATTTCTGTGGTAGGCTAAAAGGTGAGAACAATTAGACAGAAAGTTTAGCATTTTTTACTTACTCATAGTTAATCATTAGTATGTTCTTGAGAAATGGAATAATTGAAAACATGTAGTGTTTCAAGAGAATTTGTCAGATAGCAGTGCACCAGTCAAATTATGTCAGAGAGGACACATTTGAAAAAATCTCATGACTGCAAAAATAAAGGCCTGTGTAATTAGGAAGAGGAATAGACAAGGAGATAAGCTTGAAAGGTAATTCAGAATTTCAATGAAAAAGGAAGACTTTGGTGGGAATACGTACATACAAGGAGATAGAAGAACTGGGCATAATTGCAAAGCTTTCAGCCTCTAAGACTGAGAAGATAGTAGACAGAGCAAGATCATTGGGAGAGTGTTTGTCATTTGCATTTAGATTTGGGTGAGGAAGACCAGTTTGATATGGGCATGTGGAGTTTATGATGACCATGCAACAGCCCACTTCAAGTGTTGGTCAGCTATTTAAAAATAGTGATGGTGGCTACTTCTCTAAGGGAATTAGAGTAAGAGAGAAGAGCAGAAGGAGCAAGAAAGATTTTTAGTGAAAGAAAAAAAATGTGCTTTGAAAGCAGAATGAAGGAATAAAAAGTGAAGTAGGAGGAGAAACAGAACAGTACAATGCTATGGAAATTGAGATAGAAGAGTTTTAGGAAGTAGATGGATGCTAGAACCAAACCTCTCACTGATGTCAATTTTGAGAATAAGTTACCTTGGATGGAACAGTTGATTTCAATGGAGTGGTTGGTGTGAAAGTCAGAAAACAGCAGTTGAAGGCAGAGTGCAAGACATCTAAATGAAGGTGTTGAATGTAGATCACAGTAAGAAATAATAGACAGAAGAAACCAGAAGGTTTGAAGTGAATTGCAGATATAGTTAAAACAGTAGTTTCAACCGAAGAGTTTATTTTAGAATTTAGGATTCTTGGGGCATAGAAGACCTTTTAAACCAGGAGTTAAGAGGCTACACATTTTGATATATAGTCTTATAAGATGTCACAATGAGCCAATCAATAATGGCTCCAATGTTGTATCCTGTTTTCTGGTTTTATGTTTGTGGCTTAAAATGATGACTTGCAAAAATCAACTCACATTTAAAAGATGGAGAAGAAAGAAATGCTAAAAGACTCCTTGTACTTAATTTCATTGTTAAAGACAGCCTCACAATCCCCTTCTAACTGGTTAGAAACCAGCATCTTCAGAGCCTACTTACTTCCTGCTTAAACTATGAGAATAGACTAACACCAGATGTGTTGTGACCTTATCAAAACCTACACACAGGCAAGAGGCCATAACATACTATTTAGATACAACCCACGTGTTGCTAATGCAGGCCCTCATTTTCCATGATGTACATAAGGGGTCGGGGCCCAGCCAGCTGCAAAGGCCCCAGGCTAGACCTTGGCAAAGAACATGTTCCCTTGGGAGAAAATACTGTGCCACTCTTCAACACTGAAATGTTTTACCTTGAAACTTAAGCCACCAGGAGCAATCTGACATATAATTTTGACCTTTTTCAATTTTCTTATAATGAAAAGAAGAAATTGAGATGGGTCTCTCAAAGGCCAACTTTCAAAAACTGGAAAAGACAAACAATACTGTTTGTTGTTGTTATTTTTTTTTTCCAACATGACTCAAGTAATAGACTCCTGCCACTTCCTTTGTGGTTCAGTTCCACTATCCAGTGTATCTCTCATTGGGAGTTTTATATTTTTAATATTCAGCTTTGACATTTTTCTTAATTTGTTTCCACTGCTTCTTTGAGACCACTCTGAATGTACTTTTTTTTGTCACACACATACATGCACACACATACATATCCCCCTCTGATTTTAAAGGTCTTAAGCAAAGTTTCATTGCTTACCTTCAAGTTTCCATTCAATAAATATGTACTAAAACCCTACTGTGTACTAATTACCATTTATTCTTATTTTATTATAAAAACAATTATATTGCTTTTGGAGAAAATCATAAAATTTTAAGGAAAATTTTTATGTTGGAAAATATAAAGAAGAAAAATATAAGAAAATCTTTCAGATCCTACCATCCAAATACAAATAATATTAACCATCTATTAGCTATATATGTGTTTATAACTTTGCAAAATACAATCATGTATATTTTCCATAAGCAGCTTCTTTCACTCAATATCCCATGAATATCTTTCTTATCATTTCTTATCTACCTTATCATTTTTAATAGTTGCATTGTATTATATAATATACATATACTGCAATTTTAACTAATATCCCAGTGGTGCTCATTTAAGTTATTGTAATTTTTCTATTTGAATTTCCAGAAGCAATTTGAATATATTGGTTTTCATTTTTTTCTCTGAGTGCTTTCTGGTTTTTGTCAGTAGGTCAGCAACTCTTTTCCCTTGGTGCTTTCTCTTCCTACTCAGGGGTGGTTTAAGGGACCTTAAGAGTGAGTGATCTTTAATATGAACAACTTTCATAAGAACCATATTTTATGCGCTACTTTGGGTAGATGAGATCAAAGAGTGGAAGTTGCAGGCAGGCAGATTATGGTTTAATACTCAGAAGTATGTCTTGAAATAACTGAAATAACTATATTAGATAAATGAGATAATATAGATGTAAAAGTGTTCTGAAAGTTGTATAGCAATAATTGTCAAAACAAAGGTCATAATTATGATATAATTACGGAAAGAATTGCTTTATTAAGTGGTGAATTCCTAGCACTTTATTATATTTGTACTGAATAAAGTTAGATGAATAATTTTCAGCAATTACAATACAAATTATCCTTAGGTAAAAGTCTGAACAAATCAATTTCTTATATATACCATTTTCCTATGAGTTTCTAATGTTCCAAAGTGGAACAAATGTTGAATTGGGCTTTAACCTCACCAGCACTACCTTAAATCCCACCTCTGCCAAAAAAAAAATGAAGGTATTTATGTTTTAATAAGGGATTTCTAAACACCTTAATTTTGGCTTATTCTTGGCAGATAGGCAGAAAGAGATACTTGGAATCAGGGAAGCCTATCAGAGTGCCTATTTAAGTCACAATTTTTCTAATATCTATTTATGACTTTCCAACTCAGATTTCATGGGTCTCAAATGGGACTAACTCTCTCACCCACTACAAACACACATATCCAGAGTTTCAACCACAAAACTTTCTGGTTTGGAAAGTCTGGTTTGGATGAATAAATAAGATATGGCAATAAGCATAAATATGCATATTCCAATATTTTATTGTATCCCCAGTGACAAATCATGAAAAGATAGTCTATACTAAACATCTAAGCGCATGTAAATAGAAGTTGTCAGTCACAACCATGGGTGTGGGGGGCAATATAGACACTATGTTTTGATAGTGAATTTTACACAACATCCTCCAGAACAGCTGAAAGTATTCCTGCCCAGCTCCTGGGAACCAGGAGCAGCAAGCACATATGCATAGAGTCTGGACCACAGTGTTCTTAGCCTTGTTCATACAAATAAATTCATGAAAAGTAGTATTATCTAACCAAGAGAGAAAGGCTGCATTATTGCTGAGTAAAAGTTTGTACTTGGAAATCTAGTATTTCCCAAAGTAGAAACTTTCTCGAATAAATGATCGACTCTTTAATAAAAAAAATAGTGTCCTCCAACAAGAAAAAAATTCATATACTTTTCCAGAGGCCAACTCTTTGTAGCCCACTATTGACTTCTCAGCCATTCTTGGAAAAATATGCTGAAATTAAAAAGAAAGGTTTATGTGCAAATACTTTGAAGAAGTAAACACGTCTTGGAATTTAGCAAAGATAGTGATGGTCTTCATTTTTGTCCTGTGAAGTTCTTAGGATGTGAGGAAGAATTCAGGATGAAGAAAGGTCTCTTACAACAGAAAGAGTTCACATTTGCCTGCAGTTCTTGTTTCTTTTAAAAATTATGTCATATTCTGAAATGGTATGCGATCCTCTTTTCATAATATTCGCAATGGTTTTCCATAGAGGGTGATTGATGCTTTTTATTTGGCATAGTCTTACCTCAAGAGTTATTTATAATTATGTGGTACTTAAATAAAGATCTAAGAGGAAATGTCTGCCAATAAATTGGATTCTCTGGAAGTTTTGGTGAAACAAAGTCAGGATTTTTTCAGCCAAATGACATAGATGTTATGGAGTAGAATATGACATTGATATACATTATTTTACTTTAAAGCTCTCAAAATAAATTATTATAAAACTTTAAAACTTTTCTTTTTATAGTCAAAGGAGAATAGGAGCACTGAAGTATTACCACCAGCCTCAGGGATACTTCTGTGGAAATTTTTGAGAGTAGAGCACAGACTCCCAGCTAGATATTCAAAAGCTTTCAGAATGTGGTCTCAATATTCCTTCTGAAACTTTTTTCACTACCCTTCTATCTGAAATCTGAACACTAGTGGGCAAATCCACCCACTCATTATCCCTCAGGTATGCCAACCACGACACAAGGCCCTAACCAGTCTCCCTCTTAAGATTTTTTTTTTTAAACTACTACTTTTTCCCTTACTTCTTGTTTTCAAAGTTCAGTTCCAATAAGCTCTTCCAACCCCCAGTCCCTTAGTGATTCATTCTCCTCTCTTCTCTACTTCATCTTCTCTTTGATGTTATTTACCATTAGTGGCAAAATATGTTATTTGGTTGTACTTTAATTTTATTCATTATCTTCCCAACCTAGAATGAATATTTCTAGAAAAAGAACTTTTAATATTCTTCATAACTTTTGACACAGTGTTAAGCACATAGTAACATAGATTATAATACACAGACAGCATTTTAGAGATCATTGAATTTGAATTTCTCATATTAAATGTAATAAAATAGAGACCAAAGTTTGAAATATGATCACTGAATGAATGAATGAGAGAAAAAAAAAGAGAAAACCTGAAGGATAACACAGAAGAGTAATTTTTATTGCTTTTTTTTTTATTTCTGATAGAGATTAGTTCTACATAAAACCCTCTAGCAATTAAGAGAGAGACAGAGTGACTGTCACTATAGCTTGTGTAGAGATTAGGTCAGAAATATGAAATTTTGTCTAATGAAAAGTATTGTTTTTGCCCTTGGGAATCTTCCATGTTGATTTGAAAGAGCCCTGGTATTTCCTGAGAGCAGGAGGCACTGCATTCTTAAGATTTCCGTCATCTATACTGAGCACTATTTTGGTCTTCATTTTTGCCATGGGTTTATTTTTGGAGTTCTACCATTCACACGCAAAACCATAAGTTCCACACCAATCCTCTGAAGATTTCTTTACAATCTTCTCCACAGTTCTTACATTGACACTGAATTCGTTCAGGTATGCGAAGCCTTCTTTATTTAGTGTGATGTCATCTGAGAGGCTGGTGGAGGGTGCGAGTTGAAAAAAATAGAAGTGCTGAAGATGGGAGATGATACTTGTGGTTACCAGTGCATAACTTGAGATAGCAGGTCAAATAGGGGACTTCTTTATTCATTTCTCATTCTCTGTAGAAGGATAATAGCACTGGTCTGTGAAACCTATACTTATTAACACAATGGATCCCCATATCAATCCAATAAAATGGTACCTTTATGATCAGAAACTAGGGCTCAGAGAGGTTATAATTTGCCCAGGTAAGCCAGCTTAATAGTTGTAGATACCTGTATTTGAACCCAGGAATTCTGGATTCAGAACTATGCTCCATCTACTATATATTATAGTGCCTACCAAAGGACATGGTAAAATTAAAATTAACTTAGAAGTCAGTTTAAGATGTAAGAGAAGTTCAAGTCAATGAAGCTTAAAGTGGTAGACTCACCCCTGATTTAAATTATTTCTGGGTCTGGGTTGACCAGGTGTGTGTGTGTGTGTGTGTGTGTGTGTGTGTGTGTGTGTGTGTACACACACAACTTTAGAGAACTTGTGGAGAAGAAATTGATTTGTCAAAGAAATTCAGAGTTCAAACATTTACCCAAATCAAAATGTGAATACCTCTTTCTTGCATAAGTAAAAAGTGTAAGAACTTTGTAAAAAGATGCAAAATTTATCAGTGAAAGAGACCTCAGAAACTCATTTACAGGTGAAGCCCCACCTATATTGAAATGACAAGTATAAAATCTACACCTAAATGACCCCGATTGACACATATTTATCTTCACTTTTCCTGTGAGAGGCAGCTTCTTAGCAAGGAAGGGTGGGTAACACGATGAAAGTTATATTTTCAGAGAATTGGTGTAGAGAATGGATAGACGAGTGGAGGCAAAGAATTGGAAAAGGATAAACCTGTTAGGAGACTGTACCAGTTCTTCAGGGATCAGTTGGCTGTCAGAATAAATGCCAAAAATGATGGCACAAAACATTCCTTGTAAATCTATGACTGCCCAGAAAAAAAACTTGAAAGATAGAGAAATGGAAAATGACTTAAAAGTTTGTGGTCAGGAAGGTAGAGATAAGGGAGATGTCAAAGACAAAAGTGAACTAAGACTAGAGTGTAATGGAATGTGAGACCTCTGAGGGCAGGAACTATGACAAATTCATCTTTGTACTCCCCAAGCCTGTCATCTAATAAGTTCTCAGTAAATGCTGAATATGTGAATGAAAGAATGAACTTGAGATTTGCATTTTTGGGAAAGAGGAACCACTTTTGGAAGAAGGTGATATACTGACTTTGAGACAAAAATGATCTATGAGCTTGCTTGGGGTGCTATAACACAGAACCGCAAACTAGGTGGCTTAAACAACGGAACTTTATTTTCCCAGTAGAAGGCCAAGATCAAGGTGTTGGCAGAATTAGTTTCTTCTGAGGCTTCTCTCCTGACCTTGCAGCAGGTGGTCCTCTCTTCTTTATGTCTTTACACTGTCTTCCTTTAGTGTGTATCTGTGTCCTAATTTTCTCTTTTTATGAGGATATCAGGCATATTATATTAAGGCCCACCTACATGACTTCATTTTACCTTCATTTCCATTTGAAATTCCCTATCTCCAAATGCAGTCACAATCTGAAGGTCCTGGGCATTAAGACGTCAATGTATAAATTTAGAGAGGGACACAATTCAGCCTAGAACAGATGGTTACCAACCTGCATTTCCCACAAGCAACTGGAAATGTAAGATTATAACATGAGGAAGAGGACCAAGCTGAACATACTGATTTGAAGAGTGGATGAAACCATGAGATGTATATAGACTCACATAGCAACTTGCTCCAAAGTGGAGAGTGGGGGTGGGGGTGAGGGGAATGGAGGGTAAGAGTGAGGGAGCGGGGAACATGAACAAACATGAGAGTTTCTCAGATAAGATTTTGGGACTGACCAAATTTAAGTGATTCCAGGAAATAAAGAGAATGGAGCTAAGTGATAGTATACTATACAATCCAAACAGTGCTTATCAAAGAAGGTGATGAGAGGAGAATTACTGTAGAATACTAACAAGCTAGATTGTTCAGGCGAGTTCAGCACAGACCAGATTTTGCCAAAAAGTCATGTATAAAGATCTTTGTTAAGTGTTAAAGAGAAGCTTTCATAGAGTATTAATTTTATATTTAATTCCCAGACTGCGTTTCTAATTCAGATTTTATTTATTTTTTTTGAGAACGACATCATCCTCCTGACTTCTCTTTTTTGATAACAGTCCATGAAATGTGAGCCCCTCTCTCCTGAGATATGATGAGGCATGAGGGGGAGTGGCAGAGGTGCTATGGGTAGGACACTGTACCATGTGACATCACGATCATGCAGCTGGTGCCCGACAGGACAGAGACATGAGAATGAGCACACAGGGGAAGGCAGGTAGCTTCAGAGTAAGTGCCCAGTCTCTCAAGAACACTGTCTGTCAAGTTCTTGCAAAGCCATTCCCCTGGGGCTCACCATCTTGGCTCTGGCCTTAGCTTTCATCTTCCCTCTCAGTTCAGTGGGTGGGAATTTATACTGCTGCTGGCAGATATGGGCTAGTTTTTTCCTTGCTTCTTCCAGTTCTTGCTCTTTCTTTAGCATTTCCTCCTGGGTGGTGATAATCTGAACAATCTCCACCCCCATTAAATGGGTTTTAGGAAAGTTACACAGAGTTGCTGCCCCAGGCAAAGACTGATATAGCAAACAGATTTGGTGAATTCCCTGACTACAAGAGGAATTTTAGGTTTGTAATCATTATCCTATTTGTTACCAGGGCAAGACTGACACTACTTTCTCCAAAGACAAATTTGTGCTCCCAGGTGAGTTTACTGAATCTTAAAATCAAAGGAAGTTCACTGTCTCTTCAATTCTCACAACCTTTGCTCTCCTCTCTAATGCTGCACTGGTCTGGTTGGGTCCACATGGTATCATTACATCAGTAGTATTCTCACAGCAACCAACTCCAGGATTTGTGTCAAATCGTGGCTATTACATTGCTGATGTTACAAAAGGAAATCTAGTGAACCCCATATTAGCTAAATGAAGAGGAAGGGAAAAGCACCAATAGTTGTGCGTTGTTACCATAAAAAGTCATAATGTTGATTCTCCTGTTTAAAGCAGTGTTATTCACTGGTAAAGACTTTGGGAAGCCATGAATCAGAAACATAGTCTGGGAATTAAGTATAAAATTAATACCCTATGAAAGCTTCTCTTTAATACTTAAACAAAGACCCTTATTCATGACTTTTTGGCAAAATCTGGTCTGTGCTGAACTCGCCTGAACAATCTAGCTCTTTAGTATTCTACAGTAATTCTCCTCTTATCACCTAAGTCCATCTCCTCTTCCTCACTCCTACCATTCTGGACATCTCAGTCAAATTCAAGGTTGAGTCTTCCTGATTATGTCCATTTATCCTATTTTATTTTTCCTTGCACTTATTAAATATGACTATTTGATTAATCCCTAGCAACTTTACAAGACTGGCAGCTCCACAAGGGACAGGCATCATAACTACTTTACTTGCCTCTCTACACCCAGTTTCTAAACAGTGCTATATCTAAGCAACCATGGAATCGATGTATGTTTAATTATTTCTATGTAGGTATTTGACTCATCTTTTCAGCATCTCATGTTTGTTTGTATGTTTCTTTTTAAAAGTGAGTAGCATGGTATGGTAGAAATATCACAGGTTGTGGAATTAAACACACCTAAATTTAATCTGAACTGTTACATTTTATTTGTCTAGATTCAGAAAAAAAAGAGATATCACTTGCTAATGTTCAGTCTCATCTTCGTTTATCTTTCAATCAAACATTCACTTTTACTTGAAAGTGTACTCTTGACTTAATGGTGTCACTCTTATGATTCTCTTTTAAATCTTTGAAAACTTCAGTTTTATTTCAGTTTTATTGTCCTCGGAGTTTAATTCTGCATTTCTTTTATTCCATTCATAGAACTTTTTAAGTTTAAATACAGTACTCTTCAATCAGATGTTTAGACAACTTCTCAGGGTAATGAAATTCATACAGAGGAAGATATGTTCTCTAAGAACAATTCCAAAGGAAGGTTCAGATATTAGGATAAGAAATATGCCATTCAGACATATTTCTATATTAAATAAGTCATCTCCAAACTTGCTATAACAATCTGAAATGGAATGGCCTTCCTTAATAGGGAGGAAAAAGATTTGACTGATAATGATCTGGTAAATATCAAACCTGCCATTCACCAGGTATAATTGGACAGACCTTAGGGATTGAGACTTGCTCTCTAAGATATTTTTGCCAAACAACTTTCTCATGTTATCTCTGAAATCATTTACTGCTTGGAAACATACCCAAAGAGAGGTAAATATGAATATAAAAGTTTTATTGTAGCTCTTCTAAACACTTACCCATCTAAAGTCGTAACACAAACATTTACTATAAAAGCGGTTGTCTTCAAAATTAAAGCCTAGCTTTCTTCAGAAAAAATTTTTAAAAAGGAAGGAAAAGGGGAAAAAAAGAGAAGCACTGAAAACCTTTTCTACACCAACACTATCCGAAAACAGAAATCAGTTGTCCAACAGGCTTACAAACCCAGAACTTGGAAGCAAAGCCTCTAAATAACTGATGATGCCTACAATGAGATTTAGTCATTTGACTTGTACACAAATGCTTCAGGGATTTATTCAAGTCCTATTATGATTATTTCATGGTATCAGTTTGAAATACAGAAATTAGAATATAGAAATTGTGAGCCTTAGTTTCAGCAATGATAAACTTGTTTGAACCTATTTACAGACAGGAGAAAGAAAAACTAAGCAAATCAGTAATATCTCGAAGAACACCAAACATGTGATCTCTGGGGAGGGGCAGGGAATCTTATAATAAGTCCTGAGGAAAAAATATATTATACACAGAAAAAAAGATCCTAATACATCAATAAAAATTAAATTTAGAATCTTCTGCGAGGAAGAATGTAAATTTTTATTTTTATTTAAAATGAATAAAATTCAAGTTTTGATGTTTAAAAATGTCTTTAGCATTTTATGAATTTTACTGTGCTAATTCCTAACTCTCCTTTTCAAGCTCATCCTTTGTCCTCTTGTACTTGATGCTGGGGCTGGAGTCTCCCTTATCTTCCATCTAATTAGCATCCGACAATGGGAGACACTGGGAGTGAATGGGAGACAGAACAGAATAAGGAAGGAAAAGGGCATGCCTTCATGGTTTTCAGTGCCATCAGTATTTCTCAGCATATAGTTGATTTCAGCCTATCAATGTTCTTAGCATTTTCAACAACTTCCTCAGCTGAATTCTTTCTCAATAACCAACCCACAAAATGGTGAGCATAATTAAATGGCTGCTGTTTTGTACTATTAAATTTTGAGATAATCATAGCACGATATATTGTTATTTGTCCTCATAGTATGTGCTTAAATAATATTTATTGAATAAAAGAATAAATGCAGAAATTGGTGACAGGATACCAATAGTATCATTTACTCCCTAAGTTTATATCATATTGGCCCTAAAGTGAAAAATAATTCAGAAACAGTTTAGAAAGCAAATCTAATTATAGAAATTAGTCCCCCTCTTCTTTAATGAAGACTTTTTTAATCTTATAATTAAGAAAGCCACATTGTTGAATATTGACCCAAAACAGTAATTTCCACATTTTCCATACTACTATCTCAAATTCCTTTTTATTTTCATTCATTCCTAAGACTAGTCTAGATTTTCATGCTATTTCAAGAATTCTAGGAACTGATATTAATAGAATGCTTATAATATCTCATAGTCCCAGAATTTGTAGACTTCTAAAGGATGATTATTAAAAAAGTTTTCATTTTTAATAGATTAGCATAGACATTCCAGATAAAATAGATTTTAAATGTTTGCATGAACACCACAGTAGCAACGAGCACATCTGGAACCCAGATCTTAGTTTCAAATATCATCTTTCTTTAGTTAAAGGGCTCCTTGGAGAATTAACTGATTCTTGGATTAGAACAGGAAATATGTAAGATGAGCCTGGATCATCTTGTATTTCTAGAATAAGGCACTACTCAAAAATAAAAAGCCTCCACTGCTGGGGGTATGTTGAAGGGACATAAGAGCCAAATGAAAGAGCTCAAAAATAGAATAATGCTAGCAACAAATAAAGTAGTATTGAATTATAATCCAAAGCAGAAAATAAATATCGATGAATCTACACTTACATAAATAAATGATTGAATAAACAAATGGAGAGAAAAATTTCCCATGCGAAGAATTCCAAATAATTTATATAGCTACTCCACTTTTAAGGAGGTGTATCATAACTCTCACCCTGTAAGTGTGTACTTCACAAAGTGACTTATTTCCAAGGAGTACAGTATAGAAGGGTGGTAGGGAAGGGTAACTTGACATTGATGAAAGAAATCAAAGAATACAAATAAATGGAAAGGTATCCTGTGTTTATGGATTGGAAGAATTAATATTGCTAAAATGTCAAGCTACCAAAATCTATCTATAGATTCAGTGTAAAAACCTATCAAGAATCCAATGATGTTTTTTAAAGATATATAAAAAAAATCTAAAATTTATATAAATCCATAAAAGACACTGAATAGCCAAGGAAATCGTGAGAAAGAAAAACAGAGCAGAAGGCATCACACTTCCCAATTTCAAGCTATATTATAAAGCTATAGTAATTAAAACACTGTGATACTGGTATAAAAATAGACAAATGGAACAGAATTAAAAGCTCAGAAATAAACTCAAGCATATATGGTCAACGAATATTTGACAAGGGAGACAAAAATGATTGAGAAAAGACAGACTATTTAATAGTGGTGCTGAGAAAATTATATATTCACATGTAAAATAACAAAACTTGTCTCAAAAATTAACTCAAAATGAATTAAGACTTAAATGTAAGACCTGAAACCATGAAATATCTTAGAAAATATAGAATAAAGCTCTTTGGCATGGGTCTTGGTAATGTTCATTTTAGAAATAACACTAAGCACAAGAAACAAAATAAAAAATGAGCAAATGGTACGATGTCTAACTAAAGAACTTCTACACAACAAAAGAAACTATCAAAATGTGTGGGGAGTGAGAATTGGGAGAAGATGGTCAAAAGGTACAAACTTTCTGTTACAATATAAATTAAGTAAGAGGGATGAAATGTATGACATTGTGACTATAGTTAACACTGCTGTTGATATACAGTAAAGTTGTTAAGAGTAGATTCTAAGAATACTGATGACAAGATAATTTTTTTCTTTTTTCTTTTTTCTTTTTATTGTGTCCATTTGATACAATGGATATTTACTAAACCTATTGTGGTTTATATATTGTGGTTTTATAATATATGTAAGTCAAACCATCATGTTGTATACCTTAAGTCTGTTACACAGTAATATATGTCCATCATTTATGAATAAAACTGGATAAAAAAGGTAACTGACAAACACTATTTCAAGGCAGAATATTAAGATTAACATCAACAGTCATGAGTCTTGTGGTACCCTTGATGTGGAAATTCTTGATACAATGTGATGAGAAGGGCACTTAACCTCTTCCAAAAATAAATTCTCCTAGCTTATCATGAAAAAACATTAGACAAATTCCAGTGGAGAAACATTTTACAAAATACTTGACCTGTACTCTTCAAAACTGTCAAAGTCATCAAAAATAAGAAAAGTTGTAGAGATTGTCATAATCAGATGAATTCTAAGGAGACGTTACTACTCAGTAAAATGTGATATTCTGCATGGGATCCTGGAAGAGTAAAGATATTAGGGAAAAACTTAGGAAATCTGAATTAGGTATTTACTTTAGTTAATAATAATATATTAACATTGGTTTTTTAATTGTGACAAATATTCCATAATAATAAAAATCTTAATAATAATAATAATATGGGAAACTAGCTGAAGTATGTGGGATCTCTCTGTACTACTGTTACAATAATTCTGTAAATCTAAAACTGTTCTAAAATAAATAGTTTTGTTTAAAAAATGCCCGTGTTTTGTCAACATCTTTTTAATGTTGAATTTTGTCAACATCTTTAAACCTATACATGTGGCTATTCATAAAGGGCAACATTAATATTCTGCCAGTCTGGTGATTAATAGTCTGGATGCTGCCATAGTAAGGCTGTTCCAAGTATTTAGAAAAAAGGCAGCTTAGTCATCTGCCCACTCTCTTCTTCATTAAGTTTAATTTATGGACTATGGATTTCAGTGTAGTGAAATCTTGAAAACAAGAGCAAATTGTTCCACAGAAATGGGACGGCATGGGAGTTGAGGCCCACGATTCTCAGATACAATCATTGAAAGAAAATAATGGTATCACATTGTTGAGATGGTCCCAGGACAGAACAATTACACCTGGCTTTGTCCTTATCCCTTCCCACTTAGCCCAGTTCCAAAGAATTATTATGAAGAATTAACCTTAAGAATTTCATGGGCACTAGATTTTAACTGTTGTCTTAAACTTTGTAAAACAATTAAAAATTCAATTAAAAAATTAAAGCAGAAACATATCTAAATCTTATTATATATTTCAATAATTTATTTTTCATTCATAATATTTAAAATAAACTCCTAAAATATGGTAATAATGGGAAAAGCCTATGCAGAAGTGACTTTGAAGACAATCTCTGTATCACTTGGCCAACGTCTATCTTAGAGGACAGAGAAAATAAGTCAAGACCTAATAACTGACCACAGAGAAGTTAAAGCCGTGATTCAAGATGAAGAAAATATTTTCATCATGGAGCTTTACAACCTTCCACTGGCTCCAAGTCAAGCTGCTTTAAAAGCAGGTTCTGAAAATGTTTACAACTGAATGACAATTAACTAATTACTGAATTTAATTCATTATTAAATTTTTGGAGTTTTTTTCACTTTTTCTTTTACTTCAAACTCTTACCCCTGCATTTTTCACACCTTCCAGCAGCATTACCTTCCATTTGCTTCTACTTCAGCCTGTATATATATATATATATATATATATATATATATATATATATATATGTGGGCTTTCCTTTAAACACTGAAGCAGCCTGTATAGGTGTAAGATTTCTGATAACTTCTAGGCTAAGGTAGACACAGAATTGAGGGCAGTGAAAGGATTCAAATCCACACAAAGAAGAGACTAAAAAGCATGAAAAGAAAGGCTATCATTTACATATAAAGTGTCAAGAATAGGAATAGGAAATATAGATGCAAATGTTGTATTGAAGCTGAAAAAAATCAAAACTGTAAATCCTCAATAATTTGGCAAATAGGATTCTTTTCAAAATTGGTCTATTGGCAAATTACACTTTACAAATTGACCTATTTCTCTTGCATATGATCTTATTTCCTGATTAGCTTATTGTGTGCCTTGTATTAGAGCCCAGACTGAGTTTCAATATTTCTCTGTATTTAAGGAAGGAGAGAATACATTCCTTTTCCTAACTTCTGAATAAAATCACCTTACATGTAACTCATGCCTGATGTCTTGTTTGAAATAAAGCCACTCTGACCCCCAAAAACTCTTTAAAAAATGTAATCCTCCTGTTATAAAATCTTTTAGGAACTGATCAAGACAATGAAGTGTATGCTGGTGATCTGGAGCAGTACCCCCCCCCCCCCAAATTCTGTAGGCTAAATTCCCAAATCTTTGGAATAATTATATAAAGTCCTGGATAATATTGTGTTTTACCTATCATTCTGTTAGAAGGAAGAGGAGAGTAGAAGGAGAGAGGGAATGAGGAAAGAAGAGAGGGAAGAATGTTGTGCTAAACTCTTTTGGTGTGGCCAGCATAGAGCTCAGTGTTGTAAAGATTACAAGATCAACATTTTCTCACTTTTTTCACACCAGTCTCTCCCAAGAGCAACCAACCTCATCACTGTTTCCTTAATACACTGTACTTAACCTGACCTCCTCGTCATGATTACCTTTCCTTCCTGAGTCTCTTAATCTCACCTATTTGCTGGGGTACAGTTTAATGGCCCCTCCTCAGTGTCTTTCCTAGCCACCCTGGTGTCTTCTCATCTATCCATTTTGTAACTTTATAGTAGATTTAGGAAGAAAATAAACTTATCTGAATGTTGACTCCTTTTAGTTAGCATAACTTACTTAGAAATTAATGAGCAACAAATGAACAGGACATTATATTTCTTATGTGTATCATATTATAAGAGTATAAGCAGGCCCACTAAAATACATTGTCTTACAATTCTTTTTCAGCTCCGTGTTTAGAGCAATGCTAAACCTATTGCAGGGGCTCTGGAAAGCCCACTTGGTGAACATATGGATTAATAAATAAATGAACATTGAATGAATGCACTGAGCTAATAGTTGCAGACATAAATGTAAAGAGCATGAGAAAGAGCCTAGTAATGAAGCAAAGAATCAGGTCAGAACAATTTCATTGGCTCACCACCCGCTCTTTCCCACAGAGCTCTGAGGTTTCTTTAGAGATTGAACTCATTTATTTCGAAAAGTCATGGCAAAGAAAGTGAGAGAACTTCAAAAGAAAAATGAATGACTTTATAAACAAGGATTCCTACATTAACAACCATTTATGGACAACAAAAAGTCATAAGAAGCAAAACTAAAATAAGTTTCCTTTCCCAGAGCCCAAGAGAAAAATAATCATTAAACATATTTCTTCAATCAAGTCTACATTTCCAGTAATGAGGAAGCTCAAACAACTCTATTTCCTGTTTATGTAAAAGTTTTGTCACTGGAGGCAGAGAAAAATATTCATCTTGTTGGTCTTCCCATAAAGGTAGCACCCACTCATCAGCGCCCTATTTTTTTAGAGTGCAATTTATTGTTGCTACTGGTAACCCAAAGACGACATTGAGGCAATCTCATGTTTTCTTTGTGTCCTGCAGTTCCATAAAGGAAGAGATTCCACTTGTCTAATATTTTCATTTTATTCTGTGCCTGAGGGTTTTAGAAAGGCTGCTTTAAAGTTCAACATGGGGTCTGCCTGGGCTGGTGACTTTTAGAGATCTCGTTTACTGTAAACTGAACCAAGATTAATAACTATTCACATGGCATTTGTTTATTGCCTGTCTCATCTGGAAAATGGCAAAACTATGTATTTGTTCGAACTATATTCTTGTTCTGCCAACACACTGTAGAGATAACATCATTGAAAGCTGGTTGTTGTTACTGCTGACTCCATCATTCAGAGGAAGGGGACAGCGTATAATTCTGCCTCTGGTAATCTGCTTGTGACAGGACTTTTATAGCCTGCATACTTTTGCTTACTGTGCCCAGATTTTGAATGATACTTTCCTAATAATGCATATTTAAAAAAATTTCTCGTTTGTTTTGAAATAATTTAATACTTGCACAATGATTTATTATTCTCTTTCGCTCTCTCAATGTGTGTGTTGGGTGGGGTGTATGCAAAGTTTTTCTGAACCATTCGAGAGTAAGTTGCAAAAATAATGCCCCTCTACCTCCGTGTGTATTTCCTATAAACAAGGGCATTCTCTTACAAACCAGAGTACCTTTTCTAAATCAGAAAATTTGCAGTATTACAGCTCTGTTAGTTAATCTCCCATCAGGTTTTATCATTTCTCCCACTGAATTCTTTACAACATAAGGATTCTTTTTTTATGGTCCAGAATCCAATATGCAATTAATGTTGCATTTATTTTTTTGTGTGTATTTATTCTCCATCAATTCAAAATAGTTCTTCAGCATTTCTTTGCCTTTCATAACCCTAATATTTTTCAGAGTAGTAGCCATTTATTTAGTAGATATCCCTCAGCTGGGAATTTTCTGAAGGCTCTTTATTGTTACATCTGTGAAATATATTTTTGTTAGGACCACCCCAGAAGCAATGCTGTGTTATTCTCAGTGCATCCCATCAGGAGGCACATGATATCTATTGGTCTCATTAACAGTGATGCTAACTTTGTTCATTTTATCTAGGTTTCTCATCAGAATTTCACCCACTGGTTTTAGTATCTGTTGATAATTCTTAATAAAAATAATTATTACTATGGTGGTTGTCAAATGGTGATTTTCTATAAATATCATGCCATCTGTATTTATTATTTGGCATTCTAATGTAAATAATTTCCCCTCATATTTGTTTACTATTTATGTGCTTATAAATTTTCACTTTCATATTCAGTATGGATTTTGTGAATTCTCATTTTATGGTAAAAAAACAATTATTATTTATTTGGACACCTAAATTACCTCAAATTTGGCCAGTGGGGGCCTGTTCAAACTAGGTCTTGTGTTTTTTTTAGACACATCTCATCATTCTTTGAACATTTCCTTACTTTTTGGTATAAAAATATGTTCAACGATTATCTTGTACTTTTCTAGTCCTAGCTTTAGAATTGATGATTTTTATGAAGGACCTTAATTCTTTTTATTGGAAAACAGTATTTCAAATTCATGATTTGGGGCTAGATGTGCTTATTATTTTTGGCAATGTCATTCTTGCAAGGAACTGTCAGTAGATGCAGTTAGAAACATTTGTGTGTATACAAACATATGCATGCACAAATCTAAATTCATATTTATTTTAAAATCTACACATATATACCAAAAATTGAGTTCTAACTGATACTCTCAAGTCCAATCCAATATAAAAATTTACAGATTGAGAGGCCTACAGAACCCCAAGTAAGGTAAATAAAAACAAACACTAAAAAAAAATCATATTCAATCTACATTTAGAAAAGTTTGAGCATGTTAAGTAGAAAGATAAAATCCAAAATGGGATTTGAAGAATATCTAAAAAAATTAAATCTAATTGAACTCAAAAAAGCATAAAGCTCTTAAAAAAAATCTTTAGATTTATAGTTTTAGATCTAATAAAATATATATTTTCTTAGGTTAACAATATTGATAAATCTTTGGCAACTGTGATCGAGAGAAAGAGACATAATTCACGAATGAATAAGGAGGAATTTTTACTGGAACCTGATAAGCTATTTTTAAAATTCAAGTGGAAGAGAAATGCATGAGAATAACTATGACAGCTTTGAAAATTAAAAAAAAAAGAGGGAATTCTTGTTCTAAATAACAAGACACATTATAAACTTTTAAATATCAAAGCAGGGTGCTAATAGAACAAATAAACACAAATAGGCCAATAGAATAGATCAGAGCTCAGAATTAGAACTCATTGTACTACAGAATTTTTTTGTTTGTTTGTTTTGCTACTTTTAAAATTTTTATATTTTTATTTTTTTCAATTATAGCTGACAAACAATATAAAACTAGTTTCAGGTGTATGACACAGTGATTGATATGTATACATATGAAGTGATTACCCTGATAAATCCAGTACCCATGCTTTGCTGGGTAGAGTAATCTTGGTTGTAGGCCCTTGCTTTTCATCACTTTGAATATTTTGTGCCAATTCCTTCTGGCCTGCAACGTTTCTATTGAGAAATCAGCTGACAGTTTTATGAGAGCTCCCTTGTAGGTAACTAATTACTTTTCTCTTGCTACTTTTAAGATTTTCTCTGTCTTTAACCTTTGGCATTTTAGTTATGGTATGTCTTTGTGTGGGCTGTTTTGGGTTCTCCTTATTTGGGATTCTCTGTACTTCCTGGGCTTGTATGTCTATTTCTTTCACCAGGTTAAGGAAGTTTTCAGTGATTATTTCTTAAAATAAATTTTCAGTTCCTTACTCTCTCTCTTCTCCTTCTAGAATCCTTATAATGTGAATGTTGGTATACTTCATGTTATCCCAGAGGCCCCTTAAACTATCCTCATTTTTATAAATTCTTTTTTCTTGTTTCTGTTCTGATTGTTTGTTTTCTGCTACTTCATCCTCTAAATCATTGATTTGATCCTCTGCTTCATATAAACTATTGTTATTTCCTCCTAAGGTATTCTTCATTTCAGTTATTTTATTCTTCATTTCTAACTGGTTCTTTTTTATGTTTTTAATCTCCATTTTTATGTTTTCTATCTTTTTGTTAAAGGTCTCACTGAGTTCACCTACTCTTTCCCTAAGTTAATTGAGTATTCTTATAATAAATGTTTTGAACTCTGCATCTGGTAGATTGCTTGACCCACTTTTGTTTAGTTCTTTTGCTGGAACTTTGTTTTGTTCTTTAATTAGGGACATATTTCTTTGTCTCCCCATTTTGGCTGCCTAATTGTGTTTGTTTCTACTTATTAGGTAGGGCTGCCATGTCTCCTGGTCTTTATAGAGTGGCCTTATATGATAGGTGTCTTGTGAATCCTAGTGGCACAGTTTTCTCTAGTCACTTGAGCCAGGTGCTCCAGTTATGTTCTTTGTATGGGTTGTGTGTGTCCTCCTGCTGTAGTTGAGACTTGGTTGCTATTTATTCATCAATGAGAGGGACTAACCTTCAGGCTGATTAGTTGAAATAACTGGCTGTGACCAGTGGAGGAGCTGTTGTGCAGAGGCTGACCCCACAGAGCAGGGTCCTGGTGCCTGCCCTGTCTGTATTCAGATGTGACCCCAGGTGGTGCTCTGGCTCAGACAGGTGCTCTGACTCAGACAGAGGCAGGCCAGGGCCTCCAGGGAGAAGCCTTGCTTCCAGCCAAGTTTAGCTGCAGCCTGCGCCCTACCCAAGGGCCACCTAGAATAAGCCACCAAGCAATTCACAGATGGCAGCCATACACTCTGGGCTTGTAAGTGCCTCGAGATGCAAACTGAGGCCAGCTACCACTGGTGCCAGGCTTAGGACTGCTCAGCAAGGGATATGGGATACACTGAGGCCAAATGCTGCTTGTTTACATTTTATGAACCTTTGAAAGATTTTAGGAAAGTCCATAGCTTAAGTCAAGACAGGCCATTTGTATGAAAAATCCACTGGAAGTGGCTTGGGTGGGCCTGCACCTTGGGAAGGGCAGGATTTCAGGAAATCAGTCGGGCAGAATGACCAGTGTTAGCTACATTGATGGAGACTCAGATATGGCACCTGCAGAGGTGTAAGCCAGGTGGGAAAGGGAGCAACAAATGAACAGTGCCCTTTGCTAGCACTTCTGTTTGGGAAAAATCTGTCCTTCCAGCCTTCTCTCTGAAGCCAGACAACTCAGTTTCTTCCCATATGTCCTGGAGCCTTTCAAGCTGCTGCCCCAGTGCTGGAGCTTAGAGTGAGTGAGTCCATCATGAAGTAAATTTGTTCATGGGCCCCTTTAAAGAAAAGTCCCTCAGTTCTCCATCCTACTCTGCCACAATCTCCGCTGTTTTTCACAGCCAGAAGTTGAGGGGACTTATCTTCTAAGCACTGAAACTCTGGGCTGGGGAGCCCAGTGTGAGGCCAGGAACCCTTGCTCCTCCAGAGGAACCTCCACAGCCAAGCTATTTCTCCTGCTTCTAAACCACTACACGTGGGTGTGGCACCAGCCTGTTTTGTATCTCTCTCCTCCTACCAATCTCAAGATGGCTTCCTCTGTGTGTCCCCAGCTATAGGACCTCTGTTCAACTAGATTTGGGGTGGCTCCTAATGGTGGTGGTTCTATAGTTTAGTTGTAATGTTGATGTGGTTGTGAAAGGAGGCAAGCACAGCTTTTACCTACTCTATTATTTTGATCAGAACTCAGGAACTTTTTATAAGTGTAGTCTTTATATTGAAGAGAAATTCTAACACTTTAAATGATATTGGAAAAACTAACCAAGCTTTTAAAAAAATATTAAGTTAATTAATCAATTTCAACAGTGATGATGTATTTCTACTTCAAATGCCGTTAAATATTACATTATACATACATTTTTATAAAAGTATGGGAAGGTCAGGGAGATGTCTAGAAGTAAATTGGAGGAAGAAATGCAGATGATTGTTCTCTGTGAGAGAGTTATCTAGGAAAGAAACTGGAAATATGGTATTTAGCCCAAATTGCTTTATGAAATTTTCATGGTGACCCAAAAATAACTAATTTAGCTCTCAGTACAGTAGGTCATGTGCAAAAGGAACTTCCTATAACCCACTGAGCTGGGAAGATGAAAAAGCAAACCCCAGGTGTCTCAAAATAATAAGGGTTAGTTTCTTGAACTTTTTATGACTTAATAGCTCTTTGTGGTTAAAAATTAGAACTAAGAAAAATAGATATTTCTCTTCTCTCACTATCAGCAAAAAGTCCTGGAGACAGGAGTAAGTCTTGTTTATATTTACATCCCTCTGCTATCCATGTCAATAAACAATTATTAAATGAAAAAATAATATGGAAGAATGAATAATTGAATGAAATCTATACTAACTCCTACCTCTATGTTTTTTTCTGGTACTTTGAGGCAAAGTAACCTATAAATTTTTTCACAACATTCTGTTACAAAATTTAATACAGTATGGTTATTTATCACACATATTGCTCTTTAAGTAGACTATGTGCTATTGAATGTTAGGTGTTAATCAAAAGAATAATTCAAAGAACTTTAGGATGACATTAGAACCCTCTCAGACACTTCAGGAATACCAACCAAAGAATATTTTCCTAACTGGACAAGACTTTCAAGCATCTAAGAGATAGTCTAAACAAAATATTAATTAGTATGAATGGGCATCATAATAATGCAAATAAGTGCTAAAGCAAACCTGACTTCGAAAGCTAGAGCAGAAATACCTTCCACACAATTTTCTGAAAAAATAACTGTAACATCAAATACAAAAGCCTGAATGATCTGGTGTAGCCACACAACCTGGTTCTAGGAAATTAGTCAAATATGGATAGAAACTTAAAATTGGGAAGCATCTAAAATCCAAGAGTTTACAACCCACTTCCATTTCAAATGATCATACATATAAAAGTAAAAGAAAAGATGCAGGAAGAATACTCCTTTGTTTTGTCCAATCTGGCTTTAGGGATGATGGTAAGATGCCCTGAGGAAAGCAAATAGAAACACCAAGAGGATGAGAAAAACAGCCCTAAAGGATGGGAACAATTTCAGAAGCACTGAGTTGAGCTTGAAATGAAATTGTGCTTCATGGAATTCTAAATAGAAATGGGGGTAGGGGTGAGAAGATCACCCAAAGTTAGCTATAGCTGAGATAATTAGCTTTGTATGAGCAGAAATTGAAATGTTCACAGTGTAAACAAACATCCCAGACTTTCTAAGAAAACTTACTTTAAAGTACAATTTGTACAAACTTCCTAATCTGTTTTGCTACTGAAAGCAGTGAAAGCCACCATCTTTCCCTTCCTAATGTTATGCAAAATAAATCAATTTTGTACCAAAGAAATAGCAGTTAGGCATTTTCTGAATAAATATAGTTTGATTTTTTTTTATTACGGTTTAATATCCAATTATAATTGGCTCAATCAGCAAGTGTTTCCTGAGGAACTACAATGCACCAAGCCATAATGCCCCAGGTGAGAACCAGAGTTTGAGATGCATGTTTGAGAATGAACTGTCCTGGGTAATTTTATCACATTCATGGAATATTAGTGTTTACTCAGAAAAATCAAAATGAGAAAGTGAAAGTTGTAAAGGCCTTTAGTTCTCAAACCCTTGCAGTTTCACTAAAAAATACACAAACTTTTCTTAGGAGTATTTTATATTCACTGACTTCATTTCTTCACCTCCAACTTGTTCTCTTAAAAAATGTACTTCATGTCTAATTTTTTTAAGTTCTAATATGTGGGAAATGCTTATTACATAGAAAATTAAACAGACATATGCATATCCACCAATTAGATTTAACAAACATCATTTTTTCCATCTCTGTCATATATTATTGTTTAAAAAAGAAAATACCACAGAAATGCTTAAAAACTCCCTCTCTTATACCATCCTTCCTCCTTTCAACTAATATTTAACTATTATTTTTAGGTTGTTAATATCATTCCATTTATGGTTATAAATTTAGTAAATATGTGTGTAGAGTTTTTATCTAACCTCATATGATATGTCCTAAAATTGTTAATAAGTTTTAAGGTTTGTTTTTAACTTTTAGGACCTTGACCATTGGGGAATTTCATTTTCATGGCAATGCTGTAGTGTGCGGTCATTAAGATCTTGGATTCCAGAGCCTGACTGCCAGTGCGCAAAGCATGATTCTGTTCCTGCTACTTATTGTGTGACCAGGAGCACTTTTTGCCTTTTTCTGAGACTCAATTTATTCATCTATAAGGTATCTTATTGGCATGTACAAAATATTGAATGAATTGACACATATAAAGCATTTATTAGACAAGTACCTGATGTAATGAGTACTCAACAAATGTTTATTACTGTGATTTTTGTTGCTGTTTTTATTATTATCCACATGATTTAGAAATGCAGTTTATCAGGAATGGATAATTACTTCACTATTTATCATGCAGTCATTTTTTTTAAACATCTAATATGACAAGCTTCTATATAGATGTGTGTCTGTTCTGGTCTCTCTGCTGTTCAGTTGTTCTGATTGCTTAGCTCTGCATTTATACCACATTGTCCTAATTATAGTACCTTATAGCGAATCTTGTATCAGATAGCTAGTCCATTCACCTTTTCTCTTTTTTTTGGATAGTTTTGGCAATTCTTAGTCCTTTATTCATCCATATTAATTTTAGTATTCATTAGTTAAATTATTTTTAAAAATGACAAATGAACCAAAAATCTCCTGTGGGGGAAATGGTTAGAATTACAGATATTTAGTGTTCCCATTCATGAAGATGACTTGTATCACCAGTTATTTTTATCTTTTTATCATGTCCTTCAACAAAATTTTGTAATTTTTCCATAAAGTTGATTCCCTACATTTCTAAAATATATTCCTATGTCCTCATTTTGCAATCATGGATAAAATTTCTAAATTTTAATTGTCAGCACAAAACATTACTGTTATACCCAGTAATGTTGATGCATTTTATTAATTTTAATAGTTTGTACAGTTTTATTTTTTCTGTGTAGATAACCATGTCACTTTTCAATAATGGTCATTTTATTTCTTCCAAATTGTATATCTTTCACATTCTCTTATCTTATTGGTCTGGCTAAGACTGAGTATAATTTTGAAGAAAATTGCTGATATCAAGGATCTTTTCTTTTTCTTTACTTGAGGGGGAATGCTTTAATGTTTTTGCATTAAGTACAATATTCAATTTCAGATGTTGACTGACAACTTTTATAAAGTTAATGCCATTTTTTATGCCTACTTTGTTAAGAGACCTTTAAAAAACATTAACATTCGATTTTAATATGTGCTTTTTTGCATTTATTAAAATAATCACATAGTTTATCTCCTTTAATCATTAATCTTCTAAAGCAGTGAATTATAGTTATAGATTTTCTATGAATTATTGAGATGTATCCTACTTGTTCACTGAAGTAATAACTGGATATAATAAAGTTTAATAATATTTTAATTAGGATTATTGCATCTGTGTTCCCATATAATATTGCCTTACGATTTTTTCTTTTGTTACTTTCTTGGTCCAGTTTTAGAACTAAGATTATATTAGCTTCATAGAGTGATTTGGAGACCTTCTCTTTGCCCATTTCAGGAATATGTTTTATATTACGATTGCTTTACCTTAGTTTCTAGGTAGAATTTGGGGGTTGAGGATAAGGGCTAGGTAGATTTTGACCATCGTTTGAATAACTTTAATGACATAATTTATAACCAGGTCTCTCTCTCTCTCTCTGTCTCTCTCAGGGATTTGCCAATGTTATTAACCTTTTTAAAGACTCAGCTTTAGATTTTGTTAATCCCCTTTGTTTTCTTTACCTTTGTTTTTTCCCTCTTTATTTCCCATTTCTTTATTTTCACTCTTTTAGTATTTTTATACTTTATAAATTGAACACAGAGCTCATTAAATTTTTAAATCTGTGTTCATTCTTAATTTGTACATGCTAGGCTCTAATCATTTTTTATTATTTCAATTGTATCTCATGCATTTTGATATGTGATTTTTCAGTTCTCTAGATAACCTAATTTCCATTCTGAATTCCTCTTTGACTTATGAAATACTCAAATATTCTAATTTAAAATTTTCAAACAAATTATTTGGGTACTTTTTAAGATATTTTTGAGAGTTTATTTTTAATGTTTGTCTGTACCATGTCAAAATCTGGAACATCTCTAGACATGCTCAATTTTTTTCAGTACTGTGGACATGGAGTATATTAATTGTTGAATACAGGGTTCTATATAACAAAAATTCAAAATCAAAGAAAACTATTATGTTTCATAATTAGTATAGGTAGTAAAACTAGAAAATGCCTATCACAAAAGTCATATTATAAGTATTATGAAGAGAAAAAAGAGTTATCAGGAAATTCAGATGCTGATGATAAAGTTCTACTTTCTTGACCTGCAGTTCACACACACACACACACACACACACACACACACACACACAGTGTATGAATGTATGTATATATACACATACATATACATGTATATATACAAACACAGATATATTTATTTACAATAATTGTTTTTTAAAGAGAAAATTGGACTTTTGGTTTTTACAACATGGGATACTGAGTGATATATGTGCATACATTTTTGCTACAAATAAAAAAAGTGTTTGCTAATATGTAAACAAAACTATTTTAACATAAATTTGGTCTAAAAAGGAAACAAGGTAAAATTCCTAGATGCCAGAAACAAAGAAATATATTAAAGTCAGAGAGGAAAGCTCATGAGTGATGCCATGGTAGCTCAGGTGGAAACTGAATTCCAATATGAGTCTTAATTTCTAGGACTGGGGGGATGATGCTTGAGTGGAAGTGGTGTTCATGACTTTAGGAACATTTGAAAACAATATGTAATCCAGACTCATGCATAGAGTCCAGAATTGAGGAGAGTTGCTTAATGAGTGAAAGAAAAATTAAGATATCTAAATTATAAACTAAAAAACATCTGTACAGTAATTCAAGAAAGAGACAAATATTCTGATTTCTTCTTGGAAATAGAAATGGGGGAAAATATTCACTGGGAAATGGAAGCCCCAATCTATGCTCAATGAAGAAAAAAAACATAAAAGAAAGGGAAGAGGTAAGAAGAAAAGAATTAAAGAAGTAGAAAAGAGGAAGAGCTAAATAACTTCTTAGTTGTTTTTCCTGTGTTCTCTTATGTCACTCCCCCATCCATTATCCACAGAGCAGCTGAGTAGTATTTGCAAAATCTACATCAAACTGTGTCAGTGTTTTATTTGTTCAAAGTCTGTAACGTGGCCTAAAAGGCCCTGAATTATTGTCTTTTAGTGGCTTCTCCATCTTCATCTTTTCTACTCATCTGCTATGCTCAGGTCTCGTCTTTCAGGCTCTTATGCTGTTGATTTTCCTTTACTCAAGGTCCTCAGCATGTGGCTTTTTGTGTCTAGAATGCTTCTCTTTCTTTGCCTGGCTAACTCCCACATAGCCCTCTGATCTCCTTTTTATTAGAACCTCCTCAGAGATGCCTTCTCCGACCTGCTGACCTATAAAACATCATCTGTTATTTTCTCTCACAGAACCCTGTATCCTCCCCCATTTCCCTAAACAAAATGAATAATCACATTTTATTTTTATTTTTAAAATATCAGTCTCATTCATTAGGGATAAAATCTACTTGGTTTATCATTATATGTGTAGTGTCTCACATGTATTAGGCAATTAAATACTTGTGGCCAGATGAATGTCAAAATAAATTAATAAATAAACATGGCTGACTTCAAAGCCATGTTGAGTTATTAAGCTACTGATCATCTACTATTTCTTTCCTAGGAATCATGCTTTCTCTTCCCTTGTTACTTTTGAACCTACTATCTTGACCTTTATTGATGGTCTGGAATGTGTACATCAGAAATAATTTTTATTCTTATGTTATCTTGCTATACTTTATCCTAGAGACAGCCCCCAGAGGAGCTTGTTGGACAATTTTCTGCTTCGGAGACTCTACTGCTCACTAGGTGTGAACCACATTACAAAACTAAAAAGATCTCCTTAGGGCAAGAATGCAATAAGTTATACTTTAGATCAGCCAGTTCAAGTACTTCTACTACTGATAACAAAGTTTTCATATACTGAACATTTCCTATATGTCAATCATTTCACACATAATTTTATTTATTTATCTCATCTCATTTATTTATTTCAGCTAACTCTGATTTAAATACTAGGGAGGCTGTTATTGTTTTCAATGTCAGTGTCAAAAACTGAATAAAATAATACCATAGTGTCTAACTTCAGATGAGAAAACTCAGTATCACAGCAGTCGATTTCACAGTGGAATTCAAACCTAAAGTGATCTGACTCAAAAAAATCATAACTCTTGACGTTAGGACATTATCCAGCATCCTGTTTCCAGGTCCTGCCCCAGCTGCCCTCATGTTCATACAATGTATACAACAATAAACATCTTTAGAAAGCTAAAACATAAGGACAAATAATAAGCCCTCCATATCATATGATTTGCCATATCGGTTGCTGAAAGAAGCCCCATCCAGAATTATGGGGAAGAATAATTTCTAAATCTTAACACTCTTTATTCTCCACCATGCCCTTCCCAAAAGTTTGAAACTGTACTACCTTACTGCAACTACAACTCTTGAAGCAATACATTATCATTCTGTGCTCACAAAAGTGGATCTTGACAGAATGGGCACTTGCCTATTTGAGACTATTGGGGAAGATATCTGACGTCCAGTCTCCCTAAGTGCCTCTACTCATGTCTGAGAATAAAAAGCACAGGTTTCTAATAAACTAGTGTTGCAAAGTTAGTTAGCCCCTCCCAGAGTGAAAGAAACTTTTTTGTGAGGTGTCACCAGGCTGAGTCACCTACTGATTAGTACTTTCTAAAAGGAAGTGCCTGTAGACAAGTGATTTTCTACACAGAATCTGCTGGGCTGGTGTTTGGTGACTGTTGCAGAAACTTTGAAGAAAATATACTTTGGACTAAACATTTCATAATGACCTGTTACAGTTTTTGGCAGGCTGACTTTTCGATTTGGGGCTGTGGTTTTAAATTATATTTTTATGTTGAAATCTAAGTGATGAAGTGGCCAAATGTTTCTGGCCTTGTGAAGTTGTTTCCCATGAGTGGTACAATGCCCCTCATAGTTTGCTACTTACTTTAGAGACAGAGATGTGATAAACTTAGAAGAAATGTTATCATCCACAAGTTTTAGTTGTTACATTGATTTTTGGTTTCATTGAACGTTGATAGAAAATATAATAATGTTTTTTACATCCTGGAAGTATTTCTTTTCAAAAATATGATAGTATTGGCTTTGCAGAATATCTATCTCCATTTAAAATAATAAATTTAATATTATGGCATTCAAGTATCATGGTAAGTACTAGTGTATGTATTATGCCTCATTCTACAAAAGATGTGAGTAAGCTCACAAAATTGCAAGGAAAAATTTTTATTGAAATATAAGATTGAATTTGCAAGGAGAATTAGAAAATTATCTTGTAGGTTATGAGGGTAAGAAATGTGCTTTCTTGAAAAAAGCCTGAACAGAAACAAGGCAACACACCTGAGGAAAATCCTTTCCTAAGGTCTTCTGGATTGTGGCAGGATGATGGGAAGGTTTCACCTTCTGTATCTATTCCTCTCTCTTCAAGTTCCATATCCAGAGCTAATGAATTGACTTTAGTAGCTTATGTGGAAAGATATCATGTGAGTCCTGAGCCACCCAAATCTGAGATGAAGCTGCAGTATGGTGGTGTAGATCTCACCTCAACAGTGTTTTCTCTGCCTCAGATCAGGGGCCTTAGGACTCAGGATGCCCCCAATTGATGCAGGACTAACTTTCCAGCAACTCCACTTATTTCCCTGCAAATTCACACACTTATAAATTCAAAATAACTTAGTAAGTGACTACAAGATTTATAATCTATTTTTTAAAGATCATTTTTTATGTGCTGAGTTTCTAAACTACTTTGGTTATATAACACATTGTATAATTACTGTTGTCTATAATCAACTGTTGGTTTAGTTATATTCTCCTTAGTTTAGAGAAGAGTGAGCTGAGCCTTAAAAAGTAAAGTGATTTTCTTAAGTTTAAAGATTAATTATAATCTTAAGTTTAAAGATTAATTATAATAAGTTGGAAGTATTAGAATTGGAACCTAGGTTTAGTGTTAGAGTCTATACTCTCCATTATTCTACATTGCCTGCTAAGAGCATAGTACTGACGAGGTATTTGAAAAATACCCCCAAAAGGAAGAGAAAAGTGTCTTCTGCAACATTCTACATATTTGCTAATAAAGTAGAAAAGATGTGCATATGTGAAACTTGTCAAAATGGCTTACGGGGATAAAGTGTTTTTGAAATGAAAGCAGAGATTTGAAGAGATATTTGTACACCCATGTTTATAGTGGCATTATTCTCAGTAGCCAAAAGGTGAAGGTAACTCAAATGTCCATGAATGAATGAATGAATGGATCAAAATCCCCCATTGTAGCTCTAAAGCCTTTTGTGATCTGAGCTCTGGAGATCTCTAACTTCCTGCTCCATCCCTCTCCTGTCTTTTCCATGCCTCCTCACTTCCTAAGCTCCAGCCCTATTGAATGGTTTCAGATTCTTAGACATACTATATTTTTTTAGATTTCTGGGCCTTTATGTACTTCAAGTTCCTGCTTTCCCCACTCCTTTTCATCAGCCCTTGTTGAAACACTCTTCTCTTCCCCTTTACTTACCTAATTTTTTATTGTCTTTCAAGACTCATCGTAGACATCACTTCCTCCAGAAAGCTTTCCTTGAGCCCATTCCTATAGTACCTTGTATTTCCTTCATCATAGTACTTATTACGTTTCATTAAACTTTTTTTATTTTTTGGTTTATATGTCCAAAAGACTATAAGCCCAGTTAGAATGAGACTTTATATTGGTCTTATAGACTGTCTTATTATTAATGCTTAGTATACTGCTTAACACATAGTAGGAAGGCTTTCAATAATGCTGGTTGAAAAGTAAGTTTGGTGTACAATAACATTTAGTTTTATGCAAATATCTACACACCCTCTCATTTGGTCCTCTTAAAAATTCTACCAGCAAGATTGAATAGATGTTATGGATTTCATTCCACAAATGTGGAAATAGAGGTTTAAAAAATTAAAGTAACAATGTAGAGCCACACAGATACAAAGTAGTGGAGTGACCTCTTGTTACAGCTTTTGTTTACATCACAATACCTAATGTCTTGGCTTCATATTTCATATAAAGAAGACTTCTCCTCTATAGGTATCTCCTCATTTGTTTCTCTCCAAATGTAAATTTTGTGTGTATCTGCTGACTAGCAGACTCTATTGATGTCGCACCCCATATCCCCACAATCCACCTCTGAGTTTAGCTGTGGCAGTGGTAGATAGTTTACTGAATGTTGAAAACTTTCCACCTCAAGCACCTATATTTCTCTTCCCCTCTGCTTGAGGGTTTTCTTCAATAACACAGAGCATGCGCTCCATGTTTCAGTGCAACCCAGAAGTGTGTGTAAGGGGTTGATGCCTTTGGGAACAACCCTCAATTAATAGATGGGAATTTGGGGGTAATCATGCAGCCTCCAACTCTGAGGTGTGCTCCTTTCCGACGGTGTCTTACAGGGATTCTGTCAGAGTTGAGCCCCAGTTGCCTGCAGAGCTTAGCCCATACACTAACACACCCTTTAATAAATTTTCTCTGTCTTGAAACACTGTCATCACTCATCATTTGTGCTTTTTGAGATTACTTTACAAATTACTGGCATCCAAGTCTTTGTCTCAGGGATTTCTTTTGGAGAAATCCAAACCAAGATATTGATAAATCCATAACAAGTAAGAAGGACATGGAAAAGAGCATGGCTTTCTCTCTACTGCTAAGTAAGTGTTCTTGGAAGACACTCTTCAGCCATGTTCCTCACCCGCCTCCTCACCAGATGATTTTTCAGGGACTCTTTCATCTCTGAGAGGTCACTCATTCCACTCTAGGGTACACATTAAATGCCAGGCTCAAAGATAATTTTTTCTTCCCAGTGCTGAGTTGTTATACATGCACAGGCACCCTCAGAAAACTGACCTGTGGCAGGCTGGTAACTGGAACAGAGCAAACAATTTCCAGCCTCTGTGCCAGTACTCGATGTCCTTTGTTTATCAAAACTGGCTGAAATTACTGACTAGAATCCCTAAGGGGAGGACAGAATTTGCAAACAACCATGAGTATCTACACTCCATTAGCTGAAGCAGACAGAGATCGAAGCACAATAGAGCATTAACTTCCAGACATACACATTTAGTTTTAGACAGTCCATGGAAAAAGGTGGAGAGTGCACAGACTAAAACACACCCAATGCAGCAAAATGCAAACAAGGAGCACACAAAATGCCCTTGGTCAACTATTACACAACAGGTTTCTGAAACCAGTTTTGCCAGAGTTGCTGAAATGTTTGTTTGTCCAAGGGACATTTCTTTAAATTCTAAAGGTCAATTCAGTTTGATCTATGTCATACCACCTCCACCACAAAATGTGCACTTCTGACTTGTGTCCTCCTATTACCTCTCCCTGAGGATCACAGTACCTACTTGCTTAGCACAGGCTGGCCACAAACTTAACTGCTTTTTTCTCCTTCAGCTACTTAATCTGGTGATTGCTCCACCACACACTCTACCCTAGCAGGAAGAAATCACAGATTCAAGGAGGCAGATGTGTTTCATAGACAGCAGGTTACACTTGATCAAACTTTGGACACCTTGGGAAATTTTGTCTCATTTATCTTCATATTCTATTCCTAAGTATAGTGTCTGGCACTTAGAAGATGATCATTAAGTATTTTTGAATCCTTGGATGCATGCATGAATGAATTAATAAATATATGCATAATTCTTCTAGCCTGAAAGATTGAGGCTTATGCTATAAATATATTTCCTGAGTAATTAGTCGTGTGCATAGGGTGTACTCAATATATATGAATTAACAAATCAATTATGTTCCTAAAAGTGCTTTGCAGAGAACAATCATTATAGAGGTCTGTGTATGTGCCCCACCTTGCTTTTGGTAGATTGCATGTTATATCTACGGAGTAAATATAGTCTCATATAAGTGATTCTTGTGATAGTTTGCACTGCTGAGATTGGTAAGACATCATTTTACTTGGTCTTTCTCTTTCATCATATGTCCTTTTCTCATGTCTTGTTTTGTGCTAGTCTTTGGAGGCATTGAGGCAGGGTTAGATCCTGAGGAAAGACCAGGGCTAAGTTAAGTTCAAGATACATTTCTTAATTGAATAAAAATTTGTCTGTGGTCTTAAGTGTAGACAATTAGTTCCCAATGGGAAGTACTAACTAAGTTATCCACAGTACACTATGGGTATGCATTGCATTGTATGAAGGCCTAACAGAATAATAGTACAATCATTCATTGTTATCTTTATCTGTTTGAAGCTGTTTCAGAGTGCTATATCAAATAAGTCTCTCTTTTTTGCTTTCTAATGATATTGTAGAATTTAGATAATTTGTTTTTCTACTCTCATGTAGCATTGAATATTTTCAGAAAATTGCATAACTAGTATATCTTGAGTCAACATGTCTTATATTTAATAATAATAATAATAATAATAGTGATAGCTGTTCTCATTTTTGAGGATATACTATGTGTTAGACTCTATACTAAATGCTTCATATACCTAATCTTATGTGCTTATTTCTTCAATTAAGCCTTTGTAGCATTTATTATTATTTTTGGTTTATGTATGAGGATATGGAAATTTAGAAAGGAATTTGATTAGTATTGTATTGCTGGTAGAGGATTTTTGATTCAAAATCCTTTGCTTTGAATAACTTTACTAGTATGAATGCAGGAATATTTTACAGAAGGCTAAAATTAGAATCATCACTTAAAAAATTGAGACTTGTTACAATTTATCAGATGCTAAGTTGAATCTATTATATAAGTTGTCTTGTTTAATATTTAGGCTATTTACCTAATAAATTTCATACTATAGAACCCTTATGTAGATGAGAAAATTTGAGCTCCAAAGGGTCATGCTATTTGTTATCGATGAACAACAGCTAGGTAGTAGAGCTTTGACCTCAACCACCTCTGTCTTGCTTTGAAGCTTTATCAGCACCTCCACAGCACTCAACTCTGTTTAATAAAATAGACGTTGCCAAAGTATCTATAGTAGGCATTTATCATTTTTGTCTGCATAACATCATTCTTCTTATCAAAGAAGGGGGTGATTATATCTCATGTATATGAGTTATTGGGACAGTGAATCCATATTTCTAAATTTTACTAAAGAATTGGAAGGGACCAGATTATACTTTCTATCAACTATGAGGACAAAATGCAAACAAATGATCTAAATTTGACAATTGGAATACTTTTTATTTTTCAATAACTTGAATAATCTTGATATAGGTAGTGAAGACATGATTGGAATATATTAATCTTATTTCTTTTTCATCAAGTTTCTCACAATGAGATTACTCTTGTGATTCCGAAATGACTGTAACCTCACTCATGCATAGCCTTGAAGCATAATGAAGAAAAAAATCCTTCCATGAACTGAATTCTAAAGAGCATGTTTCATCAACTTTGCTTGGGAGAGATGGTCTGAGATAAAATCCTCATTTAATCTGGTCAGATCATAAGATGTTTTTAAAAAGTCTAATTAGAGAATTTTTGACAAAAAAGTTTTGAGGAGAATTTTGAGAATGGATCTTGAAGAATGGATCCTATATTATTTAGGATTACTTTCTACTTACTACAACAGAAAACCCTACAAAATAGTAACCAAACAAGATGGAAGGTCATTTATTTTTTGTTAGCTTGTTAGTTTTGTTTTCTGTTCTAACGAAATAAGTTATTGATGGGTATCCAGGACTAATCTTACTGTTCTATTGTCTTCATGGTCCAAGATGCATCCTGGAACTCCAATCAATCATACTGTAGGCTTTGAAAAAGAAGAAGAGGAGAAAAGCAAAAGCAGATATATATCCATGCTGAGTCAACTTCTTTTAACTTCCTGGAAATTCCATACAATATTTCTATTTACATCTTATCAGCCAGAATTCAGTTACATGGCTACACTTAGATACAAAGGAAGCTAGAAAATATAATTTTTTTTAGCTAGAGAGTGTGACAGTATAAATAAAATTAATATTTTATTTTATATAAATTATCACCAACAGTCTACTACTACAAAAGGCAATCTTAATAATCAGGTAGACAGTGTAAATTTTCTTTACTGGTTACCCCAGCATTTGCTCAATACATTTTTGAACAAAGTAGCCATGTTGACATGAATGGAAACTGCTTTATCTCAGCCACAAGGACATCTCCTTACCAAGGCTGATATGCAACTGACTATTGTTGAATAGCCAGTAGGCCCACATTTCTGAGCACTCAGTTTAATGCCATTTGCTGATAAGAGAACCTAGCACTATTACAGTAGATTGTTTATATTAGGCCTTTTTCACTATGAATGGGGCAAAGATTAGATTTTACTGGCACATTTTTTTCTAGATTTGGATTTGCTTTCCATACATGTCATGCCTTTGCCAGCACTATAAACCATGAGCTAATAGAAGTCCTTATGAATCATTATGATATCTTCTAGTTTCAGGATAACAATAATATTGACAACTAAATGTCAAAGCAGTAAGACAGTGATTCCATGCTAATGGTATTCATTGCTCCTAATGCGTACCTTATCATCCTGGAGAAATAGTTGCACCGTAACTAAAAGACAAAACTTTGCCTGGTTGTGCTGCTGTCCTGAAGAATATAATGAATGCTATGGGGCAGTAATCCAAAATGTAATAGTATTTCACCCACAGCCAGACTATGTGGTTCTTAAACTAAAAGATGGAAATAGACTTGGTACTTCACAAGGTCACATATCTACTTGCTATCTACATCTTCATTGTTTCTTGTTCTTAGGACTTGCAGATATGAGACTTTTAATACTAATTCACTTGGGAACTTTGGGTTCCCCATGTCCCTAGGTGAATAAGTCAAAAAGGATGTTATGGCTTTAAGTATATGGAGAAATTGAATTATTTGTATATATTTAGGCAGAAAAAAATATGGATAAAACTCATGGGGTTTCCTTGTACAACTATGCCTGCAGTAAGGTTAATGAGTCATTAATAGAAGGACTACCAAGGTCTCAGTTCCCTCAGTAAGTCAAAAATTTTGATTAACATGTTAAGCAATCGTCTAATGAACTGGTTGTTGACAGATGGCAAGGGGAATATAGTATACATATGGGAGAAAGGGAAAGAGAAATATATTTATTGTCTTGTGACGTTATAGATATGAGATCTATAGTCACTATTTTATGGATTTATTGTGTCATCTCTACACAATCCTACAAATATTTTTTATTTATATTAAAATATCTTTTTATTTCTCTTTTTGTTCTTTATCATTGAATAATTGTATCTGTCAGTTGTTATGTTGTAGAACATGGAGATGAAATCACAGCAGAACTAGTGGAAGAGGAATGGTCATCAAACAAGAGTTCCTTGATTTGAACATGGGTATATAACTCACAAGACTTAAGTTTACATAGTTTTTATTGCATGTGAAATTGTATTATAGTAGTAGGAGGGAATATTTTAGAAAGTTTATACAAGGGGAAAAATGTATGGATATTTAACGGCAAAATAGATGATCCAAAGATTCATTTGATGGATATTGTGAGTGAGATCTTCCCAGTATTCCTTTCCTTTTCCCCCAAGATTTCTATTTTCTTTTGAGGAATTTTCAGTCTTGATAGAACAATAAATATAGAAGCCTAATTTAACAATAAAAATTGTCAGGTCCAAAATGACCCTACTACTGACTTTTGTCATGATGGGGTAAACACATATTCTCAGCTTGGCCATATAATTTTTTTCTCTGTATTTTGAATTTTAATAGTTTTTGAAATTATATATACTAATACTGTCAACTTGACCAGCTTGACAGAGATCATTACTTAATAAAGATCTTATTCCTTAGCTCCCTGCTGAGGTGTTCTACTTCCTGCCTTTTTCAAAGTCTAGTTATAGGACTCTGGATTACAGAAAAATGGAAAAGACATAATTTCCCTACCTCTCCCTGCCCCCCTGCTGTTAAGTATAGCTAAAATCTCTTGACATCATATGTAAAAGAATATAAGAAGACCCCAAAAAGTGGAGATTAAAAGGAAGGCAGATTAGGGACCTCAGGACCCAAGTAATGACATGGTCAAGTTTACTAGGTTTTCTTTTTGCCTCATATGTGCCTGATTGGATGATGGAAAAGCCAGCAACTCAGAAATGCCAATGGATACAGGCAGCAAAAGCTTCAACAAAAGCCTACTGTCTCTTGCCAAAGGATCAGGAAATGGTCAGCTGGCAGAAAACTTTTAGAACCTAGCCACTTCACTGTAGCCAAATCACACACACACAAAAAAATGGCTGTCCCATCCCTATCCCTGCCAACAAAAGCCAATGGAGGACAAGATATGGTGGTGTCTTCTTATCAATCCTCAGTGAAGTCATGGTGAGGGAGTGAAGCCTCTACTGAATGGTGATTCTCCACGAGCCTCCTCTCATACCACTGCACAGGGAATTGGAGGCACCATAGTACCATCAGGGAGTGGTGGAAATCCAGGCTTCCACACAACTTCTACTGATACCATGTAAGGTGGGAAGTCTCAATACTACCTGGTGTTGATAAGTGTCCTAGGTCTTCACTCTTTTTTTTTAAATGATACTTCAGCAAAAATATGAAAAGACATTTCACCCAAAAGGATATATGACAGGCAGATGTTGAACGAAAAAATGTTCAACATCACTTGCCCTTAGGGAAATGCAAATTAAGGCCCTAATAAGATAACACTAAATGCCTATCAGAATAGCTAAAATTAAAAATAGTGACAATATTAAGTTCAGACAAGAATGCAGAAAAACTGGACTGATGATAGAAATGCAAAATGATATAGTTACCCTGGAAGACATTTTGTCAGCTCTTTTTAAAAAAATTAACAAACATTTACCTTATGACCTAGCAATTACACTCCTAGGAATTTATCCCAGAGGACTGGAAACTGAGGTCCCTGTAAAAACCTGTGCAATGACTGTTCCTAGCAGCTTTATTTGTAATAGCTAAGAACTGGGAACAGTTTACATACTTCACAATAAGTGGACAATTAAATAAATGAAATGTGCTCCATCAATGTCATGGAATCTAATCTTCAGGGCATTATGCTGAATGGAAAAAAAAATCTCTAAAGGTCACATACTGTATGATTTCATTTACATAACAATTTTGAAAAGATAAAATTATAGAGATGGAGGACAGAAAAGTGATTTCTGAGAGAGGGATATTGTGGAGGAGGGAATGAGTGTCACTACGGGAAGATGTAAAAGGGATCCCTTTGAGCTGACTTAATTGCAGTGGTGGTTTCATGAATCTGCACAGTTGATAAAACAACATAGAAACAGACACACTATACCAATATGCCTATATTAATTTTATCTTTCAATATATTATACTATAATTATATAAAATGTAACCATTGAGGAAAACTGAATGGTTACATGGAACATTTTCACACTAACTTTGCAACCTTTTGTGTCTCTATAGTATATAAAAACAAAGTTTTTATAAAGCTGGTAATATAGCCTTCCCTCAATTCTATAAATTCCTAATGTGTTTTCAATAAATCCTTTTACTTAATATTGCATGTCTTGCTTTCATCCAAATTATCTTGATATGCAACACTTATGTAAATTATTCATCTCATCCTTAGAAAAATAAGAAAAAGGCTTCTAGAAGATGTGCATTGGAGAAAGGGATCAGAAACTAGAATTACCTGGCTCTTATGTCTAAATTGGATTATGCTAAATTTGACTTATGTGCTTCTTTCTGCTGAACACAATTATACCTTTATACACAGACTCTTAGCCCCATCACCCCCACCATAACGTGTTGGGACAACTAGAGCTAACCTGATATTTGGTAAAGAAATCATTACATTTTTTACAATATTTATTGTACTTTTATGGTTGGTTGCAAGGAGCAGTGAGTCACCTAGCTGGGTAAGCACCAGGAGCTCAGCTGGATATTTAAAATCAGGATCTTGAGTCAAGGTTTTTATTCATGTATTTTCCTTGAAGTCTTGTAGTGTTCCTCCTTCAGTGTGAGCTAAATTTTCAAAACATAGGTGTTTCTCTCGGTCTTTTCTATTTTCTTCTGTTTGACGCTGGATCCCAAGAGAACTGGGTAACACAGTACAAAACGTGACGCATTAAGTAGCTGGGACTGTAGACAGAGCAGATTTCCCTAGAAGGGAATGTGAGCAGAGCGGGAAACGGTCAGTTTCACCGAGTGTGGCTTTGCTTAACAAATGCTGGGAAAGTTTCAAACCAATGACCTGTCACACTGCTTGAAATCTCATCTGCATTCCTTTGTGGTTAAGCCATCTTCAGTTTCAAAAAGCAAAGGTACAACTGAAGGACTAATATGGACATACTCCTGCGATCAAGGTGTTTTCTAGTCAAGAACCACCTGATATTCTGAATGGGTATTCAGTCTCAGCTTTGTAAGTCTACAGAGTTGCTGCGTGCTTTCAGGACAAGCGGGAATAACAAAGGAAATGAAGAATTGGCTGAGACAGCATGCAGAGTGTGGTGGGCTTAAAAGGGCGGGGACAGCTGGCAGATGAGGAGCCAGACTCTAAAATTTACTCATACAACAAAAACTGAGCCAGGGGTGTGGCCAGCATGAGAAATCTTCTTAGCACCAAGGGGAATATAAAACCTTATCCAGGAATCTATGAGTGTGAAATTTTGTTAATAACTTTGATGTCACAATTGGCAAAAGTTAAGCAAGGAAGCCAGGTACTGATTCCAAGACAGGTACACAGTGAGGGCTAATAGTTGTAGACAGCAGTTCATTGTATCTAGGCTTTTTTTTTTTTTTTCTAATTCAATATAATGTATTGGCTCAAGTAACTGGAAAGTTCAAGGGCAGAGCTGGCTTCCGTTATAGTGGCTTGGAACATGTCTGCTAAGTGTGTGCTCTCACTCTGTCTCCCTCGCTCTCTCTGTCTCTGTCTCTATCTCGCTCACTCAGCCTTTTTCTTTCCCCTTCTTCCTCCTCCTTCCCTCCTTCTCTCATTTCCCCTCTTGATTTTGGCTCCCTGTTTTTGTTAGTTAGTTCTTAGACAAGGTTTTTTATAGTTAGCCCCTACATTTTCATGACCTTCTCTCAGCACTCAGATATCCAACGTCAGAGAAAAGTCTGATTGGCCCTGCTTGAGTCATGTGCCTAGCCCTGTGGCCAGAGTAATAGAGCGCTCTGTTCCAATGTGATAGTCATCTACTCACATCTGCGGCGAGCAGAATGAGAATTGGCCCCACTGGTAATATAATACAAGATGTGGAAAAAAGCTATTCTCACTTCAATCCCAAGGAATTAAAGGAAGTGGGAGGGTGCTCCTGCAGGTATGATAGAACCTGGCATGTGGGAAGTTAGCAGTGAGGTATAAGAACACTAGAATGTGAAGAAGATTGCACAACAGAAAACAAGGGTGGAGGAGGGTACTATAAACAAGCAAAATTTATTTCAGCATTTTTTCAGGAAAGATGTGTCTAGGAAGAGCCCACACCTGGAACAATTTTGACCTAGAAACCACATTGGGATAGTTACACAGAATGCCAAGGAAGAAAAGGAGAAGGTCTGAACTTCCCTATAGCCATTCCGGGCTGTCTCTGGACACCAGTTAACCCTAGGTTTTGCTTATGTGGAACAAGACAGCTTCTAGCTCAGGAAAAAATGAAAAACAGATTGTGATAGGCCGGCCTGTATATCCTCTTCAGCATTATATGTAAAGAAACTGAAACTCTGGATCATGGAATAGCTTTTAGTTACCCTTAGAATCATAAGTGAAATAGTATAGGAAAATCCAGAAATTTAGTCCATTGAGCAAACCCTGTTAAAATGCTTCATATTCACAGAATGACAGATATTTTGAAGCTTTTTATCTGGTAGCAATACTGAATGTTACCTGATCATTTTGTGCCCGAAGCTCATGGTTTCTAGGTACCAGACAAGGAATAGCATTAGTGCTGGGTTTTTAAAAGGTGCCACATAGAATTAGTAACCTCACTCTTTATCTGACTTTCTGAACAGATTAATAATAGCTCTGAGGCCATGTCTTGAGACATATATATAATTTACATGTCAAGTATATGAATATAGATATATCAATGATAATTTTTGGAGCAACTGTTACATGTCAGCCATGTGAAAACATTTATCATTTGTTGGTTTAGAAATGAATGCTCCAAGGATCTGGTATCTAAAGTATGTCCTTGGCTTAGAAGCATAAAATTGAATCTCTATTGGTTTGATCCCCTTCTAAAATCACTACGTTATTTTACTGTGCTATATATAAAGTCTTATATGCTGACAATGTTTCAGCCCCTTAGGTGTAAGTAGCACCCATATCAGGTAGCTCTTTGACAGTGTTATTGAGAATTTCAGTCTAAAATCTTCTATGCTTGGGACAGTAAATCAAGTCTTCCTTTTCACGTTAGACAGGCCAATCCAGGAATATAGCTCTGCGATATCATTAGGGTTTCAGAGATGGACACTAAAGAAGCATCAAACCAAATCTTAGTCTGCTTTCTCCACCCACGAAGATCCTTCTGAAAGCAGGGGAGGATATTTCAAAGCCATGTCTATGGCATTCCTCCATCATTACTTCAATAAAATGTGAGTTATGGTAATCCTAGTCTCTGGGTTAATCTCAGAGCTAGCAGGACAGATTGCAAATGCACTTTGTGTCACTCCCTCTCTCACTATTGAAGAGAGCCCTGGTGGTGACCATGAGGATGAGGGTGGAGAAGAAGATTTTATATTAATAGTGATTTCTACTGAGAATAAAAAGGGACACCTGCTTCTATTTTCCACTCTCCTTACTCTCTGTGAGGGCAGTTATTGCAATTGCTATTGCCATTGCCCCTGGCTTTTAAATTAAAGACTTTGGAAGTAAATGGAACTGTTTAGAAAGTATGAATTAAAGATTAGAGTTAAATAGCCTGACTCACTGGTTATTGGAAGGTGATTCACTGTAGAACTTTCTGCCCACAGTCATTAGTGTAGATTCGCCAGTGAGGGCTATTGCTTCCGGATCCTGTGTCTCTGGGTTTCTGCTGCCAGAGTGTCACAGAAGCCCAGATATGGAACATTGGGACAGCAGTAAAAGCTGCTGAAAGCTAAGTCTAAAGGACTGAGTCCTCTGCTAAGCCACTTAGGAAGGATAGAGATAGTCTGGCTTTCAACGTACTCTTCCATCTCTTCATCAGACAATATGAATCCAGTGTTTTAAACACCTTCTCCCTTGACAACTAAGTCACTAAAGAACAATACAGAGGTCATTGCACTTTATTCTGGGTTTGCACTTTAGTTCCTCCACTTAACTGTACTCTTGAGGTTGTCTGGGTCACCTGACTTCTGGCTGCATTATGTTTTTACTAGACAAAGTAGGGTAATAACAGTACCTACCTTACCAGGCTGTGTTTACAATTAAGTAGAATAATACTTGTGAAAGCATTTCATAAATTATACAGAATTATACAGAAATTATACACATGATGATGATGATGATGATGATGATGATGATGCTCTGTGCTTGATATAAATTTAAGTAAGGTTTTCCTAGTATAAAAGTATGGTGAAGGAAAGACAGAGTCATTGGTTCCAGGCTGTAAATTTTGTTGAGACAGTAGACTCCTGTTTCCTGGTAAGGTAGTTTCCCCTGTAACAGAAATTAAAACTGTGGTTACACTGCTGACTCTACCTCAATTGGGATCTCTTCACATACCCTCTGAATTCATTTCTTCCTTCATTATAAGTATATTTATTGGACATTACCCATGCTAGGCATAGGGAATACAGAGGTGCCTTCGTAGAATCCACAGTTGAGTGGGGAAAAAGCATTTATAGGAAAATTAAATACAGCTACTCTATGAGGAAAGTCCATCTGTAGCAACAATCCCAAGGAGTTAGTATATAGGCTGGGGTGCGAGGGTGGGAGAGGCAGAGTGGCATAGAAAGGGCCTCCTAGAGTGGACACCCGAACCGAGTCCTTGGGGGTGTGCAGCAGCTCTTCAAGAAAAAAGGAGGGAAAGGTGCTGAGGGAATTTCAGGCTCTCCCCACATGAACTAGATTGACTGAGTTAATTATTATAAATTATGAGAAGTTGAGATAACATGATTTAAAAGAGTAATAATCACTCAAATGTTCTGTGATATTCTTTGGCATATTCATGCTATAATGAGCCCATAGTATAATGAGGGCTTGTTCAAGTGAGGTGGTAATTGTGGGCTGATCATTCTAGGTAAGGGAGGAGATAGGTTTCTCTGGTAAATTCCATTATCAAAACATGATTAGATGGTTTATTATTTATCATTTTTTGGCCATAAATGTTGCCTATGTTTAGTGTAAACAGGCAAAGTCCAGCCTCAATAACAATGAACCAACTAGGAGATAGAATAATTCTTAATTGATATTACAAATAGAACTGATTCCTTGTGTACGCAGCACAGGACCACCTCCAGCACACTCATTAGAGAAGCATCAAATGTTAGAAAAGACAGACCTTAGAGATCATCCAGTCCAGCACACTGACCTCACCACTGAAGACAGTGAAGCTCAGTGAAGTGAGGCAACATGTGTGCATGCGCGGGGTAGGCAGAGGGAGCAACACAATCATTTAGATACATAGTGTAGATTTATTTGCAGAAGAATCCTGATATATGTTAAATGTTTTCCAGCTCTATCTATTCTCTCTAACTTTTGAGGAAGTATTTTATCCATTAATTTTACCATCACTTAAGAAACATACCAAACTAGTTGTAGTTCAAGTCCCAAAACCAGTCTTCTGATAGTCAGCAGCTGACTTGGGATTTTTGTCATTTTGAGGAAACTATCCATCTTCTTTCCTATGTCTTTTGGCCTAAGCTGTCTTGAATTTTTTACTATATCCTTCATTTGACAATAGCATTGCTTTTTTTTTCCTTTAAATGTGAATTTGTTTTCTATTTCTGTCGAAACTTAATGGTGCAAGAGACTGATCAAAAGAAATGTTTCCTATATAACATCAAATACTTTTCAGCATATTTTTGGAGAGGGGTGGGTATGTGAATCACCAAAACAACTTAAGTATTTTATGCTTCATATTCAGATGATTATAAAGAATGTAAGTTTTCTCCCTTTAAAAAGCAAAATTCTCTTTCATTAAATGTGAGATGAATTACAGGTAATGGTTCATTGTGCCCTTGAGAACCTGGAAAAGATGAAATCACTACAAACCAATGATTCCCAAACGTAAGCTTAAATGCTGTTCTTTGGAAACTTGTTAGAACATTAAATTCTCAGGTTAAACCCCAAAACTACTGGATCAGAAACTCTGATGTAGGGCTGAAGTTTCATATATAGACTGCTATAAACTGATGAAGTGTAATCTGTTTAAAGAGTTTACTCCTTACCACCTGTGAGAACAGGTAGATTTCTTGCAATTTGAGAGCAGCTATTTTTGCATAGGCAGGATTTTTCCCATATCAGTATGCCTGCAAGTTGAAGATAATATTACATTCAATGCAAGCTGAACTGTCTATGGGCTGAGATTGCATACTCTGTTTCTATCATATTCTTCCTCTACACCCTTGATTCCCCTCTCCCATCCTTGAAAATAACTAAATAAGTAAAATAACTATACTTAAGGCTTTAATACTGTTATAGTTCACTTTCCTTAGGTAAAGCTAATACTTTCATCCTTTATCATCATATCTCTTATACAACGGAATGAGTTTTAGATTCTTTTCTGAGAAAAAGTTTTAAAGGGCACTGAGAAATTGGAATATTTAAGAAAGGTATAATATACATGGATTTAGTCATCTACCTCAACAGTTATTCATCCCCTACTTCCTTTTTCAACAGAACTATATTTTTTGCTAGGTATGTGGCTATTTATCAAAGGACCATGTTTGCCAGTCTTTCTATAGCTAGGAAGGCTATGAACTAAGGTATCATTAATAGAAAGTAAAAGAAAATTGTCCTTTCCCTCCCTTTCCTTCTCATGACCTGGAAGGCAGAGATAGAGACTGAAGCTCCAGCAGCCATCTGAAACCATAAGGTGGAAGAAATCTGAGGACGTCAGGGCAGAGAGAGCAACTAAATTTATTAATGACTCACCCCTGAGTATTTTTAAAAATGCAAGAGAAACAAAATTCTATCTTTGGGAATTTTGTTCTGATTAAATAAAATAAAACATTGTCCTGAAAGAAGATGTTGGGGGCTTATAGCATAGAAAGAGGAGGTTAGAAATGCGGAAGCTAAACTTCCCATAGTTTACAGTTTAGTCAGTCCTGTCAGGCAGTAGGTTATTGCATTTCTTCTCCCAGATAATTAGCTCCCCCTGCCAATATGTTTATGAGTCTTTAGCTCTGTGAATCCTAGTTCTGTTTTTTCCCCCAAGATTTACAGTGTCTCCACTTCTGTCAAAGAGTGTTACAAGGTCTTACAACAAAACTGACATGATTTTATTTTGATTTCAAAGCTGGATATTTCATATTATTTAGAATTTAGGAGTGTGATTATAGATGTTCTTGTTTAGTGCACATGATAGTAATCAGTGTCAGAAAAATATTTCCCTAAAAAGATGATTATACAGTACCATAGAAATTTCTCAATTTTTCTAAAAGTCTTCCTCTGCAGTTATTAGATCAGAAATTTCCTTTGCCAGGTGAAGCCTGAGAGAATTAAAATTGTCCATGACTATGCCTTGGGTTTAAGAAAGCAAGCTTTCCTTCCAACACTGTTCAAACAGTTACATAATGTTTGCTCTACATAGACACTGTTTTATTTAGTGTCTCTGTATATTACATATTTTAGTTAGTGCCTGTATATTATATAACTTTACATATATTAACTCATATAATCATCATACCCTATGATGTAAGTATTGTTATTATTCTAAAATTGACTCACTAAGATGTTACAGATATATTGAATGGAGGAACTAGAATCTGTACCCAGGCAAATAAGTAAAAAGGAAGGATGTTGTGAGTAGATGTTGCACGGGCTGGGCCTCATGCTCTGCATTGAGATCACTACTCCTAAATTTATGCTGACTGTGTGGCTAAGGGAGACTGAGCAATATATAGTCTAGATTTGTTATTTTCATTAGTTTCATATTAGAATTTTAAATACTCTGTTCAGTATCTTTATTAATCATTGGAAGTTCATGGGCAAGAAAGATGATAAATAAGAATGCTTTAAGTTTTTTTATGCTTGTTTTATGTTTTAAAATAAGGTTGAACTTGGTGATAATGAGAAGATTAGCTAGATGCCACATTGTCTAGTCTATCTTGTGCCTCGGTCCAGCCATACTTTCTTCTCCAGAGGTTGAATAAAATTTCATTGCTTGTCACAATAGAACATTTTTAAGTGGACTGTCTATTTGCACGTCCAGACTATATCACTAAGCTCTTATGATATAGATATTTCACACAAGTCATACATGGCTAAGCAGAACAGAGTTGGATGGGTGTGAGGGAGCAATGAGGAGAGAAATATTTAATCAGTGATGACGTTTATCTTTTCTTGTAGAAAAAAAGAAACTAATCTCTTTCTATGCCCAAGGCAATTATTTGGCTTTTCTTATTTGTTGTATTTATGTGATCTTTCTTTTCAATGCTTCGTCCTGTTACTAATCTTTTCACCATTTGGCAGCATGCATGCTTCCCTGACAGTAAAGATTCTCAGATAACACTGGTCACTGAGGCAGAATGAAGAATTCTCTCCAACTTTTAAAGACACATATATTAGTATTTTTCTTTAAAAAAAAGTTTTTAAAAGGAATACAAATTATCTACAGTTTTATCACCCAGAATATCCCTATTAAAATTTACAAATAAATAAAATATGACATGCTTTTGAGCACAGAGAGATCTATCTGGATTGATTTAGTGTGGTGCTGTCAGGAGACAGGTCTCTGAGTGATAATTTTTGAAAATTCCTTCCAGTCCTACAGTGGAGAATGAGATACTTCTAAAATAGAGGAACATGTTTTGGCCTGTGAGATCGGTGGGAAATCCATACCTTGTTTGGCTTTTGGTGGCATATATTACGGGTTGCTATTGCTCTCTGGTGGTAACAGACCAGACTTACAAGCAAGTTTTATCTTTTTCAAGCATAAGACCGAGATAGACGATGCACATCCCTAATGCTTGCCAGGGCCTGGGATAAAAGGGCAAATGGAAATCCACATACCATTACTACACATGTTTAAAAGCTGTAAGTCAAGCTATCAAATTATTAAAGAAAAGCATTCTAGCAGCCTACCTAGAAAAGATATTTTCAAAATGTCCTAAGATTCTATATTCAAGTTAAAATTCTCAGACTCCTTAGAATTCTGTATCAAACATGGAGACAGGGAGACAGTCACTCTCAGCTCTCCCTTTTTTCTTTCCAGGCCCATTCTGGTGCACACTTCCAGCAAAGGCACCATCATGCCTGTAGACACCCCAGCCACCTGGCTGAGTTCCATCCACACACCTATAAAGAGTCTCCTCTTCTCGCCTCCCCCACTCCCCACTTTCCATGGGCCTAGGCAAATCAATACCAATGGCACAGGTAAACACGGGTAAACACAGGAGAGAAGACTGTGCAAATGCTAGAAGCAGTCTTGAGACCATTTGTGCAAGGTATTCTGGAGTGCCAGGAGCATTATCTAGAAAGTGGTGGTCATGGAGGTGGAGTGGAATTTTTGAGGACAATCAGGGTGTCCATACTGGTTTGCCTAGATATGTCCTGCTTCTAACACCAAAAGTCCCCTGTCCTGGGAAGTTCTTCATCAGGATGTTACAAGTTCCACTTTTTGATCTTGCATCAAACAATTAAAAGAAAATCCCAGAACCCATATGACAGCCCTCAAAATAGGGGTTGAAAGACAACACTCGTGTTAGTGTCAAATGGATGTGGTATAGATTATCCATCTTCCATAGTTGTTGTTAGTCGTTTTTCCTCTGATGGCTTATATTGGCAATTGTGCTTTGTGGTTCACTATAAAGGGTCTGACTAAAGTGTGCAATTTAAGAGCACTGTAATCCTAAATGTTAACAGCGTGTCTGAGACTTTGCCTATGGATTAACCTCATGCTTTGTATTGAGATAATAGGAGTTTGATTTTTCGCATTGTGAGAATTGTGATCATGTTTTCAGAACCCCTTTGAAAAGTTTAGATAATTAAAATGAGAACAATTATATGTTATTTGTTTAATTAGTCATACTACTAATTACTAATTGCCACTGTGAACTAGCCAATTGTTTTGTTTAAATAAGAACATTTATGTAACAAGAAGGTACATAATATTGAATAAAATAATGATTTCAAATAGATGCATATTTTTAATATTTTAATGATAAAGTAATAATAATTTTGTATTAATTATTATCATCATTATTATCATCATCATCATTGTTTCTGCTATTATTTAGCTCTGTTCCTGATTGGTTATCTAAAAAATTGGTCATTCTAAAGGCAAGTCCCATGAGCCCCAGTACTCCTTGCCTAGAGAAAAGGGATATGGTCTCAAAGGGCCAGAGTGGGGTCTGAGGGCAAATGGTTCCTAACATAAGGTACTTTTAGGAAGGAAAATAGTCCTATTTATGGATCATTAAAGGCAGATACATAATTGAGTTTGGTTTGAAATCTATACAGCTGCCATAGAACCATGTGGGCCAAAAGATTTGTGAGTTTACAAAGGAAATTGCTTTGCAGAAAAAAATCATTTGTTTTTGATGATGCTTACATTCAAGAACCCACTTTTTTAATATCACTGGAAGCAGATGCTAAACTGCAAAAATTAACTAGAGATTGCATTTCAGAGAGCAATGATATCCGACTTTTTTTATTACGTTTATTGTTAAGTGAACAAAGAAAGAAAAGAGCATTTCTTCCATTAACAAAGCAAATAAGACATCTGTGGACAAGAAAATGCAAGACAAAATTTGATGAGTGAAATTTATTGCTGTGGAAGGAATAATTGGCTTTTAGGTACCAAAAGTTTTACATCCCACATATAAAATTGGATAGGATCTCACAGGTTTTAAGCATTTATTTGTTGTTGTTTATTTTTATTTTTATTTTAACCCTGTATAGGTTGGATTAAGACCATAATAAAATAATTTCAGACTAATAGCAAGGAAAAGAGAACTCAGTTTCTGAGCCTCGCTGTCTTGACTTGGCACTCTATAAAGTGAAAGATCTCTGTGTCCAGGTGTGAGGGATCCCAACCTACTGCAGGTAGCCCAAGAATCGTGATGGGACCTGTGAGCCCCACAGAGCAAGCATTATACGTTAGCCATGACATCTAGCTGGTAGCTCCTTTATGTTTTTTGGTTGCTTTTAAAATCAACCTTGAGTCTTTACCAAAGTTTTCTGAAAATTACCAAACTCCAGCTGGACTGAATATGGGTGCAGGATGACAAGGAATCAGGCTCCCTTGTCACCAGCAGTGGCAGGTAATGGGGGCAACAAAGGTGAAGGTCCATAATGTGCTCAAGATTCCAGCCTATGAGGCCCTGTTCCCCTTTCCCAAGTGAAAATTTGCATTATATTCTCAGTGTCAGAGCAGTGGGTTGTTATTTTACTTAAGAGAGACAATGGTTTCATTCCATGTGGATCACCTAACATAGAGCTCTTCTTATAAATTAAAATTATATATATATATATATATATATATATATATATATATATATATATATATATATTCTTTCCTTCTCTCTGGTGGATTCTATCCAACTGACAGTTGCTTCCAGGCATCTCATAGGGAATAGCTGTACTGTACACCGTTTTTGCCTCCTTCCCGTCATTGCAAAGAAGGATTCCTCTTCTCTGAGAATGTGGGGTGTGCGTCAGATATTATAACTTATCCTAATTCAAATTCTTCTCAGGAAGGCTTGTGATAGCTAATTTTATTTTCTTTCTCCATTTTACTTTCTTATTTATTTATTTATTTATTTATTCACCCATTTCCCATTTAGGAGAAAAAAGTGGCGCTGGATGCCAGCATTAATTTAATTTTACATAAACATACTCTTTGAGGCTAAAGCAAATCTGCCTGGTTTTCAATGTGAAATAAAATATAAAATTGTTCTTGAAGTTATTTCTAAACAGAACTTGTTTCTAATTCTAATGTAACAGAAAAGTATACATCAATCAGATTCATAAAATGACTCTCCAGCTAACAACTATTCAAGAATGATGTTAATGTCATGCATAAGAATGCTACGTTTTCTAGGATATGACATTTTCAGCAATTGAGAATTACTATGGTTTGTAAATGGAAATACCACTACTAAAAACAGAATGCTATAATGTCATTTGTTTCCAAAGACTATCGATATACTAGAACAATGCAAAAATAATAATAAAAGCAAGTTATTTTGCAGCAAACTTTGGGGGTAAGGTTAAGAATATAATCTTGTGCATTATTGTGGGGTAAATGCTGCAGCTCCAAGTGCCACTGGCAAATATTCTCAGTGCAAACAGGGAGTGGGTTAAATTTTCAATTACAGTTAACAATCAGCACTATTTTATATTAGTTTCAGGGTATAGCATTGTGGTTAGACATTTATATAATTTACAAAGTGATCCCCCTGATAAGTCTAGTACCCATCTGACACCATACAATTATTACAATATTATTGACTATATTTCCTATGCTGTATTGTATATCCCTGTGACTATTTTGTAACTACCAATTTGTACCTCTTAATTTCTTCACCTTTTTTCACCAGTAACTCAACCTGCTCTTCCATCTGGCAACCATCAGTTTGTTCTCTGTATCTATAAATTTATTTCTGGTTTGTTTGTTCTTTTATTTTTGTTCTTTAAATTATAAATAAGATTAAGTCATATATTTAGTATAATACCCTCTAGGTCCATCCATGTCATTGCAAATGGTAAGATTTCACTTTTTATGGCCAAGTAATATTCCTTTGTATATGTACCACCTCTTCTTTATCTAGTTGTCTATTGATGGACACAGGTTGCTTGGCTACTGTAAATAGCACTGCATATATCTTTTTTAATTAGAATTTTGTATTTCTTCAGATAAATACCCAGAAGTAGGATTGCTGAGTCATAAGGTAGCTTTATTTTTTTATTTTTTTGAGGAACCTCCAAACCATTTTCCATAGTGGTTACACCAATTTGCAATCTCATCAACAGTGCACAAGGGTTTCTTTTTTTCCACATCCTCACCAACACTTTTTGTTGATTTATTAATGATGGCCATTCTGACAGGTGTGAGGTTATATCTCATTGTGATTTAAATGTGCATTTCTCTGATAATTAGAGAACTTGAACATCTTTTCACATGTCTATGGGCCATCTATGTGTTTTCTTTGGAAGAATACCTATTCCGGTCTTCTGCCCATTTTTTAATTGGTCTTTTTGTATTTGTTTGTTTGTTTGTTTGTTTTGATGTTGCATTGTATGACTTCTTTATAAATTTTGGATATTAACTTCTTATCAGATGATCACAGGCAAATATCTTCTATTCAGTAGGCTGTCTTTTCATTTTGTTGGTGGTTTCCTATGCTGTACAAAACTTTTTAGTTTGATGTAGTCTCATTTGTTTGTATTTTCTTTTGTTGCCCTTGTCCGAAAAGATGTATCAGAAAAAATATACTAAGAGCAATGTCAGAGAGTTTACTGCTTATGTTTTTTTTCTAGGAGTTTTATGGTTTTGGGTCTTATATCTTAGTCTTTAACCCATTTTTATTTTTTTCTTATACATGATATAAGAAGGTGGTCTAGTTTTATTTTGTTTTGTTTTGTTTTATTTTATTATTTTATTTTATTTATTTTATTATTTTATTTTTTACATGAATAGGTTCAGTTTTCCCACCATCACGTACTAAATAGATTGTCTTTATCCCATTGTATACTCTTGCCTCTTTTGTCATGGATTAATTGACCACATAGGCATGGTTTTATTTCTGAGCTCTTTATTCTGTTTCACTGACTATGTGTCTATTTTTATGCCAGTACCACACTGTTGTGATTACTATGGCCTGGTAATATAGTTTGATGTCAGGTATTGTGATACCTTCAACTTTGTCCTTCTCTCTCAAGATTGCTGTAACTATTTGGGGTCTTTCATGGCTCCATGTAAAATTTAAAATTATTTATTCTAATTCTGTGAAAAATATCATTGGTATCTTGATAGGAATTGCATTAAATCTAAAGATTGCTTTGGGTAGTATAGACATTTTAATAATGTTAATTCTTTCTATACATGAGCATTATATATGCTGCCATTTATTGCTATCTTCTTCAGGTTCTTTCTCCAACCTTATAATTTTCTGAGTATAGGTCTTTTTTCTCCTTGGTTAAATTTATTCCTAGGTATTTTTTGATGAAGCTGTAAATGAAATTGTTTTCTTAATTTCTCTTTCTGATAGTTCATTATTATTGTATAAAAATGCAACCAATTTCTAAATATTAATTTTATATCCTGATACTTTTCTGAGTTTATTTCTGAGTTCTAATAGTTTTTTGGTGGAATATTTAGGGTTTTCTCTATATAATATCATGTCATCTGCAAATACTGACAGTTTTACTTCTTCCTTTCCAATCTGGTTACCTTTTATTTATTTTTCTTATCTGATTGTGGTGGCTAGGATAAAAGTTGGAAAAAAAATGGTGGAAGTGGACATCCTTGCCTTTTTCCTGACCTTAAGGAAAATGCTTTTAGCTTTTCCCCATTAAGTATGATGTTAGCTGTGAGTTTCTCCCATAAGGCCTTTATTATATTGAGGTATGTTCCCTCTAGTCCCACTTTACTGAGAGTTTTTATTATAAATAAGTGCCAAGTTTTGCCTAATGCTTTTTCTACATCTATTATAATTTTTACCTTTCAATCTGTTTATGCAGTGTATCAGTTTATTTGATCTGAGGATATTGAACCAAACATGCATCTCAGGAATAAATCCCATTTGATCATGGTGTATGACCTTTTTAACATATTACTAAATTTAGTTTGTTAATATTTTGTCAAATATTTTTGCATCTCTGTTAATTAGAGGTATATGCCTCTAATTTTCTGTTTTTGTAATGTTTTCATCTGGTTTTGGAATCAGGGTAATGATGGCCTTGTGAAGTGAGCTGGGAAGCCTTCTTTACTTTTAAGTTTTTTTGAATAGCTGGAGAAGGATAGATGTTAATTCTTTTTTGAAGCCATCCAGTTTAGAAACTTTATTTCTTGGAAGTCTTTCGATTATTGATTTGATTTTGTTAGTAATTATTGTTCTGTTCAGATTTTGTTGTTTCTTGATTTATACTTGAAAGATAACATGTTTCTAGGAATTTATCTATTTCTTCCAGATTGTGAAATTTATTGGTGTATAATTGTAATTTTTTTAAAAAATACTGTGTATTTCTTTGGTGTCAGCTCACACTTCTCTTTCATTTCTAATTATATTTCTTTGCATCTTCTCTCTCCTTTTATAAGTTTGGATAAAGGTTTATCAATTTTATCTTTTCAAAGAACCAGCTCTTAGTTTCATTAGTCTTGTAATTTTTTAAAGAATCTATTTCATTCATTTCCATTCTATCTATATTATTTTCTTTCTTCTACTCACTTTGGGCTTTATCCCCTACCTCCCCCCTCCCGTCCACTTAGATCCTTTAGGTGTAAGGATAAATCATTTATTTGAGACTTTTCTTATTTCCTGAGGTAGGCCTGTATTGCTATGAATTTCTCTCTTAGAACTATTTTTGCCATGTCTCACAGATTTGGGGTCATTGTGTTTTTATTTTTACTTATCTCAGAGTATCTTTTTATATCTTTTTTGATCTCATTGTTCTTGACTTTATGGAGGCTTGTTTTGTGGCTTAACATGGGTCCACCTTGGAAAATGTTCCATGTGCATTTCAAAAGAGGGTATATTCTGCTGCTTTGGGGTGAAAAGCTCTAAAAATATTAATGCAATCTACCTGATCTATAGTCTCATTTAACGCCACTGTTTTCTTATTGATTATCTGTTTGGAAGATATATCCATTGATATCAATGAGATGTTAAAGTTTCCTCTTATGACTGTATTATCATCAAACTCTCCCTTTATTCTGGTCAATATTAGTTTTACATATCTAGGTGCTTCTATGTTGGGTGCAAAAATATTTACAAGGGTTATATCCTGTTGTTGGATTGATCCCTTTATCATTATGAAATGTCCTTCTTTGTCTCTTATTATAGTCTTTGTTTTAGTCTATTTTGTCTGATTTAAGTATTGCTACTCCAGCTTTTTTTCATTTCCACTGGCATAAAATACCCTTTTCCATCCCTTTAATTTCAATCTGTGTATGTCTTTTGATCTGAGATGGATCTCTTATACAGAGCATATGTATGGGTCTTATTTTCTTATATATTCACCCACCCTATGCCTTTTGATTGGAACATTTAAACCATTTACATTTAAAGTGATTATTTATATTTAGTTATTACCATTTTATTATTCAAATTTATATTCTCCGCCCCCCCCCCCTTTCTTCTTAAAGAAGTCTCTTTAACATTTCTTGTAATACTGATTTTGTGGTGATGAATTCTTTCAGCTTTTTCTTGTCTGGGAAATTATCTCTCCTTCAGTTTTAAATGATAGCCTTTTTGAGTAGAGTAGTTTTGGTTGTAGGTCTTTGCTTTTCATCACTTTGAATATTTTGTGTCAATACCTTCTAATCTGTAAAGTTTCTGTTGAAAAATCAGCTGATGATCTTATGGGTGCTCCCTTGTATGTAACTGCTTTTCTCTTGCTACTTTTAATATTCTTTCTTTGTCTTTAACCTTTGGGTTTTTGATTATGATGTGCCTTGGTGTGGGCCTCTTTGGGTTTATTTTGTTTGAAACTCTGTGCTTCCTGGACTTTTATGTTTATTTCCTTCACCTGGTTAGAAAAGATGTTTAATCATTATTTCTTCAGATAGGTTCTCAGTCTCTCTTCTCCATTCGGTACCCCTGTAATGTGAATGTTGTTATGCTTGATGTTGCCCCAGGGTTACCTCAAATTATTTAAAAAAATTTTTTTTGCTGTTTTTATTGTATGTTTTCTGCTCCCTTGTCTTCTAAATCACTTATTCAATCCTCTGCTTCATCTATTTGCTGTTAATTTCTTCTAGTGTATTCTTTATTTCAGTTATTATATTCTTCATTCCTGGGTGGTTCTTTTTTATGGTTTCTACATTCTTATTATGCTTACTATTTCTTTGTTGTAGTTCTCACTAAGTCCATGAGCATCCTTATAATCAGTGTTTTTGAACTCTGCATTTGGTAGATTGCATACCTCCATTTCATTTAGTTTATTTTTCTGGAGTTTTCTCCTGGTTCTTTCATTTGGGACATGTTTCTTTTTCTCCCCATTTTGGCTGCCTCTCTCTCAATCTTGGTAGAGTGTTCTTCTGTAGTAGGTGACCTGTAGGGCCCAGTAGCACAATCTTTCTGATCACTTGAGTCAGATGCTTCAGAAGTGTGTCTTGTGTGCATTGTGTGTGCCCTCCTCTTGTAGTTGAGCCTTGATTGCTATTCGCACATCAGTGGGTGGGACTGATCCTCAGGCCTAGTGGCTGTGAGGATTGGTCACAACCACAGCATATGAGCTGCTCTGTGGGGTCAGCCCCCACAGAGCAGGATTTGTCCCAGTGGGTTCTGGTGCCTGCTGAGACCACTCTTTGAATGTGCCACTTGTGGAGTTAATCTGGTGGTGCTCTGTTGTGGTCTGGATCCAGCCACCCAGAGTTGTGGTTATAGGTGTTTTGAGGAAGGGCTCTGGTGCAGGCCAAGGTTAGTTGCTGCCTATGACTGGCTCAAGTTACCTGGTAAAACTACGAAGTGATCTGAAGTTGGTCGCTGCCTATGTTGGGTCTAGAGATATGTGGGAGAAACCACGCTGCCACTAGCACTTGGCTTGAATCACCTTAGCCAAAAGCACAGGGGACTCCAAGGCCTGCTGCCACCTATAAGTTATACACAAAGCTCAGCCATTGAAAGAGCCTTAGGTGATATGTGAGTTAGAAGAGGCAATGTCTCAGGGAGTAACCAGGGCAGGGCAAGTAGTGTTCACCTGATTAATGCAGATTCAGATTTGGTACCAGTGAGCCTGGGGCCACTCAGTAAAAGGAACAGGGCAAACTAAAGCCAGCCACCACCTTCCTGGGCCTACAACTTTTGAGAGATTTTAAGAAAGATTCTAGCATGAGCCAAGTCAGGCTCCTGCTGCTAAAAATGCCTCCAGTGCTGTGCGAGTTGGGTAAGGTGGGGTTTCAAGGGATGGGGTTTCAAGGATGGAGCAAGTAGAGTTCACCAGGCTAGTGCTGATTCAAATTTGGCCGTGTGAAATGGGTCTCAACACGGGTATAATGGCGGTTGTTTATCCAGTCTTCTCTTCAAAGCCACACAACTGAGTTTCTCCCTGTATGTCTTTGGTGTCTCCTAAACCACCATCCCTCCTGCAGAGCCCAGGATGAGTGCCTGTGAGCAAGTAAGTCTATGCATGGGCCCCTTAATAGGACATCTGGGTTTCCAGCAGCCTTCCTTCTCACTCAGACTGGTAGAATCCCCACTGATTTTCACAGCTGAATGTTTTGGTGGCTCCCTTACCAAGCACTAGTGCTCCGGGTTGGGGAGCCTGGTGTGGAGCTGGTACCCATTGCTCCTCAGGGGGAACCTCTACAGCTGAGATATCCCCACTCAGTGCTCAACTACCACACGTGACTATGTGGTCAGTTCATTTTTCATCTCTACTCTTCCTACCAGTCTTAATGTAGTTTCTTCTTTATACCCTTAGTTATGGGATTTCTGTTTAGCTAGTCTTTGGATGATTCCCCACGTTGATTGTTCTATAATTTAGTTGTCATTTTGCTGTGGTCATGGGAGGAGATGAGCACAGTCTTTACCTACTCTGTCTCTTGACTCTAACCTTGTGATAGCTAATTTTATATATCACCTTGTCTAGGCCATGATTATTTCTGTAAAACTTTTGTTTTTGTTTTGAGATGAACATTTAAATTAGTGAACTTTGAGTAGATTATTCTCTATAATGTGGGTAGGCCTCATTCAATCAGTTAAAGGCCTGATAGAACAAAGACTGACTTCCCCTGGGCAAGAAGGCATTCTGGCAACAGTTGGTTTTTAGACTTGAATCACAGCATTGGCTCTTCCTTGAGTCTCCAGGCTGCTGAGCTACCCTACAGATTTTGGGCTTGCCAGTCTTTGCAATTACATGAGCCAATTCCTCGAAATCTTTCTTTCTCTCTTTCAACACACACACACACACACACACACACACACACACACACACACACACGTGCACACACGCACAAATCTTATTGGCTCTGTTTCTCTAAAAAAGCCAAACTATTGCAAGACTCTCATTAAGAAACCTCAAATATGAGACACTGAGGAAGGACTCTATGAGTTGGCATAAATTTGAACCTTCAAGTTCATGTAAATAGTACATTCTCCATCTATTTGTAAGACTGACCTTCTACAATAACTGAAGATGCAAACTCCCTAGATAAGAAAACATGAATTTTCCTCCACTTCCACTTGGTCCCTGACAGTAAGGCTGAGTATCCTGAAGGAAACTATTTTATAAAGGTAAGAATTTGTAGGCATCACCTCTATTCCACTCAATCTTGGTGTTGATTTATTTTAGTTATAGTTAAACTCCTGTGTTAGACACTGCAATTAGCTTTGATTATATGCAGATAAATTTAAAATACTGCTTTTGTGATAACATCCTTCTTGGTTCTTACATTATAAAACAAAAATTGCATATCCTAGAGCATGGTAAACCTGTTCTGGGTTCTGACTCTGGCCTGATTTGGCAAACTCTTTGTTTTCAGTCATAATTCTGGTTTCTACACCCATATATGTGCATACATTATTCCACACATGCTCTAATAAAATGGCTTCTGTGGTACTTCTTTTGGGTCTCCTCTCCATTCTTCTCAGAACTTACAAGAGTGGCAGAGTACAGGCTTCCCATGCCCTTTTGTCTACACTTGTCTTCTTATCTAGATCAAGGGGGGAGCCAGGGAACATACATCATCATCACAGTGATATCATTTACTCTGGGCCTGCCAGCTACCAAGCACGTATTTAGATTTCCTTTTCACAAAGGTATTTGCAAAGTAGCTATTATTATCCTCATTTACACATGTGATTTCTATGACTCAGAAATGCTAAGCAAGATGAATGGCTTATGTTGTAAGTAAATAGCAGAGTAAAGATTCAAACCTGTATTTGTCTAGTTTCTAAGCCTATACTCTTGCCATTTCTTCAAGCTTCAAGCTTGCAGTAGCATCCTTACATAATAACACAAAAAGAATATTTCTACCATTAGAAAGTCATTTTTTTTTACTGATGTGGATACTCTTTATCCCTAGAGATCTTGAGAAACATGTGTTCACTTCTATACTAGAAGCTTTACTTTCACCACTGTATCATAAACCTAAAAATGGAACTCCTTGGCTCAAGAAATCAAAACTTGACACATTAATTAGGGATTAGTTCATTGACATATAAAATACTTTAGTTTGCACTTATATCATTCTTGTGCAATGACAACAAACAATAAATGAAACATCTGAAAGCTTTGAAAGATAAAACTTTGTAAATGTCTCTTTTACCCATTTAATCTATTTGATTTTCCACTTATTCAACATTTATGGAAAATCTGCTTTGAGTTAGGCTCTGTGATCTCTGAGTGTACTTGCATCTGTTGAAAGTGTATCAATTAAGATGACTATTTGTAATTCTGTCCACTCTGAGGATCCAATCGGAGCCTGGTTTTAGTACAGACCTAAATTTAAAGACTCACGTGACTGGCATCTTTTCTTAAGTTCTCAGTCAAAGGTCCTCATGAGATAGATAGATAGATAGATAGATAGATAGATAGATAGATAGATAGATAGATAGATGATAGATAGATAGATAGATAGATAGATAGATAGATAGATAGATAGATAGATAGATATTGTTAGTTACTGGCTCCACACAGTAATTACAATGTTCCTTCTTTTACAAGTAAGTAAACTGTGGCTTTGAAAGATGAAACAATTTGTCTCTTATCATAAAATATGACAAAGTTAGACTAGAAACCCAGGTTTTTCAGATCTCTATTCCCACACTTTCTATTTTCTAGCATCCCCAAAAGATAAATGATAAATGGTTGTTTTATTACTATGCAGGCTCTATGAATCCAAGAAGTTTGAGAAATACAGTACTCTCTCTTGAATGGATATCTACATGATTCTCTGAACCCTACCTCATAACAAAATAAGGGTTTTTTCTCCTTGCCAAGAAGTATCTTTTCTGTTACTTATATCCACCCTGAGACCAAATCATCAACTCAATTTTATAAGAAATAGAAAGCTGAGGATTCATCATTTTCTGAAATCAGTCAAAAGCCACATTGTTAAAAAAAAAAAAAAAAAAAGGAAACTTCAGAATTGAACACAGGTCTTATTTTAAAGGTCACATTCTTTTCATCTGAGAATATTATTAAGAAGAAACAATGTTTTGAATGACTATCCAATGTGCTAATGATTGGCTTAGTCCACTTAGTTTTCTTTGGACCATGGCAAATACCCAGCCCAGGCAATTAAGACAATCTGGGTTTACTGACTCTTCAGGAAGCTAAGGTACAGAAGTTAGAAAAGCAAATAAAAAAAAAAGTAAACATATTCATGCTCATTATTTGGGTTTTATAATAGATTTTTTAAACACAAAACACAGTGAACATATATGGGACAAAAGTGTTTTTGAGTTATGAGAGCCTAGGTCTTTGAGCTGAGATTCTGACCTAAACAATAGTCACTGAGGATATTGTCAGACCCATGGTTTTCCCTTGGCCCACCCAAACTAGAAGATCTAGGCCCTGTTATATCCTACCTGACCATTTTTTGCCAGACTACGCCCTTAAAGGATATGAGATAGTAGGAGCCTTCCTGGTACCCCAAGTGGAAGATACTGGTTTATGACCTCTTACCAAGGACTCTGAGAGTTGACAAGAGTCCAGAATCCACCCCCACCACCACTGTCACCATTGCACTAGAGAGTGTGATTGGTTGCTGTGGGTACTGTGCAGACACTCTAAGCCAATCTCATAGTCTCCCAATACTCCCAGGAGAAGTGGGAAGTAGTCAAATTGTTTTCCAAGTGGCATGATAGGAAATTGAGGACTGAGAAATCTGAAAAGTCTCTTTGACAGGATGAGACATGCTACAAGCTCCATTTGATCAGTACCCATACAGGGAGGGAGACTGTTTAGTAGATGCTAACTGGGGCAGAGGCTGCCTCCCATGGTCAGGTACCTCTCCCTGATGCCATGATACTAGGTTAGTGCTCTGGAATTTAGATATTATCCCTGATATATGTGTGTGTGCACAGTGGAGACAAGCATAAGTTAGTGGAGTGTATCCTAAACTGGCAAGATTAAAGTTTTCTAGTTTTCTACTGTCAGTTGGAATGAGACCTTGAAATAGAAATAAAAAGTTACAATAGAATAAACATTTGAATTTACTATTTATTCCCACCTTGCTCACTTACTTCCAAAGTGTCAATTAATTCATTTTACAAATACAAACTTTCAGTGTACGGAGAAAGAAGAATTCTTCTAAAAATCAAGAAGGAAACTAAAATAGAACTTGCAAATTGGTGAGCCATGTGGAAAAGTCTCAACATTGCCATATCTTAACTATTCATATTCATATGGGTAACTTCCAAGTCTCATTGTTAGTCTCCTCTTTCCTCCACATCTCCATTGGAGCATGTCCAACCTCCTGCACCAAATTCAATATATTCAAGGAGACCAGGGCTGGACTGGGGCCACAAAAATCCCTATTCTAATCCCCAAGCCAGTACTCAGGAAGAATTTAAGTCGTTAAGTGAAGAAATAAATGCATGAATATTTAACTTTTTTCCAAGAAATCAATGAGATGATCTGTCTGTGGGCAATTATATTTGGTTTCTAAAATTTACATTGCGTTTCTATCACTTTGCAAACAGAATAGGGATACCCTCCCTCCTCTGTGGAGTTCCAAATGAAGGAGTATCAAAGCTGCTTACTATTAACCAGTGATCAGGTAGAGAAAGGGACGTTTCTGGCCATGAAAATGGGAAGATTAACAGATCTCAGCAAAAAAGAAGGTGGTGTTCTGTAGAGCAGAAACATGAATTAGGCCTATGTCCCCTTCAGATTATTCCAGATGGAACCCTCACCCTCTTCCTCCAGGCCTAACTGTCTTCCAGTGGGAAGAAGGTAAAGGAAAACCTACATTTGCTGATTTTGCATTGCTGAGAAGAGGGTCTTCTTTTAATCACTGTGAGGAAGGATTACCTCTAAGGTCTTATTCCTGACATATTTCAGGAAGCTCAGAACTGCAGTTCCACCTGTGCCCCCCTTCCTTCTAAGGTCTGAGGTGGCCACTGGAGATGGTTTGGCTTTCTGCCCTTTGCTTTGGCTGCAGCTATGATGAGATATTTGGTCACAATGTGATAGCTGCGCAGCTCTGCCAGGGCCTCCCCACACTGGTTATAGGTTGTCAGAAGTTGGCCATTTCCCAAGGACAAGACATGATCCCTCAGTGAAGGAGCTGACTGGATTTCTTCTATGAAGTTCTTACGAGAAGGAGGCATGTAGTCCCTCAATCTGAGCAGAAAGTCAGCTGAAAAGAAATAGTTTAAAACAATGTCATAGCTCCACATGCAATGATAAGAAAGCCTGTCTGCTCTTCCAGACATCAAGACAGCAAAAACTGTTGCTGTCATCCTGTTCGATCTATTTTACTGGCTCTTTTGCTAGTAGACTTCAAATACTCAAATGCACATTCCTGACTACTGATAGGAGATGAGGAAGGTAAAAAAGATGTAAGCACATCTCAGATAACTTAACTGGAACTACATCTATCAGCCAGTGTATAAATATTTATCATATACCAAATGTAGGTAAAGTATCTTGCTAGTAGTCACTATGAGAAGATATCTACAAATGTAAGGCACACAGTCCAAAACTGAATAGGTAAAAACTCTGCTGTATTTTGTTTCTTAAATGTTTTGTTGTTAGAGGGAGTGCTAAGAAAGAAGAAAGTAATAGAGTTTATAAGAGCAAGATGACAAACAACAAGCAACTGTTTTAATAATACCCTCTTAAAGTCATTTTAAAACTTAATCCATAGACATTTATAGAAAATGTTAATAAATAAATATCTAATAGGTAATCCATTATGTGTTTAATATTATGCATGGTAGGTCATGTACTAACATTACCAAGTCAAAACCCAAGACCTATGACGCCCAATTTTAGTCTTTTTTTCTTAATCCAACTTGAAAACTCTGTACTGTGAAGTGCTTTTGTCAGCTGTTAAACATTTGGCTTAATGCTGGTAAGGAAAGAAATGAATAATTTCAAGCTTCTGAAACAGTTGACCCCTCCCTCTTCTGGTCTAAACAGGCTTGGCTTGAAGCTGCACCATTTAGGTGAAGAAGAGCTTTAATTTAGGAGCTCAGCCCCATCACCACCTACACCCAGATTTGTCAACAAAATTCCACAGCCTTCAAACTCTAGAACTTTCCCCAATTTTAGAGAAAAGAAGGGTCCTTTCAAAAAGGCTTCAAACAAAATTGCAGTAAACAGCTGGAAATATAGCGATGTTTTAAGATTTGGAAATGAAGCCTAATATCCTGCTGAGATATGATATTAATTGGCTTGACAAAATAACATATGGCAGGCACGCAGTTTAGTAGTTGATCTGGAAAAATGTAGACTTCATGACATTTTAGTTTACACTTGGTTTTATTAATTAGTAAAAACACCTCTATTCTTTTTCTCTGTTAAGAAAAAAAAAAAGGAAAAGGAAAATGTCTGACTTACTACTTTCCTTGCTATGACAAATGCCCAAGAATCATTGAAGGCATGAAGCACTGTGCTCTGAGCTGCACTTCCTCCAGAGTATTTCAGGGGCTCTGTGGAGACTCCTTCATATACCAACCTCACAGGCATGACTGGGTTATCTTTCCAACTAAGCAAGAGTAAAAGTCAGAGAGAAGTGGGTACTTGGAGTCAGAGGATATTTTCTGATATAGAACCAGAGAATGAGCAATAAAGCAAACATTTCAATAATAATTTTAGGGTAAAAGATTGGATATCTTTGTAGGATGTATACTTAAGCATCATCTTGACCCCAACTTCATAATAGGCCATAGAATGGAGCCCCTCTCTTTCCTCATTTAAAAGTTTTTTTTTTTTTCCAGAGAAGTAAAGAATATTCAGAGAGGAATTCTTGGCATTGGTTCCATGGTATGTTCCTTAGAAAAATCCAGTTATAAAGATGATATCAGTGCTAATTAACTGGAATGAATTAGGGGCTCTGGAACAATCTTCACCTCCTCTGCTAATATCAACCTTGATGACCTAATAATTCCACAAGTAAAGATAGGTATATACATGGACACACACACACACACACACACCTACAATACACTCACACACATCTTTGCCCTTCTCTGAAATGGTTATACCAGTTGTCACATTAAACTGTCAGTTTTAAATACTATGATTTTATGGAAATGTCTTTATCAAATACTTTGCTGATAGCAGGTATTGATAATAGTGACAAAGAGAACACAATGTAACCCTACAGGTTACCACAACTAGAGTCAAGGACATGTAGGACTGGAATAGAAGCTCTTGGCTATGCTCAGATTAAGTGGGTTTTCCTCCCCTCTGCTCCTTTCTCCCCCTCTTTTCCTCTCCTCTGCCGTCAGTCTGATTATATTTCTTCACCTTTTTATCTGCGTCCCCCTCTTCCTACTTCCAACTATTTTACTCATTTTCCTGTCTGATTTAATCAGATAAGAACAATGGCAGCAATAACATATATTTGTACTTAAACGATGTTTTACAGTTTACAAAGCACCTTCACATTCATTGTTCTCTTTTTACCTCTTTTGAGCATATCAAGGCAGGTATTTTTAAACCCATTTTACAGATAAAGAAACAAAGACTCAAGGCAATTAAGTCTTCAGGGCCACAATGTTAGAGAAAGGGAGAACCAGACTTTGAATCCTAAACTTATAATTTTCTATTTTCATATTCTCAAGACACCCACACATGGGTTTTTACTTTTACTAAGAAATAGATTCTTTTTCTCTTATTGCCAGGAACAAATTGCCATTCCAGTCTTTAACAGTTTAAATAACAGGCTTACATGATATCTCACCTTCTTCCTAAAAGTCTAAAAGTCATTTTGCTCAAAAGAAGAGAAACACACACTTCTCACATACAAAAGCCTTAGAGAGACTGCTTAGCATACTAGTCATGACCTTTTCAAATACTTCCCTGAGGCAGGAAATGCTACAAGGAGTTGGCTTGTTTCCTTTTGGGCCTGTTTTCAGTTGTATGTTCTATGGTTTTCACTGGGTAAATGTTGGAGCGGTCTTTGCAGGTGGAGCAATATCACTGTAGAAAGAGATGAAGCACAGAAAGCAGGGCAGGGGTACAAGTGGAAGAGCAAAGGAAGAATTCTGACTGTAAGATCACAACAAGCTGTAGCTGTTAAAAAAAAAAAAGGGCTCTATTTTAGGCAGATGTGTGAATTAATCTCAGCCGTGATAATTAACTGTGAGCTTTGGTTTACAACCTCTCTGAGCCTCAGTTTCTTCATCTGAGTGATAGTATCTACCTTATTGGGTTGTGAGAACTAGTTAAAATAATATCTGCTCAGTGTCTGGAACATATTAAGAATTCTATAAATATGAGCCATTTTACCACATTATTCAGAGGGAGTTGAATCCCTGCTCCCCCTCCCTTCATTATTTTGTAACGTTGCACAAACCCCTCTAAGTCTTAGTTCTCCTAATTTGCACCTACTTCCTAAAGTTGCTGGAAAAATTGAATGGACACTAACTAGTTCAGGACACTGGTTCAATAAAATTTCTAAATACCAATTTTTGGAGAAGAAATAGTGAAGACAGGACTGCTACCGTGTGGTAAGTGGATCACATACAATGACCACACTCGTTCAGACTTTTTTTTGTAAACCTGTTGGTCTTTGCAGTCACTTTGGCCTTCACTAGCTCCTTCTCAGTGTGATTCCTTCCAGGCGCTCGACCCTCTCAGGGCTCAGTCCCCGGGCTTCTCACGATTTTCACTTCCCATTTGGTTATATTTAGCCTCAGAGACTGAAAAACCTACTCTAACTATTTAAAAATTTACTCCTGTGCTTGAGCCTCTCCCCTATATTCCAGGCTTGTATATTTGACCGTCTACCAGACATCTCTGCAGGAAGGCACATGTCACAGAAATCCTGATTTACCCTTTTTTTGCCATGCTTGTTCTGCTTATAGTCTTTCCTGTCAAAGAAAATGGCAGCTACATGCTTTCAGCACATCGTGCCATAACTTTTAGAATCATCTTTGATAGATCTCTTTCTCTTCCATTGTGTGTGTTATCCAATAGCAGATCCTGTCAACTTTACCTTTGGTCTGTAACCAGAACTGTCCATTTCTCAGTGCTTCTGCTGTTCCAGCCTAGTTCAAGCCACTGCCCTGGATTGCAGTAAAAGCTTCTTAAATACTTTCCTGGCTTCCATTCTTATTCTAAGTAAACTATTTTCCACTTAGAATATAGAGTGATGATTTGAAACATATGACAGATCATGTTATTCTTCTCAAACTGTCCAGCGTGGTCCACTTCACTCAGAAAAAAAAGCCAACAAGCCCCTACATAATCTGATCTCCCACTATGACTTGTATCTTTCTCATTCTCAGTCCCCACCCTCCCACCCCCCACCCCACCCGCAATGCTTTCTTCTTCCAAGTACTGCTGGCCTCCTTACAGCTCTTCCTCCATGACAAACATGTTCCCACTTCAGGGTTATAATAATTTCTGTTCCTTTTGCTTGCATCAAGTATCTAGGTGGCTCACTCCTCACTCTGTCAGGTATCTGCTTATATGCTTAGAAGTGTGTGATTCCTGGATCACAATAAATATATAAGAAATTTTGGTCCCCACCCCTAACACTTCATGATACCCTGTGTCCTACTTTATATTTCCTTTTATCACCTATTGTCATAACATATATATTATGATATTTACTTTTATTGTACTTATTTCTTCATTATCTGTTTCCCATCATTAAAATAAATGCAAACTCCACAGGAATGAAGCTGCTGTTTTGTTTTATTGTTTCATTCCCAGCACCTAGACCTGTGCCTGTCATATGGTAAATATTCATTAAATAACCAATGAATAAATGAATAGAAAAAATAACATTCTATAAATATGTATTCTATATCTAGAATATGTAGACCCAAGCATATATCTTAAAAAGATCTGGCCAGCTTAAAAGAGCCATCAGACGTTCAAATGGCCAAGATATCAATCAATCTCCTTTTAGTGTCCTAAACTGAAGAAGATATATTGAAGCCACATTGAAGATGATAAATACCAGCATGAGAGACAAAAAAGTAACAGTAGGGCATCTATTTTCAAAACCCACATTCTCCACTTATGATGAGATTTGTCTGAGGAAGGGAAATCAGGTTTCTCTGAAAAACCCAAGGATTGCTCCCACGTGTTCTCAGGCCTAAACTGCTACTGGTGCAGGCAAAGAATTATTTTCCTTTCAAATCTCTGTAGGCAAGCTTATTTTTAGCCTTTCTTGTATCATATTTCTAGCAAACCCAAGAAAAAGGAACGTTTAAAAAGAAAAGATCATAAGATGACATTTTTTTCCACAGCAATTATTAACTTCCCTGAGAAACTTGATGTGAGTGGGAAATTTAAAAAATCTCTCATCTCTCCTAAATAAAACATTTAAAAAAGTAAATAAAAATAATAAATCAAACATAGGACAAATCAAGAACACAAGACCAGATATAGATTTTTCAAGATAGCCCTATTGGGAATTGTCAAAATCCAGATGTTTTGGTCATCAACACTTGTCAGTTCACTTAGAATTTGGTGCTGGTCTATTAGTTTAGCTATGTGGGAAATATTTTTAAGGATCAGAAATGTAGGGAACACTGATCCAGAATTTATTTTAATGAAAATAAAGTCACTCTCTGGTGCCCATCTAGTCATGATAGGTAAAATTCCAAAAATATTGCCTCGAGATTCTCATTCTAATTCTTAGAACAGTTAATGTTAAAGAGATCGTGCCCACTGATATGACATGTTAAATAGCAAGGTAAAGGGACTTTGCAGATGTAATTAAGGTTACTAATCAGTTGACCTTAATATAGGAAGTTATTCTAGATTATCTAAGTGAGCTGAAGCTAGCCACACAGAGAGTTTTAAGCAGAGAGTTTTCTCTGGTTAGCAGCAGAAGTCAAAGAGACTTGACATACTAGAAAGATAAGAAGTATCATTGCTGAGTTGGAGGAGACCAAGTGACAAAGAATTCGGCAGGCCCCTAGAAGCTAAGAGCAGCTCTTGTCTGACAGTCAGCAAAGAAACAAAGACATCAGTTTCACAACTACAAAGAATTAAATTTCAAAAACCTGAATGAGTTTGAAAGTAAATTCTTCCTCAGATTCTCCACATAACAACTCAGCCCAGCAGACACCCTGACTTGGCCTTTTGAGACCCTAAGCAGAGAACCAAGCTGAATTCATCTTGACTTCTGACTTACAGAACTTGAGACAATTAATGTGTGTTGTTTCAAACTGCTAAATTTGTTGTCATTTGTTATGTAACAAGAAAAACTAATACAAACTTAGGGAACAAAGGAAAACACAAAGACGTTTTCCAAAATTAAGTGCTTCCCTAATCCCAGTCTATTTTAAAACATTTTTAAAATGACATTTTTCTTCTGTCTAATCATACTAAAGCATATCCACATGTTTTGCTTAATGTTTGTTGCTAGAATCTCTATTCAACAATCAGATTTTATCTTGACCCTTACTACATAAAAAATACAGAGAGCAAGAAGAGTTCTACAGGATAGATATTCTCTTTGCAGAACTAAATTCTGCAGTCTAAATTCTGAGACACACTCCCAGTTCTATTTCTGTGACCTTCCTTTTTTTTTTTCTCTTTTCACCATAAACCAGGTACCCATTACTTTCAAGTTATTCTCTAGAAAACTTCCTGCTTCCACTCTCTCTACCCTACAATGAGGGATCCCCACATAGGCTGGCCTTCCCTAGAGAGAGAGGCAACTTTCTTACACTCAGATCTAACCAATCTAAAGAAAATACTTAGTACATGTTGTCACTTCATTCTTGCGACAATGGAATACACCTTTAAATCAATAAATCAATACATTTGTTAATCTTGGTATTTGACATGTCTCTTGTTAGATGCAGGCATGGATTCAGATTCTATTAATCACACTTCAGGCATCTCCTAGTTATCAAGAAGGCATACTAGATGATATCTATTTCACATTTTTTACCTCATTTATCCACGACCTCTACCTTTTACTTTTCCTCATTAAAACAAACCCCAAATTTGCTCTCAGCTAACGTGAACAGAAAAGTGATTTCATTAAAACATGTCAAGGTATGATTAATGTATTTAAAATAAGAACTGATCTAAAAGTAGAGTTCTGTTTCTGGAGAAATTACAGGTCATGTGACAAAAGGAGAGTACAACAGGAACATGAGAAACTGGCTTGGGGTAGCTCTTCTAGGAATGTTAAAAAAAGGTTTTAAACTATTATCTATGCCTCTACCTGCCTCAATAACAAGGGGAGATAATGAATATAAATGGTTGAGCTTTGTGGGTCCCATACTGGGCTTTCTTTGCTCTTTCCGTCATAAGGTGGAGATCTAAGAAAGGTAAGTACAAATAACTTCAATATAATGGCTTAAGGATAATTATTCTAAATTTAAATATTCAGCTTTTAATGTCATTTATCATGTAGATGATACCCTTTTTTTTTTTTTTATCCAGGAGTGGATCCAGGTGATTACTTTGCTAGCAAGGGTTACCTCGTTACTCACTCTAGAAAACTTCTGTCTGTTTCCCCCATAAATCTGAAAAATGCTACAGAGATCTCATGCAGGAAAACAGCTGAACTATACTTTCCCAGGGATGAAGATCTGGATGACTGCATAAAATATGTCTGGATCTACATAATCTGGGGGAACAATCAAAATGTGAATTTAACTACAGGCAAAAAAAAGGAATTAGTTACATGTGCATGGGGCCTTCTGCTTTCCCCGGGCTGCGGCTTCTATCTGATCTACATGGAAACCTGGAATGAAAGCAGCAGCAAAAGGTGAATGGAATGTTTTCTTCTGTAGTTGCCCTCATTGGGGCTTACAGAACTTTTGAACTTTTCCAAAATGCTGCCCTTTTCTCTTTGTGGTACTTTCCTTTTCTGTACTAAACAACAACATAAAGAGAGAACAAGGCCATCTTTAAAAAGTTAATAATTTAAACAGACATCATGTTTGAGAGAACGTGAGAAGTGGAAAGGAGAAAAATGAAGAGAAAGAGTCACCTCTTTTACAGCTTTCACAGAGAGTAAAACTAATTCCATTATGCTCAAGCCAAGTTCTGTATAGTCAACAAAAGACAGAGGAGTGGACAGTCTCTTGCCCAGGGATTGCCACAGCAGATCAGATACAGGCTCATTTAGCATCATGTTTAGCTGCACTCATTAATTCGTGCAACTTTTTAAAATCTAAACCAATGCTTGGAGATAATTGATTCTACTAGTTTATTAACTTGTATATAAGTAAGCAAATTTTCACATTTGTACTAAAATTATTTTCATCAACTTTTGAAAGTCGTTCTCTTTCTTCACATAATAGGGCCCCTCTGTGACCAAGCAAGTTTCTCTTATCCATATTCTTGTTGTCTCTATTTGTTTCTGAGAAAAAGCAAAAAAAAAAAAAAAAAAAAAAAGCAAAAAATCTTTTTTATGAGACTTAAATAATAACCTCTCCACATCACTAATTTCCCTTTTCTACCATCATACCTACTCTCCGGTTCTCCATCTCTATTTTCTCTGAAGCCCCATAGGTTTGGATTACTAAATGTCTTCCTTTAGTCTCATGATGTCACGTTCTCTCTCCTATTCTGTAAGAATGCTCTGTGTAGGACTTTTCTCTAAGCAACACTTCTTGGTCTTATCCATTTGGTGCTCTGTTCCCATAAAAATGCTGAAATTATGTATAATTTTTTGCTGAAGCAGTAAGGCATTATTTTAATATGTTACTCAACTTGCCATATTTAATAAAGAAAAGTCAAATGACCATGTCAATAAATGTAAAATAATTCTAATGTACAAAAAAATTCAACATGTAAAAAAATCCATTCATGATTCAAATAAACAAACAAAACATTTTAGCTAATTAAGAACAGGAGGAAATATTCTTGAAATGATCAAAGGAATCCATTGAAAGCCTACAGTACATATTGTACATAATGTTGAAATATGAAAAATAAGTTTTAAAACGTGGAACACAACAAGGAACAGCATGTACATTCAATACTGTGTTAGGAGTCCTAGCTGGAAGGATGAGAAACAAGAGCTAAAAAGAAATAAAAGTTGTAATTACTTTAAATGAAGAAACAAGAAAACATTATTCTCAAGTGATATGATCTCTACATAGAAAACTCAGATAACCTGAAGATAATTATTAGAATTAATAAGAGTGTTTATCAAGGTGCTAGATTTAAGGTTAATATTCAAACAGTAATTTTATTTTATAAACCAACAACAAGCGGTCAGGAGTTTGTTAAATCAAAGATACTGTATTCACTGGAAACAAAAGTATAAAGTAACTTAGGAAAAAGCAAATCAAAGTCATATATAAAGTAACTTAAAATTAAACAGAAAATATTTAAGTCTTTTATGTTGAAAGAAATATTTTAAAGATTTGAAAAGTCTGTCCATTCCAAGAACATCCAGAAAACTCATATCAATATTTAAGAGAAGAAATGTATCTAAAAAAGATGTCTATCTGGATAAACTTCAGGTCACATGACCAATGAATATAATATGAAGACATGATTTAGTGTAGCTTATCTGGGAATCTTAGTTGATGTTTACATGCTCTTCTCTGCCTCTCCACCTGCCTTAATCATAAGACAAATAGACTGAATATAATATCAAAATCATGTAATTTTTTTCAAATTAATATACAAATTTAATACAATTTGATCAAAATTTCTAATAGAGATCTTAAAATGGGATTTGACAAGCTGATTCTGACAGTTTATATAAATGTCAAAGGCTCAAAGACAAGACAGGTACCCTTGGAAAACAATAATAATGTGAAAAGGTTTTCCCTACCTGAAAATGAGAAATACTATGAAGCTATAGTTGTTAAGACAGATGATATTGGTGTGGGGAAACATAACAGACAATGAAGCAGAATAGAGAGACTGGAAACAGATCCAGCCATTTAAAAAAAAAAACTGTACTAATATTAGTGATTATTCACAGAAGGGAAATTGATTTTATTTCCTATGTCATACTACATATAAATAATAATTACATGTGAATTAAGGACTGAAATGTGAAAGATGAAATGACAATTTCTGAAGAAAATAGAGGAAAATATATTTATGACCTATGATTTTGAAATATCTTATTCAAAACTTCCTAAAAAATAGACTTTTATAAAAGAAAGGACAGGTACTTTGACTATATTTAGATTAAGAACTTCTGCTTTAAAAGGCATAAGACAAACCACAACATTTGTAACACATAACAAAAATCAGTCTCAAAGTGTACAAAAGCTCATAAAAAGACACAGGTAAAAGATAAAAGACCATAAGAAAAATAAGGGACACGAGTGGTAAGCACCTATGAACATCCAGAGAATGAGAGAGAGAGAGTGTTAATTCTTTGAAAATCAAGAAAATGCAGAAGTGACATCATCATCATAACAGAATAAGAGTTTCTACCATCTTCCCCCCAAGAACACTGATTTAGACAGTTGGCCATGGACAAGAGAGCCTCTGTGAAAGTCCAGAAGTCCAAAGAAGAAGCTCCAGCATACCACTAAAAATTCTGAGACTGAATGCTCTGAATAGAGTAAAAAGAACATTTCACTTTACCCACATCACCCTTCCCACAAAGCAGCACAGCTCAGTGTCAAAAAAGACCTTCTTGGCCTGCGATTTCTCCTGCAAGGGAAAATGAAGCATATAAGTGAGTGCCCAGCTTCCTCAGATGCATGGAATGCTTCCAGAGACTCATTTCTTTCTCACCTTATCCAGAATACTGAGGTGTGCTGCATGACTGGGAAAACTGGAGGTGGGGGGAGGGTAAGGCTGTGGGAGAGTGCCAAATAAGACTCTTGGAGGATATTAAAGGGATGTGAATCCTACTAAGCACCCTAATAGACTCCATCAAGAACCCTCTCAAGAGTCTATGGCCATGCCACCCTGAACATATCCTATTTTGTCCAATCTCTGAAGCTAAGCAGGGTCGGGCCTGGTTAGTACTTGGATGGGAGACTGCCTAGGAATACCAGGTGTTGTAGGTGTTAAAAAAAAAAACAAAAAAAAACCCTCTCACAAGCTGCCAGGGATGCCTTGCCTGCAGGTCCCCCCAACTGGCCCATGGGTACCCCTAGTGCTCAGGGTGCCTCATCCACACACCACATACTGCACACTATGTCTACTTCCAAGAAGCAAGAGTGAGCCTTTATAGAGAAAAAAAGAACAAAACTGCAAAGCTGGAGGTCACACTCCCTAATTTCAAACTATACTACAACCCTACAGTGATCAAAACAGTATGGTGATGGCATAAAAACAGACACACAGATCAATAGAACAGAATTAAGAACCCAGAAATAAAACAACACATATATAGATAATTAATATGTGACAAAGGAGTCAATAATATCTAATGGAGAAAAGAGAATCTCTTCAATAAATGGTGTTAGAAAAATTGAACAGCCACATACAAAGAATTGAAACTAGACCACTATCTTATATCATACCCCCAAATTAACTCAAAATGGATTAAAGACTTGACTGTAACTCCATACAATTAATAGAAAAAAACATAAGCAGTAAACTCCTTGACATTGGCCTTGGGGATATTTTAGTGGATCTGACTTCAAAGCCAAGGGAAACAAAAGCAACAATTAACAAATGGGACTACATCAAACTAAAAAGCTTCTACAAAAAAATTTAAAAAAAAGAAACCAGCATCAAACCAAAAAGACAACCTACTAAATGGGAGAAGATATTTGCAAATCATAAATCTGATAAGGAGTTAGTAACCAAAACATATAAAGAACTCAAACAAATCATTTTTAAAAACAGTTCATCTTTGAAAAAAAAAGGGCAGAGAATCTGAATAGACATTTTTACAAAGAAAACATATAGATAGCCAACAAGCACATGAAAAGATGTTCAACATCACTAATTATTAGGGAAATGCATATTAAAACTATGACAAGATATTACCTCACACCCATTAGCACAGCTATTATCAAAAAAGCAAGAAATAAGTTTTAGAGAGGATGTGGAGAAAAGGGGAACCTCATACACTGTTAGTGAGATTGTAAATTGGTGCAGCCATTATGAAAAACAGTATGGAGACTCCTCAAAAAATTAAGAACTACCATATAACCCAGCTATTCCGCTTCTGGGAATTTATCTCAACAATAAAAAATTACTAATTTGAAAAAATATATCCACCCCTATGTTTATTATAGCATTATTTACAATAGCCAAGATACAGAAACAACCTAAGTATCCATTGATGGATAAATGGATAAAGATGTCGTAGTATATATATACAATGAAATACTACTCAGCCCTAAAAATGGATTAAATCTTGCTATTTGCAACAACATGAATAGATGTTGAGGTTATTATGTTAAGTGAATGTTAGATGAAGAAACACAAATACCATATAATTTCACCCATGTTGAAATATTTAAAAAAAACTCAAAAGGGAGAAAACAAATATGCCAACAAAATAAAACAAAACAAAGTCACAGATACAAAAAAATAGTTGGTCATTACCAGAGGGATAAGATTTGGGAGGTAGGAGAAATGAGTGAAGAGAATCCGTTATTTGGTGATAGATGGTAAGGAGAGTTTCGGTGGTGATCCCTTTGTACTGTGTATAGTGTCAAATTATGATGCTGCACGCCTGAAGCTTATATAATGTCATAGGTCAATTTTACTTAAATTAAAATAAAAAAGCACATACACACACACCCTGTACCTATTTTAGATTCTTCTGATAGAGTGGGTTGGGAAGCTGTCCTTACCCTGGAGATGGAGTGTAGTCATCTGAATGAGATGTGATCAACCAGGAGAAGAGTGACTGGGCCACTGAACTGGCCACTGCTATCAAAGCTCCTCCCTGCACTAGCCACAGAAGTGGAGCGCTGGAAGGGCCAATCAGATGCGGCCTAAAGCCAAGGTCGGTCGTCTCAAGCTCCACCTGAGAAGAAAAAAGAATGAGAGGGGCATTTGAGAGCATAAGGCCCACTCTGCGGCAGCCTGGCAGCCCTGGGTGGAGGACGGCAGCCCCTGTCGTGCGCCTCGCCCCTCCTCCGGAACTTCATGCACGACCCCGACATGCAACGAAATGTGTGACCAGCGAGGAGGGGACTCCCCTCATCACAGACAAGGCCGACGTTTAAAAAGGACACAGCCACAAGAACGTCTCTTTCTTCACACTGAGACTGCACAGCAGCCGCGGGACCACCACAGCTAAGACGCCAGCGCCCTCTGGGCATGCTGTCCCGCCTCCGGGCCCCTCGCCCGCGAGCAGAGCCCCCGTCCGGCTGGAGTCCTCAGGTTCTGGGGATGTCCTGGGTGGAGAGTCTCGGTCGCCGCAGGGCTTGGCGCAGGGAGGCCTGGCTGAGCTGCGAGGTGGTGTTCACGGCCTGGGCGAGGGCCGGGGAGAAGACTGATCCCTCGGTCATCAGCATTCACTTAGAGGCAGAGGGCGCGGCAGAGCAGTGAACACCCGGGGGAAGGGACCCCTCTCACCTCCGCAGTGTGTCAGGGCTCCCCTGGAGGGCTATTGAACTAGATTTGCTATGAGGTCTACCTGAAAAAGAGGATCTCTCTGGGCATCTCCCAGACAGAATCTTGGTTAGGGTTTCCTAGATCTGTGCTCTGACTACTACTAATACCTCTCAGGGGCACGACTCTGTCATTTTTCTCCTTCCTTCTTCTGTACCTATCACACCTTATAACCGTTTCAATGCCTGTATCTTGAATTAGGACACCCCCACTCCTAAGCTCTGTCTTACATAGAATCAGATTCCGCAGAGCCCCAGATCAGAGGCCCCTCCATCACGAAGCCTTCCTGGTTTCTACCTTTTCTGAATTGCATCTGAAAGACCGATTTTTATTTTATTTATTTTATTTTATTTATTTACTTTTTATTTTATTTTATTTTATATTTTATTTTATTATTTTTTATATTTTATTTTATTTTATATTTTATTTTATTATTTTTTATATTTTTTATTTTATTTTATTTTATTTTATTTTATATTTTATTTTATTTTATTATTTTATTTTATTTTATTTTATTATTTTATTTTATTTTACAGGGACTAAACACACTGATGAGAAGTCAAGTGACCATACAGTATCACTTTTGAGAGTGTTACAATAATTATGCCATGACTAGTCACTCTACTAAGGATACAGTAAGCACTCAAAATATGCTTACCGTAAGGGAAGGTGGTGAGGAAAGACAAACCGAACTTAATTATCTTTAGGCAAGGCACGAATTCTGTAGCTGCTCAACTGCTGCTCCACTATCTTCTGTCTTACACCCGACTTTTCTGTTAGCTCCCTGAATTCTGAAGGAATTCATTTTGCAACCTCCCAGGGCTAGGTAATCTCAGTGGTGGTTCATTTTCCTCGGAGCCTTTGCACAGCAGTTCCTTCCAGGAATATGTCTGCCTTTCTGTCTGTCTGTCTGTCTCTGTTTGTCTGTCTCTCTCTGATTAATTCTTATATATCACTCAGGTTTTAATTTTCAGTGGGAAGCTTTGCCTGACTCTTTAGGTCTGGATTAAGTTTTAGATTTTTTTTTGTCATGAAACACTGATTTTTATTTTTATTTTTTACTTTTTTTTATTACTCCATACATCAACCCATCTGCCTCCAGATCATGAGCTTCTGTGGGGCCAGGATAATGTCTGCTTTGTTCCCCCAAGATATTCTATTTTCTAGAACAATTCCTGTCTGTTGAATGAAGCAATATCTAATTCCAAGTTTTACAGGAGTTGGGGAAGGGAGTATCTCTGTGGGCTAGAACTTAAATCTCTTTCCTCAGATATAAACTAATAGGACAAGGCCTATGCTCATCAGTTTTAGTCAGTTTTGATTAATTCGCTGAAGGGAAAGGGACTGGGTGGGAATTAAAGCTCAAACTGATTTCTTATTCAGACAAAAAAAAAAGTGTTGAGTGAAAAGATACCTTAATCCCAGGTACTGCTTTCTCCACTAAAACAGTCACCAGCATAAAACCACATAGGTTTTCTCCCCCAGGAAATGAGACAATGACATCCAAGTTCCTTGGGAAGGAGATGGCCAGATGGATAGAGAGGTCTGGATGCCAAGAGCATGCACGGCCCATAGGTCCCCTCAGAGTCAGACAGCTGTGAAGTGCAGGGTAGAATCAGTGAACAGCTTTCTCTTCTCTGTAGAAAAGCCCTAAGGATGAGCATCTACCTTCAGCAACATTGAAGAAGGAAAGAGAACAGATCTTTTCAAGCCCATGTTCATTTGACCTAAGGACTTTCAAAGCCTTGTGTGGCCCTGATGGTTCCTGGCCATCCTCCCAATGGAAAAGCTGAAGCATGAGTGAATAGGTATTGCTGTTTCTTCACAGGAGCAATCTATGGGCAATCACTCCACTCCCACCAGGAGGATGGTCTCAGAGATACAATGACCACAAGCAACAGCTATCCTTGCCTCTCTTTCTTTTTTCTTTTCTTTTCTTTCTTTTCTTTTCTTTTTTCTTTTCTTTTTTTTCTCTTCTTTTCTTCTTTTCTTTTCTTCTTTCTCTTCTCTTCTCTTCTCTTCTCTTCTCTTCTCTTCTCTTCTCTTCTCTTCTCTTCTCTTCTCTTCTCTTCTTTCTTTTTTACTAAAATGAAAAGATGGCCCAAAGAAGCAAAATACCTTGCCCAAAGTCATACAGCTAGTTAGTCACAGAGCCAGGTGGCGAACAGTTTCATAACTCAGACTAGTGCTTTTTCTAATCAGTAATTTGTTTTGCTTTGTTTGTTTTGTTTTGTTTTGTATAAAGATTGAGTAATAAAAGACTGTTACAGAGGGAACACTCTAAAATGACCTGTGATCATATGGATGGATTCAAATATTCCAGATGCAGATCCAGTTTACAAAAACCTAAAACCTGTCCTCCATGAATCACTTCTGCCTCTAACATTAAACATGAAGGGGAATAAAAATTAACACTGAAGAAAACTAAGTTAAGGATGCCATTGTTCCAGCAGTTACATCTGCATGGAAAATGCTGTCTTTGCCCTTCCACCTCTCTGTCTCCTAAGCTACAGTTTTTATACCGAACCTCTTTATTGAGCTGAGGTTTGCTGAGAGGCAATGTTAATTTAGAGATGAACTTTGCTCTCTGGGAAAACATGCATCTAAGGATATCTGGGCCAGACTCGCGCCCTTGAGCTTCGGTCTATGTAACAAGATATTTCAAAGGAACCCTTCTGGAGCTGTAGCAGCAACTGACTGCAATTTGACCTTTCACAGAAGTTATAGTGAAATGAAAGATCTTTTTCAGATCATTAAAGAATTGGTGAAGTATTTTTTTTCTTTCATAGCACTTTATTTGTTTTATTACACACAGACTGGAAAATAAAATAAAGAGAAGTAATTCTCTAATTCCTACAAAGCAGAGGCAAACACTGTTAAATTTGGGGCTGTTAATTTTTGGGACATTCCCTTCTACCCTTATTTTTCCATGCATTTTAACATAGCTTATATACTATACATACAATTCGATATTTTTGTTGGTTTGTTTTATTGTAAACTTTTAAAGTTAACATTGATTCTAAAGTGAGTGAAGGATTTCTGAGAACTTACTTGATGTCCAGGGGTCTAGACAAATTTCAGTTAATGACAACCATGAACAGAAAAAGAAAATAAAGAAACAAATCAGTTTGTAAATCAGATATGCCTTCTAGGGTCACATGTACACAGGCACACACATTTATGTGCAAATGCACATGTACACACACACACACATATCCAAGCACACTTTAGATGCCACAGTTGTGACTAGACTATTGGCCACTGTGTGACAAAGAGTGAGCAAGATCTCAACTCCTGTATCAGCCCAAAACATTTAGTCTGTAGCATCATGATAAGCCTTCTTACTTCTTTTCCTTTTTTGTAATTACCACAAATCCACATTTCTGTTGTAGTTATTCTACTCTTACTCACCCTTGAGCAGCTACTTTGGATCAAGTTCTACCCTCTTACTAAGCTTTTTTCTGATTTTTAAAGCCTGCATTGATTTAAAATTCTAAAGGGCCTATTGTTTGTATCACTCTGACATTTGTCATGTCCTGCTTTGCTTTGTTATTTAACTACTTTGGGTGTACTGCTTCCATTTCTTTCATTTCTTCATTGCATTTAGCCTTGTGCTAGGCCTATTAAGAGACTCAAAAAAAATAATAACCAAGAAAAATAACTACTGAACCCCAGGACTGTGTCTGAATCACTGGGATTAAACTAGCCCTGCATTGTCACCCACTGAGAAACTAGATTTTGTTGTATTTTTTACTTTACCATCCTAGTCCAGCTATTTTTTCCTATGACCTTCCCCATTCCTCTCTTCCTCTTTGAATCAGAAATTCAGCTTATTAAATATTCCATGTTGACCAGAATAATTTCTTCACATATATTTATTATTTCTTTCTGCCTGAATTCTGAGCCAGATTCAGCACTTTTCTATGGGAGTATTGGTCACCAATTTTGTTCTTAAAGCAGGCTCAGTTGAAGATCATAATTCATAATAATAGAGAACATAAAATCCTAGGACTCAGAAGCCCTTAGAGAGATGAGATGGCCCAATCTCACTTCCTCCAAGGGACACATAAATTAGTTCTAAAAGGTCTGTTGTTTATTAACTGTTTAATTCTTTAAAGCAGATTCCCATCATCTCTGGCAATCTTGTGCTTACCCCAACCCTTATGCTAAGGAAGTTCTTCCTCACATCTAACTTAGATGTCCCTTTAGCTATTTGTAAGTCACAAAAGTGCTCTCTCTTTTACATTTACAGCATGCAATAAATTGGGCTGTGATAATGAATTTTGAGGGGAAATTTTATACTTCGCCATTTCCACTCCGTTCTATTTATTGGAATTTCTTATTTCTAAAAATTCATGTTATTTCTTCTTTAGACAACTGCCAATATCTGCAACCTTTAAAAGGATTGATGCCAGCTAGGTGGAACAGATAGCATTATTAATCAAATTCTCAATCCAACATACCTAGAGTATCTACTCTCATACATAATCATTCATTCATGATCACTATACCATGATCATTTATGAAAATTCCAGGTCCTAACTTGACTTGAATGGAAGACATGTTAGGGAATAGTAAACAATTTTGTAAGAAAGAATGAGTGAAGACTGATTATGCAGGAGCTTGAAGAACAGATTGAGAAACTCAGATCTGATATGACAGCAAACAAATAAACACAGTCTGCATCAGCATATTCAAAGAGGGTTAAGAGGACAGTTGTGCAAGCTGTGATTTTTGAACCCGTGTTTACGTTCACCCCTTCTCTGCAACCATGTAGCAGACAATAAATATGAACATCTTCAATCACCAAGTAGCTGGAAAAGCCTGAGCCTTTCCAGTAGACAGAGTACAGACTGCCCCTTACCAAGTTTCCATCTGTCCAAATCCAAAGCACTCTTTTTCTTACCTTTCAGGATTCTTTGTAGTCCAGTTTGTCAGCACCAGGTCCAAGCGGACGAGGATAGGAGGGATCCCCAAATTCCTGGATACTTCAACAAAAGAAAGGGCAAGGTTTCTTGGTAGAATCCTTCAGATATAAATCCAGACAATTAGCATATTCTAGAAAGAGGGCAGCAGAGGAAGTTAATCACGGCTGCCTCTTACTCCACCAATCCTGTAGTGGAAACGACTTGGGGATGAAACTGGAACTATCTGAGTGACATGTGCGCACATTCTTCACTCTCATTTTTTCGGTTAACAACCTGGTGGACATATTGTTTCTGAATACAATCTAAAATTTATGTGGAAAAGTACAAAACTGGAGCACACACATGTACACATAGTATAAAATTATACCTGAATATTGACTATGCGAAAAAGGGCATTACCAGTTTCAGTTTGAATTGGGGGCTGAGTTGAGGAACAGTAGGAAAAAAATCTATTTATCTATTTGTATCAGTCTATCTAGACATGCATAGAGATGTGTTTTGTGTGTATAAAACAAAGAGCATATGTGTGTGTGTGTGTGTGTGTGTATACACACATGTTTGTGTATATGTTTATGTGTCAGTCAGGGAGACAAATGCAGACAAATGAACAGTTCATCCTGTGTGGCAGCTGACTCTGTCAGTCACTTTTTAAGTCAAACCCAATAACAACTTCATGTAAGTCACCTCAAGGCAATCCCTGTTCAACCTCTGAGTTTTCTGAGGAACACTCTGAAGAGTCTTATCAGCCCACGAATCCAGAAAAGTTACTCATATCCATGGAGCAGTCCCTATCTGTGAATAAGGCTTATCAGGATTTCCTCCCGCCCCCACCCCTGAAAGAGCTCTTACCCTCGCTTTCTCCCATTCCTAGTTTTCTTTTCCTATAAGATAGAACTATCTATTAACAAAGCCCTACTTCTGCCTTTATTTTTCCTTAGATTTTTAAATACACTTGAGACAGAAATGTTTCTTAGGTAGAAATAATAAAGATCTTTAAAGAGTTTTAAAATTCAAACTTAGGTCAGCTTCCCTCAGGAGGCATGGAATGAGGAGGGCAGTGCATAAGAGAGGTATCTACTTAGCTGAAAAGTCAGAGGAGACACAAAGACAGGACCCAAGGCTGCAGGGTGGGGGTCTCACTGGGCCTGGAAGTACATGACTGCCTGTTACCCTTCTCTACTTTTTCCCCGATTTAGGATTATGGTTTGGAGAGCAGATGGGGGATAGAAACCCAGTGGGATGTTTTATAGCTAGATTTTAAACTTTCTAATATCAGACACGATTTTTAAAAATTAGATTTACTGACATTTAAAAAATCAGAAGCCACTCTATACTTTTTTCTTCTTTCTCCTTTCTCTCTTTCATTTTTTTTCCTTACATGGAATCTCAGGTATTTACTTGAGAGGTAAGAGGGAGGCTCAAGCAGGCAAACAAGTCTTAGGCTGCTCACTTAACCATGGAGTGCTGGAACAACAGCCACTCTCATTTCTGGAAAAAGTATATTTACATAAAATGAAAGAGAATAGTCCTTTACACTGCAAATAGTGGAACTCAGAGATTTTATGTCTCAAGTTTTAGATTGAAACTAAGAAATGTTACACAAAGACGTGATAATGGATAGATAGCAAATGTATTAAACAAAAATAAAAATTAGTGTTGTGAATGTCAGTGTGTTCCTCTGGGGGAAAGAGGTTATATTAGTGACATTAGGTTTGGGTTCTGGCCTTGGAGTTTCCACTAACTTGCTATCTGACCTTGGACTACTATAGTGCTCACTGTTTGTAAAATGGGCACAGCATAGCTCTACTTACCTTATGGGATTGTGAAAACTGACCGAGATAAATTATGTGTGTGGGAGTATAAAATGCTATAAAATTTAAGCTATCATTAAGTTTTTTAAATGAGATCTCAAAACTTGCTTTCAAATGCAATGTTCTTAGAAGAGGGTGTCAGAAAAAATAGATTCACAAAATAATAAAAAGGCTACTAGTTCTAAAGAAAATTAACCTTCTAATTAGGGGGAAAAGTCATTTAAATGGACCCTTTGCCTTTCCTTCAAATGACACCCCAAGAAAAGAACAAGGAAGGACCCATTTTTCCAGGATACTGTTGTGCCAAAAAGAGAGCGTGACAAGACAGGTATTTATTTGTCCCTTACCATTTTGGGCTATGTCTCTCCTTCCTGCCAGACATATCTCATGGTGATAAAGCTTAGGACCAAGTGGGTCAGGTGCTGTTCTTGGTAACTCTTGAGGAACTGGCAGATCTGGAGGGGCATCTGTTCAAGAGAGTGTTGAGATTATCAGTTGCAGGGCTGAGGGATGGCCACAGGAATTCTGAAACTTTAAGCCTTCTTTGGGTGTAAGGAACAGATAGATTCTCTTTCAATGAAGGAACTAAGAGTTTCCATGCACACCCATTTCTCTCCTGATCCTAGGCCACTGCAGGATAAGAGGAGATATTCCAAATCATATTGTTCAGGAAGTACCTAACCGCTCCACCCAAGCCCCCAAATTGTCCCCATGGTTGTGCCAGACACTGGTCTCCATCACTGAAGGGACCGCTTAGTTAGAGTGTTCTAAATTTTGCTCCCAAGACTGCGATTATCTATTTCATGGGAATCCCCAGGGGCAACTTTTACAATCCCCTCTTCCACGTGCATCTGCCTGCTTACTCGTTTTATAACTTAACCCTAAACACAGCCCTGTGCTGTGGGCAGAAGCCTTCTCCTTCAATTCATAAGGAAAACGAGGCCCCGTGGAGTTAAGAGTGTGACCAAATCCCTAGAAGGGTACCGTAGCTGAGCTGGGTCCAGAGCTTGTTTAAACACCCCCGTGACCCTGGCTGGCTAGACCCCTTCACCTCTCCATGCCCGTTTCCTCCTCGTCGAAGTGCGTCATTGGGCGATTAGCAGGTGCCGTCCTCCGTGAAAACAACACCACCCTGTGCAGAGTTAGTTCATTGTGACCCACAGCAACGCCTCACGTCTCAGGGCTGCCTCGTTGACACCACTAACCCGGGCGGAGCTGCAGCTTCTGGGCACAGCGCCCTCGGCTTGCCTCCTCCTCGCATCCCCTCCCTAGCGCTAGGGACAGCCTGACCCAGACCTTCCAGGTGTCCGTCTCCGGGGTCTGAAGCCCTTGAGGGCGCGGAGGTGGATGACTTCTGCTTTCCTTGAAGCTCCTGGCACCGCCGAGTGGATAGGGATTCGGGTTCGCGGCTCCCTCCGGCCCGGCCGCGGGCTGCTCGCGCTTGAACTTGAGCATCTGTGATGAAATCCTTCCTGTGCTATCCACGGAGGGGCAGTCTTTCCCCATCCGTGGGCGCTTTTTCCTCTTTCACACTGGCTGAGGCAGAATGGCCAAGTTCATGGACCCTTAGGCGTGTGTGTGTGTGTGTGTGTGTGTGTGTGTGTGTGTGTGTGTGTGTGTGTGTGTGTGTGTAGATGCTACATTTTAACAGGAACCAGCCTGAGAGTCACAACGGCAGTTCTTTATTAAATACTTATTCTGGTAATAGAGTGTCTAAGGCACAATGCTAAAAAGCTCCCATGAAGAATGGTTTACCATCTTCCCTAAAACCCACAGGACAACACAGAGTCAGAGAGGAGGGCAAAGTATTTGCCCAGAATCACAGAGCCAGGAGGAATTGAGCCAGTTCTGTTGATCTCAGCCCAGAGATCAAGTCAGCATTGTCTGATTAAAATGAAATCCACATGTGAAATTCATAATTTTCTAGCAGCCACATTTTAAAAAGAGTAAAAAGAAAGAGGTAAAATTTGTGTTAATAACATTTTTGATCTAGGTCAATATATCTACAATATTATCAACATATAATGTAAAAATATTGAGATATTTTGCAGACTCTTTTTATAGTAGGTCTTCAAAATCCAGTTAGTATCTTACATCTTGATTTGTTTTAGCCACAAGCTGCTGGCTATTGGCTACCAATAGTACAGTGTTATGGTAAAGGAATAAGGTCCAACTGGAGAAAATTCCTCTTGGTTAGAGGTTTTTCTAGGAAACATACTTGAAAGCGATAGTTTCTGAATTGTTAACCTGTACCCCATGAAAAAACAAATTTACCAACTGGAATACAGTGACTACATACAGTTCTCATTTAATTTAGCCTTATAGATTCCAATCACACCATTTCCCACAGTAACTTGGGTCAGCATCTTTCCCCCACACTCTTTCATGAAGCTATGTCTCCATCTGTAGTCTAGTTAAATTCATTTGTCATCATCTGCATTCCATCCCAGGATTCCCCACCATTCTGGTGAATTTTTTTAATTTGCATATAATTCACTCTTTGTGATGCACAATTATGCGGGTTTTACAAATGCATAGACTCATTATCTACCACTTGAGTACAGTGAGGACAGTTAAGTCATCAAAATCCCCTATTAGTAGTCAACCACTCATTCCCCCTCAACCTTTGGTAAACATTGATCTGTTTTCTGTCCTTATAGTTTTGCTTTTTCCAGAATGTCACATGAGTGCAATCATATAATATGTAGCCTTTAGAATATGACATCCATGTTGTTAAATAAATCAATAGCTTATTAATTTGTCACCAAATAGCATTCTACTGTATGAATATAACTCAGTGTCTTTGTCGATTTGGGCTGCTGTAACAAAGTACCACAGATTAGGTGGCTTATTGAAAGAAAACCACCAGAACACGCGGTAATCCGAAATGAGAGAAAACACCAAAACGCGCAGTAATCCGAAATGAGAGAAATCACCAAGACACGCAGTAATCCGAAATGAGAGAAATCACCAAGACGCGCAATAATCCACAAGGAAGGGAACCACCAGGAAGCGCAGGAATCCAAGACGAAAGAAATCACCAGGACGCACAGGAGTCCGAGAGGAATTCCAATTTATTAAATGGAGGAGCGAGCTTATATAGGGGGAGGATCCGGTTGGGGACGGCTAGTGTTCGTGTAGGGTATTGATTGGATTGTGGTAGGGGGGCTAGTGTTGATAGGTCTCTTGGGCCTTCACTAAGATGGAGGGGCTTTTGGCGCCGGCGGGCTTTTCACTAAGATGGAGGGGGCTTTTGGCGCCGGCGGGCTTTTCACTAAGATGGAGGGGGTGAAAAGTTAAGGGCCATTTTGTTCCAACACTTATAAACAATGGAAATTTAATTAATCAGTTTGGGAGGCTAGAAGTCCACAATCAAGGTGCCAGTATGGCTGGGTTCTGATGAGAGCCTTCTTCCAGGTTGAAGATTGCTGTCTTCTTATTGTATCCTCACATGATAACAAAAGTGGGTCAAAGGGCACTCTGGGATCACTTTTATAAGGGCACGAGTCTCATTTAAGAGTGCTCCACCCTCATGACCTGATTACTTTCTGTGTTGATCAATTTCATGTGTGAACTTGACTACGACTCCGCTAAAGGGTAGTACCCAAATAGCTGGTAAAACGTTATTTCTAGGCGTGTCTGTGAAAGTGTTTCTGGAAGAGATTAGCATTTAAACTGATAGATTGAATAAAGATGATCTATTCTTGCCAATTTGGGTGATCATCATCTAATTCTCTGAGGGACTGAAAATAAAGCAAAAGAAGTGGAGAAAGGTGAATTTGCTCTCTGCTTGAGCAGGGATGGCAAACTCCTTCAGGCCTTGGACATTACGGCTCCTTGTTCTTGGACCTTTGGACTCTAACTGGGACTAAAACCATTAGCTCCCTGGGCTCTCAGCTTTCTCGGGCTGCCGTCTTATAGGAGGCAGATTGTGGGACTTCTCAGCCACCATGATCAAGTGAGCCAATCTCTCATAATAAGTCTCTTACTGTATATCTATATTTATATTTATATCTATGTATATACTATTGGTTCTATTTCTCAGGAGAACCCTGACTACACCTCCTCAGGCCCCAGCTAATACCATCATATTGGAAATTAGTATTTCAGTATATGAATTTGAGAACAACACAAACATTCATTCCATCATTTAACCAGACCCCGTCAAGGGACATCTTGGTTGTTTCTAGTTCTGTCAATTATAAATAAAGTTGCCATAAACATTTACGCACAAGCTTTTCCATGAACATAAACTTTCAGTTTATTTGAGTAAATAAGAATGAGATTGCTGAGTCAGACAGTAAGTCTATGTTTAACTAAATAAGACTCTGCCAACTGTCTTCCAAGGTAGCTGTACCATTTTGCATTCCCACCAGCAACATGAATGAGAGCCTGCCTCTTTTGCATATCCTCAGCAGGATTTGATAGTGATAGATTTTTTTAAATTTTGGCCATTCGAATAGGCATTAAATTGTCTTTTAATACTCATTATTATTGATAAATACTCCTGTTTTTCTGTAGGTAATCTAGTTTATTATTATTGTTTCATGATTCAAACTTGCAAAATCTTCTTCTTCTAGAAAATTCAAAATCTATGTGTGCCCTCCTACTCTCATTGTCTTTCTGATAAAAATATTCAAATCTAAAAGAAATACTCAAATTTCTCAAATACTCAAATGCTGAAAAATTTTGTCCTTATGTGCTTGAAGCTTTGCTTCTCTTTCATCTACACTATTTTGCTTGTGAGACCTCTATTTTGTAGAATTTGGATTACCCCTTTCTCTTTTTCATATACTTTATTTTTCTGATGGCTGGCATTTTTTTTTTCTTTATGCTTTATAAAAACTTTTCAAGGAATTCCCTAAATTACATTTTTTTTATCCTGTAATCAATTTTCCCCTGATTTTTTGAGTTTATATGGCATTTTTTGTTTGTTCATTTGTTTCTTTGCTTCCCAATAGTTCTTTTTACATAGCAACTTCACTCATTTTGGGGAAGTATACATTATTAGACACCAATTAAATTGTCATTCATTATTTTAAATTAATTAAGACATTAAATTTTTAAAAGCATTGATCTCTTTCTTTGTGTAGGAGGCCACTGGCCCTGAATGTTCACCCCTTTCTCCTACTCTTTGATTTGCTCATCCTTTTCATTTCCTGTGGTGGTTTAGGGTCATTTATTCATGTTCAGAAATGGAGGTCAGTTTTATCAGGATTAGTAGCTAATATAACTTCCCTTATATTGTTTCCAGAATATGCTTGCATTTTCTTCTTTATAGCTTCCTGTGAGCTAGTCAGTTGCCTTCAGTGTTTTATGGCAGAAGCGTGGAAGAGGGTGAATTTTCCTAGAAGGTGGATGAGTCTAAGTCAGTGAATGGGTTTTTTACCAACATACACATAGGTGCATTGGGGTTTTATAAGAGTAAAGTGGTTGGCCTGGAAGTACTGTAAGATTAAAACTAAATGTATTTATTGTGTTGTGCCAAGTAAAGGACTCAAGAGGACAAAAGTTAGTCTGCAGCTCCATGTGCAGTCCTGAAAGCCATTATATTTGCTTTTTGTGACCAATTTCCAACTGATTCAGTCTCAACCTTTGGTGGTGAAATTTTAAAAGTAGTTTTATTTGGTTAAATGTTTTATAAGTAATCAGAAGTATTGAGACTTGCCAAGAATGTTATATTAGTTTCCTAAGGCTGCCTCAACAAATGAACACAAACTGGGAAGCTCAAAACAACAGAAGTTTATTCTTTCAACTCCAAAAGATAAAAATCTGAAATTAATGAGTTTGTAAGGTTGGGTCCTTCTGGAGGCTCTGAGGGAGAACCTGTTCTATGTTTGTCTCCTAGTTTCTGGTGATTGCCAGCAACTCCTGGTGTAGCTTATAGATGACTCACTCTAATCACAGCCTCTATCTCCACATGGTGTTCTTCCCTGTGTGTCTGTGTCCAAACTTTCTTTTTCTTATAAAGACACCAGTCTTACTGGATTTATAGTACACCCTAATACAGTATGACCTCATTTTCCTTGAATACATCAATTAAGACCTATATCCAAATAATATCACATTCACAGGTTTCTAGGTAAACACAATTTCTGAAGAGACACTGCTCAACCTAGCAGAAGTTCTGGGAAATTGACTTTACTGTTGTACTAAGCTGTTTCCCGAACTCCCACATGTTCAGTGGACAGAAGTTAGCTGGACACTCCTGGACTTTTCTTACTGACATTTAACATATGGGGAATACCAATTCAACAAAGGTCTTCATTTAATTTATGGCAGTTTAATGAAATACAGCCCAAGGAAAGCTTGGGGCTTTTCTGCCTTTTTCTGCAAACTGTCCCATACTCCTTATTTCTATGCCTGGCTACTCTGAGATGGGAAGAGGGTGGTGGGGCTTTTTTTTTTTTTTTTTTTAGCTTTGGCTTTGGCTTTGGCTTTGGTTGAATGCTTGGCATGGATACTGTAGACTCACTTGTGAATCTGTATGGTTTGCTTAATATAGTACAAGAATTCTTAAAGTTAAAGTTTATATTCCATCATTGGCATTTTCTCTTGTTTTCCCACACTACAGATATTTTCCTACTTTTTGAAAAAATTTCTTTGATCATCTTATGGAGATTTTATGTGGCAGAAAAATAAATTTTTAGTTTTAGTTAGCCATCTCCATAGACACTGGAGACAATCTCTTCCATCTCTTATGGTGTCTCTGCTCTTGTGACTGAAATTAGCAGACATTTAATCATTGTTTATAAATGAATTTTTAATTATAAACATTAAATACATTTAAGTCAATGAAGGAAAATCTTGGAGAGTGAAAAACCTTTCTTGCATCTTTGAAATCACATTGCACTCTAAATTGTGAGATTAACAGATGAAAGAGAGACTAACGGGAAGTATAAATATATATGAAAGACTATTGTGTTGCAGTATGTATATAAGGGCATTTTCAAAAGTCATTTATTCTTTACAACAATTTTATGAGACCAGAATTTCTCTCATTTTACACATAAAGAAGAATTATGGGATTAAGTAATTTGTTCAAGGTTATTAGCTACTAAGTGATAAAACCAAGATTCAGACTCAGGTTTTCCTGAATCAAAATCAGTGTCCTTCCTATTACACCTTCAATAACTTATCAATTATTCCTGCAGAACCTGACAACCCCGACCTTAGAACTCAGAAATTCTCTTGATTCTACTATTTCTTGAGGACCTCCTACTAAAATCAAGGTAGACTCACTCAGAAGCAGAGTGGTATTAACCATGTGACAAGAATGAGGACATTGAGAATTTCTATGCTTTTGTCCCTCCCCAGCTAGATCTTATCTATCAACTTTCTCACAATTCCCAACCAGATTGTTTTCTTTCTTTAAACAAATAATTGTTGAGAGATTAATATGTTCCAGGAATTCTTTCGTGCAGGCTCTGAAAATGTTAGGGAAACACATGTGTCAAATCAGAAACAAGTCATTCTGCTCCTCAGGAAGGCTAAGATTGTTTTGTGGATAAGCTCAATGACAATGATTGATATCCTTAGGTCAGTCGACACACTTCCACAGAAAGAAGAGTGGTGTGAGGATTTAAATAAGGTGGTGAGAAGATGTTAAAGAGAAAAATACACACACACACACACACACATACACACACATATATTTATGTATATTCCTTGTCCACTTGAGCTCAAAGCTTGTGACTCTCGATCAAGGGTGGAAGTTTGTTGGCAATTTCCACCTAAGGCTGATTATGATCTGGGAGTTTTCTCTCCATTAAAAATAGAAACATGTAAGTATTTTAGACCTGTCTTGGAAGCAGCTTAAGAAAACAGCTGCCTCCGTATTTCAGTCTTCTGACAGAATTCAGGTCAATTGAGTTCAAAAAATATTGAGAATTCTCTATACACTGGGCCCTGTGCTAAGCATTGCAAATACAAATGACTAAAATACAATCCTCGTGCTTAAGGAACATGTGGTCTACTAAGGAAGAAAAAACTAGTCGGGCATATTTCAAAATAATAATGTTAAATTACTGATGTGTGTATAAGCTTAAGAAACTACAAAAAGAAAGAAGTGGTCAATTCTATTAGCCATTGTGGGGAATTAAAGATGTATATATCTAGAAATATGACAGTTGAAGACAGTTTCTGAAACTGAAAGTGACTTTTCTAATGGAAATTTGAAGATGGGAAGGCAATAAAACATGATAGTGGATAAACAGAGACAACTATAATTCTTGAGTCTATGCAGATTTTAGTGTTACTAGAATATAAAGTTCAAAAGAAAGGATGATGGAAAATGAGACTAGAAATTAAGTCAAATGTGCTTTTTATAGAATACACAAGAATTTTCTTTCTATATAAGTTCACCCTATTATTTGATTTAAATTTTAGGGGGTTAATTTTTTTTTCTGGGATTTTAAGATGTGCAGTCAAATTAGAAAGTCTTTGAAACACTGTTCAAAAACTAAACTTAGGCAATGATAAGGTATTTGGAAAGCAGAAGGCACTTTTTAAGAAAATATATTTTGAAAGTAAAATTGAATGATGTGATGATTAAATTTAGAAGTGGGGACACTAAAGATAAGATGATTCCTTAGCCTAACAATACCCTTTAGTTATTTCTAGCTTAATAGTGCCCACTCTGGACCCATGCTTTAGCCAAGTAGAACTTAGGCTTGATTTCAATAACCCCAATTCTAACCCAAGAAATGGTAAACTATATATCATCTATAGTTCCTTTTCATTGTAGCAATGGAACTGAGTAGTTGCAACAGAAACTGTATGGTATACAGACCTTAAAGTATTTACAATTATAAGGGCACACAAACTTTATTTCTCTAAAGTAGATTTTTTCCATCTTATTCAAGCTGGTTTTGCCCAGAGAATGGCATTGTGACTCAGTTGCTTCTTTCCACCCTCATCTGTTTTGTGTCTGCTCCTTTAACCATTAAGCCTTAGGACATAAGATTAACGGAGCCTCAGGTCTATAACCAAAAGGACAGTAATTTTCCCTTGGACTTTAGATTAAGGATAACATCTTGGCTTTAGATGTATTTCAGCCCCAGGCCCATTGAGGTGGAAAAACATCTCCACCGGCCATGGGACCAGGCAATGGAACTAGATAGGATGGCGCCATGGCTGATTCCAGAACTATATCTACAACTGCCCAGTATATAGCCATATTTTGACACCATGATCAGTTACCTCATCACCTTCTAATCCTCCAATCATAGCACCCATGACCCCAGCTTCCTTAGTTTCCATGACTGCTGATTTTTCTCTAATAATCTGTACTCCCAAGACACTCAGAGAGCTAAGCCTTTGAGCCATAGCCAGCCTGTGTTCCCGAGACTTGCAACTCTTTAATAAACTTTACTTTCTTTGCTGCAAAACCTGCACATATCTCTTCTTTGGCTTAGACACATGCAGGCAAATGGACCCTTTTCTGTCCTGATAACACTATTTGGCCCTTTATAGAAAAAGTTTGCTGACTCCTGATCTATCCCTCTTTTTTCAGAGTGCGATCTGTACAACTGAATATTGTCCCTCTGAGTTAAGAAGGAGAGGAGATGAGGATGATTTCCATGTTTATGCATTAGGGTAGTGGTCCCCAACCTTTTGGACACTAGGGATCAGTGCTCCTGTGAGAATCTAATGCTGATCATCTGAGGTGGAGCTAAGACAGTGATGGTAGTGCTGAGGAGCTGCTGCAAATATGGATGAAGCTTCGCTCACTTGCTTCTCGCCTCCTGCTATGCGGCCCAGTTCCTAACAGGCCACAGACTGGTATCACGTGACCTGGGGATTTGGGAGCCCTGCATTAGAGGACTGAATGAATTGCTGAGAACACAAATTGAAACAAAAATGCAGGTAGAAGTCAAAGTGAGGGCTTAAAGATAGGGAATTTCTTTTTAGATATACACAGCCTAAAATGTCTGTGGAATGTCAAAATATGACTGTATACTGGGAAGTTGAATATACTGAGAATTGCTGTTAGAAATATATAACTGGGAAGCATAACTGTATAAATAACTTCTCATTGTGGTTAAAACCACAAAAATTAGAAAGTTCATTCAGGTGACGTTGCAAAGGGAAAGGAGAAGAAGGCCTGTTTCAGCACCCTGGGAATATTTATGAAACACATAGAGGAACTGAATCCAGCAATACAGATTAAAAAGACTGATAGACTTTCAGTGCATCAAAAGGGGAATTGTTCTACAGAAGTTAAGACATTAGAGAATTTCACATTGGAAAGTTTAAGTAAAAATATTCCCTTTGAAAAAAAGAAACAAAAATGAGGAAGTCACTAATATGTATTAGTCTTTCACAACACATGGCATATAAATTTAGGTCAGGGTCTTGGAAGCAGGGTTTAAATTTTAGTGTGTTCAGAAAGTAAAAAAAAGGAGACGAAAAATGTAAATTAAGTTTTTCAAAGAGCCATAAGCCATTAGCAAAAAGAAAATTTATGTTTGAGAGATATTTCCATTCAAGAATTAGAAACGTAAGCCATTTATAGTCTGCTGCTGTAAAAGGGAGAAGTTAAAGAGAGGAGTTGAGAATGCTAGCAAGAAAAAGACAGATATTTATGGCAACTCTGAACTGGCAACTTGTTTTTTTGTCTCATCTATATGATGCATACGTTTTATGAACAAAAATTGGATGCAGTAATGAGGCAATTGAACATCATCTCCATAAAAGAAATTCAAAACTGGAGAGTCATAACATTCAGGTCTTTTTGTTTCAGGAAGCAACACCTGACAGAGGAAATTAGACGCTCAGACCACTTTGTTAGAGGAAGGAGAATTTAATGGCAGCGGAGAGCATGGGGCATTCAACAGACCCAAAGCATGATCTCCCCTTGGTTAGATTTCTTAAAGCTTATATACCCTCGCAGTGTCCATGCAAGGGGCTCGTAATTCCTTTGACTGAGGTTTCATATGTGCTTCATGACTCAAGATGGGAGGGGTAGCTTCGGGTGGGGGACTCCAAGGGAAGAGGAATTTCTACACCACTGTTACAGGTTGTTTGTTTTGTAGAACCTGACCTTGGCATTATCACCACCTTTATAGGATTTTTGAACAGAGAGACAGGACCTGCTCAGCAGATTCCTATCCAAAGGCTGAGTTCCAATTGTAACATAACAAGCAGTTTCACACAGTCTTGTTATTCCTACAGAGCCACAGAGATAAGAACATTAGTTGAATAGCAAGCTATGAATCAACAGATGTGAGCCAGAGGAGGTAGCTATGGGAAAACATGTTAGCTGAAGAGCACTGGGCAGAATGCGGGGAGAGAGCAGTTTTAACCTGCTGAGTAGGTTATTTCTGCAGGCCCTTTCCTTTGCATTTTTTCAGATGCCTCCTCTCCTCTCTCAATTTTTAAGTGGGTTTTAAGAAAAGAAGTAACTAAATTATTACCTCTTCTTCCTTCTTTGATGTCTAGATAAAGAATTCTATTTGGAGAATTACATTAAGCATCCTGGATTTCTGCTTCCAGACGTATGTAAAAGTTCTTAAATACCACATTTTCTCTTAGTCAAAGGCTGCACTCTAGTTTTTAATGTTTACTTTTTCTTTCCCCTTAGAGGAATCTTTCCCATCCTCCTCTTTTTCATCTTTCCCGTTCTTAAAAAGTTCTATTGCTTGGACTTCTCTATCACACCACCAACACAAGAAAACCATGAGCTTTGAGATCCTCTGTTCAGCAACTTCAGCATCCCTTGGGAATTTGTTAGAAATACAGATTCGTAGGCTTTACCCTAGACTTACTGAATCAGAAACTCAGGACGGGGCCCAGCAATATGTGTTTTAGGAAGCCCTATATGTGAACCTGATGTACCCCATAAGTTTGAAAACCACTGATGTGGGGACCTTGAAAGTGATCAGAAAGAAGAGAAAGTATCTAAAGATACTTCACAAGCCATTAAAAATATACTCTTCTTTTCAGCTTTTCCACTATACTGAAGAAAGTATTGAATTACCTAAATTACTTTTTGATTGCAAGGCTTTTTTAAAAAATTGCAAAGTGGAAGATAGGATCAGTTGATAAGTTTTTCACTGAATAGCATCCCTTTTGGTGTCGGTTGCTTCAAGGGTTCCCAAGTCGCAGACTGGTTCTAGGCAAGCAAGCAAAGCTTCATCTGTATTTGCAGCCACTCCCCAGTGCTAGCATCACCATCTCAGCTCCACCTCAGATCACAGGTATTACATTCTCATGGGAGCATAAACCCTACTGTGAACTGTGCATGAAAGGGATCTATGCTGCACACTCCTTATGAGAATCTAATGCCCATGATCTGAGGGGCAGATGAGGTGGTGATGCTAGAGCTGGGGAGCAGCTGCAAATACAGATTAACATTAATAGAGAGCTTTGACTGCTCAGAGACCATAACAAATCAATTGTTCGCAGACTCATATCAAAACCCTGTAAGTGAGTGGCAAGTGACAATTAAGCTGCATCTGGTGGCAGGCTTTACAGTGGCAAGTGAGTTGACGTACTTTAACTGTACAGCTGCATCTGGCAACAAGCAGAATCCAACATTTATTTTAGTATGCACATGGACCGCATATTACTTTATTTACCACTTCCATCCATGCCTTTTTCCCGCACTGCACACTTGTCTCAGTCACAGTTTTGGTCAGTCCACAAACCAACCCTATCCAAAATGAGTAAAAAACAAACATCACTGGAGAAATTCTTTAAAAGGAGGAAAGATCCAAATGAGACAGCATAAGACTCTAAAACTACCAACAAAAAGAAAGCTGCATTTAAAAGAAAATACCAAGAGTCTTACTTAGATTACAGGTTCATTGCTACAGGTGATTCACATTCTTCAAGCCTGCTTTGAAGACTGTGCGGCAACAGGCTATGCACCCATGAAACCTTCGAAACTGCTTCATCACATGGAGACCAAGCACCCTGCATTGAAAGACAAGTTTTTGGAGCTTTTCAAAGGAAAAAAAAAACATGAACACAAAGAACAGAAGCAATTATTGAAGGCCACCGCTTGCCAAATGTGTCTGCACTGAGAACATGATTCTTAGTGGCTAACTGCATCGCTAAAGCCAAGAAGCACTTTACTAGTGGTGAAGAGCTGGTTCCGCCTGCTGCTAAGGACATTTGCTATGAACTTGTAGGAGAGGCTGCATTTCAAAAGGTGGCACGTGTTCCTTTTTCAGGTAGCACTATAATTAGATGAACTGATGAAATAGCAGAGGATATGGAGACACAAATACTAGAGAAGATTAATGAGTTACCGTGGTATGCAATCCAGGTTGAAGAGTCTACTGATTTTCACAACAAAACAGCAATGCTTGTTTTGGTGTGATATATTTTTTCAGGAGGATGAGCACGAGGATATGGTATGTGTGCTCTTGTTGCCAACCAACACCACAGCTGCAGAACTATTCAAGTCTTTGAATGATTACATATCAGGAAAACTGAATTGGTCATTTTGTGTCAGTATGTATATGGATGGAGCAGCTGCCATACCTGGACAACTTTCTCATTTCACAGTGGGACTCAAAGAGCTTGCTTCTGAATGTGAGTCTATGCACTGTGTCATCCATACAGAAATGCTGGCAGCTGAAAACTGTCACCTAGAATTAACAACATTTTCCAAGATGTCATTAAAATTATCAACCTCATTAAAATACATGCCCTTAACTCACATCTGTGCACACAGCTCTGTGAGGAGGTAGATGCAGAGCTTCTCTTACACACAGAAGTGAGATGGCTTTCTAAAGGTAGATCACTGGCCAGAGTCTTTAAGTTACGAGAGCCACTTCAGAGATCTCTTTTAGGAAAAGTCTCCACTGGCAGCGCATTTCAGTGACACAGAATGGGTCGCTATACTTGCTTATTTGTGTGACATATTCAACCTGCTTAACCAACTCAATCTGGGAGAATGGCAACTGTGTTCAAGTTGGCAGATAAAGCGGCTTCATTCAAAGCCACACTGGAACTATAGGGGCTACAAGTGAACATTGGGGTTTTTGACGTGTTTCAAACATTAGGAGAGATTTTGAAAGAGACTGAGCCAGGGCCTTCTTTCTCCCAGCTGATGCATGATTACCTGTATCAGCTTTTAAAAGAGTTTGAGCATTACTTCCCAACCACAAACAACCCCCAAACTTGGAAAGAATAAATTTGCAACTCATGAATAAGCCAGGTAAATCGACTTTGTCCGTGCTAGAGGAGAATCAACTGCTTGAGATCCCCAATGATGGTGTCCCTAAAAGTCTGTTTGAGACAACTTCAAGTCTCTATATATTCTGAATTGAAGTCAAGGTAGAATATCCTCAGATTGCCACAAAAGCACTGAAAAGCCTGCTTCTATTTCCAACATCATATTTTTGTGAAGCAGGTTTTTCTGCAGTGACAGCAATCCAAATGAGATTATGGAGTAGACTGGACATAAGCAACATACTTTGGGTGTCACTGTCTCCCATTACCCTCAGATGGGGTCATCTAGTTGCAAGAAAACAAGCTCAGGGCTCCCATTGATTCTGCATTATGGTGAGTTGTGTAATTATTTCATTATTACAATGTAATAAAAATAGAAATAAAGAGCATAATAAATGTAATTAATGTCCGTGAATCATCCCCAAACTACCCCCGCAACACCCAAGGAAAAACTATGTTCCACAAAACCAGTCCCGGTTGCCAAAAAGTTGGGGACCACTGAGTTACTTCATATATATCACATTTGTTGTAAAGTTGTTATACTAGTGTAATAGTCTATTAATAAATATCACTAATTGCTTATAATTTTTCACTATTATGAACAAGTCTGAAACCATTATCTTTATACATGTAGTTTCAAAATATCCTAATTCTTATCTTCCCGACTAACAGTGATGATCTTTGAAAGTTTCTTGTGTGGTTTTCCAGAAATTTCATGTGCTATCGTCCTATAGTCTAAATTTTCATTTCTAAGATTATCAATAAATTTTAATGTCTTTTCATATGCTTTGATCATTGAATTTTGTGTGAGTGTGTGAAACAGCCATTTATAATAGGGTAGTCAAATAAACCAACAGTTTCATTACGCATCTTACAAAACATGCTTAGGAAGTTATTCCCATCCCAACATTATTTCTTTTAGAATACTTTCAGTTTTATTGTTGATGCTTACAGTCTTAATTGGCCTACATGTGTGTTGTCTATGCTATGAGTTAGGGCATATTTTCTCATCATTTCCATTTTGAAATAAAGGAAGTTAAAGCCCAGAGAAATTGGGTGACCCTCCAAAGTTTACACATCTGATCAGTGACCAAGTTGAACCTCTTCTGACTCAAAGTTCAGTGTACTTTTCAATACCTCCTCAGAGTAAACACACAGAGAATGGTGAGGATGGAGGGTGGGTGCAAGGGGATCAGAAATTGAAAGACAGTTTTCATGTTTTTCTTCCCTCATTTTAATAATCAGGAGGCCCAGAAATGCGATGGACAAAATAATAAAATATTTGACTTTTCTTTCTTTAGAAAAACCAGTTTCCAATGTCATGTTATCTTTTTTGGAGACTTTCACATCTGTCAAACTATAATTTTCAAAATGTTAAAAAAAATGACTCATGCCAATATAGAATGTGTGTCCAAAATACATTTTGTTAATGAGAAAATGAGCAGGATGGTAAAGTTTTATCAAAAGGACTTGATAAACTGAATATTTATAGAGTTTTTGAAAAAAGAATGTTGAAATCAAATTGCTAGGTTAAACACATAATTGGCTAATGTCTTATAAAACATTATAACCATAAACCTTAGGCTTATATTTCTACTCAATGGAAATAATTTATAGCCCTTTTACATAAAAATGTACAAGATAATATGTAACTTCAGAGATTGGGCCATAACCAGCAGTAAGCAACATGGCATCCCTTAGATAACAAAATAATCCTAAAGTGAGACTGTTAGACAATACTCTAGGAAGATATTAAATGAATGCACAGCCATCCTTTAGCTTTATTTTGGATAATTTTTCTTCACACAAATTTATTAAAAACAACTGAGTGATAGTTATGATAATCATGTTTCAAAATCAAAGACACAGCAGGATAAATATTGATGTAATTATGATATGAAATAGGATATAATATTCTACTTCAAACTGGTCATGATTTTGAAAATGTGGGCTGTATGCTCCTAACTTATCCTGTTGTCAATAAGACCCAGGGCTGGGCTGACCTAGTATTTAGTTCTAGACTCATATAGGGGAGGCAGAATTATAAGGGACTTTTCAGTAGTAGTAATATCTAACTTTTATTAATTTCTTACTTTGATACCATGTTCCTGAAGTATGCCTACATAAGGAAAACAATGTTCAAAGAGATTAAATATGACTTGTTAGCTTTAAAACTGATAAGCGATTTAGCTGGAATCCAAACTCAAATCAGTATGACTAATATAGAGTCTACTTATGACATTAATCAGAATTTGTCATATTGACTAACTAAAGGAATATATAAAATTGTTCTAAAGGAAGAATTCTCATGAATCTAGTGAATAACTTCCCAAGGATCCAAAGATCTCTGTTGAAAAAAATGAAAGAAGAAATTAAAATTGTATGGAAAGGTCTTTTGATTGCAAGTTATCACAGCAACATAAGATTTTTGTTTTTATACCTAGTCACATGCCACTCTTCTTTTAGAAGTTGGAATTCACTGCTTCTACCCAATACTTTGAATTTCTGCAAGAAAATAGATACTTATTTGTTTTTTCCTAGTTGGTTGCTTTATAGCTATGAAGAATAAAGTTCCTCACATGCCCATGACTATTTTCACCAGTCCTTTTATTCTGCTCCATGCACATTTAAAATTTCCCATTTCCTTTGTTTTTGTATTTAAACTGCTTCCAAGCCCTTCTCAGCATCTCTCATAGCCATGGCACCTTTACAGCCACAGCCAGCCTCTCAAGTGGAGCCTCCCCCTCCCTTATATCTCATTTGGACCTGCACTGTTCTTTATGCATTATGTGGTTTTTAAATACTGAGCCACTTAGGCTAAAAGTTCTGAATTACCTGTTCTGGGTGAGGCTCTGACATCAGTATTTTTTAGAGCTTTCCAACTAATTGTGGTGTGCAGCCTAGGAAAAACTGCCCTCACCCACCTTGCACTTAACATTCTACTAGGAAAATATTCAATGCCCATTGTATCATGTCATTTAGCAGAACTGTGAAATCCAAATTCCTGAGTCTAACTTTCGTTCTCTCTCTATTCTACTCCAATCTAATCTCCTGCTATAATCTCTCTGGCACCTCCTTTCCTGTCAAGCTAATTTCCTCGTATTATTTATATCTAAAGAAAAATTGCTTCCCCACCACAATTCAAACACACACACACATGCACACGCAAATGCACACACACACACTCCACATAATCAGGCAAAAGTTTTTTGTGGCATATTTATGGACATGAGTCTGAGAGGTATACATTTTCCACACTGAAACAATGGACCCTGGAAATGTTTGAGAGAGTATAAAAACAGTGGTGGGCAGAGTATTTGGAACTATGTAAGCTCCTCTCCCAAACCCAGAATGTTCACTTATTCATTAGCTTGACAATGTTTTCTTTATAGAGACTTTGAAGTAAATATTTGTATTAAGCAACTTAGCTTTCTGAAATAGCATCTTTGGGTTGTTGACATGAGAAACAGCTTTCCCATTACTTAAAACTAAAGGAAAGCAAAACCTCAGCGAAAGCAGTGACTAAAATTTTCCCATCTGATCAGTTGTGACACTGCTGTTGCTGGTAATGCTGGTGACAGAGGATCTTATATGGAAATTCTGATGAAAACAAACTTCTCCCATCTCTTCCCAGAAAGGTAGATATTTAAAATTTCCACACGTATGAAAGCAAAACCAAAACTGAAACAAATCTGATACAATGGACGCATTTTGCAAGGGAATTTTTTTTCATATGAACTCAGGATGGAAATTTCTTCTAAGGACAAATATAATCTGGCTCAGTACGTCACAAACAATGTTGTTATTGTTTTTCATCATATTTTTCCTCAGTTCACTGTACATATTTAATCTCAATAAGAGCATATTGGCTTATAGACCTTTTCTTCCTTATGAACTGAGAATAATGGAAATATTATTTAATCAAATAACACACACAGAAGGCAGTTTTTAATGAGCACTGGACTGCGGGTCAGGTCAGGAGAACTGGCTTCTTAGTTTTTATGCTATATCTATCGAAGGACTTTTATGCTCCATAGCAATCCAGTAGGTGGGGGTGGCACTAGATCTCCATTACGTAGATGCGAAAACTGAGGGTCAGGTAATACTGTGATTCACTCAAGGACCCAAGAGTTAGTAAACATTAGTTAGGGTGACTGATGTATTCTGCTATGTCTAGGACTCTCCTGATTTAGCAAAGAAAATCCCACATCTTGGGAACATTTTTAGCTTCTAGTAAATGGAGACTCTTGGCAACCCTGGCACCAGAGTCAGAGGATATAGTCCAGTACTCTGGGCTACAATTCCACTCCGCATACCCTGAAGTTATTACTTTCAATGCTCAAGTTACTTGCAGATTTGTGACTTGGTCTCAGAACAGCTCTACAAAGGAGCTTTTAGAACCAGTGAATAATTCTATCTTCACCGGTATTTCTGTAACACTCAGAAGTAAATAAGCATCAGACTAGGTATTCAATAAAGGTTAATTGAACTCAACACCATTCTTTAATCTCAGTTAAATGGCATATTAGGCTTATGGAGGGAAAAAAATAGACCTAATAAGTTATTACAATGATAATAATGTTGTGGCGCCACTGACTCTAAGACCCACGAAGCCAATTAAGGTAAATTATGAGTCTTTATTAGCCAGCCGGCAACTGACTCTCCACCATGCAGGGTCAAAGAATCAGCCCTGAGTTCCCAAAAGAGGCAGCTTATAAAGCCTAGAACCGCACCCCGGTTAACATGAAACAAGCAAGCAGCTTAACCACACCCTAATTAACATCCAACAAGCAAGCAGATTACAAAAGCGTTTGCATCAGCAGCAGACTAGAATTCTGACTCACTGCCTCTTAGAGGAGAACTTCCCCACCGTTAACTCAGCCAGGTCAACCTACTTAAGTATGAATCTCTATTAGCTATATATTTTTTTTAAAGAAATGGGAAACAGAAGTGAGAATTTTAATTCTGAGTCTCTGTTTCCATATCTGTAGGAAATAGAAATGTTTATCCAAGACATTTAGTGATGAATAAATGAGAAATGACAAGTGAAACACTTTCCAGATAACAGTAAATGCTATTTTTCTCATGTTCTTTCTCCCTTACTCTGGATATCCTTTTTAAATATGGTTTTCTTTCCTATCATTCTGACTATATTTTTTCTTTTTCTTTTTCAGTTGCTGACTCATTTGTCTCTTTTAGCCATTAACGTGAATATTTGCAGTGTTATTATAACCATTTCTTTACCTCAGTGTTCTTATGTATTTTCATCTGATTCTATCCATCAATTCTATGCTCAGATTCTCAAGTTGGCATATTTAGTTTTGACTTTTTTTGTTCCCAACATTTAGATCCATGGTACTCGTGGATCAGTGTACATCTCAGGTCCTACCTTTCAAGAGCTTTTCACTGTAAATTAAATAAAGTTCAAATTTCCTTGGCCTGGCATTCAAGGATGTTCATCACCTGGCCCTCAAGCACCTTTATAGCTGTACAAAATTCTACAATCACCTTGGACCTCTTTCACATCACATTTTCAGTTCTAATGGGTTTTATTATTATTAATATATTTATCTCACCTTGTCTGTTGAATTGTAAGCTCCTTGAAGAACCCATATCCAACCCAACTTTGTCCTTTTTTTAGTGATAAGTTCAGTATCTGGAGCTCAGTAAATGTTTGTTAAATGAATAATCTGTCAGAGTCTTATCATGGACCCTATAATTTAGAACTGGGTTCTTAATGCCAGATAGAAGTTTGTGCTAGTCTCTATACTCTACTTTAGACCCCACTCTTGTAGTAAGGAACATAATGGCCATACCCTCCGTGAAGCTCTGCTTTGTATCTTCTTTACCAAGAGGAGGTTTGTTAAACATAGTTTTGCCCAGAAACTTTTCTTTTTTCAGTGGGGCTTGGAGTTTGAAAATTCTGGTTTTTATGATTAGCTTTCCCATGAAGCACGGCAGTATCACAGCAAGGGTTTCATTTCTCTTGAACAGAGCATTAGGACCTTTTTGAAATGGATCAAAGAAATTTTTTAAAAAATCACAATTGAAATTTTTAACAACCATTTTTGTGTTTACTGGTGACAGTATTAAATATAGTGTTTCAGTTTCAAATTGATGAAGTTCCAAATCTGAATTAGCAAAAGCAATGAGCACAAGTAGTACTTATATACTGAGACTGTTATTATACAGCTTATTAATTACTTCTTTGTTCATAAATTCAATGGGGCTTCCTATTTCTTTTCTTGATTAACTATTCAGGCATCTGGTGGTTGGCCTACTTTCTTTTTTTACCCTCTTTTTTTCCTCTTGGCTTTTCCTATGACATCTATTCCTTCTTGTTACATGATGTATCTCATTTCAGTAGCCCTGTGAGTTAAGTACTATTATTATTATTATTATTATTATTATTATTATTATTATTATTAATTATTCCCATCATTCAGTTGAGAAAACTGCAGCTTGGAAAAGTTAAGTTAAAATCTAAGGTCGTACATTTTTTAAGTGATGAAGTCAGGACTGGAGCACAATCTGACTTTAAACTCATCGCTGTTACTCACTAGAGGCATGACTTTCCTTTTTTGGTAATTACCTCCCATTGTTCTGATTACAGTTTACTGTAGATGATCTCTGCAGTTCAAGTCCTCACTTTACTTTCTTCTCACTTTGCTCCCTATCTTCAGGTGATCTTATATATTCCAAAGAGTCAGCTATCTTCTCTACACTGATGACCCCTAACATTGTTTCTACTTGAATCTCTTTTATCATCTTCCCTTGGCTGATTTATAGAGGCTTCATACGAAATATCTTATCACATCAAACATATACTAGATACTTTCCATTAAGATAGAAGCAAAGGCTTATAAAACCACTAGCAACTAGCTCAAAGTCTTTAGTAGAGAACCCACTGCCTAGTAACAGATTCAATCTGCACTTATCACTTATTTCTTTATAATGAGAACAAAGTGCATTTTGCTTGTCTATTTATTCCATGTCTTGGTGAATAATGTCTCTTGGAACTGGCAAAATAATTTGAGGGGTCTAGTGAAGAATGAAAATATAAGAACCCTTGCTTAAAATTATTACTTCAAGACACTGACAGTAGAACATTAAGCCAAATATGGGGCCCTTCTGCATGCACAGGTTGAATGTCTATGAAACTGGCCCTAGTATCTCTGTTGCCACAGTTGACCAGTTAGATTTCTGGAAGTCATCTCTCTGTTACACCCAACAGAAGACAAAGCTTGCCAGTCCTATTGCCTTTGTATTTTTCTTGTTTTCCTTTATCTCCAATCCCAGTGGCATTGTTTTCAATTATTTACATTTACTATTAGAATATTATGTTACAATAAATTCCTAACTCATCTCTCTGCCTCAAATCCAAACCCATAAAAACTGGCAATCATTTTAGACATGAATTACTTTTACAACCTTCAAACTCATATCCCTCTTTATTATTTCTCCCCATTTTATCTTGTTCCTATAATTTTTCTAACTACTGCCAGAGCCATTTAAATATTTATTTATAATAGACAGCTCTTCATTTATATGTTATTTGAATATACAAATATAATAAAATCATTTCTCTGCTTAAAATCTTCCCCTTTGTTTCCAAGGTCATTTGAAATCACTTCAATGCATGATTTAGCTTCAACAACCTATCACTCTTAATTCTTTCATGCTTCAGTTGTACTACCTCAAATAGTTACTGTTTATGCCACCATTGTTTGCACTCCCTTTTTTTCCCCTGGAATTTTCTAAACTTTCTTCCCTTTGTGTATATACTAATCACCCTTTAAAACTTCTCTAGTTATTACTTATTGTTTGTCTATTATCACCACATCCCTTTCTAGTACCAACCTTTCCTTCCCTATTTTGTCCAGGCAAAGCCCCATTCTTCCTCTGCTGCCCTCTAGTCTGTGTTAGGGACTACTGCTCTTTGCTCCTATACTCCCTGTTTATATTTATACAGCCCTTATTTCATTGTGTTGAAATAATCCATTTCTTCAATTGCTCAATAGTGAGCTCCTTGAAGATAGGGTTGGTGACTTTAATTATTCTAACTCTATTATATAACTTAGGAAATTGCATAGTATGTTTGTATATTAAATGGCTACTGAATGAGATTCTGATGCTTATGTGATTAGGTCTAACCCCATTAATGAAACAATTTTCTGAGTCAACATAGTATTTATATATTCTTTTAATAGCTGACATTTTAAATACATTGTTAAGTACTATGATGTAAAAATGAAAAAGCCATGAATCTTATCTATAGAGAACTGAAAAATTAGCAAGTGAAAAGACACACACACACTCATAGAGTCATGATCGCTACATAAGAGCAAAAGTAATTATACTAAAAGAGTACAATAAATCTCTGGGAACGGAGTTGAGAAAGTATTCCCTATAAGTTAATCTCTCAGTTAGGTTTGGGTAATGGCCTAAAGTAGTGGTTTTCAAATAGAAATAGGCGGGAAGGAGTTATCTCAGCATGATCATTGGAGTTCTTTCCAGCGTCCATGAGGCTTTAATTATCCTTGGAGAAAAAGAAGTTTTTACATGTATATCCTTCAAGATACACTCTCTTCAAGACAGGTTATTTTGGTATTGCCTACTTTTCAATGACGCTGCCTCTGATACTTTTGAAAATCACCACAAAATAAGAAAAAATAGTTCCTGTTTGAGTTACTGACAAAGTTGTAGATAGGAAACAATGCCATTGAGTGAAGATGCTTTAAAGCTCGTAAAATAGATAAATATATAAAAATAGTTATTACATCAAAATCATAATCTTTATGATCTGAAAGTAATATAAATGCTATTCTATTTTAAATACATGTTGAATTTTATTGTTTAAAATTTTCATTAATCTAGCCTAATCAGATTAATCAGTTGACTTTTTATGCATAAATTTGCATATCATATATATGATTGAATCACAGAGTTAGGAGGCATCTTAAAAATGAACTATTTATCTTTTATTTTAGATGTGCAAAAACAGGTAAGAGAGGTTAATGGAATTATCTGAGGTTACATAGCAGTTTTCTTTTTAATAGGCTATTTTTTTGGAACAGTTTTAGGCTCACAGAAAAATTAAGCAGAAAGTACAGAGAGTTCCATAAAACTCCCAGCTTGGTGCAGCTTGGTCCAGATCTCACACAAGCACAGCTTCCAGAGCCAGAGTGGTGCCCTGGCGACAATCAATATACCGACGTGGACATGTCATTATCATATAATGTCCATAATTCACTTTAGATTTTACTCCAGGTGTTATACATTCTAAGGGTTTTGGCAAATGTATAATGACATGTATCCACCATTATAGTGTTATACAAAACAGATTCACTGCCCTAAAAATCATCTGTGCTTCACCTATTTATTGCTCCCTCTCCCCTAACCCCTAGCAATCACTGATACTTTTACTGTCTCCCTGGTTTTCCCTTTTCCAGAATGCCATATAGTTGAAATTATATAGCATGTAGGATTTTCAGATTGACTTCTTTCAATTACTAATATGCTTATTATGATTCAATTCCTCATTTTTGTTTTTTAATACTAAATAATAAATATTTCATTGTCAGAATGTACCTAAGTTTATTCATTCACCTACTAAAGGGACTATTAATTGGTACCAAGTTTTGACAGTTATAAATAAAGTTGCAATAAACATCCAACATGGGTTTTTGTGTAGACATAAGTTTTAATTTCCTCTTTTCAAATTATGGATTCTAGTGCTAAATGTAATAACTCATGTTAGCATGGACCACACACATTTGTGTCCTTTTTCAAGCTATTGACTTTAATTTCTTCTATCAGTGTGTAAAATTTCTGTTTTTCAGCCACCTACCTTAAATCTTCTCTTTGGGGTACTTTTGCCCCATAATAAAATCAGACCTTAATATTAACACTGGGTAATTTTCCATCAAAATGCATTTATGGTACCTTTTAAAAATAGATTTTTTTTTTAGAGACTTAGATCTTACAAGTTGCACAAATCTACTTCCTGCAGTACTTTTCTTGTAAATTGTCAGGTCTGTACCTACTGCCAGTAGGTGTGAGAACATTCTATCAATAAGAGGAAATCTTTTCCATCATTTGGATAATAAATAGTAATTATATTTTTATCACTAGATATAAAAACTACACCTTTAGCTACTCCACACAAACTTCCTCTGAATAAAGTATGTTCACTACTGTATTTTTGGTTTTTAGTCTGATTGATTTTAACCTGTGGACAGTTAAAGGATATGTAATGGTTCACCTTGTATTTCTGATATGCCAATGGTGGCTCCACACCTTTTACTTTATTATGAAAAAAAAAAGTTAGCATTTAATAATCTTCCAATACAATTTTATTTAATGTGTTTTTGACTATGCCAATGTCAAAAGATGGCTTTCAATAAGTAATGAATAAAGCGCACAGCCCATAGACCAAATACTATCTAAGTTTGTGTGTACTTTGAGTTGCAGTTTCTGGTGGAAATGTAATTAAGAGTGCCACATACCATATAATGTTTTTTTATATTGCACTTTCAATTGAGTTTATAGCTTAAATTGGCAATCTCGATGTTCACATTATTCATGAGTAAGAAGTGAGCTCCTGGTGTAATATATATCATGAAAATAATGATACAACATTTTGGGGATGACCTGGTGCATGAAATTTTAAGTTTTTCTTTTTGAGAAGGCTTTCTTTCTGTTTAGTATCTGTTCTTTTATCTGTTATGGTACATTTCTAATATTAAATACACATAATTGTTATCTTCAAAATAGTTATAAAGCTCCAGAGTAGAAGAATATTCCAATTGATAATGTATTTTCACTTCAGGTTGGACATTCTGTATCATTCCAACTTTGTTATCTCTTTTCTTATTTTGACTGCAACTTCCAAACCACAGTGAGAAGACTCAGCTCTGTACATATCAGCAAATGATCTTTACCAAGCAGATTTCCAATTTCAAATTTTCCATTTTCTCTTCCATGCTAGACACTATATTCTAAGCACCAGCTCTGTTCTCATCAGTCTCAACTCTCATTAGCCACATCTCCCATGGCTGCAGCTCTTAGGGCAAAAACACACACACCAAAAGGTCTCCACGACACCTTCCAGGTCAAGGACATGCTTCTGAGCTTTGATTTTGAAAAGCTTGGGCTGGTGCCCTACATAGCAATAATGAGAAAGAATATAGGTCTTCTTATCAACCCACTTTTACCTTTCCTTTTGCTAAAACATAACAAAAAGTCATTCATGAGTTGGGAATTTGGGAAGGAGCACATGTTTAATACTTTGATTGTTAAGGTCAAAAAAAGCAGAAAAATTTTTCTTTCAGGGTAGGTTGTACTGTGTAGCGGTCTGAAATATTCTGGAGTCAAATTGTTAGGATTTAATTTTTTACTTTGCCATATACTAGCATTGTGGTTTTTAAAAGTTACTGAACTCCATCATGTCTCAGTTTCCTTAAAATTAGCTAGCACTTATCTCATAGGCTAATTGAAGTGACTAAATAGATTTATATATGTGAAACATTTAGAATAGTAAGAGGTACATAGAAAAATTAAGTAATTATTAACTGTCATTCATTTGTAGATTAAAAATTGCTTTATGAGAAGATTCCTTATATTAGTTAATTCTGGCATTCATTTGGAGAATTCATATTGTTTATGTTTATGTCTTTAATTGTATAAGGGCAGGTTGACAAGCAAACTGTTATGTTTGCTTGTTTATTTAATGCTGAAAATCTAGGAGAAATTTTTAAAATTAAACCATAACAATTAATTAAACTTTAAATGCAAGCATATAATATTACCCCCCGTAAGCAACTTTCCTCAACCCTTCCAAGTAGAATCTCCTAGTCTGTGCCTCTGTAACACTTTATTTTTTAAAAAAAATTTTTTTCAATTACTGCTGACATTTATTATTTTATATTAGTTTCAGTTGTATACCATAGTGGTTAGATGTTCATATAATTTATTAAATGATCCCCCCAATTAGTCTAGTAACATTATTTTTCTTCTTAGTCTAAAAATTTGAAAGGTGATAAGCCAGTGGAAATACAATATAACATTTTGTCTATTAAACTATAAACTGATTAGGAGTAGTAAATGCATTTTATTAATTTTTAAATCTCAAATGACTAGAAGAGTACCCATGTGAAAGTGAGTCAAGCTGTTCTTGTGTTAATGAGTTCTTTTTCTCTAGAAGTATTTTCACAGAAGCTGGGTAAATTTTTTCCTATAGTGATTTACGAGTTCAATCTTTGGAGCCGGATTACCTGAGTTCATACCCTGCCTTTGTCTTTTATTCGTATTTTTTAAACAAATTTCTTGACCTCTTTGTATCTCAGTTTCTTCATCTGTAAAATGAGGAGAATAATAGTACCTATTTCACAGAATTGCTTTGAAGATTAAATGAATTAATGTATGAAGACCAGCTGGAGCAGTAATCAGTAGAGTAAGAGTTAATAGTAGTTTGCTATATTACTAGAAGTGATGAAGAGGGAGCCCTACATTGTATTCGCAATTGTGTCTGAGATAGCAAGAAGCTTAGAAACCATCATGTGCATGTTTACTTGCCAAATTTTCAGCCGGTCAGAACTTCTAACTTTTTAATTGTTTATTGTCAAGTGAAACAATTCTATGGAAATGAGTCAATTTCTATCTTTAGCTCATGGAGGACCAACAGTAACTGCATGACTCTCTTCACTAGCTCTTAGATGAGGGTATGAGGAGTTCAGAGCCATATAAATTAAACAATATTTTCTCGGTGCCACGTAATAGTTTATTAAATTAGAGAGAGAAAAAAATAGGATATAAATTACAAATAAGAAACTTCAACCATTTATTGTACAAAATTTAATTATAGAAGAAACTAAAGAGTACTTAATTTTATGAATTTTTTATATGAAAAAGGTACTTATTTAAGCTAAATTTTCCTCACTTTGGAAAACAACATGTAGAGGAATGTACTACTACAAACTTCTGATTTTACTAGGACACAGATGGAATTAATTATCATTAATTCTATTCAAATAGAATCCATAGTATTAAGAATTCATTGTATCTAGCTATAGCCTTCTCTTATGGTAGATTACCTTCACCCTCTGGCAACTCTTGTCCCCCAAGAGGTGCACTCATTGAGACAAGCAGAGACCACCTGGCAGGGGATGAAGAAATAGCAGGACTTCTTGTACCTCACCCAGTCTGGAGATGAGTTAGAGGAAAATCAGGAATCTTGGTTTCTATTATTTGGACAGAATAGGCTGCAAAAAACAAGTGTCCATGCTGTCTCTGGAGAACTGGAAGCTGGGTTTCAGTCTCTCCATCATCTACTGTGTCATGACATTGACCCTTGCACCCCTCTCCTTCTACCTACCTATCCCCCATGTCAGATAGATGTGATGTTATAAAGAAGAAGATATGATTCAGGGCACTGCTAAGAAGAGCAAAGGTGCTCTGCATTTCAAGGTGATTCAATACTAATTAGGTAAACTCAACTCTGGTGAGAAACTCCTGATGTGTAGCCCTATGTTGTGTAGCTGTGGAGCCAGAGTAACCAGTGTAGCAGAGAGAACAGAAAAAAAATCTTGGCTTGGAGCCAATAAATAATCCTTAGCAATTTCTTGCTTATATTCTAGTGGTACTTCATGGTTTCCTAACACTTCAGCACTATATTTCAGTCCTCACAGTTACCTTGTGAATGAGGCAGAGCAAGTATTATGCTCATTTGACAGAAACACAAATATTTGCCTAAGGTTACAAAGCTGATAGATACCAAACTGGAGCCCACATCTTGGTCTCCTAACCTTCAGTTTAGTGCTTTTGAACTGCATCAGACTCTAGTACCTGGTGTTCTTTCTAGTCATCCCTTAAAAATTCCACTCATCTGTACACATGTGTATGTACTTGGTATGTATGGATATATGCATGCATATATTTTCAATTATAAACTTATATATGTTCATTGCAGAAACCTTGATTGGAAAATAAAGAAGAAAATGTGTCCCATCACCAAAACTACTACCATTGACATTTGATACATTTTCTAGGGAATCAAGTGGCATTTTGCTTTGAGGTGGAAGATTCCACTTGATTTCCTTGGGTTAGGGGTGTGTTTGAGAAACAAAGTTAAGATAATTTTTAGATATTTGACTTTAGAAATATGTGACTACATTTTCTTCCTCAAATTTACTTGGGTGTACTCAACCCATATCTTCAGAAATGGGCTTTTCATAAATTGGAAGCACCTGTTAATCCTGCACCTATATAAGCATTGTACCTTTTCTCTCCTCTCATCTACAATAGCAATTTCTGGCTAACCATGTACTCTAAGTCAAGTGAAAAAATTAGAGTTGTCAAAAGACTTAAATTCTCCTCCCATTTTAACTAATTGTGTGACCTAAATAAATTTCTTCATTCTTCTGAGCCTCAACTCTGTCATCTTTAAAATGAGTTTGGTTCATGTGATTTTTAAGTTTCTTTCCAGCCCTAACTTTTTTAGATTCTATTAGTAAATAAATTCATACCAGAGTTTGAGTGCCTGATCATTCTGACCTCCTAGGAGAAATTATATCTCAAATGTGAGTTCTTGTTTACCCAGATTGATTTAGTCATAAAGTCACTCAACTTTTAAATATTCATTCAACAAATATTTGTTAAGTATTTATTAAGAACTGGGGATTCATGGGTGTGGTAAAAAAATAGTGTCCCTGATATCATGAAGTTTATCATATAATGAGAATATAGGCAAGTAAATAGGTAATTATGAAAAAGTATGATACTTATAGGGAAAGTACAGGAATTTATTAGTTCTGTTTGAAGGGTAGCAGTGTGGAGTAAGTTTCATTGGGAGCAATATTTAATTATAGTTACAAATAAAGCAATTTTAGACATTATATCATATCAATTTTTATTAAATTTCAATATTATATTCTAATTTTAATATGTAGGTTATAATACTTCTAATATAATTGCTTTTTATTGTTTTCATATAAAAATGCATAGACATCAGAAAAACTATTTAAACATTTTAATAATATACTAATAAGAACTTGTTACATATTAATTTGTGGATCTGATATAATGAATGGTATTAATATATAGAGACATCTCTGTCCTGACAAAATGTACCCTTACTTGAGTTTTATTAATCTTCCACTATCAAGGCCTTCACAGTTGTGCCTCTTACAGTCTTTAAAAAATCCATGATCTCAGTACCTCCAGTTCCTTTATTTTCCAGTTTGGATGGCTCTTCAGATGTTTGGATTTTCTTAGACTGCTGTTTAGACTGCTGGCGTGCAGGAGTCACGATGTACTTAGATACTATTTCCAAATGATAGCTTCTCAGGCTGACCATGGCTTTCACACATTCATTATAAGTTGCCTGTAGGCTAGCATTACCTTTTGAAAGGACAAACTCACGAACTGAGGGGCCTGACTCTAATGAATGAAGAAAGTTCTGGTGAGCCGGTGGCATATATGTTCTCATTTCTTGGAGGAATTCAGCAGCTGATGCTGACAAAAAAAAAAAGAAAGAAAAAAGAAAAAGAAAGAAAGATGAGTTAGTAGGAAAATTGAAGTATTCCTCAATCCAGAGGAGGAGGGCAGAGTGAGATCAGAGTGGGTAGATCACAGGCCAACAATGCAGCATGAGGCAATGAGTTATAACCATCCTATTAGAAGCTATTAGTCTTGTTTCTAGTAATGATAATTATTGTAAATATACTCAATTATGAAAAACGGAAGAGCCACACTCATTTCTTCATAATAAAGATTTTTACTTGTGCTTTCTTTCTCACTTTTCTACTGCATTTGATCCTTCTAAGAAGCTGATGGTATAGACAGGGTATTTATAATCTGTACTTGAAAGATCATGACACCGAGTCCAAGATGTTTAAGGGATTATTTTTAAATAAGTGAATAAACTAAGAGAAAAGCATATTTCCACCCGGCCCAATGCTTTTCCCTTACACTACAAAATAAAAGTTTAGGGAAAAAGAGAGAAGTAGAAAGTTTTTTCTCTATGCCCTCCGGAGGGACATAACTAGTATGGTTCATCTTTAGCCTTTGATATAGGCATTGCCCCTGGGTTGCCAGGGAAGCAGGATGGCTATACAAGATCAAGGTCAATTCTCTTCTTGTCTGAAGTATCCACCTCTCCAGCTTCTACTATCTCATCTACACAGTTCTATCTCATTTGCAGGTGACTTTCTAAATTTGATTGTACATTTTAAGAACAAGTGATATTGGCTTGACCACAGTCAATCAGCCCTTATATTCAGGTTTTAATGTCAAGATCAAGAGGGTGATGAACTTGAGTTAGAGTTCTGGCTTCACAGCATTCTAGATGGTTAACAGGGAACCAGTCATTTGTCCTCTTTTAGTTTCTGCTGCTTCTTCTGTAAAATGGAACAATGTCAATAAAGTCTCTACCTCACTGACTCAGAAAAGTATCAGAAAAGCTTACGTAAGATGCTGATTAGAAGGCATGTTTTAGATACTGTATTACTATTGTTTTAACATAAGAGATGATTATTATTTGTCTTTTTCTACTCACCTTCACTAGCACTCTGCTGGATCCCCAGCAGAACATCAAAGCACTGAAAGATGCTGCTTTGGGCTGCACTACCCCCAGCAAACTTCTTTGGGGTGTCCCAGACACCTTCATACAGTAGACCCTCTGGCAGTAGAGGGTTGCCTTTCCAGCTGGGCCAAGAAGGAAAAAATACTCATTATTTGGATTAATTGCCAAATTTAATTAATTGCCAGATATAAAAGTTTGTACTAGGGGATGAATGGAAGGTAACACGAGATAGATTTTATTCTTCTTCTTCTACATTCCCTTTTCCACTCCACACATAATAACATGATTCTAAGCAAGTTTGGCCTAAGCATTCTATGAAGTAAACTTATCTTTGCATTAGTAGAGACCATTCCTCTCTCTTTAAAATGACTAGCTTTTCTTTGCATAATCCAGTGCATGCCTGACCAAGTAATAACAGAAAGAATATTCTTTTTCTACAACATGTACTTTAGGATATAAATTGTTTTAAAACCTGAAGTATAGAGGAGACCACCAGTGTGAACTTGATGCATTCTTTATGTTAATTGTTTAAGAGAAAAATTCAAGCATATAACTACATACCCAGACAAGTATATGCGAAGAACATTGAAAAATAGATTTGGATCCACATAATCTGTAAAAAGATGAGATGTGTTTAGTTAAGTACCATCAGAGATATCAGAGAAAATCAAGATACTCTAAACAATTGATAATGGATTCTAGCAGAGGCTGCAGGAAAGAGATTAGGTTAGTTAGTGCAGAAAAAGCCTCTAAAGACAAGCTCTCACTCACCTGCTCTCTGTCAGGTGAGCCCAGTTCATCTCTTGTGTTCCTGAAGGAGGTCTACCATAGGAGCCTGGACCCACCCACCACCCATTCTCAGACTAATTAAACTGTCAAATTTATTTAAGGCTACTTCATGTACTTACTGACATAACAGATAAATTATTCCATAAAGAAAGAAAAATATCTAAACAAAAAGAAAAACAGAAATAAAAATCCCAGAGGCCATACAGCTCACATCACTAAGTCTCCCTCTTCTTCCCCCACCAAAGCTTGTTATTGTATTTGATTAGAAGGCCAGACAATCTTCTTGCCAAGGATTGTTCAACAGTAACTCAAATCCCAATGGCACAGTCATGTATGTGTTAAAGACATCCAATAGGGCAAATTTCCTTTTGTAAATTCTATTCATGTTAATAACTTTTTAAAAAAGTATTATTGTTTTGTAGATAGTAATTTAGCAATTACTTTTGAGCTCTGTGGTTTTCAATGTTTTTTTATAGTTAACTTGTGAAAAAGAAGAATTCACAGAGAGCTCCTATCAAGCAGAAGCTAAGCCTTTCAGAACTTAAAACAATTTGGTCATTTGGCAAGTTTCTCCAAGGTTTTTTAGTGGGAGGCAAGGATGGTTCTTAGTGTTAAACAGATCTCACTTGGAATTCTGGCTTTACTATTTACTATCTATATAACTTAGAACATTTACCTTATCTTTCCAAATTAAGATTCTTTTGTCTATAAAATGGACATGAAGAAATCTACCACTTGGAAAGTATAAATATTTAGTGAGATAAAATAAAGTCAAAACATACCCGAGAGTTGTTTTTGCTTCCATTTTGTCAACAACTCTATATCTCAGATAATCAGAAACATTTGGCTGAGGCCTATAATGTTGTGTGGCATACAATACTTGCCATGAATTTGTTCAAACACTTTAAGGGCTTTGTGCAGACAAGAAGCAACATCTTGCAGTGCTTTTTGCAAAGTATCTTGGTCCTGATGTTGTACTGCATTGTATATAGTGGGGATGACCTTTAAAATAAAAGGACAAACACTTAAGATTTCCTAGCACTAAACAGTAGCAGAGAATAAAATTTTCCTAAATATTAATCTCTAATTTAAATTTGGGATTTCCACTACTTTCTAGGGTTGGGTACTCTCCAATAGCTTGACAAATTTTCTAATGTTTAATTAAGCTTCAATTTGCCTTTATTAATTTATCATTTAAAGATAAGCTTATAGAGTTTTATCTATTTTTATTTCTAACTCTAATAGTCAAAACTATTATATTTATGTCAGTATGTGATATAGTTCCAAATTGCATTGAAAATATTTCTCTCTTTAAGGGATTTCAAGTTTGACTCTAAATTTATGGCTTTTATATTTTATATTTTAGGCAATTTATAAAAATATTTGTTTCTATCAGATGATACCTTTACCTTCAATTAAATAATTGAATGCTATATTTAGTCAGGAAAAAGTTATTTTACACATAATATAGTTCAGTTACTAAGTGATTGCTCTACTTATGTGAATCAAGATGCAAATTTTCCAGTGTGGATGGACATACTTTTATTGCAGAAGCAGCTGCTATTTCCACCAATAGAGAAATGAGGAAGAATCCTTTACTGCAGTCCCCACCAGGAAACGAAAACAGAATGTCCATGTTCCTAAGAAAACATCAAGGAAGTCAAGAATTTAGCAAAAATATTGGCATTTTAATTGAGTACTTTATAGTTTTTAAGCACTTTGACTTGTCTTATTTTATTTTCAAAATGGTCTCATGATATAAATATGACAGGTTTTACTTTCTTCATTACAAAGTCAGAAATAATAATGTTAGGTCCATGGTCTAAGATTATATAATTAATAGATTAAGCTGGGACTTAAGATTCCATTCTGGACTTGAAATTTCAAGACCCTTTCTGTTATTCCATTAATTTTTTACATGCATATACAGGTATACAAACATACATATACACATTCAATGTTTTTAGAGCTATCTGTGAGGTATAATTTTAAAAAGTAGTCTTTTTCCTTAAATAAGTGTATTTTTATCTGTAAATCTGATTTAATTTCAGTGGTTTATCTGCCTAACAAAGGAATTAAATAAAAAATTCAAATAACTGATTAGACCCTATTTTCTTTTTCTTGAAGTTTTGCATTGGTACAAACTGGTCTCAGTATCTGAATATCTATGAGCTTAATGATGGTTAAATTCATGGTCTCTGAAGCTCGACCATTTCTTTAGCTTACTTTCTGTGTTAGTTTGAGCAAGATACTTCATCTTTTTCTGCCTCAGTGTTCTCAGCTGTAAAATGGGACTGATGATATCATCCTCTCGTTTAAAAACCATCCATAGCTTTCTATTTATTTTAAAATACTGTTTAAACTCTTTACCATAGCCAAGTCCTACATCATCTTTTTTTAAAGTTATTTCTTTATCCCTTTTCCATACTATTACTTTCATCATTCATTATTTATCAGCAATACTAACCTTCCTTCAGTTCTGATAATGCACCAAGATTTTTATCACTTCAGGTCCCTCACTCTTGCTTTATCCTCCACTGTGAATATTGTCATTTTTTTTTCTTCTAGGTAATTCCTACACTCTCTAGAGGACTCAGCCTAAATAACTTGTTACAGGGATTTCTCTATCATTTCTTTTATTTGATTGGAGTTTCCAGTACTTTATTTTCTTACCCCTTCTCTCAATGAAATAGCAGTTTGCATAATTTTTATATACATCCTTTCCTACTCATGAGTTCAGCTTCACCAGGGCAAGCTTATAACTATGATATTTACTTAGCCTAGCTTACTACATAGATCAAAAAAAGTAGGGACTGGGTCAAAGAGAACAGATTTATATTCTGGCTACTGAGGTCATTAAATCATGGAAACACAAATGTATGTGCATTTTGTAATTATACATATTCATTTTATTTATATATATGCAAGTATTCTTTTCGTATTCATCAATAGCTATAATATCAAATAGACAGTTATATCACAGTCATAGATATAATTAAGTACTGGGATTATTTGTTCTTTAACTACCTGAATTACTTTTTTACCTGAGTTCAATTAGCCTTTTAATAAATGCATTTAAAGAATACTTATAAACTTATATTCACTTTGAATAACAAATAATTCTTAGATTAAACTAAGAATCAAATACTTACTCATAAGTCATGGGCCTTATGAAAGCAGCAATGAAGCAATGGACCAATTGAAAAAGACAAAGAAAACCAATTTAAAGGTGGTTTTGTTATTGTTATTAGATTTAATACCACTATTATTACCAAATTTAATACTACTTATAAACTATTGTTATTAGATTTAATGCTACAATTAAAGGTAAGACATAGTTGAATAAAATAGAATTTTTTTTTTTATTTCTCAAGTAGTCATTGCAAATACTTAACTTAAAACTTTATAATTGAAATAAGTTAAATATGCAAGGACCATACATGAATAGTCAAAACTAGCTGTAACTAATAAAAATTTTTTCTAGATGAAATCTTTTCATTTTGGGCTATTCTTATGTCTGAATATTCTTTTGCAGATACACACTCAGAGCCATGGAGCACCACAATTCTCTTATCCCATCACTAAGTGGTCATGAAGGGCCTGCATTCTGAGGAGATTGCTCTGAAAGACCATACATTGCATCTCTACTGCTGAAGATGTGTTTACTCCTAAACTCAATTAGACAGTTAAAAATGGAATCTCAGAAATATGTTAATCAAAGGAAGCCAAATACAAAGAGTAGATTCTCTATGATTTCATCAACATGAAATTCAAAAACAGAAAAAAACTGATTTTTAATATGATAAATCAGGATGGATTTGTCTAGAGATAGAGGGGAGAATTGAATGAGGATAGCCACAAAAAAATTTCTGAGTTATAGAAAAATTCTGTGTCATGCTTAGGGTTACTCTTGTGCATATAATAGTCAGACTCATCAAGCTGAACATTTAAGATTTGTGAATTTCATTGTATGTTAATTATACACCTCTCTCTCATATATGTACAATACATTTGTAGTTATACATACACCAAAGAAACCACACCCCTAAAACAAAAGAAATCTTTGCTGCCTAAAATTAAACTAATGATTAATTCTCTTTTTATTTAAATATAACATGCACTCCTTTCATTTTTGTTATAATCACTGCTTACATACCTATGGGGATCCTTTTTTCTCCAGTTTGCCAAGACACAGTCTGCATAAACCAGAATGGGAGGCAGTCCCAGCTTCTCAGAGAGTTTGCAATAAGGGATAGCAATATTGCTTGGCAGGACCTAAGTAAAACACAATGTTTAGTATAAACTCTGCTAGGTGACAAAACATTAGCTGTTGTGTAGAATGGCACTTTGAAAACAAACAAATGTTATTTTCTATTTATCATTTCATAGCTTAGTCTAGTAATTGTTCAATGATTAGATTTTGAATTTGTATTGATGTGGACATAATCTAAATGGGGTGGGGGTGGGGTAGAAGGGAAACAAAAGCTGTATCCTTGATTGTCTAATGGCCTGTGAGTTATTTGCCATTATTTATTTTTCTATCCATTCTATGAATATTGGTTAAACAACTCCTCTGTGCAAGGTATTCATTATTTAGCAGCAATACAAAGATAAAATAAATTATCTCAAAGAAGCTGAAAGTTATTTGTAATTAAGACGTACCAGAAGTATAAAAAGATGACTGCTCTTGGAGCACAGTGCTGACAGAAACCCTACTGGATGATTTTTTAGAAAACCTCTCCATAAAATGACATTGGTGCTTGGACTTGAAGGCTTACTTGTGTTGATAGAAGAAATCGTCTTTACCTTTGCTTTATATTTCCATGCAGAATATACCAATTGGAATGACACTCTTGGCTTATCTGAGCTCTTTCACTCACCCTTCCTCAAAGGATGTACAGAGGCTCATCTAATTGTTTAGTTTGGAAATGAAACTACAGTTCAGTCCTCTTTTCTCCTCAAGATATATTTTTAATTCTTTTACTCATAGAATTATGCTCTGTGTTTGGCCACATAATTAAAGACTCCTACTCCCATGGGGCAATCTTGATGGGTAAGTACATTCAGCAGGTTCATTGTTGCCCCATACCCAAGCCATGTTTTCCAACTGCTCTGTTAGCTGTAAAGTTGACCTTTTATTCTTCATATGCCCAACTTCTTGATCTAACCATATTTAGTTTATAATCAGTTGGTACCATCTAATAATTAAGGGCATATTTATCATCAGTAGTCTATGTTTGAAATATGTATCTAACCAGACAAAGGACAGAGATATGTGGTCCATCAGGGGTAGTAAATGGTGGGACTTCAGTGGTAGAGATGGTGTGACTATGTGGCCCACTCCATAGTTCTGTAAAAATCATCTGAGCTATAACCAAAGTGGCTTCAGATTAGCTTAATGCACCTGGAGATGATGGTTTAACCAAGAGAACAAAAAAAAAAAAAAAGAATAGAATCATTGACTATTAAAGCAACACTTGTGTCTGTGATTCCTTTTGCAGACCTTGTTCCATTGGGAATTAAAATATTCTGTTAAGAAACATGTGAAAGATATATATAATGAAAACTACAAGACACTATTAAAAGAAATCGAAGAAGATACAAAGAGATGGAAAGATATTCTGTGTTCTTGGATTAGAAAAATCAACATAGTTAAAACGACCATATTACCTAAAGCATTATACAGATTTAATGCAATTTCAATCAAAATCCGATTGACATTTTTAAAGGAATGGATTGAAAAACTATCAGATTTGTATGGAAACACAAAAGACCCCGAATTGCCAAAGCCATCCTGAAATAAAAAGGACAAGGCTGGATGCATCACTCTGTCTGACTACCAATTATACTACAAAGTGATAGTAATCAAAATGACTTGGTATTGGCAGCAAGACAGACACACAAACCAGTGAAACAGGGAAACAGAATCGAGAGTCCAGAAGTAAACCCATATTTATATGGGCAACTAATTTTCAACAAAAAAGCCAAAAACATACAATGGTGAAAGGAAAGCCTTTTTAATAAAAGGTGCTGGAAAAACTGGAAAGCCAACTTCAAAAGATGAAATTAGACTCTTGTATATCAACACACACCACAATTAATTCAAAATGGATTAAAGACTTAAATTTAAGACCAATAAGAAACAATAAAATGCATAGAAGAAAACATAGGAACTAAAGTCAAAGACCCTTGATTTAAAGAGGATTTTATGATTTTGACCTCAAAGGTAAGGGAAGTAAAAGTAAAAATAAATAAATGGGACTATATCAAACTCAAAAGCTTCTGTTCAGCAAAAGAAATTGTCAACAAAGTAAAAAGACAATCATCTGAATGAGGAAATACATTGGCAAGCAACACTGCTGATAAGGGCCTAACATCCAAAATATACAAAGAATTCTTACAACTCAATAACAACAACAACAGCAAACAAATGATCCAATCAAAAAATGGACAGAGGACCTGAACAGACACTTCTCCCTAGAGGACATACAAATGGTCAACAAATATTTTTTAAAATGCTCAACATCACTAGCTATTAAGGAAATGTAAATCAAAACCACAATGAGATACCATCTCATACCTCTTAGAATAGCTATAATCAACAGGACAAGTAATAATAAATGTTGGAGAGGATGCGGAGAAATAGGAACCCTCATCCACTGCTGGTGGGAAACCAAATTAATACAGCTACTATGGAAAACAGTTTGGAGGTTTCTCAAAAACTAAGAATTGATCTACCATATGATCCAGCAATTCCTTTACTAGGTATTTATTCCAAAGACTTGAAAACCCATATCCAAAAGTATATTTGCATATCAATGTTCATAAAATCATTATTCACAGTGGCCAGGACATGGAAGCAAGTAAAATGTCCTATGATAGATGATTGGCCAAAGAAGCTGTGGTACACATATACAATGGAATATTACTCAGTCATAAGAAGAGGTGAAATACTGCCATTTGCGACAACATGGATGGACCTCGAGATAATCATGCTAAGCAAAATAAGCCAAATAGGAAAAGTTAAAAATCACATAATATCGCTTATTTGTGGGGTATGAACCTAAAAGCAATAAATGAACAGGACAAACAGAAACTTATGGACATGGAATATAGACTAGTGGTTATCAGAGAGTAGGGAGTGGGGAAGAGGGGAGAGTTAGGGTAAAGGGGGTAAAATATATGGGGGTTGGAGTAAGGTGAAGTGGGTAAAGGAGATTAAATATATGGTAGCTGAAAGAAACTGGACTTTGGATGGTAAACACACAATATAACATACAGTAGTCAAATGATAATGTACACCTGAAAATTATATAATTGTATTAATTAATGCTACTCCAATAACTTAATTTTTAAAATTTTTTTTAAAGTATATTTAACAGAAAACCATCTCTAATTTGTACATCCTATTTGCTGTATTTATAATAATTGTAAGTGGGCTTAATTTATCTATAAAATAAAAAAAAATTTTTGATTAGAAAAGAAAGAAATATTCTGTTTGACAAAAGATGTCCACATGTTTCAAAAAAAAATAAATTTTTTTCCTTTATGAATTAGAAAAAAATCAAAGAGAAACAAAAACAGGAAGAAGTTTATTGAATAATTAATTTAAAATGACAGAAAAAAAGAAAATGTTTGAACATAACAATCTATATTTGACATATGCAGCTGCTATGAAACTCACTAATTTCTTGCTCGTTCTCAAGAAAAATGTGCCTTGTATTGGTGTATCTTGTTTTTTATTCACTTATTTTCTTTTTCTTACAATTTTCTTGCTTAAATATTTATGTATATTTATACATATAATTATGTGTGTGTGTGTGTATAATTGCCAGCAACTAAGATCTTTTTCAAAATGATAAGGCATATAAAAATTGAATATTAAAAATATATTTCTATGTTTTCTTTTATAATTGCAAGCCTGGTAAATTTATTATCTTTTAATTATGCCATGTACATTTTGATCTCCACATTTTTTGCTAGTCTTTTCTCTCTTTCTTTTCTGCTTCCCTCCTCTTTGAATAAGCTCTACCAATCTTCAAGAACTAATTCAAGTCCTACTTCTTTCTTGAAGCATTTCATAATTATATCAACTACTATTCAGCTCCTCTGGACTCATACCTCTGTACCTAGCATATGCTGCCTTTCTTTATTGATGCTGCTTTATTGATATTCTTTTTATAGACAATGCCTATGCATTTACCTACACTCCAATTCTAGCATATTAGAGAGATCGCATGCTTAGCTAAATTTTAAATTAGATTGTAAGACTATAAACTTTTCACATAATCTACATGTGGCAGTTTGGTGATTATAAGAAGGTATAGTATTCCCATGACTATGCTGAATAACATTTTCCTCTCTCTAAGAATCAGAGGATGATTCATCATGTAGGTGGACTACATGTATTCTATCTTTAAACAGGACATAGAAAGAAAATAAAAAGATAAAGTACAAATCATCTTTGTAACAAAGGGAAAAAACGTTCACTAAATGGCAGAAAGTGACTCTGGAATCTATTTTATTCCTTTGTTTATGATTTAAAGTTTAGATATTGCAGTGTATACTGGTTTCATGTGATTGGATTACCAGATAAAACACAATATAATATATATTATTTTAAATCTAATGTTATCTACTGGTGCTAAGAATGTACTGAAACCAATATGTTCTTCTATGTTGACAAATGTGAAATAATACCATAGCTTTAACTAAGAATAGCCATAAAATGTTCAGTCCCCCAAAAGTCATAGAGAAAAATGTTTCTTGTTCAAAGATATTCATTACAGTGCCATTTACAATGGTAAAACATTAAAAACAAGTAAACTATCAATAGCAGATTGAATAAATAAAGTTCAGGAACTCAATGAAAAATTATAAAGTGATTTCAAGTGCTGACTAGGATGATTGTATAAAAATGCTTATAATATCATTTTAGTGAAAGAAGCAGGATATATATGTATATGCACAGAATAGAGCAACTGTTATATTAACAAAAGACTAAAAATTCAATAACAATTACAGTTGACATTTTAAGTAAGTGAACTGTTTTTCTTTTTATTTTATCTCTTCATATAATTAAATTTATTGGAGTGACATTGGTTAATAAAGTTACACATGTTCAAGTGTACAATTCTATAATACATCATCTGCCTATTGCATTGCGTGTTCACCACCCAAAGTCATATCTTCTGTCACCATATATTTGACTCTCTTTTCTCTTATCTACCTCTTCCCTGACCCCCTTTACCTCTGGTAACCACTAAACTGTTGTCTGCAATTATAATAATTTAGATTTTTTTGACATTAAATGTAAACTGGATATAAATCTGTCATGTAACATAAGAAACACTAGAAAATCTCCAGACCTTACGGACATCTCCATCACCTTGATTCCACACATATGCCATGGTGATATACCCCAGGATCAGGTGTGCAAGGCGCTGGGACTTGTGTCCTTGGAGGTCATTAATGCTGAGCACTGGTAACTAAGATTATAAGGAGAGGTTGACTCAAATAAATATGCATAACATTATAGCTTCAAAACCAAATTAAAAATATTAAGAAGTTACAATAGAAGAAGACAATGCAATGCTAGCTATTCAAACCTTCTCAACTTCTGCACGTAGTTCACCATTCTTGATCAGGAGAGGCAGATTTTTAGCAATAGAAATCCAGGCGTCATAAGGATAAGGTAATTCCTCCTTAAAAAAAGAAAGAAATGACTTTTTTTTAAATAGTGAAAGTTATTGTAAAATAGTTTTGCCTTCCATTGATAGTCCATCTTGCCTCTAAATCAACGCTGTGTGATACTGCCTTGATACACACTTACCTGTCTAGCAATACCAATGCATGTGTTGCTGCCTGTACCCACTCAAAGCTCAACACCTTCTGTGTGCTCCTCCTCTTCTTTGCTCCTCAAGCACTCTCACCTGTCTCCTTTTCAAAGATCCCCTCAAAGCTTCCACTAAAATCTTCCTGACTTCTGCAGTCTACTCTCATATCTCTAATTATGAATCCTATGGGTTATACTTTTTCACATTGAGAAGTAATATATTGTTATCTGCTATTATTTTATTTTTTTTTACTACATTTTAAGTCTTTCTAAATGGAAGATAAATGGGTTTATTAAATGTCAGTAGTAGACTAGGCATTTTGCTTGATCATTTCTCATTTAATTATTGTAGTGATCCAAAAAGTTGATTATTATCTCCATGTCATAAATAAGAAAAACAAGTCTCTGACAGTTTCTTAACCCATTTTGTATATATAGTTTATAGCAATTCAAACATATTCCCAACTTTCAATAACTCATGCTCTTTTTTACATCTCACTTCCTGATGGCAAGGGCTTTATCATTCTGTTAATTCTATATTTCCTGCAGGACTTGGCACAGTAGTGGACACATAAACAATGCTGTATATATATACATGTTGATTGCCTGCTTTGGTTCCACCATAAGCTTATTTTTTGACCAGTAAGTGCAAATAAAATTCAAATAAAAGTATCTCACTGGATCTTATCACATTTACAGTCTTTCTTCAAGGGAAATATATATATATATATATATATATATATATATATATATATATATATATATAGAGAGAGAGAGAGAGAGAGAGAGAGAGAGAGAGAGAGAGAGAGAGGAAACATCTTAATGTGAGATTTAGATCCCTGAACAATTATCCATATGACCTATTCCTATTCTTCCTTCATTAAATATTTTCCAGACATGCCCTTGGTAGCATCAATACTGACCTATGAGGACAGAGTACAAATTCCCTGTATTGCTGGATGTTATTTAAGTATAGTTAGATTAGAATTTCTGACTATATCTCTGACTAAAAATATATTTACTACATTTGAAGGTTCTTTTTAGAGTGTGGACTCTGTTTGAACCAAAAATAACGAGATATATACATTACTGCCATGACATGAAACCAATTTCTAAAAATAGTTTGCTACAATCTCATGTATCTTGTTAAACCCGAGAATGGGGATGAGGAGGGTAAGCATGGCTGGTGATCTAAGAGAGGCAGCATGGCTGGTGATCTAAGAGAGGCAGCATAGCATAATAGCTATAAGATCATGAACTTGAGCCAGAATGTTTAGTCTCACGTCCTATCTCTGCCATTGCTTGCAGTGTGAGTTTGAATAATTAAATTTTGCATGGCTTACATTTTTTATCAGAAAAATAAGGTTAATAGCATACATACTTTTTAAGGATGGTTATGAAGATGGAAAAGCTGTATTTGTAACTTGCCTAAAAATGCTATTTAATCTTAGATAATTAAAACGTTAATGATAAGATGGTTTCCATGGCATCCTTTGGGTGGTGAATTAAAGGAATGTAGTTGTTAAGGCAAACATTACTCTACCTGCCTTGCACTTTGTGGGCAAAGCTTGTCAAAAAAAATTAAAAAGGTAGTTTAGACTACTTTGAATCCTATCTGTAGTAACAATTTACAATATTAATACAACGCAGTTGCTAAATGTGCCATCTCAAAACCTAATCAAAATACAAACATATACTTTGTATAATATAAGGTAAATCAGTGAAGCAAGAAAATTCCTTTGATTCATGGGTCATTTATTACTCTTTTTTTTTCAAAATGCATCTGAAAATGCAATTGTACTACACCAAAACACTTCTATAATTTTCTTATTCCATCACTCTCTGTATCTGTGTAAGAATGTAAGAAATATATCTAAGATTAAATTTCTAGGTAGAAAATTTTAAGAAAGTTAAATGAGACCCATTTACTAATACTCTCACCAATTTTGGCATGCGTCACTCATTTGATCAGTAGAAATTACTAAACCACATTTTTAAATAGAAGTTAACTTATCCAGGCAAGTAATGATAAGAAATTATTTTGCCATTATTCAGAACCCTCTCTTACCAGTGGATTTGGCAGAGCAAAGCCCACATCTTCATCTATATGGTATTCCTCAAATATTTTTGAAGAACTTTCCATAGGAAATGCCTTATGTGCCATTCTTGCAGTTTACTCCTCTGGTCCTCTATAGTCTGAGAAGCTTCAGAGCATTTATTTATTACAGAGGTTGCCATGAACAATAACCACACCTCATCATGTAGGCAGTAAGAAATTACTTCCACTTTTGGAATAGTTTCACTTTCTATTTCTTTTATTTGTAACTCAATTAAGAACAAAAATCACAAAAGCATCACTGTTTATTATATGAAGAAACTAAAAGTTAATATTCCATATCAAATCTTTATCACTGAGAACATCATTTGTTTATTGTTATAGGGTAAGTTAGGAAGGACCTAACTGAAATAACAAAAACCATGAAAATAGGTGATTAAAAGAGAACATTTTTATTTTATGGGAACTTTTAAAACTTTGAATTAAAATAATAAATCTGACCAAGGCTAAAGTCCCAACCTATCACTTAGTTGTTGCTGCCATGGCTTTCTTTTAACCTCCTAGGATTCTTTGAACATATTAGTGTCTTCAAGCAGCCATGAAATACAATCTGTGATACAACGAGATACTCATCAATGACTCTGAAGTAGAAAAAATGGAAGCACATGAACAATTCTAAAAGATGATATCTCTCTACCTTCTCATTTTTCTTACCTAGTTTTTTATCTTTGTTCACAATGATACAGTTTTCCTCCCCCATATTTCTAGTAAGTCATTTTTAGGAAGATTTTCTTTCATCTCTACTATCCTTGACTGATAAGAACTGTTTAAGCAACAGTCCTTCACAGTTGAAGACTTTTGTAACATGTTAAAAGTTGAAAGAAATAAAAAAATACCTTGAAAATGTTTCTTTCATTTCTTTCAAAATGCAAATTAAGACTGCATTTAGTAAAGGTTTTCAGGGTGCATGCAAATCTATGGAAATTTGCAGTCATTGTTTCAATCTTACTATAATGCCAAAGTAAAAGCAGAAACCATATTATTCCTTTGATGATCAAAAGAGAAGTTTGTGTTCAGTACATTAAGAGACAGTGCAGTTTTGTCATTCAGCTTACCAGTACTTAAAATAAATTTTAATAGTACGTGACTTTGTGACTATATTCTAGAATAATTCTCACATTATTCTTTCTTATTACACTATTGCTTTCATTTTAAAGATGCAGTTTTACAAGAATATGATTTTATGATAAAGGTAAAGGAAACTGAAACCAAAGATAAACAATAGAGAAAACACAATGGCTCAACTTTTGGAAAATGAATGATTTTGAAAATAAAAATGATTCAATTCTAAGGAGAAAAAATATTGACCTCTCATACTTATATGAAATCCAACTATACCAACAAAATATTTAGAATTAGAAAATATGTGGTTGTTCCTATGGTTTTTCATTCTTTGAAACTGCATTTTTTTTTTTATGGGTGAGTCAAAACAGAAGAACATAATGAAGTTTTAGATAAGTCTGTCTTAGAAAAATCTCCAAGGATTGAAACATGCCTTGCTAAAAATTTTTTGGCTCTAATTATTAAGCTATTTACTAAATTATTCTACATTTGACTGCAGAAACGATAATACTTTAATATCCTACTTTTATTCCCCTTCTTAACTCCTTCAAACTTCAACATATTTCATATTTCTAAAATACATTGTCAACTGATCCCCAGTCTTCATTTATCTTTTTTTCTTCAGTTATAACCAAATCCAGTTATATGGGATTGTGCAATAGTATAAAAAGCTAAAACTTTAAGTTAACACCAGCTTTCTGAACAATGAAACTGGAAAGAAAAAATGTTCCACTGTCCAAGAGAGTGAGAAAAATAGCTAAGAGAAGTTAAAAATGACATTCTCTACTTCTCTTATGAACTGATTAAAGTTCTAGACTCTGTGCTGAGCTGTACACACAGAGAACAGATCCAAAAAAAGTAAGCTTTTCAAGAACTGAACTACAATATGAATGAGTGTTTGAATCCCAGACTGCACCTTGAGTGGTTTATGCTCCCAGGAGACACAAATAGTATAGAAAAGGTTATGAACTGTCTTTGAAACTACTTCACACAAAAGATGATATGTAACTTGTGATCAGAACCTAACCAGCACAATTGCATGCTAAAATAAACAAATCAGTATTCTCCAGAGGATTTTAACAAATTCTAGAGCCTCACATCATAGTATTAAAATGTTAAAGACATAATCCCAAATTACATGAATTTCAAAATTACAGGAAAATTTGACCAAAGTTTAATGAATAAGACAATCAACAGATGCTAATCCTGATAGAATATACATTATAACCATCTTCCATGAGGTAACGTGAACATTCTCAAAATTAATGAAAAGATAGACATTCTCAGCAGAGAAACTAAAAATGTGAATCAAATGCAAAATTGCAGTATACAGTATAAAACAAATACATATTACTTAGCAAACAATAGGTCGAAGAAGAAATCAAAAGAAAAAACACTTTGAGACAAACAAAAAAATTGCATTCTTCTGTAGCTCTTTATATTTCTTAATACAATTATTTTTAATCCTTTGTCAGGAAATGTGTATATCTTATTTCTTTGAGAAAGGTTACTGAAAAATTCTTATGTTCTTTTACTGGTATTGTTTTTCCTTAATTTTTCATGTTTCTTGAAGTCTTGCATTGCTGTCTTTGCATCTGAAGAAGCAATCACCTTCTTCAATATTTACTGACTGGCTTTAGGAAAGAAATACCTTCAATAGTCAGTCTGGCCTGAGATTTTGAGAATCTCAAAACTTTTCTATGAATGTGTCTGTTCCACACTTCTTGTTCTATCTGTAGGGGTATTCTTAAGATTGTATGCTTTGTCTCAATTATGCAAACTGAGGCAGAGTGCTGAGAGCCTTCTGTTCCTATGGTGGTGCCCTAAAATGCTCATTTGTGTGCCATCTTCTGATCCTACATGGCCAGACCCATTCTCTGAATATTCTCTGTAGTCATCTACAAAGAATAGCATCCACCACCATGTGAGCATTAGCACAAGTTGGCCATGGGAGTAAGGTGAGTAAGGTGCGTAAAGCTTTGTACTGCCTATAAAGTTTTGGTGGGGATTTCACAGATAAGTTGTCCCCAGTGGCTAGTGGTTGAGCTTGCTAATGGAGTCACAAAATGGACAGTGAGCTTCTCATCTCATTGATGAGTTCAGTGCCTTGGTTGCTGGGCTCCCTACTTTTCTCAACCTTTCAGCCATGCAAAGAACTGTGTACTTTGGGAGGGATGCGAAAGAAGTGGCCCTTGTAGGCAATATACAGTGTGGCTGGGAAGTACAGGTTCTCAGTCACATCTGCTAACTCATTCATGGGAGAAATTACTGGCCTTGAGGATCTCACTTGGCACTGAACTGTGCTGCCTTACAAATTGTCTTTTAACCTTTATCCTAGAGTTAAGTGATTCACATAACACTGTTACAATAGTTGAGTATTCTGAATTCTGAATTCAAGGAATTCAGAATTTTTACCTTCTTTTATCTATTTTTAGATTTTATTGCTCTAACAGTGTGCTAAAACTTTATTACTGAATTCCTATACTCTGATAAAGACACTCTTTCAACTGTGGGTGATTGTCAAAATTGATGTTTTATAAGGATGATGGTAAAAATAACTTTTCTTCCATCATCTTGCTGACATCACTCTTATATCAAATGCATACAGTTTTAGATCAAATTATTGTCTCAAAATCTTCACTGCCCTTTCTTATGGCCTCATAGTGATTAGAGCATGTTTCCTTGCTCCTTAGCTTTGGGTTCTGCCATGAAACTTGATTTGACTACTGGGTGTTACTGTTTTGACCTTATCAGAGTTTTAAAATGTGCTTTTATAGTTGGGCTTCTTATGCTTTTACTATCTCCACAAGAAGATTCTGACTTGGGAAGCTGCTGAGTCACCAACATTGAAATCATAATAATACAAGGCATTAGGCACAAAGTTGCCCTGGCTTATCCACAGGTCTGCAATCTGAATCAGACCCATCCCAATCAATCCATGGTCACAGGTACTAGAAATAAAACTTTGTTAATAGTTTCTGAGTTATGTCCATTTTTCAGCTATGTTATGATAGCTAATTGAATCATGCTCTATAATCCATCAGTTTTATTTCTTTATATAGTCCCAACAGAAATGCAAGTATGTATTCACCAAAAGACATATGTTAAAATGTTCATAGTGTCACTATCTGTGCTATCTCTCTTCTGGAAGCTCTCCATAGGAAATTACCCAAATTTCCATAAATAGGTAAACTGATAAATAAATGTTAAGCTAAAGATGCCAGATACAGAATAGATACATTATTATCACATAATGAAAGTAACAATATAAAACAAACTAAAATATAGGTAGACGTAAAAATAATAGTTACTTATAACCATAAAAGATTAGAAATAAATATCATAATAAAATTGTAGGGGTATTAATAACATTCTATTCCTTTCTATTGGTTCTGTCTTCACAGTTATGTTTATAAAAACTAATTGACAGTAGCGTTAGCATCATGGCACAGTAAGTTGCTCCCTTTTTCTTTCCCCTTTGATTTACAACTAATTAGACATTCATAACCAAAACTAAGTGTCTCTGCACAGTATACCAAGACACCCAGGAGGTTTCTGCCCACCTGTGCATCCAAAAGTGAGCAGATAAGACTTCAGTAGGGCCTGTTGATTCAAAAAAGTTAGTGAGCCTGCTCCACTGATTGAATTAACTCATGACAATTGGGAAAAAAAATGATAAGAAAAAAAAGAATCCCAAGAGTGCAAAACTGGGCAAATACTCACAGCTGATAGAGAATTTGTAAAAGTTTAGCCTGCCTGACAGAGAAATTTGGCATGCAATCAGAATGATATCGAGATGAATTTAGAGGCAGAGGAGATAAACTTTCCAAGTTGGCCCTCCTCTCCAGGGCAATAATGTAAGACACAGGACAACCTCTCCTGGCAGAGGATGTGGAAGGCTGCCTAGTTGTACAAGATGCAGCTGAAAGGACATATTTCTCTTCAGCAGCACCCATATTTCTGAGGAGGAACCTCTATGACAGTGAGAAGTAGAAGAAAGAGTAGGAGGCAGACAGGAATATAAGTGGGCATTGAAGGAACAGTCTTCCTGCTGTCTACTTTGGGATTTCAGCAAGAGGTCTGCCCACAGACCAGGCCTATGTGCATTCCCGAAGCCCCCAGTACTAAGCCAAAATCTCTTTCCACTCTGATGCCAGCTCCTGATGCACACTTCTGATTGCACCTCTTGAGAACCAGCTCTGGTAAAAGAAATGACAAACTTGAGTTATAGTGCCACCTCCTGGAATACAAAAGATGGTTTCTAATTGCCAATCTGTTAACTTATAGGAACCAAAGTAAGCATAATTCTTACTTCAGAAAGTTGTCTGTTACTTCAAATGCAAAAGTAGAAGTGTATATCATTAAGCAGTATGAAAAATCAAGCAACTATGTTGTCACATACACAAAATGATAAGTCTCCAGCAATGGAATTCAAAGGCATGGAATATTGCAATCTAACTGATAAAGAATTCAACATAGCAGGAATGAGGAAATTCAATGAGCTATAGGAACATTAAGAAAGGCAAGTCAATAAACTAAGAAATTAATAAACAGAAAGAGGTTTTTTTACCAAAGAGATGGAAATTATATATGTATAAAAAGAGACCAAACAAATTCTAGAACTGAAGAGTTCAATGAACGTGATAAAGAACATAATAATGAGCATAGATAACAAGGTAGACCAGATGGAATATGGAAATAATTTAGGTATAAGAGGATAGATAATTTAAATTTTATAAAGTGGGGAAACTTATGAGAGTTGTTGGATTCAATTACAAAGGCAAACATAAGAATTATCAGCATACCAGAGAGAAAAAAAGGGAAAAGACCGAAGGTTTTGTAAAGAAATAATAGCTGAGAACTTCCCCAACTTAAGAACTGGATACACAAGTTCGTGAAGCTAATACAATATTCTACTGTCTCAATGCAAAGAATTTTCGAGGCAAATCATAATAAACTGTTAAAAATCAGTGATAAAGAAAAAAATCTTAAAAGCAGACAAGGAAAAAAATAAAAGCAAACTACAAAGATATGTACATTAGACTCAGTAGATTTCTCAGCAGAAACTCTATAGACTGGGAGAAAATGGAATGACATATACAAAATATTGAAAGATAAAAATCATCAGCAAAGAATACTTTATCTGGCAGTTATTTTATATGTATATATAAATAAAGCTTTCCCAGACATACAAGAACTGAGAGAATTCATTTTCAGTAGACCTGTCATACAAGAAATGCTGAAGGAGTTCTTCAAGCTGAAGCAAAAAGATGCTAATCAGTAACATAAAAACACATGCAGTTGTCAATGTTACAAAATTCAAACCCATAGAGAATTTTTATAAGAATTTATTTTAGTCAATTGATGGCATTGCCAATAAACACGATTTCAAATGTTCGTGGAATGACAGTTTGCAGTTTCTTTTATACATCTGAAATTAAGGAGAGAATGTAAGGAAGATTATATGAAGGTGGGAGAAATCAGGTGGAGGTTGCATTAAAGGGTAATTAACAAGATTATGTGCTCTCTTGAGAGTGGCTGCTTTAGAAGGGTCTGGAAAGCGGATTACTTCTGGCATTTTAAAGGTACATTAACCTAGGTACAAAAGAATAATGGACAAGGCTTGTTTAAAATTTTTCAGTAAAGAAGTTATAGGCCTGATAACCTAGCAATCCGTCTTTTGCATTATCTAGCCAAAAAACTTGAAAATATTTATCTGCAAAGATATATGCACCCTGCTGTTTACATCAGCATTATTCATGGTGGCCAAGATGTGGAAAAAACTGAAGTGCCTTTTGATAGATGATTGGATAAAGAAGATGTGGTATGTACATACAATGAACTATTGTGATGATGTGCCCCTAGAAAGATGCAAGAAGGGGTTAAAACTAGAAGCCTCTATGCCAGCCGCCACAGCAGCCACATTTCCTGATCGAGTACCTGGCGATTACATCGGTAGGCTATTGTTTAACTCTGTTCCCACAAGAAAGAGGAGGAGGAATTTATGGGAAACATGGTATGGGAATCTGACCTTTTAACGTTCCACTTTCTGCTTCTGTACACCCGCTTATGCATCATATCAGACCACCATTTGGTGACGGGTAATGAATAGATGATGTATAGATCCATTGTGATTAGGATATAGTGATTAATGGATTTTGGGGTATAAAACTGTGGACCTGAAATGGGTCGAGGCTGCTCCTTTGGAAGGACAGCCGCCAGCTAATAAGCTGCCTCTAATATCAGAGCACTCAGGTTGAGTCTGGTTATTCCGGTCACAACACTATTACTCAGTCAAATACTGCTATTTGCAACAACATGGATGGATCTTAAAATTATCATGCTAAGTGAAATAAGTCAGACAGAAAAAATTGAGGACCATATGATTTCACTTATATGTGAGATATAAAATTGAAAGCAACTAACAAATATGACAAACAAGCAGAGAATCATGGACATGGACAGTGGATTAGTAATACCAGAAGGGAGAGGCAGGAGGGAGAGTTAGATAGGGATAATGGGGGTCAACTATATGGTGACGGAAGGAAATATAACTTTCGGTGGTGAACACACAATGCAATATATACGTGATGCATTATTGAACTACAAACTTGAAACCCATATAATTTTATTAACCAATGTCAACCCTTTAATTTTATTTTTTAAAAAGTTATAGGCCTTGGGCTTGACTACCTACCATGACCTGTCCAGTTAGAAAATTATGATCAGATCACACTGTGAGGTTACTTTTGCTCATACTTTTTATAGCACCCCTTTTTTATTCACAAAATACACAACACTTTGGTAAAGATAAAAAATAAACAGAATTAGAAAACTAACTCTATAGTAGGATGGTACATTAACCACTTAACTATAGGGTCAAGAGTATAAGGGTTAAAAGAGTGTTAAAATAATTATAGCTATTATAATTTGTTAGCAAATTCACAACATTAAAGTAAGTAAACTGTAATATTAAAAATATAAAAGGGTGGAGTCTTTTAGGTAATCAAATATAAGCTGTTATCAACAGAAAATGGATTGTCTTATCTATAAGATATTTTGTGTAAACTTCATAGTAACCAGAAAGCAAAATATTGGAATAGATTCAAGAAACATAAGAAATGAGGAGACTGAGCATATCACTATGGACAAACCACCAATTTATAAATGTAAGCATAAACAAAGTAAAGAAAAAACAATGGAGATACAAAAGGACTAGAAAGCAAAAAATAAGATTGCCTTAGTAGTAAATTTTTGCATATCAATAACCACTATAATTATAAATGAATAAAATTCACCAATAAAGGGACAGAATGGCTGGCTGGATTTTAAAAAAGTAAAAGAAAAACAAACAAATAAACAAAAACAAGACCAGCTATATTCTGCTGGCAGAGTCTCATTTTTCTCTAAAGATACACGTAGGCTCAAAGTGAAGGGATGGAAGAAGATATTCCATGCAAGTGGAATCCAAAAGAAAGTTGGAGTAGCCATACTTTTATCAAAGTAGACTTCAAAATGGTAATGAGAAACAAAAAAAGGGCATTATATAATGAAAAAGGGGTCACTACATTGAGAAGATAAAACAATTACAAATACAAATGCACCGAACATGAAAGAACCTAAATATATTAAGCAAAGACTAATAGATCTAAAAGAAAAATAGACAACAATACAATAATAGTAGGGGACTTCCATTGTCAGCAATAGATAAAATTATTATCCAAAGCTATTAAAGCAAAAACTGTTGGAATTGAATAATATTTATACCAAATGGACTTGACAGAGATATTAATACATTCCACCTAACAGCAACAGAATATATATTGTTTTCAAGTGTATATGAAAATTTTTTCAGAATATATCATATGATAGAACACAAACAAATTTTAGCAAATTTAAGAAGATTGAAAACATATAAACTCTTTCTGACCATAATGTTATGAAACTAGAAATTAACAAGAAAAAAGCTGAAAAATTTATAAATATTTAGAAACTAAGCAACACAATTCTTAAAAACCAATGGGTCAAAAAAGAGTCAAAAGGAAAAATTTTTTTAAAATCTCAAAACAAACAAATATACAGTATACAATATATCAAAACTATGGGATGAACAAAATCAGCTCTGAGAAAAAATTATATAAATGCTTACATTAATAGATTAGAAATGTTTCAAACAAACAACCTAACTTTATACCTAGAAAAAATAGAGAAAGAAGAACAAATTAAGTAAAAACTAACAGAAGGAAAGAAATAATAAAGATCATAGTGGAAATAAATGAAATAGAGATGAGAAATAGAATTTAAAAAATCAACAAAACAAAGAGCTGATTATTTTAAAAGATAAACAAAATTGACAAAACATTTGTTTTAATAACTAAGAAAAAAGAAGACTCAAATAAAGTTATAAATAAGAAGAGACATTACAACTGTTAGTGCATAAATACACTGGAAATAAGAGAGCACTATGAACAATTACATACCTCTAACTTAGATAACCCAGAAGAAATGAATACATTTCTAGAAACACAGAACCTACTAAGACTGAATCAGTAAAAAAATTAAGAATCTGGAAAGACCAATATCAAGTAAAGAGATTGAATCAGCAATCAAAACCTCCCAACATAGAAAACCCAGGACCAGATGGCTTCACTGTTGAATTCTACCAAATATTTAAAGAAAAATCAATGTCAATCCTTCTCAAACTCTTATAAAAAATTGAAGAGGAAAGGATACATTTAAAATCAAGCTATAAGGTTAGGATCACTCTGATACCAAAGCCACATAAGGACACTACAAGAAAAGAAAGCTATAAACAAATATTCTTGCTGAATAAATGCAAAAATTTTTGATAAAATGGTGGCAAATTTAGTTCAAGAACACACTAAAAAGATTATACACATGACCAAGTGAGATTTATCCCTGGGAAGCAAAGATGGTTCAAAATCTTTGATACATAAATCAATAAATGTAATACATCACATTAATAGAATGAAAAAAATAATCAACAAAATGAAACTCTCTACAGTTATGTATAGAGAGAACAAACTTGACTATAATGAAAGCCATATATGCCAAACACACAAGCAGAATAAAGGCATTAATATCCCCTTTCATCACTTTTTTAAAACATTGTATTGGAAGTCCTAACTACTATAATACGATAGAAACAGTAAATTGAATGTATGCCTTCTCAATATAAGGAAATAACACATAAAAATATTTTTGTTCACAGATGACAATTATTTAATGTAGAAAATCTGAAATAAGTGACAAAAACATGTAATTATACTAAGATTGCAGGATACAAGGTTAATATACAAAGTCAATGATCTTTAAACCAGCAGCGAACAAGTGGAATTTGAAATTAAAAACAATGTCATTCACATTAGCCTTCAACTAAATGCAATACTTACATAAAATTTTAACAAAACATGTACAAAATACACATGAGAAAAACTAAAAACCTGAGGGAAAAAAGCAAAGAATTAAGTAAGTGAAGAGAGAGTCCATGTTTATGGATAGGAAGATAATTTATCAAAATGTAAGTTCTTTCCAATTTGATCTATAGATTTAATGTAATCACAATAAAAATTCTAGCAAAATATTTATGAATGTCAACAAATTAATTATAAAATTTATATGGAGAATCAAAAGATTCAGAATAGTCAACACAATATGAAATTACAAAGTTGGAGAACTAATATTATCCAACTTCAAGACTTACTAAAAAGCTACATTAATAAAGTCAATGTGCCACTGGTGAAAGAATAAACAAATTGATACCTGAAACAGAACAGAGACCCCAGAAACAGACCCACATAAATATATTCAACCAATCTTTGACAAAGATGCAAAGATGCAAAGGCAATACAACAGAAGCAATACAACAAATAGATCTGTAATAACTGGATATCCACATGCAAAAAAATGAATCTAGACACAGACATATCTGATAAAGGATTGTTATCAAAAATGTACAAAAAATCTTAAACTTAAAAACAATAAAACAGAAGGCCCCATTAAAAATGGACCAATGATATTAACAAAAACAACACCGTAGAAGATATACAGATAGTAACTAAACATGTGAAGAGATGCTCCACATCATATGTCATCAGAGAAATGCAACTTGAAACAAAATACCACTATGCACCTATTGAAATGACCAAAATCCTGAACACTGACAACACTAAATGTTAATGAGGATATAGAATAGTAGGAATTCTCATTCATCACTGGTGGGAATCCAAAATGGTAATATGTCTTGTAATTTTTGTTGATAGCCAGACATGATGTACTGAGTGAAAGGAACTGTTGTAAATAGGACTTTAGTACTGTGGTAGTGAGTTGTCAGGTAGGGGAAGCATTCTATAGTTTTGGGATTAGGTATCAGTGAGGTATAGTGAGCCTATGCCTGTGCATTGGGAACTCAAATCCTTCTCAGTTTTCCCCTTTCCCTTTGAAAGGAGGGACAGGTGGATAGAGGAATCTGGAGTAGGAATTCCTGGTCTCCCATGTGGAAAACTGGAATAAGAAGGAGTTTGGTATTTCCCTTTCCACGGGTCAGTTTGCTTCTGGCAAAACCCCAGTAGGTTAAATTATGTTATTTAATTTCTCCTGATGGCAGCTTTTGTTAATAAAAATAAAATGTCATGGCATATTTCAAGTTGTTTCCTTTCCCTTTACCATCTGGAAGCACAAGGACATTTTTCTCTGCCATTTACTTTGAGAACCAGTGGAGCTTCAGGAAATAAAACTCACTCAATGACTGAGTCTCCCTGGAGTTTTTATCTCTCAGTCTTGTTTAAACTGAACCTCCATAATTTGTCAACTGCAGTTCAGGTTTTCCTACCTTGGCAATGGTTTCTAAATTGTCACTCTTTGTATTCACTGTGCCCCTAATGTGTGAACCAGCATTTTGGCCTGTGACCTCCTGTCTCCTACAGAGATAAGAATTATTGATTTTTCAGATGTTTAGCTTTTTACTTGTTGTTAAGATTAAGTGGTAGATTTCTAAATTCTTTCCATGTCAACCTGGAAACCAAAAGTGCCTAACACTGGTTTATTGTAAACTTTTTTAAAAACATACTTGTTACATGTATTTTGACAGAAAGGTCTATCAATAGATATTATTTAAAGAGCAAAATAAAAGTATCTCTCCTTAAATTCATATTTAAAAAGTTAGAAGAGTTAAAGTTTTCTAATCTAGCTTTACAGAAAAATTATGTACATGGATTAGTATTTATAAAATTATAGGAGGCAATTTCTTTTTAATCTTTTCAATTTGAATAATTATAGACATGTAATAGGTTTTTCAGTTTGGAAAATCATGTTCTAAAATTCTACAGAATTTTCTTGGATTATTTTTTATAATGTTTTTCAACTTTATGCTATCTCTTCCTTTTGTGGAACGCTTTATTTAGATACTGAACATTTCAATCGGTTTATTTATTTATTCATTCATTCATTCATTTAACATTTTTTTTTCATGGTGACATTGGTTAATGAAATCCAGTAAATTTCAGGTGTACAATTTAACAGTAAGACATATATATATATATATATATATATATATATATATATATATACACATATATATATGTGTGTGTGTGTGTATATATATATATATATATATATATATATATATATATATATAGTGTGTTCACCTCTCACAGTTAAATTTCTTTCTGTTTCCATATATTTGACCCCTTTGACCCCAACTACCCTTGGTAACCACTAGTCTATTGTCCATGTCCATGAGTCTGTCCTGTTGGTTTGTTGCTTTCAGGTTTATATCCCACATATAAGTGATATCATGTGATTTTAAACTTTTTCAGTCTGGCGTATTTCACTTAGCGTGATTACCTCAAGGTCCATCATGTTGTTACAAATGCTAGTCACCTTACTCATAGTTATGTATTTGTTTTAGGTGAGCTGACCTCTTTCAGTATCTCCTGTAGTGCAGGACTCAGTGAATTCCCTCAATTTTTGTGTCTGGAAAGGTCTTTATTTCTCCTTCATATCTAAAGAGTTTAGCTGGATACATTATTCTAGGCTGGTAGTTCCTTTCATTTAATAGTTTGAATATTTTATTCCACTCCTTTCTGGCTTGTAAGTCTGACGATAATCTAATGGGTTTTCCTCCATAAATTACCATCTTCTTTTCTCTGGCTGCCTTGAGAATTCTTTTTCTGTCATTGATTTTTGATAATTTTAATATGATGTGTCTTGGCGATGGCCTTTTTGGGGTGAGATTGTTAACTTCTTGAATTCCAAGCTCCATCTCATTCCTTAGATTTGAAAAATTCTCATTAACTATTTGTCTGAAAATGCTTTCTAATTCCTGCTCCTTTTCCTCCTCTTCAAGAATGCCTATTATTGTTATGTTTCCTCTCCTGATTGTATCAGCTTATCCTTGTATTTTTCTTTCATTATTATTCATTCTTCTGTTTTCTCTCTTCTTTCTGATTTATTTCTATATTTCTATCTTTGATATCACTGATTCTTTCCTCCATTTCGTCGACTCTATTTACCAAGCTTGTTATTTCATTTTTCATCTCTTTCAGTGTGTTTTTCATCTCCAGAAGTTCTATTTGGTTCTTTTTGAGGGTTTCAATTTCCTTACTAAAGAATTCATTCTGCTCACTTAGTTGTTTTTTCAGTTCCTGAAATTGTTGATATAAATTGTTTTGTATCTCACTGTTTTCAGAAGTACCATTCTGAATTTTCTGTCATTTAAGTTGTGTATTTCTATGTCTGTAAGCTTATTTCCTGGAGATTTTTCTCTTTATCTCTGAGTTGCTTTGTCATCTTGGTTATTCATGGTATTTAATGAACTTTTTCTCTGCCTAAGCATTAATGGAAGTATATTCTGCTTTCTCCCTCTACTCCCCAGAAATAAGGTTATATAATGGTCCCTAGCCTGTTGCAAATAGGTGTTTTTCTTTTGGTTTCCAGTAGGTGGTGTCTAAGCCTCTTGGTTCTCTGCTTTATGTAAAGTCTTAATAATGTCTTTTTTTTCCTTATAAATGCTTAATAATGCTCACTACCCTCAGTCTCAGTTCCCGTCAGTGTTAGCAACAATTTCAGTAGTGTTTGCTCAGATTCCCCCTGGGAATCTTGGAGGGTATGCAGGGAGGGGCCCTCTATGTTGGGGGATGGGGGCTGTCGCTCAGCCTCCACCACAGCTGGAAATAATCAACTATTGTTTCTCTGTCATTCTCACTTCTCTGCTTTCTGCTCTGATCATTCCACATTGCCACCAGTTGCATAGAGGTCACATCACTCTCAGGCAGGGCTGTTCAGGGAACTTGCCACACCTTCTCCCTTCTCCGTTCTTCTTCTGGGAGTTCCTGCTGTGAGAGGCAGCCTCTTTATTTCTCGCAGTCCACCCCCAGACTGCCAGAGTTCTGACCTGTGGTAGCTCTTATGAGCACATCCCACACTGGTGTGCAGTTTGGGTGTGTTTTTGTTGAGTTTTAGATTTTCAGCTTATTGCTATTTCAAGGGAAGGGATTTGGGGATATCTCTCACTCCACCATGTTTCTGATGTCACCTCTCAATTAATTTTATTCCCTTTTCTCTTTTCCATTTGTAGATGTTTTCCTTTACTTCCTGGTAAATTTATTCAATTTTATTTTCAAAAGAGAATGTGAAATTTTTTTGGTATAATATTTTTAAATTCCAAATGTACTTTCTGGGTCTCTGTTTATTTTTTAAAGTATTATATTATTTTTTTCTGTGTCTTGCTATGTCTTACGTTCTCTATGTTGGTATTAATAAAATTATTTTCTAAGTAATTTTTATGCATTCTCTTTGCTTTATCTATATGCATATTTTGTTTTGGTATCTGCATTATTTGCTAAATTCTTAACTCAGATATTTCAGGATCATATATATAAACATAGGACACTAAAGACCTTTGATTGGGTCCCTCAGTTAGAGCAATCAGCTAGTTACTTTCAATAGAAAATGTGTTGGTTCTTGTAAGATAACCCACAGTAGAATCTTCCAATACCCTGTCTAGACTATTCCAGCTGCTAAATATAAGATTAATAGACAAATGAATAGAAAATTGTTATAGATGCTAAATATAGGAAATATTCTATTTTTATTTTTAATTTGTAATATTTTATCAATTTTAAATGTGACACTTTTATCACTTTCTATTATTGGTTATACTAATGTAAATATTTATAAATTTAATAAAAACATGAAAGAAGTTAGAAATTCTATATTAGTTTATACCACCTTGAAAAATATATGCTTTTGAATTTTTTAAAAATTAAATTACAGAGAAACATTAAACTATATTGGTACAAAATTAAAATAAAAGGTGCATAATTTTAAAATGTTGAAAGTATTGCACTGGTATAAAGAGATTTAATTTGTTTTGCTAAAATGTGTAGTTAGCTAACTATCCAGAGAGATAAACAGTGAAAAACATTTTATTTCATTTAAGCATATTAACATTTACATAAAATTCTAGGGATCTTAGTTATTTCTACTAACTAAAATATGTGGAATAAAAAAGGTCCTGAGCCCAATAGATATTAAAACTTTAATTTTTTCCACTCTTAAGTTTAATGTGTCTTCTTTAAAAAGTTATTACTGGATGTGAGGGCACTCTGGCTGCAACATCTGTCACCCCATTGATTGTCAGGGTGATTCAGCAGATCTGGGTTGCTAGGCAGGTATTCTCTTCCTTCCTCACCGCTTCCTTTGTGTCTGTGCTAAAACTGCACAACCGGTGGAGAGGACGGCTTTCCTCGATAGAGAAGACCATTCTACAGTCAAGTGTAGACGAGCAGCTGTTTTCCCCTCCAAAGAAGCTTTTAAGGTCCATTAGTAGAAGAATGTAGGGTAGTCAAGCTTCCAAGACTCCAGACACATTTAAATGAGGCGTTACATGTGGCAGACTGACTTTAAAATAATTAATTAATTACTTTTAGGGGTTATAATCCATATTATTCTTATTACAATGTACATGTCAATTTTTTATAGTTTCAAAACTTAAGCTTTGAAAGCACATCTCCTTTAGAAATCAGTCTGGCAGTTTTTTAAAAGATTAAACATAGTTTCTTTTATGACTCAGCAATTCCACGTTTATGTATATACCCAAAAGAAATGAAATCATATGTGCATTCAAAAACTTGTATGTAAATGTTCATTGCAGCATTATTCATAATACTCAAAAATTGGAAATAGCTAAATGTCCATTAACTACTGAATAGATGAATATAATGTTTTATGTTGATTCAATGAAATTTTATTCAACAATAAAATGGAATAATAAAGCTAAAACATGAATAGATTTTGAAAGCAATATGCTAAGTAGAAGTTGATAGTTACAAATACCCATAAACTATATAATTCTATTTATAAGAAATGCCAATAATAGGCAAATTTATGGACATAGAGAATAAATTAATGGTTGCCTACTGCTTGCAGTTTTGAGAGTTGGATGGGAAATGACTACTAATGAGTATGGGATTTCTTCTTAGGGTGATGGCAATGTTCTATACTTTGGTTTTGCTGATGGCTGTACAACTTTGTGAAAATAATAAACATCATTGATTTGTGCATTGCAATTTGTAAATTCATGGCTCTATTATTTCAGGTACCTAAATGTCCACTGAATCACCTTGTCCATTTTTGGTACTAGTTGCTGAGGTTGAACAGTGAAACAGCATGGCAGACATCATCAGGATTCAGCTTAGCTTTACTAGCATGTGCTGGGAGCAGACCAGCTGAATTTCTGAATATGCCATTTAACTTTATAAGCATAATTGATTAGTTATTGAGTTCCAGTATGGGGATATCTGGCCAAAAATTATAAGGTCTCTACATTGGGTTTCAATAAGAATCCAATAAGAAGTAAGTAACATCTTTTCAAAAGTAGTGTATAAGGCAGTCTTATCTGGAAGTCAAGGAGTCCAAAAGCAAAAGTTCAAGAAGTACCTCCAGATTCAGTCTGCTTTCCATTTGAAGTGTTTCCCATCACCAAACCATTGGTCACAAAGACTTGTAGTTAAGAGTGGTGAGTAGTGTTGCAAGATCACAAAGAAACTTGAAAATTATATATATCTTATATTGCTCTTATGGGAAAGTAAAACCCACATTCAAACAATATAGTGTTACTTTTGCTCTTACATCTGAAGTTGTATTTATATATATTTAATATATAATAACATTTCATATGTGTATATATTGTTATTACATATTAAATATGTAATTTAATTTAATATATAATAATTTAATATGATGTATTAATATATAATAATTTGATATGATTATATTTTAAATTATTATTATATATTATATGTTTTATACACACACACTTAAGGCCATTCTCTTTGCTTTGATTAGTACTCCCTTTAGTAACCCTTCTACAAATTTTCTGATTTGGGTGTTGTGAATGGCCAAGCTGTTTGTTCTGTTACTTGGAAAATTACAAAATGGCAGATTAAACATAAGAATCAAATACAATAATTACAAACTGATAGAACAAAAGAGTAATAGAAAAATCTGCTATTTAAGTTGACTATATGAAAAGAATAAGTAGGCAAAAGAAGCCACAATGATATAAAATATTTGAAACTCTATTATCCAATTTGACTTAATTGACATTTGTTGAATAACTCACAATTAACTGATTCACATTCTTTTAAAATTTGCATGGAGCCATCTATCTCTAACTAACTGTCTAATGAAAAATAAATCTTGTCTCAGTGAGTTGAAATGACTTAAACTCATTCAGAGTATGATTGTGACTACAATGGAATTAAATTAAATATTAATAAGAAGAATGTAATTGGAATGCTCTTAAATGTATGGAATTTAAATAACACATGGGTGTAAAAGAAATCATTATGAAAATAAGAAAATATTTTAAACTGAATATTAATGGAAATTAGATATGTCAAAATATAATATGATAAATACAGTACATATAAATTTGGTGGTAAATTAGATGAAATTTGTAGTTTTAAATTCATATATTAGAAAGAAGAAAGGTTTAAAATTAATAAGATAAACTTCAATTCTTAGGAGCTGGAAAACAAATTACACCCAAATTAGAAAAAAGAAAATGAACACAAAAGCCAAAATCAATGAAATGGAAAATAAACTTATAATAGAAAAAAAATAAATTCAAAACTAATTTTTTATAAGGTTAACAAAAACAGTAAACATCAAGAATAATTTATCATGAATAAAGAGGAAAATCACAAAATACCAACAATGAGAATAAAAAGGAACTATGTCTACAGATTCCACGGAGCTCAAAAAGATGATAAAAGAGGGAAAGGTATTTTGAACAACTCTGGCTATACATCTAACATCTCAGAAGAAATATACAAATTCTGTTGGAAAGTGAACTTTCTTTAACACATACAAAAAAAAGAATATCTGAATATTATAAATTAGATTTATAAGTAAAAAAAAAAACCTCAGAAAATTCTAAGCCCAAATCAGTCCATTTCTAGATTCTAAAAAACATTAAAGGAAGAAATATTCGCAAAATCACACTAACTCTTTCAAAGAATAAAGGAAGGAATAACATTTTCCAATTTTTTAAATGAGATCAGCATGTCTCTGATACAAAACTTGACAATGTTACAATAAACGAAAATTACAGACAAATATTTCTTATAAAAATATTGATGCAGAAATCCTAAACAAAATGTTGGTAAATCAATGCAGCAAAATATAAAAAGATAATACATCACAACCAAATAGAGTACACCCCAGGAATACAAGTTTTTTTAACACTGGAAATCAATAATTTTAATTTACAACATTAACAGAAAATGAAGAAAACTATGTGACCACCTCAATTTTAAAATTCAACATCCAAAAGGTACATATCATAAAATTCCAAAAAAAAAAAAAAAAATGAATTGAATGTAAGCCCTGGTACAGAAGATATCTGCAATTATATTCAACAAAGGAATCATATCTAGAATACATTAATAGTTTTTAGGTATTACAAGAAGGGAATGAGGCTATTCAATCTGAAAATAGACCAAAGTCTCAAATAAACATTTACGAAAGAAGCTATATAAATGGACAATAAACACATAAAACTGTGCTAAATTCATTTCTGACTTAATAATTAATAATTAAAAATTAACTTAATGATCAACAATGATGAAATGCAAATTAAAACCAAACTTCAAGACATCTACAAGTCCACCAGAATGAATAAAATGAAATAAAAGACAAAAAATCAAGTGTAGTCATGGATGTAAAGTGTACTTCTAATAAATGTCAAATGGGATTACAAATTCGTACAACAGTCTTGGGAAACTCTATCTACTAAAGCATACTCTGATCAGGCAGCTTCACTCTAGTAATATATCCAATAAAATTTACTACATATGTTCACCAAGAGACATGTACAAGAAATAAATAGTTAAATATGATTTTTAATAGTTGCAACTATAAATGAACCAAATTTTAACAGTAAAATAAAAAAACAGATGGTGTTATATCTATTCAATGTGTAATATAGAAAAACAAGGAAAAAACAAAACTTGCTGCTTACAACATGTTTGGATCTTATAATCATCATATTAAAAGAACATAAAAAAAATACATGGTGCTTGATTCCATTCACATAAAGTTCAAAACCAGACAAAATTAATCTATGGTATTAGAAGTAATACTTGTCCAAGGGCCACCATGGTGGTTCTACATTCTATTTCTTGATCTGAATATAGCTGCTAATTATACTGGTTTGTTCACTTGAAAATTAGTTAAACTTTGCATCTATGATTTGTAGAAAATATGTTTATGTAACTTCAGTTGTATACAAATCTTCCTGTTCGTTAGCTCATCATTAGTTCATAGTTCATCAACCATGGCCTTTGTGAGTGATTTTGGTCTTTTTTTTTTAGCTTCCAGGCGGGTTCAAACTGAGTCGAAGCCTCCTACTGCGTAAATTAAGAGGCCAAGACCGCCCACTTTCAACAGCGAACCGATTCTCCCCATTCCCCTTTGCTTCCACGGTCATCTGCCTCTGTCAAGGCTCTCTCCTCGCGGTTCCAACTGCCTTCGAGCTAAGCCAACTGCCATTCTCACGGCTGGGACCCAGGACGTCAAGCCATGCTGAGTCTTCTCCTTCTGCTCAGCGGGCTCATGGAGATCCAGACAGACAATGGTAAGTACAAAAACCCCTCCTCTGACCTATCAGGATTGTCAACTCTCCTCTGGGGTTCCTCTGAGAGGCTGGATAGCCCCAGGAAAGTGCTTTCGTGCTGGGGAGGCAACTGTAAGCCCTAGCCCACTCTCACATTGCCACCTTCCCCAATCAATATACACAATGGATGTAAGGGGGCTTTCCCGCTCATTTTGGGACCATAGAAAAGATGGGAAATGCCATGCATGGCTTGATTAGATGCTTCTGGATTAGTGTTTCATATACTGCTCTGCATTTTTGACCTCTGAATATTGTGGAAAGTTGAAATGACCTGAGTTTATTAGTACTGAGTGTGCTTTGTCCTACTGCATCAGGATTATCACAACCTACCCACAGATTAATTTTTCTAAAGCAATATACCTTTTCTCTTTACAAAGTCTTATAATGAGAGAAAGACATGAATCTAAGGTACTTGAAAAGATAATAAAAATAAGCAGTGGCATATAGAACACTATAAATTTTAGATAAGGAAATAACAAAGGAAGCTATGAGGCAGTGGGTGTTGCGCTAATAAAACATTTTGCACTTTGCAGATTCTCAACGACTACGTGTGCAAATTATAATTCCAGAGAAAATACAGTCACTATCAAGTGAAGGAGTTGAATTACATGTAATTAAGCACTAACATTTTTCACAATCTAAATACAGTGTGACAATTTTGTTAATAAGAAGTAAACCTGGCATTTTTCATCCATGCACACTTGCTGAATTTTATATTTATATTCAATTTTTCTTAAGTAAAAAAGTTCTTTTAAAAATGAACCAAGATTAACAAAGTTTTATAGACACATAGTGCAGTGATGCTTATTATCAAAGCCCTAAGTCCCACCTTTTAAATTGTTTCCCCTTTGAGTATTTAAATAATCATTGACTGATCCAGCTAGGTTCTCTCCTCACTCACTGACCAAACTATATTTGGAAAGAATTGTTATTGTTGTTGTTAAGTAAGCTTATGAATTTCTTATGTGAGGTGATGGCCATTTGATTTAATGAAGTGTGTTATGTGAATGAATTTTGCATTTTGATTGCAAATATGTCAATCATTGAGACTATTCTTTTCATGTCATCTTAGTTCATCTTGGTTCAGGCTATTAATTTTTCTCTTTTTGTTCCTAATGTTTTACTAATTTTTAGAATCATTTCTAAAGTAATGAAATGTGTTTTTTGATACCTCTCCCCTTTTTAATTTTCATTTGGTGGGGTAGGAAATGTTCTGGTAATTTGAAAGCAAACACTTCCTTAGCAACTACCCACTTGTCACCCTTAGGCAGATAAACAAGCTTAAAATTTGCAATGTATCATTTCAAAGATGAGTATTTATGAGAATTTCAAGTTTAATTATTTAAATATAAACATAAGAGATGAAGCATTTAACAGTATTTTAAAAGGATTTTATTTTTTATGCAAAAAAGTGAGTAATTGCTAGGTCATATTAGAAAATATACACAGAATCTATTTAGAGGGCAATATCTTCAACCAAGCACCACTTGATTCTGATAATTCCCATAAGACTGTTGAATAAAAATTACCTGTTCTTAACCATCAAATTCTTGAGGAAAAAAATTTGACTATTTTGTTAATGTCTCTATCTCCAGTGCTTAGAATAGTGCTGAACATATATTAAGGGATTAATAGTACTTTTTGAATCAATAAGCATATTGTATTTTTTGATTCAACAAAAGCTACAAACAATATGAAACTATACATTTATAATTATTATATTTAATAAAGAATAAAGATCATAGAAGAGAATATTCAACTTAAAAAAACTAGGAACTTATAAAAAATAATGAAATAAAACTTCTAGATGTGAAAAATACAGTATGAAAGTAAAAAAAAAAATCAAGAATTAACAGTAGACCAGAGACTGCTGAGAAGACTAAATAGGTGCAACATATAAATGGCTAAGGGAAAAATAAGGATAGAATTAGAGGCTCAAGTATAGAATATTTGGAATTCCTGAAAAAGAGAAATAAAAATTCATAAAAGGTTATATTAAACATATATTAACTGAGAAATGATTCTTAAAAGAATTCTCAGACCAGGTAACACAGCATTGAGTATATGAAAATCAAGTAACAACTTGACCAACTGAAATCAGAATACCAAAGCAAAGAAAATATCTTAAAGGCAGACAAGTATAAAAGATCCTCCACATCAAAATAATAAATACACTAATAAACTTTCAAAATCAATAACAGGGAAGAGACAATAGTAAAATAAAAGCTTCAATTTTCTTAATTTAAATAATTTTGCATTATAGTATTATTCAAAAAAAATTTCATTCAGAAATTAGGGTATATGAAAAAATTTCATTTACAAGAGAGAAAAAATCATTAAAATAATGTACTTCAGAAGGTAGAAATTGAAAATAAACCAAAGAATAACAAAAACAGGAGCTAGTGAAAAAGTAGTAAATATGTATAACTTAAAACAAATTGAATGTACAATCGTAATTATTACAAGTAAAATAATAGAAAAGTATGTGTCTCAATCTAATAATCAAAATAAAATTTAAATAAAACTGCTAAATAAAAATTAATTGGTTAAATTTATCAGAAATGACATATTTCAAATTCAATTTTAAGATATATGAGAAACACCTAAATTATATGAAAATAGAACTTTAACACAAAAATAAGTAAAATTATACCAAACAAATTGTAACCAACAATGAGCTTGTTAACTATATCAGGCAAAAATAGTTTTAAAGCAACAGAAAATAAAACTATAAAGAAGACTACTAATAGAGATGAAAAAGTTGACACAGTGATATATAGAATAGAAATTTTAAAAGTAAAAAAATGAATAAATGTTTCAAAAAACTTGAAAGCTTTGAGGAGAAAAGCAATTTTATAGAATAACAAACTCATAGGAAATGGAAAAATGACTAAGACAAAAAACTTTGAATATGTGTACAAAAGTATCTTCTTAATAGTAAAACTAATAATAAATCATAAACAGAATTTCTTTGTTTTATGAATGAAAGAAGGATGGCTATTATGACCTTTTCTTTTCAACATTACAATTGATATTATAACCAAGGAGTAAGATGAGGAAAAAGTATAAAACACTCAAATATTAAAAATAAGGAGAAATATAGAACAAAAATAAGAGAAAACATACACAAACACATATAGATATATATTTACACACATATTTGATAATATTTATGGGTAAATAATTCATATTTTAACAGTGTGTGTATTGTATATATACATATACATGTATACATGTGTGTATATATACATATATATATATAAAAAACACCCTTTTGCTAAAAATATGAGTTAATTACCAATTAATATAAGACCTCTTTAGGATATAGTTTTATTAAACCACTGATAAAATTGGAGAGATAGATCATGTTGTCAGTGAAGAATACTAAGTATTTTCTGAGGTTACTTTTTAACAAATCGATAGATCAACTACATTTCCAATAAGGAATTTCATGGAGAATGGCAGGTTGATACTAACATTCATATAGAATGATAAAAGGTCAAAAATTGTTTATTTTGAAGAATAAAAAAGTGATTCACATCAAAGAATATTTTAAAATTTTAGTAAATAATATAATATGATGTTGTCTACAGATTGACTAATAAATTAATAGAAATGAATAGAGCACCTGCAAAATAGCCACACACATATAAAAACTTTTTAATACAATGATAGCATTAAATCATTGAAAAAAGAATGGGCTAGTTAATAAATTGTGAAAAAACAGTTAATTAACAATATAAAATAATAATAATAAGCTACATTAATGCCACATTATACACCAAAATTATTTAAGATAATTTAAAAGCATACATTGAGAGTGAAATGGTAAACATTTAGAAGGCAAGCGATTATTTTTAGCACCTTATAATAAGGAAGAATTGAACCAAACAAAAAAAGCACAAATTCTTAAGATAAAGACTTAGAGACATCTAGATTTAACTACATAAATAAATAAATAGCTACCATAAACAAAGTGAAAAAGGTTCCAGATTCACATGTGCAATCTACATAATACAACACACCAAGGATATTCAGAATATATCAAGTAGTCATACAAATTAATAATATAAGAAACAAACAAAATAGAAACATGTACAAAGTTAATTATTAAATTTGAGTAACAGAAAAATCAAATATATAAATTGAGACATTTACAGGGAATTGTCAAATAAACAAAATAGGGTACTATTTTATATCTTTAATGACAAAAATTTAACAAAACAAAACATATGATAGGATATGAATAAAAGGATAACATTTACTGTTCATGAATACCTACATTACTACAATGAATTTGAAGATTAATTGTAAATTTCAAGTGCAGTTGTGTAAGTACTTATCTTTTAATAAAATAAGTTCACTCATCAGTTTAGTTGAACATAAATGTAACAAATATTCATAAGGGGGCATGTCCAAGATTATTGTTGGAGTTTTGCTTAAATAGTAAAAAAAGAATAGAACTAAACATCCATAACAGTATAGATGAAAAAACTGTGCTATATTTAGAAAACAGAATATTATACCACAAAGAAATTCATGATAAAGCTACATGTGTTGGTGATGATAGCAAATGTTTGTATGCTTACAATGTCTGAGGGAGTGTTTTAAGCACCAAATGTGATTAGCAGTGAAATATTTAACTTGTAGAAGGACTATGTCAGTTAAAAATAAAATTTATGCAAAACAAAACCATTACTTAAATACCTATAATTAGTAAAAATATAAAAATATATAAGAAATAATAAATATAAAATTCAGGATGTTAGCTAGAGTGTGAGAAATGAAAATAACTCTTGGAGTGGTACTGAGAATACTTAAAATTGTTTTCAAATACTTGCAATATTTTTATTTTTAAGGTAAAAATTGGTGACAAGTCATTTTATATAGTTTTCTTTAATGTTTCTATCCCTGAAACATGTAATAATTAAAAATAATAATCATTGGTGGCTTATAGAGAAGTTCAAATGCCTTTGAAAAACAATCATGCATAAAGTTGAAATATTGGAAGCTTTCCTCCTGAGATCAAGAAAGAGACAGTGATGCACCCTATTATATTTTCTATTTATTTTTGTCCTGGAAGTAGTAGCCAGTTCAATAAGAAGAGAAAAAAAAAATTTAATAGGCTTAATAATTGAAAAAGTAGAAATGGCACTATTATTATTTATAAATAAAATGATTATTTGCAAAATTAAATCTAAAATAATTTAGATAAAATTAGAAATAATAAAATGATTCAGTAAGTTCTCCAGAAACAAGAATAAAATAAAAAAATTATTGTATTTCTAGTCAGCAAAACAAAAATATAAATAAAATTTTTTAAAAGTTTCAGTTTACACTACATAAAAATCAACATATAAATAAATCTAACAATGATAAGCAAACCTCCTCATCGAAGACACCAAAACAAAATTAGAAGAGTTACGGACCTAAATAAATTGAATTATCCCATGCTTAATATTATTATTTATAATGTTATATTCCTAAGCCTAATATTAATAAAATATATCAATGACTATTTTATAAACTTGAAACAGAAAAGATCTACAAATATATACTATGTGCTATTAATTTTTTGCTCTACTATATAAATTTCTTTTTGAGTAATTTATTTACATTATTCCATTTTAGGTAGTTTTGTAATGTCATCAGTCTTTATTTAGATACAATTATTGGAGGAAAATAATCTTTCAGGTTCTATTTTAGTGGATAACTTTAAAAGTTAAATTACACAAATCATAGTATTCCACCCATTTTTATTATGAAAGTAAATATTTTAATATCAAATTCTATTGAAATACATCCATATTAAATTATAAAATTTCTTTTTTATTGTATTTGTGTGTTTTAGAATGTAATTGTCATTAATATACAATGATAGTTCTTTCTAACATTTTTCTTTGTCTTTTTAAAATGCTCTCTTGCTAGGTGTCCTACAACATTTTAATTGAAGGGAAAACACATACTGTAAACTTAACGCAAAAGTAGGTGATCTACATTATTTTATCACCTGTCTTTGTTTTATTTATAATTATCATTTATAATTATTCAGAATGTATTTATTTTGCAATTTTAAATGTTTCTAGTTACTGGCTGTTCATTTGTCTCTTATTTTTATCCTTTAAAAATACCTGTAAAGTTTATATAATCAATATCTAGAACTTGAATCCACAATTTTGCTCCCATCTTCTTCCTTCCCAGTAGCACCTGATTTTGATTATCCATGTGGTTTCATGGAGGATGAATTTTGATAATATTCTATCTTTATTAAAACGTAACTATGACTTATTCTGAGTTTCTTTACATTCGACTCCACTTGAAAAAAACAAGATTTTTAGATAAAAAAATAGTGATAATTAAAAATATAAGTTTACATACTGTGTCAGAATGTAATAAGAATTTAGAATATAATTGTAATTAGCCAAATTTAATTCCATGCCAGCTGGTAAGTTTAGGGAAAACAAGCACACCATACTAAGAAATAAAGAAAATCCAAAATGATTAACATAGACTTCTAAAAATAATGACAGGCAGAAGTCTGCAAGTGAAATTACTAAATCAATGCAAAAATAAGAAATACATCTGCATCATTTCTAGATTTCATAGCTGTAATCCCTTTATATGTCATAACGCTTGAGAAACGATTTCTATTTAGGAAATGAATGATATTAGCTTGAAGGAAGAGATTGAAAACTTACTCAATTACTTCTTCATGGAGAAAAAAAAATGCTACATTTTTTGCTAGGAATACATAGGGAAAACCCAGATAGACTCTCACAGTCAGCGCTACTTTGTAATGCCAAGTGATGGGCATGAGAGTGAGCCGCTGATCAGGCCTAAAGCATTCTGTGAATCTGTCTACAGCTACACAACGACAATATTTATTCAAATGTTTAATATATTTTGAAATATGTAAAGCATAATTGCTTAGAAATATAAGAAGACCTGAATTAAAATGTGACAATAGAGGTTGATTTCTTAAGCTTTTTTATATTAGGATAAAAGATATAAAAGATACAACTAATGAAGATATAGTAATTTATGAATCACGTATTTTACACACTGCAAATAATGCTTTTCTTTTCTTTCACACAATCAAAGCACAAAACTGTCACATGCTAGAACACAAAATCTTTTGAAGAGTAACCCACATTCTCAATGACTAGCACAATGAAATCTAGAATACAATGACAAACGTTTGATTAAGAAACATCAGCTTTTTGGAAATTAAATTGTGAGATTACCCAATAATTCTTGGCTCCAAAACATTCAAAATATTATTACCAAATATCAATAAAGTAACCACAAATAGAATATTATAAATCAAATTTTTTACTTATTACCAGATCTGTAATCATAGTAAAATGAAAAGTTTTCTGTTTTTACATTTTATATGCGAGATGAGTATAAAGTAATACTGGGGTGGGAAGAAGACATTGCCAGATAGCCCTTGCTTGTGGAGTCATGAAACCTTCAGGACTACTGTTGTTGGTTTTCCTCAAGCCCTGGCAGTCCTTTCCCAGGGTATCTTGGTAGCTAGCTTCAGGTTTAGCCAACCATTTATATTTAAATAGAGTGATACCTCTTGCACTCTCAACAGACTATGAGGCTTGAGCTGTTTGCAGAGCTAGGTCCAGTCTGTGCCTTGTCCCAGAAATTTGGCCGTCCTCTAGAACCTTCAAGCATATAAAATTATAACAACAGGGATCAATTTTATCACATTGTTCAAAGGTGATTTTGTCAAACTCAAGAATCGATCTAGATTAGTGTATCAAGAGTAAGATTAATTCCAGTGAGTACTGTGATATCTTTTAAGATGCTTTATAGTTTGTCTGTGATATACTAGTCATGCATCTTTTTCTTTATTTATATCTCAGGATTCTATAATTTTTCAATTTGAATATTAATATTCTTAATTTAATTCTGAAACTTCTTGCTAATTTTAAAGTTTCATATTTATTTTTCCTCATTCACTGTATTAACTTTTTCTGAATGTTGTTGGATATATATTGGGGCCTCTTATTTGATATAAGCTTGGGTGAGTGATCCTTAGGTTCTTCCAAGTAAGCAATTCCTGACTCAGTTATTCTGTCAGATTTATTTCTAATATATTCTTTACATTTCTCATCATTCTTTTTTTAAATAGTTTTTTTTCATTTTTAATTACAATTGATATAGAATATCATATTATAACTTCAGGTGTACAACATAGTGACTATTTATTTATGTAACTTCTGAAGTGATCACCCTGATAAATCTAGTACCCATCTGACACCATACATAGCTATTACAATGTTATTGACTATATTCCTTATGCTATATTTTACATCCCCATGACTATTTCATAACTACCAATCTGTACTACTTAATCCCTTCCCATCTAGCAACAAACAAAATGTTCTTCATCTATGAGATTGTTTCTGTTTTGTTTGTTTATTTTGTTCTTTAGATTCCACATATAAGTGAAATCATACAGTATTTGTCTTTGTCTGACTTACTCCACTCAGCAAAATAGCCTCTAGGTCTATCCATGTTGTTGCAGATGTCAAGATTTCATTCCATTTATGGCTGAGTAATGTTTCATTGTATATACATACAAATTCTTTTTTATCCATTTATCTATTGACAGACACCCAGCTTGCCTCCACATCTTGGCAATTTTAAATAACACTACTGTGAACATGTATATGCACATGTACTATTGAAATAATATTGCGTTTCTTCAGATAAATACCCAGAAGTGGGATTACTGGGTCCTCCTTTGTCTCTTGTTATAGCCTTTATTTTAAAGTCTATTTTGTCTGATATAAATATTGCTATCCTAGCTTTTTTTTTTTTCCATTTTCATAAAGTATCTTCTTCCATCTCTTTACTTTTAGTCTGTGTGTGTATGTCTTTCAATCTGAAGTGAGTTTCTTGTTGGTAGCATATGTAAGGGTCTTGTTTTCTTACTCATTTAGCTACCCTATGTCTTTTAATTGGAGCATTTAATCTATTTCCATGTAAAGTAATTGTTGATAGATGTGTAGTTACTGCCATTTTATTATTTATATTTTTAATCTTTTTTCCTTCTTTTTCTTAAAGAAGTCATTTTAACATTTCTTATAATACCAGCTTGGTGGTGATAACTCCTTTAACTTTTTCTTGTCTGGGAAGCTCTTTATTTATCCTTTGATTCTGAATGATAGCTATACTGGTTAGAGTAATCTTTGTTGTACATCCTTGTTTTTCATTACTTTGAATATTTTGTGCCAATCTTTTCTGGTCTGCAAAGTTTCTGTTGATAAACCAGATGACAGTTTTATGGGAGCGTCCTTATAGTTAACTAACTGCTTTTCTCTTTCTGCTTCTAAGATTCTCTTTCTGTCTTTAAGCTTTGGCATTTTAATTATGATGTGTCTTGGTGTGGGCCTCTTTGGGTTCACCTTATTTGAGACTCTCTGTGCTTCCTGGGTTTGTATGTCTATTTCCTTTACCAGGTTAGGGGAGTTTTATATCATTATTTCTTTAAATAGGTTTTTAATTTCTCTTTTCCTTCTGGTACCACTCTGATGTAAATGTTCATATGTTTGATGTTGCCCAGAGGCCCTTTAAACTATCCTCATTTTCTTGCATACTTTTTTTTCTTTTAGCAGAAAAGAAAAGCTTTATTGAAAATGAAAGTGTACTTCCAGAGACGTGGAAGCGGGCCTGAGCAAGAGAAGCTTGGCTCAAAGGCCTGGATACTTTTTTCTTTTTGATGTTCTGTTTGGGTGTTTTCTGCTACCTTGTCTTCCAAATTACTAATTTGATCCTTTGCTTCATCTAATCTACTGTCGATTTCTTCTAACGTATTCTTCATATCAGTTATAGTATTCTTCATTTCTGACTGGTTCTATTTTATTTTCTATCTTTGTTTTTATGTTTTCTATATTTTTGATGATGTTCTCACAAAGATCATTGAGCATCCTGATAACCAGTGTTTTGAACTCTGTATCTGGTAGATTGTCTCCATTTTGCTTAGTTATTTTTCTGGAGTTTTGTTCTAATCTTTCATTTGGGACATGTTTCTTTGTCTTCCCATTTGGCTGCTTCCCTCTTTTTGTTACTATGTATTAGGTAGGGCTGCTATGTGCCAGTCTTTGTAGAGTGGCCTTATGTAGTAGGTGTCCTGTGAGTTCCATTGGCACAGTCTCTGTGGTTACTTGAGCTGGGTACTTCAGATATGTCCCTTGTATGGGTTGTGTTTGCCCTCCTATTGTAGTTGAGATTTGGTTGCTGTTTGAATGTCAATGGGAAGGACTGATCTTTGGGCTGATTGATTGTGAGGCCTGAACTTGGCTACAGTGAAAGAGCTCTACAGACCAGGATTCGTTTTAGCAGGGCTTAGTGCTAGCCTAGTCTGTCTTTTGGGTGTGTTGTCTGTGGAGGTGATTGGATGGTGGTCTCTTGTGGTTTAAGTTGGGCAATGAGGCATCTTGTTTTGGGGGCCTCTTAGGAGGGGCTCTAGTGCAGGTCAAGTTCAGCCACTACTTGTGCCCTACTCAAGGCTACTTGATATGAGCTACAAAGTAATTTGCATATATTTGTCATTTATACTGGGCTTAGAGGTGCCTGGGAGAGGCTAAGAGGTGAACTGAGGCTGGCTGCCACCAATGCTGGGCTTGGGGCTGCTTAGCAAAAGATCTAAAGCACAGTGACGTCAGTTGCTGCTTGTTTGGGATTTGTGAACCTTTGAGAGATTTTAGAAAAGTCTGTAGCATGAGCCAAGGTGGGCTATTTTTATGGAAAAGCCATTGGAAGTGGCTTAGGTGGGCCTGCAAGTTGGGTGGGGGCTCTGTCTCAAGGAATCAATCTGCATGCTGGATCATGGGAGGGTTCAACAAACAAACAATGGCTTCTGCTAACACTTTTGTTTGGGAGGAAGCTGCCCCTCCAGCTCCTGCCCCTAAGCCAGAAAATTCAGTTCTTCCACATAGGTCCCTGGTGCCTTTCAAGCTGCTGCCCCAGTGCTGGAGCTCAGAGCAAGTGAGTCTGTTAGCATGCCTGTGTGAGGGCCTTTTAAGAAAAATGCCTGGATATCCAGCCGTACTTCATCTCACTCAGCCCTAATCTCTTCTGGGTTTATTAGCTGAATCTATTGTTTACATGGCTTATCATCTGAGGGTTTCAGCAATGATGGGACTATTTGTATTCTATTTCACATGCATGAGATATAGTTTAGGTTTTCATTTTTGCATGTGATGTTTCTACCATTGTCAGGAATGGGTAGCTTCCTTCTGTATATGGTCTGTGGATAGCAGGTATCGATTTTTATCCTTCCGGTTCATGAACTGCAGAGGATGCTTCTAGCTCTATGTTCTTAATTAGAAGGCTAAAATTAATACGTTCTCTTACTAGGGACAATTATCTCAAATAATATGTTCTCATCTTAGGGATCAGAGGGCATTAAGGCACCAGAGACACCATTTGAAGGCACAATTCTAGTTCAGCTTCTGTCTTGGTTTACAGTATCACCTGCTCACCTTCAGCAGTGGCACAGGTCTTTGTTTCTATTTTTTTGACCATTATCTTTAAAGCAAGAGTCAGTAAATTCTTTGGAATAGAGCCAGATAGTAAATATTTTATATTTGCAGAGTACTGCATCTTTTTTGGTCTCTAAATGTTGAATGTTTGGTAATATTCACCTGTGAAACTAACTTAACCTGGAGTTTCCTTGCTTGGAAACTTTCTTGCTATTGATTTAATTTCTCTAAAGTTTTTATGATTATGTAGATTTTCTTCTTGAGTCTATTTTTAAGGAGTCTATTTTTCTAGGTATTTCTCCATTTCAATTTAGCACTTTAATTCATGATATATAGGTAGTTCATAGTATTGTCATTTTTTTAAAAAACTGCTATTTTTAAGGTCATCTACCTTCTTGCATTCTAATATTATTTCATCCTCTTTTTTTTTTTTGACAAATCTCACTGTATCTTTGTGAGATTAATAATCTTTCCATGAACAAACTTGTTGTGTTGTTGGTCATCTATCTTATATGTTTTTTGTGTTATTGCCTTGCTTTAAATTTCTTTGGGTTTATTCTGATTTTGTTTATAACGTCCTCAAATAAATTCTAAATTGATTAGTTATTAACTCTCTTTATTCTCCAGTCTAATTTTTTTCCCCCTAAATACTGTTTACCTGCTTTCCACATCTTTGAATATGTAGAACTTTCTCCAGTTTACCATTAGCAAACATTTTCTAGTTTATATTACATTTCTTCTCTGGCTAAAAAATTATATCATTATATCTTTAAATGTCAATATGTGTGACACTTTTCTAGTTATTGCTTCTAATGATTTGGTCACAGAATATTTTCTGATTTCAATCCTTTAAATATTGAGACTTTGTGATGTACTGTATTGATTACATTACATTACATGTAATGTGTATTCAGTTTTTGTAAACATTCTATATGTACTAGAAAATGGAGTGTATTCTGCAATTATTTTCAACATTGCTTTTAATCATATTGCAAAATTCTTCCAGTTCAAATAAATTTTTCTATTCTGTTATTCTACAATATATGTTAAAAATTTTAATAATTTTCATATTAACTAGTACATTTTTATTCAGTAAATTTTGAATCATATCTTTCAAGATCACAAAAATTTTAAAGTTTAACTTCCTGAGGAATAAAATTTTAACATTATGAAATAATTTTCTAGTAATAGTTTGTCTTAAATTTTAATTTATCTGATGTGAAGTTACATCAATTTTCTTTTATTACTTGTAAACTATATTCTTATTTCAATTTTTTATTTAGTCTAGATTTTTAAATTGAATTTGAAATTTTTCCTTTTAATACAGCCTAAATCATGATTTTTACTTTGTAATTAGTTATTCTTTTCAAATTTTAAAATAAATGATTGTCTACATGCAGTCATGAATCCAAGCTATTTCCTTCTAATGGTTTTCATTGTTTTCACTTTTATATTTAACTCTAGGATTCATCCAGAACTGATGTTTGTGTATTTTGTGAGCATAAGAGTCAAGATTTAATAATTTTTTATATTAGCGTTCAAAGGATCCAGCACATGCTATTGGAAAGAAAGAAAAAGAACAACAAACCTTTTTCTCACTGTACTGTAATGTAGTCTTTGTCATAAATCAAAAGACTTTTGATGAGGGGATCTTTCAGAACTTTTTCTTCTCTTTTGTTAGTTTATATATTTATTCTTGAGCCCTCTTTACCTACACAAACACCACACAGTATTAATTACTATGACTCTATATAGGTCTTAATGCCTGGTCTTGTTCTACAGTTATAAAATGTCCTTGCTTTTCTTCAATCTTTGATTTCCTATATATTTTTCAAAATCATTTTATTATTTTTTTCTTTTATCTCTTTTATATTCCTTTTTTCTTTGTGTTCATTTTAATAAATCTATTATTTTATATCATATCATTTTCCCTAATTTAATTCTTTGTTATACAACCTTTACTCTTCTTTAGTACTTTCTTTAGATCAACATATTAATTCCTAAGGTATTGAATCTAATGTGCATTATTATTTTTGCCAAATATATTGTTCGTTAATACTTTTAATTCCACTTACCTTTGTCTACCTTTTCATTATTTTTTTATATATCATAATCTTGAATACTTTTGAACCCCAGTGAGATATTACTATTATTTTTAGTCAAATCAATATTTCTTTATATTTAAGCAGAAATTTACCCATTCTGGGGCTCTTTATTTCTTCTTGCATTTCTGTTTCTATCTGTAGTTAATTTTCACGTCTCAGGATTTCTCTGTATTTCTGTTACAGGTTTGCTTGTTTTTAATTATATTTGTTCATGTTCATTGTTAAATCTTTACTTAACCATATTCTTATAAACTTTTTGCTGAAATAAAATTTAGGATGACTTTTTAAAAATAACTTTCACCCTTTTAAATCATCATTTCATTGCCTTTTTTCTTCGTTTCTTTTGACAAAGTAGTTGTTATTATTGCTGTTTTTTTTTTTTTAAGGTAACTTGCTATCTTTTTCCTCTTGATACTTCGAAGGTTTTATTTTAGTTTTTGCCACTCTTAGGTATGATTTTTCTTTTTATTTTATCATACATTAATTACTTAGAGCATATTGATCCTGTATCATCATTTTAAAAATAGCTCTTATTTTCAGAGATTTTAATTTTATCTCCTTGGCCACTATGAGTGAGTTCAAAATTTGGCAAATTATTTTACAGGGAAGCAAGTTATATATTTGATGCACTTCAAAACATTCAATTTTCATTCCTGTGTAACAACCAAAGTTCTGCTTGTGTCTAGCCTCCTCAATAATGGCTTTCTTCCTGGGACAAACAGTAAGATTTGGCTCTTGGACCAGGTGCTTTAACAAATCCAGACTGTCATAGCAGTCAGAATCTTTATATAATACTTGATTGGGAAAATGAAAATGGGATACCTATATCTACCTTTCTCTTTGTAGAGACTTTTTAGCATACTCTTCTCATAGTTACAATAATATATTTTAATATGAGATCTTCATCTAGTTTGTTGAATTAATGTCATGTTAGTTCAGGATTTATTGACCATTTATTTTCCAGATATTCTTCCAAGTGCTTGAAATATGTTAGTTTATATTGTTATCAGACGAATCTCCTAGTTTATATTGTTATCAGATGAATCTAATAGTGATATAATAAGTAGTTTAGGAAGCATCTTAGAAGGTGATCAATGCTTAAGCAAAAACATAGAGAAAAGTAAAAATTATCTTTTGGAAATCCTATGCTTGATAATTTTTTTACAAATGTGTCAAGATTTAGCCTCACTGGGAAGTTGATATATAAGCAAAAAAGACTTGAAGTACATGAGACAATGAGACAGTGTTGACAAACATCCCAGGAAGGGACAACTTCCGCAATTATCAGTGTACAAGCTTTACAGTTACGTTAAATTTATTTCTTGATATTTTATTATTTTGATGCTATTATAAAAAATATTTTTATTAAATGCATTCATATTATTTTGCAAACATCACCATCATCCATCTCCAAAACAGTTTAATTTCCCAAACTGAAACCCTACCCCATTAGATAATAACTCACCCCTCCCCATCCCCTGGTAAACACCAGTCTTTCTGTCTCTGTGAAAGTGTTTATTCTAGTTATCTCATATAAGTGGAAGCATACAGTATTTGTCTTTTTTGACAGCCCATTTCATTTAGCATATTTTAATTACATCTATATGTCAAAATTTCCTTCCTTGTAGGGTTGGATAATACTTTATTGCATGTATATACCATATTTTTCTTACCCATTTATCTGTTGATGAACACCTGGGTTACCCTGAGACAAAAGTTTGCCTATAATATTTTTAAAATAGCTAAGAGGATAGTGTGACAGTAAAGTGAGTAAAGGGAGGACTAGAGACTAGGTTTTTTTAGTAAAATTAGAACAAAATCAGAAAATCTCTTTGTTTTTCCCTCTCTCCCTCTGCCTACCTACCTAATTATAATAATTGTAATAAAATAAACTTTCCAAAATAAAGGTGAAATTTTTAATAAATAGTTTTATCTTTATTTTACAGAGCTTTTTTACCTCATAATTTTAGAGTTTATGGTTATAAGGGGACAGGAAGTATGAAACCTTTTGAACATCAATTTCAGGTATGATTTTTATTGTATTTTGCCTTTGTTATGTGAGTTTCTGTGATCACCTTACTTAGGATCCACATGTTGCTGGAGTACAAAGAATTGTAGTTTTGTTTTGGTACAAATTTAACTATTTCTTTTTCATGGTGTGTTTTCTGTAAGTCTTTATACACAGATGATTATCCAAACCAAAAATGATAATAATGTTTTAAGCTATGATTTTATAATGATGTACATGTATGTGCTTATGTACCTGGCAAAAGGGTTGAATAGATCGTGAGGTACTTAAAGTGAAAAAACACCACTTAGACTAAGAAAGCTAAATCTAGGAAGGAAACTCCAAAGATTTTTCTAAAGTATTTTCAGAGACCAGGTAAATATAAATGGAATTACATGCACATTTAGAATATATTAAATGTTCATATATTTGGAATACTTGGAGCTTCATTTTATAATGTCTGTAATTTATTGGAAAAATAATAAAATGTGCATAGAATTGATTGGATTACCTGTGCCTAAAGTGCTGTTTTTGTTTGTTTGTTTGTTTGTTTGTTTTTGCCTTTGCCTCTGCCTTACCAATTCCTGCTGGTTTTTTCCTATTTGCATTACTGATTTCTATGTAGTGAATCTACTAATACTTTGAAATTAAAGCATTTTTATAGAGATTAAGCTTTCAACAGTAGAAATAATAGATATGGTGAATAATTGCTTTAAATTTTGCTGAACAGACTGGGTAAATATATGTGAGTTGTCTATAGAGCAGTCTGTGCAGATAGATAATACATAGTCAAACCATGTTATGACATATACATATATATGTATGTATATATATACTCATACAAATATATATGTATATATGTGCATATGACATGTATGTGTGTGAATGTGTATATTTGTGTCTGAGTAACAGAGAGAGAGAGAGAGAGAGAGAGAGAGAGAGAGAGAGAGAGAGAGAGAGAAAGAGCGAGAGAGAAAGAATTAGAGAGACAGATACATAAGGCCATAATATCCCACACCTGAATTTTATATAATTCTACTACACCTAATATTTAACTCTGTTTCCTATCTCCCAGGAGGTAGCCATGAAAGATAAATGTATAATTAAAAAGACAACACAAAGAATGTTTTACTAATAACTTGTATGTAGTAAGTTGTTGAACATTAGGCTCAAATGTAATGAATACAGTCATGTACCACATAATGACAATCCTATTAATGACAGACTGCATATACAATGGTGGTCCCATAAGATTATAATGGAGCTGAAAAATTCTTAATGCCTAGTGATACCATAGCCATCATATTGTTGTAGTGCAGTGCATTACTCATGTATTTTTGTGATGATGCTGTTATAAGCAAACCTGCATTGCCAGTTGTATAAAAGTATAGCACATACAATTACTACAGTACATAACTCTTGATAATAATAATAAACCACTACGTCACTGGTTTATGTACTAACTATGCTATACCATTACCATTATTTTAAAGTGTACTATTTTTACTTATTAAAAAAAAGTTTACTGTAAAACGATACATTGTGTTACTCCAGCAACAGCCTTGTATATTTTGCTGAGCTTGGATTTGGGAAAAGAGGGTGTAGTCTTCGTTCAAATACCACAGGCTCTCATTTTTCTTACTGAATTTTCATACATTTTCTTGAATAGAGCTGTTCATTCATTTTCTCTTAGGACCATTTGTTCCTTTGACTATTTCCAGAAGATTTAAATGGTTGTTTATCTATAATTTTTATTTATTTTGTTAGGGATCAGATTTGTGGAGCTCCTCATGCTATTATACCGAGATTAATTCTCCACATCAGTTTTAAAAAATAAGTTTTCTTAAAATATAATACATAATTTTCTCTCCCAACATTTTATCCTGTTCCTGTATCCTAGCTCTCTATATCTCTATCTCTATCCCTCTCTATCTCTTTCTACATCTATGTCTATATCTATATCTATATATCTATAATATCTATATTTAGATATATATCTATAATGAGAAGTATCATTTTTTGTACTATTATTCCTCTGAATGTTACATGCTACTTTAGTTTATTTCAAAATTTTCTCTTCATTTTTGGTTTCTATCAGTTTATTATGAGGTGCTTATATCTTGTGGAAATGAACAAAATCAAACAAATGAAAATAAGCAATGGCTATTAATTCAGAGCTTGCCATAGCAAGGGAGTCAGCTGCTGTCACTTGCGTTTCAGCAGACACAATAAGAGAAGCAGAGGAGAAAGCTCTACATAATAGGAAAAAGGGAAAACTTTAGGTATGCCCTGGTTGGAAGTCGGTAGCATTAAAAGACTAGATGGGCTAACTAGAAGGGAAGCATTTATGTGATTGTTTAGCAGTGAGTATTTGGCTTTCTCTGGTTGATCTTAAATTGGAAGCTGAGACAATTTAGGTAAACTAAATTTTTTAAAACAAGTCTTGGTCATTTGAACTGATTATTAGAGAAGTTATTTTTAGCTTCTTAAATTGTTACTGGAGATAGCAATATGACTTCCTACAATGTCTAACTTGTAGCAGGCTGGTTTCCTGGGCTAGTAATTGTCGATAAAAGGGTCGATTTCTTGGGCAGGTTACTGCAGGTTGTGGGTCAGAGTTCTATTTTTATAAATGACCTAGCCATTGTCTATTTGCATACTTAGTGTCTCAATACATTTAGGGAAATTTTGGTCATTACTTTTTTCACATATTTGTATATCTGTTTTGTTTCTATTTCTCTGGGACTTTCATTAAACATATGTTAGATAACATTGTCCCATAGGTTGCTTCAACTATGATTCCTTTTTAAAGGTTCTTTTCTCTCAGCTTTCAGATTTTGTGATTTCTATAAGTTTATAGTCTAAAATTTTTATCTTTTTTTTGTAATATCCAAAATGCAGTGTATCTGATCTAGTGTACTATATTTATAACTTATTTTTTGTTATAGAATTTAGAGTTGACATTTTTGTAACCTTTATTTCTCTGCTGAATTTCCTAACTGCTTCCCTATTATGTCTACATTTTCCTTTTGTTCTTGATCACATTTTTTATATGTTTTTACTAATTCCAATTCTCTTGTTTTTGCGATCAGTTTTCTTTCTGATTTTTCTCTTAACTATGGGCCACATTTTCCTTTTATTGCATATCTAATATTTTAAAATCATACTGTCCCTATATAGTGATCATGGTAGAGCTTGTGACTCTTTTCTCTAAGGAGTTTCTTTTTATTCCAGTAGGTAATTAATTTTGCTGGAACCAGTTTCTAAACTCTACTCTCCTGTGTTTGGAAATAGCCAAACTATCTTCTTAGTTTTTGCAGCTTTTTTGGTCTTAGTTTCTGCTAAACTACTTGAGATCTCTTTCACGTATTTTCAGTTCAGATATAAATAAAGAACTTACACTTGAGTTAACAGCACACATTTGGGGGCCTCACTCTGTGCCTTCTTCCTTTTCTGGATATTGCAGCTCATTTTATAAGAATTTGCAACCATGATCAGTAAGACTGTTTTTTTAATTGGAACTTTAGCTATCTCTATCTCATGCTGCCTTACTTGGGGGAGTGCCCTCCAATGAAAACCAGCATAAACGCAAATCTCAGTAAATACCATGCTTTTCTTCTAGTGTAGATTCTCTTCTCTCCTTTCTCCTGCCTACCTTTGTGGTTGGAGTTTTGAAATTATTTTTCCAGAGTCCATATTTGTAATTTATGAGATGGTTAATCCAATGCAAACTACTCTGCTATTACACTTAAATAATTTTTTTAAATAATTCTGTTTTGGATTTATTTTTTGATTGTGTTTTATATCTACATTGCAAAATTAAGTCAAAAGTGTTTGAAAAAAATAAATTTTTGATGATTTTACCCTGATTCTAATGACCAAGAATGTCATAGATATAAGAGGGATAAAATATGAAAGTATTCAAATTATTTTTGAGTGTGTGAGAAAATTTTTTTGAGAATGGAGCCAAATGTTCATCTAATAATCCTATAGATCTATTTTAGAAACAATGAGAATTTGACATATATGCACTAATAAGCATATCTGTTTTAAATATTTGAAAATTGTACCTTTTAATATGGGTTATTCTAATAGAGATATATGTATTTTCTTTTTTATTTTTCAGAATTCTTGCTACTACCAAGGGTATATTGAAGGTTATCCAAATTCTATGGCTATCCTTAGCACATGTACTGGACTCAGGTTGTGATTTTATAACTACAAAATGGATTAATTTTTTACAATATTTTTATGGGAAACTGTCTTTGGTAATATAATATTGAAATTCTCATAATGTCTTCTACCCTATTCTGAATTAAGATTTTTTTTTAGATATATTTGAAGACCATGAAACATTAGCAGCTAGGCAAATACCAATAGCATTAATATTCTGTGGTACTCAGTAAGATTGTGGATATTTAGGAGATTTTTCCTAATTTACCATCTAAGACTAAGACTGAAAAATATCTGCATACTATTAAAAAACTGAATAAGTGGCATTTTATCAACTTCAAAAATGTACTATGTTATTTATTTACTTATTTTTTGAAATTTGTAGGGGCATACTACAGTTTGAAAATGTAAGTTATGGAATTGAGCCCTTGGAGCCTTCCATTGGTTTTGAACATGTGATTTATCAAGTAAAACTTAAGAATACAGGTTCTTCTTTATTTGCTGAGGAGGATATTGAGCCAATGGAAATGCCCTATAAAATACAAACCATAGAGGTAGGTAATTAATTGAGTAAACTATACAGTTACTACTATTTAAGAATACAAACAATTATTTTTTCTGATAAATTATTTATGTTAATATATCTGGTAAATGATAGATAATAAATAGATGATAGATGGATAGATAAAGATAATAGGTGGATAAATGATAGGTAGATGTGTCCGAAACTATATGGTTTATATTGAAAGTATTAAAACTAGTCATTCAAATCTCCAGAACTCCATTTTCTACTATTAGTGGCATTTTTTTTCCTGTGACCTACACCCTTATTGTCTACAGGTGTACTCCTTTCTCTATATCCATTATATCAGAATTTTGATATGCTAAATACAAATGCCATTCACATAAAAATCGAAGATATATATCTAGGGTTCACTAGTGTCTTTTAAGGCAAATGCTTCAGCGGCAGCATTTATACTTTCCTCAAGATGCAGGGTTGATCTCTTTATACAGGGAAGGAGAAGCTGCTTAAGAGTTTAATGATCTCAGATTCATCAGAGATTTCCATATTGTTCCCATTCCGATTTTCAGGATCTCATTTCTTCTCAATTAATGCCTTTGCTTTAACAATAGAAACCTTGTGATGTTGGAAGTTCAATTTGAGTTTTAATTTATCCACTTACAGAATGAGATTCGGGGTTTGGTTTCTAACCATCTTGGATCTGCAGCTACAGTAGTAAAGGGCTTTTTTTTTTTCAGGGAAACAGAACCAACGGGATAGATGTATACATATGTGTGTGTGCAGTAATGTATATCTGGGAATATTGCTTAGTCAAGTTGACAGATTGAAATTAACCATCACACCAGGGCTGCAAAATTTATTTCTATGGTTCTATAAATTTTATTGTTTAATTTCTTACATTTTAATATATGATTTAATTAAAGTTAATTTTTATATGGTATGATGCAAGATTCTAAATTTTTTCATTTTTCATATTAATATCTAGTTTTCCCAACATCATTTTGTAAAAAAAAATATTTTTTGTTCCACCGAATTTTTATGGCCCTTTGTTTTTAAAGATCAGTTGACCGTAAAGTTAGACTTTTTTGCAATTGCAATTACATTCCATTGGTCTTTATGCTTATTCAAATGCCAGAACCACATTATTTTTACTACTATACCTTTGATGTAAGTTTTGGAATTAGTAAGTGTGCTTTTTTTTTTTTTTTTTTTGATATTGTTCTGGCTATTCCTGTTACTATGAATTTCCAAATGAATTTTAAAATTCATTTATTTCAATTTCCTTAAAAAGTCACGTGAGATAGTGTTGATTCTGTAAATTCATCTGGGAAATATTGCCATTTAACAATATTAACTCTTCCAATCTATGAACATTAAATAGCTTTTGGTTTTTAGGGTTTTTTTTAATATTTTGCTACATTGCTTTACACAGTTCAGTCTTTAAGTCATCAAGAAAACTTCTTTTATTAAATTTATTTCTTACATTTTATTATTTAAATGCTACTGAACATTTAATTTTATTTTAGGTTTGCATTTATCATTATTGTTGTTTAGAAATTATTGATTTTTGTATTCGCAAACTTATTGAAATTGTTTATTAGTTTTTTACTGGACTCTGATTTTCCACATACAAGGTCATGTCATCTTGAATAAAGATAGTTTATGTTCTTTCTTTTCAAGTAAGATACCTTCCTTTTTTATTTTCTAATTGCCCTGGTCACTACCATTCTTAGTATAATGTCAAATAGGTAAGAACAGATATCCTTGTCTTTCCTCAGTTTTAAGAAGAAAGGATTCAGTCCATCACCATTAAATGAAATAAAATTAAAACTCTCTGGAATTTTTGATTTATTTTATTCTTCCATAAAACTGTCCTGCTTCTCAGTCTATTTCACTTTATCTGACCTTTCCTTATAAACTTACATTCTAGATACTGATATTGCTTATGTTATGCCTCAGTTTTTTGTTTGCCTTCTATATTTTTCCATGTCTTTCTCTACTGCGATTTATAGATCTCTCACTCTCATTCTAAACTTTTTCCTGAATCATGATATTACATTGGACATAACGGTTGCTGAAATTAAATAAAATACACAAACACATTATCTGTCTATTTACTCATCTATCTTCATCATCCTCTCCCTTTTCACTTTATAAATATTCTTACAGATAATCTTTGACAGCTTTTAAGTTTAATTCTATCTATGTTGCAATTACATTATTCAGTAGCATTCTCTAATCTTCTTGCTTAGATCCAATTCTTTAGTATTTACTTGACCAAAACAAACTTTACTGCAATTAAAGTCATCTTTACATAATCCATCTCTAAGTAATTTGTCTCCTTATATGGCCCTATTTACTTACTACATAAAATAGCTTTTGAGGTCTTTTGAAATTTATCACCTGCTCACATTTCAGCACACACATTTTCTTGCATTCTTTTATGCACTTTTGTCTTAAATTTTTTATTTGGCTAAAATAGACTTAATGTATCTTTTCTCAATAAAATTTTATTATTCATTAAATAAATAAACACATTTTGTTAACTGAATATTACCAATTCAAATCTCAAAGATAAAAATGAATGATTACTTAACTATTAGGTTAAAACAAAAAAAAATGGTTTTGAATCCCTCAATCCATTAATATTATTTCTCCCAATTAATGTAAGAGTTTATATTTATCCTCCAGTAGTGTTATTTCCTTCAGGACTTTAATAAAAGGATGAAATTTTATAAGCAAACTACCATGAAACATTTGGTGCTTAATTTTAGATGGAAAAGGTAGGAAACCAGTTAAATCATAAGGTTATTTTATCTGCAAAACCTGGAAATCTCCTGCAAAACCTAGAAATCTCCAAAAATTTTTAAGTAGAGAAAAATAAGTGATTAATCAGCCCTAAATTTGTCTTATTGAGTTTTCTCAACTTTTCTTTTTCCTTTAAATTACTATAACCATCACTTTTCTGGTCTCTACTAAATCCCAGATTTTTTATTCTCTTTAATGCTTCTTTTAAGATGTTAAAGGAAATGGTTTAACTAAAATTGAATAGTTTTAAACTTAAATGTAAAAAAGAAAAATGCAAACATTAAAATAAACATAAAAATTTCCTCAGTTTCTAAAATTTTATTATCTTTTTCTATTTCTAGATATTTGTCCAGTGTTTGTAGATGGTATGCTATTTTAATAACGAGGTATTTTGAGTTATCGACACTATAGTCATTAAGTGTTTGCAAAGTCCACCTTACAAGTTTTCCCTAATGCACTTCTCTTAAGTTACCTTCATGTAAAAATAATCATGAAAATAAGTAACATTTTATGATAGTAGATACAATTATTCTTTTATTTCAATTTTTTGGCAAAGTCTAAGCCACATAAATGATATGTTGAAGTGCAAACCCTCACATTTGTGCACAATTTAACCATTATGATCTAAATGGATGATATCATACCCAGACTACATTTTGAGATATCTATGGTCCACTTTAAGAAAGTCATTTTGATTCTCTGTTGCTTACATTTTTTTGAGGTGAGTTATACAAGGATTAACTTTATCCTTCAGATTAAATATCACTCCCCCTTCAGAGAAAAGAAAAAAACAAACATAGAAATGGGTCTTTACTCTTTCAGTGTCATGGATAAAGCCATATCACATAGTAGTGTATATTAGCATCATTAAGCTAATAGAAATTTACTCCTTTTGTAATGGGGAGTCATTGGAAGAGTTTATTCAGAAGAGAGAAAAATATGAATAGCCCAAGACCTATGAGAATATGGAGAATGGAAGGCAAAGTTATTTTATGAATAAATTAAATAGTTGATCAGGTACAAAAGAGATTATAAAGGTAATATTCTGAAAATGATTCTGTGATTCCTAGTTTTGCTTATAATCTGGTTCTATTTTTACATATAAAATGGGATTTTTCAACATTGAATTCATGAAGCAGTTATAAACACTGAAATATTAAATCTTTAATTTTTATGTGGATTTTTTTTTCAGCCACTTACAGATTTCTCTCAGTATATAGAAATGCATGTGATAGTTGAAAAAAATTTGGTAAGTGTATTGTAATTTATTTTTCTTATGTCAATTTTTACTAATATAAAGGGTTATAAAAATTGGAATAAATTTTTAACACAAGAAAATAAATAACATTTGCTTTATCTCTGCTTTAAATCTGTAGTAAATTGGAACTCAAATATTTATAAATTTATTTTTCTACATAAATATTGTAAATTAAAAGAATTGTTGCCTTTGCAATAGCTTTTTAGTAATTTTTATCTATCTCTCCATCCTCCTAAAGTCTGGCAACCACTGATTTTTTTACTGTCTCCATAATTTTGCCTTTTTCTGAATGTTATGTAGTTGAAATATACAGTACGCAGCCATTACAGATTACTTTCTTTATCTTAGTAATATAAATTTAAGTTTCCTTCATGCTTTTTCATGGGTCGATAGCTCATTTATTTTTAGCACTAAATAATATTCCATTGTATGGATAGACCACAGTTTATCCATTCATCTACTGAAAAACACCTTGGTTGTTTCTGCAACAAGTTTGTTTACACTATCATCATCATAAACATGTGCACAATGCATTGCACTAGGACGTTAGGATGGCTACATCTCTAGGCAATTATAATCCTATTGGACAACTGTTATATATGTGGTCTGTCATAACCAAAATGCTCTTATTCCATACCTGACTGTAAATGAAAGCAAAATATTGATATATCAGCTAAGAGAAAGGAGGCTGTTTCTTAAAAAGAAATTGTTTTGCTTTGTTTTTATTGTGGGAGAATACCTATTTGCTAATGCAAATAGCCAAGTACTATTGAGAATTGAAGATGTGGGCTGGAATGTTTAGAGTCACACCTTTGAGTAGGTTATATTAATGTATACAACTGGAATTCTAATGTTAGACTAGACCACCATTTTATCCATACTGACATCAAGAAAAGCTGAGTATGTGATTACATGTCCAGGTTTAGCGTTTGATAAAGTGACATGAGTTTGTGAACTTTCTCTTGTAACTTTTTATACTTCCAAGTTAAAACTGAAAGTACAATTTTCCTCATACCTGCCAATTAGCCATTATATATTTCTTTTTAATTTTTATCAGTCAATGAATATAAAATCATATCACATTGGGATTTTAATTTCCATTTTCTTAAATAATATGAATTTAATCATAATTTAGTGTTTACTGGCCACTGATATTTACTTTTCTCTGAATGGACAATTTATGCCTTTTGCTCATTTTCTTAATGGTTGCTTGCTTTCCTGCCAACTTAAGAAATCTTTGAATGTTAAAAGTATTCATGCTTTGTTCATTATCTGAAATAAAATATCAAAACATTACCTTTAGTAGGTGACTTTATCTGTGGGCTTTTTTGTATACCTAAAACTTTAATTTTCTTGTATTCAAATATGCCTTCACATTTTTTGTGTAGTTTTGGGTTTGCAGTTTTAATTAAGAGAGTAGCATTTAACCCTTTAATTCATCTTGACTGAATTTTATACATGTCATGGGATAAACTATGGCTTAAAATGGGAATCTATATTTATTTTCTTTTAGATAGATATCTGGTTGTGTCAACATCATTTATTAAATATTAAAGTCTCACATATAATTGGGTTCTCCCTTTTGTGCCCCATTAATCTATTTGTCTATCATAAACTGATAAACTTGGTTATAGTGGCTTTATGGTATAATATCTAGCAAGCAAATCTGTGTTCTTTTTCATACTTCTCTTGCATATTTTCTATCAGGCTCTTATTCTTACATATAAACTTTATGGTCATTTTCTCAATCCTCTCATCCAAATGGGGGACTCTAATTAACATGACATTTAAATTTAATACTAATTAATGTCATAAACAAGTTTGTGACTTCTTATCCAAGAATAACGTTTACTTTTGGATTTAGACTGATTTATGTCTTCTGATAAGATTACTCTGGTTTCCTTTATACAGATTTTCGGCCTTTACTCTTTATTCTTAAGTACTTAGGTTTTTTCAATATTTTAAATATTTTTTTATATCAAGCGAGAAAATCATCATTGATTTTTATAGCTAGCTTCTATATCCAGCCAACTTATCAAATACCCTTAATAATAGTAGTAGTTTTACTAGAATCTCATGGGTTTTATAATATAAATATATATGAAATATATAGTTTTATTTTCTCTTTCCAAATATTTTTAAGTTATTTTATTTGCTTTTGTTTACGCATTTATGAAAACTTTCCTGACCATGTTAAATAATGGAGGGAATAGCAGGAAAGCAATATATTTTCTGATTTTAATTGAAAAGTTTTTTCTATTCAGAGTAATGTTATTATCAATTTTTAGTTGTTGATACTGTCATTGTGTTTGGTCTTTATTATATTTAAATAGTTTTACTTGGTTTCTATCTTTTCAGTTGTCATTAGAAATTGCTGTTGAATGTTATCAAATGCTTTCATGGCGTTTATTTTTATGACCATCCAGGTTCTTTCTGTTGGTTGATATAGGAAATAATATTAAATATTTCATTAATATTGAAACTTAGTTTACTGGAAACTAATTCTACCTCATCATTGCATGTTATTCTTTTGATATATTGTTGAAAGCTATTGACTAATATTTAGAATTTTTACATTTATATTCATAGTACTGTTAATTTATACTTGTATGGAATAGATCAATTACTACAGAAGAAACCTGAAAGATAAAGAACTATCATTGAAAACCTCAACAGGAACTTATGAGCTCACAGTTGCCTTTTATCTAACCTTAGAATAACAGATAATTGCATTGTATTCTAATCTGGTGGTTTTTTGGTATGAATAATAATCACCTGGGAAACTTGATGATAAACCAGAGGCTTGGACCCTACAATTTCAACAAATCTAGGTCTCTTTATTAACTTTCTTTATTCTTTATTAACTTTCCAGATGAGTCTAACATGTACCAAAACCAGGAATCATTATTTTAAACTATTTAGAAAGCTCCCAATTTATTTTAGGAAGACAAAAATCTTTAATTACAAAATCTGGTAAAACTAGGGCATTTGTATCTTTTCAATACATAAATCAGATTTTAGCAATCTCCTGCTTACGACTTTGAATCAGTTTTCTTTTTTCTATTTTTTACATCTGAAACATTAGTTTCAGGTGTACAACATAGTGATTCAATATTTATATGTATTGCAACATGATCACCATAAAAAGTCTAGTTATCATTTGTCACCATACATAGTTATAGAACCTTTAAGATTACTCTCTTAACAACTTGCAAATATGCAATACAACATTGCTAACTATAGTTTGGCATGCTGTTCATTATATCCCCTTGACTTACTTGTTTTGTTACTGGAAGCTTATACTTTTTGATTCCCTTCACCCATTTTATGTACATCCATATCCTACCTCCACCAATATATTCTCTGTATTAATGAGCTTGATTTTTAAACAGTTCACGTATAAGTGAGATCAAACGCTTTTACTCTTAAATTTTTACTGCTAATCTCTCAAATCATCTTGTTCTTTCTTTCTGAAGGATCTACAACTTTACTCTCTCTTAGTTTAAATAACTAATCTCCTTGTAATTCCTTTGATTACCTTTATGCTCTATCTGCTGTCCAAAAATTATATACTTGGTCTTCTTTCACACTTGCACATTGGTGAGTTCTAAACTTGGATATACAACTGCTTTGCTATCTCAAATGTTGGCATAAATTGCTTAAACTATTGATCACCTTTATTTTTATGTGTTGTAAATTTGTGCTGTTTATGTGTATGTATAATTATGTTGGATTTTATAAAAACTGGACAAAGTATGAATAAAATAATTAAAACAAAAAAGAACATATAGAGATTTTGTATATCTTTTAGGTAATTTTTTCCCCCCAATTTGTAACATCTTAAAATTCTAAAGTACAATATTCATCTAAGATATTGACACTGATTGTCAAGATACAGAATAATTCAATCACAAGAATGCATTGTGTGGGCTTTTTATAATCACAGCCACTTTTCCCACGCCCATTTTCCCTGATTGCTGACTGGCAACCACTAATCTGATCTCCATGTCTATAGTTTTCCTTTTTAATTTCAAAAATGTTATATAAATGGAATCATTTAGCATGTAATTTTTTGAACTGTTTTTCACACAGCTATTCTGAAAGTTCCTTCAGCCTTAACTACTTCTTAAACAAATTTTACATTAATTGATCTGTTCTTAGGGCCAATTTCTCTTACTTCCAAGAAACTGACATAGTCAATCTGAGTATTTTGGGATTTTTCAAGGTGAATTATATTGCTATAATTGTTTTTCATTCAATTTTTAAAATTCTGCTTAAGCATTTCCCACTAATCCATTTTTCAGTTTTTAAATTTTGTCTTTGCTTTTTTGCTTTTCTTTTATTTGTTATCCTTTATTTCCTATTGATATTTCTATGATTATGAAGTTTCCATAAGACATGGCATTAAATGAGTGTATTCAATCTACAATCTTTATTCTTCATATTTAAATCTTATAGTTTGAAGCTTTTGAAATTGTTATGTTTCTTTCAATAATTATTATTTAACAATAAAACTATATCTTATTTCTAGTCTTTTAAAAATTGAGTTATAATTGTCATATACAATTGTATTAATTTCAAATATATGATATACTGATTTTATTTATTTATTTATTTTATTTATTTATTTAAAGTGTATTGAGGGTAACATTGGTTAATACAATTATATAATTTTCAAGTGTACACTATCATTTGACATCTATATGGTACCAGTTTCCTTCAGGTACCATGAATTTGATCCCCTTTACCCACTTCACCCTCCCTTAATTCCCCTACATTTGACTCCCTTTACCCTGTCTACCTCTTCCCTCCTTTCCAACCTCCTGCCCTCTGGTAATCACTAGTTCATTGTCAGTGTCCATAAGTCTGTTTGTTTGTCTTTTTCATTTGTTGCTATTAGATTTATATCCCATATATAAGTGATATCATGTGATTTTCAACTTTTTAAGTCTGGCTTATTTTATTCAGCATGATTATCCTGAGGTTCATCTGGGTTGTCACAAATGGCAGTATTTCATCTCTTTTTATGGCTGAATAACATTCCATTGTATATATGTACCACTGCTTCTTTAGCCAATCATCTATCTTAGGATGCTTCAGTTGCTTCCATATCCTGGCCACTGTGAAAAATACTGCTATAAACATAGATGTGCAAATATCTTTTTGGATATGAATTTTCAAGTCTTTGGGGATAAATATCCAGTAGAAGGATTTCTGGATCATATGGTAATTCTATTCTTAATTTTTTGAGGAACCTCCATACTGTTTTCCATAGTGGCTGCATTAATTTGCAGTCCCACCAGCAGTGTATGAGGGTTACTCTTTCTCCACATCCTCTCCAGCAATTGTTATTACTTGTCCTGATGATTATAGCTATACTAACAGGTGTGAGATGATATTTCACTGTGATTTTGATTTGCATTTTCCTAATAGTTAGCGGTGTTGAGCATCTTTTCATATATTTGTTGGCCTTTTATATGTCCTCTAGGGAGAAGTGTCTATTCAGGTCCTCTGCCCATTTTTTGATTGGATCGTTTTGTTGTTGTTGTTGTTGTTGTTGTTGTTGTTGTTGTTGTTGTTATTGAGTCATATGAGTTCTTTGTATATTCTGGATATTAGGCACTTATCGGAGGCGTTGCTTGCCAATATGTTTACCCATTCGGATGGATGTCCCTTTATCTTGTTGATGATTTCTTTTGTTGAGCAGCAGATTTTTAGTTTGATGTAGTTCCATTTTTTTATTTGCTTTTACTTCTCTTGCCTTTGAGGTTAAATTCATAAAATCCCCTTTAAGTCCAAGGTCCTCGAGTTTAGTCCTATGTTTTCTTCTATGCATTTTATTGATTCTGATCCTATATTCAGGTCCTTAATCCATTTTGAGTTAATTGAGGTGTGTTGTGATAGACAAAGGTCTAGTTTCATTCTTTTGCATATGGCCTTCCAATTTCCCCAGCACCATTTATTGAAGAGGCTTTTCTTTATCCACTGTATGCTTCTGGCTTTTTTGTCAAAAATTATTTGCCCATATAAATATGTGTTTATTTCTGGACCCTCGATTCTGTTTCACTGGTCCATGTGTCACAACATAATGATTTTAAATTTGTATATATTGCAAAATGATCAACACAATAAGTCGAATTAACATCACATAGTTATAATTTTTTTCCTGTGATGAGAATTATAAAAATATACTGTCTTAGCAAGTTTCAATTAGATAATATAGTATTTTTTATAGTCACTATTCTGTACATTACACTCCAAGACTTATTTATTTTATAAATGGAAATTACCTTTGACCACCTTTACAAATTTTGTCCACTCCTTACCCCTGTCTCTGTCAACCACCAATCTGTTCTCCATATCTATGCAGAAGCTTGGTTTCTGTTTTGTTTTGTTTTGTTTTTAGATTCCATATATAAGTGAGGTTATATACTACTTGTTTTTTTCTGTCTGACTTATTTCACTTAGCACAATGCCCTCAAAGTCCATCCATGTTGTTACAAATGCCAAGATTTTTTTATGACTGAATTATATTATATTGTGTATAGGTAACAGATTTTTTTAATCCATTTATCCATTGATGAACATTTAGGTTGTTTCCATATTTTTGTTATTATAAATGATGCTTCAATGAACATGAGAAGTATATATATATTTTTTGAGTTAGTAATTTTTCTCTTTTAGATAAATACCCAGAAATCGTATTGCTGGATCATGCAGAAGTGCTATCTTAAGTATTTTTAAGAACCTCCAGACTGTTTTCAACAGTGGTTGCCCCAATTTACATTCCCACCAACAGTGCACAAGAGTTCCCATTTCTCTACATCCTCACCAATACTTGTTATTTCTTGTCTTTTTAATAATAGCGATTCTAACAAGTGTGAGGTGATACCTCATTGTGGTTTTGATTTGCATTTCCCTGATGATTAGTGATAAACATATTTTTGTGTATTTCTTGGCAATCTGTATGCTTTCTTTGGAAAAACCGTCTTCTCAGATCTTATTTTTACATCAGATTGGTTTCAAGTGTACAATTTGATGTCAAATGTATGTTGATTGATTGCATTGTGTTTTTTTAACAGTTTTTAGGTGAAGTTTTTATATATAGTATCATGCATCTGCAAATAGTAACAGTTATACTTCCTTTTCAATTTGGATGCATTTTACTTCTTTTTCTTGCCTAATTTCTCTGGCCAACTCTTCAATACTATGTTGAATAAAAATGGTGAAAGTGGGTATCCTTATTCCTGATCATAGGGAAAAAGTTGAAACTTTTCATCATCAATTAAGATGTTGGCTATGGGCCTTTCCTATATGGTCGTTAATATATTGATGTACATTCCTTCTATACCTACTTTGTGAGAGTTTTTAACAAGAAAATATATTGAATTTGTCAAATGGTTTTCATGTATCTATTGAGATGATCATGTGATTTTGTGCTTAATTTTGTTACTGTAATGTATCACAATGACTCGTTAGAAATATTGAACCATTTTTACATCCATGAGATAAATCTCACTAGATTATTGTGTATGATCCCTTTAATGTGCTGTTGAATTCAGTTTGCCAACATTTTGTTGAAGATTTTTGCATCTACATTCATCAAAGATGTTAGCTTTTAATTTTTTTGTGTGTATAATATCTTTGTCTGGTTTTGGTATCAGGGTAATGCTGGCTTTTTAAAAAGAATTAGGAAGTGTCCCCTTCTCTTCTATTTTTGGGAGTTGGTAGTGTCTTTTTGTATTTTTTTATATGTTTTATTTCTCATACTGAATATATATTATTTCTATAATATTTTCTTAAAACTAATAATTAGTAATTTAACATTTTAACTCACTATATTAAAATGTAAACAAAATAACTAATTAAATATGAAGCAATACATATGTAAATCTAAAAGGTGTGATTATCTTTTTTAGTATAATCATATGGGTTCTGATACAGCTGTTGTCACTCAGAAAATTTTCCAGTTAATTGGACTGACTAATGCTGTAAGTATTTGCTTTTTATTACTTTTACATTTGTGTGTGTTACTTAAAATTTTTTCCGTAGTTTCTTTTATGACATTGTCTAAATATACATCTTGTATATATATATAGAGAGAGAGAGAGAGTAAATTATATAACCATTTTAATTTTTAGTTTTCTATTTAATAATGATAATAATAATTGCATATATCTAATTAGGTTATTGTAAGGATTAAATTAAATAAAACACAGTACATAGGGCTGGTTTAAGTACAATCATTTCAAAATGTTAATTATTTCTTGTTTCGTTAGTAGTATGTGTTATTTACTCTATTAGGTCCAATCCATTCTTACAGTTTGGTTGTTTAATATTTGTCATCAGTATAGTTTAGACCAAGATTTTTGAATATATTTTCTTTATGTGTTTTATTTTAGATTTTTACTTCATTTAACATTACAATAATTCTATCTTCATTGGAGCTCTGGATAGATGAAAATAAAATTCCAGTAACTGGAGATGCTAATGAATTATTACACAGGTTTCTAAAATGGAAAAGATCTTATCTTGTTTTACGTCCTCATGATATGGCATTTTTGCTTGTGTAAGCACATCTTGGCATTACTAAATCATACATAAACAAAACATCTATATTTGAGCTAATTTCTGACAGGCCTTTAGAGAAAAGAACCTTTGGTCATTTTTCTTACAACATTCTGTGAATACTATTTTTCACAACAGAGGTTTTATAGTAGGATTATTGATATTCTATTATTGGTTTATAGTTAAAAATTATTCTTTCAACTTTATTATCCTGTGCCTTCTTACTTTACCATGTATAACATATCATTAAACATCCTTGACTGGATAAAATGCTAATAATATCTGAAGAAATGTACCTTAATTCTACAAATATAGTAATTTTGTCTTTTTTCTGATTTATTTTTATAAAATAAAAACAAAAATAAAAAGAGAAATGGAAACACTATGGTATATTTAAACATCTCTAACATACCACATTTATATTGTGTTAAATTTTAAATAATATAAGCCTCTTTTAATATTTAATAAGCTCTTTTTCTTTTTTCAATGTTCATAACATGTATATATAATTATATAAAATCATATATAATTAAAAATTATAATTTTTAAGCTATTTTCTGCCCCACAGATATGCCATAGGTTTGTATGACTATGGCAAGGGAGTTGTAGATCGTTAAGGAGAAATGTCAGTCCATAAAGTAGTGACTCTGCCTAGTTATCAACTGCATTGCCTTATTTTTCTAATTTTAAGAAATTTTATTTATTTTTATTATTTTGATATTTTAAAAACTTTTAATTTTTAATAAACATTACGTGAAATAAAATCTTCATTATTAAAAATTCCATATGTGAATAAACTTTATATTATTTTTTAAATCTATTTTATTGTTATTGCTTTCAAAAAAAGCATAAACATTTAGTCACTTCCTATGCCTTGTTACCCTAATGTTAGTTGGAAATACCTATGAATTTATTATATAAATATGCAAAACAAAAACTGTATAAGCTAAATTCAACATCAGTTGTGTTTAGTTTTATGAAATTATATGATTATGATTTTTTTAAACTTAAGTTACAGAGAAAAATCAAATTATGTTGGTGCAACCTTTCAAGGGAAGATGTGTGAGAGCCAATATGGAGGAGGTATTGCTCTGGTTGGTATGGTTTAATTTGCTTGGCTAAGATGTATAAATAGAATGCTATTTAGATAATATGTAGTTAAGTATTTCCTTATTTTATTATTTCTAAGTATATTAAAATTTACATAAGGAATCTAGGGATTTTTCTCCCTGCTGCTGAGAGAAATGTTTAAAGTATAACAAGTCCTTATTAAACTAAATATATATAAAATTTTTACTGTTTTCTTCTTGAGTTCAAAATATTTTTAGAAAGTTAAGGTAATGATCTATTTTAGTCTTATAAAATGGTCATGAATTTTCATATGCTCAATATTTAGCCATTAATAGATTTTAATTTCAAGCTAACATTTTGAATATTTTTAAATTATGTAGCCAATGTAATTAGAAACCAGATTAAAATAAAACTTTCAAAACTATATCGATTGCCTTAAAATGCTTCATGGCACAGGTGAAGAGTAACAGAATCAAATGCCCTAATTGGCATTTTTTATTATAGTAGAAAATCTTAGTATTCCTGTTTCATAATGCTATGGTTTTTCTGACACATAGATCTTGACTTTTTTATTTTTCATGTGTTTGTATAATGTCTGCTAGAGTTTGAGGGAGGCAATGCATCATATTCTTATTTCAGTGAACAAGTGAAGATAAGTAAAGATATAAAAAGATGGATCAATCAAATGGAGACACAAATTACAACTTTAAATTTTATACATAATAGTTTGGAAAATGTGGCTTATATTTACAGTAAAGTTAATACCTTGCTTTAAAAGCTGGAATTTAGCTAATTTACCCAGTTACCTTCAACCTGAAAAATCATGACTCTCACATAAAGCAGGACCTTCACTGACTAACAAAAGAGAGCAGAACTCTCTCTTTTGTTAGCTACCAAGAAGAAGGAAATCCCATCATTTACTAGAAAGTGTGTGGCTCATGGGCAGAGGCCACTGGTCTCTGTAGTATGAGGAGTGAACTTCCTAGTATTCTTTTTTATTCTTCACATTTCATTGGGATAAATAATCATTGCCTGACCTTTTGCTGGAAAAATCAGCAGCAGCCAATATTCACAGGAGATGTTGAAGCTCTGCCTTCTGATGTTAAATACCCACCACCTTCTCTCCCTAATTCCCAAGTGGTGCCTTTGTTATATAAATCAGGACATCATATTTCTAGTCCCTTGACTCTTTTATGATCATTTGTAGTATATTTGTCTGTCCTTCCATCACCAACATATCTTATTACCTATAATTTTATAGTAAATCATCAAAAATGGTGATGTAAACCCTAATACTACTTCTTGAGGCTGATTTAGGTATTCTAAGTTCTCTGCATTCTATCTTAATATTGGCTTATCAATTTTAATAAAAACAGCTTGGATTTTGATTGGTTTTTAATTGAATCTTCAGGCCAATTTGAAGGACATTGACAACCTAACAATGCTGGGCCCTCATATCCTTGAAATGGATAAACATGTATGGCACAGTCACATAATGTAAGCAGTAATAATAATAATAACAATAAACTACTGTTACATTCAACATCAATGAATCTTAAAAACTATATGTTGAACAAAAAAGCTAGAAAGAATATTACATCATGATGCCATTTTTATGAAGCTAAAATGTAGGTAAAGATACACTATTTAATTAAAAGTCAAAATAGAAGTTACATTTTGTGGGGAGGTAATATCTGGAAACTTACTGAAGAGAACTTCCTGACTGATAAAAATATCCTATATTTGGTACAGTGTAATTATGCAGATGTGTGTCACACACACTTCACTAATATGTGTATATATGTATGCACATATAATATTCTAAATTATGTATATGAATGTGTATACATGTGTAAATAAATACTCTATATGTCACATATGTATCTGTCTATGCATATAAACTTGCATCAAGGCACTTAAGATTTGTGCACTCTATATAAAACAAATTATTTAAAAAACATGAACCCATCACACAAGTAGAATATTATTAATAATTTCAAAAGGCAACAATCAAAAGAGAAACATTTTTTTAAATTTCAACTATTAAAAATAAAAATTAGATTGTTTTCTCTTTGTAAGTTTCAACTCATATATAATACCACAGAAATTTTAACCCTAAAGAGTAAGAAAAAGAACAAGATATATCACCAAAAGAAAATTGATATATCAATAATATAAAGCAGCAAAATGTTCTTCAGGTAAAATATATATGAATTTTGAGTGATTCATTACTTAGAATGAAACAAAATTTTACTAACATTATGTTATAAATATATGTACCTACTAAATACCTGTAAATTGCACAAAGCAAACACTAAAAGAGCTACCAGCAGAAATAATCATACTTGAATAATTAATTTATCAGACTAAAAGCTTAGAAAATTTGAACAGTATCAACAAGCTTTATTTAAAAGGCATATATAGAATCCTGATTTCTAATATTAGAGACTAGAAGTTTTTACAGCTCATACATGGCAGGCATATTTATAGAAAGTAATCATGTGTTATATAACAAAGGAAGTATCAATATTTTCTGCAAATTTCTCAGTCTAGGGATTGAAACATAAAAGCCTTAAGAAATGCCAGTTGCTGTTATTGAAAGTTATTGTCCGAAACAACATTATTCATCAGAAGATACTTGTCTGCTTAGTTATAAACTTCATCTAAAATATTTAAAAATTTCAGTGCTGAATATAATTTTAGTTTCTCCATTACTTTATTTTCAAAATGAAAGTAATCATAACAAATTCTCATACTCCAGTTTATACCTTTTTTGAGTTTTTCATAATAGTGTGTATGGACTAAATTGTGTCCCCTTAAAATTCATAAATTAATGCATTAACCCCCAATGTGACTGTATTTAGAGAATGGGCTTTTACAGAAGTAATTAAAGTTAAAATATGTTATTAGAGTGGGTCCCTAATCTGATAGGACTGGTGTCATTATAAAAAGAGGAAAGGACACCAGCAATATCTATCTCTGTGCATACACTGAAAAAGGCCATGTGAGGACACTGTGAAAAGACAGTCTTCTATAAGTCAGGAAGAGAGACCTTATCAGAAATTAACCCAGCTTGCACCTTGATCTTGGACTTCTAGTTTCCAGAACTATGGAACAACACATTTCTGTTAAAGTCAACCTAGTATGTGTATACTGCAATGGCAGCCCAAACTGACTAATAGAAGTGCAGTGTGAGATTGCCACAAAAAGAATGCAAATAAATGTCTTCTCAAATACAAAACCATATCTTTGATCCTATAATACAATGAAAGAAAAGACTAGAATATATGCACAAATAATAAGATAAAGGATAAAACAGCAGTTGCACACGGGAGTGCAGGGGACTGCTTTTATACAAATGACTAAAGCAAAACTTTTTGGATGTTGTTATTTCCATCTTAATGAGCTATAAAGGATAATAGGGAATAGGAGTGATAAAGAGAAATAATTATAAAGCCACACTGATTGAATGGTTGCCAGATCTTTTCTACAAGTAAATCTAAAATAACTACGATAATAGTGCAACATTCTATTATTTATATTATTATTTATAATATCCTGTTATTTACATTATTGAAATTTAGCAGAATCCTTCATTTTATTTTTCATAGAATCAAACATTCTCTTTCCCCTCTTCCCACCCCCACTCACCCATACCCCTTTTTCTTCTCTCTCCCCTCACTCTCTTCCCTGTTCCTCTTGCTCCACTTTCTTCACCTTTTTATTCTTCTTTCCCTCTTTCTCCCTTGCTCAGAAAATGGATGGTATATTCAACTGTGATATTTTTGATAAAGGGACCATTTGTCAATGTGTATGAAAGATGTAGGGACTTGGCAGTGCCTCAGGGCTAGTAATAAAGATATTTAATTTGTCACCCAGGCTTGAAGGAAAGGACAGTGTTATTCTGTTAGGATCACTGACAGACAGTAGAGCCCTCCACTCAAGGATTCAGGCAGTCATAGGCAACCTGACAGTGATGGTAATAAATACCGTGCCCTCTCCTCACCCTTTCCTCCCCATTAGACCCAATTACAATAAAGCAGAGAGCAAAGAAACCTTTTGACGTAATCCCTTGGTGTCATCCTTCTGAGCTAGAAAGTGGGGTAGAAAACGATGAAAAGTTGATTTAGAGAAGCGAACAGAAAATACCAAAATGTATTTCTATAAACCTATCTTGAACTATATTTGCACAAACAAATATTATTAAATATACTTGATATATAGTGTGATTTGTGGATTTTTCTTAAACTTCGTATGTTTTAGTATGGTCAAAATATGCTCTACTAAGCATCTTACATTTATAAAAAGAAAATGATAAAGGCATTTTAGTTTTGAAAACAAAGTTTAAACACTATGGAAAATTAACATTCTCATTATCAGTCATTATTACTATAATATATATTAATTCAATATGTTAAATTTATAATTTTTTAAATGTGTAAAATATTTATATAAAATATCATCTCTAAATAATCAAATTATAAATGAACACAACCTGATAATAACTTGGCACTGTATGTGTGTATGTGTGTGTCTTTAAATTTTTTTCTGTTGTGAGTAAAAATATGGCTATAATTATTGTTATATATAATTAAGTTATTGAAGAAATTTTTTCTTTGTTCTGATACCACCAAATGAACCATATAGTTACATTTTTGTAAAATTTCAGATATTAGGGCAACATGGATAGCATTTCTGTGGCTAATAGATTAGAAGCTTCTATTCTATTTTGTCATGTAACTATTTTTGATAATTACATTATTCTCCCAGTAAATAAATTATCTCCTAAAATGTGAATCTGTACATATATTTTTTTCCAGCATCCTAGAACCATAAGTCTGGAATCACTTGCAGTTATTATTGCTCAATTACTGAGCCTTAGTATGGGAATAGCTTATGATGATGTTAACAAATGCCAGTGTCCAGGAGCTGTCTGCATAATGAACCCAGAAGCAATGTAAGATGCTGTATTTTATAAGCTTTACATATGTACTTTATATGAAAATAAGTTTGGTGTATTTAAAGAAAATCTAAGCTGTTAAAATAATTAATAATGGTTGAATATAAACTAGAACCAATGATCCCCAGGTCAAAATGTATAATCCCATGCCTATGCTGCATATCTACCTCAATATCTCCTAATCTAATGTCATACTTGCTTTGTCATAGGCAAACTAATCTCTCATTTATCACTATCTTTACTTGCATGATTTTACAATTTATGGCCTTATTAGAGAAACCAAATATAGGCTTGTGATCACCATACAAGAATAATTTATTAGCATGGCTTGTCTGCATGAATCTTCTTTACTCTGCCCTGGTTCAGCCTAAGGTCTTGGTATCTCCTGATTTCATAGATGCTATTATTCAACTTTTTCTTGTCACTAGAGAAGACCCTTTGCAGTGTCCTTATCATGCCTCAAAGACTTAGTGATTTTTTTTGCTATTATCATTATTATTCTTATACTATGAGATTTTATAGAGTCAGGACAAAATAGTAGGAGTTTAGGAAAACCATCATTCAGTCATTGACTGGATTAACCTTTTATCTTCCTTTTTCTGTTTTAATTTTTTTAAATTAAAATGCCTCACCTTATTTTTTTATTTTATGTTTTGATTACAGTTGACATTCAATATTATTTCATATTAATTTCAGGTGTACAGCATAGTAGTTAGACATTTATGTAATTTACAAAGTGATCCCCTCAATAAGTCTAGTAGTCACCTAATGCTATACAGTTATTTAGTATTATTGACTATATTTCTTATGCTGCATTTTATATCTCTATGACTATTTTATAACTACCAATTCATACTTTTTAACCCGTTCAACTTTTTTACTAAGCATCCCAACCTCATCCTCCCACCGCCTAAACTAGCAACCATCAGTTCATTCTCTGAATCTATGAGTTTGTTTCTACTTTGTTTATTTATTTTGTTCTTTAGATTTCACATATAAGTGAAATCATATATTTTCTTTCTCTGTCTTATTTCATTTACCATAATACTATCTAGGTCCATCTATGTTGTCTCAAATGGTAAGATATCATTTTTTATTGCTGAATAATATTTTATTGTATATATGTACCACATCTTCTTTATCCAATTATCTAGTGACAGGCCCTTATCCTTCTGATAGACAATTTTTGTAGGCATTTTCTGTTTTTCAAATATCTTAGAAAATAAAGTCTCATTGTCTGTAGCAGCAAACGATAACACCTCACTCTTTTTATCCCTTCAGTCCTGCTTCCACAATCATTTTTTAAAAATTCTTGCACTAAAACTTTTATCTCAGTCTCTTATTTGAGAGGAACTAATATAAATATAGTTATCTCAGAGGTAGCTATAGTAACAAACTTTTATGAAATGATTATTGAACTGGATCAATAACTGATCTGATGGCAGGCAACAAGGGTGCCTTTGGCAGAAGACGATGTGGAGAGAGGAAACTGCAGCAGGTACAGGCTGTAATGCAATATGCCTTGTTCTTTGGTACTTAAGACCATTAAGATACAATAAAACTAAAGATATTCCTGGAAGATTAGGTTTCATGTAGAATCACTGATAAATATTGATAAATTTTTAGTGGAGACCCCTAGAATTTTGTTGCAGCTCCTGGTGGGCTACTCTGGACCCTTGTAGAGTTGAACACATATCTGGGAAACAGTAAGTGACTATGTTATTGAAGCTGAATGTTTTCATCATGATTTGTGTATTTTCAGATCCACAGAATTAGAAAATCAAGTGGGCACATTAATCTATCTGATGACCAGAATGATATATTTGAGAGCAAGCTAAAAAATATCCAGATAGCACAAGTAAATAACATGAACAGAAATCCCCAAACCCCATGACACATCTATTGCACCAAATTTCTCAATCATTTCATATCAACAGCCAAATGGGGTTTCTTAAAACTAGCTGCTAGCAAAAGAAAAACTTGTCTTGTTTCAATAACAGGTTCTCTCAATAGGTTAGTTGGAATAAGAAAATAATCACTGTTCCATATTATTCTCCAATTAGATTAAGACTTAAAGACAGAGGAAAATGATAAATGTCCCAGTGGCTATATTTGCAAACAATATATTTGGCTTTCCATCTGTATGAGAGAAGTACTAGAGTTTGGGATCTACATAACCTGAGCAGTGGCAAATGACTTGGATATTTGGTCAAGGATCTGGAAGCTAATAGATTGAATAGTTAGAGACAAAGAAGTATAGGCATGTGAACTGATCTAGGATTGCCAAAAAGTATGTGGATCTTTATATCTTAAGTTCACATCTCACCAGAAAGTAATCCCTTCACAAGAAACACTGAGTGGCCTAGTCAGTATTTTGAAACCTATGAATGTTAACCAGCTTCTTCCCTAAAACCGGCTAGCTATAAAACAGTCCTAAAATAAAGGTAGTCACCCCCTTCACAGGGGCAACTTTTAACCACTTTATTGGAGCACCAACTTCCTGACCTTCTAAGGACAATTCATTAAATATTCTGTACATTTGTTTGTGGTCCCAGCAGAATGAAGCCACTTTTGCCACCTCAATAAAACAAACTTAGGTTGACTTTTCCCCATTTTTTCTTTTTCTATCCCTACTCCCTTATTCTTGCTTCCTTGGATCACATTCCAAATAAACTTTCTGCAATCAAGTTCATGCCTTTTTTTTTTTTTTGGTTAATCTAAACAAAGACAAATGACATTTTATATAGCTCATGTGAATAATATAGAGAATTGTATATTAAATTTTTTATCTTTGATTACATTATACTTTTTTACAGTGATAACATGTTGCTTGTGAATATAATGATGATAACAGTTACATAGTGAAGGAATAACAGGAGGATTAGATCTTAAATATTAATAACTCTTTGGAACCTCCACTTCTTTCCTGAATATTGCTAAGTTATTCTTTGTTCAATTTTGAAAGCAGTTTATTTTGTTGAGATGCCTGAATTATTCTGATTGGTTAGAACCCTTCAAAATGCCGTGTTCCCTCAATATTTTTTGGAGATATCATTAAGTGTAAATATACTGACTTTTATTGTTTTTCTAATTGTGCCTATTTATATGACTATGAAATTTTCAGTTGTTTGTGGCAAAATATATAGAAATTTTATTGATTATTTTATATTGAAATTACGTCCTACCAATTTACTAAACTAACATCGGTTTGGAGAATTTTACTTTAGCCTTATTAGAATTCATGCATGTGCAGTTAAGTTTTACATTTTCCTTTTAAAACTTTACAGTGTTTCGATTTCTGTTTTGTGCCTTAGTATAGTGGTTAGGACCTCCATGACAATGGTAAAATAGAAGTGTAATATGTGTCTGTCTTTGCTGATTTAAGAACAAAATCTTTAATAATTCGTCGTTAAATGTTTTACGTTAGGTAAAGGTTTTTCATAGAGGCTTTTAATTGGATCGAAGTTCTTTTTTATTCCTTGTTTGCCAAAGTTTTCATCATGAATACATTTCTTCACATGTTGAGGTGATCATGTTTTTTTCCTACTTTATTCTGTTGATATGTCAAAATACATGTATTGATTTTCAGTCACTTAAATGACATTGTTTTCCTGAGATGAACACATTTGGCCATAATGTATCCTCCTTTTTTGTGTACTTATCCTATTTGTTGCTGGATTTTTCTTCTAACATTTGACTCCATGTATATGAGGGACATTGGTCTATAGATGTTTTCTCTTATAATTCCTTTGATTGATTTCATTATCAAGGTAACATAAGTCTCATAAAATATTCTAAAGGTGACTTTGGAAAATTGGTACTAATTTTTTCTAAATTATTTGATAGAATTAACCAGTGAAGTTATCTGCATTTAGACTTCTCTTTGGTGAAGGTGTTTAATAATATTATTATTTTAGATATTATTACTATATTAATATTTAAGATATGAGGATATTTAGATTTTGGTTATTTTTGTTTTCCTAATCTTTTCATGAAATTGAGCAATTTTTCATAAAGTTTTTTATAATCTTCATTATTTTTCTAAAAAGTCACTAGGATGTCTAGTGATATCATCTCTTTTATCTCTAATATAATTTGTGTTTTCTTTTTTTTCTTAATCACACTAACTTGGGTTTCATTAATTGACTTTTTTCCAAGACCATATCTTAATTTTATTCACTCTTTTCTATTGCTCATCCACTTTGTTTTTCTTTATTTATGCATAGTTTGGAGTAAATTTTTTCCCTAGATTTTTAATGTTAAAACTCAACTAATTGATTTTAAACTTTCTTTTCATGTAAGCCCTTTAAAACTGTACATTTTGCTCTAACCACAGCTTCAATTTCATACAAAATTCTTGAAATTTTATTTTTTATTTAGTTGAAATATTTTAAAACTTTGTGATTTTTTATTTGTCTAATTGATTATTTTAGAGATCTATTGGTTGATTTTTCAATATTTGCAAGTAATCTTGATGTCTTTTGTTAATGATCTCTGATTCAGTAGCTGTTGTGGTCCAAAAATACTTTTTAGATATATATCTTTTGAAGTTTTTTGAGATTTGTTTAATAATAAATTTTTAAATTATTTTAAAATCTCTTGTTTTTTGTTTGATTCTATCCATGCTGCACATACTTCACAGTAAAAATAAGAGTATGTGTTGAGGTGCTGATTTTCTGTTTTTAGTTAGTAATTGAGATGCCTCCAATAATCTATTGAAAGTTATATTTAAAAACAAGTTTTATTCATTTTATTTTTAATAATTTTCTTTCTTTTAAAAAATGCAAAATATAAGACACATGTTCTGCTTATAGATTAAGAAAAAGATGCTCCATTCTATCTCATTATAACAAGAACATTGCATTCTGTAGTCAGTGCTCTGAAAATTTGTGGTGAGGAAATGCATGTTTCCAATATGATTAAAACAGCAATATCCTGATTGAGATCTGCATATATTGAGACAGAATTTGTATTTAGGTTTGGCTGCAAATTACAGAAAACTTAAAGTAATAATGGCTTAAACCAAAGATAAGATTTTTTTTTATTTTGGAAAATTAGCATTCTATTAATTGTGTAGCATTTCACAGTATAATTTCACATTGATTTCTACAAGTGGTTTACATTTTCAAGATCAACTCACAGCTCATGATGGAAGCTTTAACTACAACAATTAATCAAATTTATAGTTACAAGTAGGATAAAAGAGCACATAAAGGCATGACTGTCAACATTACTTTCTACAACTTAAATTTAATGCTTCATTTTAAGCCAATTATCTGACCTTAATATATGCCCATTCCTAAGTTTACAAAAAGTTAAAAAATGTAAGCATTATACAAGGAAGTTATTTACTGGACTGAAAATAGGAAGTTCTATTATCAAGAAAAAATGAGAGATTTGGGAATGGAAATATCCAGTAAAGTTGTGCAAAAATTCAAGCTGTAAATAAATTCTTCAATTAGATATAATTATGATTGATATTTTCTTTCTAATGACAAGATTAATCTCATTACCAGAAAGTGTATCCTCTACGGACCATTTTGCACATAGCAAACATGCTTAGCATTGCCTAATTCTCAGTAATATTTAAGTTATATTGCTTTTTCTCTTTTCGGTTTCTGACATTTAGATAGAAATTACCTGAATTCTTGGCATTGTAATAATAAATCCATTAGTTATGGTTAATATAACTGAAGGGTATGTTCAGCCAGGATATAAAAACATCAAATGCCAAACTGGTAGTTTGTTCAAAACTCCCTAATTTGTTCATAGCCCTCTTATGAATAACATTTTGTTGTAATAATAGGAGTGAATAAGATTTTAGTCTATAATTTAAAAATTCAATAACTTTATTATAGCTACATCTGTCATCAAATTATAGACCTTTATTATTATAATTTTTACCCATTAATACTATTTAGAATAATAAAAAATCATATTGAAACAGCAACCAAAGAATCTACTATACAACAGATAGTTTTGACCATGCATTAATTATTTTTTATTTTATTCTTATTTTTAAGTATACAGTACATTGGTTAGACATTTATATAGTTTATAAAGCAATCCCCTTGATTGTTCCTTCTCTCCTCTGGCTCTCCACCTAGCCATTAAATTAATGCTAACTGTATTCCCTGTGCCATACTCCCCACCCTATGACAATCTATCAACTACTAATTTATACTTCTCCTTTTTTAAATTTTATTTTTATCTTTTTAAAAATTTGTTTATTTTAAATTGAAGGAAAGATTTAATATTTTACCTTTATCTAGCACCCACTCCTACTTCCCCCTACGCTCTGGTAACTAGTCCATTGTCCATGTTCATAAGTCTCTGTTTGTCCTGCTCATTTGTTGCTTTTAGGTTTATATCCCGCATATAAGTGATATCATGTGATTTTCAACCTTTTCAGTCTGGCTTATTTTGCTTTACATGAACATCTCAAAGTCCATTCAGGTTGTCAAAATGGCATTATTTCACTCCTTTTTCTCCACATTCTCTCCAACATTGTTATAACTTGTTCTGTTGATTATAGCTGTTCTAATAGGTGGAAGATGATATTTCATGGTGGTTTTGATTTACATTTCCCTAATAACTAGCATTGTTGAGTATCTTTTCATATATTTCTTGGCCATTTGTATCTCCCCTAGGGAGAAGTGTCTATTCAGGTCCTTTGCCCATTTTTTTGATTGGATCGTTTTGTTGTTGTTGTTGTTGTTATTGAGTAGTATGAGTTCTTTGTATATTTTGGATATTAGGCCCTTATACGAGGCATTGCTTGCCAATATATTTACCCATTTGGATAGTTGTCTCTTTAACTTGTGGATCATTTCTTTTGCTGAGCAGATTTTTAGTTTGATGTAGTCCCATGCACTTATTTTTACTTTTACTTTCCGTACCTTTGAGGTCAAATTCATAAAATCTTCTTTAAGTCCAAGGTCCTTGAATTTAGTTCCTATGTTTTCTTCTATGCATTTTATTATTTCAGGTCTTATATTCGGGTTTTTAATCCATTTTGAATTAATTTTGCTGTGTGTTGATAGACAACAATCTAGTTTCATTCTTTTACAGGTGGCCTTCCAATTTTCCCAGTAGCATTTATTGAAGAGGCTTTTCTTTCTCCACTGTATGCTTTGGGTTTTCTGTCAAAAATTATTTGCCCATATAAATATGGGTTTGCTTCTAGACTTTCAATTCTGTTCCACTGGTCTGCATGGAATACCATGCTATTTTTATTATTGTCCCTTTGTAGTATAATTTGAAGTCAGGCACAGTGACTGATGTCTCCATCTTCATTCTTTTTTCTCAGCATGGCTTTGGCAATTGGGAGTCTTTTGTGCTTCCATATGAATCTGATGATTTTTTGATCCATTTTTTAAAAAAATGTCAATCAGATTTTGATTGGGATTGCATTAAATCTGTATAATGCTTTAGGTGATATGGCCATTTTAACTATGTTGATTTTTCCAATCCAAGAACATGGAATATCTTTCCATTTCTTTGTATCTTCCTTGATTTCTTTTAACAATTTTAAAGTTTTAATTATATACATCCTTCACATGTTTCATTAGATTTATTCCTAGGTATTTTATTCTTTTTGTTGAAATTACAAAAGAAATTATTTTTTTTAATTTTTTCCTGATGCTTCATTATTAGAGTATAGGAAAGCTATGAATTTTTGAACATTGATTTTGTATCTAGAAACTTTACTGTATTTGCTTATTATTTCTAGTAGTGTTCTTGTGGAGTCTTTAGGGTTTTCTATATAGAGAATCATGTCATCACAAATAATGACAGTTTGACTTCTTCATTTCCTATTTGGATGCCTTTTATCTTTCTCTTGTCTGATTGCACTCGCTAGGACCTCCAGTGTTATATCGAATAACAGTAGTGATAGTAGAGTGCCTTGCCTTGTTCCTGATCTTAGAGGGAAGGTTTTTAGTATTTCACCATTAAGTATAATGTTGGCTGAGGGTTTGTCATAGATGGCCTTTATTATGTTAAGGTTTTTTTCTTCTATATGGATTTTGTTAAGTGTTTTGATCATAAATGGATGCTGTATTTTGTCAAAAGTTTTTTCTGCATTGATTGATATCACTATGTGATTCTTATTTTTTACTTTGTTTATGTGGTATATCGCATTAACCGATTAGCATATGTTGAACCATCCCTGAGCCTCTGGGATGAAACCCACTTGGTCGCGGTGCATAATCTTTTTAATATGTCGCTGATTTCAGTTCGCTAGTATTTGATTTAGGGTTTTTGCAACTATGTTCATGAGAGATATTGCTCTGTAGTTATCATTTTTGTGTTTTATCTTTACCAGGTTTTGGTTTCAGCATAATACTGGCCTCATAAAATGAGTTGGGAAGTATTGCCTCCTCTTTGATGTTTTGGAAGAGTTTGAGAAGAATAAATATTAAATCTTCTTTGAATGTTTGTTAGAATTCACTTGTGAAGCCATCTGGTCCTGGAATCATACTATTTGGTAGGTTTTGGATGATTCCATTTTCATACTGCTGATCAGTCTATTTAGATTTTCCTGTTCTTAATTCAGTTGGAAGGTTCTATTTTTCTAAGTACTGATCCATTTCTTCTAGGTTATTAAATTTGGTGTTATATACTTTTTCATGGTATTCTTGTATGATCCTTTGTATTTCTGCAGTGTCTGTCATAATTCCCATCTTTCGTCCCTAATTTTGTTTATTTGTGTCCTTTCTTTTTTTTTAGTGAGTCTAGCCAGGGGTTTGTCAATTTTATTATTAACCTTTTCAAAGAACCAGCTCTTTGTTGCTTTATTTTTTCTATTTTTTTGTTTATTTTTTATTTCATTTATTTCTGCTCTAATTTTGATTATTTCTTTCCTTCTGCTGATGTTAGGCTTCATTTGTTCTTCCTTTTCTAGTTTTTTAAGATGAAGCATTAGGTTATTTATTTGTGCTCATTCTTGTTTTTGGAGGTAGGCCTGTAATGATATTAATTTTCCTCTTATGACTGCTTTTGCCCTGTCCCAAAAGTTTTGATATGTTGTACTATCATTATCATTTGTTTCTATGTATTTCTTGCTCTCTCTTTTTATTTCTTCTCTGATCTAGTTATTCTTCAGTATTATGCTGTTTAATCTTCACATATTAATTAAACAGCATAATACTGAAGAATAACCATGTATGTAGTTCTTTCTGCTTTCTTTATACAGTTGATTACTAGTTTCAAAGCATTATGATTAGAGAATATAGTTGGTATGATATGAACTCTCTTATATTTGTTGCGGCTATCTGTGTGTTCGAATATGTGGTCAATTCTTGAAAATGCCCCATGTGCACTAGAGAAGAATGTGTAAGCAGCTCTTTTGGGATGAAAGGTTCTGTAAATGTCAATTATGTCCACTTGACCTAATGTGTCATTTAAGGATGTTATTTCCTTATTGATTTTTCATTTGGATGATCTGTCCATATCTGACAGTGGGGTATTTAGGTCCCCTACTTTGATAGTGTTTTGGTCTGTTACTTCCTTTAGTTCTGTTAGTAATTGCTTTACATATTTCGGGGATCCCTGATTGGGAGCATAGATATTAATAAGTGTTATGTCTTCTTGGTGCATGATTCCCTTTATCATTATGAATTGTCCCTTCATATATTTTTTTACATTTTTTATTTGGAGTCTGTTTCATTCAATATTATCACCACTACTCCCACTTTTCTCTGAATGCCATTTGCTTGAAATATTATTTTCCACCCTTTCACTTTGAGTCTATATTTGTCTTTGGAGCTGAGATGCTCCTGAAGGCAGCATGTGGTTGCGTTTTGTTTTTTGATCCAATCTGTAATTCTGTGTCTTTTTATTGGTGAGTTCAGTCCATTTGCATTTAGGGCAATTATTGAAATATGAGGTTTTCTTATAAACATTTTATCTTTTGCTTTCTGGTAGCTCGGTGTTTCCATTGTTTTCTTGTCCTTGTGTTTCTGTTTTCTTTATTTTGATTGGCTTTGTGACTTGTCCCTCTGGGCCTTCTTGTTTTATGTTTTATACTTTGGAAATTGAATCTTTTGTGTGAGGTGACCATTTCAAATATGTAAAGGATAGTTATATACAGCTTTTTCTGTGCATGCTTTATCTCTATTCTCCTTTGCGAATTTGGATCTTTGAATTGTCTCCTTTTCAGTCATTGTTGCCTCAATTTGTGCCTATGTATGCTGAACGTTTATTACCATCTTGCTATAGCAAATTTCTTCTTATTGTTTAAGCTTGTAATGCCTTGTTCATATTAAGAGTTGCGTTCCTCTGCTTCTATTTGCCTGCTAGTCACCTGATTCATAGTTATGTATTTGTTTTGTCATTTTGTTTTAGGTGAGCTGACCCCTTTCAGTATTTCTTATAGTGAAGGACTTGTAGTGGAGAATTCCCTCAAATTTTGTGTCTGGAAAAGTCTTTATTTCTCCTTCATATCTAAAAGAGAGTTTAGCTAGATACATTATTCTAGGCTGGTAGATTCTTTCATTTAGTCATTTGAATATTTGATTCCACTCTTTTCTAGTTTGTAAGGTTTTTGCTGAGAATTTGATGATTATCTAATTGGTTTTCCTTTATAAGTTACAGTCTTCTTTTTCCTGGCTGCCCTGAGAATTCTGTCTTTGTTGTTGATTTTTGATCATTTTAATATGATGTATCTCGGTGAAGGCCTTTTTGGGTTGAGATCGTTGGGTGTTCTGTTAACTTCTTGAATTCCAAGCTCCAGTTCATTCCTTACATTTGAGAAATTCTCATCCACTATTTGTTTGAAATTGCTTTCTAGTCACTTCTCCTTTCCTTGCCTTCAAGAATGCCCATTTTTGTATGTTTCCTCTACGGATGTTATCAGCTAGTTCTTGCATTTCTCTTTCATTGTTGTTCATTCTTCAGTTTTCTCTGTTCTTCCTTCTTATTTATTTCTAGATTTCTGTCTTTGATATCACTGATCCTTTTCTACATTTGGTTGATTCTATTTCCCAAGCTTGTTGTTTCAGTTTTCATCTCTTGCAGTGTGTTCTTTATCTTCAGAAGGTCTATTCAGTTCTTTTTGATGGTTTCAATCTTCTTGTTAAACAGCTCATTCTCATCTAGTTGTTTTTTCAATTCCTGAAGTTGCTGATATGACTCATTTTGGAACTCACTGAGTTTTTTCAGAAGTACTATCCTGAATTCCCTGTCATTGAAGTTGCACATTTCTATGTCTATAAGCTTATTTTCTGGAGATTTTTCTCTTTCTTTCTGAAATTTCTTGTCACCTTGGTTGCTCATGGTGTTTAATGGACTATTTCTCCATCTGCACATTAATGCAAGTGTATCCTGATTTATTTTTTCCCAGAAAGACTTATTATATAATGGTCCTTAGCCTGTTGCAAAAAAGTTGTTTTTCTATTGGTTTCCAGTAGGTGGAATCTAATCTTCTTGGATCTCTGTTTTATATAAAGTCTTAATAATGTCTTTTTTTTTTCTTTTTTTTTCTTTATAGATGTTTAATCATGCTTGCTACCTTCAGTCTCTGTTCCTGTGTTAGTGACAGTTTTGGTAGCGTTAGCTCAGATTCCCCTGGGACTCTGAGGAGGGTAAGGGGAGAGTGGCCCTCTGGGTTGGGGAATGGGGCCTGCACTCTACTGCTGTTTCTTTGCCATTTCTACTTTTCTGCCATCCTCATTTCTCTGCCTTCTGCTCTGCCACTGGCTGCATAGAGCTACTAGCACTCCCATGCTGGGCTGTTCAGGGAACTCACAGGACCTTCTTCCCTCTGCCGCCTCCTACAGGGGGCTCCAGTGGCTGCGAGAGGCCAGGGGTTCTGACCTATGGTAGCTCTTAAGCACAGATCCCATACTCAGACATACTGGTGTGCAGTTTATGTGTTTTTAATGTGTTCAGTTTTAGATGTTCAGTTTATTGTTGTTTCAAAGGGAGATGTCTGGGGACATCTTTCACTCTGCCATGTTTCTGATGTCACTCTAATTTGTATTTCTTTAAGCCTTCACCTTATTCATTTTTAAAAAAAATAATCATTGAGCTCTTAACTCTGTATTAGTGAACAAAACAATCAGAATACCTTTTCACCTAGAGTTAAAAAATTAGTAGAACAAGATATCAGTCTATCAATAATATCCCACTTGTTAAGTATTTTGAAAAAAAAGTGTTGCTAAGAGAATACAGAGTAGTAAGGAAGTGGTATGTTAGATGTGTACTTAAAAAAATTATCTTTGTGTAAACAGTGAATAAAGTGGACTCTGGAGTTTAGGTGATAAATCTGAGTTAGAAAAATAAATAGCTGAGTTGTCAGGTACTGGTGTATTTTAAAATCTATAATAGATTACCTAGAAAAATGTAAAGAAGAAAAAAACAATATCTTTTGTCAATAAAAAAGTATTATAAAAATACTTATAAATCAAACAAATAGTTGAGAGCCATATGACTTCAAAACTCATATGTAGTCTATAAAATTGGAAACAACAAATAAGGCAAACAAACAAAAACTTATAAACATAGACAAACAGTTTAGTGGTTACCAAAGAGTAAGGGGGGCATCAAGTATATGATGACAGGAGATTTGACTTTGGGTTGTGGACACATAATGCACATACAGATCATTATTGAAATGTACATTTGAAAACTATGTAATTTTATTTGCCAGTGTCACCTCAATAAACATGTTTTTTTTAAAAAGAAACAAATGAAACAGAGATGAATCACTCTGTGAGGTAGGTGCTACAAGAGAAAGCAGTGTTACAGATAAGTGTAATAAAAAATCAATACAATTCTGTTGATTACTTATTTATTTCTAAAATATTTAATATACATTCTTATATAATTGACCTAGTATATGAAAGTTTGCACCTAATAAAGTTGAACATTTATTCTGTTGTGGAATGCTGTTAAATAGCTTTTTTCCAAGACTAGGTAGTTTATGGAAGCAACACTACATAAAATTTGATGTTTGACATATTTTTAGTCATTCCAGTGGTGTGAAGACTTTTAGTAACTGCAGCATGGAAGATTTTGTACGTTTTATTTCAAAGCCAAAATCCCAGTGTCTTCAAAATCAGCCACATTTAGATCCATCATATAAAGCTGCGGTTTGTGGTAATAAACAAGTGGAAGAAGGAGAACAATGTGACTGTGGGACTCAGGAGGTTGGTACTAATTTAAAAGAATGCATACCAGAATTACATAAAAATTATTAATTTTTATTGTACTACACTGCCAATTTTCATAATTTATCAATCTAATTTTTTAACAAAAACCTCCAGAAGATATATAGGAATTATAATAAACCAATGAGTGCACGTATACATTGGTATACAGATTTGATGGTTTTTAGATTTTCCATACAGTGATTTTCAAGGTTATCAATACTATAGCTGTGTTGACCTAGGTCTAAATTTCCTCTCTTGAGTGTATTCTTCCCTAGTATTTCTTCTTAACCTAAAATCATCTGCCATTGAGAAAGATAGATATAAAATTTTAACAATTAAACAAGAAAACACAGGCACATTCCTGGCTTTGAATGTTTTAATCCAGGTCAATATTTGAGTCAAAAAGATTTGTACCATACATAATATATAAAAGTCAATTTCTGAACCCATAGAAATCTTAGAAAAAGCTTCTAGATCAGAAGTAGGTAGGAAGAGTAGAATTAAAGGGAATGCAGTGAGGGAGAGAGAGACTCATAGTGAGTGATATGAACCCAAGAGAATCAAGAAGACATGAATGGAGTTCAGAGTTCCCCACTCTAATAGCTAAGGTCGTTCATGTGTACCGTCTCTGATAAAAAATAGACAGCAGTGCATCTCAGCTTTATTAAATGTCATATAATTGAGTCTTAAATTCCTGATTCCTGTTATATAACGCAATCCTATGAAATCCCATATAGATAGTAATAACAATAACATAGATTAGGTGAAAAAGTTCTGGAAAATACTGCAAATTTAGTGTGCCCTAGTTAGTATCATGTTATAACTAATAGTAAGACTACTAAAATCTATGATTTATTTTAGTGTAACTTATTAAAATTTTTGACTCAGTTAACTCTATTTCAAATCCCTGAAAAATTTTAAAGTGTGTGTGTGTGTGTGTGTGTGTGAGAGAGAGAGAGAGAGAGAGAGAGAGAGAGAGAGAGAGAGAGAGAGACTTCATCTATCTAGCATTCTCCTTTCTGAGCTATTCCTCTTATTAAGCCTAATAATAGAATTAAAACAAAAAAACAGAATCACTGGTACAAATGAATTATAACTTAAAAACGGGTGATTATAACTTAAGTATAGAGGTGATAAGCTGTCATGTTAAGAAACATTATTTTTTAGCTCTTTATTTTTAGAAAATGAAAAGTAAACTTTCGATCTCATAAAAGTTACAGATTTATGTAGTAGAATTATAAAGGATGAGCAAGAACTAATAACTATAATGAAATTGTTAAGTCATAATTTTTATTTTATGTTTTATATTTAATTATCTCTGTCTACAAGATCCAGAGCTCCTTATGTCAGCTTTGGCGGACTCCAGTGCTTCAGAAAATCTTACTACCAATATATTCAAACCTACTCTAGGGATATAAAAAACATGGTCTATCACATTGTAGATAACTAATAAATTTCTGTTGGTTTATTTTTTTCTGCTTGCCAACATGTAAGGTAAGCATCCATCAAAAGTGTATATAATATATATAACATATTATATGTTGTCATTATTAAAATATCTACCCAATGTAAGTAAAAGTTGGAAGATAATTAAGGCATTTGATTTTCCTTTAAGGAATGTGAGGCTCAGCCAGACACATGCTGTGGTAGTACTGCATGTGTACTAAAACAAGGTAACACTTGTGATAGCGGAGACTGCTGTGAACGTTGTCAAGTAAGTCATCTTGCAATTTCTCTATTACCTACATAAGTAAAGTTATCATTATTTATATTTATGTATTCACATTCTGCTTTATTTATTTAATTTACCTTACCCCATCAGTTTAAAGCAAAAGGAGACACATGTAGAGCTTCTACTAATGAATGTGATCTCCCTGAATTTTGCAATGGATCATCAGCATCATGTCAAGATAATGTTTTTATTCAGAATGGTTATCCATGTGGAGAACAGCAATGGCTCTGTCTGGATGGTTCATGTGTGAGTGGGAAAAGGCAATGTATAGACATATTTGGTGAAGGTATTTATTATAATTTGATTTCCCATATATATATATATATTTTTTTTTTGGAAAATAAATAGATGTTAATATATAATTGTGATTTTTTTTAAATAAAGTAATTTTAGTATAAATATTTTAAAGGACAACAGAAATAGAAGAGGAATATTGTAAGGAAAAATCATACAAGTTGTTTGGGATTAAAATTCTGAATTATTTATACAAAGTAATAAAGAGAAAGATTCAAAGTCTCTGGGATCTACAGTTTTCTCAGTTAATATAGAATAAATATATGCCTATGGACTTTAAAAGGGTCATAAATATAAGCTGGCTTATGAATACAATTTAAACTACACATGCAGACACACAAAGACAGATGAATACATTTATAGCAGGAAACTACATAGATGATTCATGAAAATCTCAAAGAGGACTGAAAAATCCAGTAACAATAAAATTTTTGAAAAACGATGTTAATTGAGATTGAAAACAAAAAGGAAAGCTACAATACACAACATATATGGAATCATCTGCTGAAGAAGATAGAAACAGCAGCAACAGCAACAGTATTTTATGTCTATATCAGAGGAATCAAAAGCAATTAACAGAGAAAATATTTAGGATATGTATAGAAATAGCCAGATGGGTCAACCATCTCTCTACTGGAACACAGCAATGCTTACTCTAGTTTCTGTGTAAAAAGAATTTGGAAAGTGATTATCAACTCCGAAAGTGAACATACAATCATAATGACTATGGTTTGAAGAAAGGCAATACAATGACACAGGAAAGAAACTTATAGAGTGAAAAAGTGCTCTCTCTTGAGAGTGAGTTATTTGGAAATACAGTGAGGAAATTTTGAAGACAGCTGTTTTTATATCTATCTGTCAGTCGGTTGATCGGTAGGCCCGTTGGTCAGCCAGTCTGTTTGTGGTCAGTTGGTGGGTCTTTTCTGTTGGTCATTCTATCTAATCTATCTATCTATCTATCTATCTATCTATCTATCTATCTATCTATCTATCTATCTATCATCTATCTATCTATCTATCTATCTATCATCTATTTATCTATCTATCATCTACCATCTATAATCTACCATTTACCATCTATCTACCTATCATCTATTTACCTGTCAAGATTTATTACAAGGAATTGGCTTATGTGATTCTGAGGGTGAAATCTCTTTTCTGGGAGATACTGGAGAGCTGAAGTGAGACAAAGGGAGGAGAGCTCAAAGATGATGTCTACACTGTCATCCCCTCAAAGAACATCATATGCCCCTAGATGTATACCAAAGCAGATGCCTTCACCTCAGGCCAAAGCTCCATGACAAGCATAGAGGTCTCATTCACAGAGAGACTGAGCATGTCTATGCATTGTCTTCGGGGTGGTAGCCAGTCAAGAACTATCTCTCTGATTGTTACCATCCTATGGAACTCAAGAATGCAACATCTCCTGGCCACTAGAGCCAGGTAATTGATCTACAGGCATCTCTTGAGTAGTCAGCCACAAAAACTGGAGAACCTGACCTAAAAACTAGGGCACCAGACATGTGTAAAACCACCCTACTGGAAGATACTGATATTCTGGAGCTTGGCAGAGTGAGAGCGTGAAGACAGAACCCATGCTGTGAGGTCTCTGGAAAGGATTACTGACTGTAAGCTTTAGATGTATGTTTTAATATATATGTACCATGGTTCTCTTAATTATTTAAAAGAGATAGATTGTTTTAAATTTTGTATTCTTTATTGAATGCATTTTAGATAGACATATTTACGTTTTAAAATTTTCTCCATCTTCAATTTTTTGCCTTTGAAAAAACCTGTTTTCCTACAACCATGCCACCCTGAATGTGCCCAATCTTGTCTGATCTCGGAAGTTAAGCAGGGTGGGGCCTAGGTAGTATTTGCATGAGAGACCACCTAAGAATACCAGGTGCTGTAGGCATAAAAAAAGGGGGGGATAAAAAACACCCCTGTTTTCAGTCTACATGCTTCTTTTGTATAGATATTACTATAAAGCATATTTGTCTTCTGTTAAGCATGTGAAATGAGAGACTAATCACTTTAATAAAATCAGAAACTGATATTTGTTAAGATTTAGGCAGAGCTGAGATGAAGTTAAGTCTATGTGTAGTTCACTCTTGTTTTTAGGGCATAATTCTCCAAGGTTTTTAACTGAGAATTGGTATATTTACTGAGACCCCTTTCCCTGGCAGGTACGTAACCAGATCATAGAAACTGCAGAAAAATCTTCACTGCTTTATATAAGTGTCTCTTTACATTTTAATCTCTTTCTTTTAACATGTTTAAAAGCAGGAACAAGCCTTGAGGAGAAAATAAACTATATGTTGAGGCCCCTGGAGTGTCTAATTTTGTCACTAGAGCTATGAAAGATCTTCTAACTTTGGCTTATTTTTATGTCCACCAGCAGTCTCCTAGCTAAGCAAATGATTTTGATTTCTCACCCATACTAGGTTTGCAAATAACTTCTGAGACAGAAATCAACCACTTGTTTTTCATTCACTACAGCCTCTAGGAGTTTCTACTGAAATCTTGATGTGTCCACTGGGGCTGCTCTCATGGTGTCACTTTTTTTTTTTTTTTCCAGCATCTCAATGCAGTGGTTAAATCTTCCTATCTAGTGTTTTGGCTTTATTCTTCAACTAGAGTAGAAGTGATGGAGGGTTATGATAAGTAAACTGCTCGTTAAGTAGGTTGAATTGTATGAGAATTAAACATATTATGTGTATGGACTGGCTAGCGATTGTGAAAATATATCAATGGTGGCTCCAAGATTTTTTTTTCTGATAAAACTATGATGAAAAAGCAAAATATTATTTGAGTAATTTGATTTGAAAAGACATTTATGCAAACACAGATTGTTGACCAAGAATTCAATTTAAAAAAAAGATTTTACACATTTATAGATATGTATTTCTAGATTTATTAAAAATTAGAAGACAAACTGCATAACATGTTTAAATATAAGATATCTGGATAGTAAACAAGAGTTTTTTCTATTTCTAAATATTTTATTGAAGTGGTTTTGTGTGATCTTAAACCTATTTTTTATTTTTAATTTTATAATATAATCTTATTTTGTGCAATATATTATAAACCATTTTAGAATTTTAAATGTATTATTTTAAATGAATATAAGTTTAATATGACTAACCACACTTCTTTTTAGGTACAAGCGTGGGTTCTCATGAGTGTTTTGAATACCTTAATTCTATGACTGATCAATCTGGAAACTGTGGTTCAAGTCCTACAGGATACAAAGCATGTAACGCTAAGTATGCTTAATAAAATCTATCCGAAAAACTATATTTATTGTCTTAAATTTTAGAATATCACCAGATCAGTTTATATGTAATCAAAATATTACCTGGACATGAAGTAATTTGTATATTTAATCAAATTACAAATGTCTGGAATACAGAATATAGTACTTCTCATATATCCAAATTATCCCTTGTACCCTCCCACAAATTAATTTACATTGTAGGTACATTAATTATCGACTAGTTAGAAGGACTGATTATTTTTATTTTACATAGTCATTTTAATTTTTCAAAAGATGACCATTCTTATAGTGATGTAATGAAATGCATGAATTTTTGCTATCCAAGAAGTAAAGCACTGTGTTTAAGAACATATACTCTACAGCAAGACATCATGGTTTCAAATCCTAATGACACTGCTTACCTGCTTGTATGACCTTGGATATATGTTTCACTTTTCTGATACATAAACTATAAATATGAATTCCACTTACATTATTGGTTTGGAGCCACTGTGGAACTTAGATACTCTTTGAAAAGCATTTAGAATGGGTCTGACACAGAGTGTGCACAGCACAAAGTACATCTTAGTACCTTTTTAAGTTGCTTTCTCATATGCTCAAATCCAGAATTTTTTTTATAATTCCTAAAGCATATACAGACTAAAGGGAATTTTTCAGTTCTTATGAGTATATTTTTCTTCAAATCATTAATAATTTTTATATTAGCTGCTATAAAGTGCTTCACTGCTAATTGCAATATCCGGGTCATTCATTTTGACATTGTTATCTAGTGAATTATTTGGTCCTTGACTATGTTACATTTTAATTTTTTGATATGCCTAGCAATTTTTGATTTCATATTGGATATTATGAATAATATGTAATGGAAACTTTGCTTTTGAAAGGCTATTTTTTTTATATGGAAGAGATTTAACCTATCTAGACTCATACTATAAACAATATCTCTCTGTGAGAAGCAGTTGAAAACAGCATTCAATCCTGGAGTTTTACTATACATGCTTAGTTCAGTGGTCAGCCAGGATTCAGGGTGAAGTTTATATACACATTTTAGTGCTCAGTCCTCTTAATTCCCAGTCGCCAAATCGACATTAGGCCCATCTTCTAATTCTGCTTTTTGATTATTCAGGCTAAGAAGATTAAATGTGTTCTCAAGAATTTTTTTAAAGAAGCCACAAACCAAAATACCTCATGCAGTTTCCATTCTGAAGTTTCAGTTATCATACAATTCTTTCCTTCCTGGGTACATTTCAATGCCTTCAGTGTGTGTGTGTGTGTGTGTGTGTGTGTGTGTGTAGAATTCAATGTAATCTTCCCCTTAATAGTAGAAATAATTTTTAGACCAAGTTTTGTATTAATGCCTTCCAGCTGAAGACTACCAGGAATGCACCTGTAGTTGAACAAGTTGGGCGTCTTACATCTTCCAGTCAGTGAGACTTCACACTATGTGGAAACTGTGGTACATCTTAGTTCCAGGGTATTAGAAGCTCATTATAATATTTAGGCTTATTAAGTGATTTCAGTAGGCTGTTAGGAAGTGGATTTTTGCTCTGAATTGGATATTTTCAGGAAGTAAAGATAATGTTTGGTAATTTTGTTGCTTGGACAATGTTTATGTCTTATCTCCCTATGTTCAGACATAATTTATGGCATGAGCTTGTTTTTTTCTTGATCCATCATCATCATCATAGAATTACATTACCTAAAGTTGATGTTCTTGAAATAGCCTATGTTCAACAGGTAAGCACCATGATCTAGCTGTGAGTGCAAGTCAGCTTGTATCAAGTCCTAGTCCTTACTATTTACACCAGAACTTCCATGAAATTCAGAGAGTGCTTTTCTCTTTTTCATTTCCCTCTCTTGCCCAAAGGAAGAAAAAGTCACGTCATAGAAAATTGCTCCCCCCAAAATGCTCCAAGATATCTAAATTTTCATCATTGCTAAGATTTTATGAAGTAAGAAGTTATTTTGATAATAAGGTATATAGTTTTGTTAGGGTTGGACTCCCTTGCCCCTTTTGATGCAGGATAATTTGTTGAATCTTCTGATGTAGTAATGTCTGTATGGTAACAAAATTCTTTTTGTGAAAATACTACATATACCTTAAATGATGTATATAGTGATAACTTCGCAGTATATAATTTTTTACTTTTGTTTATGAATGTAACTTTGGCCTCAAACTCTTATTTTTAAAATCATTCAATTAAAAGATAAATAGATGTTAAATTTATGCTTAGTAAATATTTAGTTCAGATCAATTGAAATGATACAATTAAACAGAGCTTTTTTTTAATTTTTTTAGACAAAATAGTTCCTATCTAACATGTATGTAGGTCTAGATCCTTTGCTACAACTCGTTATCCATATGTCTTGCAAAAGAAAACTATTGAACTGTTCTTTTGAATGCTAAGTACTTCTATGTGAAATAGGATTAATAATTTTTCCTTTCTATTTCATACAACTTTTTACATAATTTAAATTTATCGTAAACACTTGAAAGCACTACTGTTTTATCCTTATGTTTTATTTAAAGTCCAAGTATAAACATAGCATACTAAAGATAGAGTACATAAAAATTCCTTTGAATCTCTTTTCTTGGATTTACTTTTTTTAATGTACATAAACTAATAATTGAATGTACTTTAAGTATACAACTTGAATAATATTTCCATTATGCAAGCATACTCTTTCCAATCACTACCCCATACAACCTGTGTTCTTTTCTCAGTGATGACAGATGAATGTAATCTGTCCAAAACTTCCTATAAATGAACTCCTACAGTAGGCATTTTTTTGTATCACACTTGATTCACCAAGGATAGTTTTTGAGATTCAAATAGATTGTTCTTATATTAGTTTTTTTATTGCTAAATAGTTCTAAATATCACTGGAAATTATGCAACACAATTCAATTAGTTTATCCATTTAGTTATCGATGGTCAGTATGTGGTGCATTTTTTTTAACTTTTATGAATAAACCTGCTATATAAACTTTCAAGGTCAGGATTTTATAGTGAGATATAGTTTCATTATGTTGGGTAGATACATAAGAGTACAGTAGCTGAGTCATTTAAATTCATATTAACCTTTTCTAAGAAACTGACCTATTGTTTTCCAAAGCAGCTGTCTAATTTTATACTCACACTAGCAGAATCCAAGAGTCCTTGTTTCTCCACGATGTGCTACTACTTGGTATTGTTAGTCTATTTTATTTTATTTTATTTTATTTTATTTTATTTATTTTTTATTTTATTTTAGCCATTCTAGTTATAACTTATTTTTGCTTTAATTTTAATTTACCTAATTAATAATTATTTTTAGTATTTTTTAAAGTTTTCTTGTCAAGGTGTATATCTTATTATCTGATGAAGCTCTTTGATTTATTTCATTATATTTAAAATGGTTTAATCTTCCTACCATTGAGTTATAACAGAAGTTGAAAATAATGTAGAAAGCATACAGAGGGCTCATACACCCTTCAGCTGGTTTCCCCAAATGATAACATCTTACATCACTTACATCAATATTTCTTATATGTAGTACATTATCAAAACTAGGAAATTGGCACTGGTGAATTCATAGACCTTATTCATTAGCTTTTATCAGATCTACATGGATTTGTGGTTGGTGTGTGTGTGTGTGTGTGTGTGTGTGTGTGTGTGTGGTGAATTGCCATCTTCACAATATTGGGTTCTCACTTGATAAATATAGATGTCTCAGTTTATTTCAATTGGCTTTAATTTTTCTCAGCTAGGTATATTAGTTTTCAGTGTTTAAGTGTTGCATTTATTTTGTTAAATACATTTATAAACATTCTATTTTTGAAATTATTATGAATAGAATGCCTTTCTAAATTTTATTTTCACATTGTTTAATGTTATTATAATAATAATGAAAATGTAAATAACATTTTATATTGATCTTTCATATTGTGTGGCTTTCTTAAACTCTGTTTTGTTGTTGTTGTTTGTTTTGCTGTTGTTTTGTTTTAGCTTTGGTTTTGGTATGTCAATTTCTTAGCATTTCCGTCCCCAAAATCATATCATCTGCAAAATTTTATTATTCTTTTCTAATTGGGATGCCTTTAACTTGTATACATATCTGTTAAAATGTGAAAATATAAGTGGAGAAAGAAAAGAAACTTGCTAATTTTCGATTTCATAGGAAAAAAATCAGCCTTTTGCCATTAAGTTTATTGTTACCTGTAGATTTTTTATTGATGTTCTTTATCTGATTGAGAAAGTTTCTCTGTATTCCTACTTCATAGAATTTTCATCTTGAATGGTGGTTGTATTTTTTTCCAATGTTTTTCATCTATTATCATGATTTATGGTTTTTGTCCATTATTCTATAAATATAGTATACTACATTAATTTTCAGATGTTAAACAAACCTTGGGTCATGTTTTCATTTACTCTGACAATGTCAGGCCTTTAATTGGTTGTCTAGACCATTCCCATTAAAAGTGATTATTGATATAGTTGGACTCACATCTTCTGTCTTAAATAACAACATATGACACAGTAATCGTTTACCTTCAAATAACAATACAGTGCTTTATTTGTAATGAAGGTTTTTAGCATCCCAATTCATCCATCTAGTCCTTTGTGACATAAAATGCTGTTATTCATTTTATTTATACATATTTTATAACCACTCAATATAGTTTTGTATTATTGCTTTAAGTAGAGTTATATTTTAGCTCATTAAAAATAAGAAAAATAAAAATAACATTATTTATTTTCTGATGCTCTTCCTTTATGTAGATCCAATTTCTGACCCATATTATTTTTGTTCTGTCAGAAGAATTTTGTTTAACATTTCTTATAAGACAGATCTGCTGGCAAAGAATTCTAACAGTTTTATTGAGAAAATTTTTATTCTAACTTTTAGAGGATAATTTCACTAGATACAAAATTCTTAGTTAGCATTTCTTTGTCTTTTAACACTTAAAACTTTCCTTCACTCTCTTCTTAATTGCATATTCTTTTTAACTTTGAAGTTTATTTAACCTAATATTTCTAAATTATTATTTAAGATGTAGTCATTATAGAAATTATGAATGAGACATTTTGCGTCATTTTTTTTTTCTTATTGAGTCTTTGAAATCTGGTGTTTATTTCATACTTATTAGATATATGAGTTCCGATTAGCCATATCTAAAATATTCCATAACCATACATGGCTAGCAGCTAATTTCAAAACTGCTCAATAGCAAAGGAATGAATACATAGAATTCTATTCTTTCTTCAGCCCCTGAAGAATGTCTGCCTTCATTTAGTCTCTGACCTTTACTCCAACCCTTTCCTCTTCAGCTTTGAGGTCTTTGTGAGATTGCTCCAGGTTCCAGAAGTCACAGTAGCTTCACTCATGTTTTCGATGAAAAGTCTGCTGTAACTCTTATCCTTGTTCCTCTAAAAAGTATGCCTCTAGAAGCCCTAGTTGCTTTCAAGATTTTCTCATTAACTTCAGCTTTCTTCAGTTCGAATATGATATTTTTGTGATAGTTTTTGCTTTAGTATTTACCCTGCTTGGTTTCTCTGTTCTTGCATATGTGGCTTCATGTATGTCAATAATTTTGGAGAGATAGTGGCCATTATTTTTTAAGTATTTATTCTGCCCTATTCTCTTTCTTCTACTGCTGCTGTTTTATTAAGAGGATGTTAAACTTTTTGATATTTTTCCATAGTTTTTTAATTTGGGTTTTGTTTTGTTTTTTTTACCATTACTATAATTGTGTTTCACTTTGGGAAGCTTCTATTAAGTTCACTGAGTCTTTCTTCTGCAGTTTTGATTGTGTTTTATTGATAAGCTTTTGGAAGCTATTCTTCACCTATGTTACTTTTTGTTATTGTTTTTTGTTATCATTTCATTTCAATTCTTATTGTTGAATCTTACAGTTTCCATATCTCCTATTTCCTGTCTTGTCTTTCATGTTGACATTTTTGCCTTTAGAGCCTTTAAGATCTTAATCATAGCTATTTTAAATTTGATGTCTAATAATCCCAACATTAGTTTTATATTTGATTTTCTTCTGATGCTCTTTAGACTTTGTTTTTTCTTGCCTTTTCACATACTTGTACTTTATTATTATTTTTTTGAAATGTGGGCATGCTATATAGTATAATAAACACTGAGGTAAATAAGCCTTTATTGTGAGAATTTGTTAACCTGTTTAAGAGATGCACTGTGTCTAATGTGTTTTGTAGCTATAGACACCAGAATCTTTATATTGCTCTAATAGGGTAGTTTCTTCCTCCACTCTTAAAACTCATCTTTCCTTCATTCTCCCTCTTAGAAGTATATGTTTTTAGCTCTTTAACTTATAAGTCACATTTATTGTTCCTGTGTATTAGTACTCTTGAAGGGTGTGAGGAGGGGATTTGCTCTAGGTTTCATATAAGCCTCGGTCTTTTTAATGTACCTAAATTTCAGAGATGTGGCTTTCAGAAGTGTTTCTGTTGTTCCTCTAGGTACAGAGCTTTCCATACCATGCTCCCATCCCTAGTCCCTGCAATAACTACAACATTGCCAACCTATTTTCTTAAACCTTTCTCAATTATTGACTATGACTTTGTTATTTTTTTCCTTAGGTGAGACAAGTAGAGTGGAGATGACTAGAGTAGATAGAATTGTCTTTCTCCAGCTAGAGATAATATTCCAAAATAGCTCTCTGAGTAAGTTCTTCCAAAGGGAGGTTAAGCATTTGTTAAGAAGAAGGGCCTGGGAAGGTTTAACAATAGTTATTCTTCTCTTTCCCCTGCAAAATATATATGGAGGGCTTTCACAGATAGGGTTTGTGATAGGGTTCTTGGGGAAAAGGCAGGTAAAAATATAATGGTGCCTTATGACTAAACTCCCTAGGAGCGTCTTATGTCATGTTTTTCTTCTCTTGGTTTCCAGAAATTTGTCCAAATTATCATTTAAATATTTCTTGTGGCTTATGTAGTTCAGTGGCAAATTGCAGGTGAACAATTTGCAGGTCCTGTACTTTCTGTTTCTGCGTGTACTTAGCTTTCCAGATTCTTTCTCTGTGGCCTCATTTCCCTGATGGGTCCAAAAAAAGTTATTGATATCAGTTTGTTCAGTGTTTTCTTGTAATGACAGGACAAATGACTTGCAAATTCTTTATGTAGGAGTTCTTATGCAATTTTTTAAACAGCTTTTTAAAGATATCAATTGCTCTGCTGAAAAGTAGTGCATTTTAAAGGGATAGTTTATTTACCTTGTCATAAATTTATAGAAGTATAAAAATCCAGATTTACTTAAAATTTTCCTTTGTGCCATTTGGAATTAATCCTTACTTCTGATCTCAGCACCAAGCAACCAGTGACCTTCTTGTCTACACGATTTGCTTTTTCTGGAAATTTTATGTAAGAAAAATGATACAAGATATCTTTTTTTGTCTGGTTTCTTTTACTTATCATAATGTGTTTGATGTTCATTCATTTTGTAGCATATATCAGTAGTTTAAAACTCATTGCTGAATAATATTATATGGTATGAATATACATTTTACTTAATCATTCATTTAATCATAATCAGTTGATGTGCATTTACAATGTCTCTCATTTGGGACTATTAAAAATAATGCTGCTGTGAACATTCTTGTGCAGACTTCTGTTTGCTTTTTTGTTTTGTAAAGCTTCGTATTTTTTATTTTGGAATATAACAAGTGATAAAGGTGCAAGTCTCTGTGTAGATATATACTTTTCATTTTACTTGGATGCACGCTTAAAAGTGGAATTGCTGGGTCATATGACAAGTACACGTTTAACATTTTAAGAATCTGCCTAAATATTTTCCAAAGTGATTGTATCATTTTACATTTCCATTACAATATATGAGAGTTCCAGCTTTTCTACATTCTCACCAACATTTAGCATTTCACAACATTTTTTGCTTGCATTTTTTTCCATCATGCAGAAAAGTTATGTCATTCTGGTTTTAATTTGTACTTACCTATTGACTTATGAAATGATCATTCTTTCATGTAATTATTTGGTATTAGTATATCTTCTTTGTTGAAATGTCTTGACAAATCTGTAGCCCATTTTAAATTGGGTTTTTTGTTATTGAATTGTAAAAGCAGTTTATGTATTCAGAACATATTTTTAATCATACATGTGAATTGTAACTATTTTCTTTTGGCTATTCTTTAGCTTTCTTTCATTGATGACATATTTTGAAAAAAAACTATTTTAATTTTGATGAAATTCTATTGCATAAAAGTCATGAAAACAGAAGTGTATGTCTTGTTGTTGATTAAAGGGTGATAGCAGTCAATCTTTCAACTTTAACCACAATATTACACATAAACCTCTACCAAACTGTGAAATTTTCTTTTATTCCTAGTTAGATGAGTGTTTACCTTGGATTAGTACTGGATTTTATAAAATGCTTTTTCTTTGATTATGTTCTTTCCCTTAATATTCTACACATTAGAATCTTTTTTATTATTAACTCAATCTTGTATTCTTCGTTAACTTTTATTTAAATTGGTGCATAATTATTTTATGTAATTCTGTGTTTGGTTTGCTAATATTTTTTTAAGGATTTGTCCATCTGTGTTCATTATATTGTGATGTCTTTGCTCAGCTTAGATATCAGAATAATATTTGCCTCATAGAATGAGTTACAAAGTATTGTATTCTTCACATTTTCTATAAAATTTGTTTAGAATTAGTATCGTGAGTGTGTGTGTGTGTGCGTGTGTGTGTGTGTGTATAATTTCATAGAATTCACCACTGAAACCATCTGGCTGTCAGTGTGTGAGTGTGTGTGTGTGTGTGTGTGTGTGTGTGTGTGTGTGTGTGATGCCTCTACTTGTGAAATGGGGAATGCATTTGAATTTAGGCAAATTTAGTTTCCTCTGTATTAGTTCCCATTAGTCTTTCTTAAGTCTTCTCAGGATACACTTGTAGTCTTTCAGTCACCTAATGTGATATAAGGACAGTTTATCACCACCATCTGTGAAGCTATCATTTTCAAAATTGCACTTTTAATTTCTGGCTGATCTATCACTAACCCCCACTGAGACCTCAACTTTGGGTTAACAGTGATGCTGGTTTTATATTCATTCCCTACCAAATTTACTACTTTTACTCAAAGTCCTGCTGAATGAGATATTTTTGTCCTGTGCATCAAATCAAGAACAACCCTTCAGGTATTAAATCTATTGGTTTTCAAGGCCAGCCCTGCCCTGGTAAAATGACACCATCAACTGCCTGGAAGAGGGCATGGGAGCAGACTCAGGCAAGACCACTACTTGATTTTTACTTGACTTTATAGCAGCTTTTCATAAACACTTCTCAATTTGTTGTTTACTTTTGATCAGTTTACCTAGCCCTCAAATGGTTGTCTTGACTAATTTGTCCAGTTTTATACTTGTTTTGAGGGGTAGATGACTTACTACATCTTCTGTCTCACACAGTCCCCTTATTTAGATTTATCTACACAATTTTCTTTATATTGTATCTAATTTATCACAAAATCTAACAGCAATCCATGATAAGCACTCTCATCTAAATAGAAATAAAAAAAAAACATCCTCAATCAAATTAAAGCTACATGTATTCCATATTTTTATAATCTGACACCTAGGATAAAATTTCTTCAACATAAAAAACTCAGTTTACATTTTTTTTAGTCCAGGACTGCTGGTGATAAATTTTCTTAATTATCATCTGAAAATGGCATATTTTGTTTTAAAAGATATTACCTCTGCATATAGAGTGGGAAGACAGTAGGCAGTTTGTTTTGCATTTGAATCTGTCATTCAATAATCTTCTGGTTGCCATTGTTTTTGTTGGAAAGTCAACCTTCAGTTTATTATTATTTTTTGTTATTAATGCATTTCTATTTTCAAATTACTTTCATTATTTTTTCCTGTAGTTTATAGCACTATCATTAGGATATATTTTAGTGGTTTTATTTTACTATTTATTGCACATAATACTTCTTAAGTGTGGGTCTCAAAGCCTTGTCAGTTTTAAACACATAATGTTGAGAGTTTTATGGTTGAAAACTGAAAAAGAAACCCAAGAAGACTGATGATTAAATCGACTTCACTAATTTTTTAGGATAGAATAAACTGGAAATTGCTTATGTCTAAAGAATCAAAAAAAAAAGGGATTATTACCAAAAAAAGTGATCAGGCTAACTAGAAAATAATTTATAATTATTAAAATGTTCAGTTATTATTTACAATGCAAGCAAGGCCCTCAGTTTTTTTGGTATTTCATCATTAATTGCATACATTTTTTAAAAATTCAATGCTTTATTTAAATCTTCTTGCTTTAGAAATGATATAATATTTACCTGTAATTTAAAATGATTGATTTTAATTTATTGGTAAATTATAGGGATCGGCTGTGTGGAAAATTAATATGTAAATATGAAAAAGAATATATAATTGAAATTCCAGATGCCACTATTATATATTCTAATATAAATGGACAAATCTGCGTCTCAGTGGAGTATTCACCTACTTACATGAATAATTCAAAAATGTGGATAAAAGATGGAACAGTTTGTGGTGAAAATAAGGTATGTAGTCTTTTATTCTCAAATATTTACACTATATTTTTAAATGCATAATTTAAGTGCACATTTAATTTCAAAAATCAAAATGTTGAAAAATTTTTAAATAAAAAGCTTAAGAAGAAAAATAATATAATTTGCATTCATGCATAGATAATATCATCATGAATAGTTTATTGGCTTTTTTCATAGAAATTATGTATATTCAGTGAATTAAGAATCATATTATTCATTTATTGTATCTTAAGTTATATTACACAGAGTACTACTAATGTCATGAATTATGATATAATTACTTTAAAATAGTTGTTAAAATAACATGTCTACTTTAGTGATGAACATAATAAAGAATGCACAGAATAAAGAAAAAATTAATTGAAGGCACATATCTGAACTATAACTACACCTTCTATTTTTCTGAACCCTATATCAACTTTTTATTTATATACATATATATACAAATATAGATGCTTATCTAGCTATGCTAACTATATATTTTTAAAACAATATCTGATCCTATTATCTGATTTTGTTCTTTTATCATTTCATAGTACATATGGATATTTATTAACATTTTATGTATTTCTGGATTTTTCTTAATGAAATATATTCACTGATGTACACATACATAAATATAGGGATGGTTTAACACACAAATTGACTATTGCAATATACCATATGAACAAAATAAAGGGTATAGAAGGAAAGTACTTTAACTTAAAGTCTATAGGCAGCAAACTCTAAGCTAACATCATACTTATTGGTGAAAAACTAAAAATCTGCTCTCTAAGATCAGGAACAAGGCTGTGCTGTCATCACTATTATTCAATATAATGTTGGAAGTCCTAGCTAGAGCAATTAGGCAAGAGAAAAAAATAAGAGGCATCTAAATAGGAAATAAAAAAGTCAAATTGTCACGTTTTGCAGATGACATGATTCTTTATTTGAAAAACCCTAAAGATTCCAATGAAAAACTATTAGAAACAATAAACAAATACAGCAAAGTTTCTGGATACAAAAATAATGTACAAAAACTTATAGCATTTCTATACACTAACAATGAATTTTCAGAAAAAGAAAAGGAGAACAAATTATATTTACAATTGCAACAAAAAAGAATAAAATACCTAGAAATAAACCTAATGAAGCATCTGAAGGACCTATACTCTGAAAACTATAAGACATTATTGAGAGAATCTATAAAAGACACAAAGAAATTGAAATATATTTTGTGTTCATGGATTGGAAGAACCAACATAGTTACAAGTGACTTCATTACCCAAAGCATTATATAGATATAATGCAATCCCCATCAAAATTCCAACAACATTTTAAAAAAATAGAACAAAAAAAATCATTAGATTTGTATGGAAGCACAAAGATGCCAAATAATCAAAGCATTCTGATAAAAAAAAGAACAAGACTGGAGGCATCACTCTGCCACACTTTAAATTATACTACAAAGTGATAATAAACAAAACAGCATGATATTGGCTTGCTGAAAAACACACACACAGACCAATTGAACACAACTGAGATTCCAGAAAAGAACTCTTCTATACATGAGCAAATAATTATTGACAAAGGGGTCAAGAACATACAACAGAAAAAGCTCTTTAATAAATGGTACTGGGAAAATTGGAAAGCTGCATGAAAAAGAAAAAAACTAGACTACTATTTGTCACTATATACCAAAATTAACTCAAAATGAATCAGAGACTTAAATATAAGACACAAAGCAATAAATTCCATAGAAGAAAACATAGGTACTAAATGCATGGACCTAGATTTAGAGAAGATTTTATTAATATGACCTCAAAGACAAGGGAATTAAATAAAAAGTAAGTGAATGGGAATATATCAAACTAGAAAGATGCTGCACAGCAAAAGAAACTATCACCAAGACAAAGAGGCAACCATTTGAATGCAAGATGTCTGCAGACAATGCCTTCAATAAGGGCCTAAATCCAAAATATATTAAGAACTTATACAACTCAACAATTTTTTTTAAATCCAATTTAAAATGGCTGAGGACTCGAATAGACACTTCTCCAAGGAAGACATACAAATGTCCAAAGGACATATAAAAAGATGTTCAACCTCACTAGCTATCAGGAAAATGCAAATCATAAATTTTGTTATCTACAGTGGTCCTGGAACCAGTGCTCTGAAAATACCCAGGATTGACTGTAGTTAAGTTTTGGAGGAGGCAAAAGTTATACACGAATTTTTGATGGTACAGTGGTCATTGCCCTAACCTCTGAGTTCTTCAAACATCAACTATATTGTTTTCAATACGACTTTAGTGATTTTACCTCTTACCCTTGTTATAAAGCACTGGATTTAAAAAACATATTTTTGTGGTAAAATATGTATAATGTAAAATTTACCACTTTAACCATTTTTAAGTGTAGAGTTCAGTGACACAAGTATATTTACATTGTTGTGTAACCATCATTACTATTCATCTCCGGAAATTTTTCTTCATCTCAGATAAACTCTGTACCCATCAAACTATCAAACTATAATTCCCCAGTGACCCCTACCCATAGCCCCTGGTAATTACTATTCTGCTTTCTGTCTCCATAAATTTGAATATTCTGGTTATCTCACACAAATGGAATTATTTAATATTTGTCCTTTTGAGTTTGGCTTATTTCACCTGGCCTAATACTTTTAATTTAATCTATGTAGTTGTATGTATCAAAATTTCATTTTTTTAAAAGGCTCAATAATGTTTCATTAGAAGTTTATACCATATGTTCTTTATTCATGCATCCATCAATAGAAATTTAGTTTATTTCAATCTTTTGACTGTTGTAAATAACGCCGCTATCATCATTAATGTACAAATTTCTGCTCAAGTCCTTGTTTCCAAGTGTTTGGATTATGTACCTAAAGGTGAAATTGCTGGATCATATAGTAATTTCATTTGATTCTTGAGGAATTCCTATACTGTTTCTACTACTTTACATTACCACCATCAAAGCACAAGGGTTACAATTTCTCCACATCTTCACCAACACTTGTTCTTTTGTATTCTTTCTAACAGCTATCCTAATGGGTTGAAGTGGCACCTCATTATCATTTTTTATTTTTCTAATGATTAGTAATATTGAGCTTATCTCCATCCTTATCGGACATTTGTATATCTTTTTTAGAGAAATGTTTATTCATATCCTTTGCTCATTTTTAAAAAATTTAATAAGGTTGCTTTTTGTTGTTAAGTTTTACAAGTTCTTTATATTTTCTAATTATTAATCCATAATTAGATATAAGATTTACAAATATTTTCTCTCATTCCATGGGATACATTTAACTTTGTTGATTGCTTTGATGCACAACAGTTTTTAATTTAGATAAAGTCCTATTTATTTATTTATTTATTTATTTATTTATTTATTTGCCTATGCTTTTTGTGTTATATTCAAGAAATCATTGCCAAATCCAATGTCATGAAATTTTCCCCTTACATTTTATTCTAGAAGTTTAGTAGTTTTATATCTCACATTTGGGTTTAGAATCCATTTTGAGTTATTTTATTGTATATGGTTTAAGTGAAAGGTCCAAATTCATTCTTTTGCATGTAGCTGTTTACTGTGACTTTCTATGGCAATTTTTTTGAAAATCATTTGGCCATATCCAAAAAACTATTTCTGGGCCCTTTATTCTTTTCCACTGGTCTATATGTCTCTGTTTATGTTAGTAATCACACTGTTTTGATTACTGTAGTTTTTTATTTTTTTAGCAAATTTGAAATTAATAAGTGGGTGTTCAAATTTTTTTTTTAAGATTGTTTTACATATTTGCAGTCTCTTAAGATTCTATAATGAGTTTTAGGATGTGTTTTTTATTTATGCAAAAAACATTGAGATTTTCTAAGAATTGTGTTGAATCTGCAAGTTGCTTTGGGTAGTATTGACAGCTTAAAAATCTTAAGTCTTCAATGCATAAACATAGGATATATCTCCACGTGTCATTTTTAATATTTTCAGCAATGTTTTATAGTTTTCAGTGTACAAGTCTTTCATTTCCTTGATTAAGTTCATTCCTAAATATTTTATTATTTTTGATGCTATTATAAATGAAACTGTCTACTTAATTCTCTTTTCAAAATATGCACCATTAGCATATAGTAATGCAGCTGATTACTATGTTCTGATTTTGTGCTCCGCAACTCTGCTGAATTTGTTTACTAGCTCTAAAATTGTGTGTGTGTGCAATATTTATGGTTTTTTACATATAAAAGTGTCATCTGTGAACAGAGATAATTTTATTTCTTTTTTTATAATTTGAATGGCATTTATTTCCTTTTCTTGCTATAGATAGAATTTTCAATACTTTGATAACTAGAAGTTATGAAAGTAATTATCTTTGTATTGTTTTAATGTTAGAGGAAAAACTTAAAAAATCATCACGTACTATGTTATCTGTGTGTTTTTTATAGATGGCCTTAAGTACATTGAGGTAGTTTTCTTCTTTTCCTAATTTTTTAAATGTTCTTATCATTAAAGGGTGTTAAATTTCATCAAATGAGTTTTCTGCATCAATTGAGATAGTTGTGTGTTTTTTGCCTTAATTTCTTTAATGGTGTGTATTTCATTGATTGATTTTTTTGTATGTTAAACTAACTTTATATTCTGGGAATAAATTCCACTGGTCATATTGCATAAATTTTTAAATATGCTGCTGAATTTGATTTACTAGTATTTTGTTGAGAAAGTTGCATCAATGTTCAAAATCAATATTGGTTCGTAGTTTTTCTTTCTTGTAGTGTCTTTGTATTAGAGTAACATTGGCCTCATACCATGCATCCAGAAGTGTTCTCTCTTCTTCAAATATTATGGAAGAGTTTGAGAAAAATTGATTTAATTCTCCTGTAAGTAGTAGAATTCACCAATGAAGCCATCAGTCCAGGAATTATCTTTGTTTCAAGGTTTTTTAAAAAAATATATTATTATCATTTTAAACTTTTTATGAGTTATAAGTCTATTCAGACTTTTTATTTTTTCATGATTTAGCATTGGTAGATGGGTGTTCCTAGGAATGTTTCCATTTAATCAGACTTACACAAATTGTTGGCTTGTAATTAGTCCTAGTACTCATTATCCTCAATATTTCTGCAAAAGTAGTAGCAATTTGTAAGTTAAATATTTGAGTCTTGTCTCTTTTTTAAGTCATTCTAGGTAAAAGGTTTTCAATTTTGTTTTTCTTTTTCCTATTCTCTAATCTTTATGATTTACTTCCTCTTGCTAGCTTTGAGTTTAGTATGTTTTTTATTTATTTACTTAGAGTGCAAACTTAGGTCATTGATTTAAGATCATTTTTCTTTTTTAATGTAAAGATTTACAGACAAAATTTTCTCTCAGCAGTGTTTTGCAACATCTCATAAGTCTTTGGTATTTTATATTTTGTTTTCATTTGTAATGGTAGTTGATTTAAGATCTACTTTGTCTCATATTATATTTGTTAGCAACTTTCTTGATGTTCTTTAGTGACACTTGTCTGTTTTTGTCATTTCACTTTGTGTGTATTCTACAAATGTTTTCTTCAACAACCATATGATTATATATAACATACTTAATTTATTACAATCTACTTTAATTGATACCAAATTGATTTTAAGCACATATAAAACCTCCACTCCTTTACAGTTTGCTCCTGACATTTGTTTTTAATGTCAAAAATAGCATGTTTATATATTGTGTAGACATTAACATAGATTTAAAATTATCTTACGCATGTCTTTTAAATGTCATAAAAATTTATAATGGAGTTATAAATCAAAATTACATTAATACAAATTTTTATGTTTCCATTTATTTAACTTTACAAGAAATCTTTAATTTTACACATGACTTCTAGTTACATACTAGCAACATTTTATTTAACATGAAGGATTCCTTTTAGTATTTTTTCGTAGGCCATGTCTCACGATGATAAATTCCCTCAGCAATTACTTTAAATGTAAATGAATTAAATGCTCCAATCAAAAGATAGGGTGGCTAAGTGGATAAGAAAACAAGACCCTTACATATGCTGCCTACAAGAGACACACTTCAGATTGAAAGATACACAGAAACGGAGGGTATAGCTATGAAAAATGATATTTTATTCAAATGGAAAGAAAGGCTAGGGTAACAATACTTATCTTAGACAAAATAAACTTTAAAACAAAGACTGTAATAAGACAAAGATGGACTCAGTAATCCCACTTCTGGATATTTATCTGAATAAACCCAAAACACTACTTCGAAGGGACATGTTAATCCATATGTTCATTACGTATTATTTATAATAGCCAAAATATGGAGGTGACCTAGGTGTCCATTAATCGATGAATGGATAAAGAAGAGGTGGCACATATATATGTTAGAATAATACTTACCATATAAAAGAACAAAATCTTGTCATCTGCAATAACGTGGATGGACCTAGAGGATATTGTGATGAGTGGAGTAAGCCAGAGAGAGAAGGAGAAATGCCATATTATTTCACTTTAGAGTGGAATCTAAAGAAGAAAATAAACAAACAAAACAGAAGCAAACTCATAGAACATTTTGATGGTTGCCAGATAGGAGGAGTTGTGGGGTGGGAAAGGAGGGGAAAGAATTAAGAATTACAAATTGGTAGTTACAAAACAATCATGGGATATAAATTATAAGGAATGTAGTCAATAATATTGTAATAACTATATATGGTGTCAGATGAATAGTTATCACTTTGTAAGTTATATAAATAATCACTTTAGATTGCTTTGAGTATTATATGGACATTTTAACTATGTTAATTTTTCCTTCTTATGACCATGGTATATGCTTCCATTACTTGTATTTCCTCAATTCCTTTCTTTGCTATCTTATATTTTCCCAACTACAAGACTTTTACCTCATTAATTAAATTTATTCCAAGGTATTTTTTTTTGATGCAGTTGCAAATGGGATTGTTTTCTTAATTTCTTTTTCTAATAATTCTTTATTTGGTGTCTAGAAATGCAACCCACTTATGAATATTAATTTTGTGTTCTGCTACTTAACTGAATTCACTTATGAGTTCTAACTCTTCTTAGGTAAAATTTTTGGAGTTTTCTATATATAGTATCATGTCATCTGCAAAGAAGGAATTTTACTACTTTCTTTCCAATTCAGATGCCTTTTTAAAATTTTTTTTATTTTAATTTTTTGTATTGTCTCATTGCTATGGCTGGGACTTCCAATATTTTGTTGAATAGAAGTGGCAAAAGTAAATGATGTCCTTGTCTTGTTCCTGATATAAGAAGAATGCTTTTAACTTTTCTCTCTTGAGTATGTTAGCTGTGAGTTTGTCATGTGTAGCCTTTACTATGTTGAGGTATGTTTTGTCTATTTCTACTTTGCTGAGTTTTTATCACAAATGAATGCTGGATTTTGTCAAATGCTTTTACTACACTGTTGATACAATCATTTAATTTTGATTTTTTATTTTGCTTATGTGGTGGTGTATAATGTTCATTAATTTGTTGATATTAACCAAACTTGTATCTCAGTAATTATCCCACTTGATTATAGTGTATAATCTTTTTAATGTTTTGCTAAATTTGGTTTGCTATTATTTTGGTGGGGATTTTTGTATCTATGTTCATCAGGGATTTTAGTCTATAATTGATTTTTTGTATTGCCTTTGGAAGCAGGATAATGATGACCTCTTAAAATGAGGTTGGGAGGCTTCCATCCTCTTGTATTTTTTTGAAATGGTTTGAGAAAAGTAGGTGTTAATTCTTCTTTGAATGTATGATAGAATTCAGCTGCGAAGCCATCTTGTCTGGAACTTTTGTTTGTGGGAGTTTTTTGAATAATGATTCAGTATTGTTAGTAATAACTGGTTTGTTCAGATTTTCTCTTCTTGATTCATTCTTGGAACATTGCATGTTTATAGAAATTTATCAATTTCTTCCAGATTGTCAAATCTGTTGGCATGAAATTGTAATATTTTCTTCTAATTTTTTGTATTTCCATGGCTTCAGTTGTCACTTCTCTTTCATTTCTGATTTTATATATTTGAGTCCTCTATTTTTCTTGATGAGTCTGGTTAAAAGTTTATCGATTTCATTTATCTTTTCAAGAAATCAGCTCTTGGTTTTACTGATCCCTTTATCATTTTGTAATATCCTTTTTTGTCTCCTATTACAGCCTTTGTTTTAAAGTCTATTTTGTCTAAGTATTATTACTCTAGCTTTTGTTTTGTTTTGTTTCCATTTGTATGAAATATCTTTTTCATCCCTTTACTTTCAGTCTGTGTGTGTCTTTCAGTCTGAAGTGGGTCTCTTGTAGACAGCATATATTTAAATTTCGTTTTCTTTTCCATTCAGCTATCCTATGTCTTTTGATTAGATTATTTAATTCATTGAGATTTAAGTGATTATTGATAGGTATGTGGTTATTGCCTTTTTATTATTCATATATATTTCCTCCTTCTTAAAGAAGTTTCTTTAACATTTCCTGTAATACTTGTTTGATGATGAATTCCTTTAGCTTTTCTTGTCTGGGAAGCTCTTTATCTCTCTCTCAATTTTAAATGACAACTTTGCTGGGTAGAGTAGTCCTGACTGTGGTTCTTTACTTTTCATCACTTTAAATATTTCATGCCATCCTTCTGGCCTGAAAAGGTTTTATTGAGAAATCAGTTAATAGTCTTATGGAGGTTCCCTTTAAGTAACTAACTGACTTTGTCTTGTTGCTTTTTAGATTCTTTTTATCTCTAATCTTTGACATTTTAAATACTTGTCTTGATTTGGGCCTCTTCATCTTTATCTGTTTGGGAATCTCTGTGATTCCTGAACTTGTATGTCTACTTTCTTCACCAGATCAGAAAAGTTTTCAGTCATTATTTTTTCAAATAGGTTCTTAATCATTTGTTCTCTCTTTTCTCTTTCTGGTAACCCTAGGAGGTGAATATTGTTATGCTGGTGTCCCAGATGCCCTTAAACTATCTTCAATTTTTTAATTCTGTTTTCCTTTTTGCTGTTTCACTTGGCTGTTTTCTGCTATCTCATTACCTACACCACTGATTTGATTCTCTACTTCGTCTAATCTACTCTGGATCCCTTCTAGTATATTCTTCATTTCTGACTTTTTAAAATTGGTTTCTAGTTCATTTTTATGCTTGCTATCTCTTTGTTAAAATTCTCACTAAATTCCTTAAACATCCTTATAACCATTGTTTTGAACTCTGTATCTAATGCATTGCTTGCCTCTATTTTGTTTTGTTTTGTTTTCCTGGAGTTTTCTCCTATTCTTTCATTTGGCACATTTTTGCTTGTTTGTTTCCTCATTTTGGTTGTCTCTCTGTGTTTGTTTCTATGCATTAGGTAGATCTGCTATATCTCCTAGTCTTGGCCAGGTAGCTTTACATAAAAGGTGTCCTTTGGGGCACAGTGGTATAGTCGCCCTGGTCACCTCAGCTGGATGCCCCAGGAGTGTCCTTTGTGTGGGTTGCATGTGACCTCCTGTTGTATTTGAGCTTTGATTGCTGTAGGCACATCAGCAGGTAGGACTGACCCTCAGGCGTACTACCTCTGAGGACTGCTCACAACCGTAGAATATGAGCTGTTATGCAAGGATTAACCCCCTGATGTAGGCCTCACTTCAGCATGTTCATGTGCCTTCTGAGACCACCATTTGGAAGTGCTTGTGGGGCTAATATGGTGGTTTTCTATTATAGATTAAAGCTGGCCACCAGGTGTGCTGGTTCTGGGGCCTCTTGGCAGGACTTCTTATGCAGGCTAAATTCAGCTTCTGCCTGTGACTGGCCTGGGGCTATCTGGTAGGAGCTACAAAGAGACCCATGGTTGGTCACTGCCTGTGCTGGACTTGGAGATACTTGGGAGAGGACACACTGCAAATTGTGGTTGACTGTCACCAGTACTTGGGGCAGTTCAGCAAAAGGCTTAGGGAACCCTAGGTCTGCCAATGCCTATCAGGTGTCCATAAGGCTCAAAAACTTCCAAAAGTTGTCCAAGAAAAAGTAAAGCTCATGCCAACAACAGCTACCTGCCAGCCATGATAAAACCTCTGGTGGTGTGTAAATTAGATTGGGCGGGTATGAAGGGAGTCACCAGGATGTAGTGCGTGCAGCTCGCCAGGCCAATGCAAGTTCAGATTTGGCCATTTGGGGGAGGGCTCAACACAGGGACAGGAAAGATGGCATCATGCTTGCAACTACAGTGCAGGAGGGCTCAGGGAAAATATAGGCTCTCAGTTCAAACCTCACCCTTTACCCGCACTATTCAGTCTCTCCCTGTATGTCTCTGGCATCCCCCAAGTCACAGTCTCTCCACTGGAGCCCAGGGTGAGTGCCTAAAAGTGAGAGAGTCTGTGTGTGGGTTTAAAAAGGATGTCTGGGTTTCCAGCATCCTTCTGTCTCACCCAGGTGGATGGAATCTGGCTGATTTTCACAGCCAGATGTTTTGGGAGCTGCTCTTCCTGGCACTGGTGTTCCAAGCTGGGGGAGCCTTGTGTAGAACAAGGACCTCTCAGTTAAGACATTCTTCCTGATTCTTGACTATAATAAGAAGGTGTAAGTCAACCTGTTTTGCATCCCCACCTCTACTCTCAGTGTCAAGATGGCTTCTTCTTTATATCTTTAGTTATAGGATCTCTGTTCATCTAATCTTTGGATGGTTCTCCAGGGCAATTGGTCTATATTTTAGTTGTAATTTTAGTGTGGTTAGGGGAGGAAGCAAGCATAGTATTTACCTGCTCCACCATCTTGACCAACATTCTGAACAGTCTATACTGGGTCACATTAAATATTTCTTTTCTCATAAGTATCTTGTATTTCATTACTATGTTTAAGTTATGTTCAACATTAGGTTTCACTGTTCTCACATGTTAGATAAATTCCTTGTATTTTATTTTTTCATAAAGCTTTTTTCATTATTCTTATTATTATGTATTTACCTTTGCCTTTTTTTTTTATTTCATGATTGTACCAGAATAAGCATGTTGTTTTTACTCTCAGGTAATCAGAGTCTCATCTAGTGCTGACAACATAATAGCATAATATTTATTATTAAATGAATAACTTTTAATTAGATACCAAATACAAATGATTTCAGTTAACAGTTTGGTCTATTTCCTTTTTAGGTGTGCAAGAATAAGGAATGTATAGATAATACTGAATTCGTTTATGACTGTCCTTCATCAAAATGCAACGATCAAGGTGTAAGTACCAGTACTATCAGGCAAGAATGCAAATTATTAAAAGTGATTCTAGGAAAGAAAGCACAGCTAAACACACACATACTCACACACACACACACACACACACACACACACACACACATTTATAAATCTCATAAGAAAATCAACCTTATCTGACTTAAGTATTATTTTAAAATTATACTCAAACACAAATAATTTGAACTACTTATATTTCTCTCTTTTTCAGGTGTGTAATAATAAAGATAACTGTCACTGTAAACCCAGATATTTACCTCCAGACTGCAATACTGAGGATGATTCTTTTCCTGGTGGGAGCATTGACAGTGGCAATTTTCCAATTACAGGAGCACGAAATCCTGGTAAGTATTAATAACAACCTGAAAACATAATTAGAATAACCTTTTAATTTATTAAATTAAAATTAATAATATCTAATCTGCCTGTTTTATATTTAGATTATGTTTTAACATTAAATAATAAATCATATAGGCTATTTTACTTGTTTTACTTACAGAAAGTAATGTAATATATATTATAGGTGAGATATGTCAGTAAAGGCCCAGGCTGGAAAACAGAAATCACTTTTGTCCTTCATAAAGAAGGAATTTAACGTAAGGCATTAGGTAAGATGTAATGGCAGAGATGAAAACTAGTCAGAGAATAATGAGGCAAACCAGAAATTAGCAACAGCAGGAATCCACTATAATTTCTAAGGGTTGGAAGGACAATAAAAGGAGGTGGTATCTCTAGAACGAGATCCGAGTCGCCTAACATGACATATAACTACAGTCAAGGCTTTATATTAGGATCTTGACCACAAGGAGAGGCACTGTCTAGCACAATGTAGAGGCATAGAGCATTCACAGCCAGAGGTAAGATAAAAAGAGAAATAAATACCATTATTTTACACTTCTGACCCTTTACCCGTTGATTCCCATTGGCCAAATCTAACTAGAAGACAGAAGACCAAGGAACTTGGGGAATGTAGTGCCCTAAAAGTTTTTAGTTCAAAGCAGGGATGGACTTTTGAGCAAACCAGCATATCCAATGATACTTAGGGCCAGACTTCCTTTATATAAAAAATTAAATTTATATATAATTAAAGCAGGTTTTTAACAGATTTTGAGCCAGAGGTAGTCCTTAATATTTCCACATTCATTCATTCCATTGTTTAAAATATTATATTTAAGGTTATATAGTAATAGATTGATAAATGGTAACATTGCAAAATATTTAAGACATTATAAAGCTATGTCCATTTTAGTAGTAACAATTAGCTTTCAGTAACTTATGTTCAAATTGACTGCAATTAATTGCTTCTGTTAATGCACACACATACTATTTCCCCAATGAGCAGAGGAGACTACTACTTTCCTGGAATCCAGATTGACCTTAGTGATATGATAAGTCAGAAAAATCTATAGAAGTGGGATTCTGAGACTTCCATGGCCTTTCTGCAGGTTCTGACTAGGTCTTTTAGAATATTAATTCTTTGAATTCTTATTGTTGGAACACTTATTCTGTTGAAAATTATTTTTTCTGTATAAAATTTGACTACACTGAGACACAAAAATACAACCACCTACCTAAGACCTCTTCAAATTCATGACCCACAAAATTAGCAAAACTAAATATGATTGTTTTAAGTTACTAAATTTGGGGGAAGTTTTTTGTACAGCTCTCTCTCTTATATACAATTTGACATCAGAAGGTATATTTATATAATAAGAATCTAAAACATGTGGCATTAGCTTTGGAATTGGATGGTACATGAAAGGTAGAAAAACCTCTAGGAAATAGTTGGAAACTATTAGTATATAACAAAATTGTCTTAGAAGACTGTTGGTGAGCAATCTGAACGCATGTTATTAGAAGTTGGAAAAATGAGACTTATGAAGTGATGAATTATTTGGAATAATTGCTGTCTATGGTAATGTGGAAGGTAGAATTCATGGTTCTGTTTGGCAAGATTTTTCAGGTAGATTGTAAAGATTTCCAGGTAGGTGGCTTAAGTTATCTATGATAAAATATAAGACAGTAATAATTAATAAAGAAATAGTTCAATTTTCAAGTAAAATATAAAAGAGTTAGGACATTTGTTTTTGTTTGTTTGTTTGTTTGTTTGTTTGTTTGAAAAGAAACCAATTCTCATTCCTGGTCTGTTCCTGCAAAATATTCTTAAAGTAAAAAATATCAGACAGCCAATTTGTAGATATTAAGCAATAAATTTGATGTCAGATAAAAATTAAGTCAAACATATGACCTCTATGAAATCCTCAGAAAACATAAAGTGATGCTTAGGTATTTTCATCTAAATGAAAGCCCTCCCAAGTATTGGAATGCCTCACAAAAACTCCCAAACAATAAGCCTATTAGGAATCTTATATAAGTTATTCCATGGCAGCCCCAGAGCCCAATATAGAAAAAGGTTTATCTCAAAGAGGTTTCTGGGTGGGGCTTTTACTTAATGGGATATAATCATGCTAAGCGAAATAAGCCAGACAGAAAAAGTTGAAAATCACATGATATCATTTACATGTAGAATATAAACCTAAAAGCAAACAAATGAGCAGGACAAACACAAAGAGACTCATTGACACGGACTATAGACTAGTGGTTACTCATGGGGTGAAAGAGGAGGGAGGAGGTAGATGGGGTAAAGGGAGTCAAATATAGGGTTTAGGGGAAGGATGAAGTGAGTAAAGGGGATCAAATTTATGGTAGCTGAAGGAAACTAAATTTTTGGTAGCTGAAGTAAACACAATTGATTATACAAATATCAATTGATAACGTACACTTGTAAATTATATAATTACATTAACCAATATTACCCCAATAAACTTAATTTTAGAAAAATAAAGTAAAAAGAAATATTGCCAGAAAAGATTTATATCTAAAAACAAATTTAACTTACTCAACAATTCATATGGGATAGATCATAAATCTAAATGTAGAAGCTAGAATTATAAATCTTATTGAAAGAAACATGGGAACATTTTTCATGACCTTGGAATAAGCAATTATTTCTTAGATAAATCATGAAAATATATATCAATGCAATAAAAGAAATGTTAATTTGGTCTTTTTAAAATTTTATTATATGTACAGTATTTCTTACTAAAAATTGAGTTTGAGAAAAATTCAACTCTACCAGAGATTACACCTTAATTCTTTCATCTATATTATCAGACAGTTCTGAAAAGAGACTGCATGGAATAGAAGGTTTGCAATAAAAAGCAAGGGATGGAACCATTATTATAAGAGTTAGAAGAGTCTCTTTGGGCACTTACACTGTCAACTTATTTACTTCTTTAAAGAATGTTAAACGTAAATTATTAAATAGTTTAAATATTTTTTAATAGTTATATTAAAATGCAGAAATGTCTGTGCTGTATTCCTGATAATTGCTTTTGAATCACTGATATTTTCTTTCCTAGAAAAGCTCTATATTGAGAATATTTACCGATCCAAGCCTACAAGATGGCCAATTTTCCTACTCATTCCATTTTTCATTGTTCTCTGTGTAATGATTGCAACCCTGGTAAAAGTTTATTTCCAAAGAAAAAAATGGAAAACAGAGGAGTATACGAGCGATGAGTATATTGATTTCATATTTAAGAGTCATTACTTTTGTAATTTGTTGGTATTTATAGTAATGTGTTAATAAATAATACCATGATGTTACTAACAATAAATCAGATTTAATTTTATCTTTATAAGGAAATTTAATACTTAATCCATCAATGAATAATACAATAAAGAATGAACAGAATTTTTTAAAAGGTCAGCAATTTTAATCTTATAACAACTTGGATTTCTTAGGGGTAAAATTAAGTGGAAATGATTTCTAAGTAATGTTTATCTACATTTATTATCTGATCTTAATTATTAAATATGTACTAAACATTACTGTTTTTAATATTTATAAATTAAAAGAATTTTTTTCATAAACTGTTTTAGTAAAAGGTAGCAAAAAAATTCAAGAGAGTAGTTAGCCTTTTATGTAGTTAATAAATTGAGAGACAAGTAGCTACAGGTTGAAAAAAATTAAAATTAATATATAATATTAAGCCTGAAAAATCTAGATTATTGCTATGGCTAATCTATAGAAAAAAAATAAAACAAATAATTTTTTAAATTAAAATCCTTAGAAGAAATATCAGAAAATATGTTTCAAGATTAAAAATAAATGTTAAAGTCAATTTTCTTTTCTTCAGGGAAATTGATATAAAATAATTTATGTCTTTGAGTTTTATATCTGGGTCTTTCTTTTTCCTCAAGTGAATTAAATTTTGTTGTAATATATAAAGATGATGAGATCATATAAATTAAAAAGGAACACATTTCATAAAATATTTTAAAATTCTGTGTATGTAAGTTTGCTGAAATAATATGCAGCATGTATAATAGTTAACATTCAGTTAATACTTAAATATATTAAAGAAATTTTCTTATATTAGCTAACATCATTGTGGAAAAGCTAACATCAAACATCTTTTGGGGGAAAAGTAGCTGGTAAAATTAGCAGAAATAAATAGGGCAGAAGATAAATGGTAAAGTTTAAAGTTATTTAGCTAATAATGTTATGAATATGAAAATGATCTGAGTTTATTTTCAGGTAAACTTCCATTACTCTGTACTTTTCTCATGTTACTCTAGATTACCAGCTGAGAGATGTTCTCAGTGGTAAGATATTCTCAGAGAGTGGCTGCTATCAGATCTCAGATAGGGATTCAAAACTGTTTCAATACTGACAGATGGTAAAGTTTTGTAGAACAATATTTGAAGAAAATATAATTTTAAGAGACTGTATGTATTTTTAAATATATATAGGCAATTTGAAAGTGAGAGTGAAACCAAAGATTAGCCTGGAAAACAGAGAATCCATAACATCACAGTGAGTATCAAATATTATAAGGATGAGAGGGAGAGACAGAGATAATCTCATGTATTAGATAAATATGAATAATAAACATATTAAGTGGTAGTAGTCATATAGATGCATATGATATTAAATTAGATAATGTTTTTCAATACTGTAATTCATCTTAGACATAGTAAATAAAAGTGACATTTATTTTGTTATTTAAAAATTCTTGCAGTGTTACCTTTTACATTCTTCTAATCATGTTTAATTCTTTAGCATTTGTGTATTCAAAATGTTGGTTCAAATAAATTACATTATAGAACTCCACTTTATAATAAGTTACCCTCATGCTATTTTATGAATTAACCATCATTTTCAGTTTAATTGGGCATACAGGTGACTTTTCCCCCTTATTTATTTTTCCAGAGCAATTAACTTCGATGGACAGGAAAAATGGAAAAGAAAAAAAAAAGTACACGTATTGTCTGATTGCCTGGGATTCAATATCTGCATATTTTTGTTTTGCTCTGACAAGAAAAAGTGGAAGTTTATGTTATATTACTTATATTATATAACATGTATATTATTTATATATTATATAACATTTAAACAAGACAAGGATGCCTGTTCTCACCAATTTATTTAATGGATAACTTATTTGTAAGAAATGCTTGTATATGAGGGGTTTTTTATATCACATATTTTAAAGTTATTTCATACTAATTCTATTAATCAGTAGGAACCAACTGCAAATCAGCAAACATGATATAAGAAAGGTTATAATATAATAAATGCAATGCCATGATTAAAATAGGCCACTGTTATATTTTAAATTTAAATGGTATATAATTACGTTATAGTCTGATGGTGCATAACCAAGCAAAAGAAAACTAGATAAACTTTACCATTAAAAGAATTAGTAGAGATAAAAAAGAATATATCATAATGCAAAGCATTGATCTAAGAGAAACCTACCAAACATTCAAAGATGATTTAATACTTGTTTTTAAGCTCTTGCAAAAAACTGAAGAAGAGACAATACTGTCTAACATTTTATGAGGCCCAAATTACCCTGATACCAAAACCTGATAAGAATAACACACATACACACACACACACACACACACACACACACACACACAAAGTACAGAGCAATATTTCTAATTATACAGGTGTAAATATCCTAAACAAAATACATCATGATCAAGCAAGCTTTATCCCAGGGGCACAAGCATGGTTCAACATACACAAATTAATCAATGCACATGAACAAAATAAAGAATAAAAATTATATAGTCTTATTGATGGATGCAAAAAAAGTATTTGACAAAATATAGCATCTATTTATGATGAAAACACTTGACAAAATGGATATAGAAGGAAAGTGCCTCATCATAATAAAGGCCATATACAACAAACACTCAGATAATATCATAGGTAATAGTGAAAAACTGTAAGCTTCTTTTCTATGATCAGAAACAAGACAAGGATACCTGCTCTCACCAATTTATTCAATATAGTACTAGCTAGAGCAAGAGAAAGAAATTAAAGTCATCCAAATTGAAATAGGGGAAGTCAAATTGTCACTTTTTGTAGATGTCATGATCCTCTATATAGAAAACTCTAAAGACTTCAAGAAAAACTATTAGAAACAATAAACAGTAAACAATAAACACAGTAAAGTTGCAGGATACAAAGTCAATGTACAAAAGTCATCCATAGCATTCCTATACACGAACAGTAAAATTTTAAAAAAGAAATTTTAAAAATTCCTTTTGCAATTGCTACAAAAAGAATAAAATACCTGGGAATAAACTTTAAAAAGCATGTAAAAGACATATATACTAAAAACTACAAGGCATTATTAAAAGAAATTGAAGAATACACAAAAAAAATAACAGAAAGGTATTTCATGTGCCTAGATGGAAGAATCAACATAGTTAAAATGGCCATATTATCCAGAGCAACATATGAATTTAATGCAATTGGCATAAAAATCTCAATGTCATTTTTTAAAGTAATAGAACAAAAAATCAGATTTGTATGCAATCACTAAAGACTCCAAATAACCAAAACAATTCTGAGATAAAAGAACAAGACCAAAGATATTACTCTTCCAGACTTCAAATTATACTACAAAGCTACAAAACAGCATGGCATTAGCAGAGAAATAGACAGACCAATGGAACCGAATTGTGAGCCCAAATATAAACCCTTATATGTATATGGGCAAATAATTTTCAAAAAAAGGAGCCAAAAACACACAGTGGAGAAAAGAATGTCTTTTCAATAAATGGTCCTGGAATCTACAGCCATGACACCCTGAACACGCCGATTTCATCTGATCTTGGAAGTTGAGGAGGGTCAGACCTGGTTAGTACTTGGATGGGAGAACATCTAGGAATACCAGGTGCTGTAGACATTAATAAATCAATTTAAAAATATAAATAAATTAAATAAATAAATAAATAAATAAATAAATAAATAAATAGTACAAATGGTCTTGGTAAAATCGAAAAGCCACATGCAAGAGAATAAAAGTAGACTGCTGTCACCATACACCAAAATTAACTCAAAATCAATCAGAGACTCAAATAAGAAACAAAACAATAAATTCCATCAAAGGAGACATAGGAACTAAACTCACGGACCTTAGACTTAGAGAGGATTTTATGACTTTGACCTTGAAAGCAAGAAAAGCAAAAGCAAAAATAAATGAATGGCACTATATCAAACCAAAAAGCTTAGCACTGCAAAAGAAACCATCATCAAGACAGAGGCAACCAACTGAAATGGGAGAAGATATTTTAAAACAACGCCAACAAGAAGGAGCTAATAGCCTAAATATACAAAGAACTCATACAACTCAGTGACAACAAAAAACAAACAATCCAATTAAAAAATATGCAGAGGGCCTGAACAGACACTTTTTCCAAGAAGACATAACAAATGTCCAACAAATATATGAAAAGATGCTAAACTTCACTAGCTATTTGGGTAATGCAAATCAAAACCACAATGAGATACTGCCTCACACCTATTAGAATGACTATCGTTATATAACAAGTGTTGGAGAGGTTGTGGGATAAAGGAAAGCTCCTACGCTGCTGGTGGGAATATAAGCTGATACAGCCACTATGGAAAATAGTATGAAAATTCCTCAAAATTTTTGAAACTTAAAAAATTTTTAACCAATGATCTCAATAAATTTAACAAAAAAGAAAGAAAAGACCAAATATTTAAATATATAATCACTGAGTGGGATAAGAGAAGCCAAGTGGCTATAGGTACATATTAACTGAGTCATTAGTAAAAATCTAGCTCTTTTACCTTTTTAAATTTTGCTTAAAATTGCAATGTTTCCTAATCTTAAGACTAATACTATTTCTTTTATACAGACCTATATCAGAAGACAGCATTAGTAACATCAACAAGGTGAAATGTATTCAAACTATGGACAAAATGATATAATTCATAAAATATTTTTTTTATTTTAACAGCACATGAGTATGAGACTATTATTTTTATGTTTCATCTTTATCACTCTAATTGGTCAATATCATATAATAAAACAAAGTCTAATTCAAATTTGTTTTATATACTTCAGATTTTTTTAATGTTGACCAATATTAATCAAGAATTTATTTACTAACATTTTTTTTAGAAAAGAAATGACTTGAAGAGACTTAAATATGATCTCAAATAGCTATGCACTATCATGCCTTCTGCTACCATATTTAAAGTTCTAATTGGTAGATTTATATGAATTGCTTTTTGGCATTATGTTTCTTCCTCACTAAGATGCCATAGTTAATGTTATCCTCATTTTATAAATGAGGAAACAGATGTAAATATTTTAACAATTCCACATGTGTATAGAATTTTAGTAAATTTTAAAGTTGGAGTTTAATTTAAGACAATCATTCTAGGGCTTAAACTCTTAATAATACCACAATTTTGACACATATAGCTAGAGATGTGAAATGAAATTTACCTTTATTGAAGACATACTAGAAGCCAAGGAAAATGCTAAGTGCACTCTCTTTGCAAGGCAGAAAGACAATTATTTACTCTAAGATGAGATAAAAAAATATACATATATACATTGTTCAAATTTCTGACTCAAAAGTGTAAAAACATTTTGATGTTTGACATATTAGACCTCTCACTTGAAGTAAATGAAAAAATTCAAAAATTTAACCAGAATGAGGTCAGAGTTTATCAAATTACTTATCTGACATTCCTCCATATTTAACTTTGAGAGTTAATAGACTGTTTTCTTATCTGCCACCAAAGGAAACATAACTCCTACCCTCAAAGTAAATTAATCTTCTTTCTGCCTAGACCAATCTCTACTTCTTCTCTGATTACTCCATTAAAACCCACATCTTAGGTGAAGATTGTGATACTTGGTTCATGGTCTTCCTCTAATGTCCTACAATCATAGGCTTATCATCACGCTGGGTGTCTTTATCTGAACTTTAATACCCAATTTCAGTCATTTCCTCCTAAAACAATATACCGGCATTGCTATTTCCCTGATTTTTCCAATTCTTAAGTCATAAATTAAATATGCTGCTTTCCTTTACATTTTCTTTCCTTTTTTTCACAGCTTTCTCTTGCCACCAGTACTCTATGGTTATAATAAGATCTTCCCTCAAGAATTTAAAATAGTGGGTTAGGAAGTTAGTTCATAAGCAAGAAACATATTTTATAAGTTGATTACATAGTATATTGAAAATGATTGATTGTGTGGAAAAGATTAGCATAGTAGGGTAATTAGGAGAGTTGATCTTGAAGGAGAAATTTGATAGAATTTGAAATATGGTTTACTCAGTAGGCCCTATTGAGCAAGTGATACGTAAGAAAAAAATTAGAGGAGATGCAAATATTCACTCAGTTTAGATATCCAAAAAATGTAACCTGGACGCACAAGGTCAACTCACATAAGTCATTTATTTAAATGCACAAGACACATGACACAGCGAGAGTGCAGGAAAACAATGTTGATCAGAGAAGCACCTCATGTATAAGGTCTCGGGGTTCCTTGTTTTAAATTTTAAACACCTCGTCATATGTCCCACTGCCCTTATCTTGATGAAAAGTGAAACCAAATGTCCAGCCTTTCACAGAGTTAAAGATATAGAGCTTTTCTATTCCAGCTGTAAATCAATGTTGTCTTACCACAGACATGCATATATCTGGGTAGGAGTTTTCCAATCACAAGAAGGAGACAATGAAGAAAAATTAGGAACATTTGATAACTAACAGTGATGTCTGTTCATCTGGAACACAGTTAACGGGAGGTCATATGACAACTTTTAAAGGCTGTTTTGTTGAAAGTAGTTTGTAACGATGGCAGGAGTAGAAGTGTGGAAACCAGTTAGTGCAGTGTTTCTGAAACAATCCAGGAGAGAAGACATGTTACCTCTGACCAGTGATAGTAAAGATGGCTTTAGACAAAAAATATAAAACAGAACCAACAGAATAAATTGAGTTTCTATGTAGACTGTAAGAAAAAAAATGCGTTAATGATGTTTATTGACACAAAGCAGAAAGATAGTAAGGCTAAAATGTAAACCCAGACTGGTTTCTAAATTTGTGCTCTTAATACATTTTAAAGTTTATTTTAAAATTTATGAACATTGAGAGATAAACTCTACATAGGTAATCCAAGCCAAGAGATTACCTGTTTGGTGTGTCATGACATGGTGTTTAAATTTTCTTTTATATAAATAGGAACATAGCTAAAGTATTTTTTAAGTAGTAAGGGAGGAATTTAGCATGCAAGATCAAAAAGTTTGTGAGATATAACAGGTAGATTAATTAAATAACGATTGATGGATGTATTTGGATTGGACTAAAAAAGATCTACAAAGACTTAAACATTTCTAACACAATAGATAATGACACCTTTTACTTATGACATTTTATAGAAGGTAAGAAATAATTGAAATGACACACAGAGAAGTAAAGGATGAGTTTGGTTTTGAACATGTGTATATTAGGACACCTGTTGGATATGCACTGAGAATGTCTGGAATTAGCCTTCCTCTATAAATAAAAATAGACTGATAATTATTATTATTATTAATTTCTTCACTTATTTTTTTATTGTTCTGTTCCTTTGTTGCCTTGTTGATTTTTTTACCCACATAAAATACAGAGATTGTATAAATAAAACACATATAAATACCAAATTATAATATTGCCTTTTAATGTGGCCATCACAAAGGGTTCTGGAAAAAGAAATGGATTTATAAATTTCATGGAGCACAAGCATAGATTATGACAGTATAACCAGTGTCTTATCATACTAATTAGCTACTATACCTGTAGGTACATAGTGTAATTAGACAGCTTTTATTAAATTAAAATTTACATTTCTATTCTTTCATATTTCTTTTACAACATCAACTAAATAATAATGTCAAAAAGCCAAGAAACTCACCATCGACGGGCCTGATCCAAGAATGGGGAAAAAAAGTCTGCTTTTCTCTCCTTTTGTTATGACTTAAAGTTTTCAGTTTCACAAACCAAAATAAATCCTGTGAGTGAAAGTATGTAGGCTTGTGTCTATTGATTCTACTATCTGCTGTGATCCTTTAGTACAAAATAAGCAGCTTTGCCTTTTTTGAACTTGAGAAGCTGTTAAATCCCAAAGCGAAAACATTTCATTACCTGCTGCTGCTATTCACGCTCAGATGCCTATAACTCCAATCTCAGGAGAGGATGCCTACAGTTCACACCTCTCCAATAGCTCATGACCTCCAATCAATTCCAGGTTTGGATATTAAGAGGAAGAATTGCTAGGTAAGGCCAGTTCCAAGCCCCCAGGTAGTCACTATAACATCTACTCCATAGTAATAAAATTGCTCAAACTGAGTTTCTGGTCATAGATAACAAATTCTGGCTCTAGCGAGACTTCCCTGGCCTCATGTGAAGTGAGATCTAGAATATATCTTTGTCCTTTAGGGGAACCCAGACTTGCTGCTCTTTCTTTACCTGAAGCTGAGCTTTCCTAGGTAAGATTTTCTTGTTTCAGTGTCCCATCTCCCTGTCTCCCACTCACTGCGATAGGGTACACTTTTATATGCCTCAAAGCATCATACATAGATTACGGAACCATCAGCCTACCTGGAGTCTAATTAGGACCTACTGATCCTCATCGATAAACAAAGATGCTCCTGGGTCAGGAATGGGAATACTTCATGTGGTCTAGTCATACAATGGAATATTTTTCAGCCATAAATGGAATGAAGTACTGATACTGCTAGAAAAGAATGAAATTTGAAACCATTATGCTAAATGAATAAAGGCAGTCACAAAAACAACAACAACAACAACAAAAAACGTATGTTTGTATGAAGTATCTAGAACAGGGACATTTACAGAGAGATTAGTGGTTCTTTAAGGCTGTAATGGTGGCTGAGAGGTGAATAGCTGGAGCAGGCAGTGATTATAGCTAAAAGGTACAGAGTTTCTTTTTGAGATGACAAAACCGAAAGTGACTGTGGCAATTGTTGCACATATCTGTGAATATACTAAAAATTCTACAATTTTTTTTTAACTGTAATACTTTAATTGGGTGAGTAGTGTGGTCAAAAAAATACACATTGGAATGATTCTGCATTAACTTTCCCTCATATTTTGTGCGAATATGATCACTAGCCTGTCTTATTTTAATAACAACTTCTGAAGATCAGTTTCCCAGGTGTACTACCACCTGCCAGTTCCAAGTTTTAGGCCTGACCAAGGGTTTATTTTTGCCACTGTTAACACAATTCATTCTTATAATAGGGTGTACTTGGATTAAAAACTGTTTTAGTTGAGAGGTGGGATGGAAGTTGAGTTAGATTTTGGCTATGAGCTGTTTAAGAGTTCATCAGAAAATTCAAAGACAGTGGCACAGTCTTCCTCTTACAGGGGTGTCCTTTCTCCTCTCTCTGCTTTGCTGCCTTTCCCATCTCTATAGCTTCCTTGCTAGTGCTCCCAGTGCCTGTAAGCAAAACAAACTTAGGTTGCATTTTAACGTTTCCTTTTCTTTCCTCAACTGATTATACTCTGATGCTCTAAGAATAGGCACACAGCTGAAGAAAAGTGGTTTTTGATGGCCTGATCCAGGATCCAATTCAATAATTCTGATTTTTATTTTCTTGTTTGCAGAGATGCGTCAGCAGGAGCACGCCTAAAGCAGAATATGTCTCGTAAAAACGGCTAACATTTCTATCTTCCTCTTTCTCCTCCACCACAGTACATAAACATGCCAGAAAGCTGACACGGACAAACTCCGTCAGCAAAGCAAATCGTGCTCACCTGGCCCCTCCGCAAGTCCGGAAGAGTTTATCAAACAATGTAAATTCACCCAAATTGACGACGAACCCGCTGTGCGGGAACGCGCGTGCTCCTTCCTTTGCCCAGTCCTGTCTGAGGCTGCTGCCCGGGCAAACAGGATGCCACAGGGTGAACTAGCGGGAACAGAAAACGGTTCCTCCCGGGCCCGGCGCGGCGCACCTGGCTCTGCCGCCCGCGAGCCCCGGCGCTGCCCAACGGCTGCGGGCGTCGGCCGCGGCCGCCGCGCTCGGCCCAGCGATGCTCCTGCTCCTCGCTCTGCTCGCTGAGCTGGCGACGCTGCACGCCCGAGAGGGTAAGCCCAGGCCTGGACTTCCTTCTCTTTTTTTGCCTCTGAGCAGGGCTGGGCTCTTCCTGGGACCCCGAGAGCTCCTTTCCTGGATCTCCTGCCGGTGCCTTCCTCCGACCAGGACGGGGGACGGATGCTGGTCGCCAAGGAGGCCACACGCCGCACGACGGGGCCAGGCTCTCAGCAGCTGAGGCAGCCGGTCTTCCTGGCTCACCCGCTCTGTGGCCATCAATCTACCAGTGTATGAACCGCCCTCAATTTCTTCCTCGGAGTCCCCAGCGAAACAGCCCCCGAGTCGTCCTGCAGGAATGCGACAGTCCGGGAAAACTGCGGGGTCTAATTTTTATTTGTTTGTATCTCAGGCATTTTCAGTGTGCCGTCGAAACTGTCGCGGAAAGCTTTGGACCAAAAAGGTGGGCAAACAGAGAATACGTTTATCGACAATTGTAGACCCCTCCGTGCGTGGACTCAGCCAAGAACCCATACCTGACTGAGATGATTGTAGTTGTGTAAAAAAAATAAAAATAAAAGGTTTTCTTGTCCTCACTGCAGATTCCAAAGAAATATTCCTACATGTCACAATTCCATGGAAGATAAGATCGAATGAGAGTGAAGCTGCAAAGAAGCAGGTAAAAGATTAAGAATATTTGTTTAATAATGTAAAATTTAAGACTTTAAATTTACCTTCGTATTAAGTCAGAACATACTGATTTGTATTTATCTACAAAGCAAAATGTTTTTATTGTGCTATTTTGTCACTTCGTGTGCTTTGATCCTCCCTTTGTTACACCTCTTCTGTTAACTCCTGTGCCCCTTCCTTCATCTCTCCATCTCTTCTGACATACTTGTTCACAGTTTTCAAAAAATAACACTTTTCAGGAAAAATAGTGGTAGAAAGAAAATAAATATGAAGTAAGTGTAACAATGGTCCAGTGACAAGAGAGCAAGATTTATACCTAAAAATTTTGATCCAGAAGCATCAGACTTAGTAGAAGTATGGCCAGAGAAAGAAAGAAAGAAAACAGGAAGAATTAAAATGCCACATTTTCCTTATACAATGGAAAAGATGGTAATAAATAAATACGAACTGAAAAAAGAAGTTGAAAAAAATTCTTACCTGCCATATAAAAAAGGAATTAAATTGAAGGCATTTAGTCTTGAGTATTTTTCTGATTAAGATACTTCAGACTGGCATAGTTGTGTTTTATATTACAAACCAGTAGTCACCATTCAGGTAGTTAACTTTCTATGTGGTTAAAATGGTATGGTCAAATCAACATGTAGTAATTCTGAAAATATTTTACATTGAAGAAACATTTTTTAAAATAAGAATAAGTAAAAATTAACTATTTATTAACTATTTTTGTCAAACAGTAATAAAACCTATCATGATTTTGTTTTACTATTGAACAATAATAAAAATAATATATGTGAAATCGTAATCGAAAATAACAATTAAATAGTTTTCTTTAGAGAAGTTGCGTTTTCATGTACTAATCTCATTTAATTCTCACATTAACCTTCTAAAGAAGGATGTGGATATATATGATATAAATAACTATATATAATATATTTGTATTTAATAAAGAGGATTGAAAATATTAAGGGCATCAAAGCTACAGCATTCAGGACATGAAATCTAATCTTTAAATTATGACTCCAATTCTATTACAAGTACTACCTTGTGTTGAAAAATTGTTTATAAAAAGTTTCTTTTTCTGATTCACTTCTATTGGTACATTGTCATTGCATGATCACTTTAAACATTAAATCATTTATTTCAAATTACCTGTCACAAAGCATATAGCAATTATGCTGGACATGAAATGGTTTTGCTATTAAGTACAAGAAGTATTTAATACCTGTTTATGTTTTTGGTATTGTCATTATGGAATTCCGAAAGCCATTTTTTCCTGTGATAGAGTATGATTAATGTTCTCCTTTCATTTTTTACAATAGACCTCCCTTTGTCTTGTTCTCTTCCTTTAATTCCTTATTACCCTATGTCTTTCTATTATTAAATGATACAAAGGATTCTTTCTTTATGGACTTCCAGTTTATCGTGACAACCATATATTTCACTAAAGCAACTACAGAATTTATGCAGGTGTCCAATCTTCTAAGGTTTATCTAAATATATTTGTGGAAGCTATAGGTGATGCTATTGCTATAACACTGGGAAGAAACTTCTCCGTTGAGAAGAGCTGACCTCCTTTCAACATTTTCCTGCCCAAGACCATTGTGATTATACCTGTAGTTAAACAAGTTCTGTTTATTATTTATTACAATGAGAGAGAACACAAACCAAGAAGGGTGTGTTAGAAAGGCTTGAAAAGATTTTGGCTTTTGTTAGAGGATTTGGGGGAGGTTTTAGGAAGTAAGCCTTTGCTCTAGTTTGAATGCAATCAGAAAATAGAGCTAATTTTATGATTGTGTATCTTAATAAATCTTATTTAGGAAAAGGAAAGATTAGAAAAATCCTGCAGCTATAATTGGTTAAAAAAGAAACAGCAACTCATGTTAGTCCAAAAGGACATATTTGCTCTTTTTTTTTTTCATTTAGAAAATGTTTATATTTTATTTGTAATCAGACATGATTATGAAGTGGTCTTGTTTTGGTCTTGATCCATAATTGTCTCACAGTAGCTGTGTGTGATATTGATATTCTGTGAAAATGTTTATGTTGAACAGTAGAGCACCAAGGCCAGTTCATATTACCAAGCCAGCTTTTCAATATTGAGGACTGCTTTTCTATTTCTCACCCTTTATCTATTCTATATGCATATATAATATATAATAATATTTAATATACAATAATAATGATATATTAAATATGTATAGTTCTCAATTTTTATATATATAAATTTACATTAGATGATATTAGGCATTAATCAGTATTAATTAATATCAAAACAAGTATTAAAATCATAGATGATGGCAGAATACAAGTGAGATATATAAATTAAGGTTAAGTTGTCATGGAAGAGTTTGGGAAGAACCAACTAAACAAAATATCTATTTCAGCTGATAGGTGACTTTATGTTATACATTTTGTATCTGTATACTGTTAAGTAGTTAAATAAATAGTTTTTGATGCTGCCATTAGACTGGGTTGGCTCTAGTGTCTTTAGTTGCCTACATAAAACAAACAAACAAACAACAACAACAAAAAACAGAACCGAACCAGAATCAATGCTCTAGAGTCTGAGTAAATGAAACTCAGAAAACAATTCATAAACAACCAACTAGATTTTCTAAAATCTCAGAAAATGAAACTCAAGAACAACTAATCATAAACAGCCAAAAAACTAGCATTCCCTCAAGTAAAGCAACTGTTTAAGTTATAGGCACTTTAAAAAATTGCTGTGCTTCCATGTCTTCCCTATTCAAACTTCTGCCCTAGCCGCCATCCACAGAGTGCCCCTAACCAATCTGTTTTTGACTCTACCAATTCAAATCGTTGTTTGCTCAAATAAGCTCTTTAAAATTTAATGTGTTTCAGTTTATCTTCTTACAGCTCTGGTATCAGAAATAAGATATAAAGGTGACTCCATACACACACACCCATGGCCTCCGGGAGCAGCAGGCAATCAGGTGAAGGAACTTGACACTGTTGTGCTCACTGTTTTTTCACTGCATTGGAAGGTCAAGCTTAAGTTTTCCTCTTAGATCCAAACTGTGCACATTAGCATTACCAGTTTTCCGAGTTTCTCTGGGCATTTCTTTCTCTGGACTATGTTTAGAATTGGACCAGATCTGACTGACACTGGACAGGGACCAATGTAAAGCCTCAGACAGCTAAAATTTTTTAAGAGAACAGAAAGAAAATGGGTTCCTCCAAGTCTAAAGAGTTGGTGACACCTCCATCTGGGCCTCTGGCTCACTATAGGTCTAAAAATTACAGGACCAGAAATTGTGCTTTTCTGAAAAAGTGGGTTACTAAAAATAATATTGAATTACAGTGGCTCCAGTAGAAAACTTTTAATCTAGATAAGTTCACCCATTTATGAGCTACCCTAGATAAAAAGGGTCCTGAACTTCCTCAAAGCAATGTAATATAAGAACGTTGTAGAAGACTGAATGAGTAAAATATTGCCTCCTTAAAGGATTCCTCGCCAAAAAAAAAAAAAAAAAAAAAAATGAAAAGCTTAAGCAACAAGTTGTTGGTGAGACTAAGAACTAAGAACAATTGCACATTGACTGACTCAGAACTTGCCACCTCTTTACTCTTCTCTCTCTAAATATTCTGAACCTACTAATTCTTTGGTTCAGTTGCCTTTCCATTATGAAGATGAGCTGGGGGTTAAACAAATGCTTTTTAAAGTGAACCTGGAATTCCAGATGTAACTGGGTTTTTTCATGGTCAAAGGCTTTTCAAACTCTAGAGAGGATTATCAAAAATTTTATTAGAAATTCTAAACTCTAATTGGAGCTTACAATTCAAGGCTTCTGTATCTCTACCAACTTATTCATGTGATGTTCAGTCCTGCTGATAGCCAAAAAAAATGGATAGCTGAAGTCAAATGGAAATATCTCACAAGCAATATGGAAGACTTGCATACTAATAGTTCTTACAAAGATGGGCCAAAACATGCTGAAAATATTGGTAAAGTATATTCTGAAAAGTCTGACTGGTCTATCATTCAACCATGCAAACAAAAAAGGATGAAATAGTCTCAGGGTATAAGACAAGGTTGGAAACTCTCTTTGTGAAGCTTTCTGGAATTGTTTTATTAAATAAAGACACACAAAAAAAATCCCTATCTTACTTATTGATGAGCTCCATCCCAAGCTAAGTAGCCTAGTAGAGTCACAGCCTGGGTTAGGAAGCCTTAGCTGAACATTTTAAAAACACCATGGAACAAGATGGAATTCTAAAGGCCACAAACTTATGACCCTGCAATCACATTTCCAAAGGCCAAAAAATTTCCATTTACTTATTTTAACCAAAACCTAGAAGTCCTTCATTCAAGAGTATCATACCCTGTAATGTCTGCCTACTTTGTGAACCAATGAGGCCCTAGAAAAGGGATACCCATGTATAGCCCATAATTTAATATACATCCATCTATAAAAAGCTATTTATAAACAAATAACTAGATTTTTCCAGTTTAAGGCAATTGCTCAAGTTATAGCCAATTAAATAATTGCTTTGCTTTTCTTCTGCATCTTCTCTTTAAAAATTTTGACTATATAGTTATCAGAACTTATGACTTTTATGCTATTTTTTTCTGGCATTAATTACCATTTTTTTTTACTTTCACTTAAATAACTTCCTTTATCATTTCTTGTAAAGCAGGTCTAGTGGTAATGAATTCTCTCAGCTTTTGTTTGTTTAAAAGAGTTTTTTTCCTCCTTTGTTTCTAAGGACAGTTTTGCCAGTATCAACATAAGAAATGTCCAAACTTGTAGAGAATTTTTATAGAAGTATATTTGAACCAAACAGACAACATTGCCAGGAAGGAAGATCTCAAAAGATCCAGAAAATAACAATTTTGCAGTTTCTTTTATACGTTTGAAATTAAGGATGGAAGGTTAGAAAGATTACATGAAGGTGGGAGAAAGCACAAGGTACAACATAATTAACAAGATTATGTACTTCCTTGAGGGTGGTTATGTCTTTAAAGGGTCTGGAAAAGAGAATTTCTCTGGCATTTTAAAAGGTGTGCTAATCTAGATGCATGAGAGCAACGACAGAGCTTACTTAAAAACAAACTGGGGCCTGACTACCCACCCCATGATCTGCCCAGTCAGGAATTTTGATCAGATCAACCTGTGAGGTTACTTTCAGTTAGATTTATTACACTGCCTGCCCACCCCCAACTGTGTGTGTGTGTGTGTGTGTGTGTGTGTGTGTGTGTGTGTGTGTGTGTGTGTGTGTTTGTGTCTTTTTCTTTTCTTTTTTTTTTGCATATGAGAGAGAGAATTTAGGGTTGAGAGTTTTTATTTTTTCAATATTATGAATATTTCACTCCATTCTGTTCTAGCCTGAAAGTTTTCTGTTGAGAAATCTCCTGATAGCCTTATAGGATTTCCTTATATGTAACTTCCCTCTTCTCTTGCTGCTTTACAACTGTTTTATCTTTGACTTTTGACAATTTAATTATAATGTGTCTGGTATACCCTTATTTGGGGTCTTTTGGACCTCATAGATCTGGGTGTATATTTTTATTCCCAATTTTGGAAAGTTTTCAGACATTATTGCTTTAAATATACTTTCTGTCCCTTTTTCTTTCTCTTCTCTTTTTTGTAATTCTCATAATCAAATTTCTTTTGATTATGCCCCATAAATCCTGTAAGCTTTCTTCAACTCTTTTTTATTTTTTTTTTATTTTTGATCCTCTGGATAATTTCCAATGTCCTATCGTTCCTGTTGCTAGTCTTTCTTCTGCATGGTGCTCTACTTTCAAACTCTCTATTCAATTCTTTAGTTTAGTTTTGTATTTTTTAGCTCTAGGATTTTTTGGTGCATGTGCGTGCGTGCGTGTGTGTGTGTATGTGTGTGTGTTTGATGTTTGCTATTTCCTTGTTAATTTTGTTTTGTTCATGCATTGTTTTCCTAATTTTGTTTAGTTGTTTGTCTGCGTGTTTATGTAGTTTGCTAATATATATATATTTGTATGTATGTATATCACAACTTCTTTATATATTTATTCATTGGTGGATACTTAATTTGTTTCTATGTTTTGGTTATTATAAATAATGCTGCTATAAACACAATATCTCTTGATATGGTAGTTCTATTTTTAATTTTTTGAGCAACTTCCATACTGTTTTACATAGTGTCTATACGAATTAACAATCTCTCCAACAGGGCACAAGGTTTCTTTTTTCTCCACATACTCACAACATTAATTATTTCATGATCTTTTTGATGATAGACATTTTGAGGTGTGTGAGATGATATTTGTCGTGGTTCTAATTTTCAGTTCCCTAATGATTATGATGTCAAGTATCTTTTCATGTACATGTTGACTATTTATATATCTTCTATTGAAAAATGTGTGTTTAGGTGCTTTGCCCACTTTTTTAATTGGATTATTTGTTTTTTGTTTTTTGGTTTTTGCTATTGAGCTGTATGGGTTCTCTGTATATTTTGAATATTATCCCCTTATCAGGTGTGTGGTTTACAATTTTTTTTCCCATTTTATAGGCTGTCTTTTTATTTGGTTGATTTTCTTTTTTAGATGCAGAATCTTTTTAGTTTCATGTAGTCCCACTTGTTTATTTTATATTTTTTTTTGTTGTGTGTGATTGAAGTGTCATATCCAAGAAATCATTGCCATGACCCATGGACCCATGTCAAAAAGCTTTTATTTTATGTTTTCTTCTAGGAGTTTTATGGGTCTTGGTCTTACATTTAAGTCTTTGCTACATTTTGAGTTAACGTGTAATATAAGAGTCTAGTTTCATTCTTTTACATGTGAGCACTTAATATTCCCAGCACGATTTATTGAGAAGACTATCTTTTCTCCATTGAGTAGTCTTGGCTCTCTTATCAAATATTACTTGACTGTACATACATGGGTTTATTTCTGGGCTCTCTGCTATGGTCATTTGCCTTTCTGTCTGTTTTTATGCCAGCACCATACTGTTTTGATTACTACAGCTTTATAATATAATTGAAATAATAAAGTGTAGTGCCTCCCACTTCGTTCTTCTCTCCGTGTTGCTTGGTTATCCATTCTTTTGTTGTTCATTATAAATTATAGAATATATTTTTTTACTTTTATAAAAGTGTTATCAGAATCTTGATAGGGATTGCAGTGCATCTACAGATGGCTTTGGGTATTATGGACATTTTAATAATATTTTTCCAATTCATGAACACATGATACCTTTCCATTTATTTGTGCCTTTGATTTCTTTTATGAGTGTCTTGTAGTTTTTAGTTTACAGATCTTTCACCTCTTTGGTTAAATTTATTCCTAAGGTTTTTTTTGTTTTTGTTTGTTTGTTTTATCCTATTGTAAATGGGATTATTTTCTTTATTTCTTTTTCATGTAATTTCTTGTTAGTATACAGAAACATTACTGATTTTTTGTATGTTAACTTTGTAATCCTGTAACTACTCAAATCATTGATTCACTCTAACAGTTTTTTGGTGTCCCAGTCCACTGGTGAATATATCTCCCATCTACTCACAACCATAAAGCCTGATCAGGAACACCTGGGAAACTGATGAGAGATGGGCTTCCCATTTCATTTAGGCAGGGGAGCTGATACATTGCCTGGCATAGTGCTGACTATAGCTTCCGGCCCTGCCTGAACAAAAAGACTGGCAAAAATAGCTGGAAGCTGCATAGCTCAGCAACACTCAAGTGGAGGGTATAACAGGCAAAGCCCATCACTCACAGAGCAAAGACAGTGGCACCATTCGGCCAGAAACTTGGGAAACGTGTCACCTTGAATCAAAACCTTCTTTCTTAACTTCTTTTGAATTATTGAATATTCAATGATATTTCTATTTCCATTCAATTTTCTTTTTCTATTTTCTTTTCAGTGATTTATTATTGAATCTTTATTATTGAATCAAAAGATTACTTTTGAATAATATAATACAATGTCACCTACTTATGTAGAATTTTAAAATAATATAATTTTTTAATTTTCCTATTTTTTGTGATATGGTTATAGATGTATTCTAATATGTTGTAAACTCAAGAAAACACTGTTAATATATTTTTAATGTAAATTATCTATAGATTTAAAATAAATAAAATTATTATTATTTACATACTTAATATGCCTGGTGCTTTTCAATACTCTGTATGATTATACTTTGTGTGATATTGTATTTCTTTTTCTTGAAGAACAGCTTTTAAAATTTCCTTTCGTGTAAATCTGTGGTTGATGAACCTCTCAGCATTTGTTTTTCTGATATTTTTCTGATATTTTTCATTCTTTAGAGATGTAAATGTTTTATCATATTTCTTCATAGTTTCTAGTGAGAAGTCTCAGGATATCCTTCTTATTATTATTCTGAAAATACTTATATATTTTTCCTAATTGCTTTAATAATTTTTTTAGCACTTTTTATTTCAATTTGATTCTGTGTCTTAATCTAATTTTTAAGAGTGAATGGGTAGCCTGTGAATGTATATCCTATATGGCAATTTGGTGTATGGTATAACATATAAGCAGTATTTGTCCATTCTCACTTAGCATAATGTCTTTTAGGTTCAACTGTGTTGCTGCAGATGGCAGTATTTCTTTATTTTTTAAGACCGAATAATATTCAATTGTATGTATGTGCCACATTTTCTTTATCTATCCTCTGTTACAGACATTTAGTTTGTTTCCATATCTTGGCTATTGTGAATAATGCTACAGTGAACACTGAAGTACAGATTTCACTTGAAGTAATTCTGTTTCCTTTCAATACATACCAAGTAGAATTGCCAGAGAATATAATAATTCTATTTTTAATTTTTTGAAAAACTATAATAGTTATACCAATTTTATTTCCACAAATTGTACACAAGCATTCCTTTTTCTCCATATTCTTGCCAGCATTAGTTACCTCTTGTCTTTTTGATGTAGGTGTATGATGATAGCTCATGATTGTTTTGATTTGTTGTTTCGGTATTATTTCAACACCAGAAGTTTTATTTATTTCTTTTTTATAACTCTATGCCTTTATTGATTGTCTCCATTTAGTGAGATATCATTAAAATACTTTCCTTTAGTATTGTTTCTTTAGCTCTTTGAAATTATGTAAAATACTTTTTTTTTTTTTTTTTAGTAAATTCAGTATCTAGTCTTCCCCTAAAAGTTTCTATGGATAGCCTTTTTACTGTATATGGGCCATACTCTCTTGGTCTTTTTCATATCTCATAATTTTTGACAACTGAAGCTGATCATTTCAAATAATATATTTTGGTAACTTTAGAAACCAGATTCTTCCTCTCCTCTGTATACTATTGCTATTCTTTTTAATTATTTGATTTGTAAATTTTATAACTAGTTCTTTAAAAACCTATATTCTGTGTTGTGTGTAGCCACAGATGTCTCTATTCTGTTAGCTTATTGGGGCGTTAAAGCTCAGATAGAGAGTTCTTTAAATGCTTGGCCAATAAGTCTCTCAGTCTTTGCTGAAGGTCTATGTTTGCATTTTAGAGCATATATTTGTCACTCAGCCAGGCAGTTAACAACTATGTTTATCATTTCACCTCCTGCTTACACAGAGCTTTAAGGTCAGCCAAAGTTGAGAGTTTAGGGTCTTTTCAAGTCTTTTTTAAGCATGTGCACACCTTGAGCATACAAAGCCCTATACATGTGTGTGGCCTTCTAGATATAAGGAAGTTTGTCATTGTTTTCCAAAGCTCCAAGAAGACATTCAGTCCTATAGCTTTTCCTTTTTAAGTTTTTTGGTTGGTCTATTGTTTGCCCTGCTGTTATTCATGGCCTCAGACAACCATGAAGTGGAAAAAAAAAATCTGTAATTGTTTTTAACAAATGCCTTTGAGAGAAGGTTTTTGACCCTTGGGGAGATCTGGTTTAGGACAAATATGGACAAACTTGAAATTAATCTTCTAGGAGCCACAAAATAGGTCAAACTGTGACTTTTTTCTGGAGATAAGATTTTGAAGATGTCCTAGCCACATTCTGCTTTATTTAGAGGTTTTCAGTCTGCTGGTAATCACCACAAATGCTGTCGATTACTTTTCAATTAACAGAAAAAGAGACTAGAGCAAATTCAAATCTCACAAACATTGGTATTTTTACCAGGATCAGTTATTTTTCTTGAATAAATACTTCCTGAAGTACTGAAAGCTTTTGGTTAATTTCCAGAGATCTGAAGAGTTTGATTCTGACAATTTTTCCAGTTCTCTTGTTGCTTTTATGTAAGAGAGAATTTTGATGGTTCTCATTCTGATTTTCACGATGTCACTTCATTACATGAGTTTTATATAATGTGTATTTAGAATATTTTAGCACAACATGTGTTTTTATCTCCCCTTGGTTATTTCTCCATTGACCCATGGGAAATTTAGAAGTGTGCATATTTAGGCTTTTCATAGATGTACTTTTGTTACTGATTTTTAATTGAATTTCATCATTTTTACAAAATACATTTGACTCCAGTGTGTTTCAGTATATATATTATGTAGTTGTTTTGTGTAGTATTCTATAGATATTTATTGGCATAATTTGTTTTCCTCATCTTTTTTTCTTGTAAGGAATTTGTAGTTTGTGTCTGTTGTTATAACATCCTCCTGTGGGACAATATTTGAAATTTGTTCTGCATTTTTCATTTCTAAGTGATATTTCATTATTAATTTTTACATTTAAATAATACAGGATAAGTATGGCAAACTTTTGCAATTTACTTTCAGTCACTCATTGGTTTTGTCTAGAAGTTTGTGGGAAAATCATAACAGATTTCTCTCTGAGGATTTGGATAAACAGTCAGCCACTTCAGAAACTCTACCCAAATACATCTCTTCTACCTTCTGTTACCAGAGCAAAAGGGGTCCATCTGCCTGTGCATCTCTGAGTAAAAGAAGAGATACATGCAGATTTTGCAGCAAAAAAAAAAAAAAAAAAAGTAAGATTTAAAGAGTTGCAAGTCCTGGAGACACAGGTGAGCTCTTGCTTTCAACAACCTGGCTTCCCAGTCATCTCAGGAGTACAGATTATGTAGGGGGAAATCAGCAGTCACAGGATCTAAAGGAGTTGGGGGACATGGGTGCTATTGATTGGACGATTGGACAGGGCTGGGGTAATGGATCATTGTGTTTGGTTCTGGAATCAGCCATGGCACTGTCTCATCTGATCCTATGGCCTGGTCCCATGGCCATGGGGTTGTTGTTCTGCCTCAATGGGCCTGGAGTTGAAACACATCTAAGGCAAAGATGTAATCCTTAGTGTAACTAAAACTTATTGCCTTCATGATTATAGATCTGAAGGTCAGTAAAACTTATGTCCTTAAAGCTTAATTATTAAAGGATCAAACATACAAAGGTGGGAGAATAAGGGAGGAGAAAGCAAGTGAGTCACAATGCCATTATCTGGGCAAGACCAGGTTTGAATCAGGTAAAAGAAAAAAAAAACTTTATTAAAAAATGAAACTAATATTGTGTGAGGTTACAGTGTGGTTACACTTCTTTATGATACAAAACGCTTAATCACTTGGGGAATAGGTAAAGAGATTTGGGGGCTGAGGGTACTGGTGAAACCTTTACCAGAACAAAAGAGTCTGTTTACCTGTGCTGGAGTCAAAGAAGAAATACAGACAGATTTGCAGCAAAAAAAAGTAAGAATTTATTTCAAGGAATTGCAAGTCCTTGAGAAGCGGGTGATCTAATGCTCTCAAAAATCTGGCCCCTTGGCGTCTCAGGAATACAGATTGTTTAAGGAATAATTAGTCGTCATGGATACTAAGGAAGTTGGGGTAATTGATCATTGTATTCAGTTCTGGAATCAGCCAAGAAACTTCTTGTCTGGTCCCATAGCCAGGCCTGCCCTGTGGCCAGAGGAGCTGATGTTCTGTCCAATGGGCCTGGGACTGACACTTCTAAAGCTGTTATTTTTAGAGTAACCAAACTTATTGTTCCCATGACTGAGTCTCGATCAATCTTGTATTTTAAAGCTTAATGATTAAAGGAACAGGCATATAGAGAGAGAGGGTGGAAAAACCAAGCAAGTCACAATACCATTATCTGGGCAAAACAGGCTTGAACCATAAAAAAAACCTTATTACAGAAATGAAATGTAAGTTTGTGTGCGGTTATAAAACCCACTATATCTGGAAGAAAAAAAGAGGAGAAAAGGTCTAATTCTGAGGGGAATTAGGAATACTTGCTAGGCCCAGCATCACATTTTCAGTTCTGGGTTATTAGGCAACCAGTCTTCTTAGTCTGTGGGCTTCTTGTACTTCCTGGATGTTTCTAGGCAAAACAGCTATCATCTCCAAAGCTTACAGACCTTTCTCCCTTAAAATCAGAGATCTTGAAATTGCTGCCTATTGAAAAGAAATTGTGGATTTGCTAGCACAGATGTCTGTCTCCTTTTGTGGAGATAGTCCACTGATTCACTGTAAACATCCTGAGTCATGACTTATTCCTGTATGCCACCACATTAAGATGATGAGTACTGTTATAACTCTGTGTTGTATTAGATCTCTAATTCCTGGAGATACAGCATTTCTCACTAGCTTCAGCCTCTCAGCTCTTTTTTCCTATGGTTTACTACAGTAAGGGTCATGAAGAGCTTCTAAGTGTGTTTGGTAGTATGTATATATGTATTCATAAATTTGTTTTTGCTTCATTGTGAAGCAGGACAAAGCAAATTTCTCAAGTTGGGGAGACCAAGCCCTGTACCAAGCAAATAAGAGGGTCTTTTGGTGGAGAGTGAAGAATTTAACATACACACCAAAGTTAGAGTGAAAGGGGAAGTTTATTAGAAAAGGATAATACTCCAGAGACAGAGACTGAGAAGGGACCAAGAGATACTTGGGAAGACAGTGAGTAGGGAGGGCCAAGTTCAGGGAATGCAGTTTATATATCATTCTTTAGTCTCTCTGAGTTATTGTTTAAAAGACTTTGTTAACTTATTTCCTTTGATATGGACATCAGGGAGGAAGGGGAAGGGTATGTAGCTGAAAAGGTAAAATACATAGAATGGAAGGCCTGCTGACAGTCTTTAATCCATAGGTTCCCCATGGTTTTAGCCATAGGGAATGACTCTTGTTTCCTGTTTCCCCTTCACAGGTGTGAAGGATGGGTTGTTAGTAATCCAACAGAACTCTTCCTTTGTTCTGCAGGTGTCTTCCTGGCATGGCTGCAGGGCTGATCAGCACATTGCAGTATCAAATGTGGCTTGATTAACATTTAATTCTCTTGCCTCCTCCTTACATTAATTGTATTTGGTGTAGAATATTAGCCTACAGCTGTGTCTCATTCATCTTGACTAGAAAATGTATGTTTTTGCAAATAGAAACAATTAATCTATAGTATTAATAATTCTAAAATTATATTTTTAAAAATATAGCCTTCATTTTCAAAGACATTCCTATACATTAAATTTATCACCCTAATCATGAATTCATTATAATAAATTAATTTTATTAAGAATAATACATTGTGAAGAACATTTTAATTTTTTAATGGATTGAGTCTTTTTAGACTTGAATAAAAATACTGTTTTATATATTTATGATTTACTAAATTATCGTTATTTATTTGTTTTGTTTTAGGTGATTTATATTGTTACAATTGATGAAAAACCGTACACTCTACATCTCACAAAACGGTAAGATACAATTTTCCCTTAAAGTTTAGATTTTAAAATGTTTTTGTTACTATTTAAATATAAGAATAAAGTATAACATAGACTTTAATAAATCAATTTCAGTGTAAGATTTGTTAGGTCTTAATGTTAGATCTATGAGAATATTGAATTTTAATTATTCAGCTTTTTATTTTCAAATTAAGAAGTAAGCTACGTATTTGTAAATCTTTGAGTATAAAGCCATTGAACCCAAGAATTGTGATATGTGTTAAGTGTGTCTGATGGGAACTCAAATATAATTACATATCAAGTGGTTATTGGTGGAAAATTCAACTAGTGGCATGCATCTAATGAATGAATATGTTATGTATATATATATTATTTTTAACTTTATATACATAAATTTATATATCATAAAACTCAGTTAAGCATATAATTAAATAATTTTAATAACTTTATGCAATATTGCAACCATCAACCATAATCAGTTTTAGAACATTTTATTCCCCACATAAGATCTCTCATGCCATTTCACATTTAATCCTTGTTCCCTACTACCATTCCAGGCAACAATCAATCTACTTTTTGTCTCACAATTCGTATTTTCTCAACATTTCATGTAAATGGAATCAGCTTCCTTTATGCCTGCCTCTTTAACAATATGTATTTATTGTCAAGTAATAATAAATTTCATTCTGAGAAACTGGAAGAATAGGGCTGCCATTCTGCATTTGTCCACCTGCATCTTTGTAGTTGAAAAAGGGTGGAGAAAATAATCCTCATTTAATTCCTCACTGTTCTCACCTAATTCATGACTATAAACTCATGTTGGTCTTTAATGTCTCTACAATTTCTTCAAAATTGTTTTTTGATTAGATCATCAATGATCTTCATGTTTCTGACTACCAGTTATTTTTGAGCCTTCATTTTCTTGACCAATTGCCAACATTTTGTAGAGTTCATCAGTGTCTCCTCCATAAATAATTTCTTCATTTTGCTTCCAGAATACCAGACTCCTTTTTTAACTCTTTTCATTGTGCTTACTCTTTCTCAGTTTTTTGTTTGTTTGTTTTGTTTTGTTTCTTTTCAAATTCTTCTACATCTCTCTAATATCAGAGAACTTCATGATGCTATTTTTTTAAGCTATATTCAGTCACCTGGTTGTTTCATCCAGTCCTATAGCTTTAAATACAATTTATGTATTGATTATTCCCAAACTTACATCTCTACTTTTTCCTCTTCGGTGAACTCCATTTTCATTTATCTGACTAGTTATTTAATATCTAAGTGTTTACTTAAATTCTCATACTTAACATATTTGAAATGTACTTCTGATACTCCTCAAATTTATCCTTTTCACATTATCTCAGTAAATGGCAACCCTATTCTTCCAGTTTCTCAGAATGAAAACCTTGGAGTCATCCTTGACATCTTTCTTTTGTTTTCCTCCATATTTAATGGATTATTAAACTCATGTTTTCTACCTTCAAAATATATCCTGAATTGGACCTTCACTACTGCTACTATCCTAGTTCAAGCTCCCATCATAAATTGCCTGGATGACTGTAATAACCTAACTGATCTCTGTTTCTAGAGATGATCCTCAATACAGCATTCAGTCTGTTCTATTAAAATACTGGCTTGATTCTATCATTTACTGCTCAGAATCTTCCAATGGTTTCTCATCTTTGTGATATCATCTCTTACTACTATTTCTTGTCTTCAACCCATGCTCCACTCCTGGCATATTCCTCCTAGCTATTCTTTGTATACACAAAACATATTTCTGCCTCAGGGTCTTTACATTTTCTCATAACTTAGTCTGGAATGACATTTCTGTGCAAATCTAAGGGCTTGTTTTCAATTTTTTAATTATGTAATGTATCATAATACCTGTGAGACTTCCATGTCATCCTATCCACATTTTACAATAAATCTCTCTTACCCAAGGCCTTATTTATCATCATCTAACATGCTAGCAGTATGTGTCCCTCACTATCATGAAGACAAGGCACTCAGTAAATATTTGTTGATTGAAGATATATGCAGGTACACACAGATATCTGATACATAGGATTCACAGAGTCTATTTTGGTGTTAGGAAAGCCTGAACTTTTTGATATACCAGGTCTATGTATCAAAACTGTTATGCTATGCTAAAATTACCCTGATTAAAACATATTATTATATGGTTCTTGTAGATTTCACATTTATTTTTATTATTTTAATGTTTATATTCATATTAAATTCATGATTCAACCATTTTCTTATTTTTGTTATTTCTTAGCTCATTCTTATCTCCAAATTTTTTGGTTTATACATTTAATGAATCTGGGTATTTGCATTCTGATTCTTCATATTTTAAGGTAAGCCTCAGATGTCTTAGACATTATGTTTCTTTATGAAAGTGGACATATCAATAGATATATCTATTCCACGATTATAGTTTAATATAAACATTTTATTTTATATAATTGTGATATATTATAGAAATAAGATGAAACCCAGGCCAAGATAGTATTCATGGGTACCTAGATGGTACAAAATAGGGAGGGTTGCCAAAAACCTTTTTGCCCTAAAAATGTTGATACATTTTAAACTCTTTGAACATCTCCAGTTATCTATAATTTTTGACACTACATATTTCATTTACAAAGAATTTATTTGCCTTTCTATACTGTTTTTCAGATGCATTGCCATTACCAAGGATATGTTGCAGATTTTCCAAATTCATTTGCAACACTCAGTATATGTTCTGGGCTCAGGTAATAGCAACTTAGAGGATATTTATGTATGGAAAACTTAGAATACTCTTTATAATTTAAAATTAATGGCTAGCAGACACAAATTCAGGATGGTTTATGCAGAATCCAAATCTAAAATTTTCTTTCCTGGTGGCTTTAGTCTTTTTACATTAACACTAATAGCTGGACCTTAGTGCCTATTCAAATGAAATCACTCCTAGGAATACTGACTGAAGGTATTTTCAAGATACTGTGCAAGAGGATAGTTTCAGTGAAGGAAACTTTAGAGCATTTCTCTAATATTAGGTTCACATTATCTATCAGTTATCTCAAATAGTTATAGAAAATTACTTTAATTAGTTATTAAACAGGCAGATATTGTATGCTTACAATTAAGGTTCACTCAATAGCAAACACAAAACAGCCAATTAAGAAGGTTCCTCAGAGGACCCGAATAGACATTTCTCCAAAGGGAACATTAGATGGCCAACAGGTATATGAAAAAATGCTGAACAGCACTAATCGTCAGAGAAATGCAAATCAAAACCACAATAAGATATCACTTTAGACAAAAGGTGGTTAAAGTAGCATTGTAATGCTTATATAGCATAGAGTTTTTAATAGAAAGTAAATCCGTTTCCTCTGAGGACCATTGTTAACAATGTACTTCCTGATGTTTAGTTTCATGATTGTACTAGGTGCTACAGATGCATTTGCACATTGCAATAAAATATGAGAAGAAAATTGTTAAAAACTATACCAAAAAGAAATGTAGACTTAGTTTTAAAAAGGTACCACTTCACCACTGCCAGAATAGCTATCATCGAAAATCAACAAATATTGCTAGTGAAGATGTAGAAAAAAGGGAGCTCTCTTACACTGTTGATGGAATTGTAATCTGGTACATCGTATAGAAAACAGTATGGAGAAGGCTCAAAAAATTAAATATAGAGCCACCATATAAGCCAGCAATTCCACTTTGGGGTATTTATCCAAAGAAAACAAAAACACTAATTTGAAAAGATATATGTATCCCTATGTTTATTTCAGCATTAATTACAATGACCAAGATATAGAAGCAAATTAGGTGTACATTGATAGATGAACGGATAAAGATGTGGTATATATACAATGGAATATTGTTAAGCAATAAAAAAGAATAAAATCTTGCTATTTATGACATGAATGAACTTAGAGGATATTATTCTAAGTAAAATAAGTCAGAGAAAGACAAATAGCATATGATTTCATTCATATTTAGAATCTAAAAGAAAAAAAACAGCTTCATACATATAGAAAATAAGCTGATGGTTATGAAAGAAGAGGAAGGTGAGGGGATGGGTGAAAAAAAAAGTTCCCTTAGAGGTAAAGGGCAGAGATCAGAGATTTTCATGATTAACATGGCAAAGGGAAGGTGGTAAGCTTATCAGAGGAAGATAAGTCCAGAGCAGATAAGACACACTCTAACTTCCTTTTGGTTTTAGTTGCCCAATATCCAAAATTTAATTATGTCAACTCAAAAAAACTTTCTCTGAATGTAGTTTTCACAGAAATAAACCTCTTTAGATGTTCACTCTATATTTCTGCCTTCCCTTATTTTAACTTCTGTAAGAACAGGAACTTATTCTTGTAATTCTCAACAAAAATCTTGTTTCCTGTGAGCGCCAGGACCGGCTGGTCCAAGGTCTGGCTGGTCCAAGGTCTGGCTGTGATCCAGGCTCACAGCTAGGAATAAGGCCCCGGATTTAGAATGTTACTTTAGTGTAGTAGGGCACCTGCACCTAAAATATGTAAACATACTTCAGCTTACTGTATCATGCATGTGTGGCTGAATGCCGCTATGGTACTCTGCTATGTGTGGAGCCATGCGGTCCCCTGGAAAGCAGAAGGGGAGCACAAGGGGAGCCAGGAGAAGTGCAGACAATACCACACTCCCCACCCCCCAGCAGAACTGCACTTCCCCCAACAGAACTGCACTCCACACAATAAAGTTGGTGCCTGCTGTTTCATTCTCATGTTGGCCTTTTGTGCATTCTTCCAACTGGGAAACTCACCATCTAACCTTCTTGATCAGCCCAGCACTAACATTTCCTACAAATACTTAACCTTATTAATATATTTTGAATGAATGTGACTACTATACTGAAAGTACAAAATACTCTTCACTATATTTATTTTTTTTAATATGTGAGAAAAACTAAGGCAGATGTGATAACTCAGTTGCTAATGGTAGACTGAAAAAAATAGCAAAAGAGTGGATTTAAAACATGTTTCTTACTATGATTCATCATTTCTCACAACATTTTAGGTTATAGTTTTGATGGGATCATTTGCACAATTGTGATACCATTGTTTTCTAAATATTCAGGGGATTCCTTCAGTTTGAAAATATCAGCTATGGAATTGAACCATTGGAATCTTCAGCAAGATTCGAGCACATAATTTATCAAGTGAAAAATGACAATCCAGATATACCAGTGCTAGCAGAAAATTACAGCAATATTTGGAAGAAAGAGCAACCCTATAAAGTTTATTTAAGTTCACAGGTAACTGCAATAATTCTGATGTTATGATATACTATGAAATTACTTCTGTAGAATTTTTTTAATTGTAATAAGAAACTGCTTAGCTGTTGAATAGGCATGTCGAATTTATTCCTATACCTTTGAATAAAACATTCATATTCAACCTAAAATATGTGAAAAATTATACAGTATGTATTTCAATCTTATTGTTTCATAATATACTATGTACCATTTTTACTTTTCCTTTTTATTCAAGTAAAAAAGCATATTATTAAATAAAATTTAGAAATACAGGAATAATAGAGTCATTGTTAGTTATCATTAACAGTTACCACTGTTACTCTAGTAAATACTTTTTTATCATATAACTTTATATACTACCAGCACATATCTCTCTTCAATGTTAATTATTTGTATATATTAAACTCTCTTGATTTACCTATAGGCTAGATACAGTATTTTTGGTTGACAGGTGTTTTTCTTTCATCGCTTATTGCAAATTTACTAACTTCTGGCTTCCATGGTTTCTAATGAAAAATTAGCTATTATTAAAGTTATTAAGAATTCCTTGTACATGATGAATCCTTTCTCTATTTAGTTCAAGATTCTCTCTTTGTCTTTGCCTTATAAAATTTTTCTTGTAATGTGTCTTTGAATGGATCTTGTCGAATTGATTCTAGTTGGAGTTCATAGAGCTTCCTGGATGTTTAATGTTTTTCACAAAATTTGAGAAAATTTTGGCCATTAATTCTTTGAATATTCTTTCATGCTTTTACCTATCTCCTCACTTTCTGGTACTCCCATTATGAGTATGTTCATATATTTGCTAGAGCCCCACAGGTCTATTAGTTTCTTTCCATTTTTCTTTATTCTTTTTCTTTCTCTTCTTCAGGCTGCATAATCTCATTTAATCTGTCAAAGTTTCCTGATTTTTTTTCTCTATGCTCTCCACCTAGCCATTATATTAATGCTAACTGTGCTGTGCTCCCCATCCCATGACCATCTGTCAACTACTAATTTGTACTTTTTTTAACCCTTCACCCTATTTCAGCTCCCAACCCCGCTCCTCTCTGACCATCACCAGATTGTCCTCTATATTTGTGAGTCTGTTTTTGATTAGTTTGTTCTTTTTGTTCCTTAGAGTCTGAATATAAGTGAAATCATATGGTATTTATCTTTCTCTGTCTGACTTATTTCACTCAGCACAATATCCTCTAGGTCTAGCCATGTCATTGCAAATGGTATGATTTTATTTTTTTTTAATGGCTAATATTCCATTGTATATATGAACCATAACTTCTTTATCCAGTCATCTGTTGATGGGCATTTAGGTGGCTGCCATATCTTGGCTATTGTAAATTGTGCTGCCATGAATACAGGGGTGTATAAATATTTAAGAATTTTTGTTTTGGTTTGCAATTAATTTTTATATTTAAGTCTCATGAAGGTTTTGTATGCATTCTTTTTACCTTCATTAAATGTCACTTTTTGTGCTTAAAAAATTTAATAAATGTTAACATTTTATTGATCCCTTTTTTTTCCCCAGAAAAACACTCTTTCAGAACTATTTCCCCAGTATCTAGAAATGCACATTATAGTGGAAAATGCTTTGGTAAGTCTAACTTTCTCCTCCTTTCCTTTCTCCCTCCTTACATTCCTCCTTTCCTCCATCCTCTCTCTATCTGTATCTCTTCTTCTTTCTTTCTGTAAACTTAATGAACTTTTTCTTAATTTTAAAACCACAATGGAATTTTTATTATTTCCAAATAAAGATACTTTGTTTTAGGTGTTAATTATGATTACAAGCCCAACTATCCTAGAATGTCTTACCTCACTGAATCTACTCCACTCCTCATCCCCAGCACAGCCCTGCATCTCTGTGACTGCATTTCTTAACTACCTCACCTTGCCCTTCCCTTAACATACTCTATCCTCTCTGGCCACATTTTCTTTGAATATACCTAGTATTTTCCATCTTACAAATTCACTTTATAGTTTTTCCAACTTTATTGAAGAATACCTGTCAAATGTAATTGTATATATTTAAAGTGTAAAACATGATGATTTGATATATATGTACATTATGGATTGATTACCAAGCTCAAGGTAATAAACACATTCATCACTTCACATAATTAACTCTCTTTTCTTTTTTTTTTTTAGTATAATTATATGGGATCAGAAATGATAGCTGTAACACAAAAAATTATCCAAATCATTGGCCTTGTCAACACTGTAAGTTTTAACTTACTTACATTTATAATTTTGTGAAAAATCATTGAAAATATTTTTCATTCTATCATAACAAATTAATGACTTAAGTCTTTAATTAGTTTAATATCCAAACTAATCAACTAAACATTTTCTTTATTCATATTACTGTTTTAATATAATTTTACTTGAATAAATATAACATAAATCTTATTTTTAGATGTATAGTCAGTTCAAATTGACTGTGATACTGTCCTCTTTGGAATTGTGGTCAGATAAAAACCAGATCTCTACCAACGGGGATGCCGATGTTATATTAAAAAGATTTTTGGCTTGGAAAAGAAGCTATCTGATTCTACGGCCCCATGACATAACATTCTTACTTATGTAAGCATAATGTTCTACTTAATAAAGATATACATATAATTAATTCTATTAAGTTGATAATTTATTATGGGTTTTTTTTTCTACTCTGTCTAGGCCCTTTGAAAATGTTAAATAAAACACAGCTGTTGCCTTGGAAGTGATAGTGTAGTCAGAAAATGATTTAAAAATTTTAATGAATCAGTTATGTAATAAATATTTTGGAATATATTTTATGTGAAAATACTGCCTTTCCTGAACATTTTATAACTATACTACAAAATACATGTGAGCCTTAGCTTGTTAATGATGAAAATATTGAGTCTAGTTAACATTACCTATAATATGCTAATATAATTTGTGTGTACTGTTTGACTAAGATTTTTTTATATTTGATTTTTTTTAAAGTTATCTTTAGTAGAAGAAAGTTTTCTTCTTCCATAAATTAAAAATCCCTTTTGTTTTGATGATCAAAACAGTGAGTGCAGAATAAGAGAAACCAAAGAGAATTTGAGATAATAAAATTATATCAAGTCTAGAACTTAAGTGAGGAAAGAAAATGGATATTAAAGTGTTTTATAGTTGACAGTGATTTGAGTATTTTGTGTAATAAATATTATCCAGATCAAAAAGTTGCATGTTTGAAAATCCTTTTAAATTTTATGGAAGATTTAATTTAATATATAGCCGGTAAATTATTCTGAATAACAATACTACCTTAAAAGCAATCCTATAATAATGTAGTTACAGAAAACATCCTGAATATATGGGAGCAACATTACCTGGCATGATATGCAATAAAAGCTATGATGCAGATATTGCCATGGTATGTAATTTTGTCCTTTATATTACTATTTTTCTAAACTTTACATTATATAAGTATTATTATATTTAGTTAAGTAATATGTTATAACTTAATTTCTCTATATATGTTTATTATTATTTCAACCTCAGAAAGTTTTTTAATTACAAATTTCAAACACAAGAAAAATATTAACAAATATTCATATATCCATTCACCAAATAGGCATAATGGAATACTAATATTTGCATCAGATTTTCTAAGGATATAAAACATTAGAGCAAAATTAAAGCCTCTTTGTCTCCTTCAAAATCAAGAAATAGCAAAAATTATGAATTTGTGCTTGCCATTTTATGCATATTTTATACTATTACATAAATATGTATTCATTAACTATATATTATTGTTCTGTATTATTCTTATTTTATGTATTATTTCAGAACTATTTTAAATAGTTTTAAAAAGATGTATACATGATGAACTATATAACTACAATATTTTTTCTTCCTTTCAAATTTTTATTTCATCAAGTAATGCATATATACTTGTTATAAGTACAAAATGTTTTACAACATTAAAACTGAAAAAAACTAAATCAGTTTCTTTCATAATCTACACCCCTTGAATTCTCCTCATTTTGTTTAACTTTTTCTAATTCTTTTTAGCATTTCCACCTGGCGCACACTTTGTGTTCATTTTTTTAAGTTTTATTTTATAGTACATTATAGAGAGAACAAAGCACAAATCATAAGTGTAGCACAATTAATTTTGGCCAAGTCTATACACAGCTATACCAATCACAGAGATCATGAAACAGAATATTATCCACACTTCAGAAGGCTCCTATAAATCATGCCTTCTTGCACTTACAACCGACAACAAAGAAAACCTCTACCCTGACACCTCTCAGCACTGATTACTTTGACCTCTTTTTAGAGTTTTCTGTAAATAAAATAATACAGTGTTTTTTGTATCTGCTATTTATTTGTTCTAAATTTTGTTTATGAAAGTTATCCATATTTATATGTGTAGGAATAGTTTATTCACTCTTTTATTCTATATTTTTAAATAGTATGCCCATACAATTTTTTGTTTACAAATTTAGAGATTATTTATTTACTTCCTATTATTGAAATCAGAACTTTACATCCTAATAGCTCATCATCTCTACATTCTGCCTCTTCCACTCTTCCTCTATAATTATATAGCTTATTAGAATTGTTTTATTTTCTGATGAGCCAAATAATAAACTAAGATTAAATTATTTTATTGCATATTTATTTTTGACAGAATTAGTAATTGCATCATACGGCTTTTGTCCAAACTCTTAATAAAATCATAACTTACCTCTACTTTTCTACAAGTTTTGGAAATTACTTTTTTTAACCCTTGAAGCATCTTTTTTACCAACCTATATTAGAATTTTTCATAGCTCTTGTTTAAGAATTTTCTATCTTGTCTCCTTTGGAATATATGTATTCTTTTACAACTTTCTTACTCATTCTGGTGGAATACATGCTCCTTTGATTTACTGAAAAAGTAGATAGGCAGTAAATTGGGTGTTGCATAATTGAAAATGTATATAAGTCTTTAAAAAGATTGGTTAATTTAATTTAATTTTTAAAATAATTTTTTGCTTTTTAACTGCAGTTGGTATACAATATTATATTAGTTTCAATCCCTATGTTGTAGACATTTATATAATTTATGAAGAGATCACCCCAATATACCTGGTACCCATCTGCCACCATACAATATTATTAATTATATTTCTTATGTTATCTATTCATCCCCATGGCTATTTTGTAACTACCAAATTGTACTTCTTAATCCCTTTCCCTTTTAAATCACCCTCTATATTGCAACCATCCCCTCCCATATTGCAACTTTCCAAATGTTCTCTGTATCTTTGAGTCTGCTTCGGTTATGTTTATTTTGTTCTTTAAATTCCACATGAAGGTGATAGTATGATTTTTATCTTCATGTGTATAACATTAACTGATCTGTAGATGTTGAGCCATCCTTGCATCCCTAGAATAAATCACATTTAATCATGGTGTATTACCTTTTTAATGTATTATTAATTTCAGTTTACTGATATCTTGTTGAAAAATTTTTTGTGTATGTTAATCAAGGATATTGGCCTATAATTTTCTTTCTTTTTTTCTTTTTTTTCTTAATTTATTATTTATTTATTCATATATTTTATTTTATTTATTTATTTTATGGTGTCTTATCTGGTTTTGACATCAGAATAATACGGCCTGGCCTCATAAAACATGTTTGAAAGCATTTCTTCATATTCAATTTTTTTCTTATTTAGGTATTCTTTTTAACAACTCAGCAGGTTAGTAATTAGAGTATTTTCCTTTTATTTCCAAGTAGATGAAGATATAGTGCATTTTTGTTCTCTTTTACCTGTGCTGCTTGTAGCTCTCAGGTTGCTGGGTCCTTGCTGCTGCCACTGTCACTGGGGATGGGGGTGCCACTGTTGTTGTGGTTATTGCTGAAAGCATGATTGGGATGATGGGTGTCCTACTGTTTCTGGTTGCCGGGGTCTCAGGGCACCACCTCCTCTATGGTGGGGAAAGTCATGTCTGAGGATGGAGGACCCATGTGCACAAATCCACAGCTTCTGCTACCTGGTTCACTATGACTGCTGGTACCTCTGTTGCCAAAAGACCAGACACATTTGTGCATCTCTTCTGCTGTTACAGGGCTCTCTGTTGGTGTGGACACAGCAGCAGCTAGAGGAGGGAGCCAGAGTATTGGGCACCAGTCTGCTACTGTCTTTCTTTCTCTTTTCTGGGGCCAAGGTCTGAGGGTTGGGTTTGTGGCCCCTGTCTCCTCTGCTGCTACATGTGTGCTGGGGCTGTGGACTCAGCCAGAGTAGCCAAGGAATTGGTGTTGTGGACATTATCCATGTTTTCCCTTCTTGTTCTAACTCCCCTATGCATTTCAAAACACACACCTTCAGATGCATTGATATGTTGATCTTACAGACATCCTAGTGTGTCCCACTAGTTATAGATTAAAGGGGAGAGAAGAAAGGATCATTTCATTCTGAGATTATGCTTATGTCGCTTATGCCACATTTTCTTTATCAGTTCATCCATTGATGAATACATAGGTTGTTTTCATACCCTAGCTATTGTGAATATTGCTGCAATTAACACGGGAGTGCAAATTGTGATTTTATTTCCTTTCTCTCTGTGTGTGTGTTTGTGATTGATAGGTCATCCAATAGTTTTATTTTTAATTTTTGAGGAACTTCCATGATGACTACCAACAATGTACTAGATTTTACATTTTTTTTTACATCCTCACCAACAGTTTTTATCTTTTTTCTTTTTTTTTTTATAATAGCCATCCTGCCTGTATGATAGTTTTGATTTTCATTTCTCTACCAATCAGTGATGTTGAGCATCTTTTTTTTTACCTCTATCCATTTTATGTATTCAGGTAATTTGCCCACATTTTAATAGTTATTTGTTTCTTGTTTTTATTGACATTGAGATCTAAGAGTTTCTTATATATGTTGGATATAACCTCTTATTAGATATATGCTTTTGCAAATATTGTCTCTCATTCCATTGGTTGTCTTTTCTTTGTATTGTTTTTGTTTGTTTGTTTGTCTGTTTCATTTTTTTTCTGTGCAGAAATATTTTAGTTTGATGTAGTCTCATTTGTTTATTTTGCTTTTATTGCCTGTGTTTTCATGCATAATAAAAAATTATCATAGCCAAGACCAATTTCAAGGAGCTTTTCCTCTATGTTTTCTTCTAAAAATTTTAGTTTAAGTCTTTAATCCATTTCAAGTTATTTTTTTGTGAGTAACATAAGGTAAACATCCAGTTTCATTCTTCTGAACATAATAGTTCTTTTTAATCTGCAGGATCTGTAGTGATGTCCTCTTTTTTTATTGCTGTAATTTTTTGTGTAATCTGTCTTCCCTTTGTATACAGTATAACTAAGATTTTTTTTTCTGTCGCAAGACGTTATACAAGTAATTTATTTTTAACTGTATAATTATGGAATTACAAGACAGTATTTCCTTTCTCTGAACTAAAAGTCTAGCTTCTAGTTTTTACATCTTGCCCTATTACCTGATGGTCAACCAGATGTCATCTCTGACGTTCTGCTTTGGCTTTAACCTCCCTTTGAATTCTGATATTGAGATTTTCTTTCTTTCATGTTTATCTTTAATAGGATAATAGGAGATGATACCTATTAACTCATTTTTCCATATTTCTAAATGATATTTCATGTTTTCATTTACACACATGCATACAAGCACATATAGTCTTTTATCTTTTAGGTATAAATTTTACTCACTGTAAATTTCAATTGACACAGAAAGATCAGAGAAGTTCTAAGAATTTTGCTTATAATGATTAAAGGGATCAGAAATGTATCACAATTTACCAAGGTAAAATAATATGAAATGTCACTCTGCACTGCCACCAACCTTTTTAAAATAACTTCTCATTTCTAATTTCATTACCAGGGTTTGCTTATATTTCTAACCTCTTTCCTGTCATTGTATGACTTCACTCATTATACTACAACCTTTGAGCAGGTTCCCATATAAGCACCCTACCCCTATTCATATTACTGGGTCATTTCCCAAATATTGTATCTCAGCGTAAATATCAATTTCGCAACCTTTTTTTCTAACTACCTTATCTAAATAGTTATACCCCTCCTAAAAATTCTCTATTGGAACACTTCAATTTCTTCAGAGTACTTTTCATGACTTTTTTATAATTGGGAAGTTTGTTGTGAATTTCCTGTTTATTTTCCTGTTTATTTGGGAATGCCAAATTTTAAATGAAGGAATATGGGTAGTTTGATTATTTTTTACATAATTTTATATATCTTAATCAAGTAACTTGTTTGGATATTTATATCAATGACATATCTAAATAAAGTATTGTAAAATGTGCTGAAGATAAAAATATTAAAATATAAATTCTCATAGAAACAGAAATGTTTTAATTTATTACTTTTATATTCTTATATAATAGTTTTCTTTTAAATATTCTTTATTTTAGTATACAGATGCAATAACTTTGGAGGGATTTTCAGTTATTATAGCTCAACTACTTGGCCTTAAAATAGGACTGACATACGATGACATCAATAAATGTTCATGTTCAGGAGCTACGTGCATAATGAGTCACGAAGCAATGTAAGGATTTTTTTTCTTCTTAATTAGCTATATATATATGTGTGTGTGTATATATATATATATATATATATATGAGGTTGTTTACAAAATGTGATAATTCTTTTATTTTTTTTTATATTCAACTCCACATCAAAAATTGAAAAGGTATGTTGTACATGATGAGATACCACACTAACAAATCTATCTAAGTGATTCAAACTTCCAGAAAGTGGTAAAACCATGATTAAGAACTATCCACTCAATGAAAGTAGAGAAAAATTTTTAAGTTTTGTGAAGACCGTGAAACATTATATAGGCATATGAGGCTATTGTTGTTTTGCTTGTTGTAGTATTTGTTTCTCAAAACAAAGATGTCTAAAATTATGCTTAACAAAATAACACCATACTGGTAGCTTTGGCTAGTAATTTGAGGGGTAGTAAAAGGTGGAAGCTATTTAAAGAGGAAAAAAATATCTTATTTGCAGATATTGTGATGAACTACATAATCAGTATATAGTTAGAACAACATCATCAAAAAATTCATCGGGATAATCAATCTGATAAAACATTAGTATGTATATACCAACACTAAGAAAATAGATGACTTATAAAACTGCTATTTTTTTACAGAAGGGTTTTATAAATTCAGCATTAGTCCAATTATTACTTGAGATGATTTTTAAGGAACTTGATAAATTCTATGGGTGGTGATAAAGTAGAGATGGTAATTATAGACAATCTGTTGAGGAGTATGAGTTAAAATTTATGATGAAAGAGGAATTTTATTGATGAGAGACACTACATATTGGCTGATAAAAAGATAAGAGGGGTAAAGGATGATGATGTTGTCTACAGTGATGACTTAAATCAAAATCTCTGAGTAAATTTTAGAGGACACGATCTAGTGAATAAGTAAAGAGAGGGCTGGCTCTTGTTAGAGCTGGGTAGGGTATTTGCAATTATTAAGATAAAATGTTAGGAGAGTAAGTAGACAAAGATGCAGGTAGTTTAACAGAGTTGTTAAACATAAAAACAATTTCTTCTTATAGGAAACTGAGAGTAAGGAGCCTAAGAGCTTTAATACAAGATGTGAAACACTTACCTTGGAGACTGAAAATTAGAAATGACTTAGGAAATGTGATAGGATTATTGGTCTTTTTGAAGATATGTTTAGAATTTGTAATTTTGAGTTTAATATGAATTAAATTGTCATGTTTATTTTGATCCATTTAATTTCAGCTACCAAAATGCATATGTACGGAAAATGGATAGTTGAGGTTTTGTCAAGTTAATGTCCATGAATTCAAAATTAGGCCTGTAGGGGTAGCTGTATTCTCTTGAAATAAATATTTCCATTTCTTTCTACCTCACATTTGGAGCTTTATCTTTAGGCCTGGATGGTAATCTTCCTCACCAAAAAACAATCCTTTAATATTTGTTTTGAAATGTCTTGTGTCTATTAAAATTATGGGTATTTAAAATAACATTCATTTTTTCTTTACCATGGCCATCTTTTAAGCAGAGATTTTAAAACATAAGTTGCATTATACCTGCCTTAATCAAAGTTCCCAGTCTAATTAATACTTTTAATTTCACTCTAAAAAGCATGTGATCTAAATAGAAAATAATCTGAGTCTGTCTATTTTTAAAACAATTTTGTGTAAAAAGATATCAATGCTCAAAGTTTGTAGCTTTTTATATGAACTTGTCTGCAAAATCATACTGGCACTAATACTTATTAAAACAAAGTACTTAAAGAAATTTGCTTAAGTAATATTATTTCTTGTGATAGTCCTTCTACTTTCCTTTACTTATCTAATTACAAATGGCTATGTGAGTAAGATAAAATTTCTCTTTTATCTCACATTCGCTCAAGTCTGAAACCTTGGCAGTTATATATTTCTTTTTTTGGAGGCTCAGGAGACAGCCCAGGACCTCTGTCATTTCAAATACAACTGTTTAGGTAATACTGTTTCAGACATGATTGCTTACAGTGGCACTGTGCAATAAAAATAAAATGTGAGCCACATATGTAATTTTAAATTTTCTGTAACTGCATTAAAACATTAAAAGAATCAGATGAAATTAATTTCAGTGATCTATTATAAAATATATTTTATTTAACTCAATAAATTCAAAATATAATTATTTTAACATACAAACAACATAATATTTGTTAATTTGATGTGTTACGTGTGTGTGCATGTGTGTGTGTGCTTGCGTGTGTGTGTGTGTGTGTGTGTGTGTGTGTGTGTGTGTGTCTGTAAAGGGTATGAGAGATAAAAAAAAAAATCGGGATCTCACCAATATTATCAGTCCAAGTAAACATAGAATGGACTTACCAGAAACTGAAGACAGTGGATGGAGAAGGATTGATTAAGAAGAACAGTTGTTCAATATTGCAGATAGTATATTTGAAATGTCTATTGGACATCTATTTGTCATATCCATTAGATATTCCACTGGAAATATAGCTTTGAACATGAAAATAAAGACCTCTCTAAAGCTCATATTTTAGTGCAAAATTTAGGTCAAATAAAATAAGTTTTAAAATACTAATAAAAAACTGCTAATGTTGAATAATAAATATTAAAAGTTGAAGTAGAATGTGGGAGGATACACAATTTCAGATAATGTTATCAAGAAAGACTTTAGAAAGTGACATTTGAGCAGACATCTGACTGGAATGAGTGAAGGAAACTTCGGATATGTAAGAGAGGAGTATGCCAGGAAGAAATAAAGAAAAGAGAAAGAAGGAAGGAAGGAAGGAAGGAAGGAAGGAAGGAAGGAAGGAAGGCAGGAAGGAAGGAAGGAAGGAAGGAAGGCAGGCAGGCAGGCAGGCGGTTAGGGGAGAGGGAGGGAGAAAAAGAGAAGGGGGAAAGAGAGAAAGCAGGGAGAGAAGAAAGAAAAAAAGAGAGAAATTAATTTAACCATTACACCTTCTGAAAAGATACACCTTCAGTGTCATTTTTTAAATGTTAAAGATAAGTGATGATAAAGTAAAATTTAATCTTTGTTGACTTTATCTCTGCTAAGATACAATTTTTAATGTGAGTCATCTTGCAATTTCTATCATTATATATGGAGCATTGTTTTATCTGAAGAATTTTATTTCATTTTAGGAGTTCCAGTGGTGTAAAGATTTTTAGCAACTGTAGCATGCATGACTATAAATATTTTGTTTCAAAATTTGTTGCTAAATGTCTTCAGAACTTTCCAAAATTACAACCATTACATCAAGAGCAATCAGTATGTGGTAATGGAATTTTGGAACTCAATGAAGAATGTGACTGTGGCAGTGAAAAGGTAAGTAATAAAAGGTGAAATTTGAGCACAATTTCTTGTGTTTCCAGTAAGGGGTTGTCATGGAATATATGGGATAATATATGTAACTACATCTTTGGTATGGAATTAAGGTAAAAAATTGAGGATAATAATACATGAATCACTTTCACACACCTCTTCAATTGGGAAGATAAATAAGTCATAAAAACAGTTTGTACACACCATTCTCAATTATTTCAGCAGAGAGATTTTGAATATATAGACTAAATGATTCCTTTTTATAGACAACATATTTCCTAACTCATATGATCTCAGTCTCTATTTTCTTACCAACTTCTAAATTTGGTTAAAATTTTTTCCTGTCTCTTGTTGCAAGACTGTTGAAATATTACAATGTTTTTATTAATTGAATTTATCAGGAGTAGCATTAGTTAATAAAATTATATAGATTTTAAGTGAATAATTCAATAACAAACAATTCACCAAAAAAACCACTAATTCAATCAAAAATGGGTGGAGTACCTGAACAGACACCTTTTTCAAGAAGACATACATATGGCCAACAGACATATAAAAAGATGCTTAACTTCACTAGGTATTAGGGAAATGAAAATCAAAACCACAATAAGATACCACCTCACACCTGTAAGAATGTCTATAATCAACAAGACAAGTAATAACAAGTGTTGGAGAGGTTGTGGGAAAAAAGGAACCCTCATACACTGCTGATGGGAATGTAAATTGGTAAGAACACTATGGAAAGCAGTATGGGGTTCCTCAGAAAATTAATAGATCTATATGACCTAGCAATTCCTCTTCTGTTATCTACCCCCAAAAGTTGAAAACATTCATAAAGGCATATAAACCCCAGTGTTCATTGCAGTATTATTTGCGGTGGCCAAGACATGGAAACAATCAAAGTGCCATTCAATAGATGACTGGATAAAAAAGATGTGGTACAAATGTACAGCAGAATATTACTCAGTCATAAGAGATGAAATACGGCCATTTGCAACAACATAGATGGATCTTGAGATAATCATGCTAAGAAACCAGAGAGAAAGGGTTGAGTACCGTGTGATTGGCCTGTCATTTTACCTTATAAAAATATATTTATATTAAACATATTTTGTTTTTCATTATAGTAAAATATGACACATGATTACTAAATATATTTTTATTATAAGTTTTGTTTATTTCAAGTAAATTTATTTACAAAGAGAAAATTTAATAAACAAATTTCTAAAAAGACAATTGGGAAAGTTTTCTCTTAGAAACTCACACTCTTTTTATCCAAGGATATATTTTCATGTTGGCAATTTATGAGTTAACTAAATTAGTTACTAATTTAATTGATTACAAATAATTATTTATAAATTTATTAATTACCAGATATTATAGGTAAAAAGTGTTACTGATCAACTCCTATTTTAAATGTTATTTATTCTTATAATTGAATGTGCCTTTGGATATTCTAGAAATAGTAAAATAATAAATCTTCATTAAATATAAGTGTAGTGTATAAATGAGCAGTTGAACACAAGAAAGTATGACAATGAAGTTGAGATTAAGAAACAGGAGCTGTTAAGTGGTTGAACTAGAATATTTCTCCTTATGAAATTTTAGGAATGTCAATTTAAGAAGTGCTGTGATTATAATACATGTAAACTGAAAGGCTCAGTAAAATGTGGTTCTGGACCATGCTGTACATCAGAATGTGAGGTAAGTTTTCAATATTTAGGAAAAGGAAATTAAACTGTGATAATAGAAAGCTATGTTGATTGAATTAAGATAGAATTGATGAAAGAAATACAACCATGAGCATGTAAAGATAATTACTAGGAAGTAAAGAAGGCATTTCAGATTGATACTGATTATTCTATTGAAAACAGAGTTTATTATCTTCTAAATTATCAAATAAATAATAAAATAATCATATACATTGCTATATCAAAAAATCAACTCTCAAAAAAATTATAAAGTCAAATAAATTGTAAATTACTAATTGTGAAAAACTGTGACATAAATAGCAGACAAACGTGTAGCAGACAAAATGTATAGCATACAGACTATGCAAAGAACTCTCACATATTGATATTTAAAAGACAAATCAGACATATACACATACACACAGAGGCAAAAAGAGTGTACAATTGACAACACTAAAAGTAGAATTGTTCACTGTGTACACAGCTCTTCTTCAACAATTAAGGTAAACAAATAAAAATAATAATGCCGTATTATAGAGCAGTAATCCAAATAGCAATCTTAAAAACAAGAATGGGGATAGAGATATTTTTGGATAGTGTTTGTGAAATTTCGAATTACGATAATTCTTTTGGTGAGCAATATTTGCATATCTATGGATAGAGTATAAATTATCAAATTGATTATCATTAGTATCCTTTGTATGTGTATACCCTATAAAATGCACATATGTAGAAAGCTCAGGAAAGAATATTACAGAATTGTTTGCAATAGCAAATCACAAAAGCAAACAATATTTATTGGCATTGGAATGGTTATATAAATTGTTGTATGTTATTCAAGAATTAATAAATGAGGCTAAATGTATATGCTCTAATATGATATCACCTTCAAGACATATGTTTGGATAAGAAAGCAAGTTCCATAATGCAAAATACTTTGTAATTCCAATTCTGATAAATCACATACACATATTCTGTATATACTTTTTACCAAATTTTTAAATTTAGACAATGTTTTATAGTAAAATTCTTTTAGTGATTACTTCTGAGTATTATGACACATTCAGTCATGTAACTAGTACCACAACCAAGGCATAGGTGATTTCATCACCACTCCCCAAAAATCTCCCTTTCTGCCTTTGTAGCCAGTTCATACCTACACCCACAGGTTCTGATAACTGCAAATCTGTTTTCTGTATATCTAATTTTGATTTTTAAAACATAAATTGAATCATACAATATGTAAACATTGTTATTAGGCATCTTAGTAGACTGCTTTTGAGATTCAATCAGGTTGTGGTGTTTATCAGTGGTTCATTTCTTTTTTGTTACTTAATAGCATTGCAGGTCCCCCCAACTGAGAGACGTATGGGTTGTTTTCAGTTTTGGGTGATGAAATACAGCTGCTATAAGTAATATTCATAAGCAGATTTCATGTGAACATAGAGCTTTATTTCACTAAGTTACCTGCAAGTGAAATTGCTAGGTTATGCAGTAAATGCATATGAACTTTATGGAAAACCAAAAACTGGGTTTTCAAAGTGGATATACTATTTTGAATTCCCACTAACCATTTATGAGACTTACAGTTGTTCTGCAAACTAACTGTAAACTCAAACTATGCAATATATTGTTTATTTTATCTTTGCTATTGGTTCATTATTTAAAGTTTAAGTCATTTTACTGTTGTCCTAGAGGTTACAAATCTTTGATCAGTCTGATTTCATATAATATGCCACTTCATACACAGTGAATGGATCTTATATAACATTCCCATAGGCTATAAACACAAAATACATTGTTATTATTTTTGCTCTGTGTAGTCATATCTTCTAAAGCAAGTAAGAAAAAGGATTTATAATTAACGTAATTTCTTCTCTTTCCAGTCCTCTTTACTTCCTTTTATAGATTTCTAATTGGTATTCTATTCGTTGTGTGGTAAGACCTACCTTTACTAGTTCTTCTAATTTAGCTCTGCTGAAAATGAATTCTCTCAATTATTTTTTGCCTAGGAAAGTCTTTATTTTTCATTCATGTTAGAAATATATATTCCCAGGTTTGAAATTCTAGATTGAAAGTGTTCTTAATCACTTTTAAGATGCCCTTGCATTCATTATTCATCTTTGTCTCAATCTATTCTGTATTAATGAATCAAACTGGATTGTAGAGAGAGAGAGAGAGAGAGAGTGTGTGTGTGTGTGTGTGTGTGTGTCTTCAACATATGTAGAAGGTCAGCATTTGATAATGGTGAACTTCACTAAGGTAGGCAATAAATGACTAAGTCAGCAATTCATAAAAATTTGACAATAATTATGCTATTTACCTGAGATATACAATGAGCACTTTCTGCTCTCAGGTAATAATAAATAGTGATAATGATAGCTATTCTATACATTGTTTATTATGTATTGTTCTAAGCACATTTTACATTAATTCCGTTTAACACTAAAAGTTTGAGCAAGAGTTTTAAATCAGGTAGTTGGCTCCTGTGTCTCTCCAAGAACAAAAAGGTAGAGAGAATGTTCCTTTATTTTTAAGGAACAGATATGTTTAAAATAACCTGTTTAGTCTCTCCAAATTCCGGTTGAGTCAGATTGCCTCTCAACATAGAACACAAAACAGTTTGCAAAACCTGTGTCAGAAAGGATCTTTTCAAGACAGTTACTTTTCTTCAAGCTCCATAATGAATACTGTACCTAATTTTTCCTTCTCTGAACATCTTCAAACATCAATGATCAGGCATATTTAATTTGATAAAACTCTCCAGTAAGTAATTGAAGATAGTCATTCACAGAACATGATTTTCTTTATTTTTCCTTCTAGATATCAGTAGCAGGCACTCCATGTAGAAAGAGTATTGATGAAGAGTGTGATTTTACAGAGTATTGCAATGGAACTTCTAGTACTTGTGTTCCTGACACTTATGCATTGAATGGTCATTTGTGTAGATTGGGAACTGCATATTGTTATAATGGACAATGCCAAACTACTGATGATCAGTGTGCCAACGTATTTGGAAAAGGTATTGCTCTTTTTTGTGTACTTTTACCTTAAATTTGGACCATTCAATAGGATATAATATATATCATACATCTCAAGACGTGGCAAAACCTGAATCACAATCTCAATAAAGATTAAATTTGAATTAAAGGTTAGTTTTTATAAGAGTGCTTGAGATTTTCCAGAATAGCACTTACTGTACATTCTTTTTCTCATTGTTTGATTTTTGTTTTTGGTAACTAGATACCTGGGGAATAACTTTCTACACAACTCATAATTTATATAGAGCTTAGAATGCAAGTCGGTAACTTCTGAAACTTTGCTTAATCTCCTTTTAGCTCACTCGTCCATGACTTAATTTTAAAGACATACAGCTTTAAAAGTTTAGAAATGAATTTCATTCAAGTAAAATAATATTTCTGCACTGAAGAACTGCTAGGATAACAGTAGTCATAAGTTACTAATGACATTTTATTTTTATATTTTGATTTTTAAGCAGTTTCTGAGAGTAATTCAAATAAGACATACATATATGCTTGATTTTTAGACAGTAATTCTTTCTAATACCTCACTATGATTTTGTATTTTTAGAAGAATTAAGTTAAATTTAATAGATTAAAATTACTCAGTGAAATTCATTCAAATATAACTACTTGCTAATTGATTAAAGGTAGTATTAACACCGAATGTTAGTTATTTGCCCAGTGGCAATATAAGGAGTATAATTTGTACCAAATGATACACTATGCAGTTCAAATTGCCTTCCCAATTATTTGAAACTTGTCTGAAGTAACAAATTTCAGATTAGGTGACTTAACCAAAAGTCGACCAGAGCTAGAAAACTATAATGTCCTAAATCACAGGTAAGTGCTATTTTCCATATGCTATGTTTTCAAGATGTTACTTTTTGTATCTTTGTTTTTATTTTTAATGCTTATTTGTATTTGAAAATATTATTTGTCATTGTCACAGAAACTTGAGATCAGGGTTTAATATAGCAATTAAAAATAAAATGAAATAGTATTCTTTAAGATCCATTAAAGAGAGTCTAGGACATACTCCTTATTTTATTTTTTATCAAATTTATTTGGGTGACATTAGTTGATAAAATTATATAGGTTTCAAGTGTACAATTCAATAATATGCCATATGTATATTGCATTGTGTGTTCACCACCCAAAGTCATATCTCCTTTCATCACCATATATTTGACCCTCTTTACCCTTTTCGACCTTCCCTCTCCCCCTTTTGTCTTTGGTACCTGCTGAACAATCATCTGTGTTTGAGATTTTGTTCATCTTCTTCATTTGTTGCCTTCAGTTTTCTATCCTGCATATATGTGAAATTGTGTGGTTCTCAACTTTTTCTGTCTAATTTATTTTGCTTAGCATGATAATCTCAAGATCTATCCATGTTGTCACAAATTGCAATATTTCATCTTTTCTTATGGCTGAGTAATATTGCATTATATATATGCACAACATCTTTATCTAATCATCTATCGAAGGAAATTTCAGGTTTTCCATGTCCTGGCTGCCATGATTAATGCTACAATGAACACTGAGATGCATATCTTTTTATGGATAAACGTTTTCAAGCTTTTCGGGTAGATACCCAGAAGAGGGATTACTGGCTCACATGATATTTGTATTCTTAATTTTTTGAGAAACTTCCATGTTGTTTTCCATAGTGACTGTACCAATTTATACTCCTATTAGCTTAGCAGTGTTTGAGGGTTCTTTTTCACTCACAACCTCTGCAACATTTGTTATCGCTTGTCTTCTTGATGATAACCATTTTTACAGGTGTGAGGTGGTATCTCATTGTGGTTTTGATTTGCATTTCCCTAATAGCTAGTGAAATTGAGCATCTTTTTATATATCTATTGGCTATGCATATGTCTTCTTGAGAGAAGTGTCTGTTTAGGTCCTCTGCCCATTTTTAACTGGATTGGTGTTTGTTGTTGTTGTTTAATTGTATTAGTTCTTTATGTATTTGAATATTAGCTCCTTATCAGATGTGTTGTTTGCAACTATCTTCTCTCATTCAGTTGTCTCTTTGTTTTGCTGATGGTTTCTTTTGATGTGCAGAAGCTTTTTAGTTTGATATAGTCCCATTTATTTTATCTGCTTTTACTCCTCTTGCCTTTGAGGTCAAATTTATAAAATCTTCTCTAAATCTAAGGTTCATCAATTTTTTTCTATGCAGTTTACTGTTACAGGTCTTATATGTAGTTCTCTGATCCATTTTAAATTAATTTTGGTTTATAGTGACAGGTAGTAGTTGTATTTCATTCTTTTGCATGTGGCTTTCCAATTTCACATCACCATTATTAAAGGGGCTTTCTTTTCTCCATTGTATGTTTTTGGCTCCTTTGTCAAAAATTATTTGCCTATATATATTTACTTCTAGTCTCTCAATTCTGTTCCCATGGTCTGTATGTCTATTTTCTTCCAATACTATGCTATTTTGATTATTGTTACTTTGTAGTACACTTTGAAGTCAGGCAGTATGATATCTTTGGCCTTGTTCTTTTTTCTCAGGATTGCTTTGGCTATCTGGAGTCTTTTCTGATTCCGTACAAATCTGATTGTTTTTGTTGTTGTTCTATTTTTTTAAAAAAATGCCTTTGGAATTTTGATGGTGATAGCATTAAATCTGTATATTGCTTTGGATAATGTGGCCATTTTGACTATGTTGATTCTTCTAATTTATGGAATTAGAAATGGATTATCTTTTCTTTTCTTTGGTTTTCTTCAATTTCTTTTAATGATGCCTTGTTTTCAGTGGATGGGTCCTTCACGTGCTTTATTAAGTTTATTCCTAGGTACTTTATTTTTTTTGCTGCAATTGCAAAAGAAATATTTTTTCATTGTTTTTTTGAAATTTTATTAATAATGTTTAGGAATGCAATAGACTTTTGTACACTGATTTTGTATCCTGCAACTTAACTGTATTTCTTTATTGTTTCTAATAGTTTTGTTGTTGTTGTTGTTGGAATCTTTAGGGTTTTCTATATAGAAAATCATGTCATTTTCAAAATGTGATAATTTGACTTTTCATTCCCAATTTGTATGCCTTTATTTCTTTCTCATACCTGATTGCTCTATCTAGGACATCCAATGAGAGCAGATATTCTTGTCTTGTTCCTGATCTTAGAAAAGCTTTCAGTTTTTCACCATTAAGTATGATTTTAGGTGTGGGTTTATCCTATAAGGCCTTTACTATCTTGAGGTACTTTTCTCCTGTATCCATTTTATTAAGTGTTTTAATCTTAAATGGATGCTGTATCTTATCAAAAGCTTTTTCTGTATCTATTGATATGATTATATAATTTTTATATTTTATTTTGTTTATACAGTGTATCACATTGATCCATTTGTGTATGTTGAATCATCCTTGTGCAAATTGTATTCAATTTGCCAGTTTTTCTTTAGGATTTTTGCATCTGTGTTCATCAGAGATATTTGTCTAAAAAATTCTTTTGTGTGTATGTGTTATTTTTACCAAGTTTTAGTATCAGGGTAATATTGGCTGCATAAAATGAGTTAGGAAGTATTGCCTCTTCTTCAATGTTTTGGAGCAGTTTGAGAAGAACAAGTATTAATTCATCTTTGAATGTTTGGTAGAATTCATTGATGAAGCCATCTGGTCCTGGATTTTTACTTTTGGGGAGTTTTTTGATGTTTGCTTCAATTTCTTTACTGTTGATTGGCCTATTTAGATTTTCCAATTCTTCATGATTCAGTCCTAGAGGGTTGTATATTGCTAAGAGATTGTCCATTTATTCTAAGTTATTGAATTGGTGGTATAAAATCTTTCATATCATTCTTGTATGACCATTTGTATTTCTGTGGTAACTGTCATAACTTCCCCTCTTTCACTTCTGATTTTATTTATTTGTGTCCTTTCTATTTTTGTCTTAGTAAATCTAGCCAGGGTTTGTCAATTTTGTCAATCTCTAAAAAAGCTCTTCATTGCATTCATTTTTTCTATTGCATTTTTGTTCTCAATTTTATTTAATTATGCTCTACTCTTTATTGTTTATTTCCTTCTGCTGACTTTGGGCTTCATTTGTTCTTCTTTTTCTAATTCTTCAAGATGGAATATTATGTTGTTTGTGGGGACTTCTTATTTCTTGAAATAGGCCTGTAATGATATGAACTTTCCTCTTATTATCACTTTTGCTGTGTCCCAAAAGATTTGATATGTTGTGTTTTCATTCTCATTTGTTTCTATATTTCTTTCATTATCTCCTTTTATTTCCCCTTTAACCCAGTATTCTTTGCTAATATGTTTTTTAATCTCCACAATGTTAACAGTTTTTTATGCTTTCTTTTTGCAGTCGATCTCCAGTTTCAAAGCTTTGTGTTTAGAGAATATTCTTGGTATGAATTAAATCTTTTTAAATTTGTTGAAGCTAGTTTCATGTCCTAACACATAGTCTATCCTTGAGAATGTTTTATGTGCAGTGGAGAAGAATATATAATTTGATATTTTAGATTGAAATGCACTGTAAACATTGATTATGTCCAATTGGTCTAATGTGTCATTTAAAGCTGATACGTCCTTAATGATTTTTCTGTTTGAATGATCTATCTATAGATGTCAATGAGTTATATAGTTCTCCTACTATAATTGTGCTTTTGTCAGTTTCTCTTTTCAGTTCTGTTAGTAGCTGCCACACTGTGCCTTTTTATTGGTGAGTTCAGTCGTTTTACATTTAGGGTGATTATTGAATATGAGCTTTTCCTATAGCCATTTTATCTTTTGTTTTCTGGTAGCTTGGTGTCTCCATTGTTTCTTTGTCTTTGTGTTTTTTCCTGTTATTTTAGTTTGGAGGTTTTCTATGATTTTTTCTTCTGTTGTTTTTTTTTAATGTTATGTGTCTCAGCTCAGGACTTTTGTGTGTGTGTGGTTACCATTAAATTTATGTCATCTTATGGCTTTCTAGGTACTAGCTTCACAGGTTTTTGCCCATAAACAACATGTTTCAAATTTCATTTTATTAAGCAGAGCAATTATAGGATCAAGCCTGATACCCACTGGACTAGGAAGTATGCATTACTACAGGTAGCGGAAGCAAATTGTTTTTAACAGTAATATAATTTACTACAATAGATATAATCTATTTCTGTTTCCTATTAGGTAAAACAATTTTTTCAATTTGCATTGATAAGGTACATATAGGGGAAAAAAGCATGATCAAGATGATTTTTTCAATGATGCAATAAGCATTTTATTACCTTTTAACTGACAATAGTTTTAATTCACATTAAAAATAATAATTTAACAGATCTATTTGTATTTTAAGGTGCTCAAGGTGCTCCACTGGCCTGTTTTGAAGAAATTAATTCTCTTCGTAATAGATTTGGAAACTGTGGTTTTAAAAATTTACAACCATTGCCCTGTGAACCGAAGTATGTATAAAAATAATTGTTTCATTGAATTATATGTTTCTTGTCAAGAGATACTAAAAAGTAAAGGACAGTAAATCATATGCCAAGAGAATTTTTTGAAATAACATTATATGTATTTTCTTTCTCTACAATTCAATTGTCTTTTCCCTTGTTTTTTCCTGATATTGTCCTAATAATAAAACTAGACTAAAAGAAGGCTGATGCTTACTACCAGAGGTAGGAAGTGGACACAAACTGCCAAAAAGTCAGAAACTAGTGCTCTATATTGAGAATTAAAATGGAATTTTAATTAAGTCAACAGATGATAATTATCCTAAAGCAAGTGCTTTGATTTAAGATATGTGATTGTTTTGAAGAATAGCTTTTTGTTTCTTTTTGTTGTCTCCAAACACTTATATGTAAAATATGGCAATGCCTTTCAATAGCTTAATATAGAGTTCTAAAATATAGTGTTCTTATAAGCCATTGAATAAAGGAATTCATGAAACCCAATAAAGAAAGTGCCTGTTCCATGATAAATACTTTCTGAATTTCAGAAGAATACTGAAAATAAAAGAATCACAAAAATAGTAACAGATAAGAGGTTGACCAAGATGGCGATATAGGAAGCTCTTGAATTCTCCTTCCACAGGTACACTGAATGTTCAGGTAAACACGGAGGGATTACCTCTGAAAGAAATACCGAAACTAGTTGAGTGACTTCTACGTATTGGCCAAACAAGAAAATAGCCACATAGAAACAGATAGAGACATATTCTTACCATAAACCCAGCACCTGCCACAGCACCATACAATTGAAAGGGAACATCCAACTCCAGATTTTCCCTGAGGAGCAAAGTATTTGGACCTCGCATTTAGTGTGCCAACATTTAAGACTCTCACCTGAAAACAGGATTATAAAATATGTAGTTATGAGAGCCAAACAAGCTTGTATTCAGGGGATCCACAGGACTATAGCAAACAAAAGAGTGGTTGTTAACAGGACTATAATCACTTGCCATAGATTTACCCCCTAGACACAATGCAGAAGGAACAGACAAAATCACTCATCTCCCAGTCTTTCTCTGAAAAGGTCCATCTGCATACTTAGAAAGCTGCCATCTAAGGGTTAGCTTTCTAATTTAACACACTACTAGGGGTTAGCTGCATTTCTTCCCAGAGACTCAGGAACTGATGGACACTTCCCCTGCCATCTCCTTATAGTCTATTCCAAGTCACCATATTCTTCCTGCAAGAAGCTTGTACACATGACTGCACCCTAGTTTTTGTTCTGCTGACTAAGGAACAGGTACTCAGATCACCTGTCAATGAGGCTTTCATTCACAAGTCCTACAGATCGATAGCAGGAAGAATAATGGACTGAAAGCAGAGGTCTAGAATCACAAAGCGAAAGATGACAAGGGGAGATCTCATGAAGAGACCTTATATAATCTCTAATATACAAGGTATAATCAGTCACTCCTTTTTAAATATCATTACAGAGCACTAGTAATCAAGCAGACTGTGTTACACCACAGTAGATGCCAATAAAGACAGGAGATGTTGGTAAACCATCCACACTTAATCTTTCTTCCTGATGGCCAGAAGTATATCTGCTGCCCTTGATCTAAGATAGACCTATGGAAGGAAGGGGAAAAAAGATGGAAGGTACCATGAAATTTAGCAAGACTCAGATAGACTTCATTTGAGCTAATAATAGTACATATGTTTTTCTAAAATAAAATCAGTAGATGAAACTGGAATTTAACAGTACAATTCATCTACTCTAAGTAGATTATGATTCCTTTTCAGAAAAAAAAAATAGCCAGTACCAAGAATTCAACCATAAATGCACAATTTGAGAGAATAGACTTTGGAGGAGGAAGAGTTTGTAGTCCAGAAGAGAAAGGTACCTACTATGCAAAGCTGATTTAAGATATATTCCATAGAACCAGAGTGGAGCCACAATCAAAATAAATATCTAGATCTGAGAAAATAAAAAAGTATGCTATAGGGGAGAAAAGCTTGGAAAGAGATTTAGGTTTGAGCTACAAACTTCATTTCAGTCTTAATGATGTCATTAAACTAATCTCTGTGATATTAAAGAGCCACATGGCCTTTTAGGACAAATGGATAAAATAATAAGGACTTGCTCCACAGATTAATATCAGTAGCTACGAAAGGTTGTTTCCATTGAGGATGAAAGTTAATGGAGAGATTTGAGTGATTCAAAGAGCAAAAAATGACATAGGTTATTTTCCAGGACATAGACTAGGAATTTTCTAAGCCCCTTCGAGAAGTCAATATTCTACCCAATGATATATTATAAATGGCTAAATAAACTGAGGGATAACCTTTGGTATGCTCGTGGTATAAAGGAGATCGAAACATTTCTTAACTCTCAAGAAACAAGTACAGAACTATTGGAAGTATCAGCATGTTGGAAGTATCTTGGGATAAAAAGGAAGAGTCTGTATACTACAGTAATGTGCTGACTAAAGAGCATGGCAGGGACCACGGGCACAATAAGAAGGGGCCTGAAGAGTAAATCAGTACAATCAGCCACTCTCAGCAAACGTTGGGTAACAAATGACCAGATTGGCCAAGCTGTATCAAAGTTGAGAGAGGTGATGAATTTTCCCTAAAAATGTAATAAAATATGATTAGTATTCTAAAACAACTCAAGGCTAGGCAACAAAGTTGAACTCTGAAATAAAAAATTAAATAAGTTTACACATTTGAGTTGTGTATAATTTTTAATTCTGCTACAGTGCTAATTAATTCAATTACGTTTAATTGTTGTGTACCTTAAGATAATGTTATTTTGGATTTTTTTTCTGGTTTTATATCATCAGTCAAACACCATTTATGATACTGCCCATGTAACATTTATTTGGAACTTAGTATCATTAAAGAACAAAATGCTAAGAAATTTTCTGCTTTCCATTTTCAGGGATGTTCTCTGTGGAAAATTAGCTTGTGTTTGGCCACATAAGAATACTTATCAATCTGATGTTCAGTCTACAGTTTATTCATATACTCAAGGGCATGTGTGCCTATCCATAACTACTGGGTCATCAGTGAAATCAAATGGAAGAGATTATGCTTATGTAGCTGATGGCACTGTGTGTGGTGCACAAATGGTAACAAAATGTTCATTTATACTTAGCTGTGTTAAATTATGTAATTCCATATGTTACATGATGACTATCACAAGTATACTGAGTATATTTCCACCTAGTGCTATCACTTATTTTTCATATGATATTAAAAAGATAATTAAACTAAGCCTCAATTATCCAATAACACTTTTCAATTAACCTGTCATCAGTCCTTATGTGAAAAGATATGTACAAGCACAAGATTCCACTAACAGGTGATTTTTTTTTTTTTTTAGATTTTAAAATTCTAATAGCTTTAAATCATAAAATTCTAATTTTCAATTTTCCCTGCTGCACAAAGAAACAAATGAGCTTTCAAGACAAGTAATAACAAGTATTGGAGAGATTGTTGGGGAAAAGAATTCCCATATACTGCTGTAAATTGGCACAGCCACTGTGGAAAACAATATGGAGTTTCCACAATTAAAAATAGAATTACCATAGAATCCAGCAATCCCTCTTCTGGGCATCCACTCAAAAATTTAAAAAAAAATATTTATCCATAAAGATATATGCACCTCAATGTTCACTGCAGCATTATTCACTGTGCCAAGACATGGAAACAACCAGTGTCCCTCAATAGATGGTTATATAAAGATGTCGTACATATATACAATAGAATATTACTCAGCCATAGGAAGAGATGATTTCACTCATGTGGGATAAGAAACTGATGGCAACCATCAAGCAAGACAAACAAACATACAAAAACTCAAAGATACAGACCACAGTTTAGTGGTTACCAGAAGAAAAAGGGGAAGGGAAGAAATGGATAAGGGTAAAAGAGGTCAAATATATGGTGACAGAAGAAAGTCTGACATTCAGTGGTGAACACACAATGCAATATACCTATTATTAAATTTTGTATTTGAAACCTATATAATTTTATTAACCAATATCACCCTAATAAATTTAATTAAAAATGCAAAAAATATTAAACCATATGCTTATGTGTATGACTGAAATATAAGTGTGAGAAGCTTCAAAGAAACAAGAAGTCTGTTCTAGGAAAGTATTATTACAGTGATGTACATACTTATGTACATACATATGAACATTTACACTTAGTAGTCATAAAGAGAGAACAAAAATGATTCAGAGGCTTAGCTAGTTAATCTGAAACTATGAGGACACACATTTCAGAAAGTATAAGGCATCTGAGATTTAAACCATTGGTAAATCAGTGTGTTGCATAAAAATGGCATTCAGCACTTACTTGCTGAATTAAAAATAAAACAAAACCTTGACATGGTGAATCAATTAGCCAATTCTTATATCTGGTTTTGGCACTCGTATTCCATTGGGAAACTTGCTATCTGTGGTAGGTAGCTTCTAAAATGGCTCCCCCACTCATCCCACTTCTGAATATTCTAGGATGGCAATTAACAAAATAGGAAAAGATAAATGAGGCCAAGAGTCATATATCCAGATGACTAATTTCCACTGGGCTACTCACTTTTACATAACAAGGGTTTATAATGGATACAAATTAAGTTAAAATGTTTATCTTGCCAGCTTATTCTTGTAACAAAGATATATGATATTTTATAATCCAAAATATTACTTATATTTGAAGTTCACAAAATTAATGAATTATCTTCTCATTTTTGAGGGGGCAAAGCATTAACACTAATCTAACCAATTATTTATAATAGGACATTAAGATAATATAGAAAATTCCTCTGATAAGATTCTCAATTTAATTTACAATTGTTAAGTATCAAAATCAAAATTATATGACATTAGTACATAAACTATGTGAAAGCAAACATTTTCCGATATTTCTTCTTAAATTTATTATTGTTTAGATTTTTGTATTAGTATGCTAGTGTCTTTATAGCAGAATGAGAGTAATATGGAATAAAAAGTCTCTCCTTGAGCATCTCTTATGCATATATAACAAATGATTTTTTCTCATATCAAATTTGTGAATGATTACAAAATACTATGCTTTTTTTATTTTTAGTATTGTGAAAATAAAACCTGCAACAAAGTTAATTTAATGAAATATGACTGTAATGCCACTACAAAATGTAAAGGAAATGGGGTAAGTAACTCCTATTTTTGTGGTTCTAAATTGTATGTTACTTATGTGGCTAATTCAAAGATTATATTGAAAATTTTAGTCCATGATTAATTGTTAAGTAGTGGAAATTACTGTCTGGTCCCCACTCATATTTTACTATAAAATTTGCAGAAGTTATTTTGATAAGATACTTCTGATTTGATTAAGGAAAATAATTTACATGCCTAATTTGCTAAATGTTTTTTAAATAATGAATAGATGCTAAATTTTATCAAAGATTTCTGTTTAGTCTGTTAATACACAAATATGTTTATTGATCTTAATATTAAACTAACCGTTAATTCCAAGAATGAAATCAACCACAACTTTTTGAAATTTAATTTTTAATACATTATTTATGTAATCGTTTCTATTTTGAGATTAATCACACGTTTTATATCTTATAATTAATGTAAAATGATTTGGGGGTAATGTTATTATATATTTTCCATAATAACTTTTTAAAGCAATTAATATACATTCTTTAAAGTAGTTTAGGTTACAGAAAAACAAGTGAAAAGTATAAAGAGCTGTTTCCTGACTCTCTCAATCCCTGCCTCAGTCTCCCCTATTGTTAATGTCTTGCATTAGTGTTACATTGATTATAATTTCTAAATCAATATTTATACATTTTTATTAACTAGAATCCATAGTTTACATTGGAGTTAACTGTTTCATAAATTCTATGTGTTTTGAAAAATATGTAATGACATGGCTCTATCATTACAGTAACATACTGTTTTGTTATCCTAAATATGCTCACATATTCAACCCTTTCTTCCTCCCCCCAATCCCCTAGCTACCAATAATCTTTTCACTATCTCCACTTTTTTGCCTTTCCAGATGTCATAGTATTGGAATCATGCTGTGTGTGTGTGTGTGTGTGTGTGTGTGTGTGTGTGTGTGTGTGTGTATTTTTAAGATCAGTTTCTTTCACTTAGCAATATTTATTTATGTTTCCTCCATGCCTTCTCATGGCTTCATAGCTCATCTTTTTTTACCACTGTATAATATTCCATTGCATGATTACTACAGTTTGTGTATGCACTTCTCTGTTGAAAAACTATTTGATTTCTTCCAAATTTTTGCAGTCATGAATAAAACTACTATAAACATTTATGTGAAGTTGTTTGTGTGCACATAAGCTTTCAACTTATTTGGGTAAATATGAAGGAGCACAATCACTAAGTTATATGGTAAGAATATGTTTAGTTTTATAAAAAAAATTACCAAACTGTGTTCCACAGTAGGTATACCATTTTTTTTTTGCCTACCCAAACAACCATAAATGAGACCTTTTGGAGTTCAGTGTTTTGGATTTAAGCCATTCTAATTGTTATATAGTGTAACTCATCATCGTTTTAATTTGCAATTCCCTAATGACATATGATGTTGATCATCTTTTCTTATGCTTATTTGCCATTTATACATCTTTTTTAATGAGGTGTTTCTTAATATCTTTTGTTTAGTTAAAAAAAATTGGATTCTTTTCTTATTGAGTTTTGAGACTTCTTTGTATATTTTAGACCAATTCTTTATTAGATCCGTCTTTTTAAAATATTTTCTCCAAGTCTATGGCTGTTGCTGAACAATGTCTTTAACAAAGCAAATGTATTTAATTTTAGAGAATTCCATGTCTTTTCTTCATTGAACATGTTTTTTCTCTTGTATCTGAAAAGTTTTTCTAAACCTAACATCACCAACATTTCTTACTATATTATATTCTGAGTTTTACAGTTTTGCATTTTCTATCTAGGTCTATGATACATTTTGAGCTAACTTTTATGAAAGGTGTAAGTGAGAGAAATCACCAGAACGCGCAGTAGTCCGAGAGGAATTCCAATTTATTAAATGGAGGAGCGAGCTTATATAGGGGGAGGATCCGGTTGGGGACGGCTAGTGTTCGTGTAGGGTATTGATTGGATTGTGGTAGGGGGGCTAGTGTTGATAGGTCTCTTGGACCTTCACTAAGATGGAGGGGCTTTGCATGGGCTTTTTTCGCGCCAGTGGGGTTGCTAAGCATCCTGGGATAGGGGATTTCGTCAGCTTCACTTCAGGTAAATGGAAAGTTACAGGGTTTGAGGGGGTGAAAAGTTAAGGGTCATTATGTTCCAACAGTAAGTATTAATTATTTGCTTGTGGTTCTCCAGCACCATTTGGTAAAAACTTCTTTAACAAAGATCAGTTGACTAATTTTATGTGGGTCTTATTCTTATAACTCAGTATTTCCTTTTATGGTGCTAATGTGAATGATATTGTGTTTTCACTTTTAAATTTCTATTATTTAGTGTTATAATCTGGTAATCATTTTATTTTTTATATTAAATTTTTATCATGCAACTTTGGATAATCATTCATCATAGTAGTAGCTTATTGTTGATTCTTTGGGATTATTTACATAGATAATCATCCAGGAACAAAGACAATTTTATTTCTGTAAGGTAAACGTGTGACACGCATAGAGAAGTTTTAAAAGCAAGCATTTATTGAGAGAGCATTCCTGAGCAAGGTTCTCTGGTCCTGAGAGGAGAGGAGCCAGAGAAGTCTCGCCCTGGGGTGGGAAGGGTGCAGCTTTTATGGGGTTATGAGAGTGTTAGGGGTATAGGGTGAGGAATGTTAATCAAATATTAATTGAGCCTCCAGATTAGAGTGGTGGCTCCTAGAGCTGTAGTGTGGACCCTATTCAGGTCTGGATTCCTGGTATCAAACTGGGGAGTCTCCAGGCAGGCATCTGGCTGGCCCTTCCCCCACCAACCTAACAATTTCTTACCAATTTTTATATATTTTATGTCCTGTTCTAATCTTATTGCATTAGCTAGGTCTTCTAGTATACTGTTAAAAAGGAATAGTAACAGGAAATGCCCTTGCCTTGTTTCTGATCTTACCAGGGAAGCTTCTAGCTACAAATTGTAATATTTTGTATCTTTATATCATCCAGTACAAAATATATTTTAATTTTGGGGGGAATTTCTTTTTTAAACTATGCCATGTATTATCTGAAGGTGTGCTGCTTAGTTTCTGGAATGTATGGCTTTTTCAGTTCTACTTTATAATAATTACCAATTCCATTGTGATCACAGAAAATATTCTAAATTATGTTATCCTGTGAAATATATTGGGACTTTTTTTTTTACTTTAAATAGTAGGAGACTTTAATACCCACTTTCAACAATGAATATATCATTTAAACAGAAAATAAATAAGAAAACAACGACTTGAACAACACTCTACCCCAAATGGACCTAATAAACTTATACAAACTATTCCATCTAATAGCAACAGAGTACACATTCTTTTTATGTGCACTTGGAACATTCTCACAAAACAATTCTTCAAAGTTTTAAGAAGATTTAAATCATACCATATATCCTTCTGTGCTGCATCCAGCAAGTAGTAAATCCTGCCACCTCCAGCTTGGCCTTGGAAAATAATCCTGGGTAGGAACGGTGGGAGACTGAGAAAAGAAAGAAGACAGAAAGCTGCATGGGAGGCCTACTATCCACTGATGATGGAGTAGAGCGCAATTTTATTTTTACAAATTGCTTTTATACAAGAGCATACATTTGCTGGCTAAAATAAGATTAACCCCACCCAACCTCCACATCCTACTATAATCATTTGCATTTCTATAGGGTAACCCTCACCCTACACAGCCTGCTAAAATCATTTGCATTTCAACACCTGCATTGTTCTTTCATCAGTTCCTACTTCTCATTCTTAAGAGAGTTTGTGGAGGTGAAGCAAGGCTTGGTGGGCCTCAAAGACTGTAAGGACCTCGTCAGCTTGTAACCTGTTCTCCACACTTCTAATCATAATAATATGAAACTATAAATCAATAACAGAAGGAAAATTAGAAAATTTACCAATATGTGGAAATTAAAGAACACATTCATGAATAATCAAGCAAAGAAATCAAAGTATATTAGAGACAAATAAAAAATGGAAACAAAATATCAAAACTTATGAGATATGTCAAAAGAGGAAAGTTTGTAGCAATAAATGACATCTTTAAGGAAAAAATGAATCAAACAAGCAACTTCACAAAACAAACTAGGAAAAAGAAGAAACTAAATTTAAAGCTAAAAGAAGGAAAGAAGTAAGAGCGGAGCAGAAATTAATGAAATAGAAACTAGAAGAACAGTAAAAAAAATAAATAGAGTTGATTTCTTGAAAAGATAAAATTGACAAACCTTTCATTAGACAAAGGAAAATAGGAGAACCAAATAAACAAGTTATAAATGAAAGAGAAGACATTACAACTGATACCACAGAAATACAAAAGATCATAAGAGACTACTGTGAACATTTGTATGCCCCAAATTGAACAACCCGGAAGAAACAGATAAATTCCTAGAACCATATATCTACCAAGACTGAATCATAAGGGTGAAAAGGGTCAAATATATGGTGACAAAAAGAGATTTGACTTTGGGTGGTGAACACACAATGCAATATACAGATGATGTGTTATTGCATTGTACACTTGAAACATACAATTTTACTAACTAATGTCACCCCCCCAAAAAAAAAGTCTAAACAAATCAATAACAAGCAATAGTGAATAAAGGGATTAAAACAGTACTCATAAACTTATTAACAAATAAAAACTCAGGACCTGATAGCTTCAATGGTGATTTATAGCAAACATGTAAACAAGAATTAATGACAATTCTTTTCAAACTCTTCCAAAAATTGAAGAGGAAGGAACACTTCTAAACTCATTTTGAGGCCAGCATTACCCTCAGACCAAAGGCAGACAAGGACACTAAAAGAGAAGAAAATTACAGGCCACTATTTCCAATGAACATAGACACAAAAATTTTAAACTTCCAGTAAACTGAATTCAACAAGACATTAAAAGGATTATACATCATGATCAAGTGGGGTTTATTCCAGGCATATAAGCGTAGTTCAAAGTACATAAATCAATAAATGTCATACACTGCATTAACTGAATGAAGAATAAAAATCATATAATCCTCTCAATAGGTGCAGGCAAGCATGTAACAAAATTCAACATACTTTCATGATAAAAATCTCTCAACAAACTGGGTATAAATGGAACAAGCTCAATATACTAAAAACCATTTATGACAAACCCACAGTTAACACAATACTCAATGGCAAAAGTTAAAAGTTTTTTTCTAATTTCTCTAAAAGCAACAGGGGAAAGGTGCCTTCTCCTGACATTTCTATTCACCCTAGTACTGCAAGTCCTGACCAGAACAATTACAAGAGAAAAAGAAATAAAAGCATCTAAATTGGAAAGGAATAAGTAAAATTATCTTTGTCAAAGATAATATAATCTTATATGTAGAAAATTCTAAAGACTCCCAAAAATCTGTTAGATAAACAAATTTAGTAAATTTATAAGATACAAAATCAATGTAAAAGTCAGTTGTGTTTTTATACACTAACAGCAAAGTATCTGAAAAAGAAATTAAGAAAACTGTCCTGTATATAGTGACATCAGAAATATTAAAAAATTTAACCAAGGAGATGAAATATCTGAACACTGAAAAAGATCAAACATTGAATGGAAGAATTTGAAGACATATGAGAATATATCCTTTGTTCATGGATTGGAAGAATTAATATTGTTAAAATGTTTATATGACCCCAAATGATTTCATGCTATCCACACCCAAAGCTAATGGTATTTTTCAAAGAAATAGTAAGAAAATCCTAAAATTCATTTAGAACCACAAAGGACCCTGAATAGCCAAAGCAAACTTGAGGAAGAATAACGCCATTTGTTGAAGAGGCTTTCTTTTCTTCATTGTATGTTTTTGGTTCCTTTGTCAATAACTATTTGCTCATATATATGTAGGCCAAATTTCTAAAAAGGGGCTAAGATAAGTAATTAAAATGGCTAGGTCAATTGAGGGTAACATTGTCACAATATTTTGTATAGAAATTAGAATGCATGAATAAACAGAAAAAATGCTGACAGCAAATGTTTTGAAAATAAATAAATAATACAATATTTGTGGAAAATTCTAAATTCACCTAATGATGTGCTCTTCTTTGTGAATATAATGGCCATAATTTTATTAAAATATCATTGGGAATGACAAAGTGCTTATTAAAAGCAGCCAATCAAATATGCTATCATGCGGGTAGTAATTTTGCCATTGACCATTATGTTGTCAAAATTTTCACTACTTTTTCTAACCTATTCCCCATATTAAAGTCAGGCACCACATAATGATGCTTCAGTCAATGACTGCATATGGGATGGTGGTTCATAGGATTACAATAGAAATGAAAAATTCCTATCACCGCATAATGTTGTAGCTGCCTCAGCTGTTGTAACTTCATAACACAATGCATTGCTTTCTTGTTGTGATGTTGGTTTAAACAAACTTATTTTGCTATAAAAATATAGTACATATAATTATGTGTCATATGTAATACTTGATATTGACAGCTATGTTATTGGTTTATGTATTGATTGTATGACACTTTCATCAGTTTTTTTAGAGCATACTCTTTCTACTTGTGTTGTTTGGTACATAACATGCTGTACAGGCTTGCAGTCCAGGAGCAGCAGGCTATACTATATAGCCTAGGTGTGTAGTTAACTATGTTATCTAGAATTGAGTAAGCTCACCCAATGATGTCCACACAATGACAAAATTGCCTAATGAGCAGGTCTCAGAACATATCCCTGTTGTTAAGTGACATATATCTATTTATAGTCTTGATAAACTTAGAAAAATGGTTATTTTACACTACTAAAGTTAGGTATTTATATATAGTAAATGAAGACTAACATTATTTTAGTGATTATACGTTTTCTATTTCAGATATGTAATAATTTGGGCAATTGTCATTGCTATCCTGGCTATCGGCCTCCAGACTGCAAATTACAGATTGGTTCACCAGGGGGAAGTATTGATGATGGAAATGTTAAAAAATCTGGTGAGTAGAAATTAAATTTTAAAACAAAATAGAATGTTATTTTATGAAATAATTCAAGAAATGTACTGCTGAGTTGAATCTTTCATTATCTCCTTAGAGTTATCATGAAGTGGCTTTGATTAAATAAGAGTTAAACAAAATTTGTAATGAGATATTTTTAGAAACACTCAGTTTTTAAGCAACTTAAATTAGAATATAGTACTCTTAAGTTTCAAGAAATGTCATAGTATGAATTCAAAACGAATATGAAAGAATAAATACCACACAAATGATTTGCATTACATGTTATGAAAAACTTCATAGGTTATTAAAAAACAATAATAGGATAAGGTGTTCATTAAGAATGAAATTTGGAAAAACCATATGAAAATATAAATATATATATTAGAAAATAATAGTAAATCACATTTTGAATGATGAAGTATATGTTTATACTTGCTCTTGTTCCTATGAATGGAGGCAAGTGTCATAGGCTATTTATTCAACCATTCATTCATTCATTAGTACATTTCCTTCACAAACATGTTATTAAGTATCTGATAAGGTATTAAAATTGAGAATCACATTTCAGAAAGTCTACACACACAACAATGTGGAGAATGGGTTTGGTTTCATGAGTCTGAATGAAGGTAAATTACTTGGGAAGTAATCACCTGAAATATAAAGGCCTGAAGTAAACAATAAAACAGAAGATAAATAAGTTGTTATATAATATCAAATATTTGTGATTAACAATGAATAAGGCATGGTGTTCCGTTGTATTTAGTGCATGGAGAAGAATTGGTAATGTTGATATATCCAAGTGTGCATAAAAGAATCAGAGGATGGACTAAGTATAAGATAATGAATTTAATTTCGAATAGCTACACTTTGGGTTACTTGTGGAAGAACTCATGTGAAGATATCTATATCTAGGAACCCAAGTGAATTTGATAATAATGTTTTCAACTTAATTAGGGATACCAGAGATTGATATTCCTTAGTTAATTTGTAAAGTCATTCATGGAATGGTAAAAATATGTAAATTTTTATGAGAGATGAGATAAGAGATTTGGACATAACTAAAGGAAGCAACAACATTTCAGAGACATAATGTTTGAGATTATTGATAATTCTTAAAAGAAAGATGATAAAAAGGAGTAGATTTATAGAGATTATAAGTTTTTTTGCCATGATAGAATAAATTACATGAGGTTTTTGTCACAAGGTAATAGTATAAGATTATGATTTTTGAGATAAAAAAACACATGATACTCATTATTGTTATGTATGTGAGACAATATAATAGAAGTTTCAGATGAAAAGGGAAATGTATAGAAAAGGCATTTAAAAAATAGTACCCCAAGTTTCTTAACAAGATAAAAAAAGTCCAAAGTCAACACAAAGACCCAAGAAACTAAGTGAATATCAAGCAAGATAAATATAAAAAAAAATTATACCTAAGAAAATCATAATCAATTTCTGAAAGCCAATGGTAAAAACATTTTAAAGCAGTTAGAGCTAGACTTCTGATATCCTGCAATATAGAGAAAGAAAGTAAACAAAACGACTTCCCCAAAAGCAACTAAAAGATGGACTAAGATTGTCAAAACCAATTATTTCAATACCTTGGAAATCAATAAAAGGCAACCTAAAAAGTATTTATTCAAGAAAACTACAACAGTTAACAGAAGTATGAATTTCCATTCCTGAGGTCACTCCTATCTCTCCTGCTCCAGCTTTGTCCATAGGGTAGTTCAACCAGGCCACAGCAAAATGTGAAAACCATTAGCTTTGCTGCCACAGTTTCAGGGTGGATGTGGTGGAAGAGGGTTACTTAATTTGTTGGAGTATTGTTAATTACAGTGGCAATCTTTTTGTCAGAAGAACATGGAGAACTAACATCTTTGCTATACTGAGACAGTAGGCCTTTTAGGAAAAACAGACCCAGAAATAACTATGAACTTAACAGGAAGTGTCAGGAGAAGAGACCATCATAAAGGAAAAGAAGGTTTTTTTGTGGTTCCATACAGATTTTAGGATTGTGTTTTCTATTTCTGTGAAGAAGGACATTGGGATTTTGATGGGATTGCATTGAGTATAGAGATGACTTGGAGTGATATTTAACAATATTAATACTGATCCACGAACAAGATATATTTTCATTGTTTTTGTGTTCTGCGATTTCTTTATGCAAAGTCTTGCAGTTTGTGTTGTACAGATCTTTCACTTCCTTTTTTATTTTTGTTATCATTTTATTTATTGGAGTGACATTGGTTAATGAAATTATATAGGTTTCAAGTGTATAATTCAATAATACTTCATATGTATATTGCATTGTGTGTTCACTACCCAAAGTTAAATTTCTTTCTATCACCATATATTTGACCTAATTTACCCTTATCTTACCCCCTCCCTCCTTTCCCTCTGGTAACCATTAAACTGTTGTCTATGTCTATGAGTTTTTGTTTGTTTGTCCTGTTCATTTGTTGCTTTCAGTTTTATATCCCACATGTAAGTGAGTATTACTCAGCCATAAGAAAAGGTGAAACATTGCCACTTGTGACAACATGGGTGGATCCTGAGATTATCAAGCTAAGCAAAATGTCAGACAGAAAAAGTTGAGAACCATATGATTTCACTTATATGTGGGATCTTTCACTTCCTTGTTTAAATTTATTCCTAGGCATTTAATATGTTGATGCTATTGTGAATGTGATGATTATTTTTTCAGATGTTTCATTGTTAGTGTATAGAAATGCAATATCTGTATGCTGATTTTATATCCTGCAATTTTATTGAATTTGTTAATTAATTCCAACAATTTTTTGGTTGCATTCTGGAGTTTTCTGTATTTAAGCTCATATTGTCTGGAATAATGACAATTATACCTCATTTACGATTTGTATGCCTTTTAATTCTTTTTGTCTTGCCTAAGTGTGCAACCTAGGACTCCCAGTACATATTAAATAAGTGGTAGTGGACATGCTTCTCTTCTTTGTGATCTTAGAGAAAAAGTTTTCAGTATTTCACCATTGAGTATAACGTTAGCTGCGGATTTGTCACATATGGCTTTTATTATGTTTAGCTACATTGCTTCAATACCCAATCTGTTGAGGGTTTTTATTATAAAAGGATATATTTTGTCAAAAGCTTTTTCTACATCTGTTGAAAAGATCATGTGATTTTTATATTTTATTATATTAATGTGATGAATTATGTTTATGGATTTACATATTACATTTGCGTTTCAGGGATAAATTCTACTTGGTCATGGTGTATAATTCTTTTATGTGTTTTTGAATTCAGTTTGCTAAAATTTTATTGATAACTTTTGTATCTATATTTATTAGTGATATTGGCCTTTACTTCCCTTTTCTTATCATGGAATGAGTTGGGGAGTGTTCCCTACCCTCTACAAACTTTTTGAAGAGTTTAAAATTTATTAGCATTAATTTTTTAAATGTTTGGTAGAACTCAACAGTGAAACCATCTGATCCTCAGCTTTTCTATTTGGGAGTTTTTGATTACTGATTCAATCTCTTTACTCATTATTTGTCTTGGATTTTCTACTTCTTCATAATTCAGTCTTCTTACATTATATTCTAGGAATTTACCAGTTTCTTCTAGGTTATCTCATTTGTTGATATATAAATGTTCATAGTAGCCTCTTATGATCTTATGTATTTTTTAATAGTAGTTGTAATATCTCCTCTTTTATTTCTGTTTTTATTTATTTGAGCATTCTTTTTTTTTTAGTCCAGTTAAAGATTTGTCAATTTTATTCATCTTTTTAGAAAACCAGCTCTTAGTTTTATTGATCTTTTCTATTGTTTTACTAGTCTGTATATCATTTACTTCCACTCTCATCTTGTCTGTATTATTTCCTTTCTTCTGATAACTTTGGGCTTAATTTTTCTTTTTCTGGTTCCATGAGGCATTAAATTAGTCTATTTGAGATCTTTATAATTTCTTAATGTATATGTTTATTAATATAAACTTACCTCTCAGAACTGCTTTTGTGGCATCTCATTATTTAAGGAATGTTGTGTTTTCTTTTGATTTCTTTTTGATTTCTTCTTTGACCCACTGATTTTTGGAAGTGTGACATTTAATTTCCACATATTAGAAGATTTTCTAGCTTTCCCCTTTTGTTGTTAGTTTCTAGTTTTATACCATCATAGTCAGAAATGATTATTGATATGATTTTAATCTTAAATTTGCGAAGACTTGTTCTGTGTTCACATGAGAATGTGTATTCTGCTGCTGTTAATGAAAAGTTCTATAAAGGTCTGTTAGGCTCACTTGGTTCTCTTTCATTTTTCTTTCTAAATGATCTATTCATTGCTGAAAATGGGGTACTGAGTTTGTCTACTGTTACTGTATATTGTTTATTTCTTTCATATTTCAAGTATTTGCTTAATGTATTTAGGTGCTTTGATGCTAAGTGCATAAATAATTACAATTGTTATATCTTCTTGATTAATTGACTTCTTTAACATTATATAATGACCTTCTTGATTTCTTGTTACAAACTTTGGCTTAAAGTCTATTTTGTTTGAGGTTAGTACAGCTACTCTCACTTTTTTTTTGGTTTCTGCTTGCATCCCTTTATTTTGAGCCTATGTGCATCCTTAAAGCTGAAGTGAGTCTCTTGTAGGCAATATACAGGTGGATCTTGTTTTTAATCCATCCAGCCACTCTGTGCCATTTGATTGGTGAATTAAATCAATTTATATTTAGAGTAATACCATTTTATTGACTGATTTCTTGTTTTGTATTTCCATTGTTTTTTTTTTCCTCTATCTACTTCTGCCTACATAGGTGAATTGGTGATTTGTCATGGTGATATTTGTTTCCCTTCTAATCTTTTGTGACTCTACTTTGGATTTTATGTTTTGTGGTTACCATGAGGATTACATAAAACATCTCAGATAAAACAGTCTATTTTTATGCTGATACTTATTTTCAATTGTCTACACAGACTCTTCCTCTTTACTTATTAGGTTTGATATTTTTGATGTCATAGCTTACCCTTTCTTATGTATTTGTGAACAAAATGTAGTAGCTGTACTATTTGCAATACTTTTTTTCTTTAATCTTTATACTATAATTAAGTAGTTAACACAAGATTCTATATATTGATTTAGAATTTTCTAAATCTGACTATATAGTTTTTATCATTAATAATGTATTGTATATTTTCAAATGTTTTCATGTCACTAATTATAGATTGAACAACTTTTTTCAACATTTCTTGTAAGGCAGGTCTACTGATAGTGAATTCTCAGCTTGTTTGTCTGGAAAATCTTTTTTTTTCTCCTTCATATCTGAAGGATAACTGTGCCAGATAGAGTATTCTTAGCTGGCAACTTTTTCTTTTTAACACATTAAATAGTTCATTCCTGGTATATAAGAAGTTTCAGCTGAATAATTCACTGATGGACTATATGTGAGTTTCTTTATAGGTTATATTTTTCTTGTTCCCAACTGCCTTTAGGATTCTTTCTTCATCTCTGATTTTTTTGAACAGTTTCATTTTGTGTCTCAGAGAAAGTCTTTTGGCATTGAGATAAGAGGGTAACAGCTTCCAAAACTTGGATGTCCAATCTTTCAACAGACTTGGGAAGTTTACAGTTATTATTTCTTTAAATAAATGGTATACCCCTATTTTTCTCCTTCTGTAATTCTAATTATTCCAATATTTGTCTTTTTGATGGTATCCAATAAAAATTTTTTGTTTTATTCTTTTTTTCTTCTATATTATTTCAAAATTTCTATTCTTCTAAATCATTTTTTCTAACTCATTCTGTCTTTCTGTCTTCCAACTCATCTACTCTCTATTGCCTTCTCCATCTCATTATTGAATTTTTCAGCTCTCTTATCTGAGAGAATTTTTTTTCTCTTACTCTTTTTAAAATTATTTTTGCCTTTGTTTTTAAACAGTTTTGTTACTATTTGTCTTAAAGAATAACACTTTGAATTGAAATTTTGAGGTGACATATCCAAGTTCTCAGCTATTATTTTTTTAAATAAACTTTCTGTTTCTCTCTCTTCTCCTTCTGGGAGTCCATTAATGCATAGATCTTATCTTTTCATATTGTTTCACAATTCCCATAGGCTTTCTTCATTTTTTTTTCTTTTTTACTTTTTGCATTTATGATTGTGTAATTTTAATTAATATGTCTTCTAGCTCACTGATGTTCTCTTTTGCTGTTCAAGTCTGTTGTAGATGCTCTCTATTGAATTTTTCATTTCAGTCATTATGTACTTCAGCTCAAACATTTATTTGTTTGTTTGTTTTATTGTTTTCTCTCCACTGAGTTTCTCACTTCATTCTTGTATTTTTTTCTGATATCATTAAATTGTTTATCTATATTCTCTTATAGCTCTCTGAGCATCTGTAGAGCAATTACTTCTAATTCTTTGTTGGGCAATTCCTAAACCACCATTTTTGTAACCAATTGCCAGAAGTTTACCGTATCATTTTGGTGGGTATTTTTAAATTATTTTCATGATCCCTGTGCCTTATAAAAGCATTTGTACATTCGAAGACGCAGTAACTTCTTTCAGATGTTATTAAATGATTTCCTAAGGGTAGTCTTCACCTGTGGATGGTGGTACACTTGATCATACTGTGACCCTGGGTCTAGTGGTGCAGGGATCTAAGTGTAGAGTATATGGTGGCACCAGGTTCAAGTGGATGTATGTCTCTTCAACTTATCCATCGGGATTCATATTGTCAATAAGTGTATGGCCCTTGTGAGTAGTTTGTGGGTTCGTAGTGGCTACAAGGACACTTGGATACCTAAGTGGAAGCTCCAGAACCAGTAAGTAGGGACAAGGTCAGGCAGCAGTAGTGGCTGCAAACAGTGGTATGCACACACTTGGCTGAGGGGTCCAACTGTAGGTGCCAAGCCTCTTTAGTGTCAGAGGTTGTAGACACAGTCATAGTAACCAGGGTCAGAGTAGGTAACAAGTGCCTGGGCCAACCATGGGCTCACTGGCAGTTTCAGCATTTGAGGGTGTCAGCATGCTTTCCTGTGGCTTCACATTCTACCTTTATGTATGCATACATAAGGCAATGGAGGTCAGTGGTGGAGGTCAGGCTGAGGAGCATACAGGTGCTCACCTATAGGGACTATCACCTATGGGTAGACCTTATGATATGAACTCTTGTCAAAAGTCAGAGCCTGATCTGACCTGACAAGTAGATACATGGTCCCTGGATATCATTGTGCTCTCCCGTGGCTGTACTGTATCCCCATGAGTGTGTAAACTGCCATGATGGCTGGTGATGGGAATCTGGCTGGGGTGAGCAGGTACACAGCTGGAGGTACTACTTACAAGTGGGCATGGTGGTACTAGCCAGTGAAAGACAGAGGGTCTGATCTGGGCCCAGAATCCGCTGTCGGGATCCTTGCTGTCAGTGTCCTCTCCTGTAGCTTCACTCTCTCCCCTTGAGCATGCACACTGCAGTGTAAGGCAGTGATGAAAGCCAGGCTGGGGGCATACATGTGTACTGCTGGAAGGATAATCAACAGGTGAGCCTGGTGATGCTGGTTAGTGATAGCAGTCAGGGCCTAACTATGCTCACAAAGAACTTAAGAGCCCTGATTATCTATGCATTTGCCTGTGTGCTGCAATAGAGATCAGCCGGAGGCATCAGGCTAGTGGCCTTCAGATGCACAGTTTAGGGGCAAGTGCAGGCACAGAGTTGAGTATCACCCAGGAGCATTCAGGCTTGTGTCTTGGCACTCATGCAGTTGCAGAAGCCCAGGCTGCAAACATGGCTCTTTAGGCAACTGGCAATTTACACTTTTGTAGCCACAGAAAACTTGGTTGCAACTTGTTCTAGGGAGTAGGGAGGGAAGGAAAAAATTTTTTAAAAGACTAAGGTGGCTGTTGTTAGTGAATACAAATATCTGTAGGGAACAGCTGGTGAGATTTACAGCAGCTCTGCTGACTGGCGACTTCTTCAGTGGCAGAATCTGCTGAGGTATCTGCAGGGCAGGTCCCTGGCTACCAGAAAGAACCACACTGTGTGTTTGCTAATAATAACCTCTGCTTCCCTTTCTTGTTTCTAGAAGGCTCTGTATTTATTGACATTTTAGGTGGAATGAAGTCAAAGCAGGACCTTTGGACAATGTCCTCAGAGGCTAGAGAAGCTGGGCATTCAAGTTGCTCTTCCTTTCCTGGTGAGAGGAACTCTTTCTAGCTAGGAAGTTCCTTCTTGACAATGAACAACACCATGATGAGTGTTATTAGATGATACTGAAAACATGAAGTTGTTTTCCTTCTTCTATGATTATTGTTGTTGTTGTTGTTGTTGTTGTTGTTGTTGTTTTTAGCGGTGGTTCACAATGTTGCTAAAACAAGTCCTAGAGCTGTTTTTGTTAATAAATGTTTAATAATAGATTTTTCTGGGTAGATAGTGAAGTTGGGTTCTCTTATCTCTTCATTTTTCCACTTTCTGATACACAATTTCATTACAAAACATTAGCAAAAATAAGTCAGCAACAATAAAAGGGATTATATACCATGTCCAGGTGAGGTATTCTAATAATTCATGTTTTATTTTTCTGAACATTAATTTATGTGATAAACAATAAATTAACATTCTATTAATCTTATCAATTCAATAAAGGTACAAAAAGTATAAGAAAAACCCAATATTTATTCAATATCAAAACACTCAATAAATTAAAGGTAGAAAGGGACTTTCTCAATCTGATGTACAGTTAATGTATTACTTATTGATGAAAAACAATGCTTTTCCTCTGATATTTCATCAAAGAATATATATCGATGCCAAATAAGTACTGAGATGCCCAACATCATTGTTTATCAGGAAAATGCAAGTTAAAATCACAATTATATACCATTACATTCCTTTAAAAATTGCATTAATTTAAAGGAGTAACTGCATGAAGTTTGGCCAAAGTATAAGGATACTGTCTCATAAACTGCAGTTGCAATGTAAAATTGTACGAACTGTGCTGCAGTTTCCTTAAAAGGTAAACACCCACTACCATATAATCCAGTCATTCCACTATTTGCCCAAGAGAATAGAATGTGTATGTCCATACAAAGCTTTGCATACAAATGCACATAATATTTTTAATAGATGAAATATTTGTAATAGGTGAAATTTGGAAACAACCCAAATATAAATCAAAAGCTGATGGATAAACAATAAAATACCACTGAACAAATAAAAAGAAATAATATGGATTCATTGCAACACTTATGCTATGAGAAATAAACAGGCCAAAAAAGAATACATTACTGTCTGACTCTGTTTATATTAAATTGTAGAACACTCAAACTAGTTTATACTGAGACAATGCAGATTAAATCAGTGGTTGCTTGAGTGAGAGAGTGGCAGCATGACAGGATCATAAAGTAGCAAGAGAAAACTTTGGATAATGGATATATTTATTATTTTGATTGATGTGATGGTTTTGTGGATGTATACATGTAACAAAACCTATCAAATTGTACATTTTAAATAGGTAAATTTATTATGTGTCAAAATACCTCAATAAAGCTGCTAAAATAAAACAACGTACGAGAGGATATTCACACTATTTCGTTGTCAAATCTGAGGCACTAGTTAAACCCATTTAATTTATCAAAAAAAATTGTAAGAATTTTATAGTAAATGGAGAAAACCCAAAGATGTCAAAACAAAAAAGAAATCTTTTAGTTTGCCTCATTGAGATATACGTTTGTCATATCTTATTTGTCAGTGTAGTTAAAATTTTTGTATTTTTTTATGTATAAAGAATAACATTAATAAAAGAAGGGAAATATCAAATATATGCAACAGCCAAGACTTCCATCTACTAATGAAAATATAATTGTTACAACCATTAGGAAAATCATTGGACAATGTACTGATGTTGAATATAGCATATGCTATGAGTTAGCATTCCCACTCTCAGGGGCATATATCTGAGAGATATGTGTACATATGTCAATTAAAGGACATGTAGTAGAATATTCATAGCAGCACTATTTATAATACAATAATGGCCATTATAGCTATGCAATGATGTAGCATGTAGAGAAAACATTTTGCAACTGTAAGTATCAATATGGATAAATAGCAAAATTAGGTTATATTCAGTAAAAAAAGAAAAAGAAAAAGAAAAAAAGACAGAAAAATACATACAATATAATTCTATTTATATGAAGTTTAATATCTGTCAAAGGTGATTTATGCTCCAAGAGACCAAAGTAGTGATTATCTTTGGAAAGAATAATAAGTGGAAGAAAGCAAACTGAGTTTTCTGAAGTGCTGGTGACACGTTTCTTAGATTTGGTGCTGGTTCAATTTAAAAAATTCTTTGAGCTGTAAAATGATGGCATGCACATATTTCTGTTAGCATGTTATACTTCAGTAAAAATTTACTGTATAAAAATAATAAAAAGAATCAAGGTAATCAGAAACTTTGGGGAGAAAAGATTAATTGTCCATTGCAATATACATATGACATATTATCGAATTGTACACTTGAAACATATAATTTTATTAACCAATGTTACTCCAATAAACTTAATTAAGAAAAAGAAAATGATCTGAGGATGTTTTTGGGATTCTAGCAGGTTATATTTTAAGGTCTGGGCAGTTTTGCTAATTCATCACTAATATATTTATATATATGTACTTTTCTGAATTTTGTAATACTTAAATTTTTTAGTGTAAGAAATAAAGGTGTCTAACATGTTATAGAATGTTAAGAGGAACTATATACATATTACATGTAGGCATATAAATATAGATACAAGTATAGGAACAGATAAGGATTTTATTTAGGTGCATAAAATATAAATACTAGATGAAGAAACATGAGTCATTTAAAAATGGTTTTCTTCAAGGAGAGAAACTCCAAGGACTTTGGTGTTTGCTACAGTATATTTCTTTCCAAATTTTTAACTTAAGCTGTACTAATATATAACTTTTCAAAATGCTGATATCATAAATAAGATAAATATAGTAAGCAGGACTTAAAACATATATATAGTACCATAAAAATTACACAAATATGCATAAAATACAAATAGAGAGTTTATGAAAAAAAGTACTATTATTGTTTTGGGTAAGAACTTAATTGTTCTTTTCTTTTCCCTATAAGAGTTTGAAATTTCAATGATCTTTTATATGTGTGTGTGTGTGTGTGTGTGTATCTATATATACATATGATTAAAGTTAAAGAAATATAAATTTATTTAAATATTCAATGAATATCCACTCATCTCTATGTTTCATTTCTAGATGATATAGTTTTTATTAAAAAAGGCTACAATATACAACAGAACAACTGGCTTATTCTGAGTTTCTACATTGCTTTGCCCTTTTTCATAATTTTCACCATTATGATTATAAAGCGAAATGAAATGAGAAAATCATGCAACAGAGAGAACACAGAATATGAGGGGTAAATATGGTTATAAAATAACTTCCCATAAATTGTACTGGTCATTGAACAGTGTCATAAATTTATATTATAGAATTTTTATTACATTTATTCTTAAGTATGTTATTTTTAATCTAATATAAATGGCATTTTATAATTTTGTTTTTCAATAGTTTATTGTTAACATACATATATTTTTTCATATAAGGACTAAGGAATACCTTTCAAATAAAGAATATCTTGAACACAAATGGGGGACTAACATTTTATGTACAAAGCAAATTAATTGTATTTCCCAGAAATTTGTTTCAGTAATAATGTATTTATATATTTATGTATATCTACCTACCTTTTTATTTGTTAGCAAGTAACATTTTCTCAGTCTTGAGACCTTGATAATGACATACCCTTTTATTTTAAATGACACTGGACATAGAATAATTTACTATGTTAAATAACTGTTTAAGAAAGTAATTGTAAATTTATAATCTTTTAATCTGAAATCATTAAAACCTTCTCACACATATCTACATGCTTTACGATAAAACCATAAACAGTTATTCACCTAGGTTAACTAGTTTTGTCTTGCAATGATTTCACAAGTTTGGATACTTCAAAGAACTCACAAGATTCCATATAGCATTCTCACATAAGGATTCTATTCAAATACAATACATTAGTGGTGAAACAAGTTTCAGATGTGTAGTTCACTTTACATATAAAATATTCAGTTGGTTCTCTACACAGATTCAAAAAAGTTTATAACTGTATATTTTATAAATTGTCATTATTTTTAAACAATTATATTTTTAAATGGCTTTATTAAAATAAAATTTTATATACCATACAGTTCATTCATTTAAGTGTACAATTCAATGATTTTACTTTATTCACAGAATTATGTTATCAGCACAAGTAATTTCAGAACCTTTTTTAGAACATTTTCATCACCCCAAAAAGAAGTTTCATTATTAGAAGTTATTTCTAATGGTTGTCAGTGGCTTGGGACTGGGTGAAATAGGAAGATGTTAGTCTAAGAGTACAAACTTCCAGTTATAAAATAAATAAGTTCTGGGGATCTAATGTACAGCATAATGATTAGTTAGTAAAAGTTTAAATTATGCAACTTTTAGGAAAAATCATGGAAAATTTTGTTTATCTAGGACTATACCAAGAGTTCATTCACATAAGAACAAATCATCAACCAGAAGAAAAATTTGAATTTTGTCAAAATGAAAAATATTTGATCTGAAAAACACTTTGTTAAGATGGTGAAAGACAAATTGCAGTCAGGTAGAATGTATTTGCAGATCGTATATTTGGCAATGATTTTCTACCTACAACATATTTTTAAATAATTTAAATTCAACAGTTAAAAATATTTAGTTAGAAAATTGGCAAAGGTGTTAACAGAGAATTGACTAGATGGCAAATAAGCACATTAAGATATGCTTAATATAAATCATTGGGGAAATTCAAATTAAAACCACAATGAGATAACACATTTTCCCCCAACAAAAAAACTAAGGTAAAAAAAATTGTTATAATAGCAAATAATGATAAGGATGCAGAAAACTGAATTGTTCAGACCTTGCTAGAAGAAATACAAAATAGTATAGCTACTGTGGCAATTAACTTGTAAGTTTTTATCACACAACCCAAAAATTTTATTCTATTCCTAAAGACAGGAAATTTTGCATTCACTTAAAAACCTGTACATGAATATTCATAGCAGTGTTATTTGTAATAATTACAAGCTGGACATTACCCAAGATCTCTTTTGATGGATGGATGCTGAAGCAAACTGTAGAACTGTTTCCAGTCATCGTTCCTATCTCATCATTCCAAAACTATCAGAAGTTATCTTTCCAAGATACAAAATATCATCACCCATTTACACTTAAAACTCTTGGAAGATTTAATATTACTTTTAGGAGAAAATGCACTGACTTTAAACAAGTCATTCATTCACCTAATTATGGTTCAAATTTCAAATGTCATATCCTTTCTGCAGCTACACTTGATATAGAAAAAAATAAAATTCACCTGTGAAGCCATCTTGTCCAGGACTTTTGTTGGTTGAGAGTTTTTTGATCATTGGTTCAATTTCATTAGTAGTAATGGCCCGGCTCAGATTTTCTGTTTCTTCTTGACCCAGTCTTAAAGATTGCATATTTCAAAAATGTATCCATTTCTTCTAGATTATCCAGTTCGTAGGAATGTAATTGCTTGTAGTATTTTTAAATAATTTTTTGTATTTCTGTGGTGTCAGTTGTCACATCTTCTATTTCATTTCTGATTTTATTTATTTGGGTCCTCTTCCTTTTTTTCTTGATGGGTCTGGTTAAAGGTTTATTAATATTGTTTATCTTTTCAAAGAATGAGCTCTTGGTTTCATTGACATTTTGTATTTTATTTTTTTGAACTCTATTTTGTTTATTTCTGTTCTGATCTTTATTTTTTTTTCTTCTACTCACTTTAAGGTAGGCCTATATTGCTTTGAATTTCCCTCAGCATTATTTTCACTGTGTCCCACAGATTTTGGGTTGTTGTATTTTTGTTTTCATTTGTCTCATGGTATCTTTTGATTTCCTCCTTGACCTAATTGTTAACCCATTTATTGTTTACTAGCATGTTATTTAGCTTCCATATGTTTGCATAATTTTCAATTTTTATTCTTGTAATTGACTTCTAGTTTTATACAATTGTGATTGAAGAAGATGCTTGATATTTCAGTCTTCTTCAGTTTATTAAGACTTGTTATATGGCCTAACATGTGTTGTATTTTGAAAAATGTTCCATATGCACTTGAGAAGAATGTATATTCTGCTCCTTTGAGGTGAAATGCTATAAAAATATCAATTAAATCCATTTGGACTAGTGTGTCATTTAAGGCTCTTATTTCCTTATTGATTTTCTCTGGAAGATCTGTCCATCAGTTGTCAATCTTTTCCTTTATGTAACTCAATATTTGCTTTATACATTTAGGTGTGCCCAAGTTGGGTACATAAATATTTACTAGGATTATATCCTCTTGTTGGATTGGTCCCTTTATCATTATGTAATGTCTTTTTTTTTTGTCTTTCATGATAGCCTTTGTTTTAAAGTCTATTTTATCTGTTAGAAGTATTGCTACCCCAGGATTTTTTTTCATTTCCATTTGCATGAAATATCTTTAACCATCCATTTACTTTCAGTCTCTGTGTGTGTTTTGATCTGAAGTAGGTCTCTTGTAGACAACATACGTATGGGTCTTGCTTTCTTATTTATTCAGCTACCCTATGTGTTTTGATTGGAGTTTTTAATCTATTTACATTTAAAGTGATTATTAAGATGTATAAGTTATTGCCATTTTATTATTCATATTTATGTGAATATAGAAGTCTTTTAGCATTTTTTGTAATACTGGCTTGGTGGTGATGAATTTCTTTAAATTTTCCCTGTTTGGGAAGCTCTTTATCTTACCTTCAATTTTAACCAATAACCTTGCTAGGTAGAGTAGTCTTCTTTTGTTTCTTCAAGTAGGTTTTCAATCCCTGGCTCTCTCTCTCTTCTCCTTCTGGTACCCCTATGATGTGGATCTCGGTACACTTGATGTTGTCACAGAGGCCTCTTAAACTTTCTCTTCTATAAAAATTTATATTTATTTATTTATTTATTTATTTATTTATTTACCATTCTGATTGGGTGTCTTCTGCTCCCTTGTCTTCCAACTCATTGATTTGATCCTCTGTTTCATCTAATTTACTTTTGATTCCTTCTAGTGTATTCTTCGTTTCAGTTATTATATTCTTCATTTCTGACTGGTTCTTTTTTTATGGCTATGAAGTTTGTTTTTTTTAATGCTTAATATCTCTTTGTTGAAGTTCTCACTGAGATCACCTGTTCTTCCCCCGAGTTCATCGAGCATTCTTCTAACCAGTGTTTTGAACTCAGTATCTGGTGGGTTGTTTGCTTTTATTTCATTTAGTTCTTTTTTGGCATTTTCTCCTTTTATTTCATTTGGGATATGTTTGTTTTCTGTTTTTGTTTTGTTTGTTTGTTTGTTTGTTTGTTTTGCTTTTGCTGCCTCTGTGTTCATTTCTTTGTTTTAGAAAGATCTGCTACATCTCCCAATTTTGGCTGGGTGGCCTTATGTAGTAGGTGCTCTGTGTGGCCCAGTGGCACAGTCTCCCAGTTCACCTGTGCCAGGTGCTCCAGGAGTGTTCCTTGTGTGGGTTGTGTGTGCCCTCTTGTTGCAGTTGAGCCTTGATTTTTGTTGGTATGTCATAGGGTAGGGCTGACTTTCATGCTGACTGGCTGTGAGGATTGGCCATGCCCACAGCATATAAACTGCTATGTGGAGACTAACCCAATAGAATGGGACTCACTCCAGTGGGCTAGTATGCGTGTTGAGATCATCCTTTAGGGGTACTGCTCATAAGACTACTCAGGTGGTGATCTGTTGTGGTCTGATGCCAGCTACTGAGTAGTTGGTTTGGGGGCCACTTGGGAAGGGCTGCCATGCAGACCAAGGTCAGCAGTGGCCTATGACCAGCCTAGGGTTACCCAGTAGGAGCTATAAAGCTATCTGAGGTTGATCACTGCCTATGCTGGATCTAGAGGCCTGTGAGAGAGGACACACTGGCAAGTGAGACTGGCTGCCAAAAGTAGCAGCCCCAGGGCCACTTAGCAAAAGGCTAGAGGCACCCCAAGACCTGAGGCTGCCTGAGCACTGCTCATAAGAACAACAGCTGAAAGAGCCTCAGGTGGTACATAAGTTGGGTGAGGCGGAATCTCAGGGACTCACTAGAGAGGAGCAAGTAGTGTTCTTAAGGTTAGTGTACATTCAGTTTTGGTGCCAGTACTGAAACTGTGGCTACTTGCAAAAGTCTCAGTTCACACCAAGGCCAGCTGGTGCTTGCCTCAGGACTGGCAGACCTGAATTTGTCAAAAAATGCTGCACCTCTAATCAGGACTTATTTGCTTATCACCAAAAGTGCCTCTGGAGGCTCACAAGCCACAGCCTGATGATTGCCGCTGAAGGAGCCTGAGTGTGGGATAGGATTGGTTGTGCAGCCATGAAACTGCTTCTGGCATTGTACATGTTTCATGGGAGGATCTAAGGGAGTTACCAGGGTGGGCCAAAGGGAGTTTAGCAGGCCAATGCCCATTCAGATTTGGCAGTGTAGGAAGAAGGCTCAACACAGGCAAAGCGGCACCCACCTGTAGGCTGCAGAGGAGGAGGCCTCAATGTAGGGATAATGGTGGCTCTCTCTCCAACTCTTGCCCTGAAGCCACATAACTGAGTCTTTTCCTATAAGTCTCTGCTGCTTCCTGAGCTGCTGTCCCTCCACTGGAATGAGTGTGTATAATAAGCAAGTGAGTCTGCTCATGTGCCCTTTAAGAGGACGTCTGAGTTTCGCAGTTTTCCATCTCATGAGGATGGTCAGAATCCCTGCTGATTTTCATGGCCAGACTTTTTGGAGATGCCTCTTCCCAGCACTGGCAATGGGGGCTGCTGGGGAGTCCAGTATCGGGCTGGGGCCCCTCAATCCTCTGGGGTACCTCCACAGCCAAAATATCCCTCCTGATGCTCAACCACCGCACGTGGATGTGGGGCCAGGCCGTTCAGCGTCTCCATCCCTCCTACCCATCTCAATATGACCTCTTTATATTCTTAGTTATAGGAATTCTGGTCAGTTAGTCTTCAGATGGTTTTCCAGGTTTATTGTCTAATTATTTAGTTGTAATTTGATGTGGTCATGGGAGGAGGCAAGTACATTGTTTACCTACTCCACCATCTTGACCATCACCAGTGAAGAATTTAAAAAATATTTTCCCTTTTGGTGAACTGATAGAATACCAGAGATTTAGTAAGATCATGAATAACTAATATTTATCATGCCTTCAATATATATCACAACATCAAAAAGAAAAAAAAACACATGGTTAAGAAGAAAATAATTTAGTAAAATGAACAGACATAACTATTTTGGAGTTACATGTTCCTCTATTAATTATTATGTGCTACTCAGATATTTAGAAAGAAGCATGAAAATAAATTTTTTAAAAATTATCTTTTTTTCTGTTTACAAACAGGAAAAGCAGTCAATTTTTTCTTTTGATAATATTGATTGTAAAGTATCAAGCACAAGTTCCAGGAATGGAAAATTTAAGAATGTCTTGCAAAAAAATTCCTTGCAGAATTAAAATTAGGTGATTCTCTCTTTAATTTTTGGAAGAATTGCCAAACTGTGTTCCAGGGAGGTTGTATCACTTTACAACCCACCAACAGTGGCCAAATGTTCTGATTTCTTTACACCCTCACAAATACTTGTTATTTCCTGTTTTTTTAATAGTTAGTAGCCATACTAAAGGGTGTAAAATGGTAGCTCATTGTGGTTTTTACTTTCATTTTCTTAATGATTAGTGATGTTGAGCATCTATTTGTGTGCTTGTAGGCCATTTGTATATCTTCTTTGGAGAAATATCTATTTAAATCCTTTGGCCACTGTTGAATCAGGTTATTTAATTTTTTTGGTGTTGAATTTTAGGAGTTCTTTAAACATTCTGGATATTAATCCCTTATGAGATATATGATTTGCAAATATTTCCTGTATTCTTTTAGTTGCACTTTTACTGTTAATATTCTGAGTATATAGCCAAAATAATTGAAAGCAGGGTCTTGAAGAAATATTTGTACACTAATGCTCATCACAGCAGTATTCAAAATTAGCTAAAGGATGGAATCAATTTACTAACAACTGTTGCATCTATCAACTGATGAATGCATAAACAAAATGGTATATACACATGATAAAAATACTTTTCAGCACTGAAAAGGAAGGAAATTATGACACATGATACAACATAGATAAATCTTCAGGACATTATGCTAAATGAAATAAACCAGTCACAAAAGGCAAATACTATAGGTTCACTTGTAGGAAGTATCTTGACTGGTCAAATTCCTAGAGATAAAAAGTAGAATGGTAGGTGTCAAGGTCTGGCAGGGGTAGAAATGAATTATTGTTCAATGCATACAGTGTTTTAGTTTTGCAAGAAGAGTTCTGCAGATGGCTGGTGGTGATGTTTGCACAACCACATGAATATGCTTAATAGCAATGAATCGTACATTTACAAATGGTTAAGATAGTAAATCTTATTTTCTATGTATTTTAACACGATAAAATTATACAAAATAAATTTTGAAAAAACAAAAGTCACCATCCTGTATATTAAAACATAAAAGTTCTTGCCAAATTAACTCTGTTGACTTTCAATGTATGAACTTTATATTAATTGGGAAATTTTTCAGTTTACCCTCTCACTTAGTTTCCCCAAGCCATAGATTTTTCTAAGAATCAAACATGTACAATACTGCACAAATAGATTTCAGTTGTTTTCGAAAATCACTTCATAGTTGTAAATTTTTTGCTTCATTCTTGTTATAAAATCAATGTTAATGTAATAAAACACATATGCACATTTAATATTTAGCTATTAAGACACCTTAGTTTTCTAAGAAAAAACTTATAATAAAAATTAATTTTTGATTTTTTAGTGTGTATGTGTTTTGATATTTAAAGTAGATATTCAACAGTAAATATGGTTAAAATAAGCAATTGTCTGCTACTAAACATGTTGTGAATTCCTATTTTCTTCTCCTTTCCCTACAGTAAATCAACCATTGCACCAGAAAGCTATGACCTGGACACTTAACATTACTGAGAACTTCACAAGCAAGGCCTACTTCCAGAAGAGAAAGCATGCTTTATAACCCTGCAGACCTTTAAAAATTTCAAATTTGGGGAAAATAAATTCGTGGGCAGGAGGCAGGTTCCAGTGAGTTCTAGTGTTTAGCAGGCCTGGGTGGGCGCCTAGGTGGGTTGGGAGGGGCTGAGCACCTTGGGCCACCACCCTTTCACAGCAGTCGCCCCCCTTCCTTCCCCCACCATGGCACTGCAGAGTGTCTGGTCCTGTAGGCCGTGTAGTCCTGTAGGCTGTCTCTCTGCTGCTCTTCTCAGGTGCTAGAAAAACTAATATTCATAAGCAAAAGAATGATAATTAGACCCTTTCCTAACACATGTACAAAAATTAACTTAAAATCAATTGAAGATTAAAATGTAAACACTAAAACTATAAAAGTCTTCTAAGAAAACAGGGAAAAATCTCCACAATGCTGGTTTTGGAAATGATTCCTTGGATATGATGCCAAAGGCGCAGGTAATAAAAGAAAAACAAATTGCACTCCATGAAAATTAAAACATTTGTGAATCAAAAGATACTACAAAAAGAAAAAGGCAACCCACACAATGGGAGAATATATTTTGAAATCCCATCTGTTTACAAATCATATATCTGATAAGGGATTAAAATATAAAATATACAGAGTCAACAACAACAAAATAATCTGATTTGAAAATGACCAAAAGACTTGAATAAAAATTTCTCAGAGATATACAAATGGCCACTAACTACATGAAAAGATACTTGACATCACTAATCATTAAGGAAATGCAAACCAAAACCCACAATGACAGACCACCTCACACTTATTAGGAAGGGTACTGTCAAAATCTTCAGAAAATAAGCATTGGTGTGTATGTGTAAGAATTAGAAACCTTCTTGTACACTGTCAGTAGGAACGTAAATTGTGCAGCCACTGTGAAAAAATTACCAAAAATATTAAAAAGAAAATTACTACATGGTTTAGCAATCCCATTTCCAGGTATATACATAAAAGAATTGAAAGCATGATCTCAAAGAGATTTTTGTATAGTAATGTTTACAGTATCATTATTAACCATAGCTAAAGGTGGAAGCAGCCCAAGACTGCTAAGGACACACATTGGAAAAAGGATAGTCTTTTCAAAAAATGTTGGAAAAACTGTATATCTACATCCAAAAGAATGAAATTGAATTCTGATCTCACAACTTATTCAAAAAAAAAACCAAAAACTCAAAATGGATTAAAGGCTTGCACAGAAGACCTGAAATTCTAAAACTTCTAGGAAAAACACAGCTTCTTGATTTTGGTCTAGACAATGGTATTTCAGATATGATCCCAAAACACAGGCAGCAAAAGCAAAAATAGACAATGGAGTTGCATCACTAAAAAGCTTCTGTACAGTGAAGGAAACAATTAGCAAGTGAAAAGAATATTTGTAAATTACACACTGATAAGGGCATAATAGTCAAAATATATAAGAAACAATTCAATACAAAGAAAAAGAAATAACCCCATTGAAAATGGGCAAATGACATGGATAGACATTTCTCAGAAGACACAAATGGCCAACATATACATGAAAAGGTATTCAACATCACTAATCATTACAATAATGCAATAAAATCACAATGAGTTATCACCTACACCTGTTAGAATAGTTAATATCAAACAGACAAAAGATATAAAGTGTTGGCAAGAATGGAAAGGGGAGCCTTTCTATTCTTGATAGGAATGTGCACTCTTGATAGGAATGTAAATTGGTGCAACCACAATGGAAAATTGTGTGGATGCTCCTTAAAAAGTTTTTAAAAACCTATATAATCCAGCAATACTAATTCTGGGTGTTAATCTGAAGAAAAAAAAAAAACACTAACTCAAAAAATATGTGCTGTCTCATGTTCACTGCAGCATTATTCATATAGACAAGACAGGAAAACAATGTAAGTATCCATCAACAGATGAATGGATAACATGGAAAACATGATATCTATATCTATACCTACATCTGTATCTACACCTCAGAGTATACAATATAGACCATGTAATTAGAAGTAGGAGAAGAAGAAACAGTATTCTACCTGCCAAAACAAAACCAGGGGCAAGTTGTGGTATAGACTACGAACTGTTAATATCCAACATTAGAATTAAACTGAAGAAGAGCACTGAAATAATTGCAGTGCCAAAATATAAATAACATTCTTAGTGGATTCAAAGTCCACATAAAAAACACATTTGCACTGTTAAACTTAATTGACTGAGAAGCAAAAGAACAGCAGACTGAAATTATAAATATTATCAGGTAAGAATGTGAAAAGGTAAGGCCAGAAGTAAAAAGGAAAGATAGATGACAGAAGAAACACTAAAAATTGTTAAAAACAGTCGAGAGGCACAAGTTAAAGGTGACAAAAACAGGATTAGAATCATGAATGCAGTTTTTAATGACTATCACACAGAGATAAAGAGAATTATCGCTATGCCAATGTGAGACTAAAAAACAACAGGAAAACCAATAGAGCTCTACCAGAAGATTCATAAAATAAAAGGAAAATTTGAAGCTAGAGTAGGAATGCTATAACCAATAAGGAAGCACATTATTTGAGCAGGACAAAATAAAGAGAAAGTGAAAGAGTATACTAAAAATCTATACAGAGTAGACAAAAGAATGGCAAATACCTTTGAAAAGGATTCCTGAAGAAGAACCTGTAATTTTAGACAGTGAAGTGAAAGCTGTTCTGAAAATATGAGAAAGAAATAAATCACCATGAGCACATGGGTTACCAATGGAATTATCTTAATCCACAGACTTGGTCCATCAATTATATAGATATATGGGGGTATGAAATCTTTATTTAATAATAGATACACGTTTTCTGAAATCAAAATGTAAAACATCTCTCATTGCTTAGTGCAGTCAGGCTTTGATCCCTGTTTTCTGAAACTACTCTAGCAAAATCATCACCTACCTCTACAGTTTGTGGACATCTGGAAAAGGATAATCTTGGCCTCTGAAGTGAGCTAATCCCACCCATCACCCAGGAGCATCTTTGTTTATCGATGAAGATCAGTAAGGCCTAATTAGACTCCAGGTAGGCTGATGGTTCCGTAATCTATGTATAACACTTTGAGGCATATAAAAGTGTACCCTATCGCAGTGAGTGGGAGACAGGGAGATGGGACACTGAAACAAGAAAATCTTACCTAGGAAAGCTCAGCTTCAGGTAAAGAAAGACCAGCAAGTCTGGGTTCCCCTAAAGGACAAAGATATATTCTAGATCTCACTTCACATGAGGCCAGGGAAATCTCACTAGAGCCAGAATTTGTTATCTATGACCAGAAACTCAGTTTGAGCAATTCCATGAATATGGAATGGATGGTAGAGTGACTACCTGGGGGCTTGGAACTGGCCTTACCTAGCAATTCTTCCTCTTAATATCCAAACCTGGAATTGATTGGAGGTCACGAGCTATTGGAGAGGTGTGAACTGTAGGCATCCTCTCCTGAGATTGGAGTTATAGGCATCTGAGTGTGAACAGCAGCAGCAGGTAATGGAATGTTTTTGCCTTGGGATTTAACAGCTTCTCAAGTTCAAAAAAGGCAAAGCTGCTTATTTTGTACTAAAGGATCACAGCAGATAGTAGAATCAATAGACACAAGCCTACATACTTTCACTCACAGGATTTATTTTGGTTTGTGAAACTGAAAGCTTTAAGCCATAACAAAAGGAGAGGAAAGCAGATGTTTTTTCACTCTTGAAACAGGCCCGTTAATGGTGAGTTTCTTGGTAATATCCTTTTCCCAACCTATGGCTTTTTGACATTATTGTTTGGACACTGTTGTAAAAGAAATATGAAAAAATAGAAATGTTAAATTTTAATAAAATCTGTCTAATCATAATATGCAACTACAGGTATAGCAATAAATTAATATAATAAGACACTGATTATACTGTCAATATCTATGCCTGTACTCCATGAATTTGTAAACCCATTTATTTTTCAAGAACCCTTTGTGATAGCCATATTAAAAGGCAATATTATAAATTGTATTTATATATATTTCATTTACACAGTCTCTATGCTTTATGTGGGTAAAAGAAAATCACCAACAAGGAAACAGAGAGGGAAAGGACAATCATCTGCGAAGAAATAAATAATAATTATTATTAATTGGTCTATTTTTATCTACAGAGGAATACTTCCAAGAGATCTCTGTGCATATTCAACAGGTGTCCCACACACACACGTTCAAAACCAAACTAAATCTTCACTCCCTTCCACATCCTCATTACACCAAATTTGTTCTTAACCTACTATAAAATATGTCATTAGTAAAAGGTGTCAATATCCACCATGTCAGAAATAAACATTTCCATAGTTATTTTTCATTCTAGCACAAATATATCTATCAGTCACTACTTCAATTAAATCTACCTCTGTTACATATCACAAGATTTTTAAAATTTTTTTCCCTTAATCCAATCCTAACCACATCACGTCCTTCCTGCCAATTCAAGTTTTGGCTGAATCTGACTGAGTCTTCCCCTATTTTATCACTGTGAAATTTAAAAAGCAAAGCATTGATTGCTAAATCTCTCCCTTAATACTCAAAAATACTTTAGCTATGTTCCTATTCACATGAGAAAATTTAAACACCATGTCATGACAGACCAAACAGTTCTCTTGGCTCAGATTACCTATGTAGAGTTTATCTCTCAATGTTTATAAATTTTAAAATAAGTTTTAAAATGTATTAAAAGCATAAATTTAGAAACCAGTCTGGGTTGACATTTTAGTCTTGCTATTCCTGCTTTATATCAATGAAGACCATTTAAGCAGTTTTTCATACCCTTTACACAGAAACTGTCAATTCATTCTGTTGTTTCAGCTTTAAAGTTTATTTCTAAAACCATTTTTACTATCACTGGTCAGAGGTACTATCCCTTCTGTCCTGGACTGTTGCAGTAGCACTGCAGTAATTGGTTTCTACACTTCTACTCCTGCCATTGTTACAGACTACTTTCAACAAAACAGCTGTCAAAATTTAAGTCATGTGACCTCCTGCTAACCGTGCTTCAGATGAACCGACATTACTGTTATTTATCGAACATTCCTAACTTTTTTTCATTGGATCCTTCTTGTGTTTGAAAAGCTTCTGCCCAGATATATGCATGGAAAGCTCTGCCAGCTGTATGCCTGTGTTAAAACAACGTTGATTTACATACGGTTGGAATAAAAAAACTCTATCTTTATCTATGGGAAAGGCTGGATGTCTGGTTTCACTTTTTACCAAGATGAGGGTAGTGAGATCTATGACGCGCTGTTTAAAACTTAAAATAAGAAACCCTGAGACTTTGTATCTGAGGTGTTTCTCTGATCAACATTGCTTTCTTGCACTCTCTCTTGCTGCGTAGTGTATTCTGTGCATTTAGATAAATGATTTATGTGAGTTGACCCTGTGTGCCCAGGTTATGTATTTTAAATATCTAAACTGGGTAAATATTTGCACCTCCTCCAGTTCTTTGCTTACATATCACTTGCTCAATAGGGCCTATTGAGTCAACCTATTTAAAATTGCTATCAATTTCTCCTTCAACATCAACTCTCCCAATTACCCTATTGCACAAATCTTTTCCATATTATCAATCACTTCCAATACACTATATAATCCACTTATAAAATATGTATATTGCTTATGGACTAACTGCTTAACCCACTATTTCAAATTCTTGAGGCAAGATCTTAATGTAACCATAAAGTACTGGTGGAAAGAGAAGACTGTGGAAAAATATGGAAAAAAAATGCCAGCATATTGAATTTATGACTTAAGAGTTGGAAGAAATAACAAAAAAAATAACAAGACCAGTATATTGCTTTAGGAGGAAGTGACTGAAGTTGGGTGGCAGTGAAAAGTTCAGGTGAAGATGCCCAGCCTGCTGATGAGACTGTAATTGAAGGACATGAGAAGACTGAGCAAAGTGCCACAATCTTCACCCAAGATGTGGGTTTTAATAGAGTAATTAAAGAAGTAGTAGAGATTGGTCTAGGCAGAAAGAAGACTAATTTATGTTGACAGTACAACTTATAAATGTTTTCTCTGATGGCATATAAAGAAACAGAAATCCATTCACTTAAATCTCAATCAAAGTTAGATATAAAGCAGGGATCTCTAATCCCTGGGCAGCAGACCAGTACCAGCTGGTGGTCTGTTAGGAACTGGGACACACAGCAGGAGGTGAGTGGTGGGCAAGCAAGTGAAGACTCATCTGTATTTGCAGCCACTTCCCAGCACTAGCATCACTGCCTCAGCTCCACCTCAGATCATCAGGCGTTAGGTTCTCATAGGAGCACCAGACCCTGGTGCCAAAAAGGTTGGGGACTGCTAATATGGAAGGGGACTGCTAATGTCAGGAAAGTAAATGAGAGAACTCTGAAGTTACTCTTGGTTGAAGGTTTTGAATTTTTTCATTTACTCATAGTGATTGGTCTGACATGTCAGATTTCTTGATTTCTTTAAACATGAGTTATAAGATTGAACAATATATATATGCCTACTCTATCCCATCCCAGAGTAAATAATTGTCTTTCTGCCTTAAAAGGAGAGTGCATTTAGCATTTTCCTCAGCATCTAATATGTCTTCAATAAATGTAAATTTCATTCCCTATCCCCATTCATATATCAGGCTGTAAGTCTTAAAATGGTGGAGTTATTCAGAGTTTAAACCCTGGAAACTGCCAAAAATTATATTACAACTCCAAAACTTTTATACACATGGGGAATTGTTTAAATACTTATGTCTGTTACCTGTTGTAAGATAAGGATAGCATTAACTATGGAATCTTAGTGAGGAAAAAATATAAATTCCAGGAAACAATATAAATCTACCAATTACAACCTTAAATAACAAAGCAGGATGCACAATAGCTCATAGCTACTTTAAGAACATATTTAAATCTCTTCAAAGTCACTATTCTTTAAAAAAGTCAGTTAATAAATCCCAGTATTGGTTAACATTAAATATTTCTAAAAAGTATAAAACAAAATTTTAATGTCTTATTTTAGTATATGAAAATTATCTTGAATAAAAGTGAAGATGATGAATTCAGGAAATAAGCAGTCTCTATTACTGAGGTATTGTTAAAAATGAAAAATTGTTTCATAAATTACATCATTTTGTCAATAGATTGATTCCTTCAGTTCATGTTTAACTCTGTGTATGACGTGTTGCTGTCACTACTGCCATCTTCTGATGTAGATCTGTATAAAAGAAATAGCATTAGTTTTAGGGTTAGAAAACGTTATCATTCAAAACAAAATTAAGAAAAGTAAAAAAGCTAGATTAGCACTAATTATTCAATTAATATGTACTGACGTTCACTTTGCTTCCCAAATTCCACTCAGCAAATCTATATTTTAATACTTGGTTTTTCTAATGTTGATCTAACTATTAAAGATTTTAAGTATTTTTAAATTTCAAACTAAAATCCAATCTATTATTTTTCTCTATCATGGAAGACAAGAGGAATATTAGTATATCTTTTATAGTGCTCCTCCAACATTAAAAAGGTAACTTACATGCAAACTGCCAAATTCTTATTGTCTGTCCAATTACAATATTTCTATCAAAAACTATGTATATCTTTTCACTTGTTAATGAGATCCTTAATTGAGGCCTCTGTGTCTTTTAGCTATGTTTAGTTATAATTTGTACTATTTATATAGTCTCCAAAATTTCCTTTGGCAAACTCCTAAACATCACAGTTTCCATTGAAGAGGAGTGTCATGGTGACCAGATTCCTCGTACATGGTGACCAGAATCTGTCATGGTGACCAGATTCCTCGTACATGGTGACCAGAATCTGTCATGGTGACAGATTCCTCGTACAATTTTTCAGCCACAGCTGATAAATTCAGGTTTGAACACCTCATTTAGGGTTATAATCCAGACAAAATGCTGGCTGAATTTAGGTATACTTCCACAGCTATGTCCTTCTGACTCTTGACAATATAAACTAAGATGCATTGCTGTTGTGGGTGCCAGGCCTGGCTGAATCTAAGATCTGTCTGGTCCAAGGTCTGGCTGTGATCCAGGCTCCCGGCTAGAAATGAGACCCTAGATTAGAATGTTACATTAGTGTAGTAGGGTGCCTGCACCTGAAATACGTAAACATACTTCAGCTTATTGTATCACCCATGTGTGGCCGAATGCCACTACTGTATTCTGCTATGTGTGGAGCCATGTGGTCCCCTGGGGAGCAGAAGGGGAGCAAAAGAAAGGGAGTACAAGAAAGGGAGCAGAAGTGCACGCAATACCGAGTCCCTCACAATAGACGGCACTTCCCCCAATAGAACTGTGCTCCACACAGTTGGTGCCCGCTGTTTCATTCTCATGTCTGCCTCTTGTGCATTCTTCCAACTGGGTGTCTCACCATGGGACCTTCCCTTCTCAATAAGCTCAGCACTGACATTTGGCATAGTCTATGGGATGAGCTTACCGCTGACAGCTGTGGACAGATTATTGGTATTTTGTTTGGAAATGAATCCAGAAAGGGTTGAGATAAATATTCTTGTCCATGTGCAAGCAGAACATCATTTTGCAGAGAATGGACATAGACAAGAAGAGATATTGTCAATCATAAGGACTTGAGAATGACCCAGTTCTTGACCGAATAGTCAATACCACCCTTTGGTGCTTCAGTTCTATGTCATTTCTTACCCTTGCAACCCTGAAGATATTAGTATTGCTCTAAAACTTAGGCTGTCACTTCCAGTCATTTATGATCAATTTTTTCCTGCTATAGTATCTCTTTCAACATTCAGGTTTACCTCTATCAACCATGCAGATTTTTATAAGATGTCTTAACTAAGAACACGAGAAGACATGTCAGATATCATTCATTCAAGTCAATTTATAATAATTGGATGATTATGTAAACGCCTATATACATTATACAAAATACTACTCTGAATATAACTAGCTGCTGCTAACTTTTTTATAAATACAATTAACTAACTTGGGAAATAGAAGTGTTGATGCAAATTTTCTATTATAGTTTTTCCCTCCATAAGTAAGAAACAGAGAACCATTTTCATTTAGCATGGAATAAATAAATGAGACCCATTCATTTATCTTCACTTCTGCAGTCTCATTTTTCTAAACGTTCACTAAACAAATGGTACCTGGTATTGATCAGTGTTAGAGTTAGAGAAAAGAAAACTGTCCAAGTACCTAACTCTAATTTTAGAAACACGTGAGTGATGTTAATAATGTATAAAATGGGCAGTATCCTATCTGTGTTCTCTCCTTTATTCTTTGCCATCATATATTTTTCTCAGTTTCTACATATTCTGTTCACAAAATTTGCTTCCCTATCTCTATTAATCTCCTTGGGACACCTGTCAATGAAAAGAACATGGGGTTGCTTGGCAAATAGACAAAACCTCCTAAAGAAATTATAGCCAACATGGCTTTCAATTTGAAAGGCACTGAGGATTTTTTGAGTATTTTCAGTTGTTCCTGGGCCTATAAGCTCATGAAAATACCACCTGCCTGAAACTTAAAACAAACAAACAAACAAACAAAAATTTATATACTAAGATTCAGTATTTCCAAATGGTTGATCCATCTAATAATCCCTCCTTGTAATATTCTGAATTACATTTTAATGCTTCTCATTGTCCATGTTTAATACACATATACGAAGTAATACATTTACTTACCCTCCACTTACTGTTCCCTCTCTTTTCCAAAACCTCATTTTATTCCATTTAAAAGCAATGATGGCAATTAAAATAAGGAAAGGCAGAAAAATGCAGAAACTGATCAAGAGGCCATTTTTTCGATGAGTACCAGGTCGTTTTACAGGCGTGTGTGTAATTTTTCCTGAAAATGTGAAACTAACTTTTAACTTTTTAAAACATGATATTCAAAGCATATTAGTCATTTGAACTATAAAAATTTTGGATTCAAATAATACAGTCATGAAACAAATAAACTTAAAAGTGTTTTTCTAATATTCTGTGACTATGCCACAAAGCACATTTTATATTTTTGTCAACTCTATATATAATTGACATAAGTTGATTTTAAATTATTATATGTATAACTTTTACTTATGTGCTATATTCTAAAGTATTTTAGTGTATCATATTACCATCTATAAACTGCTACTTAGAACACATTAAACTATTATTACTATCTAGTACTACATTCTTCATTTTTAAAAAGGAGCAAAAAAAGAACTGGTTTAAAAATGATTTAATGAAAAGTGATTGACATAACTGAAGTCTAATCTTAAAGAACAATTAATAATAGCATACTAGGTTAAATTTCCATCTTATCTGTATAAGATGATATTGTCCTAATTCTGATTATATTAATTAGAAAAATGGATATTCTTCTAGATGTTATAAAGGCATTACACAAACTAAGAAAAATCTATGGAATATTGGTTCAATTTAACAAGAGAAATAATCCAGAAAACTAAAGTACAAAAAACTAAATTAAGCAGTCAAAATTACCACCAACATAACTGTGATGGTATTAAATATAAATGAAATTAAAGACCAAAAAAGACTAAAGTCCAACTTTAAAGCACAGATCCAATCCAATTACATGTTGACAAGGAATGATTCACCTAAATTAAAAAGATCCAGAATTTTTTATGTATCATAGGAAATAAACTGGCATATATGAAAAAATACTGAAATTAAGCAAATATGTAGCAGTCTTACATTGTGGTAGAACTCAATACTTTCAAAGCTCTCCATTGTCTGCCTCTTCCATTATAGGAGGTCAACAATCCATTAGTCCATCCTCACCCAAAATATTATATTGGAAGTCGATCTTCCTTCCTATATGCTTAATTACTCCAAAGACTGATTTAAAAAATTGCATTTACTTATTAGATTGAGAGATCTTATTATTCTAAGGAAGAAAGGTACGTCTTCCTTTGATGAAATTTCTGATGATGAAATGTTAAAATTTATCCATTAAATGGTGCCAAACTGGCCCTCTTATAATAAAAATATAAAATATGACAATAATCATGAGGGAAATTATTTCTGGAAGTCATTAGGAAATTCAAAACTATAATATCTAAAGGACGGAGAATATGACATTGACTTTATGAAAATTCAGTTCGACCTATGGACAACTTGTTGATCTCAACACAGAAAATTGGAGTCCTAGTCTAAGTATAGCACTGACACTGAGTTACAGAGACAGAACAGAATTCACAGCAGCAGAAATGGCTGGATCTGCAGGGCGCAGTGTTAGAGAGAAAACTGCTCTGTAGATTAGAGCCAGCCCCCAGACGTGCTTAGGGGGAGCCTCCCAGGTGTTCTTTGAAGAAGGATAACCTGGAGTTACTAGATTATTCTTACTGGCATGATAGTAGAAACAAGATATGAGAGTCAGAGCAGTGCTGGAGAAAGAGCACCAAGATCTTAACTTCACATTCTCACTAACACATGTTGCCTGCATATTTTATTATAATCAACCAATGAGTATAAAGTAATATCTGATGTGGTTTTGATTTACATTTTCCTAAAATTCAGAGTCACTTTCATGAACTTATGAGTCATTTTTATCTCTTCTATGGAAATGTGTTTAAATTCCTTCCCATTTTTAATGGTTATTTTTCTTTTTATTACAAACTTGTTAAATGTTCCGTATATGTTCTGGATACACAAGTCCCAATCAGATATAAGATTTGTAAATATTTTCTCTTGTTCTGTAGTTTGTCTTTCACTTCCTTGATTGTATCATTCGCAGCACAAAGGTTCTTAATTTTGATGAAATTCAATCAATGTGTTGTTTCTTTGCTTGTGCTTTGGTGTCTTTTATAACATAGCCTATGCTAAGGTCACAAAAATGTGCTTGAATGTGTTCTAAGTATTTTGTAAGTTTAGCTCTTCCATTTAGATTTATGCTCCATTTTCAGTTAATTTTCTTGAAAGTGGGATGTAGCAATCCAACATGTGTTTTACATGTGGGTATCTATTTGTCTCAGCATCAATTTTTGAAAAGGCCATTCTTTCCCCCATTGAATTGTCTTAACATCCTTGTCAAATATCAACGACTGTTAAGTAATAAGGCTTTGTTTCTGTTCTTTTTTGCTTCCACTGAACCATATGTCTATTCTTATTTGGAGCAGAGTACTATACTGTTTTGGCTTTTTTAGTTTTGTAATACGTTTTGAAATTGAGAAGTATGTTTTCAGTTTCCAGTTTTCCTCAAAACTATGTTTTCAAGATGGTTTTTACTCTTCTATATCCATTGAATTTCTGCATGACTTTAGGATCAGCTTATCAATTTCTGCAAAAAGGAAAAAAAAAACAAACTTGGATATATTAAGAATTGTTTTTAATGCAGAAAAACAGAGAACATAACTCTAGTTTGTAATCAATTTGGGGAGTATTTCTGTATTAAAAATATTGAGACTTCCAGTACATGAACATGAGCTGTCTTTATATTTATGCAAATCTTTCTTTCAATAATTAATATACATTGTTTTCAGTGTATATTATTTTCTCTTTTTTCCTATATTTAACTTTATGAGGAACCATCAAACTTTTTCCACAGCATCTGCAGCATTTAAAATTCCCACTATTAATGTAAAAGCGTTCCTCATCCTCCCCTAAACTTATTATTTTGTATAAAGAAAAAATATCATAGCCATTCTACTGAGCATGTATTTGTATCTCACTGCAGTTTTGATTTGCACTGACTAATAATGTTGAACATCTTTTATGTGCTTTTTGCATTTGTACATCTTCTTTGGAAAAATATCTATTCAAGTCCTTTTCCCATTTAATTGGGTTTTTGTCTTTTTGTTGTTGAGTTGTAAAAATCTGTTATAAATTCTGAATAGTAGACATATGATTTCTATGATTTAAAAAAATCTTCCATTTCACATTATCTTTTCACTTTCTTAATGTCCTTTGATGCACAAATTTTTAATTTTCATAAAGTCCAATATATTTTTTTCTTTGCTGTTTGTGCTCTTGTTGTCATATCTAAGAAACCATTGCAAAATCCAAGATCATGAAGATTTACCCCTACATTTTCTTCCAAGGGTGTTACGGTTATGCCTCTCACACTACATCTTTTCCATTTTCAGTCCAACTTCACTCTTTTGCCTGTGAATATCCTAAAATTAATTTAGAATTGTTTTTCTTCTTTCTAATGTACATTTTTTAAAAGTTCTTTTACAGAAGGTTTCTTGGTAGTAAATTCAATCTATATTCATCCGTGATTGTCTTTTTTGCTCTTTTCCTTGAAAAACAGTTTTGCTAAATCCACAAATCTGAGTCGACAGTTATTTTCTCTTCCAAACTTTGAAGATATCATTTTTCTGTGTTCTGGCTTCCCTTGTTGCTATTGAGAAACTTGATAGCTACTTGTCCTTCATAAATTATCTACCTTTTTTTTCTGTGTAGCTTTAAGATCTTCTCTTTACCTTTGATTTTCTTTGGTTTTTACATATATAGATTCTATCTTGAACTCTTATTTCCTCCATCTGTGGATTCATGACCTTTCATCAGTTTGGGGAAATACTAACCCTTTAATTCTTCAAATACTGCCTTTTTGGTATTTTTCTTCAACTCTAATTAGATGTGTTATACTTATTATACCCTCCATGGAGCTTTACCTTTCTTTCATATTTTACCACCTTGTCTCTACGTATTATAGTCTGAGTATATCATTCAGATTTAATTCTCTCTCCACCTGCTGTTTCATTCATCTGAGTTATTAGTTTCAATAATTAAATTTTATTCATAAATGTTCAAATTGGTTCTTTTTTCAAATATGCCTGGTACTTTTGTTAGATTCATATTTTGATTCTTTTTCAGCTTTTATTCCATCTTTATTTTCTAAAAACAGTCAAACCATAATTATTTTATACTCTATCTGATCATTTCAATATCTAAATTCTCAAGAATTTAAATTTGCTGTTGTTATTTTTTCCTGACATTCATTTGTGGTATGTTTGTTAATTTCTTATTATATTTGATTGTATTTAATCTTTGCAAATCCGAGTCCTCAAGTGGGGATTCATATTTGTTTCTCCATAGACCCAGGGAGACCATTGATTTGGGACCTCAATAGTCTCCTTAAAAGACTCTGGCTTAATGTAAGTGTTTCACTCTCCACTTTGCAGAAGCCTACGGTTTAGTCTTCTAATTCCAGTAGCTGGTATTAACATTTTCTTCCCAAGATAATCCCAACCTTTGCATTTATTTAAATGATGCATTCCAGTTTCAGCTGCTTTCATTTTTCCATTTTTGCAAATGAGAATATCCTTTATTTCTTGTATGTCAGCAATGTATGAACATTTTATTTAAAATTTACCCAGGTTCTAGTCACATAGTAGTGGGAGAATCAGTCTATCTAGTCTATCATAATCCTAGCAATGAAAAGCATGAGAAATATTTTAACCTATATTAGTTAAGGTTGTGGCTTTGGAAGAAAAAAGAGGAGGTGAGAAGTAAAAATAAGCCATGTAGAAATATTGAGCAATGAGATTTGGTTTCCTGTGCCATGATTATAACACACTTCTTTTCGTGAGGGCTCACATTTCCAAGACTCTGCTGACACTTCTCTACATTGGCAGGTATCATTCCCTTATAATGTGAAATGTTTTTCAGCATCTTGGTCATTTAAGAATCCCCAGGGCTGAGGTGTTTTCATTGTGGGGACTATGTTCACAGCCAGTGTATATCATTTCATTAACATTATTTCTAAATAGTACATTCTTTTTTGTGATATCATAATGGAATTTTTCCTTATTTAATTTCCTATTGTGTTAAAATGCACATGTAAAATTTATCATATTAAACATTTTTAAGTGTACAGTCAGTGGCATTAAGCACATTAACATTGTTGTGAATCCATTACCACCAATAAAGTCCAGAGTCTTTTCATTCTCTCAACCTGAACTCTTCACCCCTTAAACATTAACTTGCCATTTCCACTCCCCACAGTGCCTGACAACTTCCATTCTGCTTTCTATGAATTTCACTACTCTACGTACTTCAAACTCATAGAATTACTTAGTATTTGTCCCAATGTGACTGTCTATCAGTTAACATAAAGTTTTCAAGTTCCATCTGTGTTGTAGCATATGCCAGAATCTCATACCTTTTTAGAGCTAACTAATACTCAATTGTATGTATATACCACATTTTATTTTTTAATTTATCTGTCAATGAGCATTTGAGTTTCCACTTTTTTTCTATTGTGAATAATGCTGCTATGAATATGGGGGTATATTTGTTTGACTCCATGCTTTCAATACATTTGGGTATATACCTAGATGTGTGAAACTGAAGAATAATATGATAATTCTATGATTAATATTTTGAGGAACCACCATATGATTTTCCACATTGGCTGCATCATTTCACATTCTACCAGTAACGCACAGAGATTCCAATTTCTCCACTTCCTCATCAACACTTGAAATTTTCTGAATTTTTTGATAAAATCCATTCTACTAGGTATTGATTAGTATCTTGTAGTCTCAACCTGCAAATCCCTAGCAATTAGTGTTGTTGAGCATCTTTTCATGTGCTTATTGTCCATTTGTGTATCTTTTCTAGGGAAATGTTTCCTCAAGTCCTTTGCTCATTTGTTAATTAGATAATTTGTTTCCTTGCTGTTGAGTTGCAGTTCTTTAAATATTCTGGATATTAATTCTTCAACAGATATATGATTCGCAAACATTTTCTCATATCCATGGGCTTTTACTTTGTTGATAGATAGAAAATATTTTTTAATTATTATAAATTCAAATTTATCTATTTTTTTCTTCTTTTGCCTGTACTTTTGGTGCCATAGCCAAGAAATCATTGGCAAATCCAATGTTATGGTATTTCCCCTCTGTTTTCTTCTAAGAATTTATAATTTTCACTCTTACACTTAAATTTATGATCCATTTGTAGCTCATTTTTGTGTATGGTTTTAAGTAAAGATACTACCTTTTTCTTTTGCTTGTTGATATCCAATTATCCCAATATTGTTTGCTGAAAAAACTATCTTTTCCCTCACTGAATGGTCACTGCATCCATATAAAATTTTTTATAAATTTTACCTCAAAGAAAAGGGAAGCAAAAGAAGAAATAAATGAATGGAACTATATCAAATTAAAAAGCTTCTACACAGCAAAAGAAACTATCAACAAGGCAAAGAAGCAACCATCTGAATGAGAGAATATATTTGCAAACAATGCCCCTGATAAGAACCTAATTTCTAAAATATACAAAGAACTCATACAACTCAATAACAACAAACAAACAAATGATGCAGTCTCAAAATAGGCAGAGGACCTAAACAGATACTTCTCCCTAGAAGACATACAAATGGCCAACAAATATATGAAAAGATGCTCAACATTGCTAGCTAGTAGGGAAAAACAAGTCAAAACCACAATGAGATACCATCTCACCTGTTAGAATGGCTATCATCAACAGGACTAGCAATAACAAATGTTGAAGAGGTTGTAGGGAAAAAAGAACCCTTATACACTGCTGGCAAAAATGCTAACTGGTGCAATCATTATAAAAAATTGTATGAAATATTTTTTTTAACTAAGAATTGAATTATCATATGACCCAGCAATCCCCCTCTTGGGTATTTACTCAAAACACTTGAAAACTTGTATCTGCAAAGATATATGCACACTGATGTTCATGGCAGTATTATTCATGGTAGCCAGGACATGGAAGCAATCAGTGTCTCACGATAGATGAATGGATAAAGATGTGGTACATATATACAATATACAGGATAGAGAACTGAGAAATACACTAACACGAAAACATCCAATTAAATTTTGAATAAGGTATAAAAACAATTCAATGAATGAGAAATCGCTTTTTCAAAGAAATGTGCTGGAGCAAATGGACACTCATTAATCAAAAAGTTAATTTCCCAATCATTATAAAAAAGTAGCTCAAAATGGATCACAGACTTAAATGTAAAACATAAAACTACACCTTTTAGAAATATAGCAGAACATCTTCAGGACTTAAGATGGACAAAGAGTTCATACACTTGACACCAAAGCATGATCCATAAATAAAAAAAAGTAGGCATTATCAAAATAAGAATTTTAAAAATTAAGCTCTGAGAAAAAAATTATTACAAGCTTAGAGAGAATATGTTCAAATCACACATCCAACAAAATATATGCACCTAGAAGACAAAACAGCTCTAAAAACACTGAAAACCACAAAATCCAAAAGGAAAATGAGCAAAAGATATGAACAGACTTTTCACTTCAGAGAATACAGAGATACCAAATTAAACACATTAAAGATATTGGATATTATTACCCATTAGGGAAATAATGTTTATTGGCTATTTAAGGCACATAATATATTTTCAGGTTTACAACATCTATATAATTAAAATATATAACAACAAAGTGCCAATGATGAAAAGACATTAAGGGAATTATACTGTTACAAGATTTTTACACTGTGAAGTTAGAAAAACCATACATGCTCCATTTGGTCATGAATGTTCACCAAATAAATTAAAAAATCTTTTGTGCCATTTACTATTTGATTGCTATAGTTATGGAAGTTTCTGCTATGTTTGCCTTTCTACAGTTTGGTTAATTAAGATGCACCTTATGAACCACTATATCACAATAGTTAACATCCTGGAATATAGACTATATAATAAAATTATCACCTATAATTTTTTAATACCAATCTAGAAATCTCTGCTGGGTAAAGAGTAATGTTTGGGGAACTGCAGTTAAAATTAATGAGGACTATTAAGATCTTCACTCTAAATTTGAATTAAGAGTGTATACAAAATTTTATTGACAGTATGATCAATAGTTGCACTGTCTAATGTAGTAACCTTTAGCGACAAGTGACTATTTAAATTTAAATTAAATGAAGAGAAATAAAATGGAAATTTTAGTTCCTTAATGCTAGGTGTTCAAGAGCCACACAAATAGTGGATACATAGAATATTTCTTTAAGTGTATAATGGTCTATTAGAGCACAATGATTTAGATACTAACCTTTGATTATAGACCAATATCCATCATCGATACTTCCTCCCGGTGATGATGGCATTAGCTCACAATTTGGAGGACCATATCCAACATCACAATGACAATTGTTTTGACTATTACACATCTAAAACCAAAACCAAAAAAAATAATGAAAATGTTATAGAAAAAATAAATGCATTATTTAAGATCATTAGTCAATTTAAATTATTAAAGAATTCTAATTTAATATATTATAGGTAATTTTTATTTTAACAGGATAATTTTTAAATAAAGTTTAATAAAATAAATGTCCTTGCAATATCTTTTCAAATATCATAGATATTTTCTATGTTTCTTGTATTTTTAAGATAACATTCTTTATACAACTGAAATGCCTTATTCTAGAAAGACAAAAATTATGAGGCTAGAAATTATAAAATAGTGGGAGTTGAAATTTATTATGAATTGTGCTAGATTATAAAAACAGCTGTGAGAAGAGCCAGCTTTTAACAAATACAAAAAAAAATAAAGAAAAAGAAATGGGAGAAAAATCTAAAGTGAGAAGCTTGCTTAAATAGCTACAGATAACAAAATTTATTTTGCTAAAAAATGATCTGATGGATTAGTGGAAAGAAGGGTCAGAAGCAGATAGAGAACCCCAAAACAAGTTCATAAAAAATTTCATTAAAATTAAATAAGGAAAGAAAAAAACAGAAACTGAAAATAATAGGACATCTGAGTGATTTAGGAGAAAATGTTGACTCAAGATACACAGACATGCCATTTTTTTTCCTGGATTACTATGTAATATTTGAAGTATCGATATGGTAGAGGCTCTAGCCACAAATTTAAACCAAAGGCATGTTTGAAAGACCTTCTGAAGTTTACAAAATTTCTATAATATATCAGATAATTTCACAATGAATAGACAAATAGAAATGCAAATGGCATATATGAACATACATGCTTACTTAAGAACTGTATCATTAATTATTCAATAAATGCAAATTAACAATAGATTTAACATGTTAGATTTTTAAAACCTGAGAAAGTAGTCTGGTCAGAATTTGAGGAAATGCACCTTTTCATATACAAGTTGGAGCACAAACTGGTATATTGTTTCTTGAAAACAATATAATATAACTGAAAATTTTAATGGTGCATACATTTGGCCCATCAGATTTCATTGCTAAAAGTTTAAGAAATCACATAAATATGCAAAGGTGAATGCACAACGTCCATTGCACCACTCTTTACAATAATTAAGTAAAAATTTAACATTATACAAAATTCCATTAGTGAATGACTTTTCAAATATAGTATGGAAGAGGATACAGGAAAACAAATTGATGCCATTGAAGGGTAAAAAAGATCTGAATAGACAAGAAACTTTGTTATTACAAAAATATTAGACTATGCAGCTTTATTCATCATGGCCAAGACATGCTAACAGCCAAAGTGCTCTTCTATAGATGACTGGATAAAGAAAATGTGGTATATATATTCAATGGAATAATATTCAGCTATAGTAAAAGATGAAATAATGGCATTTGAGACAACATGGATGGATCTTGAGATTATCATGCTAAGTAAAATAGTCAGAAAAAGTTGAGAACCCTATGATTTTACTTACATGTGGAATATAAGACTGGAAGCAACAAATAAGAAAAACAAAAAAAGACTCATAGATGCAGATAACAGTTTAGTGGTCACCAGAAAAATAGTGGAGGAGAGAGGTAGATAAAGGTTAAAAGGGGTCAAATATATGATGACAGAAGGAAATGTAATTTTGGGTGCTGAACACACAATTCAATATACATATGATATCAAATTATACACTTAAAACCTATATAATTTTATTAACCAATGTCACCCCAATAAATTTAAAAAATAACTAACATGAAAATATTAAACTATAAATGTTATGTGTAAAATATATGTTGTGAATGAATGTTTAA